>JALIRH010000003.1:36935453-38343453 GCA_023055505.1 Callipepla californica brunnescens
GCAGCTAACATGAAGAAAAATACAATAACCTGAAGCTTGTTCTAGTGGGTAATGCAGGGATTCACAGGAAACACAGTGTCATTTTGATAAAGTAAACTAACATCTCAAGGATAAAAGTTTTGATTTGTATTGTTCTGTGGTCCAGCCTGAAATTCAAGTGAAATGAAGCATAGTATATGCTTATCCACAAAGACAACACAAACTCTGAGCTCTAGCCAGAACAAAAAGCTGGAAAAAGCTAGCAGGGTCCCAGAGCACAGCTGCTCATAGAGCATCTAAGAAAACACATCTTCCTTTTAATTATATCAATACTTTCTTTTTTTTATTAAGTCTTCATTTTTTTTGCATGCTGAGCACTTCTTACCTTTGTCCATCTCAGCCATGATACCTCAAGAAAGCAGTTGTCATTTGCTGTTGTTTAAAAAAAAAATTTGTCAGGAACCCCCTCAATTCTCATGAGCGTTTCTGTAGATGTCAAGAATTTGACAAATTATTTGACAAAAAATAAATAATTTGACAATTATTTGACAAAAATAAAATGTCATGCCCAAAACAGAGTTTATTGTTACTTCAGCTCAAGGAGCTCTCCTGTAGTAGCTACCACTGGTTAATAAAGCACTTTCTGCTGTTGGGGGCATGGTGGTAGTAAAGAAGGCCATGACTGATTATTGACTCAGGTTGCCTGAAGTCACTGTATATACAGTAGAACAGATTGCATCATTCACCCCTCTCAGATCCTGCAGCAACTCTTGCTATATTCTTTGCCCCCTTGGCCATAAACAAGTCCCACCCTAACCCAACAACCCCAACATCCTACCAATGTTTCCCTGACCACTTACCTTATGCGTCATGTAAAAATATTTCTGCAGAGTTCCTCTTTGATATTTGTTCCTGTCTGGTAGCTTTGTTGTAGGAAGAAACCAGTCCTCGCTGTAGCCAATTGCAGTAGAAATCAAGTAGAGAAAGCTACCTTTAAGTTCAGTGGCTTTTTTTGTCATTGTTTATATTTCACTACTTCTATGGCTTTACTGAGAGACAGATGTGACATTTAACCATGAAGATCAGCTAATTCAGACACAGAGTAAAAGTAATTTCAATGTCAGATTGCTTCTGTGTCATCCAGTAAAGGACCCCAGTACTTCAAAGTTCTTGTCTCAGGAATTCCTGAGACACTGCAAGGCAGACATTAGCAGAATCATATTGTTAACCTAATTAACTCATTACAACTTTCTTGATAGCCATGGATCCTCCAAAGGTCTGATTTTCTCTGTCTGTTATCATAATAAGAGGCATCTACTTACTTACACCCCCTAACTGTCTAAATAATGTAATAATCTTTTTCATCCAATCTTCCTCTGCTTGTCTTAAACAGGAAAAATTAATTAAATATCTTTGAACACTCAGACTATCATACAGTTCATTCACCAAACCACATCCCAAATTCAGATTAGTGGATGGCATACATCACTTCTTCAGAAAGGCTGCATTTAACTTCTGGCTTTATTATGATGTGAATTTGTCCTTTACTGTTTCCCAAAACTATACAGTAAGACTCCTAAATATTTCAGAATGGTTACTTGATGCTTCACAGATAAAGATTGTGAAATGTTGAAAAATGTAAAGTTTTTTTCTACATAAACCTATTGTCTGCATTCTGAAGAAGTTCCTTATTTCTATCTGCCTGGTGCTTTCAAGCCTGCTTTGCAGATAGTTAAGTATTGTGAACTCTCATTAGCAACATTATTAACTTTCCCATTGCACCAAAATTCAGCAAAAAAGGTTTTTAAGTATTGTTTTAAGCTTCAATTTTTGCACATACTTATAGCTTTCTGACAAACAATTCATGGGAAACCTAAGAAACATTGCTTCCTGCCATGGCATTTTTATTATTTAGGTTCCTACGCCAAGATACTATCAAGTGAAACATTTTGGTTAATGTAGCAAATAAATCTAAACCCTGTAATTACTAGAAATTCTGGTCCACCAGCTATCCAAATTAAATACAAATACTTTACAGCATCCTACCAGAGATAAAATCTATATATAGAGAGAAATATATTAAACCAATGTATCTCTGAGTATGACGAGGAGTTGGAAAAAGAATTCAGTATCTAATGACAGCTAAACAATTTTAGGAGCTTCTGAAATAATGAAACTTTTTTTTATGCTCCTCTACAAAAATTCTCAATTTTGGGTTCACGTTGACCTTGGTAATAGAATGGTAATTAAGACATCAGGATCTTGGCTTACAGGCATGGATCAGAAAATAGCCCTGTGGAATCCTATAATCTTCAACTAACACAAAAACAGCACTGACAAGAATATTAGAAATTTACGATAAGTGACAGTACACCTGATGGTAGATTCATGACCCTATGTCACGTGAATGCTTGAACACCTTGCAGTGCTAGAATTACAACATTTTCACTAGAGCTTTAGAATATCAACTAAATGCTGAATTTGTCCACGTAGGCTTCCCCTTGCAGTTTGAGACTAGATGAAAACTGATAGGAGACCAGCAAATAAAGGCTTTGAAGAGAAAAAAAAAAAAAAAAAGGAGAATTCACTTACCAACTGGTCAAAAACCACGGACAGAAATTCTTTCTTTTATTGAATACACTGAGAAGTCAAAGAAGTCCACAGTGTCTGGAAGCAGACAAAATGAATTTTACAGTGCTGTATTCAATATCTATGATGCACACAGTAAAAGACTATTCAAATTAAAATGGATGAAAAATCTGGCCTGGATTTCATTGTACTTTTATTCTTAAACTGTATTATCTCACTTTCAATTCAGGTCACAAGATTTCTGATTTAATTCTGAAATAACATTAGGTAACTAATTTTAAGTAGAAAAAAAATAAGTAAAAAAATACAAACACACGCACACACACACACGTTAAATCTGAAACACCAAACTACTGGGATTGGAATAACTATGGTGCAGATTGGATAGGTCACTGAACCTCATGATTTCTCTCTTATCTTTCAAGTAGGGTATATCTCATATGCCTCCAGTACTTTAATTCTCCAGACTTCTAACATAAGCTAGACATATTTAATAGTCAGCGGAGAAAGAAAAGACATTTCCAGATGGCAATTAATTTTACCTACCTCTAGGATTTTGGTTACTCCTACCGGTGGGAAAGCTTGTGGAGCTTGAGAATTTGGATAACAGACTCAGCTTGATCTCCAGATTTTAGACAGTTTACATTGTTATTTTGAATTCCATCCTAAGCTATTAGCTTGCGTATTTCCCTCTGAAGGTTGCAAAACCAACTGAAATAGAATTCACATAAATAATTCTGATAAACCTGCTATAATGGAAAGTACAGCAATAGTGAGAGCGGCAAACTCCTACCAGCAAATGAGAGAAAAAGCCCAAATATGAACACAGAAACAAAAAGAAGAAAAAATGCCTACCTTTGAAAGGTCTCTTGTAGGAAGGGATCTCCAGAAGGATACCCTCACCTCCACTGCCAACCCTTAAATAAAGTCTGGAAAGGGGTGAATCCTGGTTCCCACCCTTCTGCTCAGTGCACCTGAGCTCCCCTGGGTTGGCCCTGCATTCCCATCAGGTGCTCAATCAATATTTCAGACCCATGACTCCACCTTTCCACTACACTCCTTCACAGCATAAATTAATGACTGAGGAGGTTGAAGGTAAGCCCTTTCCATTTCATTGATCAAGTACACTGCAACACTTCATACAGTTTTGCCCACTGAAGTATAGATTGACAAAATATAAGATGATTGATGATTAGTTCTTGGTTGAGGTTCATGTGCCTTTGTGGGCCAGTACTCAACGGTTCTTCTGGAGACACATAATTGCTTGGACCAGGGAAGGTTTGGCTTGCATTCTGTAGTTCATCACTGGATGCCATGCTGATCTTACAGTGTCATTGGAGCATCCTTATATCATGCTGCTCTTCCTGGTGATCCTGTGGAAGAAATTCCCAGCAGTACCACAGATATTTCAGTAGTACCAGAAAGGTAGAACTACAGTGAGAGGCAGAGCCTGTTCCTGTCCTGGGCCAGTAATTTGGCTTGCACTGGGACATGTCCTGGCCATCTGTACCATACCCTTTGGCCCAATACCTGAGGCTGCATAACTACAAGGGGGGGGAAGAGAGACTGCTGATCCCCAACCTCCAATAATTTCCCCAGGGTGCAAACAGGCCACACCACTTGCATCACCCGAAGCCATTCTATTTTATGGCTACTGGGTTTTAGGTTTTCAGGGGCAGGGAGCAGAAGATTATCTCCATTGCCAACATGGGGTCTTACCCAGTATTATTACCCGTTGCTTGGATCTGAAGCAGGGAGGCCCATGTTGTCTGTATTATCTTCAGGGCACCAGATATGCTGACTCTATTTCATTCACAATATCAAGGCCTTTCATTCAGGATATTTTCAGATGATGAATCCTCAATCTGTCAAACTTGAGGCAGTGCATTAACTTCGTCATTTCTCAGTGATTGAAGAGGTTGGTGTACAGAAATACAGTAGACACATATTGTCCTGTGTTTAACCACAGTCCACATGTCTAACCACATCTCTGCCCCAGGTTGGTCAGGTATGACTAGTCCATTTCCAGGTGGCCCACTATGCAGTCCAAAGAGTGAGCCCTCAGTATACAGCCCAACTATCTGTGCAGATATTTAGGATACAATCGACAGGTTCCTTGGTCATAACCATCCACATAGCTTGCTGTTCTGCCCATTGGCTACTCTGACCATCCTCCTCTTCAATCAAGATTGTTTCAGTGGAGGGATGGTATGCCACTGTTCTCCACTTGCTCAGGTTACCCTTGCTGGACCCATCTATATACCAGGCATCTTCAGGAATGGGACATTTCCCTTCCTGAATGGGACTCTTTACCTATGGAATGACCACTGCCTCTTCTGGTACATCACTGTGATATGTCACTGGGCTTAGGATATTTTGGAGCTTTGTCACTGGTGATGGAAGACAGACTACTCCTTCAGCTGAGTTAGGCAACTCATTATGCCTCTGTCTGATTTTGGGCCTGGCTTAGGAAGGTGGGTCAGATCTTTCAGCTACCCCTGAATTGGCAAGGTCATCTTAACCATGGCTTCAGATGTTTGGGTTATTGGCTCTACCACCTGTAATACAGGAGTAGGAAGCCAATAACTGTTTTTCAATCATACTGTAGCTCTCTTCTGCTCCATGCCAAACCTGAGACCAGAACTCAACTGGGTTCAAGCAGAGTTTTGGCACTCCCATAGGCCCCAGCAGTACCCATGCTGATTTACATGGGCACAAAGTTTGTCTGGAAGGGTAGGATCAAAAAACAGGCTCAGGCACTGGGTATAAACAGCTAGTTTTGCTTGCTGGAATGCCATTCTCCCCCAGTCCCATTTTTGGCCTTTCTTTGTGAGCTGATACAAAGGCCTCAGCAACTGCACTGAGTATAAAGGAACACCAGTATTCCAAAATACCCTAAAATTCTTGCAGCTGTCTAGGTGCAGTAGGGACTGGGAGCACCCGATCTTTTTCTATTATTTCACTTGGTTGGGAAAGAAAATGTACCGCCCAAGTACACCCAGGAATTCCATTGACAAGCCCAGCCCTTGCACCTTTTGTGGATTTATAGCCCACCCTTTCTCTTGTAAGGGAGTAGAGAATGAATCTAATGATTTTCCTAATGTCTTCAGAGAGGCAGATGTCAACATGAGTTGCATCAACAGTTTGATGTTGTTAGGATTATTCCAGTCAGCTATGTCACACACCACTAAGTTATGACAATATGTTGGTGAATGCATGTGCCCTTGCGGCAGGACCTGAAAGGTCTGCTCCCCTCCTTCCCACATAAATGCAAACTGATCTTACAGTTCTTCATGAATAGGAACACTGAAGAATGCTGAAGAATGCATTTGCCAAGCCAAGGACATAATGGTAGGTTTCCATCTCCCTGCTCAGTGCATCCATCAGGGAAGCTGCATGACCTTATTTAGTTCTCTGTAATCCACTGTCATTCTCCATGTGCTGTCTGACTTCCATACTGACCATATGTGGAAATTACACAGGCTGCATGCAGGTCTTCTCTCTAGAACGGTGCTGGAACTTTTGTGCTGGAACTTTTTCTAGTAATTCACAGTAAATATGTATCTGCCTAGCTTACTAAGTGTAATGCTATAATACAGTAGGAAGTACAGCAATTGTAGCAAGGCAGCACAACCCTAGGCTACAGCAAATGACAACAAGCCCAAATGCAGCATCTAATAACACAGAAACAGGAAAAAAAACTGCTTACCTCTGAAAGGCCTCAGATAGGCAGGGATCTCCAGAAAGATACTCTCATCTCCACTGCCAACCCTTAAATGAGGTCTGGGAAGAGGTAGATCCTGGGTTCCCCCCTTCTGCTCAGTGCAGCTGAGCTCCTTGGGTTGGCCCTGCCCTCCCACCAGGTGCTTAATCACTGTTTCAGGCCATGACAGCATTTCTGCTACACCTGCCCTTAGTGGGAATCACAGGGAATAACTCTTTGTGTGAGTACTAAAATAAGAAACATAAATGTTTAGATAGAGGCAAGTCTTTAAACATCTAACAAGAGAACAACAAAGAAAACCTATGAGGAACACAGTTTGTAAACTGTTTTGCGTATCTGACATTACTGTAGATATTGCATCTAGTATTTCCTCCTTTTGTCACGTGAATTTGCTAGTTATTTTTAGAGCAGATGTAGAATCATTACAATCTATTTGTTCTAATTTTACAAAAACATTAGGATCAGATAATATTTTAACAGTCCCCAAAATCTGTATTTTGGTCCAAATATTGTCTTGTGGGAAAAGATACAAGACCATGGCCAGAGCCCATTTTGTTCAAATACCAATTTTTGGTAATTAAGATGTTAAGCAATGATGTGTTACTAATGAAATCTTAAAGAACCATTTCAGAATGATTAGTAACAGGTTGTAGAAATTCAATGTTTTGAATGAATCCAAATAGTGAATTAATATTCTTTGTTGGTCCCCCCCCCCCTTCCTTCATTTAGTGAACATCATTAACACTTGCATTTTGACAGACTACTATATCCTCTTCCTTCTGCATGTCCTTATCAGGTTTTGAGATTACACACTTTAGCATGCTCTATCTCTGGAAAGCAAAAGAAGCAGCTCTATTTGTAGCAGTTTCGTACTCTTGTTGAACTGATTATTCAAGATACTGCAACTGCTTCCTAAATTTTATGTTTTACCTCAGTCTTTGTCAGAGAGGCACTGGAACAGGCTGCCCAGAAAAACTGTGGATACCCCATTCCTGGAGGTGTTCAAAGCCAGGCTTAATGGGCTCCTGAGCAGTTTGTTCTAGTCACTAACAGCCCTGCCCACAGCAGAGGGGTTGAAACTAGATGATCTTTGAGGTCCCCTCCAACCCAGTCCATTCTGTGATTTATAGCAGGCTTCCTTCATTGATTAAAACCAAGTCCCACTCTGAAATATTTCTGAGTCCAAGGGTCCACCTTATTCCTGTGGTAAACACGTTAAGGCACTGAACTTATATAGTGGTGTTCTTCTGAAAACAGTGTATCTTAGACACAGAATCACTGACTATTGGCCAGCAGCAGGGACACTTTAGTCACAAAGGCATTTCACAAAATCATACCTGCTGCCTTGCATCAGGAGCAATAGGTTGCTTCTGTGTTGCAGCAGCAACCACCATAAGCCAGGATTGTGTAAGACCTGGTTGATCCTCATCCATGCTGGATAGTAGGCAGCCTGTACTCTGTGACTGTAAATGGTGCTGACGAGATGCTTCCAACATTAGATAAGGCTGGATGCTACCAAAGGCTCATCAGTCGAAGCATGAGATGTTGGGGTCTAATGAAAAACACCATTGAGAGAGTTCAGAATCCCACAGGAGAGCTGAGGGAACAGGTAAGACAGGCTGCTGCCAGGGATGGTGACACAGGTGCATTGCTGTGCACTATATAGGTATAACTTCACTAAAATGGAAGACGGTAAGATCATTTGTTACAGCTGAAAGTCCACAGCTGGCTATACTCTTATTAGAATGCTTACTTTGGAGGAATAAACCTATATTTCTCAGGGGTGTTAGGGCAACCTGGCAAATGTAAAACAGACTTCATATTCTGAGGATGAACATTTGTGCCCCTGAGCTCGAACAGTCTCACACGTGCAGCCTTGTGTTTTCAAGATTTTGATGGTGTACATCAAATACACACTTCCTACTTCACCTGCTGATCCTGTAAGAAATGAATTGTAGGAGACTGTTCTTCAAAGTGATGCTTTACACAGAAAGGTCATTAAAAACTAGGCATGAGGATTTCCCTGCCTCTGTAACTAGCCTGATTAAATTATTACAGTCATTAGAGGATATACCTATATTACCAAGTGGTCATGAGCAGTCAGAGAAAATGCGGAGTTTAAAACAGTTTGTGACCAGAACCTGATATCCACACTACACAGATTTGGGAAGTTCTGTTCTGTGCTAACTCCAGTCTGGGCCTGCAGACTGAAGCCCATTTGTAGCTGGGGCTGCCAAGTCACACTCCCAGAATACAACTTCCAGTGCTGGTCATTCAGAATCTCCAGTTCTGAATTCAGGTTACTTCACAAAGAAAACCAAAATTTGGTAAACGGCAGATATTTGAGAGACTCTGAACAAAGCCAGAAATATTAATTACCAATGGAAAAGCCCCTGATTTATCAGTCAGTTGAAGCTTTGAACTTTGACATCACAGAAAACTAGGAGTAAGCAATCTCCTTAAAGCTTTTATTACCTCTCGCTTGGTTGAATCTGAGATATGAAGTGCCAAGTGAACATGATCTTGGGCTGTTACAGTATTTCTAACTGTTCATGTTGCAGGTGTGTAACCTAAGGAATAGGTGGAAATTAGTTTAATTAATCAGAACAAGAAAAAAAGCCTATATTTATGATGAAATGGCAAAGGTGTTTACCAAGCAAGACTGAAAACATTTGAAAAACTGTGAAAAACTTTCTGCTGCACCACGAACAACATGGACTAAATAATACCTTTTGCTCAATTCCACTGAGCCAAGTTCTCTCTGGTGCAACGCCACTGACTTCAGCTGACTTATACTGAGGGTAAATTTGTTCTGATAACTTTGATAAATGAAGTGATGTCTGGAGGACTCTCAGACATGCTTCTCTAGAACTCAGACTTAGAAGTCCACTTATGTTTAGTTTGTGAATTTCTGATAGAACAATATTTAGAATTACATTGAACACCTGTGAGATAAGATGCACAGAAAGTCCACAGAGTTTAGCAAATGTTCCTCCAAGATCTTTGGAACAGTTTTCCACCATGAAATGCTGCAGGAAAAATAATAAAGATTTGGGGAGGAGGTTTGGAGTGAATGAGGAAAACAGAAGAAAAGCTGATTTGGGCTGAATTGATAACACTGAATACAGCAAAAGACTTTTGATAACTGATAGTTCTGGGAAGTCTCCCAAGAACAGTTATATTCTCTGTACATGGGAAAGGCTGTCCTAGCATCTAGATTAAGGGTAGAATGATTCTGCTGACTGTAGCTTCGTATACATTTAGAAACCACAATAAGCCCTGTTTCAGAATTCGTGTTTCCTAAGGGAGGATTTTACACATTCCTGGATAAGAGAAGAATGGAGTGAAAAATGCAGTTGATGGCAAAGAGTTTACATCTTCCCACTATAAATTATGAATGAATCCCTTTATTTTGCTTTGTGATTCTCTATGATTTCCAACAAATATGCACAGATGATATTTGGATCTATACAAAAAATGTACTCCTGACAGCTGCAAGCAGATAACAATAGAACTTACGTTTTTGTCATTTGTTCTGTCAGTACGTGGAAGTATCTTAAAACAGAATGACTGTTTACAGAAAAGCAAGCTTGGGTTGGCTTTTGATAGGTTGTATCAAGAAGGCTAGAAGACATTTTAATTCACCTAACATTCTTAGACACAATGTCTCTTTAACACAAGACCAGTAGGTTCCTCAGTATTTCATTTGTGAACACAACTAAACATTAAAGAGTGTTTCTGATGATGTTTTCAATATACACTGCCATTAACACTGGTACTCTGCTGATTGAAATCCAGTTAGTGTTATTATTATGCATACTGATTTGTGATATCATAAGAAGCACTAACGTGTAGAAAAAGAGTTGTCATGCTCAGCCTCAAGGGAGCATTGCAGATGTTGATTTGCAACAGATTATAATATCTCCATGATATCTGGGTGTAATAAGAGATTAGAGAATCGTAGAATGGTTTCAGTTGGAAGGAACCTTGGAGATCAGCTAATTCCAACACCCCTGCTTTTAGTAAGGACACCTCCCACTAGACCAGGTTGCTCCAAGCCTGGTTTATATAGGAAACCTTACCTCATCCATAAAGGACAGAATGTCTGTAAAAGTAATTTCCCTTTATCTCCAGCTGCAAGATGGTAGTTGTTTGTGAAAAACTTTCAGTAAAGGAGAGAAAGTAATAATGAATTTTCTGTATTAATTTCAGACCAGATCAGTGCTTTTTCCTTTAAGAACCAGGCTACTACCGTTTCCTCTCTTACCACATCAATTGTGCTTTCCAGAATAGAAATAGACCCTCAAGTACCTCCAGACAAGTGGCCCTGGTTTGATTTACCTGTTGTTATCAGTTGTGCGACATCTGTTAGCACATGGCTGTCAGCTTTTGGAGTGGTTCTGGACAGATACAGCTAAGTGACAATCACTTCTGTGGTTGTCCAGCTAAGAAAGATTTTAAAACAGATGAGTTTGGTTCTCATTTACACTAGAAGTATCTTCTATCTGCCCTGGCAACAACAACAAAAAAACCGCACAGCATTTAATCTTTGCCCTACACAGCTTGAGTCCTTAGTATGACTGTAAATGAGAGAAAAACACAAGGTATTTATATTTTCTGCAGGTGAAATCTCAAGACAGCAATCAGCCTGAGTTCATCTCTATAGTTTTGCGTGGCTCTGGTTTGTGCATGAAAGCTTATTAAATCATGGCAAATACGTAGGTTGCTCCGAAACTAATGCTTCCTTTTTATTTCCATGGAAACTACAACAGATACAAGAAGCACAATAACACTATTTAAGAGAGCAAATTCCCAGCTACAAAACAATATTTTTCAGCATAGTTGACACCAATAACTACATTTGCACCAGCAATGAACAAGAGCCTGCATACCCCACTCATAAAAATCTGTGCAAGTAGAGATGACCTACTGTCACTGTTGTCCCTGCTGAAATGCATGACACAGTACCTCACTGTGCTCACTGTTTCATGTCCAGAAACATTCAGCAATCATCAATGAATGTCAATTTGATGCCATTTTTTTCTGCATAGAGAAACTAAATAACACACCTTTGCTACAAATGTACTTTTGTGTCAGACACTATTGTGTCAGACTGCTCCTCTGCTGTCATCTGTTGCAAAGCAAGAAGGTGTAACAGGATATTGGTGGGAAGGTTCAACCTCTACTGCCATACCATTGCCATCTGCCTCTGATGTTGTGAGCAAACAGAATAAAATAGAAGGCATTACTTTCAGAGCAACCCTCATAAGTTCCACAGGTATGGTTGTATTGGTATTGAGAAGAAAAAGATCGTAACTTACAAAAATACTGTAGGTGCAGGTGTCCTTTTCTCACTTCTCTAAGTCACAGTCCTTGCATGTTAATTCTAGCAACTCTGTTTATCCTCATCTGAAAATTTAAAGCAATTGTCAGAGGTCAGTTTGTTCACCAGAAAGCAATCATCCATGGTTTTGACTCCACAGGTCTCAATGATAAAGTAGCCTAAAGCAACTGCATTTGTTTCTTTTATGTTTTATTATTGAGGTTCATTTTATCTCTGATGACCTATACTTTTTCAAATGCTTGATCAGAAATATTTCCTCAAATAAAAAATAACCTCCATGGTTAATATTTTTCTAATTTTAATTTTAATTTTTTATTAGGGTACAGAGGTCTCTTTACTAACAATTTTAAAGCAATACCAAAACAGATAAATGAAAAGGTATAAACTAGATTTAATGTGTCTTGTGGGAACCCTCTCACAAAAATCCTCACTTGTATTGCTGTGCATTTTGAAGCATATTCCAGCCAAAATCAATAGAAACCATAATCTTTCCTTCATTAAATTACTTTTGTTGCTGTTCAGGTGCACAAAGGTCTATGTTTATTTTGAATGATAAACAACAAAAATTACATAGAAAACTTACAGTATTTTGAAATTATCTCTTTTCAGATAAGTTTGCATAAACCGAGTTCTTTCTATAAGAAAAGGGATTCTTTCCATTTGTTTCTGTGGATTGTTCATGTGGCTCAGATACTCCTAGGAGAACTAGTGGAATGTCATGGAGTTATTGTGGGGGATGTGAGAAAGGAGGTCACAATGAAATCACCCCATTGTGAGATTTGAATCGAGCCTAGAAGTGAAATACTCTCCATTATCTTCCATATTTTGTAGTCAATGTTCTTGTGCAATGTAAGCATAAAACAATTGCCCTTTCCATGTTTCAGTCCTGCTACAAGGATGTAAAGTCTGCTTTCCTCTAAGGTGCTCACAATGCAAGCACTGAAATAAAAGAAACAGGAAGAAAATACTTGGTCATATGGCTATAAATTTCCACACTGGAAAAAAGTGACTTTAAAAGAAACAAGAAAATACAGTGGAAGGCTGTTATTTAAGCATATATAGTTTTAATGCATCTCATGCATAGCTAACATCCATTCTTCTTTAGTGTTTCATCCAAAGGACACAATGAGTAGTTTTGGGATTATTCTACAGCTACACATCACCTGCTGGCAAGTTTATAACACTAATTTCTAGAGTCTGTATGTCTCCCAAGCTCACCTGGATAAAATACAGCTTCCTCTTTCTCGGCAGGCTCTGTTTCATTCTAACTCCAGTATACACTTAACACATTAAAGGCTGAAGTCCCTGCAGACCTATTTTTCTATACATCAACTATTTAAAAGTCTGGGAGAAAGCAACAAGCTGTCTAACTTTTTGGGAGGGAGTTGTTCGCCTGGTAGGGGGTCCTGAAGGAATTTTATGCCAAAACAAAGTGAGGTTGTCTGGTACTTGGGGTGGGGATAGGGGATGATTCAAGAAGAGGCTGCCCATGCAACAGTGTAAGGAGTTTTTCATTCTGATCAGGCAGTCCAGCATTTCATATTTTACAAAGCCAAAGTGGAAGGCATCTGGTCTCAGCACAGCAGGTGCAACTGGGCACCACATCCCCTCACAGGGATCCAGCATCTCCTCCCAAGAGGGGGCAGACCTGGTGTACTTGAAGGCACACCAGGAAAGTTCTGCAGAAAACAAAGCTAAGGTGTTTATAAATGTACAAAGAAAAGGGAATATGGGAAATCTGTAGGAGATCCTTGGCCAAGGTGTCCAGCAAATTTAAAACTGAATCAGTCCTACTAACCTTTGTATTATTACAATCTCTGGATCTTGCCCACTGACTTCACTGACTGGCTCTCAGAGCATGTAAATATCCTGAAGAGACTGGAATGCAAAAAAGGAGTAAAAAACAGTCACATTAATTGCATTTGCTCATACCTTTAAGTAAAACTATTTCCTCCAGGGTTACATCTAAATTGTTTAAAATAGTAAACTATTCAACACAATTATTATTCTCTGCATGAAAAGTGATTTTAGTCTACTATAAATTTGCTGTTTTATAATTCACTATTTCATAATCTTTAACGGAAAGAGACTGGAGGAAATTAACTTATGTCCATCATGTTGTTTTCTTCTAAGACTCATACCTACACGAAGAGAGAAAACAGATCAGCTGTTCCAGTGCCTTTCACATTCTTTTTCATTTATACCCTTTCTGTCTTTGTCTTTAAAAAGGTTGTGTCCATGAATGTGAAGGACGAATGCATTAAGCTGAGCGAAGCACAATTCATAAAGATGCCTAACACAGTGAATTAGATTTTCTGCTGAACTACATCCATGATTTGCTGTCCTCATCCCTCTCCAGAGACTGGCAGATTTTTACCATGAGGTCTCAGTCTGTATAAGCTAGGACTTTCCATGAGAAGGGACATTGTGCTGATATTTTCTAGGAGGGGAAGTAAAAACTCTGTATAGAAAATTAGATCTAAATGCATGGTTTTGCTCAGTGCTGTGACTGAAGAGCTAACTTTGCATGGAGAAGTGACTCTACTTTTTTTTTTTCATGGGTTCAGTACCAATTTTCATGTTTGTCTCCCAGATTCTCAGGATACTGGTTTATTTGGTATAAAATACCTGGCAGACCCTGATGCTGAGTGGCCATAGGATGCACAACAAGAAGAGGTGGGTGCAGCTGATCAACAAAAGAGAGGCCAAGAATCAATAGCGTATTACGTTAACATGGCTTATTGGATCTTGTAATGTTTTGTATAAACACTAAAAAAGCAGACATGAGTCAGGAGTTAGAGGAGTTATTTAAAAATCCAGGGTCCTGGATTCAAACATTTGCGTTGCAGTAAATTGCAGGCTTTAACTGAGGCCATAGATACCACCCAATCTCTTGTAGAAATTTCTAAAAATTCTTAGATTCCTTTTGACAAATGAAATACAATTTTTTTTTTATTATTTTTTTTTTGCTTCCTGCATGGAAATATCATAAAGCTAATTACATCAAAGACACAATGTGCCATGAATAGAGATGGTAATGGAACTGTGTTAGGTTTGTCCCTTACATCTGAGGAAATACTAACTCTTCCAGGATGCATAAGCAAAAGTGTAATTAAGTTAACTAATTAACCATAATTAGCCATATCTAATGATACCTTTGTGGCAGTTAAGAAAATACCATTGCCCTCTAAAGCTTGCCAAAAGCTACAACCTTTGTCCTTGTCTGGCTGCTCTGCTTTCATGCTGGCTGCATGACCTAATTGTTTTATTTGCTCAAATTTCTATGTAAATCTTCTGAACCATTTTCCACTATATCTTGGTCTCCTGAGATCCCCATTTGTTATCAGAAAGAAGTCCTTCTTTGCTGCAGTAATTCTCCTAACAGCAACCAAAGCATGTGTGCACTGAATCCTTCCTTAATCTTCCCTTCTGCATGCAGCTGCTAAGAACTAAGCTGCTGTTCCCCATAATGGTGACATTCCCAGTCCTCCTCTGGGATGACCAGTCACATTCCCATCTTTCTTATTTATCCTTCCTCTCCTAGTGTCTCACAAAACCTTGAACCAACAAACTCTTAAAGTAAATAGGAATGCTGTAAAGGTGAGTTCATTTTCCAGACATGAACTTCCAGAGAGGCAGTTTGATTTGAAACGAATGTGGTGGAGACCATTCTGCAATGCTATGACATACAAAGGTATTGTCTAACCCCAAAATTAAGCCTAAAAAAGACAGAACACTGCAACTGTCCAGCCAGCAAATGGTGTCAGTCTGGCACGTTATCCAGTCAGCTTTTCCAAAACTTTAAATTTTAGAAGTAAATTTCTCAGTGGTGTCATTGTTCTAGAAGGGCTTGACAGTGCTGTGAAGAAGCTTTCAAATGTTTTTGAGCTATACTGTACTGCTCAAGAGAACAGAAGAAATAGGTTAAGGTTTAAAAGGAGGATAGCTAAAGGTGAAGTCAATCTGGAAGGCAATCAGCCTATCTGATCTAGCTGTCGGTGTCCCTGTTCACTACAGGGGAGTTGGACGAGATGAACTTGAAGAGTCCGCTCCGACTCTGACAATTCTGATTCCATGATGCTATCTTAGAGAGGGACAGTGTCAGCTGAGGGAGGAGTAGACGTTGAGAGCTAGGTTACCTTCCCTGCCTCCCACTGCAGTTCAGAGCTTACTGCTTTTACACCAGATGTCTCGTAAGAGCCATGTCTTTCCCCCAGTACAAATCCAGTCTGCTCAAAGACAGCTAATCCAGAATCTCGAAGATGATAGGTGCATCAGTCTTTTCTAGGTTTCTCTTAGAGCTGGCCTGTATCACAGGACATTTTCCAACATAAAATCCTATGACTTCCAAGGAGATGTCATCTCCTGAGATGTTTATTGAAGTCCTACAGTAGAAAGAGGCAGCCAGTAGCCCTCCTATCATTTCTCAGCAAGACAAAGAGATCAGAAATCAAATAAAGCAATTTTAGAGCCGTGAGAAATCCTTCTTCCCTTCCCAAGAAAATTGTATGAATAATGAAGAACTGAAGTCAATTTGAATTTTTCCTTATGTGCACATATCCTTCTTTCTAATGTGATTCAAACTTTACAGAAACCTTCATCCTTGCTTTGACAGTACTCCTGTAAATCATCAAAAGTACTTGCTTGACTTGGAAGAAACTGGTAGCATACTGTTCATCTGGTTTGTATATCAAGTCTAGTTTAAACCTTGTGGTTATACTTTTCATCTCATCGTTTATTCATATGTGAATTGCAAATTTAAACAATTCATTTTGAGTTGCATACTTCAGCTCAGACTCTGTCCTGCTAATTACCTTCTCATTTTGCACCTCATGAAGCTCTGGTTGATAGTAATTCTCTTGATTCTTGTAATAAGAGTGCTCTACCAGAAAAGTTTTCAAATGTGGACACGTTGCTGGCTCGAGAGTGTCTGCATTTTGCAGATAATATTTTAACGTATGATAGTTCTTGGTTTGGAGCTAAAGTGCTGGATAAAACTGCACTTATTAAAATGCTAACTGAGTGTCTCCTCTAAAGTAATGATAACATCATCAAATTTCAGAACCATTGGGGCAGCTAAAGCTAGAGAATTGATTGACTCTCTTGCAAAGTGATTCTAATTCAACTAATTAGATGTTGAATGGGTGTTAAAGTTCAGGTTGAGTGATTCATTGCTTTTTCAGCAATTGTACTTTTCTCATGTAGAGTTTCTGAAAGTTTAAAAATGCCATAGTCATATGCATAAACATAAAATAGTTTTGTGCTGGAATACCTATTTTTAAAATACTGTCCCTGCCTTTTCACAAGGCATATAAAGCCCGATATACCTGTTCCACAGAAAAAAAAGAAAAAAAAAAAAAGAGAAGAATGAAAAAAGCTATGCAATAGGCAAACTTACAAAATTTCCATAAAGCATTTCCAAGATACTTGGTAGGAGCTATAAGTTACATGCTGGAAATGAAACCTTCAAAATGTGTGGTCCTGAGGATCTGCTAGCATGCTTAATCACGGCCACAAAAATCTTGGCACATGTGTCCCCAATCATGCCCCAACTCTGTCTCTCTCACCAAACTCAAGACCTTCAGTATTTCTGTTATTCACTATGTGAGCTCCCCACCAACCTCTCTTTCCCGTAGGGAAGAGGCCATAGCACAAAGCAGCATGATGGTTACTGTCTCTAACATTCTGTAGTGGTTCAGAGCAGGCAGAGCTCAGCCTCTGGGCCCTCTTGATCCACAGGGATTTCTTCGGAAGAAATCCTTTCTAAAGGAGGTCCCTCTCATGGTTTCTTGTCTCTGCACCAGCATACAGTTCTGCTAGCTCAAAAAAATAAAATGGAGGGCTATGGAAAAAATAGGCTCAGGGTACTCATCCAGCTGGAAATGAACCCATTTTTTCTTGCCAGATTATTTTTCATTTGGGTCGGTTCAGGTAATTGTGTGGCCGCACAAACTGCTGTGCTGGCATTGTGAAAGGGGTGGTGTGGGGGTCCCCAGGCTTCTGCAGCTGGCATGGACATGCCTGCCACAGGCTGCCACTGCTCCAGGCACCTAATGAGGCAGAACTCCATCAGCCCCCTGTTTTTAATGGTTACCAAACTACATCAGGTACTGTAAGTAAAATGAACTATGGAAATAGTTTGAGTGAGAAATAGAACAACTATAACACTCAGCGGAGCTTGAACTCCAGAAATGTGGTTTAATCAGAGCTTCATATTGTATCTACAAGAAGCAGCTGCCAGTGGAGTGGAAACAAGTCAGAGCCATCCTTATTCCTGACAATGGCCAGCTCTAACAGGCATCATGGTTTTCAATTAGCTCTGCAAGAGCAACTGAAGTGAGAATGTGTAACACTGTGATCTGAGAAACACAGCAGTGCCTGCCGAATGCATACGTACTTAGAATGTTTTTAAGCAAAGCTCAAAATAAATGAAATCCTGCAGGAGTTTAACTCTGCTGTCTTCAGTACCTTGTTATTATGCACAGTAACAGCAATGAAGCCTGTATCTAATATCTGAGAGGGAAAAACCACACACACACACAGTGCCCTACAGTCCACATCCATGGGACAAATGGATCTTTCTCTCCAGATAGACTAAGAGGAAGGGCAGATAATGCCCTAATCCTGCACACGTGACAGGGAGCCCAAAACATCAGAGTGAGACCTGTGTCCACAGAGGTCAGTGCTGGAGCCTGTGGGAAGTGGAGTGGGCAGCAGTTGGTGCCCATGTACTGGGAGCACCTATGAAGAGAGACACAAGCAAGGAGATGACAAGGCTCACTAGCAGAACATGCATAGTAGGCAGTAGAGGACAGCAGCAGAGCTCTTAGCTGAAAGGAGTTCATCTCCAGAGAAGAAGTCGCAGCAGCTGGCCTGATTATTGACTTGAAAAGCCCTGAGCACTGACTATTTTAAGCTGGACAAAGGTGCATTAGCCCAGCACCTGCTGGGAACAGCAAAAGTCATACTAAGGGAAAAAGAGCAGCACTTGAGAGTAAAAGGGTGAAGCTGAAAGTGGCAGCAGGAAACTTGTTGCCTGTCAATGAGTGTTCGAATTGTGTGTGAGTAAAGAATACAGAAAAGTTTATAATGAGATCAATCTAAAACTGTGCCAGCCCCTGCTTTGCTATTGACTGTCTGACTGGAAAAGCAGGAGACCAAAACAGATAAGGAAAGGCACGGAGTCTAGGGCAAAGGAACTTTGTCAGAGTCCAAACTTCAGCTGAGATCCCAATAATCCCTTGGGTATATTTCACAGGCATTAATGGAGGGATGTCCGTTCCACAGGCTGAGGATGTGGGTCCTGTGATCACTTGTACATTTGATGAAGGTCAGGAGAAATCAAAAGGAAGTAGATAGAGAATGGCAATTTGTAGAAACCAAAAGCAGTTAGTCATTGGTATGCATACTTTTTTTCTTTTTTTTCTCATTAGAGATAGTTTCAGAACACAACCAAAGCAGTCCTTTAAGACACTGATTCAATGCCAAATAAAATGCACTAAAACATGACATATTATTTTGCATCTTCACTTTGACGGGCTGCAGCAGAGCATATAGTAATTCCATTTTGACTGACTCCATTGTAAAGAACTTTTTCTTGCCCCAAAACCCTCACAGTATCAGAAAGTTCTTCTGTTAATCATATAAAATCCAGCACACTGTCTGTTTACCTTCTCCAACATATACACATTTACCTGCCCCTGATGCTTTGAAGCTCAAATTAAAACTGAAAGTCATTTTTCCTTGATCTATCATCATTCATGAATTCACAAATTCATGAAGTGATGAGCAAAAGAAATGACAAGCACACCAATGCAACATATCATTTTCAAAACAGGTCTGCTGAACTGTTGTTCTTTGTTTCTTGCTCTTGTAGTGTCTACACACATTATATGCAGAACAGGTCCCTCTGTCATCTGTTCACTCGAACTTAAGCTGTGTTTCCCTTTGACAGTAATATTAATTTAATCTCTCATAAGAAATGTCAGGAGACACAAACATTAATATTTGGGTTAGGATTTGACGCTATGAGAAAGGGGACTATAGATGATGGGAGGGGTAAGCATATAAAGAAATAGAGAAAAAGTAGCCTGTAGACATGCTACAGGCTACTTTTAGAAAATGAAGGATGCTTTCCCTTGGCAAAAGATATCAGTCATTTATTCCAGGCTCAAAGCAGACCATTTTTTCTTGGAAAGTTGATATCTTCATTACTGTTATTTCAGAGAATTCTCAATGTTAGCAGAAATAAATAATTATATGGTGTCTAAAGAAGGAAGTGAATTCCACTGTGTTTTACATTTTCTGCCTGTGTCATTGTCTGTAATTCTAATCTGCCACACACCTATTGTGGCATTGTGCCATGACAGATCAAGAAATACGAGGAAAACAGGCCCACAGCTGCAATTTAAAACACCAGTGTGAGTTTGAGAGCACACTGGTTCATTGCCACTATCTGAAGATGGCAGGTCTCAGACTCACTGAAAAATGAAGTGGGCTTGAAAATATAATTTCCACAATAATCTCTTCAGAGATGTCTCTACTATGATCCACTAAAGGTGGGGGTAGCTGAGGTTTTCAGTGCAACTATAAAAGCTAGGCAAGGTCTGTCAGTCACATCTTCCCATCCTCTTCTCTCCCCATCTGCTGTATAATATAACTGCACTCCTTTCCTTTGTCCATGGGTGGGGAATCTGAGCAGAATAACAACCACTATTCCAAGAAGCATGAGAATGGCTAGTGAGAAGATGTTAGAGCTGGTAACAAACAAAAAAGTATTTCAGATGAGTAGGAAAACAAAAGCTAATTTTGTAGTAAATAACATTTGCTGATCTTTCTGCAAGATTCAGGTGAACTCAGAAAACAAAACTTTTTTTGGTCAAGTGTTTCAGTCACAAGTTAGTCTGAAAAGGTAAGGTACATTTGTTACTAATAACAGTGCAAAATCTGAGATGCACAAAACCAAGAGTCAAGAAAATAAGGTTTTAAATCTCAATGTTAACTATGGGCATAAAGAAAACAACACAGAATGGACCAGAAATTACTGATTTGGCCATAAAATAGAACTTTGTATCTGAAAGTATTGATGTGTTTTAATTATTTCGGTGTAAAATTATGGGGACACGTTTTATAACTATTAGGCTTTATTGGAAAATTGGAAGAAATAAAAGAAGAAGATAAAGGATAATAAATGCTGCTGTGTACAGGAATGAGAGAAGCTGTAATACTCAGGTAGCAATAGTGAAGATTATAATATAGGTGATCAGACTATTTAGTAATGATACATTACTTGACACATTACTATTCAGTGATAATATAAGCTAGCAGAAAGAACATCACTGCCAGTAATCTTTCCCAAAAGCTCCTGATGATTTTTCATTCAGACAAAAAGATAAATCTCTATTTCTTGTATAAATCTATGAAAAATCTCTATCGTGCCTGATCTATAAATGTTCTGATGACATAATGCAAGTGGTTTGCCACATATCCTATCATAATGGAATAGTTAAACATTTCTGATGGCCCTAAGCACAAATACCTACAAACTCTGTTTTATTGGGTATTTTCTTATCAAGACCAAAAGTAACTCTTCTTTGATTTGAACTGTCAGATCATCTTGGAAAAGAAATAAAGAGAAACTTAAATCTTAAAATGTAAATTACTAATGAAGACAAATTACATAGAACACAGATGGCACCTGAAAATCTGTAATGTCCATGAACTGATGATATTCTCATGCTCATGCTAATGAATATAATGGATATAAGTGCCTGAAGATTTTTTTATCTCTCTTGGTATATTTATTTATGTTCATTATACATTTCCTTACATTCAGTTGATTGCACAGAGCAAATAACAAGAACATAAAAGTATAGCAGGATTATTAAACAGTTGTTAACAGAAAGGTGCTGAAAATGCAATCACTTTTTTGCATGAAAGCCTGTTGTGTTTTTTTTTTTTTGTTTTTTTTTTTTAAGTTACATACACTGTGTCTCTCAGAGAAACGACTTTGGGAATCAAAACCCAGCTGACTAGCAGAGTTACTAATTAGAAGAAAGTTAGCAAAATAAAGTAGTTTCTAATTGGCTGCTTGGTACAAACTTCCATGTAAAAAATCTGGCTTTTCAGCTCAAGGGTACTTTTGCTCTTCAGCAAGTGAAACAGGAGTGAGAGGAGATCAAAGAAGATGAGAACAAAGTGTGAAAGAAAAATATCAGGTGATTAGCATATCCAAAAGGGAATTTACCAAATTACTTCCTGCTTGCTGAAGTGTTACCCTGAAGTACTTTCAGTTTTTCTTCTCAATATTAAACAGGAGAAACTGATTGTCCAATTTCAATTTTATCACACCACATTAACCTGGGCAAATGTACTAAAATGCTATGATTTGGGTACGAGGGATCTTTGATTCATAAATATCCAGAAGGCAATGTGTGGCAACACTCCCAGTAGTTTTGGTGGTGCCTTTGGTTATTAATCTGGCCCTATTCTAAACTAGTTATTAGAAGAAAGCAATGCAGCTGTAGATGGGACCAGTGATGGATGATTGCATTGGTTTGATGGAAAGAGCCAGTAAAACCTATGGCAGAATTACAAAATTGTTCAAAAATTAAGCAGAGAAGTTCTGTAAGGAATGAGTGTTGCTGGGAGAGCAAAACTAAAAGAGTCTCAAAACAGCAAATTAGAACAAATTCAACCACAAAGTAATTTTTTTTTTCCTGCAGAATTGTATGCAATTTAGCAACTTATTTCCCTGCCTTTGACCTTGGAATCTCCAGAGATTTTCACAACAACTTTTAATTGTACACAATTGGGTTAACTACACAGAATTTGGTCTGACTGGTCTGTGCTAGAAGCCAGACTTTCATCTGCATGAAGGCTATGCCACATCACAAAAGATTATAAAAAAAAAAAAAGACCTTTAAGAATGTGACTATGCTTCTAACTCATCACATCAATAGAGACCAAGAACAGTACGCTGGAAGCTTAGTATTACTGATAGAATTTGGAGTAGAGAGCATGAATATGGCCTGAGAATTAGTCTTCTTGCTAAACCATACCTACAACTTTTTTTTTTTTTTTTTTTCATAATTCCTCTCCATGACTTTGCAGACAAGTAGTTCTCTAGGTACCTATTTTAGTTTTATAGCATCCTTGTCACCTTAGAACACCAGGAAGTTTTTAATCTGTCAGGCAATCAAAGCGCTGTACATTCTTTCCTTAAGCAAATTATATTTGTGGAAAGGTCATAATAAAACTAATTGAATTTTAAAAGAATAATTGGATTAAAATACTTAATGCTTGGTGTGTCTTTGGAATTTATCCAAACAGAGAAAATGATCTTTATTTAACACACATTAAGTAACAGTGTTGTGCTGTGGCTGAAACCAATACCACAGCTCTGTTCAACAATACATTCCTGTACTATTTAGAAAGACTTAGGGTTATGCATGGAATCAAGTAAAATGTCAATGGGAATTCAGGGGAGAAGAGCTCTGTCCTAAATTCTGAGATACCAGGGACCTTGCAAGATACAAATTTAAAGCACTATCTTTGAAATCTACCTTTTTTTTTCTTCGGTTCTAGTTCTGTATTGGATTTTAGATATCCTTGATCAACTTTGAAAAAATTACATTGTTAGAAAACTTTTATCTGTTAGTCAATTTAAATAGCAACCTACGAACATAGCAAAAGCAGTTCTAGAAAAATAAGTTTTCTCTCTTTTTTTTCCCTCTGATTTTATCTTTGTGAATAATTATTAAAACATAGAGGAAGATACTAACATAAATGTGCTCGTATTTTTATGTCATTGTCTCGTTGTTAATCAAGAAACAGAGCTTACCACTTTTGAGCACCTGACCATCTCCCATCACCAGATTTGGTTTGGTAGGTAAAACTCATCATTTCAAGGCAATGTTACCTATTAATTTTTTAAACATGGTGTACACCTCATTCAGAGAGGACTGTCTTCTGTTGTTTGTAGGCAGCAACAGCCAGGGTCCCTGCACAGAGACAACTCCTTGAGAAGAAAGACAGTGTGGAGGGGTCAGAATGATTGGGGTGTTTTCTACTAATTAGGACACAGGCCAGAAGCAGAAGTGAGTTTTCTGCCTCTTGCAAGTACAGCAGCTCATTGCAGAATGGAGTTGTTGCATAGGCAGTGCTGAGACTGAATGAATACTGTGAATTCACTGGACAGCAGCAGTGATGAAAGGAGCACCAAGGAAGAGAAATAAAATCTGCCAAGCCCAAAACTTGGACAAAATAAAACTTCTTCAAATAGGGTTTGAGCCATGCTGAGTGACATGAAGGGGGAAATGCATCTAACAAGCTGGTATCCTTAAATCCAGATCTGCCCTGACTGCTTGTTGTCTGAGCAGCTGGTGCCTGCATGCCAAAGGGGATGTTTTCTCAGCAGGAGTTGCTTAAATGTAAAAGAACAAAGCTTTCTCTACAGTTTTAAACTCATTAGTTGGTTATCAGGGATCTAGAATATTTAGTGGCTCTATGAATGAAGTTAAATGGATCATTTCCCACTGTTCAGGAAAGACATCAATAAGTACCTCAGAGCTAGATCCAGAATAGTTAGCAGAGCTGCTATGTGAATTCCTGCCCTACTGGGATCTACTGATTTATGTCTACACTTCCTATTTCTAAATACTCAGATCCAAGTTTGCCACTTCTCAGACCCGCCTTTGGCTCCCACATCACACTTCCCTGCTGCAATGCCTGACTGCTGTATGCACACTGACTGCACCATGCCACAGCCTGTCTTCAGTCCCAGGGAGTCATGTCCACCTGAACAGTGACTAGCTGTACCTATGGTATGCAGCAGCTGGGCCATGGGGAAAAACAGACCATGGCAACATAGTGGGCTGGGAATAACTGCAGATCTCCACTGCTCACCTGAGACAAAGCTGTAAGAAGACCTCAAGGTAGAAAGGAGTCTGTCATTTCATAGTAAATAACATTTCACAACTGCTTTCTGTCTGACATCTATCTTCTTTTCTCAGTAGTTTTAAAATAAGCTGTACTGTCTTAATGTCAGAACACAATGTTTGTCTGGGGCATTCCAGTAAGTTTAGGAATTCATCCCATATGTTCCACCTTTGTGGAAATGCCATACTGCTTGATTAGCATGTTGGAATATGCTTTGCCAGAAGGATGACCCTGTAGTGGTTCCATCAAAAGGATGGAACCCGTGGTGCCTGTGGTGGGAGGTATGTGCTCACTTCTCACACCTAACAATTGTACCTATACCAACTCTTCATGTAAATGGTGCAAAATACCATTTCATATTTGGCAGTAACATTTCCCTAGTTGCATTGGAACAGATGCAAATATATGGATTTGGAAGCTATTTTGTGAACAGACCAAAAAAATTACCCTGAACTGGCTTACCTAGCTACTGAATGATGATGGTGAGGGGTCCTCTGTGGATCATGTTATGATTTTATTCCTCATGTGCTGGAGCATGCTCAGAAAGGAACTTGTAAAACCTGACAGTATGTACCACCAAGGGATTAGAAATGAATATCATTGTCAGAGATGCTGCTGTAGGGCACTTTCAAAATGGCCACTGTGAACACTGTGTTTCTCTCTCATTGTAACTTAATAACAATATATCTGAAACTCAAAGAAGTTGTTCAATCCTTGTTACACCCAAAATTTCTAAGTATATACTAACCACCACTTTAGCCAAAGTTCTAAAGCCACTGCAGGCTCTGCTCCTAGCCTTTCATACAGCATGTTGTGTTAGTTGATAATTGCCTCCCCGAAACTGTTTAAATTACTCCCAGATGGTCTGGACTCTTGTCAAAGCTCCTGTTATCGGGAAGTAACTGCCAGTTTTGCAGACCCAGGCTTTTCATGGATCAAAAGAAAGGAATGGAAATGCTACTATTTCTTTCAGGTAAAGTAAGCCTTTAGGAGACTGAGGTATGAAAGGGGAGGAATAGTTTTTCTCTGCTCTGGGGAAGAAATCTTCATAAGAACTGTGCATTGGATAAATAACTGAGATTAGTTTCTCAATTTTCTGATCTTCACATAAAAATATGTTGAGTTTTAATGTACAACCCCCCCCCCCCCCCCCCCCCCCCCCTCCTTGGAACAATGGAAAGTAAGAGGAAAGTAAGAATAAAGAAAATTTCAGTATAAAGCAAAACATTGTATTTGGAAATTCACTTTGGGAAGAAGCAAATAATTTTCCTACTATCTTGCTCTGATAGCATCATATATGACTACTGTCTAGCACACAGTATGACACCAACATCTTCCAGCATTTCTAAAATCTCCCAGCAAAATCCAGTACTTTTCTCTCATGCTGCCTACCACCTGGGAGGATCTCCCTCTCTGTCTTACCAGTCCTTCCACTGATACCACACACCAGCATGTGCTGGTATGGCAAAGCCACTTGATTCATGTGACAGTTTCTTTGCTCCATTATTTTTTTACAGAGCCTGGCCAAGGTAAAATCCCAGTTCAGAACCACTCAAAGATGAAGAAAATAAATACCCTAAATAAAGAAGGCTGAAATTCATATCCACAGGAATAAATTGCTGGAGAGATTATTAACACAGAAGAGGAAAGGGTATTGATTCTTTGAGTACTGGTAGTAATACCTAAGAAAAATTGCTAGGTATATAGAACTGAAGGAACAGTAATGCCACAGTCTGAAAAATGGGGCGTACATGCAGCAAACCCTTCTGATTCACTTCCAAGTAATTAAATGCATGCGTAGCCTATCTTTAAAACATTTCCTGTCTTCAGTGCATTTAAAGTGAATTAACATATCTAAGTGATTACATTTTTGTTCATCTTTATTAACTCAGGGATTTTATTGCAATCTTGGAAATGTTGCCTTTTTTAAACTGTCACTCATTTTCTTAACAGTGCCTACTTGGGCTAAATAAATGACAGCAAAGGACTCCTGCTTATAAACAATGAGGATCATGAAAGTCATCTGGATGCGTCTGCACTGGACAAGGCCTCCTCATCTAACACATGGCCCAAAGGCCCTGAGCTTTAATTTGCATCTAGTTTGGAAGCTGGCCCTGGTGACATCCACAGTTCCTCTCACTTAAATTGCTCTGTGATGTCATGGCATGCAGAAGAAATTCATAGCAGAAGCTCATGATATTTGGAGGACTTTCACTTTTGCCAGTGGTATTATGGGCTTCATACAGTTATTAACATTGGGATTTCACTGATGGAAATGGCAGCACTTTTGAAATAATACCAGGGATGTAGACAGAAATAAAAACATGTATTCCTTCTAATTAGACCGAATCCAGTGGGACTGATTTTAGCAAAAGCTCAAATGTCCTTTTAGTAACTGTACTCCACCACAAGAAAACAATGCTGAGATTAAGAAATCCAAGAGGACCCAGACAGTTATCTTTACAGATTTCAATTAAAAAACAAACCAAACAAACAAAAAAAAACCATATATACACACAGAGAGAAAGAGAATGGATATATAGGGAGAGTGAATCCAACATCTATCAACAGTTACTCCACAATTGTTCCAGTATTGGTCGTATAAGTGATTCTGTCAAGCACTTGCAAACAGCAAGTAGTTGTGGACACATCAGATGGGAAGAGGCTTTGTATAATCATAACTGAGAGAGTTTTCTGAAATATTACAACCTGAGCAACAGTGTTTATAATGTAGGTCAGAAATTGCCAAAAAGCCTTTCAGTGTTTTCTGAACACAAATAAATAGATTAAATTATTTATATGCATTTTATAAATTCAACGTAACTCCTCTCCTGATTCATTGATTCCAAGAATGATTTTAGGTTTATTAATCTAACAGAACACTTTATTTTTACAAGGAGGCAGTAATCATTTGTGAGCTTTCCAGACTATTTTAGACTGATATAGCTCTTCTAATCTGCCAATTTGCTGCTGAGGAGGTAGTATAATTAGTTTGTCCCTCTCAACTGTTTTCATAAAACCTCACAGGATACATGGGCTACTTTCTTCCCTGCTGCTATAGGAAAAGTATTATCTCACAATATCTCCAGCTGAGATATTATGCCACAAATCCTTTTCAGAAGCTGAATTTCACAAGCATTCCCAGAGAGACGCAGATAAAGAGAATCATATTCGTAGGCATTAGCGAGAAACAGCAGATACAGTATGTGGTAGGAACTCAAGTAAAATTAGTCATCAATATGTGTCCCCTTGGAAAAAGACTGACTGAATGTGAGTTTTCTGGAAATGAGAATAGGAAAAGGATTAACAGGTATAATATAATACTGTCTTCATGTAGAAAGCAAAAAAAGTCACCCTCAGCAGGTGAGTTTCTTAGCAGCAACTTAAGCTTTGTTTTGTGGGTTTATGGAGTGATAGATAAGGGACAAACAAAATGCCAGCTATGTTAAGATGTAAAAGCACTGTGGGAAACAATCAAACAAAAAGCAATAAATAAATAAATAACATAAAATAAAAGCATCAAGTAAATATTCCTTTCCTGAAAGCTGTGATGGCTTTGTTGAAGGATATTTTTGAAATATAAATAAATAAATAAATAAACAAACAACCTGCATTCATGGAATTCTTATTTCCATTAAAATAATAGTGAAGAATGGGCCACACAGTCCAAGTTAACCACCATGGACAACAGAAAATGATGTTTTTTTTTTTTTTTTGTTTTTGTTTTTTTTTTTGATACTTTAGACTATACAGATTTCAGACAAATTAGAAAGAAAGGAATGTCTAAAATCTAAGTCCAGTTTTCATAGTTACACAAATTTTGAAAGTAGAGTCATTCTGGAAAGAATTACTGAATTTAAATAGGGAATACGAAATACACTCTATTGGTATCTCTACCCCCTTTTATTTATGCCTTGTACATGTTCCTGAAAGGAAATTATTTTCTTGAGTACTTTCTCATGAAAGGATAGCAGTGCAAACACTGGAAAGTGTGTTTGTTTGTTTTTTGCAAGCAGATTACTTCTAAGAATGCTCACACAATGCTTTCAGAGCTCCTCATCAGCCTGGCCCCAGTTCAGGCAGAGAAGGAAATTATGTTACCAGATAGTAGCAATGAATAGCACAACACCAAGAATGGAGCAATCTGAAAGGACAAACACTGCAGGCACCAAGTAGAGCAAACGGTTTGCAAGCATCTTTCAGATTTCCAAGTGGTTTTCATTCAATTACTCAGAATAACTGAGTTTCTAAGAAGCTCATCCTAGTTAAAATCACTCCTCACTCATGCAGAAATGGTGAGAATGTCCCTAGCTTTGGATATGGTCACTCTACACTGGTCTAAGGACATATGCTATCTTACACCTGAGCAGCAGGGAGGTCCTATATCAAATTCTTCAACAAACTAAATAGCCTGAAATCACGCTGGGTGAGCAAGGGACAAATTCAAGAAGTACAGATCTATAGCAATGTCCTTCATTGACAGACCTCAGGAGACAGCCTTTGCACATGTAGGAGTTACTGACAGATCCTCAGGGGCAAAAATAAAGCTGTAAAAATGGAAGAATACAGCCTACAGAAGGGCACACCCTTACTTGTGGCCCTAAGCTCATGACTCCAGCCCTCTGCCACTGCAGCCCTGGCTGCAGCATGGGGGAATGTCTCAGCTTCCAGCCAAGGTTCAAGGCTTTGTCTCAGAACAGTACTCAAGCAACATGTGTTGGCAGGTATCCCAGTGTGCCCAATGTCTGTATGCATACATATATATAAATGAATACAAATATACATATATATAAAACTATGTACATATATATAAATATGAATACATCCATAAATATTTTTTACCCTTGCTAGTTAATTTGCTTCCTAATAAGGAAAAAATACACACAGGTGCAGTCAAAGGTTCAGTCATTTTATCATGCAGCTGCTCAATTTAGGGTACCACTATCAGATAAATACTGCCTAGAAATTAAATGGCATCTTTCAATTTCTTGAACAAAAATGAAATACTGAAATCACTAAGCAGAAGACCAAGCATTCCATAAAAAGCATGATGATTCCACTTTGCTATGGTAGGAGATCACAGCAAGAGAATGACATTTTTTCTTTCTAGAATGACATTTCCTTTGTGTTAAGATTTCTAGAATAGGGGCTATTATTATTTTTTTAATTATTATTTTAATGTAGAGCAACTAAAAATGACTAAATCCAAGCAGGAATTTAAAGGGTTTCACCATCTATTTGATCTGATTGAGAAAAGTATGACAAATATCATTCCACTTCTCGAGTTGCTACCAAGACTCAGATCTGGATTATGTCCTTTGCTAAAGTCATCTCTTGCACCAAGGGGTTCACAGGCACCTGTTTTGCTCTGTACACACTACTGAGTATTGACTCAGAAACAGCTTTATTAAATACATCAACAAAATGACTGAGAGGAAGTCAAGGTTCAAGGACAGACAGTGGGCTTGTAACAGGAATTGGATATCTGACATACAGAAGGTATAGAGTTCTGCTTACTTAACTTTACATCAATAACTGCACCCTACATCCCACTGAAGGCATGCATGATCAAGTATCTGTGAGTGAAGATGGTCATTTACATCCTTTTAAAATCAAAGGAGATGTTGATTTCTTCCAAGTAAAATCCTTTCTATGTTCTCTAGTAAGATACACTTCTCAGAAACATTTTCCAAAGATTGTATTGTCTTGCTTGCTTGGTCAATAAAACAAAACAAAACACCTGTATGATCAAGTTCAATATTGGAAGTATGATAAAACAAACTTTTGAGTTAGTTTTCACTGTCTTGCTGCTATACACTTCGTGAAAGATTCAACTTAGGTTTCTTGTGCATGGAGATGATAGATTGGGAGTGGCATAATCAGGAAGAGATATTCTACCTATGCTTATATGCTAAGGAAATTTAAATCCAAAATTGCTTCAACAACTCAGCTGAAAATCTGCCAGTATAGATTTTTTCTCCTTTTATGTGGAAAGAGAAAATGGATACAAAGAATTTAATAGCCAAAGAAGAAAGAAAAACGTAAGAAAAAGCATTTTAATACAGAAACAATATCTAATCTGAGCCTAGTGATATAACTGTGAGTCATCCCCTCAGTTCCAAATGAGTGACAAAAACTGGGGATTGTGAATCTTGAAGATTCAAGAAATGTCAAAGAGCTGTAGACTAAATTCAGTGATCAGATATTTCCAAAATTTTTTTCTTCATTTGTTTGGTAATGGAGATAGTGAAACAGAACATGGGACCTTTCAGTTGTGCATAAGGAATTAAGCCATTATTTCTCATAATAAATAGTTTAACAGGCAGCATTAACTAACTGGTGGCTCAGGGAAGATGACACAGCTGTGACTCATGGTGAATGCCATTTTGAGGACCAACTTCTTGCAGGATTTGCAAAGGTATGTACAATGGGTACCTGTGCAGCTGACTAGTGATAGAGGCTGCAACAACTCAGTACAGGTTTTGGCAGAGAAGGGCATAGAGAAGACATATAAAAATAAAGTCACTGCTTTTTCTCTGGCTTCAGTGAAGTTTCCCTGTTTTCATCCCTTACTGTCATTGTACATTAAAATGGCTCTGCATTTCACCTTGATGTGATAATTAACAGAAACACTCAGATCTGATCAAGTACTCATCACAGTGGTGCTCCCACAGGCAATACTGCAGGAGGCAGTCACTTCTGTTTAACGTCTCTACAAATGGTATGGAGCATTCTCAGCCATCTCAGGCTAGTGTCACAGGTTTCATTACCCATCAGTGTTTGGTCCCTTGGCCAATCTGCAATCAATTTCCTGGCACTTGTGGTCAACACACTCAATGCTTTCTTGCACACGGTTGACAGAAAGCTCAGGGATGTAAGAAAGTGAAGATGGTGATGCTTAAATCAAAGTAGGAAAACAGAGATGACATGATAAACAAGAAAGCTGCCATCAACAGCTGAGCAGGGCAGTAGATATCCAGTCTAACAAAACATACCTTACAAAGTATGACAAGGATTTATTTGAAGTCTATTATCAAGGGCAAAGCATGCAGTCTAGATAGATCTTGCTTTTGGAAATGTGTTTGCAACACACAAGGAACAAATATTCTGTTCAAGTAAAAAGTACATCATCTACATGTGTAGGAGGTCCACGTTCTAGTTTTCCTTGCACATTTGCATCTAAAACTATTTGAATAACTTTGTGTCATACATTTCATGAAATATTGTAGTAATAGCTTTGCCAAAATTAATCTAAACTTCACGTGGGCATCTTTCTCCTCTGCATTACCTTTCTACCCAGAAAAGAAATGAAATTAGTTTATCATGATTTCTTTTTTAAAAATAGAGTTATTTTTATGCTGACTTACACCCAATCAAATTACATTTTATATTGAGGCTGTAGATGTTGCAGCTTAATGGAAGACATAGGCGATGTGATTTGTAGTCAGTATTTCATCACTCAGGATGCTCATAGCTTTCTTCCTCTTCATACTTTTACACATTATTTCATTACTGATTGTAATCAAATTGGACCAGATGGTAACTGTCAAGTTCATATTCGTTAATATACTTTGGATGACAAAGCCCCAAGTAAACTCACTGTAATATTTATTGAGAAATTAATTTATGCAAAAAAGCTTGTACTAAAGGCTGGATTATTGCCTATTGTTGAACAATCTTTGGAACATGCTCAAAGGCTCAAGTTCTAACTAAGTTTTTAAAGAAGCCTCACTGTGCCTTTCAGTAATAAGACACTTCAAGGATGATGGTATCCTGAATGAACTGTTGTAGGGGATGCACGTAACCCGATGAAAGCCAATGAACAGCCTTTTTGGAAAGTATTCTGAGCTAGGAAGAATCTATTATTTCAAAAACAAGAATTTTATTCTCAGTGTAGCTAACAGTGATTTATATGGAGTGGGAGGTCCATTTCAAATCATATTCAAGCTGGGAAAATGGGATAATCTTGATATTTTTATGTCTCTGCACTTTTCCATCTTTGCTGATTTTTTTTCTTTTCTTTCTGCTCTCTGTAAACATTGAGAGGCAAATATGTTACAAAATCTTTCAGAGATCATATTTTGATTCAGATTTCAGAAATGTTTATTTTAGAAATTTATAACTGTTTTCATTCTGTGCAAGATAAGTATTATTTTTTTCTAAGGCAAAATGGAAAAGGAATGGAAAAAGAAAAATAGAAAAAGTAAAATATGGAAGTGAAGCTAAAATATTGGAAGTTGTTTTAGGCAGCTTATTATGATTGCAAAGATCATGTTTGAAATGCAAAATGAAAATCCTTCCAATGAATATTAATGAACAGGAAATGTGCCATTTCCATTCAGAGTGTTGTATTTGATCTGAAGGTTCCTTCTTCACACAGAAATTTCCAAATTTTAAGCCACAAGTTTAGGTAAGAGAAATAAAAAAATTCAGAACAATCTAATTTTGACTGCACTGATATGTAGATTCATAGATACATTAGGTTGGAAAGGACCTACAAGATCATCTAGTCCAACCATCCTCACACCACCATCCCTACCCACCAAGCTACTAAATCAAATCCCTCAGCACCTCATCTAAACGCTTCTTGAACAGCGCTAGGGACGGCGTCTCAACCACCTCCCTAGGCAGGCCATTCCAGTGCCGGACCACTCTCTCAGAGAAAAAATTTTTCCTCAAGTCTAATCTAAATCTTCCCCGGCACAACTTGTGGCCATTCCCTCTCGTCCTGTCATTAGTTACCTGGGAGAAGAGGCTGACCCCCTCCAAGAAGATCATCAAGTCCAACCATCCTCCTAAACTACTAAGTTCATCACTAAACCATGTCCTAAGCATCACCACCACACCTCTTAAATACCTCCAGGAATGGTGATTCTGCCATTCCCCTGGGCAGCCTGTTCCAATGCCTAATAACCCAGACTATGAAAAAATTCTTCCTTGTATCCAATCTAGAACAATTCTAGCAAAACCTGGGGTTGTTTGCTCTGTATTCTATCACTTATATATAGGTTCATGAGATGTTTTATAAGCTACATATGTTGAATGCATTTTCATTTTTTTCCTGAAGAATAATCTTTTTTTTTTTTAATTTCTTTAAGAAAACTAAAATTTATGTTTGCAAAAAGGGGATTTTTCCACTGGAAAACCATCTTAATAGAAAGTTTTTAAATGATGCTTATTGTTTTGCTCCTGCCAATAAGTTCTATATAAAGTATTAACTATTACAAAGTTTCCAGCTATGCCTACTAGCTGAAACATAATCATACAGAGTTTGACATTTGTTTAATTTTCATTCTTCTCAACATCAATTAAACAAAAAGCTGAAGAAGCTGACAAAAACAAAACAAAACAACATGTTGAGAGTCACAGCTTGATCTTTACTTCTGACATCATACAAATTAGCCTATTCTTACTTATCACAAAAGATCTTGAATAATATAAACGCACTGCAGCTCAAATATTTCATATGTATTTACTTCCCACAGTCAACTTTCATTTCTCTTTCTCATAGCAGTTTTAACTTTGCTTTAAAGACTAACATACCAATGTACTCCAAGACAGTTGCTGTAAGGAGAGGATCTGAATACCCAGTAAATCTAAGCCCCTACCATTGACCTCAGCACAGGCTCTTGGGGCATGGAAAGAGGATTGGGAGCTCGAGCTGTGGCAGTGCTTAGGTGCTGTAACATCAGCAACTGCTGCCTAACAGAGGGGAGCTCAGCAAACAGATGATAGGGGATTTTCACACTCAAGGCAAGATCCTTGGATATCATAAGACAGTGCTGATCTGGTGAATCAAAGTTAGAATTTCAAGAGCTGGAATAGCATTTTCAAGCACACTGAAAATCACTCATTTTTGAAAACTGTTTCCCTTACAGGTTAGTGCCTGCTTCTTCTCTTGCTAATGTGCAATGATTCTCCTGGATGGCAGAGGCTGGCAGTGTCTCCTGCAGTCCAGCAACTGCAGGGTGCATACCATGTGTCAGTCTGCAAAGAGGAACAGCTGTGGGCCACGAGACATTGGGCTCACATACAGAGATTTTTTTCTCCCAAATGACATTTCTCTACGGAGATGCCTTATTCAAAATTTTCTATAGTCAGGATTTGCACAAGTAATCAGCATTTGGCTAAAAATAAGTATTTAGCAGGGACTTAGCTAACTGGGTAATCTTCTACAGGCGAAAGCTACAGAGTAATAGAAACTGAATAGCATAGCTACACTGCCAATTATTATACACGCAGAAGATAGACTATCGTGTTATTCCAGTTACTGGTATTCAGATATTCTGAACTGAATTTTTCACAAAGCATTCTGCATCTGAAACAAATGGCTGATTCATGTAAAGCTTAATGAAGGTCAGAGCAAAACAGACCAGAAATAAACTCTGTTTTCTTGCCACAGCTTACATAATCACCCTCATTATATAGACTTTAAAGATTTCACAGTCATTCTACGTGCTATGGCGCAGAAAGAGCGAACCATGAAAGCCTTTCTGGAATTATGCTTATGAATAAACTATTTGTTGAAAGACAAGCCTATAGACTTATTTATCTGATTGCAATATATGTAAGCTGCAATCAAAATCTTTTAAAAATAAATGTTGTCATTCCCACAGCATGTGGCAATTTGCGTTAAACAAAACCAGGCAACATTGCTCAAAGATTTTATAATATTATTTTAAAAAATATTCATGTTTTCTATTCTTCCAGGATAAAATTTAAAATATTACAGTGGGTCCTTTGGGATAGTAATAGATTTTTTAATACTTTTGTTGTGGCTATCGCTTGTATAAGAATTCACCCATGAAGCTGTTCATTAAGGCTTTTAATTCTCTTTCTATTAGATTTTAGTGTTTTCCCATGGAAATACCACATCAGACAAGCAGGACCTGAATAAAAATACTGATAAAAAAAAGAAAAAAAAAACAACTACTTTTGTGAAACATCATTGAAATGTTCTTGTAAAAAATAATATCATTATCTAAACAGGAAAGTTTTTGCATCACAAACTTACTCTGTGAAATAAGTTAGAGTACTTCCTTGAATAAAGGTATTTAAGTATTTTACAGCCTAATCTTGTTCAAATTGCAGTGTAAATCACTTAGCACTTCTGTCATGTAATAAAACCGATGCACTATTGTTTCTTGAGTGTTACATCATATATTTTTTTCCAAAATAATTGTATTTTTGACATATTTGAGACAAAACATCTAAATGTAGTGAAACTTATTGAAAAAGCAATAAAGTTTAATAGGTTCCAAAAAAAAAAAAAAAAAAAAGGAAACTAGAGATAAAAGACTTAGAGAAAACCAATAAATGAATTGCTCTAAATAGTAATAATACAAATAATTCTACCTCTGCTCAACAGACCTCTTTAGATATATCTCTTTTTCTGCTTTTACAAACTTGCAGCAAATTTTAAGTAATATTTTAAATGCAGGTTTCCTGAGAGGAGGAAACAAACTGAACATGATTGCATTTTCTCCAGCCTGATGCATAAAATAACATTGAGAGTTTTAAGTTACTTACAGGTAAAGCTCATATTCTGCCCTTAGGTTGCAAACAGGCAAAAAAAAAAAAGCTGTATTTTAGGATTGCAGTATAAGATATCTATAATGACAAAGAATCTTGATGATATTATTGAAAATGTTTTGCAATATTTTAAATAGGATAACGACCTGGACATTTTTTAAATATTATATTTGTTATATTTATTAATGCTGTTCCTAAGGGTAAAGCCTGCTTTAGGCATTGCACACCTGCCTAGCTGCACACAAGCCCATGATGAATTACAGTCTGCTTAGATCAGCGAACAAACAGGCTGATGAGACAGTACAATGGCAGCAAGCAGGTTAGCCTGCGCTTTACAGCAGGGACTAAATGAAGGAGCATAAGCAAGATGGAAACGAGTCTCCGCAAGAAGCAGAGTGAATGAGCAAATTTCCTATGGCTTTATGTCTTGTTACAGGGCCAAAATGGCCCTTCTTCCTCCTTTTGCTTAGCTTGTAGGACCTGCACAAGGCAGCAGGGCTGGTGGGTGTGCTGGCAGCTGCATCTGACAATCTTCATCCCTCAGCAGCAGAGGTTGCTCCAAGCAAGTAAGAGGGCACAGGGCAGAGAGGCGGACTTGGCATGGAATGCTTCCCTTCAGAAACTATTCTGTCACTGGGGCACTTGAATTAATAAGAATTTCAAGAAGAAAACATGAATATTGTCAATATTAATGTGAAAGACATGAAGACTTTAAAAGCAAACATCATGGAAACTTTTACAGGAAGGGATGGTTTTGCTGTAGAATGGACTGTGCATATGCAGCTGTGCTATGGTTATTCTTCTTTCAAATGCATTTCTATATGTCCCTCATAAGAGAATAGGGCTGTGTGAACCCTTCTATTTCTCACAAAGAGTGATTAGTTTCATCTCTTCTGTAAAAGGTTTTTGTTTTCTTTTCCTCAGGGGAGTCTTTCTCCATTAGATCTCTGGTTGTTGAGCAGGATGGATGGATTCACAAGTGCTAGTAAACAGGAGGAGGAAAGGTTCTTTCCATACCAAAAAAAAACACTTTCAGAAGTATCTAAGAGACAGTGGTACCTACAATCCTCATGCCAAGTTTTCTCCAGTAAAAACCCTATTAATAGTATGATTCCTAAGTCATTTAAAGGCATATTATTTTCAATACAAATCCGCTTGTTCTGACTATTGGAAGAAATGTAGATTCCTTTCCTAGGGTTGATTTGCACACTGCCTGCCCCATCTGATAGCCTGTGGTGCAAACCACAGGGTTGGCTCCTGTGACTGCATTAGCAGTGTACTTGAAACATTCGCACTCCCCAAATGAGGAGAATGCATTCCCAGCTCTGGGGTACGGCAGGGCTGAACAGACAGGCAGGTTTTATCTAGGAGTTGGTAATGGATAAAATTGTCCATTGAACTTACATTCTGCCTTGTTTTGAATTAAGAAGAGGATAGTTACATTGCAAAATAAAATACAAAATATATAAAATATATTGTTCACCATGGACAGCCACAATATCTTATCACCAGTGTTTAAATATTTGTCTGCTAAATTGTGTCAGTACATCAACTTTAAATGTCAATAAACAGAAATCATTCTAGACAGTCTAGAAACTAAGAATCTGCAGATAGAAGCAAATCTGCTTTCCACTTCTGGCTTAGGAACTAAGAGCACTTGAATTTATTTACTCTCAGTTCTAACCTTGCAGTACTCTCAGTCTGGCATATCAGCAACACTTCTACCCCAACAGATATAAGCTTTTAGGGAGAATAATTCATCCAGTAACTTTGAAGATTCATTAAGTACCCAAACTGGCAAATTGTAAGTAAATGAGAATAAAATACAAGTTGCACAAGAAGTTTCTTAATAAGGATACTCTTGGCACAAATATGGTTTATGAGTTGAATCAAACTGAAATTGAATAGAAAACTCTTAGGCCATAATTATGGGAGTCAGGCTGTGACCCTGTGGCATTAGTTCTCTCAATAGCACTCTCGATATTAAGGGCTGTATACACTTTCATTGGATTTTTTTTTTTTTTAATAATCACCACTGACACTACTCTCAAAATGCAATAGCATACTGAGTACACCTAAAGTGGATTTTTATAATCACAGAGAAAAGGACTGTCCTCTCAACTATTAACTTCTCAATCATTACCATGCACTCTAAAAATGATCAGATGTCATCTGCAGAGAGAAATTTATTCTTTGAAAATAACAATGAAAAAAAACTTGTCTCTTGCTTGAAGTTTTGAGGTGAACAGAAATCCTGCTTTTATACTGTTAAGAGAATTTGGTGTAAAACTACACCTGGCTGTGGCACCACTTCTACAGTAGATATTGCTGCTTTTACTATAGTACATTTTATAGAGTATATAGAGGATGCTTTAGTATATATGTAAAACATTTATGTGAACACAGTGGAAGAGTCATGTGTTTTTAGGTGTTTTTTTTTTCAAAAAACAATTTTCTGTATTCTTCATCATATCAAAGAAAAAAAAAATCTTAATTTTTATAGCACATCATGACATTTTCCTTTCATGGTACAGGAGTTATTTAGTCTTTGGAAAGGATGGCAAGAAATATACAAAAGACTTCAGCAAGCATATACATTTTGTAATGTTTCTCTGTCCTATGCAGACAGACTTTCTGCTGGAGGCAGAATCAGCAACAGAGGTGTCATATGGGAGTTGCTGGCATCCAAGCCCACATTCAGACTCTCTGAACTTCACTTCCCCTAATCTGCAGCTCTAAATTACTTATCTGCTTATTCTCCCATCCAGTAAACCACAGAAATATAAACATTCATTTCAAAACCACACACACATTTCCCAGTGCAAGGATGCTGAGCTGATGTACCAAGCTTCCAGAAAATTCCAAATAAGACATTTGTACAGCTAGCTCATCTGTAGATGTTAAAATTCATTTTAAATAAGTCCAAGTTTGTAACAAGATGCAATATCTTCTATTAGACTAACTGATTTATCTATGACAAAAACAAAAACAAAACAAAACAAAAAAAATACAAAACAAAACAAACAAAAAAAAATAGACTTCTGATATTGAGTCATAGAAGTTCTTATGAGGCTGACGTGGTTTTTACGGGTATGTAGATTTTTTCTTATAGTAAAAATGAATTATTTTATCGTCAAACCCTTCTGTGCTTTACTTCATCACTGTTAGAGAAACACTTTTAATTTATTAAAATTAGATGAAACATTCTGTTCTTCAGAAAATTCCTAGTGCAGTATTGGTTTCACAAGCTTTGTTATAACAAGGAGTGAATCCACAGCATGAAAAGAGGCACAGAAGCTGTTTCATTCCTGAACCGATTTTAACTTTGTTTATTTGTCTATCTATATTAATCTTGAAATCTTGGATCTCTAACTGAGAACTGAAGTATTTATCTCAAATTCAGCTCCTGTGACAGTCAGCTGTTTACTAACGACACTGCACTGCCCCTGGGATTTTGCAATGCTTCTAAGTCAAATTCTTCAACAAGGAACAGAAAAAGCCTTGGGGTACAACCACCAGGGACACTTTCTGCTCCTCTATGTGAATGGAAATGTTCATTTGCTCTAGGGCTCTTATAAGGATTCATGCACAGTACATTTACTCCATGGTCCCATTTGATAGCAGAGATGGTGGATTTTATAGTATTAACATTATTTATGCTGAATGATAGCTCCCAATATAAAGAGATTATGTAGATGAATAGTTAACCTGAGACTAGAGTAACAGCTTTATGGATAGTTTTCCACACAGGTCATCGACAGTTAAGAGCTCAAACTTTTCTATATAAGATTAATTCAAAATCATAGATAATACAAATAGATTAGGTAGATTTGGATTTCTTAATGCTAGGAAATCTTTGAAGGTATGTTAAGGTTCCTTAGCACTTTTTCTCCTGTTCTTCAACCTTAGTATGCAGTTGATGTTGTATAAGGCAATGTGTAAAGTTTGGTCATATCAGTAGGGGCTGGCTGCTATATTCCTGCCTTGATCATGCCTGGTGTCCTCCTTACTTATTTCAAAATAATTGCAGCAATGACATTGGCTTGAGAGCCTAACCAGGGGAACTTTGCCCTGTTAACAAAGTTTCTGGAAGGTAAACTTTTTTTTTCCTTTGCAACATACTTGTGACAGAAAATGCTGATAGCTCTTTGGTACAATGTCTTTTGAGTCCATGTTGAGCATAACACCTAGTGAAATGCATTTAGTCAACTACAATCTATCTCATCAGTTCAAAGTCTTATTTTAGACAGAGTGAAACAACAGTCTGAATAACCAGAGGCCAGGCCTACAGGGAACATGACTTCATCCTGAGAAGGCTCAAATTCTTGTGTGGTGTGCATCCAGATTTAATTTACCTTTTCTTAGTTTCTAGAATGCTTTGGGAAGCAGGAATGTGAGCTGGCCAAAGGGGTCAATTCTCAGATTCTCTTCAAAACAATTCTTATAGAAAAAACTCACAGAATGGTTTACTAAACAGCATTTTGGTGCCAAAGGGATTAAATCGTTTTCTTTCAGCAAGAAATAAAACCTACCAAAGAAATCTGAATATGAGGAACCATAAATAAATAGTATTTGCCCACTGGCAGTTTGAGAACTGTATTTCAACATTAGCAGATGATTTTTGTAAAAATTTTTAGACAGGCTGTCTATGGGAAAATAGAAGTCACTTATTAAAGCAACAGAGAGAAAAATCACAAAACCATTTGTATACTTACAGAATTCAATACTTAGACTGCACAAGTGTGTGTGAAATAATCACTCATTAATACAGCTATAGTTTGATTCTAAATCCTTTCCTTTCTAGTACTATTGTTCAGACAAGATACGTGTCATGTCATATCACATCATTCTGGATTATAGTAGCTCAGAGATATTACATCACTGCTGGCATAACATGATATGACCTGACAGGTCTGAGATAATCTCATGTGATTCCATGTTTATCACAAAGATCATTTTGTATTGATTAACACCATTTTAAGTCATTTAAAGTCAGTGCTTATCTTATATGCATCTATAAAAAAAAAAATCCTGAAGGAGTAAATAGCTAAACATTTCAAACATCTGCACGTGCAATGAGCAGAGAGTTCACGAATTTCTTTGAAAGAAATGACACCTCTTGTGGTGCTCCAGTTATGAGAGTGTGAAAAGTCCATGTGCTGAGAAGAAATCAAAATCAAATATTGCTCACCACAGCTAATCCTGACCTCCAGCTATCAGCTGTTTACCACTAAAAGCAGAGGTATTCCCAGCCCACCTGTTATGCAGATTGCTGCAGCAATGCTGCACTCCAGGTGAGTCCCACATAAGCAGTCCCAGGACTACACTGTCATGTCTGAGCTCCTCATACAACAAATTAAATCATCTGTAATTAAATCTGATGCTTCTAATACTTACTGATGTAACATATAGTATTCACAGAATCTAACCGTCTAATCTTTCTACACCAATCCTTACCTTGTACTCCGTAGCTTAAAAATGAGGGGGATGTTATTAATAGAAATTTTTACTTTCCAAAAGACTACAGCTCTTTTTTGTCCTCAGATTTGGGGGAATTGGAATGACCTGTTGTAATAAATGTTTTCCATTCACCTTGCAGTAAGTTTTAACTAACCAAATTATAATGCGCCCTTCTCTGTATCTGAAATAGGGTCTAGATTCTATTTTTGATTGCTGGAGAGTAACAGACATTTTATATGTGATATTATCTAATTCAGGTATTGCCTGAAGTTCACTTGATTCACATTTAAAAATTGTTTATTTCCCCCAGTGATCTAGAGAGTCAAGACAATCAGCTCTAATGTTGACTTCCATTTAGAAGTTAGGCCAAATGAGCCTCATCCTTAGGGTCCAAAAGATATATAAAAAACGCAATGCACTGAATAATGTTGGCAAAAAATTGAAAGGAGTTTAACAGGAAGATGCCTATAACTGTCATCTCTGTGCTATATGTTCTTCCTTTCTTTTCTCCAGATGTATACATAATTAGAGTTTACAGCCAGAAGCTATTATAAGTCAGAATAGTGCTTTCCCTATTTCTCCCCAAGCAAATATCTCTTATGATTTGAATGGATCTTTTGTCTGAACTGGGACCGCAGAACTGTGTTCAGTATTTATGTTTTGCCATAGGGTTTCATTCTTTGCCTGTAGTCAATGACAAACTCAAAGAGATTTGCACCAGTTATTTTAAAATAGTAGCATTCCAATGAAAATAAAACAGGCCCCAAAAAATCTACATTCTGTTATTCCTTCTGAACGTTAAGCTAAATTGTCATTGTTATGGACCAAATTTTATTTCTTTTTAATTTGTCAGATGAAATGTTGCATCTCCCTGGGCACATAAGTCAAAATGTGCTGTACATTACACGTTAATACATTTCCTTCCTAACCCAGAAATCTCATGAAAGTGAATTATAGTTAGATGACTAGTACAGAGAATATAAAATAAAATACAATACTATTTCAAGCATCATCAAACAGCATTTTTGATCACAGTTACTAAGAGCACCACGAATGCAACTTTAACCAAGTAAAGAATGGATCTTTCTTTGTACTTGCAGATATGATTGACAATTGCAAACTGACCTAAAATGGCAAACCATATTCAGAATTATGTAGCAAATTGCTATTTTTTAGTTACTATATAAAACAGATGCTTTCCTTTCCTATTTATGGCTAATGAATATGGATGGCAATTGGAGTATTAAATAGCAACTATTATAACCAGTCTGAAGGAACTAATGATTTAGCACAGAAATGGCATAAGGATTATAGTAGGCAATAATAAACAAACAACTGAAACAAAATCTCAGCCCTATCAGAGTTCCTCAGGGTTCTACCACTGAGTTAAGCTGCTTTGTGTGTGCACGCAACATTTATGACAAGATTCCCAAGGTTGCATGGGTAGGTCTGCTCCCTTTCTTTTTCCTCTCCAATCCATTCCTCTTTCAATGGAATCTGAAAACTTTTCTTTTAAGAATGTATTTAAAATATTTGCTGTGGGCCTTGCATTTACAGTAATTGTGGCCCCAGAACAGGTTAAGGTTGTACATGAAGCTGGCCTCGCTGTCCAGGAAAACAACATTCCATATTTTCATGCTGAATAGTCTAACAAAACCATCATGTATTTGTAATTGCTCTTGAACTTCTAAAATAAACATGAATTGTTTGTGTCTGTATTCTATTAACACCTAGACATACGTCTTACACCTATCTGAACTTAACAGCATATCTTTCTAGCAGTTCTAACAGAACATGCAGAGCTGTATTTCAGAGAATCACAGAACTGCAGAATATCCCCAGTTGGAAGGGACCCACAAAGATCACTGAGTCCAACTCTTGGATCTATAAAGGACACAGAATTCAAACCACGCGCTTGAAAAAGTTGTCTAAATGCTTAAACTCCTACATCTCAGGGCCATGACCACTGCCCTGGTGAGTATGTTCCATGCAGACCACCCTCTGGCAAGGAACCGCCACCTGACTCTCCCCTGATACCTCCACATGCTGTTCCCTCCGATCCTGTTGCTGTCATGAGAGCTCCCCTTAGCCCCTGCTCTGGGCTGAACAAACTAGGTTTTCATGCCTCAAACTGCATTTCATCACTTCTAGCACTTCCAACACTATCTGAATGCTGGTGAGCACAGCCCAGTGGGTCGAAAGGGGAAACAATCTGGGGTGACTTACTCCCCCTGTACTTATTCTTTCTTTTCATCCCAACAGACAAACACCCAGCAGGTGCTGCAAAACTCAATGTCATCATTAGTCTCAGGAAACTGAGTAAGTGAAAACATCTCATGGTGCCACGTTGCATGAGAGTAAAAGTACCTGTAATGCTCTGTGGTTATCAGAACAGAACTCGGCAGCATAACATTCTACTAGCGCATGCTGAGAACAAGGTACCACGAACTGGTGTGATTCAGTTTGGATGTTTTGTTAGCAAAATACATCTTTAAATAACTGTAAGCTTATATATACCTTAACACATAGATCCAATTATATTATGTGCAGATCTAACTAATAAATGAGACTAGAATTTCATACCTAAAAAGTAACTTCTGAATTCTTTGACCTCAGTTAATAAAAAGCTAACCAGGTACGCTTCTCTGCACCCTCTATCAGGAAGCTGAGTCTTTAGTTTTCATAAGATTAACACACAGCTTGGGATGATCTGCTTTGCTGACAGATAAAATTTATATTTTAAATGGATTTTATAGGAAACTCCCATTATGAAGACAAAATAATTACTCTAGCACACTCATGGAAGAAAGTGAACTGTCCAACTGTCCAATGCTCGCATTTTCCTTAAAAAACTAAGGTACTCAACATCATGTTGACTCTTAGTACTTTCTTCCTGTGAGATACTGAATATAATTTCCTTATCTATAATACCAGTATTCAGATGATAGAAAAAGAGCTAAGGATGCGTTAAGAAAATTGCTTAAAATTTTCTCAAAATGTCTGAAGGAAACTTGAAACTAAAATGTTACTTCTGTGATGAACAACTTTGTGTTGTCTTCAATAACAGCATTGCTGAATGAAAGAATGCACATAGTTTCTCCTAACTCTTCTCACCACTTAGGCAAAATGTTATGAATAGCATGGCCAGTACTGCATACCTCATTCCATCAATCTCTTTAGGTTAGGTTATTTAAAGAGAAGTAAACAAACAAACAAAGAAACAAACAAAAAAGACAAAAAAAAAAGAAAGCCACAAACCAAATCAGAACTAAAGATATCCTTTTTTTTTTTTTTTCATTTACTCTTTAGCAGGAGATGAAAGATTATTTATTATTATTACTTATTATCTTCATGGCTGTAGTGACCACAAAATGGTGGAGTTTAAAATGCTTAGGGTTTCCAAGAGCGTGCACAGCAAGCTTGCTACTCTAGACTTCAGAAGCACAGACTGAACTCTTCAGAGAACTGCTGGACAGGCTTGAGAGGTGGGCCCCTGCCAACTGCATGAAGTTGAAAAAGTCCTGCACCTGGGTCAGAGCAAACTCAAACACATACATGAGTTGGGTGGAGAATGGCTTGAGAGCAGCCCTGAGGAGAAGAATTTGAGTGTGTTGATTGATGAAAAATCCAACATGAGCTGGAAATGTGTGCTTGCAGCCCAGAAAGCCAACTGTATCCTGGGTTGCATCAAGAGAAGTGTGATCAGCAGGTAGAGGGAGCTGATTCTGCTCCTCTACTCTGCTCTCATGAGACCCCACCTGGATTACTGTGTCCATTTCTGGGGCCCACAACACAAGAAGGACATAGAGTTGTTGGAGCAGGTCTAGAAGAGAGCCACAAAGATTATCAGAGGGCTGGTGAACCTCCCCTACACTAGGACAGGCTGAGCTGGGGCTCTTCAGCCAAGAGAAGAGAAGGCTCTGAGGAGACCTTGTATCAGCCTTCCAGTACCTGAAGGGGGCATCCTGGAAAGATGGGAGGGAACTTTTATTAGTACATATAATGACAGAAGAAGGGGAAATGGCATTAAATGGAAGAGAGTAGATTCAGATTAGACATAAGGAATTAATTCTTTACTGTGATGGTGGTAAGACACTGGAACAGGTTGCCCAGAGAGGTTGAGAATGTCCCCTCCCTGGGAGCATTTAAGGCCAGGCCAAATGGGACTATGAGCAATCTGGTCTAGAGGGAGGCTTCCCTGCCTATAGCAAGGAGGTTAGAACTGAATGATCTTAAAGGTCCCATCCAACCCCAACCATGTTATGATTCTATGATTTTTTTTTTTCATTATTTTTGGAAATATGCATAGCCTTGAAAATGAGTATTTCTATATTTCATAGCACTCATTATTATAACACGTTATTATTTGCCACTTCTAATTATTGTGTTATATCTTAGAACTAATAGGAAAGTGGTTCATACTATGAAGGTAATACCTGTCATGGTATGAAAATGATTTAGACAATTCTGGGAAGCAAAACATGCTGATACTTTCCTCATTAAATCATGGAAAGTGATGCAGAACTGAGACTCCTATAAACCATCAGATAGATAGTTAAACCATTAAGCAATCAGTAAAATAAATAAGTCCATCAGCTCTAGCACACTGATCGCCATAGCAACAGAACTGATATTCTGTGTACAACTTACATATCCCAGCAAAGAACATGGATCTAAGGAGGAATGCTGCTCTAAACCAAAAGAGAATTCTGAGAAGAGTGGCATGGCAGTATATTTTTCTTAATTAAAGAAGATGTATAATCCTTTTTCACAGTCCTTTCATGATAAACTGTATGCTCAGGGGACTTAGACGTTAGTGTGGTTTATAACAGTGTATAGATGCATGCTTACATACGGTGATTACACAAACGTAATCGAATCTCACAAAATCACCATAGAGAAGAAGACTCATTTAGTCAGCTGACAAACTGAAGTCTTTTAAAGGATTCATTTTGGAAGGTAATCACAGACAAGAAGAAATTACCTCTAGGGCTAAAAATGACCTATATTTGTACTGAGTTGCATGAGAATTTTCTGTGTATTGATGCCTTAAAGAGCAGCTGAAGCAGCCACCTTGTTTTACTAGTTTAGGACTGCTACGGTTTGCCTGACATGCATGAAATACACCTTCATTAATTTACAAGAATTCTCATCTTATTATTCTTTCACCATTTTCACTGTTTTAACAAATTTTCTTTTCTGAAGAAAGAAACTGTTTTAAATATCAAAATAAGAGTGCATACGAGCTCTCCATTACAGACGCACATAATACTGTTTGCTAGAGGTTCACTTATTTCTCTTGGTCATTCTGATTTGCCTAGAATAAGTTCCCAATAAAAGGCATCCTTAGTATCCAACCATTTATAAAAAATGGTTAAGTTCACATGTAGCATCACTTCTCTTAAAAAGTTGTAATGCCACTGTATACTAATTTGTCCTTGTAAATTTGAATATGAAGTACAGTTTATTTAAGTTCTATAACTGAAGACTAGCTTCCACATAAATGTCTTTGTAGATAATACCAGGTAAATAACTGCCAACATCAGCCCCCATACAGCACAATTCTAGAGTTTTCTATGAATAATTCTAAAGTGAATTTTAAGGGCAAAATGACATTGCAAGTTTAATTTTCATGACAAAGATGAGACAAGTATCTATCCCCTTATTGATTGCTTACATGACCACAGAATTACTTATCATTAAAGTCTTGAAAATAAAGACAGACATAAATTCAAATGACTGCACAAACTGTGTCTTAGGAGAGGAAAAAAGGTTACAAGTTAAAATGAACAAAAAAGGGTCATTATTTGTTCTCTAGGGATTGATTAAGCATGTCAAAGGCAGTCAGCCAGCAATCTCTCAGTCTCTTCTCTACAGTGGGAGGTAATGAAATTTAATTAGTGAGAAGAGACAGCTTTCACACTAAGGAGAGGAGTGAAGGGAAAACAGGAACATCAATGCAAGCAGAGAATAATACCGTAGTACATAACAATCCTTATTAAAACTGAATTAATAGGGAAAGCTGTTTGGCCTCTGCTCTTTGTTACAGGGTTTTCTTTTTTTAAATAAAAACCTGAAAAATGAGCTAAAGCAGTATTTTCAGTATTAAGAGTATGAGGCTAGGGCTGAAGGCACAAGTATAACCAATACAATTCCTTGGATTAATGTGCACTTTTTTTTCCCCCATTAGAAGCAGTACTTGCTTTTTTGTTGTTGTTTGGTTTGTCTATTTTATGAACTTATGTGCCCTGAAGTTCAAATGAATTGGGGTTTAGATTAACCCAGTTTTTACATGCTCAGATCTCACTACAGATTCCCTAAGCAAAGGTTTGCTAAAACGTTCATTGCTAATGATTCTACAAATGTTCATAGGGATGAACAGCAGTAAACACACTGTAAGTCCACATCTATGGTCTCAAACTCATTGTGTTAGCTTCCCTGAGGAGTGCAATTCTCTTTAAAAAGAAAAGAGTATCTGGAATTACTGCTTGCATGCAAGAGCCTGAAAATGTAAAGGATAATGCACACCAGCCATCCAGTGAGTCACCTCTGAGTGACATCCAAAATGGACTCTCTGGAGGGGATTACTTACAGTCCAGCTTGTCTTGGGCAGACTAGGCATCACAAAAATGGGGTGGGTGTCATCTGCGTCTCTGCTCTGTCCTCGATACAGACCAACCCGACCACTGAGCATTGAGGACAAGATGAATGAATGAAGTCCATGCTTCTGTGGTTCATAAGGAGTCATGGATTCTGAATATATATATTTTGAACTACGTACACTAATACACTTTTCTTTTTCTAGTTCTTCAGTCAACCTGCCAAGATCCATTATAGCTCTGTATCTTCTAGAAACACAGGTTTTTATAGCTTTACCTATAATGTGCCTTAAAAACAGTATCAACTTATTTCAAATTTTACAGTGCACTACACAAGCAGTTAGGGTTTTCGTGGTACATAAAGTGGTAATAACCATCTTTCACTTTCCTCCACTGCTCCAGGAGGGAGACTCAAGATATTTTTGTCCAGCTCTCTTTTGAATATATGGCTGAGTCATCTTCCCCAGGACCAGTCTAGAAACAGCAGTTCTGGACTTCCTAGTACACTGGGTGATGCATGCCCAGTGATGGGCTGTCCCAGATCTGAAGGACTCACAGTTTCTTTGGTTTCCTTAGATGGGGCCAAGAGCCTGATTAAGAAAGGCTGTAGCTATTTCCTAGGGTATGGGATTCTAAGGGCCCTTCTGATTCTAAGATTTATTTTTATTTATTTTTAACTTCCAGTCTTATAACAGTGCTATGCAAAAATAGTTTTTTTTTTCCATTGTAAACAATTTTTTTTTTTTTAATAATGCATACCAACAAATCTAGTGATGATTAATTTCACGTAGAGACTGTTTAACTTTCAAGACATTTAGAGCCATGATTTCCATGTTTCTTTTATGGGTCTTGGGTACAGAGAAGGAAAGTAGAATGAGGAGTATCAGAAAAATAAAATGTTGATGCTCATGCTCACATGAACTCATACTAGGTATGTTCCTAAGCCCTATCAAACTCTTCTTTTCACTTCCTCCTACTAAAAAAGACTTTGTGACTTAATGTTGACATTTATATTTTTAAATACATTTTTGGTCCATTCTAAAGAAGCCCATTTTAAGAGTACTACTGTATAAAACTTTAGAGAAAAAAATTCAGGAAAACTACAGAGATTATAATATATGTTTACTAAGTTCAAGAGTTCTTTGGAAAGGCAGTCTTTCTGATCCTCTTTATAAGGTAAACAAATCCAGGGCAAAGGGAAGTCCTGTGTTATTACTCTGAACAAGTTCATGTGAAACAGGAACAGAGTTTCTGAAGATGATACCTTGAATAGCTTCTTGTTTCCATACAAAATCAAAGATTTCCATCTGCCACTGGAAAAATCTGCCATGAACAAAACACAGGCAGAATTCCAGTACTTTAACCAAAAGTAAGCTGTATTTTGCATATATTTGAAGATCAAACTTCAAAATTATATTGACTTTTCCTGTTGACTGCCTATTGTAGTTTTTCTATGTTTTCTACTTCTATGTATCCTAAGTCTTTCAAAATGATCAGCTTTGGTTTTGTTGTTAGTACAAAGTGACACACAGAAAATAGCATTCCTGTCTGTCTAGGGAGCACATAGATCTGACAGTTTCTCTCAGAATGTAGCTATTTGCTAATATTTTTTTACTTTCTGTTGAATTGACTCATGTTGGCCTAATGAGCTTCCTATTGAAATCCCACGTCTGATTACTTGCACACAGTAGAATTATTCAGAGCAACACAGCCATTGATCATCGCTGCTAATTTCTCCTGAGAAACTATATAAAAGGATCAAGTGAAAGGGAATAAAGAATAAAACGGGACAAGATCTAAGCCGATAAAAAAAAAAAAAAAAATTAGCATAAAAACTAAGAGCTAGAGCTGCAAGGAATGTAAAAGATAATTTGGTGAGGTAAGGAATAGTTCAGATTCCACAGATGTCACACCTACTCCAAATACTAAGTTGGGCCTAATGAACCTCCAGGTGGAATTTAGATTTACTTAGAAGCAGCAAATCCAGTACAGTAAATCATAATGTTCAGGAAAGGCATCTATAATAAACGTCAAATTGCAATATCAGAAAAGATGATTACATAAATATGTGACAGTTTACATGATAGCCAAGGAATGAAAGGGGAAAATAAAAGACAGTTGTTCATCATTGAAAGGAGCTCCAACTTAAAGTTTTAATTTAATACTAGACAGCTTGTTCTTGATATAAGCCCAATATTTCATATTTCCCTAAAGATATTTACATGAAGCTTCATTTCTAGAACCTCCTAGATGCATGAACTGAGTTACAAACCACAGTGTTAAATGTAGGAGAATACACCTCATCAGACATGGTTTTATAACTAGAAGTTAAAAAGGAAATAAAAAGATGAAAAGTATTTTTCCTTCTTTTTTAAAAAAACAAAGACATTTCATTTTCAGAATTACAATAAATCCCACAGTCTGAAATCTCAGATATGAACGCAATTAGCCTATTTCTTAATTCAGTCTTTTTCACAGTAATTTTCTACAGGGGGCCAAATTGGATAAAAATACCTTTTGATGTTCCACCCAAAACCTTTCTATGCTGTAAGATAAAACATATTTTCATGCTTCATTACTGTCAAAAACAACAGAAAATACAAGAACAAACCAAAAAACTGTTCTGCAATGCACAATGCTCTCCTTCTGGAGAGAGCATGTGGGAACAGACAGCACAGGACTTTTACTAGTTGCTTTATGTGCTTTATATGTTGCTTTACGTGCATCTGAGAAATGCTTAGATATTCCAGTTAGAGATATGACATAAGAACTCACATAAAAATAGAATATGATGAGACCACTAGAAATATTAAAACATTAAAATAAACACTTTTAATATATCTGGAAATATTAAAAGCCATCTTTCAGACTCCAGGAAGAAAGAAGACATGTCTGAATAATACTAAACCATTGATTTTAGAAATAAATATATGCCCTCGATTGAATGAGCCATAGATAAACCACAGTTTATGATATGAGCCATGATTTAAAACTCTGCCGACGATCCTATTCGGAAAGCTCATACACAATACTTTATTCATTCTAGGTACATGTCTATAAAGGACTTGCACTAACTTAGGGTACTGAAAATCCATCAGCAACATTCTACAGCTAATTGAGAAACACTTTCTCTTTTTATTTAAGTGGCAGAAATTTTATACCATTATAAAAAAAGTCTGAATAAAATACAATCAGCTCTCAGATGCGTAATGTAGTTTAAATATACGAATAGTCATACTGAAACCTTGCATGCAGATTTTCACAGTGTTTATGCCAGAGACTTTCTAATTCTGTTTCTATATTTTCTAATATAAAGCTACAATATTGCCCATCGGCAGTCTTTTTAGCAAAACCGTATAGCAGCATAGGATCATAGAATCACAAGACTGGAAAGGAAAGATCACCTAGTCCAACCATCCATCCATTACCATTGCTACCACAAACTACTAAACCATATCTCATAACTCCTCATCCTGATGCCTCTTGAGCACTGCCAGGGATCGTAACTCCACGACCACCCTGGGCAGGTCATTCCAGTGCCTGACCACTCTCTGAGAGAAGTTTTTCTTTATGTTCAAACTAAGTCTTCTCTGGTACAACTTGTGGCCATTTCCTCAGGTCCTGTTTGCTGCCTGGGAGAAGAGGCTAAACCCCTCCTCATTACAACCTCCCTTCAATAAGTTGTTGAGTCCAATGAGATCTCCCCTGAGCCTCCTCTTCTCCAGACTAAAAAATCCCAGCTCCCTCAGCTGCTCCTCATAAGACTTGTGCTCCAGACCCCTCAGAAGTTTCAGTGCACTTCTCTGGACAAGCATCAGTTTGAGTTTTGTTTGAGGATGGTCTACTCAGGGTTTTGCAGACTACTTCCTATAGAGTGGAGGTAGCATCAGTTCTCGGGCAGAATATGTTCGCTTAACTGCTGAGCATTGTGGTCCCAGAAAAACAAGAGGAGGTTGAGTTTAATCTTTTTACTAGGTCGTGCTAAAGCTGATATTCAATTCAGAAAGTGTTTTTGCTGAAAGATATTGTCTTTCAGCAGCAGTTAAGAAAAAGTAAAAATGGAAGGTGAGCAGAGGGTACAGGTGACCTCTAACTCAAAAATATCACAAAATTCTAGTCAATTTAAAATAGTGAAAACATAATTGTGTAGGGAGTAGGGAGACCAGTTTGTTCATGGAACTAATAATAAAGTGCTACAAGGTAAGATGTGCAGGATTTGGAGCATTTACACATCACAGAAGAGCTCTGGACAGGGAGATATACTCTACTTCCTGAATATTTTTGGAAGTTTAAAAGGGGTAGAAGAAACAAAAACTGTGATGTCGTTGTATTTTGTCAAGTTTTGTGGCCAAGAGTTGATGTCTTGTTCTCTCAGCAATGCTACAGATTCAGAGGTTTCCAAGGCAGGAAAGGACTTCCAGGTCTCCTAGTCTAACTGCAAATAACTCAAGCCATTTAAATTCACTTGAATATATCAGTATTGAATTCCATTGCTAAACCAGAATTTCATAGGATGTATCCCATTAATTTGCCTTCTGCAGTGAAGTAGTTGTCAGTGAAATAAATATTTAACAACAATAAAAAATAAAAAAAAAAAAAACCAACGTAAAAGAAAAAGCCATTAGTCCAGTGAATCTGATGACTATATCCACTTCACCAAAAGGGCAACTCCACATTTGAGCTCCAAAGAAATCTCACAGAAAAGCAGAGAGCATTTTACAATGAAAAAGGTTAGTATGTGCCATCCTGTATTATATGCCAACTGGCAAAGGTAGGAGCAACAGGACTCGTACTGAATATTAAATAGAAAGAAGCAAGAACTAGTAACAGATCAATTCTGCAGGCCTGATAATATTTTGTTTGGAAGTGATAGCTATGTATGCATTCTGCTTGCAAGTAGCAGGTCTGAAAATACAAGGGGGAAAAGATGTTTATGCTAATTTTGTTGAGTTAGGGGAACAGGGTTTTCTCTGTAGATTCTCTGATTTAAGAGACCACAGTGCTTGGAGCTTTCATAGAGTTTGATAGATTCCTACAACACTTCTGGGAATGAGATAATCATTATTACACTGTAAATATTAGCTAAGCAAGTTTTCCAAGTAGCTCAAGAAAATGGACGTCAGGCCTTAATCATAAGACACCTATTTTATAATCTGTGATTTTCCCCAAACACACGTGGATCAGCTTAGCAGCCTGCGCTCTGAGTACTATACAAAATGTCAGAAAGATTTAGCATTTATCAGGTGAATCAAAAGTTTCTCACGGATATTTAGACAGATGTCAAGAAAAGTCCATAAAAGTGTTTTTATGTAGAACATAATAATTCCTAGTCCCTAAACAAAATAATTAGAATAATAAACTCAGAAGTACTAGTCATTATTTATTAGTAGGGATAGATGGCACATTCAAATTAAACATTAGTTTATCCTTCGGCAACCAAGAAAGCCTACAATTACCAAATTGTTGAGATTTAAATGACATTATAGTAAAACAGGGCAAATGGGTCAGAAATGGTTGCAACAGCTAATGAAGGAAATGTTAAAAAAAAAAAATAATAATAATAAAAAAGCCACCACTTTCCTACCATTGTATTATTACATTACAAGAAAACAAAGAACCTGTTTGAAGTGTTCTGTGTACACCACACAGATTAATTCTTTTATATGTTTTTTTCTGCTAGCTTTCCTTTATTTCAGCCTGTGTAGTTTTGAAGTATCCTATCTGTTCTTGGCACCTACATATTTTTCTTTATTCTCAGGCTTTGGTCAAATAAATAAGATTTTTTTTAACGCTTATTTTCTCTTTATTTCACTGCCTATGATTATTTATCAGTTCAAAATGCAGTTACATTTCTATTTGCATAACAAAAGTGCATTTCAGAGAGTCAATTTGATACCTTTGTATGGCTTTTAAATGTACAACTAAAAAAAAAAAAAAAAAAAAAGACTATTGATAGAGTATGAATTCAGCTCACCAATCCTTATTTTAGCCTGTGACTGTTAAAGAGAAAACACAACAGGCTAAAACTTGGAAACAGGAAAATGATTTGGACACCATTATACATTGTAGGAAGTTCAGTATCAGACATTAGATCAATCTGGACTGGAAAAACATGATAGCTTCTCGGGAAAATTACTTAACAGTCAATTTCCCCAAACCTTGTAAGGCTGAAATGGAGAAGTAAAAACTCATCTAATGGAGAAATATGAATTGACAGATAATCTGAAATTAATCGGGAAAAATGATATTACACTGAACTCAATCACATCAATTTCTAGATATCGTTAAGAGTAGCATGTTTGATGGTAATTGCTTATTGTGTGCAGAAAAATTATTATTCCTCTATCAATTTGATATATTTACCTGTTATTTCCATATCATATATTTTTTTTGGACAAGAAGATTTACTTTATCCTGAATTTTTACAAGGTGAAGCCTTCTAGCCTAAAGCCCCAACCTTAAAATTCCACAGTAATAGTAATAGTAATGTAGTAGGAACAATTATTCCCCTAGAGACAGGGAATAGGCTTTTTCCTTGACTAGAAAATAACAGGAATCTCAGAACACGCTTCATGTATATCAGCTGCTTTTTAATACTCATTATAGTAATCTCTGATGTTATTTATCTCTAAATTATGTGCATTTCCAACACTGCTTGAACAAAGCATCACTTCTACTAGAAGTTTGTAAACACTGGTACAGATGTCATCTTGTTTCATGTCGAACTCTTAAACGTTAGCAAGCATACTCGCACTGAGGTATTGAAATCTATGTGCGTGATCACCTGGACAATAGACACATGGTACAATTTTTAACATAGGTAGTACATGCTAAAGCGGATTTGATAATTCAGCAGTTGCAGAAAGTTTAGGTTGGTCTGAATGCTTATAACTGATATTAGGATCTGATCTCTTGAATCTAAATTTTTAAAAATAATTCAAAGAGCTACCTGAAATACTCAAAGACCAAACTGTTCACAAATATATTAAAAGAACAAATATCAAAAAGCTTTACACCCAGGAACAACTCCAGAAAATATTCAATATCAGCTGCTATTTATAATAAAGATTTTAATATTTTTCAGTAAGCTCTTAGAAGCTATTAATATATCAGAAAGCAAGGAGAAATTTTGAAAGTGGAACATCTTCAAAATATTGAGTATATCAATGAGAGGAACTTGTGATTATGTTTAGATAACACTGATGAAATACTTTTATTTTAACCTCTCAATTCATGTGAAAGATCAATCAAGCAAATGTTTACTTTGGAGGTGAAAGTGTTACAGGATGCTACCATACTAATGATGCAGCCTGTGAATTTTCTGTCTTTCTTCTAGATAAAAAAATAACTGGGGGAAAAAAAAAAAAAAAGAAAAAAAAAAAAAAGAAAGCAGTCTCCCTTCACATAAACACCTGGAGATTTGGCAGGGCTCCACAACAAGGTCTTCTGCTAGGGGCCCTCATGCCTGCCTGTCACACATCCCATAGACTATGATTTTGTAAGCTGCAGGAGACATTGGCTTTGGGGGGGAAAGACTTGCTGGATCAAAGTACACATTGAAGAAGTCTGGGCTTTGAAAAATGCAAAAACACATCAGCACAGCTTATGGTAAAAAATAGTACATCAGAGCATTTCCAGTTGCACAATACTGCCTGATACAGGCTTGCTTTCTTCCAAGAACTCTGCTTGGGGATTTTTAGTTTTGTTACTGTAACACTGCATATGAGTGATTAAATGTCTCCACATTTCTTTTAGAATAGTGAGATTTTTTCTTATACACAAATAATATTCACTAGAATGATGTACAGCAAGAATAAAGTCTTGTATTAAAAATTTCTTCCTCAAATATACGTCTCCTTATTTCAGATCATCCCAATTATCATCACTGCCCCATTCTTGACTAAAAATGATAATCTAAAAATAATAATAATAATAAATAATAAAATCTACAAAACATACATGTCAAATAATGCATGAATTCCTAGATGGATCCTAACTCTTATTCTCTCCTCATTCCCAAGGGGAGAATGAAGAACACATACAAACAGGATTTTATGTGCCATAATGCAAGAAAAAGGTAGCTGTTCACTTGCTTTTCCTAAGACTTGGATTATGTGAAGCTCATGCATATCTAAAAGCACATCTAAGATGTGCACCTTTTATTTCTCCAAAGAATAAACATCTTCCACAAAGAAAGATAAGAAACAGATTCTGGAGCGTGTGTGGATCCATATATATTGCAACCTACAGCTGCATGAAAAAAAAAAAAAAAAACCAAAATCTAAGAGTGTTTGGAATACTTATAGCATATTTTTTTTGCTTTCCTTTAGGTATGTTGAACAACGAATAGAAAACTAATATGGTACCTGTTGCGCAGGTATTTAATAGGTCACATACAGGAGCAAACACAGACAATGTATCAATGTAATGACTGGAAAGAGTGGTCTTTCTCTTCCTGCCTGAATTATTGTCAGCAACTACAATATTGCCATCACATTCATAGGTGAGTATAATCTCACCTGAATTAGAATCATTAGAAGAAGTTGGAAAAATGATATAAATTTCACTGGTACCTCTCAGGGGATCTACCAGGTCTGCTGAGAAGCTGTCACCTGATCATACAACTCAAGCATCTGTAACCTGAAATTGCTGTGTACAGAGTCATGAGCAAAACCATCTACTTTTTTTACTGTAAACACCATACAACTAGAACAAGAGTTTAATGGTCTAGAGAATATTGCTCACTTTGACTCTGCTATAATACAGTGTTTAATCAGTCTACCCAAAACATCCATCACATCTCAAGTAATTTTTCCTGAACTACTAGTGATAGGAGTTTATATGCAAACAATGATAATTTCACCAAATAAAAATAACTACATCTTCCCCAAACGTACAGAGAATGACTCACCTGACATTCTGATTCTACTGGATACTTGAAAAGCAGCCTGAGTATCATATTATAATTTCTGCACTAACAGCAGAAAGTGAAGATAATTTGAAAACATGATATTTTAAGGCTATTATCTGCTCCTTGGAGAGCTAATTTCATGATAACTAAAAGTTAAAATAGCTGATACATTTTCTTTTGTGTTAAGATAGTGGTATTAAATGGAACATGTAGGAGTTTATCATTCCAAATAAAGCAGAGATATTTCTTTCTTTTAAAAGAAATATATATATATATATATATATATATTCTTTTAACATTTTTCTTTTATAAATAATGCTAGCAACAAATTATGACTTTTTTTTTTTCTGGATACTGCTATAATAGCACATTCAATTAACAGTATACAAATGATAGCCTTCATTTTGAACGTAGGGATTTGTTAACTAACATACAATGAATATCCAACAGTTTTACCTACTTAATGGATCGTTTCTAAGTCAACATTGCCTAGTAGAGTAAGTGGAAAGTGTTGATTTCATGGAAACTTCATTTCCATTAAATTCCAGAATGCACAGGGTCTTTTTCTTGTTTTTCTTTTTTTTTTTTTTTTTTTTTTTTGGACATGTATTCAAATTACACCAAGTAATACAGTAGTTAAGTCTATCAAGATGTACTTCATTATTGATTCCTAATAAAAGATTCTCTATTAGGAAGACACATGGGAATGCGTTGATACATTCTACACAGGACAGAAGGAAGTTTATGAATTAAATGAACATGAACTTCAATTTGGATCAGTTCATTGTGAAGAAGCTGCTGCTTCTAATCAGGACTTGAAACTGGAAATACGTAGCATAGAAAGAAAACACTATGACTCACTGCACAAAAAAGCAAAAAATTCTAATTTATGTTCTAGAGTTGAAGTTTCAGTCTTTTTCAAAAGGACAGAAAGTTTGAATGGAAGCTTGTTATTCACAGAAAAGTAATATACAGGTTCTGACTATTTTTACAAAAAATGCAACTTATATTTCATGTTAGTTCAAGGTAGATCACACACACACACACAAAAAAAAAAGTAGGAGCGAGATAATTGCTAAACTTATTCATATGCTTTCATTGGAATTACCTTTGCAAGAACCTCACCAGAAAAAATGAGAGAGTTCAGAGCATGATGCAGTGAAATGCACACAATATGAAAGATAACAAAAAATGATTCCCAAGGGAAAAGCTGTATTCCACCCATTATTTTTGCACAAATATATAAATATTATGCATCCAAACATGATTCTCAACTGAACAGTTGACACATTTAATTGTTATTACTGATCAGGCTTCACTTGGCACTGTTTTGGTACAAAACCATTTCATCCCTTTTTAGAGCATCTCTAAACTGAGAAAAACTGTACTGACATGCAGGGAATAGAGGAACACTGCGTATTTGTAACTATGTCAGAGTTATCTGTTAAAAAAAATGCTCATTTGAAATCCCTTGAAAATGACACAATACAAAAATATAATTCACTACTTAGGGAGAAAAATAATAAAATTATAGCAGCAATTTTTAAGTATGTCACATATTACCCTTTTGTTTGTACTATCTCAAGGTGCATTAGGCACCTAGTTTAAAAGTGAATTCTCTGTGATCTAAGATAAGAAACAACGTACTTCATGGAAGTGGTGAATTTGCTGTCAATTTTTTTCTCTATAACAAGAGACAACACTCCAGCTCCAAAGAACTCTAGCACTGTTGATGAGATCAATCCATACAGCCATATACACACAAAAATCCTACATTACTCTGATCCTATTTGTTCAATCTTTGCATTCCTTGCTTATTTGGACATCAACAAAACTACTTACAGCATTTTCCTTTCCTCCGCCGCTGGGATGAATCAGGAAGACTTCATCATTGAAAGCTTTCTTCCACCAAAAACTCCTTGAGAATTCCTTATAGATTACACACAACTGCCACTAAATAGGCTGATCAGATGTTCAAGGAAGAGCTCATCAAAGGAGTGGTTTCTCCTGCAAGAACAGGGAGAGAGCTGAATGGAGATGGTATCAGAGTACATGATTTGTGCTAGTTTAGATTGAGACTTCCTGTGGTGACTAATTTATTCTAAAAACTAATGGTGTTCAGGAAAGGATTGAAGTCTCCATTAGAGAAGAGAGAAAGAGTTACAAGCATGTGGTGACACTATTAGGGCAAATCTATAAACAGCAGAACGTGGGGAAGAAGATGTACACAAGCCTGAGACGTGCATCTCTTTAAATGGAGAAAATAAATCTCTATTGATATCCATATGGGTTATACATTTCCCATGGAATGCATATTTCCTAGAAATTTTTTTGAGAAGGAATCTTGTGATTTGTCAGCAGACAGTATCATACTAGATTTTTTTTTACTGTCCTAAATTCCAATATCTCTCATCTCAGGACTCCTGAGTGTTTTTGTACAATTGTTAGTCCTGGCTTACGAAACATGGAATGCATAAAACAGAAGTTACACCAAACAAAAATATACTGATGAAAGTTTCTTCAAATAATACAACTATATCAGGTACTGTGCAATGAAATCTTGCTTTTTTTTTTTTTTTTTTCTTTTTTGCTGCAAAAAGTGTTTGATGAAGTGTTTTCCCATATAACAGATGAATGCGCTGTTAAATACTGTTAAGGTCGGTGTTTACACCATGACAAAGAAAGGAGAATTCCATTTAAGCTGCCATAGTTATCAACATTAACCCATCCACACTGAATTTTCTTCTGCACAAAGTGTGCAGAAGTTTCTTGTTACAAGTAAAGCAAATTTTTTCAGGAAGCTCCACGTAAAATGCCAGAGTTATGCTTGTTTAACCATAATTGAGCAGTAAAAGAGCATATTAACTGTCCTTGAGAATGGACATCTAAATCTAATTGCCACAACCTTTCTGCCAACTCCTCTCACAATATTAGTCGTCCTACACAGGGTCCCTTCAATCTGACTGTGACTTCATTACTAAGACAACCACTTGTGTACAGCAAACAGCAGCCATTTATATTCAACTTTTCATAGACTGACAAAGCAGAGCTTTTAAATCACGTTTTCTTTCATCTGTAAAAACTAAGTCCCAAGGGAGTTTTACCAATTTACACCAGTTGAAGATCTGGATCAAAGAGCCTGAAAACCTGACAGAGCACAGGGAAAAGAAGCAACAACCTGGGCAACTCAGCAATGGCTGATGGATGTGATGAAGGAATCCCCAAAGTCTGAAAATAGGCTGAGGTCCAGCTCTTTAATTAGCACAATGCAGTCTGAGTTCCCTGCTGTGCACAGCTAAGAAGGGAACTGAAATGAGATCTGCTTCTTTGCAAGGAAGTACAGGCTTGAACATCTTCCCTCTCTGTGTCTTACTACTCCTCTAAAGCATGCAGAGCAGGATTTTTTGAGCCTGTCAATCAAATCCACAGCAAAATGATAGATTGCACTCTATGTGTTCAAGTAGTGAATTCACTGTACTTCAGCATTATCCATTTCTTAGAGTTCCTGGGGTTGGTAATCTCACCAGAGCCCTGGGAGAACTGAATCAAATTTGTCATGTTGATGTGGCTGGATGTGCTAGTGTTTACAGCACGTATCTGGTAAGTATAAAAGAGCTGTACTGAGGATGTATAAGCTGACATTGTTAAAACAGTTCTAGATTTTTAAGATCTCTTTTTTCCAATTCCTCATTTTTGCCCCTTTAGTTTGTATTTATGTATAGTGTCCCCACTAAAACCAATCATAGATTAATTCAATGTTACTTTTCTAATAATAAGACCATACATTTATTCTTGGGAGGAGTCTGCTCCACGACGGTGCCTTCCTTAGAGCCGTGCTGATCTGCAGCTCCTGCCTGCCTGTGTCTTGGCCCGCTGGGCATGAGCAGCTGCAGCTCATCACATCCCAAGGCACTATTGCTCAGCTGCTGCTGGGGTTTGAGCACAAAGGTGCTCCTGCTCTTTCAGACCAGATCCAGCCACCCCACCTCTCAGCTCCATTTGCTATTTTCTTCATTCCCTGTCTGTCTACCTCTCCTGATGGAAAACAAGAAAATGGCTACCTCTATGCATATTTTGCTGTTGAGATGCAAGAGCTAAAATGTCTTGGCTTGAACCAAGTTTACCCTCAAAGACAAGACCTGAGACTTCTCTGTTGTAGGTCCTCCCCAGAAAATATGGAAAGGCAAGTACTCATGACATTTCTTCTCCAGAATACAGCAATGTGTTAATTTCAGCAAAGCAGTTACAAGCAGGGTCTGCTTTCAAATGAGCCTGAAGTTTTGTCTGTTTATTCTCCTATCATGTACAAAACATAACTTCAACAAAACAGTGCAAGGGCTTGGTGTCTTTATTTATTTCATTTTTGATTTTTCTTTCACTGCAGATAATGATGTATACTTTCCTTAAACATGAAATGTATTCTTGGAAACAGCTACTATTTTAGTTGAAAGATTTAAAAAGGAAAGAAAGTCCAAAACACAGCCAGAGGCAGATATTTTGCATGGAAAGTTTGGCCTGAATCTGTAAATTTTACAAATTTATGAGCAACACAAAACAGAGTCAAAGCACGGAAAGCACCAAGCAGCTCCTGTAATGGGTGCCACTGACTCTGTATGCAACGTTCAAATCAGGGTTAACAGAATTGAAGGCAGTATTGCTAAGTGCACCTCAAATGAAAAATGATGTAGACATGCAGCAAAAATAACATCAAGCAAGGGGCAAGGAGGGTCTGTTCTTGCTTCCAGCTAAGTGACTCAGTAAGTTAAAATTGGTCTACTTTTCCCCACAGTTATCAGTTGCTGGACGCTTTTGAAGACTGAGCAGAAGATGTGATTGGATGCCATGATAGCACAGCTGCTGGTGCAGCCTTGCTCTGATCCGGGAACCTACAAGCAAAAGGTTGCCTCTGATCTTCATTTCTAATTTTTAAAAGCAAAAAGACACAAACTCCTAGTTCCCTTCTGTTCTGGAGCTCACCTCTGAAAAGGAGAGATCAAGCCAGTGCAGCAGCAATTGGCTGGATGCAAAGAATTGTATGGAGGGGGGCAGGAGATCAAAGCACCTAGGGGCAGCTTCCTCAACCCAGCTGAGTGCTAGTGGCCAGGGTCAAGGCCCAGAGCCTGCACTGTGTCACAAGTACTGTCCTGGGCTCAGAGTACTAGTAAGAAAATATTTTGAGTTTTGTTTTTCAAAATTAGCTCTCTCTCTCATCAATTTCAAACTAAGCTGGTAAAATGAGCCTACAGCTTTATACATTCAGAAGGAAATCTTTTCAGTGCTAGCATTTTAGATCGTCAATTTCAAGGTCATGTTTTCTTTCATATTTAATGTTTCAAAAATACTGTTTATCTGTAAGAAAGATAGTTCTAGTGTTTTGGACTTTTAAAATTAGATTTCACTAGATTAAAAAAAATAAACCCTAAAATGTTTATAGAAAAAAAATTCATGTTCTCTTCTAGTATCTGCCACTCTCAAAAAACTGGTAGCATGAAAGCTTGATAACCTTTTTCTTAGAGTACAAAAAGTTCTCCCTTTTCACTTTTTTCTTACTTTCCACTTTGAATGAATTAACTTCCAGAAGGACTGAACAGACCAATTCTTTAGTCTGAGACAAGTAATAACGGGCAGCAGAATTTTTTTCTAGTTAATCAAAATCCCATAAAAATGTGAGTAGAGAGAAATTCCCACTGTAAGTTATTGTTTTTAGGATGATAAAAATAAGAAATATCAGAAAGAAGAAAATATAATTTTATACAGATTTCCTTTGGAAAGTATTATTGAATAATTCTACTGAAGTAAGATAGCTTTAATCAAAGACTTCTTTTGGGAAAACTAATGAAAAAGGTGTTGTCCTCCCCCCCCAACACACACACACACAATGATTAATAGTGTTGCAGCATTAGATCAGTTTAAACTGAAACCTTCAGTGAAAGTCAAACCAAAAAAGATGCTATGGAGAGATTATGAATGCATCATTATCATATCATATTAACAATTAGTAATCCAGAAGTGGCTGATTTTAAGAGGAGATTTTACAAAAGTTTCACCTCCAAAACAATATTCAATATTCTGGGAATATTGAAGCTTTAAAGGTTATTTGAAATAAAGAAGCTAACGGGTGCCTTATCCATGGAGAAAAAAAGTGTATGCCCACATTATTGCTGTTTTTATTAGGTGTTATAAAAGCCAAATGAAAAGCATTTTCAAATAAAAGATCTTGCAATTTTAATATAAGTTTATTGGGCCCTCAAATTTTGATTTCTGTGAGCATAATATATGTAATTAACCACTTTTTCCTCCATTTGTTCTGCAAATCTGTCCTATTCTATATCATAGATTTAATCCTTTATTATTAAATACCTATCTTGCATTAATTGATCATTTTTACAAACATATTACCTACTCTGTTTCTTTACTTTCTGCAATCAACGTTCTTCTATAGCGAAGTATTTTAACTATTTTCTTTCTGAGCAATCATAATGCCTCATATAATTATTATTTGGGAGTGTTACAGAGCTGTCAGTTCAAGGTAAGCTAATTTAACTTAAGCAGTCTGCATCCACCCCAGGAAAGCTTGTAAGGAATTACAGGGCATTCTTCGTGTTTACTTAAGGTAGTCAGCGTGAGCATCAAAGTGCCCCCATCACTGTGGGCCACAATGTCTCCCTCTGAAGTATTCCGTTATAAAATTTTCCTAGGGAAAAACCAATATGTTCACTGCTTCGACCTAACTAACTTCCTCTTAATCCCTTAAGATGAAACGAGTCACTGCAACAGACAGTTTCTGCAAGTTTGTGGTTTAACCCAGCAGACAGTTCCATATCACACAGCATTTGCTCACCCCCCCCCTCCTCACCGCCCCCTCACCCCCATTAAGTGGGAAAAGGAAGAGAACTGGAAACAAAATGGAACTTGTAGTTTGAGGTTAAAAACAATTTAGTAGGACAGAAAAGGAAAACTGAAACAAACAAAAGCAGTAATAGCTATTTAAACGCAAGGCAATTAGTCATTACTCACCCTCTGGCTGAGGCCCAGCATGGTCCATCAGCAACATGAGGACTCACCACCTGCTGACCAACATCCAGCAATGCCCTAGCAGTAACTAGCCTCTATTCAACTCCCCGCAGCTTTATAGCCTTCCACGTGATGCAATAACGCCTTTTCTAATTTATCCCACCTGTTCTGGCTCTGCCCCTGCTGAGTGGCCCTGCCTGGTCCCAGGTGTGCTCCAATCATTCAGCCACAATCAAACATCGGTGTGGTATTAACACCTGTCTTGGCTACAAACCAGGACCAAAGGCGCATTGCACGAACCATTCCTAGATGGAGTGGGGCTCTGTTTGCTCCCTATCAGTGTACTGCTCGTTGCAGCGTGAAAACGTTTCAACAGCCCCACCATCACCAAAACAAAACAAGAACTTACATAACTTAAAGATGTGCTTATTTACTTTTCTGTCGGATACTGGCCCCCAGAACTACAAGCCTACAGAGTTTAAAGAGATCCTTAATGATCCGAGACAGCTTCACACGTTTTTCAAGTGTGGCTGCTGGTCCAGATTGTAGACTCCATCTTAGCATCTGCTGATTAGAATATCAATTTGAGATGTTGCTCTTGCTTCCACTATGACACCATTTCTCAGTCTAATCAATTTTAATTATTACAATAATTAAAAAAAAATCTAGTTTAAAATTATCCTTTGCTGAATTTAACTTTGGAACTTGCTATTATGTTTTGTGCAGTTCTCATCTTTCCTTTTGCATTACTTTGGCATTTATCAGCAATTACAAAGCTATTTAAGTGAGCTCTGCCTCTTTCATTCCTTAATTTTACTTCACAAATCCCCTTTATTTATTATAGGATATAAAAAATATACGAGCCTTTAAATTCACATTTGTCTGATAGATATCTACTAACTAACTTATACAGTAAGAAAAGTGTGATAGAAGAAAAAAAATTCTTAGTGTTAGACAATACTTTTTAGAGCACTACAACTTTGGAAGTATTAATTTTTATTTTTTATTTTTCTAATTGAAGTTCCTATTTAAAAGTCAATATATCAGTTACTTGTTATGTTTGAATATATAATCTATTTTGCTTTTTACAAGTAAAGTGGTAAATGACCTATCAGTGTTGCTGTTGAAGTTAACTTGGGTTGCTGCTTAATGCTAATGCTAAGGGAAAAGAAATAAAAAATAACTTGCAAATATCTAATTCCTAATTTTGGTAAATTCATCCACTTTATGCTCTTCTATCTTGTCTTTCACATCTCTGCTCCTTTTTTGTTGTGCTAGAGGAAGAGCAACATTACTGTTCTAATTCATGCCTGTAGTCACATTCAGAAGTTCACATTCTGAACTCTGTAAAAATGTAGTGACAGAAGAACAAGACAAAAAATAGATTTTGTTGACTGAATTATGAAGAAGGATGGCCTTGAGAGCATGAACTTTGCTTGAGCTATAATGGGTGCAGCAGTGTATAAAATTTAAACTTTTCTCTGTAGATGAATGTCAACAGTGATTTGCTCTTTTCACAATTGATCAGATAAGTACAATGGTGGATACACATAAAACCTTTAAAAATACCCTTTTCCAGAACATAAGCACATACAAAACGATAACTGTTTTCCTCTTGCCCTTCATGTTACAATGTTGCTGAAGCTTAAAGAAGACCTGAGTTGCACTCAGTTAAATCGCAATAAGTTAGAAAACAAGGGCATCTCTTCAGGAATATAATAATAATTATATTTCACTTTTCCACCTGATTTATCCTTCTAAAACACAGTTCAGCAAATAAGAACAGTTTGGGGGAAAAAAAGTCAGCTGGAAAACGTTCATTTCAAAGGGCTAATATATAAAAAAGCATGCCAAACTATGTTAGTTTGGATGGATCTTCTCATCAATTTCTGTGCCATGGCCACAGAATACCTGAAAATAAGGAGCTGTGAGGCATCCCAGTTTGTGTCTGTATCTCTCTTGGGGTCCATAAGGCTGCTAGGACCACTCTATGTGAAGAAGCTACTGGATGCAGAGGAGGAAGTGTGAAGAAGAGTCCTTCTGTAATTCTAGATGCTCCACTATATAAGTGTGAGCAGAAAAGTCTGGGAGCTTCTTCCACTCATGATGAATTTGCAGCCCTAGAGCAGAGGCTATCTCCAGAGGGATGTGAAAGTCAGTTTCGCCAAAGGTTGTACTGGGGTGAATTTATATTATCCAGATACCAACATCTGCAGTATCTGAAACCAGTGCCACAGCTGAGTCTCAGAGCTGTGAGTCTGTCTTGTATCCCACTCTTCTGGGAATTCCTCTTTATTAATTTGAGATTATTGTTGCTAGAAACAAAGAAAGAGATAATGAGGTCTATGCAGTCAGCCTCATGTTTCTTTTCTTCGCCTTTTCAAAGTGAACAAAAAAAGCATTTTTATTTTTTTTTTCTCCCTTTGATTGCCTCTTCTGTATCTCAGCTGTCTCAATGGGCTGAAATTCTCTGACTGTCAAGACACTATGCCCAATGAACAAAGAAAGAAGGGGCAATAGCCACACAGTGAGAGTCATCATCACAGTCTAGGATGACAGAGGGATGCATGCTGGCATGCTTAGTGGCTGGATTTGAAACAACTACTATGATCCTTCTCACTTCCTACAGCCTTTCATTAGCAAGATAACATATTCTGTCTTAGTTGCTCATATGAAGCCTATTTCTCTCCAACTCCGTGTGAAAAGGTTCAAGAGAACCAGCTTCTGTCGTTAACAATAATAACAACAAAAAGAAATAAACACACACACACAAAATAAATAAAGAAACAAGTAATAATAATAATAAAAAAGCAAATGACACAACTTAAATCTCTGTATAAAACTGTATCAGAATAAAATCCTAGTGCACATTCACACTAATCACCAACTGTATTCTCCTTTTCTTCTCTAGCAGGAGGAGAAGCATCCTGCTGTTCTAGGTCATTTTGGTTTATGGCTTAGAAATATTTTATGTACAACGATACACAGTTGTATTACTTAAAACTAAAAGTAGATAATTACACCATTTACAATAACATCAAAATTCCACTCAGAATTAAAGTTGTATCTATAAACTGGAAAAAAAAAATGGAATATCCCTATGCAAAAAAAAAAAAAATAAATAAAATAAAAAAAGTAGTATTTATTATCCAAATTTCTTTATCCCACAAAATTCTGAATTTTGAAATACAGAAGGGTATAGCCATTTGCCCAGTTTTCAGTATACTTGGAAATAAAGAATAATTTTTCATAGACAGGTAGCTGGATAACTAGCCATAGGGGGACAGATTTTCATGACCACTCCTAGATCCTCACAGTTTCACAACGGAAAATAATTCAGTCCTAAGGCTTTAAATATATTTTGCAAGTTTGTTCACTTCAAGAATTCATCCAGCTCTAATGAGAACTGGGGTGTTTGGGAGCTTCACCATTCTCAGTAGAAAGAGGCTGAAATAATTTCATGTTTAATAAAACTGGGGCCAAATGTGGTGACTTCTTACCTGGTGGTCAAACAAACTCTTTATGCTAAAGCTGGAAAAAGGCATATTAAACTACGTGGCTGGGCATCTGGATGCCAACTTACATCTTCCTGTGACAGACAGAGAAGATATGAAAGAACATCTTGCTAATCAAACTTTTACTTACTGCAGATAAAGAACTACCTGGGAAGCACTTAACTGTGCTTTGTTTGCAGTGCCTGAAATCCTTGAAGGCAGTATGAAAAACAAAGGTAATATGCTTTGCTTATTGCCAGTGATAAAACACGTACATACAGGGGAAGAGATGTTATAAGAGAATAGTGTTAGAAAGATAAACCTGTAATAGAAGCCAGTTATTCTGTAACCAGAAAGTATGAGTTAAACCTTACACTTAGATTTTTTCAATCAGAGTTTTATAAAGTGAAACTGTGGACATTTTTATAGAGTGATTTAGTTAATTCCTTTTTTATCATGCAAAACTAGGCAGTGAATTTTTTTGGGAAGAAAATAAAGACTGAACAGTTGAGCATTATGCCAGAAATAAACTATATTGCTACTGTGAAAGCAATTTAAAATCTTTCTTAACATATATTAAGAATCTTAGTATTTCCATAGAAAATGTAAAGTAAATTGGAAAATATAAACTTGCTCCATTATCACCCTGCACCCACAGAACAGCCCAGCCTGATAAGATAATAAGTGAAGAAATGTGAAAACACTGACTTCATAATAAAGGAGGTGTTATTTTCATTAAGGCGAGTGATAACATAAACTAGATTGAGGCAATTTTTGTTCTGCATCATGCAGGTCGAAGAATGAGCTTAAGGAAGACAGAAACCCTCATAAGAATAGAATAAACTAGTTCTGCAGAGGCCAGTGGAGACCAGGGACAGAGTCCCATGAAGGCTCAACACCATGATCCAGGAAACATCACAGACAATGACATTCCCCCGCAGTAACAAGTAAAGTCTTATCAAACCTTGTTTCACCATCACATATGCATCACACCATCACTGCTGATTTGTGGACAACATACAGTTAATTTAACATATCCTGAAGCTGTGTTAGTGCTGAAGTTATAACATCTGATGACTGCCAACTGTCTGTGTGAATGTGCTTTGATGTCTCATGGCTTCCGAGATAGATATCTGCCCTGCTCTAAGGACTCTTATGTCCAGGCCCTTCAAAAAAGAGCTGGCGGGAGGAGAAGATCCCACCCCATGTGCTTGCCAAGTGCTCAGAGGAATGTAAAGCAAGGAGAACCTGCCACTTTCAAGACCTGAGAGAAATGTATCAGGAGGAAAAGAACGGTGACATCCAAACAGTACAAAGGATGGGTGTTACAAGTGTCTGTGCAGGTAAAAAAAAAAAAAAAAAAAAAAAAAAAAAGTGATAAAAATACCATCCAACTTCTTTGTAGAACATTTCAAACACTGTCATGCAGGCTGAGGCTACCGCACCTGCCAGAAGGGTCAGCAAGCTAGAAATTTGTTCAAGGCATATGCATTCATATTTTACACTGAAGAAAAAAAAAGCAACCAGTATCCAGGAAATTCATCCCTGTGTTAGACATTCAGCTCTGTAGGACAGTTACACTGCTGAAGCAGTCTGGGTGTTTGAATTTGTTGATCAGATTCACCCATGGACAACATGATACAGGTGCAGGCACAGACTGTTTTCATTAATATCACAACAACTTGCCAGAGGAAACTAGCATGAGGCAAAATCCAGCAGGGTTAAGATAAAAATCTGTCATGTTTTCTACAGATCTTACTCCTGAGAGATGTCTGCCCCCTAAAATAAAAAAGAAACCTCATTAGACTTCAGGATTTTTATCCCAGTAGCTGTTATTAAGCTCTTAGGAGAAATCCTGCAAGACAAATGAGACTGACTCTGGTTGAAAAAATCCCTGAGAGCACAATGTCAAACCAGTTAGATTTCATGAGAAATTTCAAAGCTCAGGCAGTGGATGAAGCATGTGGCAAAAAGCCTGAAGTAGCTTAGGTCCCATACAAAACCTCTGTGAGTGGAAGGAATGACATTAATTCTCCCAGACAGGGAAAAAATGAATATGAACAAAAGACATCTCATGGGTGACACTTGTGACAGCTTTAGGATGGGTAAGAAGTGAGAGCAGTCAGATGGGACAGATATGGAGGTTGCATCTCAGTGGGACAGAGGCTCTTCCTGAAATTAGCCTCTATGATCTCTCAGCTCCTTCTGTAATGTTAGATAAGAAATAATTGTAAAGAAAATGCAAGGAATTTGCCAAGCTACTATCAGATTAAACAGCTGAATGCAGACATAGAGTTGTCCTTTTGGAAATTTAGAAATATGGCCCTGTGCATAGTCACTTACCTGTTTTACATGCACAGCGTAAATCATGAATAGCAGTTTGGATTTGGCACATTCCTATGAACTGTCACTTTGACTTTCTACTCCTTTGCATGAATACATAAAACAATAAACTCTAGAGATAGCTCATGATAAGGGCGCTAGCTCTTGCTACTCATATTCTCTCTTGGTAATTTTTCTGCTTGTTAGCTCTGAAAAAACTTCTTGTATCATTTTTCTTTTCATTTGCAAGTAAACATTGTATTTAGATAAGTTAGATAAGTTAGTTGCCTACACCATTTTCTTGCAAAATTGTATCATTTTAATAATCTGTAAAAAAAAAAAAAAAAAAAAAATCGTTCCTCTTCCCAGGGAATAGGAACTTTGAACAAATGTCACAGTGTCACGGTGTTTATCATCAGTCTTCTGTTGCAATCTCAGGCAAGAAAGTGTGGACAAAGCTGAAAATGATCTCTCTGCTATTTCCCTGTGCCCCAAACTCGTGGGATAAGCACAAAATCTAAAGCAGGCTATAAAAAAGCCTCTCTGAAATACTTCCTCTCACTCTTCTTTCTCAGTCTCTTACCATTGCAGTGTTTGATTTTTCTCACAGTTTTGAGATTGTCATACCTTAACTAATTTCCCTTTGAATAAATTTCATCTTTACAGTAATAAACTTGTAATTTATTTGGTATTGGTCAAATCAATAGTTTATTTCTATTATACAATCACTCTTGAAATTACTATTTTTTTTGATACAGTAACACCTGACTATAAATTAGAGGATATTAACCCACTGTCTATCACACTCAAACAATTAGCTAAACCTTCAATGAAAGTATTCCCATTCTCCATGTAAGTTAATCTTTTCTTTTATTTTTTTTTTATTTTTCCCCCAGGGAAATCTCCATTACTGGATTGAATCTCACGAGTAAAATCACCTGTTCTAAATGTGAGATAAAATGTAGTTTGATTTCTTCAGATGAAAAAATCAAATATTTCAGCTGTTGCATTCTTCAAAGGAAAAATCTAACACATAATGTACTTATCACAGACATGTAACATAATCTAGCTTATTTAAGAAAAAACAAACAACAATAACAACAAAAACAAGAAAGAGAATGAAATGAAAGCAACTAATTAGCAACCAGTCATCTTCAGAAATTGGATGTTAAATTCTGCCAGTTGAATGGCAACAATGCCAAGACACGTAATATGAATTTCATTTCTACAAAATGTGTTGTTGCTAGAAGTTAGATTCAACCAGCACTGTTGCTCAGCAATGGCAGTGCATCACAGTAGAAGTGCTCTGCAAAACTGTTAATAAAATCCAATCATTTTGTTATTCAGATTCCAACATTTACTCCTAGGAAGTTCATCTCTTCAATTTTCTGGTGTCAGAATCTGTTAATTTAGGATAGGTAACCTCGGGGAATGACATATAACATGACTGGTGAAGCATTGTGCTAAGACTTAGGAGACCTAGGTTATATTCTAGGCTCTGACACTTGTCCTTTGGATGATCTTTTGGAAGTTTCTCACTTTTCCATATCTTATCCCAAGCATCTTTTCCATGAGAATGATATTCTTGCCTATTAAATATCCAGAAAGTCAAGAAGGAAAAAAGTTTCTAAACTGTTTTGGTTTCCTTCTCATTCTTTCTTGATTATTCATTGTTTTTAACAGCAAGACAAGTGAAATCCACACAAATCCTAAGAACCTAGTGCTAGTACTAGTGATTCTTCAGATTGTCCTTCAAAGAGCATTTTTTTCACAAAAGTTTTCTTGGAATTAAAACATTACAATTGCCTGTGCACACAAATGAAATTATTTTCTGCTTCCCTTTCCCACCTGTGTGTCAGCATCTTGCCTAAGCTACCCTTCCCAGATTGCACTTCTGACTCTGTGATTGAACCATCTATCAGATACATTCTAACATGCCCCACTAATGTGAGAGGGAAACAGAGAAATAATTTATTGTACTAAAAGTTTTTATTTCAAATTCCTTTATAAACCTGCCAGATTATGGCCTCCAAGGGTCAGGTGTTTTCTTTTTTCAAGACATCAGAATTCTTGTTATAGCAACACTGGATCCATGGTCTATTTTAGGGTGGCACTGATTAGTTCTGTGATCCAATTTAAGGATTTTTAAATATACATCTATAACATTAAAAAATCATAACCTGAAGAAATGTGAAGGACTCAGTAGTATGTAAGCATGTTTATTTATGGCAAATTCACCTGAAGTTAAATGAAAATAAGAGAAAAATCACAGACTCAGTAAGTAAAGAAAACTGACAGAGCTGGAAACCTTGTAGGAACTCGGTGGGAAGAAGCAGTGTGTACTTTATCAAGAAAATAGACATATTTTCTTACCGTATTACTACAAATGATAATAAAGGAAAGCACTTGGAATGTTTAGAAACATAGAATCTTAGAAGACCTCTAAGATAATCTAGCCCAACTGTCAACCAAGCACCACCATGCCCACTAACCATGTCCCCCAGTGCCACATACAACCATTTCTCAAACCTCCAGGGATGGTGACTCCTTCACCTCCCTGGGCATCTTGTTTCAATACCTCATCATTCTTTCTGAAAGGGTTTTTACCTAATATCTAACCTGAACCTCCTCTGGTCCAGTTTAAGACTATTTCTTCTCATCCTATCATTATTATCTGGGAGAAGAGACCAACCCCCACATCATCACAATCTCCTTTCAGGCAGTTGTAGAGAATGATAAGGTTTCCCCTGAGACTCTTCTTTCCTAGACTAAACAATCCCAATTTAAAAAAAATATTGTATTATATTCAGCATAGTTACTCTGTGACTAAAGTCTGAATATCAGCTATTCCCCTTCCTTATAATTTCATATTATATGTGCTATCTAAAGTCATAAGAAGTGATCCAATCACTCCTGTGTCAATGATCTAAGCATTTCATTTCAGACTCACAATCTCATATAAGAAAAAATGAAATGAGGGAAGTGTTCTGGGAGTAATCCTGAGAATTATGAAAGCAGGAAAAATATTTTAGTGTTTTTTTCAGGGAGAAAGGGAGATATTTTTTGTAACTTATGGTGGTCTCAGATAGGAGAGAACTTGTATTTATGTTCTCTAGCATGTGGACATTGAGCTAGAAATCTTTTTTCTGGTCTATTATTTAAAAATAATTGTTCTTTTAAAATGCAACAAATATTTTGATTCACTTTGCTTATGCATTTCTGAAGTGGAAACTTCTCATTCCAAATTACATGTACCCGACCAACAACTAAGTGTTTGGAACCAAGAGATACTACCAGAGTTTAGATTCAGCAAAGAGACACTAAAGTACAGGGAATGTCTTTTCTTCACTGTGCTTTTCTTGAAGCAGTCAGTAAAATGAAGAGTAAATCATCTATTTTTCTAAAAGTAGAGTCTAATTTAAATGAATTACACAGTCCAACCTCTATTTCTCATATACCTTCACGGACTTCATTATGACCATTAAAAGGGAAAAATAACTCCTATAATTTCTTACTCTCCTTCTTTTAGACTAATCAAATTAAATATAATTTGTATCAATGTAATTGTCTTAACAAGAAGTCATTTTCTTCTGTGCTTTTTCCTGTAGTTTTGTTTCATAATCTGTATATAAGCAGTCATTGTTTTTCTAACATGGAAGGTTATTTTCCAGGCACTACTGATTCTCTTATCCACACACACATGGATACAGACTGTTTGGCAGATTTTTCTACTTATTATTTAGTTGATTGTTTAGTGCTTCTGGTGAGCCTGGCATATCTAAGGCAGCAGGAGTTCTGCTTGTCTGTATTTCCCCTGTAGCCTGTTCTGATGAGGAAGGCATTACTATATCATCTCTTGCAGGGGACTTTCATTTTGCCAGCTGACTGCAAAGAAAATCTATTCAAAGGATCTTATAATTGCTTTGGTTTAAAAGACATAGATACACAAAAGCAAAAAGTGCATTTTTACTCTGGGAAGTATGTTGGGAAAAAACAAAACAAAACAAAACAAAACAAAAGTAAAGTAGGTAAAAAACCCCAACTAAGAACTGATATATCCTCACATACGGGTCACTCAAATAGTCAAACCCAGGCTTTCTATAATTTTAATTTTCCAAAGGCTTTTGGGCTGAAGTTCTGTATATCCTTGGTTGTTCCCTGCAAGTCTTGAACAAACTGGACTGAGGTAAGCTACTGAAGGGCTGATCCTTTCTACATTCTCCTTTTAGATTATTTAAATTATATGCAGTTGCTATGAGTAAGATTTTCTTAACCAGAATTTGTTTATTTGTGCAATCTTTCCAGTAGTTTTGCTGTATAATGCGTCATAACCACTCTATTTTTCCAGTATGGAATGTTATTTCTGAACACTGAGCCCTTATCCATTTTTTTTGTGTGTGTGATTGGTCACAGTTTTAATTGATTATAAGTTTAGTAAGTAAGAGGAGGAGCTGCTGGCAATGCTTGTCTGCTGGTAGGTTGACACAATGTAGAAGACAGAGTAGTTACCATGACTTGTCACAGTGCTTTTTTCTTCTATACTATTCACACTATTCAGTGAGGAAGCTCATCATACATAATCAGAGAATCTCAGAATTTTTTGAGTTGGAAGGGACTTTTAAAGTCCATCTGGTCCAACCTCCCTGCAATGTACAGGAACACCTACAGCTACATCAGGTTGCTCAGAGCCCCTCCAGCCTGACCTTGAGTACCTCCAAGGATGGGGTATCCACCACCTCTCTGCACAGCCTGTTCCAGTGACTCACCACCCTTATTATACTATTCCCCCTTTTAGTTTGAAAATGTACAGAAAAACTCCTGGAAAGCTGAGAACAAAATGTACACATCCACTCTGGTGTTTCAAATATAGGACTAACATTTTACTGATAATTACTAAAAGCAAACTTGCTAAATGAGTCAGGAAACTCCAAGTTTATTGTGGTCCTGAATTCTTTGAGCATTAACTGTAGGAGTGAGTGCTGTAGACAGTATGCTCCCAAATCCTTAACATTCAGAACAGACTAGCCTAATAGCAGAAGAATGTCAGTTTGGGGCAGACCAAAGGAATGTCAGTATTTGGGGCAGACCAGAGAAATGCCTGGTTCGGTAGACTGTCTCTGTTACTTGAAATGGAAGCTTTTGAGCATGAAGGAAAAATGGGATTCTGTGTTCTTTTATAACGTAACATTACAGATTAGACATGGTTAGATATGATGTTTGATACAGTATGCCACAGCACTGAGGAACTTCTGAGTGTCAGACACATTTTCTGAAACTAACAGCTGTTAGATACAAGCACCATTGCTTTTATCTTTTCAATGAGTCAGTTTGCGTTCATGTAATAAAGTGAATTTTGCATTTGTTTTACAGAAACAGCTACAGTGCCCAAGCTTTTCTTCAATAATATTTAAGATAAACAAACAAAAGCAAAGCAAAACAAAGCAAAGCAAAGCAAAACAAAACAAAACATTCATATCTCAAATACAAGGCAAGATACGTGAATTTGTACTCAGACACTAGCATAAATAATAAAACACCCTTACAGGAGCTTTAAACTTTAACAACTTATCTTACTTCAGTTTTGCAATTTACCTAACATCCATAAATACATTACCTTTGGTCTTGGAGCATTTAATGAGTGCTTTATGGAAGATGTATGAGCCACTGAAAAAAAGGAGAGAAACTTGTAAGTGTACTACATCCATAATCAGAAAAGTTATGACCTTAACAGCCATTCCCAGTCAAAGTGTACTTTTGAACATTAAACCAGTAGAAATTGCAACATAAAAACTATGTGACTTCTCAATGAGCTTTATAACTTTGGGGAAGTAGAAGAGGAATGAAAGACTTTGAGACTACTTCTTAAAGGCTTATAAGGCAAGGCAAATATTTTTATAATGTTTGGCTATTGATACATTTGAATATGAAACCCTGTTTTCAGAGCCTGTCCTGATAAATTTACAAATGTAAAATTACTTTTTTCTTTTTCTTTTTTTTTGGTGCAGGCTGAAGCTTTTGCAGAAGTGATATCACAAGCTTTGCCTTTGAGCAAAAACACTTAAATGGCTTTAGCATTAAAAAAAGGCTTTGTATTTCTTCCCCATGACCTGAATTTGATATGATTAATCCTTTTTAACATTTTCATAAATGTAAATTAAATGCCAAGGCATAACAGCAGTCATTATGAATAATTAAAAAGCATTTAGCAACTTTGTGGCTGAAGATCATTGGACTGGCGCAGCTTTCCTTTACATCAGTTTAACGGCACCAGTTATTCCCATTGGTCTTACACTAATACTACACTGGCACAGGAGAGCAGAGATAATATTTGCTTCTTCAGGGTACAAATGGGTAAACATTTAGGGTTGATCTTAAGTGTTTTTTAAACCCTGTAGTCTTCTACTTTGAAGCTCTTTCCAATACAGTTGGCTGATTCTTCCAAGGGTAAATGTTTCTTGGGACACATTACCTAAGTGTGTACAGACAGATAATATTATCTCTACTGCTTTACTTAACTGTAAATTTTATCCAGAGAATTCCTCTGAGCTATTCATCACTCATACTGATGCAGTTAAAACTTTCTCTGTTCTGTCTCCCTGTCTAACTCTTATAAGTACTGACTCACCACTGTGTAGCTTTAGCATTCTGCTATGTGCAACTTTGCTGTAATACATGGACATAAATGCAAAAGCAGTAGAGTGATAAATCATGACAGTCATGCATGAATTATACTTTGGGTAACACATGAATGCCCCAAGCAGTGCTAAACACGCAGCTTTATCATTTGTCCTGTCATTTATACCCCAGTATGTAAATTACATCTTGTATTAATCACTATTTATTTTAAACTTAATCATCTACACTAAATTTTGTTTTAGGCACAGGATTTGTGCCACTCTTAATTCTCCAGTACCTTCTCAGTTTGAACTTTAAAAAGCAGCAAGTCTTTTGATTTCATCCTGGTGACTCCCTGGCAGTTCTGCAGCAACAGAAAGGTTTTCAGTAAGTTAGACTGCCTGGCTCAGCTCTTTATAAGAAACTGTATAAAACATGAGTCTCTCCTTTTTAAATCCCCAGATTCACCACTCTGGCTTCTTCGTTATCATGTTTCAAACAAACAAACAAAAACACTGAAGCAATCCAGTAACAGCAGGTTTCTCCTTGAGAAGTGGAAAGGAACCATAATTTCATCAGCTGCATATGAAAATATTTTGAGGAGAGAAAATTATAGTTTCAAGTGAGACACTTCAAGACTCTTGGCAGAGATCTTATTAAAAATAAGGAGAAAATAAAATATTAAGAATCATAATATCGAATACCAAATTTTCCTGAAGGCTACAGCTGGAATCTGAATGGTCTAGAAAAGCAATATTTCACTTGCAATATGAAAAAGTTTCACCTGGGGAAAAACCTTGATCTGTCACTTCACATAGCAAAAGAATGTAGACTCCCTTATCAAGCTTACTCCCATCTTTACTCTCTGTAGATATTTGTTTCCAAAAAAGCAGCCTTTGTTATTTTCTAACCCTTCTGTTTTTCTCAGATGGTGATAAGGACTATATTATGAAGGAAATCAGGAAATGTAAAGGAAATATTTCATATCTAGGGGAAAATACATGTTTCTCCAGATTTCACTAAGGCAAAACAAGCCCAAACAAAGAAGCTTATGATTCTGAAAGATTCATTTGCTTCCTTTAGTATAACTGCTCCAGGGTGGTGAGAAGCTTTTTTGGGTTTCTTTTTTTTTTTTTTTTTTTTTTTTTTAACTTTCCCTTCAGCTAGAATATGATTAATTGTTGAAGGGAAAAAAAAAAATTAAAAAGGTGTTTTTCTTTGATTAAGATGGTGCCAAGCATATTTAGTGTCTCAGTCCATAAAAACAGGAAATTCAAAAAAAGAGATATTTTCTATCACTCCAGTGATGGGCTGTTATCTGGAAGCTTTCTTCCCAGAACAAATATTGAAAGAATTCTTTCACCTCCCCTCCCTTGGCCTTCTATTTTATGAACATACAATAAACATTTCCACCTAATGAACATCTTTATCAGGATTTGCTTTTATGAAAATAAGTACAGAGGCTAACATTTACTGTGCTGGTTAATGGGACAGAAAAGAAGTTGTTTCTCATTACTGTAAAGTGACATTTTTCATCATGCAGTGATCTCTGTAGAGCTTGCAGTCAGGTTCCATTCTGCTTTTAGGGTGCCACTGGGAAATAAAACTTGCACAGTACTCCTGTGACTGGTCAACTCCCCTGTTCTCAAGCTGCCTTGGCATCCTAGTTCTTTGTGTAAGGCACTAAGTAGGCTGCACCTGATCATTCCCAGGAATGAAATCATGGATGCACTGATTCATAGGCCTATGGGCAGGAAAAATAATTTCTGGAAGGGTGTAAGAATAAGAATTCTGAAGAAGATTTACTACTGTACAAGTCTGCCTTCATTTACTGTGGTAATGTCAACCGTGAATCTGCTGTTCTGCATTTTATGCAGCTGCTAAAATAACTGTAGTCAGAAGGATGGTGTAGCTGCCTTTCTGTCAGAAGCAGGTTCAGCCCAGGCCTTCCTGGTGGGTACAGGCAGAGATGAGTTTAATGGCAAATCACACTCCCAAGATGAAGTGCAAGCACCAAGGGAGTTACAGTGTGTTTAGAACACCATAGAAAGATTAGAAGGATAATCAAGTCCAGTTTGGTCCTTTCATAGAAATGTATGATTTCCTGTGACAGTAAATTGCACTTTCAAACAGTAGGAGGCAACTTCTGCAACTTGCTAGCAGTTCTTTGCTAGTCTCTCACTTCTGCAACAGGGGATATAATTAATCATTGTATTAGTGAATTATTAAAATTAGAAAAATAGATTGATTTGCATTTGGAAAGTGCTCCTGATCAGTTATAAATAAGCTGAATACCTAACTCTCCAAGAACTGGATCCCTAAGTAGGCACACTGAGGACTTCAAGATTTGATCTTTTTTTTTATTATTCATCATTTTGTCTCTGCACCGATGCCTGTCCTCATTTCAAAATTTACAAGAAGTTGCAAAACTTTCAACTTCATGCTGCAATTGTATAATTAGTCAAACCTGAGATCTTTCAGAGACATTTGCGCAAACGATAACAACTACTGTTGAAAAACTCTAAATCGTGAAGAACGAACATTTTAGTAATCAGATGTGAGTAACGTATGTTTTCTTGGTAACTCTTCTTGTTTTGTTGTCTACTGGGAAGAGTATTATTTTTATGAGAAGTTAAGCTTAGTAAATTCATCAGCATAACTTGATTTGTAATGTGGCTGCAATAAAAGCAGCACAAAGGCCAAAAAAATTTTCCATTTCTGAACACATTTAAAGTTAACCTGCTGCCTTTTCCACTTCACTAGAGGTTCAACAAGTACAGTACATAACTTTGTGCCTTAAGCTTTTAGATGGAACTAATTTAATATTTATTAGTTGCTTTTCATGGTACAGTTACCACTCATCACAGCTGAATGCATTCTTCAGATCAGCTAATCATCCGATTTGATCCTGTATCATGGAAAATAGATGAATATTTATTTTTAAACTTTTTTTGATAATTGAGTAGGCTGAGGAAAGAGAATAATTGATTTTTTTTAAAAACTGTTTAAATGAAGGGAGGAGCTATGTTTAATCAGGACCAGAATTATGAAGAGGATGCCAGTGTAAAGATTCCTGTTGGAACTGGTCCATGTGTAATACCATGGTCTGACCCCAGTTAAGTACACAAGGCAAGTCTCATCTGGACTGAAATTAGAAAAATGAGGGTAGTTACATTAAAGAAGGGAAAAAGCTGGTTTGTGAGCACATATGAATATGTTTCTGCTCTTTGACTCTTAGAGCTACCTATCAGAATTTATTTCTTCAGGCAATTCACAAGTATTCATACATTCCTTCTGTGGCTTTATGTCAGTAAAAACCAGTGCTTTAAAAACAGAATTTCCCCTTCCTGCATTAATACAATGTGTATACAACTATATTGGTGCCCACTAAATATCTCTTGTTATGAAATTCAGAATGGAGACAGAATTTATATATATATGTGTGTATATATATATATATATATAAATTTTTATATATATAGATTTATTTATATATATATATAAATCTTTTTCAGGTATCCAGTCTTAATCCAATCAAGACTGAAAAAAAAGAAATCAGAAACAAGAAAATGTAATTTGCTATTCAGGTGATCTTAATGCATGAGAAATAATTGGCTCTTTCAAACTTTCCCCTAGCTCTGTTGGATTTTGGTTTTGTTTTAGCAAAGTGCATGTTGTAATAACCAATAGACTACAGCCTTACAGGCTGCGATGTGCATTTGTTTGCTTACTACACACTTGGTACTAGAAGTTTTTTCATATTATTTGCCTTTTTGACTTATTATCAAAGTTCAAATAATATTTGCTTTCCAGATCCAGGTTTCTGTAACATTTTGCTTCTTATTAATGCTGATTTTAGAAAAAATAATCTATGCACCATTAATTTTCCTGATCCCTGATTTTGGTAAATGGATAATTGAATGTACTTCTGTTCTTAACAGTGTACTCACTGGCAAATCTAAGTCAGTGTCTTGTAGTAGGGATTGAAGTAGGTTTTATTTTGTAGTTAAAACTAGTAATGCATTTTATGCAGGTCATTCTAGTTGCATAAGTACATCTCTTAGTAACCAAATTAAGTCACGACTGAGGAGGAAGGAATCTAACCATTTTATTTCACGTCAAATGCAGAGGCAAGTTTGAAATTAATTGCAGTTCACCACTATACAGAATCAGTGGTTAACAAAGTCTTGAAATGAAAATGAATTTACCTAGCTTGGGTAATGTCTGGTAAGTTGTAAAATGACAAGACAGTACAAGAAAATTGGGGGAATCTATAGATGAAATGAACTCTTGGCCACACAGACACTTAATTTCTACGCAGTAGGTGTAATTATATAATGCATTGCATTAAGTGGCTGGCAGTCTCTGCCATTCCCTACTCTTAATCCAAAAAATTACTTCACCTCAGACTCAAGCAGCTGTGTAAATCTATGCCGATGTCAAAAGTGCTCATACAAATGCAATGGGCAGTATTATCATTCCCCACTGAAGTTTAGAAACACTAGAGCATTTGTCTTTGTTTGCAATGATATCTGAAAAGAAAACATTTATACCAGAAATATTTCTACATTTTCCCAGTGCTCAGTTGATGTTTATGAGGCAGAAGTTATTTTCTACTAGAAGGCTTTTTCATTTCATTTACACATTATTAGAGATTAAATAAAGTATTTTCAACACTCTTTGTGAAGGTTTTGACTAAGGATCCCTGGAAATTAAAGTCCTGATTAAAACCTGAATCATCTTCGCTTTTGCATGATTCCCAAGTGAAGACATTGAAATCTAAAATTTCCTGTATTTCTATTTAGCAAAAATATTCAAAAGGATTTATTTAGTTATTTATTACACTGAAAATTCAATTACTGAATTTGCAACCATCTCTATTCCATTCCATCTCCATTAGTGTTACCATTGAGTGTTATCTGTTATTAGCTATTACTTGGTACAAAGCTACCCAGCTCTGCCAGCTGTGCCACTTTCCATCGAAGCAGAATATCTTCCTGTCTTATACAAATGTGGTGATGAGTGCTTTTTTTTTTTTTTTTTACTAAGATGACATCTCTCTATCTTTGTTTATCCCATTGTTTTAACAGATGGGAGATATATTTCAAAATATCCTAAAATTATCTTTGATCCAAATTTTAGTCAAGTGCTAATCCAAAAAGCTATTATCAGTGTTTGTTTATTGCATTTCCCATTAGTTCAGGAGCAGTGGTCAACTTCATTTAAAAGGATTTGACTCTAACATTATAATTTCATTAAAAATAAAATTTATGTCTCCATCATATTTTATAATGATGAAATCAAAATTGCTCTGAGTATTTCAAGTCTGAACACTTGGTGTCAGTATCAAAAATGAGAATGGGATTATGAAAAATACCAAGGGAAAAAATGAAGGATTTCCTGCTAAAATGAAGACCCATAAGAAGGCAGAGCAAAATCAAGAGAAAGATTCTTGTTGACTTTTCCACACACTGGTTCAGTTGGACAAGTTTTTAGCTCAGTGTATTCTAAAGAGTATGGGATGCTAATTTTTTTCTGATGTGCTATATTTTTGAAATCTTTAAATCCTCATGCATGAAAAAAGTTAGATCTCATTTCAAGACATGTAAAACATTCTAATACGTCCTTCAGGTATCTTTTCAGTGCAAGTTCAATGTGGAGGTAAATGTGAAAGGATAACAGTATCTTATTAGATATTAGTGCATTTATCACAGTAGCTAAGAAGTTGCACTCCAATATATGTATATTTTTTTATTATACAACTAAAACCTCATGCTATGAATGCATTAAGAATGGAGTTTGCACTTAAGCTGAATTAATTAGGCTGACTCATTGTCAAAGGTGAGGGGTGAAATGCCTTGTTTTAACATTGTGCATTTGTAGCTTAGGAACTGTGTTCTTTTCTGGAAGCTCATTCTGCCTTATAGAAAACATATTTGCCTTTCTCTCATTGACATCAGCAAAAGCTCTACTGGCAAATATTAAAAATTAAAACAAACAAACAAACAAACAAAAAAAAGCCCCACAATTAAACACCACCAAAGTCAAAACTACTCAGTACAATTTTCTGCATACCTAGTCTCAAATAACCTTCATAATTGAACACCAGATTATACCTTTTCAACAGTCTTTAAAATGAGATAAATATAAAGGATTCCTTTAAATTAATTCTTAGCTTTTTTCTGCTCCCTGCAATGACTTTCCTTGAGAGGCCAACCACACAGGTAGAGAAGCAGTGGTTTTGGCAAAAGCTATTTAGAATGTTAATTAAAGCCCTAACTACACTTTCAGTCTTTGTTTGTACCCTGTTGCTTACATCTGTCACATATTTACCATCCTCCAACTCAAAAACACACTTAGAAGCATCACTGTAGTCTCTAGGAAGCCATACAGAATTTAATTTTCATATGATTAATCTGGTAATTTCTCAAGGAAGCATTCAGTCTTATTATAATACAGAAATGTGCTGATGGGGTACTACCAATATCCTTGTGAACTTAGGGCTCATAAGAAAGGAAGGTATTCTAAGGATAATCTTTTCCATAAGAAAAGAAACAACCAAAGTACCATAGTAATGTCTGAATGTTTTGTAGGAGAATATTTCCCCAGCTGTCTTATCCTGTGAAGAAAACACAAAAAAAACAATGCTATTTTGCTGGATAACCCTGTGTATTGCAGAAGGGTCCCCACATTCTTTTCCTGCGGAACAGCAGGGACTAGGACAGCAAGATCCCTTTTGAAACTCAATGGAGCTTCAGGAGATAGGGTCCATAAAAAGCCAGGGATATTTGCAAAGGGAATGATTCATGGTGGTTGCTGAAGGCATTTTTTGTGGTGCACAGTATGCACTGAAACTCTCTGATCTGAAACAACTTTACCACATGCATCTGTACTTAAGTCTGTGCCTTTATTCACAGCTCAACAGTTAGGCTCCTTAGTTATGGTCAGTATCTCTCAGGAGGTCAGAAACACGAACGTGTCAGAGCAAAGTAGCTGAAGTCAGTACAGAATTAAACATACAACTTGGAGTATATTGCAAAACAGAATGAAAGACACACTTTAAACTGTGCAAATACCTTGATTGTCCTGATGAAAAATGTTAACCTCTGCATGCATTAAAAAGTTAAGTCATGGACTGAGCTATATTATCTAGACATAGTCCTGAACACCTCCTTGTTGGCAAGAGAAACTAGGTTTCTTCTATCCAAAAGTTTCTGGTCCTTTAGTACCATACAGCTGGCAAGAGGAAGTCCACAATTTAATCTTTTTACCATTTTCCCATCCTCTCTGGTCCTCTGTTGCCTGCTAAGGAAAACTGAATGACTATTTCCAACAACCAGAGAAGACTGTCAGCTCTGCACCTTCAGACTGATTCTTGGTCCTTATGAATGAAAGTAACAGCAAAAATGAGGGAGCTCCCTTGGACTCCCCCTTCAGCAGTTCTTGCTATTTCAGCTCCATTTATCACTCCTGTCACATAACAGCAACACAGCAAATTCTTCTGATTTCCTGTACGTAAAAACCCCTTAGAAAAGTAGTACAGATTCCTCTTCTTTTCAGAGAGAGCTATCATTGCCTTTTTTCCTGTATGGTCCCTATATGATTTCTCTGCCTCATTACTCATTTTGTGGTTGGATTTTAAAGCAGAAAGCCAGTTAATAAATCTCAATCCAATGAATCATTCAAGCCATCTAGCCTCTTGGCTGATGGCTCTTTTCTCACAGTGACCATTTTTCATAGCAATATTTTATATATTAAGATATTTTGGTCTTTGGATCATAAAAAGTTGCTAACCAGTGTATTTATTTGCCCCAGAGGACAGTGATAGTCTGCTACTTAAAAATATTCCTCTAGTTTAGAATGCTTTCACATTTCAGAAAAAAACAACAAATAAACAAGGAAACAAAAAACTCTCTTCCATTCAGGTACTATAAATTGTATTAGATGGGATATAATTTATCCTTTCAGCAAAGATTCATTTAATTTCTTTGCTTAGCTGTGAGGTTGTTCTAATAGCTACAGCCAAATTATTATTGGAATTACCTTATACTGTGCAGAATCAGAGCAACAGGATCTTCTACTTAAGTATCAGTACTCAAACATTGATTGTTAGAAATGCAGGATAACCTCCTGCATGGGTATCTGCATTGGGAAAACCTGAATTACATCTGGGCAGCTCTTTAAACTGGGGTCATTCAGAGTCTATGAGAATCAGATCCATGAGGACAGTGGAATGCCTTTTCCTTATTATTCAGTGGGTCTTATGTTTGTTTTGTTACTGCAGTCTTTGTTTTTCCTTAGCCTTTGAGATTTGGTGTTCAGAGAGGAAGAACAAGAACGTTTCCTCTGAGAAACTGTTTTTGAAGAACTATCATCCCCGAACAAGTAATTAATAATACATATGAAGCTACTAAGAAATGTGAAAAGGATTAATACCAGCAGCTCCCTACGTAACTACACTGGCTGTGCTGTGGGTTTTATGAAATCAGGTTGTCTTTTAAGGAGCAGTATCATTAGCTGTCATTGCTGTTTCCACTTTTCACTTCTGTCAAATCTGAGAACTGCAAGAATGACAATTAAATAAAATGAAGCACCCATTTGTCATTGTCTCTACCCCTAACAGTGCACCCCTGCCATATTTCTAAAGCTGCAGCAGATGATATGGGGCAGGGAGACCTACAGCTGGGAAAAACAAACAAGCAAAAAAACACCTAACTTGGCCACTGTCACATCACAGGAAGCTCAGAGATTTCTCTGGTCTTATGACACTTCCTGAGATATTTGCAACCATATTAAAATGCCAATCTGAAATTTTTATAATATTCGTGTTTTCTTGATCTAAGAGGGCTGTAAAGAATAAAGAAAGAGTTTTATCTGACATTTCCCCACAGAATATTTCCATATGAAAGAAGGCTTGTTTTCTTAACAAATTCTTCTTCACTAAAAACTTTTTATCTGGCTTCTGTGATGGTCAATGTGATATAATCAAGCAAGCCTGAGACAGAATCTTTTTTAAGTACATGTAAATTACCGTTTGGATCATCTCCAAAGCTCCAAATAATCCAGGACTTAACGGCACTGTTGCAGTGGGGATGGAAAATGGCACCTATGATATTGAATCCCAGATACGGCACACCAGTCACTACCTTGATACAAAATTTTAATCCAGATTGACCTTCCTTTTCCAAATATCCTGTTCTGTACTCACACCAAGCTATGCTCCAGATTTATTCATGTTGTGTCTAACTAAGGATTGTTTCCTTCCTGATACTTAAGCCAACGTACATTTTGTCATGGAGATAATGAGCTTTTCTCTTGACAAAAGAGGAAAAAAGTAATTGTCGCCCATGTTCTCTTATATTTTCTTTCCAATTTCTTCATGTTCAGGAAGAGGTGAGGCCATAGAAACATAGGGCAGTTAATGTATGCAATATCTGCATATCTTGGAAACCTCAGAAATATTATTCCCTCCCGTGTAACTCCAGTAAGTGTACAGGCATTGTTATTGTCTGTTTCCATAAAACACAAACAAACGGTAAGAGAAGGGGAAAAAATAAGTTAATCAGCAAAGACACATTCCTGATTTATTTTTGTTCAGACTAACTTTAGGATCAAGTTCTATTCTCCATTTCATCAGTACAAATCTACACCTCCATTGTAACCATAGCCCAGAAAAATGGAGTTACAGTGTTTTATTTATGTGACCGAGAGAAGAACTTGTACCTCTGTGATAAGAAGTTGTTTTATATTTCAGTTGAGTTGCTAATTCTTTGGGGGACATGGCAATGGATTAGTAGAATTAAATTTTCAGAGGCAAGAAGAGTTTTACAGAATTTTGAGCTAAGCCTATTGTGTATTTTGATCTCTTTTGTTTCCTTGTCTATCTGCAGAAATCTGAAAGCTTTATAAAAACTGTATTGTACCTATCAGAAAGAGTTTACAACACTGACTGTTTTCAAACTTGTACTGAAATAAAATGGTCCTGTATTTTATCTTATGTACTTGAAAGTATATGTTTTTGTTATTCATTATACAATATTGTTTACTTTCCTTGCCTGGTTGGTTTTCCAAAGTCCTACAGTTTTATCTAGATAAATTACTATTAGCATGAAATCTTTTCAAGGGTTCTGTAGCACAGTTTCCTAAGGGAGCATGGCTTACATGATCATTTCTCTGTGTGTGAACTTGAAAGCAAGATACACAGAAAAAGAAGCTTTTGAAGTTATTGGCTGGGATTAACTAAATTTGACATAGTAGTTAGGTCTTCAAAAATGCTAAAAACCCATGAGTTTGTGGAAAGATGTCTGAGGAGAGACTCAAACTGGAAGTGACGTATGTAGGCAGCCACTGATGCTACCTGAAATATCAAAGCATCCACACAAGCTACAGTTATCAAGAAAACTTGGTAGTGTCTTCATTAAAGTTATTAGTGGAGCTTACACTTTTCTCTCTTATGTGTGAAAATTTAGATTTTCTTTGTAAACAACACAGGTATTTCTAATGCAGAACTCAAGCATCAAAAAAGCGAATTTGCACCAGATATTCTCACAGCTTGATGTAATCTATCTTTAAAATTAATCATGAAAATTAATGGTAGCTCTATGACTAGTGTAAGATGAAGTTTGAAAGCCCTGCTCCACTGTACTCTACGGCAAAGCCCCCTTTGTGTTAATTTGAGCATAATTTCATTCCCAGAGAGTCAAGGGTAAAGTTGCAGTGAGCATTTGAAGGAAAATTATCCTGTAATTCCCTCCAACAAACAAGGGGTGATTACAGTTACAGTGTGTGTGGTTTTAAATTAAGCTGCTTAAGGCAAAGGTAAGGCAGAAAAACATCTTGCTATACAGCAAAAAAGGCAGACTTTGCTCCTACTTTTAGCAAGGAAACAGACTAAATTTGGTGGAACCACTCTGCAGTGCAAATGAGACTAACCACTGAGTTATGCTGGTCACTTTCATGCTGGTATTTAACATCCCAAACAGGGTGATTTCATTGGGCTGTACAACAATAACAAAAAACCTGCCATCCTTAAGGGTCTTTAAATGCAAATCTATGGTATTTCCAACAGCTACAGCACAACCTACTCTGAGTTATGTGCAATAAAAGGTGGGCTTTTATGCTTATTTAAGGAGGAATTAAGTACACTGAATATATTAACCACTTAGTTGTATTTAATAGATGGACTACTCTTTTCAGTGAAAACCTCTATTCTGGCAGCAGAGACAAATAGACACTCATGAGATACACTGTGCTGTGAAAGTCAAGGCATACATGTTTACAGCATTAGAAGAGTTCCAGGGAAAAGGGCTTCAACCCCATAAAACCAGAGAGAGTAGAGGTCGCAATGAATAACTTTGTTACACCTGGAAAGAGAGATACAACGTTCTAATATTTCCCAGCAACACAGAATACATGTAGCTACAAAACAATCACAGAATCACAGAATTGTAGGGGCTGGAAGGGACCTCTAGAGGTCATCAAGTCCAGTCCTCCCACCAAAGCAGGCCTAGACCAGGTTGGACAGGTAGGCATCCAGGCAGGTCTTGAACATCTCCAGAGAAGGAGACTTGTATTAAATTAAGCTGCAGTGTCTCTGAGAATCACTGATGTATGTGTGCACGAAGTATACAGATATCACGGGCATCTTCTTAAAATTTTGGTATTGAAAGGGACACCCTTCTGCCACCAAGTTCATCATCATACTACTACATGCATAATTTCTTCCACAAGCTGCTCAGACTCCATCTTAAAATTGCATAGTTATTCTCTTCTCTTCTATACATATCAAAAGAGCTACTCTAATGCAGTTGAGTCCATGGAGGACTGCTCCAGTTCTCAGGAAGGTTCTTCACCTTCTTTCCAGCCTAAACATGTTCATTTTCACCCATTTGTCCACCAGAAGCAGTCTTTAGCTTGAAGCATTTCTGTCCTCTGATGCTTCATACAGAGCAATTAGATCTTTCCTCGTATTTCATTTAGTTAATAAAATAAACCCAATATCCTAATGTAGGCTGTATAGCCTGACTTTATCCACTTATTTTATCTCATATTCTCTTGTTTACTGTTCTCTGATTCTTAAACACTTTAGCTATATATGACTTTTACCTCTACCAGTCTCAATTCTTGGGCTACTCAGAAAATACAAACCAAGGCAAACTTGCCAAACTGCACCTTCAGATGACAACCAGACAATCCACCAAGCAACAGGATAACCAGAACATTCACTTATCTCAAAGTGCAAGGATTTATTTCTATGAAAAAGTCATACTTAGACTCCTCTGCCCAGTGTTTGGAGGATCTTGCTGAGGCAGTGGTATGAGTTGCACCACAAGTTTTGTCTCTTACTAACATTTTGGAAAGTCTCTGGTAAACATGCCATATATTTTTGCAATATTTACTGATGCTTGTTCAAATATTTATCTAGGATATTTTGTGCTTTCCTATCAGCATCAAAATAGGCGCTGCAAAGTAATTTGTCTTTCTTGTTTAATTGCTAGAATTAGGAAGAATTTGGATCCTTACCTTTGTTCAAGAATCCAAAGGAGAGTAATAATAAAAAATAAATAAATTCATAGAATCATCTTGACAAGAAGGGGTTCATGGATTTGACCTTAGAAATAAAAGTATTTGTAAATGTTACTTATGTTACTTTTTGCCTAAGTGCAACTCTTTTCTTTTAAATATCCCTTAAAAAAAAAAAAAAAAAAAAAAAAAAAAACTGACAAAAAATACAAAACAAAATTATTTTTATTAAGAAGAATTAGTTTTGATTTTCTGAGTACTCTAATTCAGGTCAACTGTGCCCTATAGTGATTTTTAATTGACTATTTATTGATAGTTAAAAGTGAATTTACAGATTTTAAATATTAAACACAGCACTGCAGTATATACAATTCAGAACACAGATAAGGTCAGGGTGGGATGTACATTCAGAAAATTTGGTTTATTCCTGTGTTCACAAAAGAACATTTCCTTCCTCCTTCAAGCTCTACTTAACATAATTTGATTCAGAAAATACCAGCTCTCACTGGTATATGCTCAGGTATATTTTTGTTACTGAAAGATAGTGGCTACTGTGGTAGTGTTCAAAGTAAATTCATCTACTTTAAATCCATGGGATATATTCTGAGGAAAACATTTGAAAAAACTTAGGCAATTAATAATTATATTATCAGATAAAAGAATCCACTGAAAACAGATTAGTTAAATGTATGTTACTTACCTTATAAATGAAAGCCTCCTACCTCTGTATCTCCGCTGACGTAAGGTTGTGATTGTACTTAAAGTGTTTTAAAGCACAAGAGATAAATCTGAGTCCTTGATGATGATGAAGGTATCTTCCCTAGACACTTTTTCTTATGATATATCTGAAGGCAAAAGACAAAAGAACTATTTTAATGATAACAGCACGTTCAAAATACCTTATAATTCTGTTGTGGTAACTTAATATTTATTACTTCTATCTCCAGTTGGAAAATGTGCTGCCTGAGGCTCTCAGTTCATCCCAAACAGCACCAGGTGAGCTGCTTGAAGTTTCCTGGTGTGCCTCAAGCATCTATCATACTTTGATACCACTCACATCCAGTCTGCTTTTCTTTTCAGCCGAGCCAGATGATGAATCTATTGGCTGAATTGTTTTAACTCTACCTGACAAAACAGAGTTGAAAACTCCTCTTTTAGTCTTTTGCTCTGTGTATTAAGGGCTGATTCCATTCACCAGGTGAAGTGTATACAAAGGCAGATTTTGGCCCTCAAAAACACAAGAAGCCTTGGAGAGAAAAGCTGTTGACCTCTGTTTTGCCCTGTACTGACGTGTCAAGGTGCTGCTCCATGGTTCTTCTGTTCCTGGCAATCCCCAGCATATCAGCTCATTTACAACAATGGAGAGTATAACTTCCTCCACTGCTGTGAGCTTGTTATTAATTATTCAGTAAATATACAGAGGGCCTTTTACATTGCATTTTACTTTTACATTTACACTTACTGCTTAGCCCCTTCCACCCTTTCTTTTTTTCTTTTTTTCTTTCTTATGTTTTAGGGAATAGTGCTGTGGTTTGTGTAGAGTGTAGGAGATTGCTCCAAAAACAATAGGGAATGGGCACTTGATGTATTCATCTGACCATTACTACTGTTAAAAAGAAGCTAATATACTCATAAGGAGTTATCTGCATATCTGTAATAGTCTTGTTTCTCCTAGTGTGAAATTGAAAACATAGGACTATTTGAAATCCTTTAATTAAGAATTCCCTTTCACTATCCCTCCTCTTGAGCTGTGCTAGCAAGGATGGTATCGTCTTTTTGTATCTATAATGCATTTTGGATTGGACTCCAAATATTTTAACTGTAAATTAGCATTGTTTTAAAAAGACAAGTTCATTCTAATCTGTCATTCAATTTTTTATTGCCAACAGCAAAAGTTTCAGACACAAACCTCTGTCAGTGGCTCTCTATTTAGGTGCAAAAAAGTCAAAAAAAAACATGCCCCTGGCTTCACTGAGCCAGTCAGATCCACTTGAGCTGATCATTTGGATTCCCAGTGAATTCAGCAGGTACTGAGTAGGCAGCCATTTACTACCAATTTTTTCTTCTGTGCATGTGAAATAATATGAAATCAACACCACATCATCATTTGAAAATAGAGAGGTATAGCATAGAGCCCAGCCTGGGACCCTCAAATGATTTAAACAGAGAACTAATTAAATTCTAGATGCTGTAAAAATGTAGCTTGAATTTAGGGCCCATATACTGAGGACAAAGTGAGTTTGAAGCTACATGAATAACTACACTTAAGTGCTTAGAAAATTCTCATGCCACTTTTCAGGCATGAAGTATTACACCGTGTTAGCAGGTTGGCTTCCTGTATCACTCACATGGGCACATTAAAATGTACCACATTTGGATTTTGTCAGTCAGCTTTTTCAATTTTTTTTGCTCAAAATACTTTTTAAAGGAAAAAATAACCATAGTTCTTGTATCTTTCCCAAGTTTTCCCTTTCAGACACAAAAACGTTTGATTAAATAAAAGTGACTCAATTGTATTTCAGTAAATGTACCTCCACGACTGAATGTTAGAACTTTAGTGAAGATCTGAGCATCCTCATTGTATGTTTATATCTGCAGTATTTTCAACGTCACTGACAAGAGTAAAATCCTTTCTTTAAATCTTTTGATGGTTTTCTCCTACTGCACAGTGAACTAAGGACAACCATCTCTTTTCTGTTGTGTTTGTATCATTAACAGTGCATGAGTGTTCTTCTGATGGGATTGAGATCTGATTTGAACCAAATGTGATTTCATAGGCAGTGGTCATACAGAGTTGTGTCTGCCAGTGTATGTTATCACTACGCATTTCTGAACTATTTATGCTGACAAAAACTATCTCATATTATAGCTTTCAGTTAACTTGCAAGCATAAGGAAAGCTATCTTCTGGCATATGCACTTAAGCAAATCAATTACATGCAGTTAAAAACAGACTCTGTGTAGCAGATGTGATTTATTGCCAAAGAAGTTCAGAAACATCACTAAGTCAGTGTTTTTCCTATAACTGCAATCCCACAGTAATGCAGAAGTACTCTTTTGGGACAGATTGCAATTTAAAAAGGTGTTTTCTTGGCTTTTTTCCTCTTATCTCCTCTTTCAATTTCTTTATAAAATTAAACAAAAAAGTAAATGTTTGATTGAGATGATCCCTGATATTTTAAATTGGTGAAATCTCTGCTTATTCCATGTTAATGTGAAAATTATCCTGCCTTCCTTAAAACTGAAATTTCACTTTTAAAATAGAGAATTCATTCTCTATAAAGAGATGTCTATGCCAGCTATATTGTAAATACTGCTTTCAATTTCAAAATTACACCAGTGTAAAATATGTTCCATTCCATTAGTAGGGGTATAAATACAATTAAGTACATCAAACCAGCCGGAGCTGGTGATAGCTGTAAACATGGCCATATAGTTGTAAACATGGCCATGCTCTTGGCTGACACGAATTAGAGTGTATCCAATGACATCAGTGTAACTTTGCTACAGCGTAGAGAAAATACTGGAGAACAGCTCATGGCAATTTGCTATATATGAAATATGTGAAGAATTAACATAACTGTGCCTGTCTTTGCTGTAAGCAACTCTCCTTGATATTCTCTTCATTTCTTCCAGCCTTGATCTCTTTTCTGGTTTCTCTGTCCCCTTCTAATCCCCAACCTATCTATTTTTCACTCCTAACAGTGCTGTGTATTTTAAAGTTGCCTCACACCCTGGGGTGTCAAAACTTGGGTTTTCCTTTACTGCAGTGAAAGAGACACAGGAAATCCTTTTGAGATAATACGTGCATTCTAACCATTCTCTTTCAGCAACAAGACAGACAGAAAACTGCATTTCAGAGAATAAGCCCCTCAGAGGCTTTCTCAAGTACTTTACATTTTAACATAAATATGATGAAGTCAGCTAAATAGAGCAATGGATTTTAAAATTGAAATATGCTGTTCCCCATAAGTGGAATTGCTTTTACTAAAGCCCATAGGATTATACTCTCAGCCAAGGCTTCAATGAAAACACATTAGAAATCTAATTACCTGGGCTGCTGGGTTGATGACCAAAATAAGAAACCAATTCTGTCTGACAAAAATCTAACAAACTAATGATAGTTTCAAGTGTTGGGCTTACATTTGCCTCCTTAGTCTGAACAAAACATGAAAAGCTGTTGTGTCAATAACGCAAGAAATTACATTATCTGCTTCTGAAATTATTAATGCTCGCTCCAGAATGCCTAGTTAAATCAGTCAACAGAATCTTTCCTCTGAAAGAATTTGTGTTTGCAAATAAAATCTGGTAATGCACATTGACAAATCATTTTTCTATTTAAGATAATGCAATTAAAGTTGATTTCCCGTTAAATTTTCCTCTTTTCAGAAATCAGCAAGTAAAGCCCTGCAGGTTCAAACTTTAATTATTTAAATGCTTATAAAATATACAGCTTGTGAGGTCTGAATGAGCAAATAAAATGAGGGAATGCTGAGCCCAGGCATTTCAAAACTCTCAGGTATTTAGAATAATTATTAGTTAAACTTATAGAGCATTCTGAAAAAGGAAAAAAATGCCAGGGGGATAAGTCAGAAACAAGGAATCATCATCTAACTTTATTGCTTATATTTTTCACTCATAAAAAACTATGGGAAAAGAAAATTAATGTTACATTTGAGGTTACTAATTATGTAAGGTAATGAAGAACACTGTAAAGTAATCAGTAAGAAGTATTTTATGATGTCAGTCCTGACAGATTTCTTATGGCTATGTTTTTCAGCTAGGTTTACTGTACCAACATTGATTTCATGGACAAGTCAGTGCCTGAAAGCACCAATTCTTAGGCGCAGTTAATGAATTGAAGAATAAAGGGCTTTATCTGAAATCTGGTCTGAGTGCTAAAGTTATGTCTAGATCAGGATCCCAGTATCTGAACATGTTTTCCCTACCGCTTTCCTAATAAAGCTGATTGTCTTTCTATCCCTGTTGCTTTGCTATCACACAACAGACATTCCAAATCTAAGTTTACCCTACGGCTGCATGAGTTCGATGTACATAACTCACATACTTAGCAAGCCTCCACATGTCTCTCAAACCGATTCCTGAGGAAACAGTTTTCAAAACTAAAAAATTTTCTGAACTTGTCAGCAATCTCTCACTGTATTTTCACAATGATGGGACTCATCACTGATGTAAAAGATCTAAAGAAAGGAATGCTATCCTTCCTCTCAGAGGCAATGGGTGGAAGAGTGCAATAGTGATATATGTAGGGGAATTCAGATCATTTGACAAGAGGGGAATTCCCTGAATTTTTTCTCTTATCTCCTAGGAATCAATCAGGTAGACAATGCAGCTGTATAAAACATACTTTTGTTTTCTGTGCTTTACTGAAAGCATGATAATTGGCTTAGCGTTAGCAGTGGGATTCCAGCTCTGGTGAGACACCTGGGCCAAATGTGAACTAACTTTGGGATGTATTCTGACACCCTGACATCCAAAAGCTGAGGAGAGAGACAGACACTAGTTTTGGATCTGTCGGGTGATTCAGTGTATCAGTGAAAATGCCTTTTTTTTGCTGTTGTTGTTTAATTATTGTTCTGAGATGCAAGGGTGGGGGTAGTGGAATGGAGATAAGTGAGAACAACTCAGAAGAAAGAGAAGTAGTTGAGTCGATATGAGGAAGGTTGAAGGGGCACAGAACAAAGGGGGACAAGGTGGGCATAAGATGAGACATATCTGTCTGCTGGAACAAAAGAAATAAAAGTCAAGAGGGATAATCTTAGTGGAAAGATGGGGCAGAGAGAAAACAAACTCCAGCTTTGGAAATGTGTTCAGTATACTAAAATAAAGTGAGATAATGCTGACTTTTGTAACTATTTCTAAGAACAACATGTCATTCAGCCTACCCTGAGTCCATGATTGGAGATGTATTCAGGAGAAATGGACAGCCCTTCTTACAGGCCTGGAAGCCTGTCTGTGTCAAAAAAAGCCAAACTGTGCTCAGAGACTGTCTCAAGTTGAGACAAACTAGAAATTAAATCAGATTTTCTAGAAGCAGTGTGGGCTTTTCAGTGAGATCTTTAGTGTACATTGCCTCCTTCCAACAGTCCCAAAGATGGGTGAAACTGGTAGGTTGTTGTTTGTAGAGAAACTGTGAACTGTCATATTCTTGCCTACTCTGCTACACACCACTCTGAAAAGACATTACAGAGTAATCTACAGAATAATTTGAATAATTCCTGTGGCATGGATCATTGGTGACTTATGGTGAGGCTCATAATTTGATTTTTGCGTGTTCATTTTGTATTTCACCCTATAAAACTGGGATTGAGTTTTGTCTAAATGAGGTCGAGAATTTATGTCATCTGAAAGATTTGTTCTACCTTTTTCTCACAAAATCTTTAAGTAAGAAATTAGTTTATATGGGAGATATTTACTGTGCCAGATTGCAACACATTCCCCCGTGCCACTGCTTTATAGGCTTCCTAATGCTAGTACAAAAGCTGAGTATTTTCACTATACCTTCAACCAAATAACAGAAAAACAAAAGACCTGCATTCCTCCATTGAATAGTGCCGTCGTTATATCTCCAGAAATTACCAAAGTTAAAATTTTACTCTTCACTGTGTTACAAGTGTTGCATCAGAAGATGAAAGTATTCACCCTTATTCATGAGAAATTCTATCTAAATTCTACCTTTGTTCCAAAGCACTTACATTCAACTAGATTTGTGATAAACTAGCAAACACTAACAATCTTACCATACTTGTTTTTTTGTTTGTTTGTCAGTTTTCTTATTCGTTTTCATGCTTAAGAAAGTTATCTGTGTGAGACTGCAGCAGAACTAGTGTGTCAATGGAAATATTGTAATTGATTTTAGTGGAGCAAGGATTTCATGTTATACCCTAACAAACCTTCTTAAGAAGCCAAAAGTTATTTCCTGAACTGGCTCCTCTCAGGGCTATGCTTCAACAGAGCAACTTACTAAAATTGCAGCCTTTACCTGCCAGTTATCCTTTCTGAAGATAACAATAAAAAAAATAGGTGGTTTAGTATGAGTTCAACTTGCTTCTTCTGTCAGAAAACTGTTACAAAAGTAAGCATTACTAATTAATAACTATTGAAATTAATAACACAACAGCTTTCTTAATTATTACTGGGAAAGCTTGTGGGTTACCAGGTGATAAACATTTGCTTATGCAAATAATTCACATAAACAGCTACACAGCTGTTAAATTGTTAAATTGTATGTAATTAGACTCAACTCTGCCCATCTGCTAAGAGGATTCTATAACCCTATAGAATAAGTGACAATGCAAGCTTGCCTGCAAAAATTTATCCCAGCTACTTTTTACTGTGCCCTACCTCTCAGCATGAGTGAACTAAAGTACACGAAGAGACAGCTTTCCTTAGCTTATTCCTCTTGTGGAATTTTGTATTAATTTAAAACATGTAACCAAAGAAAAATAGCGTTCAGTCACTATTAAATTTTAATGTACTTGCATAAGCATTTCATAACAGTGTCAGTCTGAGGATAAAGAATTGTAGGGACAAATGTTCAAATATGAAACCTACATTTGCTCTTTTCTTTCACTTGAACAGAAAATGAATGCTTAACCTCAAGGTTGCAGTCCTATTACTTTACATTCCTTTTTCATTGCTCTTCATTAGAGTATTTAAAAGTACACCTGTTCATATTTATACAAACATATTGTATCCATATATTTAAATATAGTGTTAAGCATAGAATTAATGTTTAAACATACTTAAGCAACTGAAAAATCTGTCTAATGAGTTGCTAAAAGGACTATGAGAGCTAAGTAATTCAAGCTTTCTGAAAAAAATATTTTTGAGTCATTTGTTGGAATTAAACAAGGGATACTGGTTGGTAATGTGAACTCACCTCAAGACGATGCCTTAAGAGTTACTTCTAGAAAAAAAGGGGATTGCCTTGGCTTCTCCTTGGAGTCAGGATGAGGTATGTCTTTGGTGTTGCATCTTCACCTGTATTTCTGGATTCAGACACCATATTTGCATTTATGAAAACACTACTTTCTTGTCCTGATTGGAGTTCTCTGTTGAAGAGAAAGAGGTGTGAAAGGGAAGTTAAAACCCTAAAAAACTGCTCTGGAAATAGTAAGCCTAATTTTCTGTTGCTCTACATTGACCATCTTTCCAAGTTTCCCACTATTAACTCTTTTCTGGGCTTGAATGTTTTCAGAGTTGCATATTCATGCTGAGGAGTCTTGAGACCAGACCAAAAGAAAGTAGCTTATTTTTCCCATTGAAATTTTTTGTGAGGTATTTAAACTGCATTTCTCTTTTTTTTTTTTTTCCATGGGAATTTCACTTCATGAACCTCTGAGACCACAACAAAGTTTCTGGAAGGAGAAGAGACAGGCACTATACTCTCAACAAAAGCTCAGAAATGGCAGCATTTTAGAAAATCCATACTCACAATCTCTTAGTCACTGCACAAATCAAAATTGTACTATGAAGGGGAAGGAAAACAAATCTTCCTCATATCTAAATGTGAAACTCCTCTTCCACTCGTTCTCCCTAACAGTGTATTTTTCAGTAGGAAGACAAAGCCTCCCCACCTCCATGAGACATAGAATAGGGAATTTCACCTTTGGATCTAGTTTTTTCTCCCTTCGAAAAAGAAAAAAATTGCCCATTGTTAGGGGGAGACAACTTTGGAAGATTAAGGTAAACAAGAAACTGAGTGGACAGAGTAAAAGAATTGTCTGGTGCCTGATGATAGACTCTCCTTGAGAAACTGCACAATGCCAGGGCTACCTGTTCCTGTTTCCTGAATGTTTACCCTTTGTTTTGAGCATGGTGCTTGCTCTTAGGTAAAGTCCACTGTGGCTTTACTGCTCTGCCAAGTGCCAGCTGGTGTCTGGTTGTCTTGACAGCAAAATTTCCCTTGAAGTTATGGTTGCTTTCAAGATCCTCATGGACCTGCCTGGCCTGTTCATGTGCAACCTCATGTGCAACCTGGTAGCCATACAACCAGGGTACCACCAGGGATTTTAGACAGTTCCATTTTCTTTTTTGCGTGTTTTCAGTAGCACAAATATAGGAAGTGATCCAAAGTAGATAAAGTTAGAAAAACTATTATTGAATTGTGGGTTTTTTCTCTGAGTACATCTATACAGTTGAATTTCAAGTTAGAAAATACATTGCTTCATGTTGCCTTGATTCTTTTTCCTTCTTAACTTTTTTTTTAATCAATTAGTATTCTTTCTTCATGTCTACATTAAAGACATGTACAGCACCATTCTAAATTTGCCCTTTGTCTGCTAGTAGCATTTCATTGCTCTGATGTACCTTCATCTAGAGTTAGATAAGTAATTTTTCCTTAAATCAGAAGAAATGAAAGCCTCAGTCTGAGTGGTGCATACCCTGCTAATCACTGTAGATAAATCTTTGCTTTCACCAGGAAATTTCAGGTTCAAAGTACTAATAAATCACTTTGAAATTACTCCAGGTGAAATACAGCAGGCATGTTTCCAGTGACTTTTTTGTCAATTGTTACTCCTTTTTCACAGACATCTATACATTCAGTCAAAGTGTATCCCTCTTTAAGTTACAGACCTTTCAGGGAAAAACAAACAAATAAACAAACAAAAAACAGACAAAGCAAACAAAAGCAAACCACCTTTATTTCCCCTGAGTTGTTCCTTTCCTTCTCTCCTTCAGTTCTCATTTTTCTCTCTTTTGAATGAAAACACTTTGAGATACCTACTAGATGAAGACAAAATATACTCTCCACCAGTACTCTTCTCCATAAGGTGCAAGGCATTCTGATAGAGTCTAGAGAGACTTTAATATCTTTTGAGCCTTCAAACACTTGTAAACTGTGAGCACTGTAACAGTGACTCTCTAATGAGTACACAGATAAGTTTTCTCCTTCAGCCACTGAAGGACTGAGAACTTTTTGCATTCCACAGGAAAATTTTTGAGTCCAATATGCAATGACTAAGTCAGTAGTATGTGGAAAGAGCTCTATTCCCACTGGTAAAATAAAATAAAAATAAACAAATCCATTACAGTAGAAGTAAAATGGAGAAACGGAACACTCAGATCACAGATAAAGCTGAAAAATTTTCTCAGTACAGGACTCATATCTGAAGGACAGATTCAATAGAAAGTGTTTTACTGGGTGGAAATGAGAAGGAAGTTCTTTTATGTCAAGAAGCATAAGGAAGTAACACTTGCAACCTTTTCTTAGCTGAAAGAATCCCCCAGGAATCCAAAAACTGTGAGGGCAATGAAGTTCAAAGTCCTTGCTGGACTTGTGATGCATAAACTTCAGACAGTTGGCATCAGTCTAACACTTCACTGAAACAGCAAAAGCTGTTAAAAAAAACTGATAATGGTTCTACTGTTTACCTATACATGTGTAGTATATAAAATTTTCACTGAGGAGCAGGGAAATTTTCATTTTGGTGCATCTTATTGTTTTCCAATGAATTAACACAATGATTTGCCTAACTGATGAAACAGTGGAGCTTTGCCAGAAAGTTCAGTGAGTTTATTTAATTGCATTTGGGAAAACTGCTGTCAGTTCATATTGCAGCTCTTCAGTTTGAAAATGCATCATACATCTGGGGTAAGATCCTGGTCTTACTTTCATTACGAACCAGTTTCTCTGACTGCGGTAAAGCAACTATGACACTTTGGTACTAAGAGGAAATTTGGACACTATCCCCAAAAGTTTGCACAGATTTTTGTTTGCTTCACTGAGCAAAAGTCCGACTTTTTATTATATTTTTAATAGATTAAAAAAATGAGAAGATGTTACCACAGGTTCAATATTTTTCTTGCTGTTGAACAAATACATAAGTATAATCACAAAACAAAATGCCCAAGATAATTCCCTATTCCTTCAATCTGTTTTTGGAAGTCTAAGTCATTTTCTTCAATAGCAAACTCCTCTTTGCATATTTTATAAACAATAGTTGAAAGAGTCCAGTTTGTTCTTTGAGACTGACAAATCTAAATTTTAGTCTGTCAGACAATTATTTAAATACAGCAATTTAGAATCTCTTCTTTGTCAAAGCTCGAAAATTGAGATGTGTTTTGTTTTTTTTTTGTTGTTTTGTTTTACAAGCTTTTTCAAGAAGAATCAGTTCTTAGCCATCCTCAGAAGCAGCACACCAACACCAGTGATCTCATCAAGTGTGGTTAACTCCATGTCTCTGTGAGTCCTGACAAAAAAGAAAAAAAAAAGAAAAAAAGAAGTGCTTTTTCATTAAAAAAAAAGGAATGCTAGATGATATTGGTGCCTCTTTAATATCAAATTCTGGAAAAAAATCTGGGTACGATAAAAAAAGTATGATTGCAACCAAGGAATGGAGATAAAACCTTTAGCTAATGTTCTGTCACCATACTTTACTGAACAATTAAATATGTTCAGAACAGTCTGGCATGGCCTGAGATGGCTTAATTCAGGAAAAAACAACAAATATTTAGTTCTTCTGAGCTCTTATATCTTGCTAAGCTTCCTATATCTAATCCCTCTTCCTGCTTACCATGAAAATGACTGAAAAAATACAGTATCCTATTCTACTCTGTTGACATTCTGATGCACTGACTACATCCTGAATCTTTTCAGGAATACATCCTCCAAACATCTGATCTGAAGACTTCTAAAGGGCTCTATGTCATCCTTAGAGCTGTTTCAAAGTCAAGTAAAAGCTTTCCTTTGCCATTGCAATGAAGCTGCGTTATACAAGTGCAATTGTATTTTAACCTTTTTTAGTCATTATTTGCAGTTATTTTCATGAACTGATTTTTCTGGGTAAAATACGTTTTCAGTTTCACCAAGTTCAGACAAGTAATTTGATACTGCTTGTAGATGAAGAAATGTAGACTACTGCCTTACCTCTTCAAAACAGCAAAGAAGCTGCACACCTACAAGTTGCCACAAAGAAATCAGAGAAGGATGTCCAGAAAATGTATTATCTTCATTGCAGCAAACATGTCATTGAATGATAATACTATAAAGAGCTCAAAATAGGTAAGGAGTATTTCACAGGGATTCCCTCTTTCAGAGGACCCATGCTTTACAGATAATATATTTTTTTCCATGAGTTAGTCAGAGGCTTGGCCCTAGATCTTTGTGTCAGAGGTCCAACTTGCACTGATTTCAAACCTCTCAGATTCATGTCGGACAGTCATAGCTCCAGGCAAGTTAGCTGTTTCAGATAAGCGCCCAAACCCTTGAACACTTTTCTGCTTCAGCCTTACTACAATATCTAATCCATTCATGAATATTCATTCAAGGTAACAGTAATTGTGATGCTATTGTGTCGCTTCTAAATAATGAAAGGCTCTTCAGCAACACCTGTGAAACTTGCCTGACTTTTAAACTAGGCATAGCTACATTTTTTATGTTTCTATTTTATTATATCACAAATACCACCATGGGACCATGGTCAAACAGATGATTTTGAGAGCTGCACTCTAAAAGAATGAGGAAAGCATAAAAATATTCTGCAGGGAAAAGTAAATTAGGAAGACTGGTTTCATTAGAAGGCATATAAGCTTTTGTGATCCATCTGTTGGCAGTAGCTCTCCTTATTAGAGAGACCTGGATGATCAAAGCATTTCAATATGGAGAGTAGCAACTGTTAAAATGTGCACTGGAGAGAAAAGAGAGAAAAAACAACAACAAAAAACCCAATCCCAAACAAAACTAACAAGCAAGCAAACAAAATCTTGAACAGATTTAAAGTAGAAACATCTTTGGGAGGCAGAAGTTAGACAAAAACAATACTTTCAAGTTCTTGCACTTTTTTTGCAAAGAGGAAAAATAGGATCTGGCCCATGCAGGCTATTTCTATTTGTCTGGCTAGCTAGAGTTATGGGAGATAATGACACATGGTATTTAACCAACTTTCCAAGCTGGTACCCTGCAGGGTTTCTTCTTGCCTTCACTCTCCTTTAATCTTATTTCTGTACATCATACATCTGAAACTTCACAAGTTGATACAATAGGATTGCATGTAGAGAATTCCACAGATTCAAAACAAAAGAGAGAAGAACTTGACATTTTTCATAAATAATTGGAAAGAGTTAGATGTACAAAATAATCTCCATTCAAGAACGGTAATGTTACTGTTTGGAAGATGTGAAAATCTTTTAAGTTAATGGTATGGAATTTTAATTTGCAATGTACGGAATATTGCTTTGGGAAAATGACTATAATGAAAGTTAGAGAAAAGCATTATGCCCATGGTAATTTTTGATGAATATCTACATGGAGTTGAACAGAATTACCTGAAACAGAGAGATGTGCTGAAGCATTTTAGATAGTGCTTCAATGAGCATGTGAGAGAAACAGAATTAAAAAAAATGTATTTTGAATTTATTGCAAATAGGCAGAAGGTGATTTGGCTGAGATGTCTACATGTTCTGCAGGAGTCTGGATGCCAAATCCATGAATGCTTTAGAACTTTGATTATGCTTAAGGAGATTAAGCTTTAAACTCTGTTAAAACACTGTTCTTCAACACCCTTATTTTAGATTCAGAAGACTCTTAAAATACAAGCTTTTCTGGATTGGCCAAGATGTAGAGCCAGAGAATTAGCATTAAAAAGGGTAAAATCTGTAGTGTTTTATATCTCCAGGCACTCATATTTGCCTGTTCCTATGTCTTTAACATCAGTATCTGCAAGCCATGTATGTTAGCACAGACAGAGACAACTACCATATAGATGACTTCTTTGCAAAAAAATCAACCTGCTAGGACTCTGTATGGAGGAAATGGGGGAGAGTGGCTTCTTATAAATTCTTTCTTCTGCCTTGCGGAACATATATATGCTCTGGCCCTAGGCTGTCTTCTGACTGTCCCTTCTGGTTGTAGGTAGCAAACAGTTCAGCACAGGCTTTTGGGTCAAAAACCTGCAAGTTTCCCAAAGGACATTGCACCAGGGTGAAGGCACATGTACAACAACTGCCCTTAAATTCCTGATTAGAAGACCTGTGATAAAACATTTCAACCCTTTCTTGCAATCTCACCTGAAATAAACACCGTGAAGGTAAGTTAATTAATAATTCACAGTTCAGTAATCCTTTAGGCAATGTCACATGAGAATAAAGTAAAAATGCACTTTTGAGCTATTACGGTGACATGTCTCTAACATGCAAGACACAGAATCATCTCTTAGATGATTAGATAACTGGGTCATTTTTCTTCTTTGATGTCTAACAGCTTCTTGCTCCTATTTTGAGTCCTAAATGCATAACGCATAATTTCTTCACTTGGTTCAGTGGTAAGGTCTGAAATGGTTCCTACAGTCTTCAATCAAATATGAGTCACAGCCAAATCTACCTTAGACACACTGTAGAGCTCAAAGTATACAGCTTATCTTGAATTCAGTAGGAATATTTCTGTTGACTTCAGTAAAAGCCTTTGGTATGTTTCTTAAAGGAAAATTAAAGTATCTCTGACAAGTGAACATTAAATCTTTCAGTCTTCTAGAACTTTTTCCAAAAAAAATTAAGAGAAGTAATTATTTCCAAATCATAAGCAGTGTTTTTGGTTGCAATAGAGCAGTAGTAACACCAGCATGGTGTCATTTCTACTCTCTTCTATGTAACTGTTCATAGAACAATTATTTTTCCTTGAATATTTTTTTTATCTGAAACTTGTATTAAGAAGAAATTATATTTTAAAAGGAATAGATAACATTTGTTTAAATTTTTATTTTGCATTTCAAATGTTAACTGCGTAGATGAATCTTGAATATTGTCTATTTAATACTGAAAGATATAGAATAAAAGTTGTTTTTACACACATACATACACATGCATGCCTTCCTCCTATATAACTTCTGGTTGCAGACAGCTGCAACTCTTGAAGCTTGGGAGAAGAACTTGACATTAGCCTTACTGAGAAGGACTTAGGAGTTCTGAAAAGCTGGACACGAGCCAGCAATAAGCTCCTGCAGCACAGAAGGCCAACAGTATCCTGGATTAAATCAAAAGAGGAGTGGCCAGCAGGGAGATGGAGATGATTGTCCCTCTCTGCCCTCATGAGGCCCCATCTGGAGTACTGCATCCAGCTCTGGGACCCTAACATGAGAAAGATATAGAACTGCTGGAGAGGATCCAGAGGAGGGCCATGAAGATGGTCAGAGGGCTGGAGCACCTCTCCTATGAAAAAAGGCTGAGGGAGCTGGGATTGTTCAGCTTGCAGAAGAGAAGGTTCTGGGGAGATCTCATTGTGGACCCATCCCTGGAGGTATGCAAGGCTGGGTTGGATGGGGTTCTGGGCAGCCTGAGCTGGTGGATGGCAGAGGATTGGGACTGGGTGAGCATTAAGGTCCTTTTCAACCAAAGCCATTCTATGATTTTTAATGAAATCTACAACATTTAAGCTAATATTTTATGTAAGTAAAGTAAAAAACTATATCATGAGGTAATAACAGATGGAACAGATCTGAAAAACACATGTACAATCTTTCTCCATTTGAGGAAAAAAATCCTGCTTGATTCTAATTCTTTTGACCTGTCCATAAATCTCTGAAGTTTCAGTCCTATCTCGAAGTGTTAAGATGAATTGTATCTTTTCCAACGTTTTAACATTTTGATCAAATATACCGTTTTACATTTTTCTTTAAACATGAACTTTTCAAGTTGTATTTACATCATTCGCTTTTAACACTACCACTAGATTATTTTTGAAGCTGCACTTGCAGGAGAAATTTTCATTGAATTTTGAAGTCACTGTTTAGAATCAAAGTATGTTAAGGAGTGAGAGGGTTTTGATTTTTTTTCACACAAGAAAACTGAAGTAAATTAGCATGAAACCATCAAGTCTACTATTTTGAAACTGTTCAATTTGTCCAGTCATTCTGAATTTACTGAATCTTACACAAAAACAGTGTTTAAGGAGGTTAACATATTCCATTAGACTGTATACCAATGAGTTTTTATAACGTGATCAGATTCAGTTGCAGATCATCATCAAAATAAAGAAAGGAAAAGATCATACATTTTTGTTATATTTCTGTACTTACATTTCCCTTCACTTTGGCAGAAATCCTAATATCATATTTCAATCAGTACCTAGATTTCCTTGTCTTAGCTTTTCTCCATAGCTAAATCAAGCAAAGAAATTTGGAAAGTTTTATAGGTTCATTGGATGCTGACATCTGCTCACCAGCAGCTGGCAATTGGAAGATTCTATATTGTTTTTATGATAATTCAGTCTACCTTCAGTTTCCACCTTTTGTTTTACAATTGTCTCTTCATATCCATGCATTTCATTCATTTTGTGACAATGATACTGAAATATCTTAGTCTATGATCTTATCAGTTTCTCTTAAATTTGTAGTGTTCTGAGCTGAAATCTGTTCTGTGACAGGAATAATTCACAGTCTTCAATTTGAATTTGAGTCACTCGTTTCACAAAATCAATTTGAATGGAAGAGAAAGAACTGAATAAAAGCTGACCATGAAGTTTAAGAATCGGTCCTGAAATATCTTATGTAGAAAGATATTATCAATTTCTGTGCACATAGAGAATTAAATAATATAGAGTGAGATAATGTGCAGAGGTATTACCCATGATGAGAGATTCATATATTCATAATCAATGTGAGGAATAACATAAGTCACCTTCTGCAGTAGATAATTTTCTCCACATTTGTGGTACTACACCAAGTACCACAAGGCATTCCTTCCATTATCACTAGCAACTCCAAATTTGACCTGGACAGGAGATGGTCACAAAGTTGTTCTATTAGTGCAATCTTTCTCAAAAAACTTCTATTCAGTGCAATTTCAAACGTGAAAAAAAATTAATTTGACACAGTAGCATTTTGATGTATTTGATACCATATTTATGAATGAGCTAGTTTTAATGTTTCCAGAAATAGAAGAAGACATCCTTTTAAATGTGATGTAGCTGACAAATAAGTTTTCCAGTTTATTTTATTTGTCAGCTACTAGTTTTTTTTCTAAGAATCACTTAATAGTTTCTAATAGTTTATCAGCTGACTTCTTCTTTTGAAGATTTGCAATCAGAATTTTCTATCAGTGTTGAAATGATAAAAGAAAACACGTTAGGTAACTTTTTCCCATTCGAACTTTTACAGACTCTGTTTACTCAAGAAAATAGAATTACTTCTATTTAGTTATATTGCTTCACTTACTGACATACACCTTTAGATTTTTTCTGTTTTCTGGTCCTAGTAGATTTTCAAGTAATTTATGTTTAGTTCCTTAAACAAGAATGAGAGTAAAAATAAATAAATAAACAGTAAATTAATTATTTTACTTAGTTATGAACATAAAAAAATTTACAGATATGCTCAAGTAATGGACTTGGTATGTTTTTGAAGCATTAATTTCAGCACTCTTTCAAAATCCTGCCTAAACAAAAAGATAGAACATTCGGAGATATTTTTCCAATTAAACAAAACCCAACAGTTTTGATAAAATAAATTCACATAAATCACATTGAAACGAAACATTTATGGGAGAGTGCTGATAATAAAATATTTTCTAGTAAATAAATGATTTCATTAAAACAAAAAACACACAAGCTCACTCAATGCTGATTTTCTTTTGGGAGTGTACACACTCCTTGAAGTGCAGCCCATATCAATGTTCATAAAGGAACCTTCTATCACTTCAAAACATACTTCTCACCACAGGCCAACAACCATTTTTGCGTGTCTCTTCAGGTGTTCTCCCAGTTAACAATCTGCAGGGACACTGCTTATCATTCACATACTCAATAATCAATAGCTGAACCTGCGTATAGGAACATAACTAATGGCTGAAACCAGACAGAGCTCAGACTATTGAAAATGAGATGAGAAATTGTGATAAAATATGAAATAGTAAAACTCTATCAATACACCATTAACTTTGTGTTCTTTTATAAATATGAGGACTTAAGGACATTTCATCATCTATTTCTATATGTAAGGGAAATTATTGTCATAGAATCATATCCTTGTCTAATTTTAACTTTTGTTCAGCCTCAACCTTTAGCCTAATCACTCTTAATTTTCCCCTAAAAATAATAATTTCATATGTTCTAAATTCTGATACATTCCCCAGGAAAATAGATTTTCGTGTTAGGATTACATATGCTACAATTTTTTTTTCATCAAATGAAATCAATCAATAATAATCTGTATAGAGTACCATATTTGTTATAGCTGTTGCATATCCTGTTAGGAATTTTGATGTCCACTGTGGAGCAAATTATGCTTTGATTTAGACACAGCTGTTTCCTTTTATTAATTTTGTTGGTGCCATAAGGACTTGCCTACTAACTATTCTGGCAGTAATTAGTGAACCATGAAATTGGACTTGCTTGTTGAACCTATGATGCTTTTACATTGTAGATTTGGAGAAAGTAAACAGTTGTGGTTTTTTTTCTTAGGTGGAGATTATTCATCTCATACTTAAATAATTTTGAATAGTAAAAATGTAAATCAGTTTAGTCATTGCCAAGCCATCAAACTGCGTAGGGGATATCTTAATTCTTTTACAATTTGATGCAATGAAGTAAAAAGTTCACTGAAGAAAAGACAGAGGAAGATGTTTTGTCTCCATTTAGGTAAACTGGAGTTGACTGTCCATTTATATCAGGGTTGGCAACCCTGCCCATGACAGGGGGGTTGAAACTGAAGGGTCGTTAGGGTCCCCCCAGCCCAAGCCATTCTATGATTTTATAATAAGAAGGAAACTACAGGTGCCTCAATACACTAACACTGTTCAGAATTTCTATCAGCAGTTTTCAGTCTTTCACAAAATTATGTATGCAAGTGCTACTACAGATGCAGTTTAACGTAATTCTCCATGAAAGACAAGATGTCATGGAACTGCTTCAAAGAATATATCAAAATACTTCTATAATCTGTCCTATATTCTAATAAAAACAAATTGGTGAAACAACGAAGCTCTGAATCACAGTCTGCATGTGGAAAGAACATATTAGAAACAAACTTCATTTTTCATGACAGAAATACTAGGTGGGGTGAGAAAAATTGGTGGATATTCTTACGGATCTATTTGTTTATCTCACATCCAGAAATGTATTTTAAAATATGCTTATCCAGTTATTACCATCAAATCTTTTTTTCAAATGATCATCAGAAAGCAGGTGCTAAGCAATAACCATATTGGCAGTGCTGTTTGTCTGAGCAGTGTTTTTTGGTTTCTTTTTTTTACAGAACTCAAGACTAGTTATTTGTAGACTTCAGATATGTTCTTGAATAACAGTGACATCTTATTAGAATATTTTAGTGTAATATATTTTAAAAGTATCCTGTATTTTTTTTTTTGTTACAAACACTGCAAATGAAAATGGTAAAGCAGATTTCAGGAGGAAATGTGCATTCTTTGAAACAGACTTATTTAAATAAGTATGTGTAATAGAGTTTATACATGAAAATATAAAGATACATTAATAAAACCACTAAATCTTGCTGTGGCTAACACCTCATGACAGTATCCATGTCTATCCTACTAGAAATCTGATAGCCTCTACTTTTTTACTTTGTCTTCCAAAAAATCTAAGTAATGATCTTGGTTGACACAAAAAGCTTCTGTACATATGCTCTTGTAGATGAGAACATTAAGAACTTAAATAGTTACTGGAAATCATCTTCTGTATGTTTCAGAGCACTGTAACATAAGTTTATGTTCCACATTCAACAATTTAAATTTTGATTGCTGATCTGGTTTTGTTTGTTTTTCACAGGAGAGGAGGAAGAGAAAAGATGCCAAGGCAAATGAATTAGGAGAATCAGCTGGAGAGTTATTATAGTTAATTAAAACTGCAGCAGAAAAATTCCAGATATTCAACAGCTATAAATCAGCAGTTTTTGTTAACATGAATCAATTGCACCGATTTACAATACGTACAGAACTTTCTTAACATTCTATTGTTATTCTGAACAGGATGTTTTTTTGAGGTTGGAAACATACTTTAAATGATATGTCTTACATCACTCAGAATATCTCAGCAGAACATCTTTCTAGGCCATAATTTCCTTTGGTTGCAAAAATAATCCTTTAAGTTCCCAAAGTTCTGTCCTCTGTCCCCACAGAATTTAATCATCATAAACAGTTTCACAGTTCATTGACAAATGAGAGACATATCATAATACAACTGTATGCAGTACTGGAAGCAATCAAAAACAGCACTATTATCAGACGCACTAAAGAAACAACTCTCCAGATTTTTTTTTTTCCCCTTAGTAATAGATCTTACTTTTCCTTCATTACTGTGCTTTCAAACTTAAATATGCACATGAATACTGGAAGTATACATATATACATATTTTTTTAATGAGTCATTATTTCTTCTTGGCAATGATCCCAGAAATCACACTTCTACCCACTTAGGCTTGTTTTAAGCACACATAACCCAGACAACAGTGTGGTATCTCATTATTTATCATCAGGTAAATATGAGAAGAGACAGTATTTCAGTCTGGATATGTGTAGTTCACACTGGGTTCAATAGGAACTTTGTTTTGCAGAATAAGATCTTGAATCTGAGTCAATATATACACCAACCACTATCTGTGCTGCTCACACAGGAGCTGAGAATGCACAGAGATCTTCAGGATCAAGCTTAACACCTTCCAGTACTATGCTCTGATGATACTGATGGGCAAAGCCTCCTTAGATCTGTTACCACAAGGTCTACCCATTAGAACCATGGACATGCTGAGCAGCAAACCAGTGATGGTACTGGAGATGTTTTACTGCAAATATCAAATAAACATAATAAATATCAGCATGGGATAAGTCGTTCAACAAAAGAGAGGAAGACATAGATTGCATCATCACAGGAGAAAATGCTTTCTTTGAACCAGATACAATATTTACGTGATTTAGAGGTTTATTTTATGACAGTGACAGCCTTCAAAAATTAATGGATGCCTCCAAGCATTCACATAATGGTGCTCTCAAAGCTGTGCTAGCTACATAACTCAGTGAAATCCATGGGGGATCCTTAATACAAACAGAACCCTGGAAAATGTTGTGGTCAGCATCAGAAAACCCAAAACTGCAGTAAAAATGGACAAAATTTATAGTAGTGAGCGTTTCAGCTTACAGTCAGCTATTAGATGGGATCGTTCACATTGCCTTCTTCAGTGCAGTGTAATAAAAGTCGGCATTTTATTTACATCTGTATGGGGGGAATATCATTTGGGGAGCAGTTTATTAAATAGCTGTAAATAGCATTTTTACTACCCTCTTTGCATTGCTCTATATCATTCCATTTTGACAGAGAGGAGTGACCCTATGCAGCTCTGCTGCCTTCTGACACTGGCTGCAGGATCCTTTCCAGAATTTCTGAGGGAGGCAGAGTACTGGGCTTACAGTGCTACTACTGCACTTCACATCAGCCTCTCAGTTTCTGAGACAGCCGGAGATGTAAAAAGCTGCTGAATACTCCCTTCCACAGTACTTGTGTTACTTTTTTTTTGGTGCTCAGTATCCCCTATAGCTAAACATAAATGAATTCTTGCATTTCAAATCTCTCTTGTTCCTAAATCAATGAATTCTCCCCACCTTTCCAGATGGTGCATGTGTGGAAAATAGTCAAAAGCCTCATTTATCTTTCTTTTCATCATATATCATTCTACTTCCAACTACATCTCCTTTCATTCTCAGTGTCTCTTTACTCTGATGTTCTCACTGATACACTTCATCTCCAGGTGGGCTGTTCTTCCATGCAAGATGTAAATTATTATATACATGCAAATAGAAAAGTGGATAAAAACTCAATACCCTGATAAGATACTGCATAGATTCTCAGTGTGAACCTTTATAGACATGCAAAGAAGCATGGGGCTAGTTTTACATAAAAATAATCCTTTTAAAATTTAACATCTATACGTTCTTATATTTCTAATATATATATATATATATATATTCTTAGGTATACAGTCATTCCAATATCCTCCATCTTTAAATAGGAATTATAGCAATGTTGGTACTGCTGAAAAGCATCTCCCCTCCTGAAACAGAAAAGCCAACGCTCTTCTCCGTACAACAGTACACCAGCTTTGCCAGAACATTTATTTCCTCTGGCATGCTGTTTTGTAGCAGTCTCCGGGTTTTGTATTCATCTCCCAAGATACACAGTACTGAAAACCTAGAAAAGTTTGTAACAACTAGTAAAATTTTATTTATTACTAGATACTGTATAATAGGACTGCCTAGAGGTCACAGTCAATGTCTTATCCCCTTGAATAAGACTGTACAAATCCCTAATGAAGAATACTCACTGACCCTAAAATTTTAAATAAACAAGGTGCAGTGTGAAAGGAAGAAAGTAGAGAGGTTGGAATGGTAATACTCCATTGAGAAGTTTGATTTAAATGTAACATTACTACCTCAGCACCTCTATGCACCACATAATATGTCACCATGCACGTCAAATGCATAAACATATCCAGTAAAAATACCTATATTATGATGTCAAATATCAAATGGAGAATCAGTATCAGATTTGCGTTAGAGGACAAATATCAACATTTTACTGAATCAAATGGTTCTACAAACATCAAGCAGAAATATTAGTATAAATATGAGCAGATGCCATGTTTCCCCTAGAATGACAGCAGGAAGTCTCCATTCTCTGTCATTTTTCAAGTTGACAGGTAGGACTGACTCCAGCTGGACCAGATGTCATCCAGAAGTGCCAACCAGAATCCAAAACTGTTCAACTGCACAGACTTTACCAAAGACAAGCACAGAAATAAGGAAAATGACAAACAGCTGGCGAATCTGGTGCTCTAAGAGTATCTCATCCAAATGTATACACAAAATTTGCCTGTACAAGAAAGCTGTAATATTTGTGCTGTTGAGTGAATGTAAGCTTATCTGCACTGTAGTCAAACCTAAGGTGAGAGGAAGTGGCTTTACTACTGTTTTATTTTTATTTCCACAGCAGGGGTGTTGGAACTAGATGATCTTTAAGGTCTCCTCCAACTCAAGCTATTTCAACTCTGACTGACTGATTTTGTGTACATGGTTTGCTGTCCTTATTTTAATAGCTATAAATCAACTTAACATTCTCTTATTTGGTCTAATTTCATCAGTAAAGTATTTAAGAAACCAACTAGCTCTGTTTACTCTGTTCTGTGATACTTTTTACTAAAGCATTTGGAGCTTTCTTTTACAACCACAGTAAACATAAAGACAGGAGTCTATATTTTTTTTCTTTAATGTTTTCCCTTTCTGAGACAGGATGTATTTCAACAGTTTTATGCCTTTACCATCTGTATTTCCACTCCCCACCCCTTTTTTTTTTGTGTGACAGAACAATTTTCTTTATACCTTATCAATATTAGAATGTAAATAAAGTCTAGTGCAAAATTTACTAAATTTTGTATCCAAACTTTGTTTCATGAACTTTTCTAAGTGATTTGAAAACATGAAAATCACTAATCTTAGACTTTAGTGGATAGTATTTTCAGAGCCTAAATGACTCTGAAATATTTCACACAAATGTGGTGAAAGGATATTTCACCATTTAATAATATTCATTCATCAGAGGTCAAAACATGATCTGAGAAACTACTCAGTTTGATGAAACAATGAAATACATATAAGACCAAGCTCCCCAGTAATGGTGTGCATGATGGCATCACTGAGAGACACCTTCTGTAATGAAATTTTACCTAAATATATTTAACTCAGGAAACCTTGGTTTCTACCACTTGCACCATTAAATGTATTTCAAAGAACAGAAGAAAACAGTAGTCATGCTGCCTTTTATTTCAGAGTCCTGATGTCCCTGACTTCTCTGAAATTTTGGTGCTGGCAGTACGGTGATGAGGCTGCAGTGAATCTGGAATTTCCCATGAGAAATGTATTAAATCCCACTGACTTTCAGAGACTACAGACCTCCAAACCAGATAAGTGCTCCCTATAGTCTTCCTTTTTGCAGCTAAACCAAACAGGAATTTAAGAGCACTAATTGCTTCTGAACTTTTGAAAGTGTTCTGGTTTTCACTACATATTTTCAGTCTCTGAGTCTTCTACTTGTCAATGATGTTTCCCAGTAGATAGAAATGAAAGCAACTGTAACACAAACTGAGGAGTAATCTCAGCATATCAATGAAAAATCAAAGTCAATCAGGTCTTGAGAAACGAGTGGGGAAAAAAAAAAAGAAAAAAAATCACATGAAGGTAGCAATTGTTTGTTACCTTCCCTGACAGGACAGCAAAAAGGTAGAAGGCTAAACAGAAGTGACCGATAATCACTGGAATTTTACTCTACCTTCATGTTCACTTAATGTTGCTATTCATATGGACTCTTCTTTCCAGCAAAACCTGTAGGATGATAGATTTTAGATTTATAAAAGGCTTGAAGCTATGAATATTCAAAGTAATAAGCTATACTGTAATATTTTCACTGATTTGATTTTCACTTACCATGCAGATTTAATACACTATTATTAGTATTTATCTGATATTGCAAGAGCTGAGAAAAACATTTTTATCTCAGGAAGCTAACTTTCTGAGTTTTTTGGGAATTAATTTTGTTATTTATTTCATTTCAAATTTGGTTTAATGGCCTGACATGTTTGCCACTGAGAGTTAGCAGTATGAAACCAGAAAGATCTTCGGTATGCCAATAAGGGTATAACCTTAGAAAAAGGTAATGACAAATTCTAAATATTCTCTCATTGCTTCTTCAGATCTACTTTATAGGTAGATGTAATTCACATACAGGTAATGTTCAGAAGGATCTGCAAGTCCATTTTTTGCACATACAAAAAGATGATATCCAGGATGTATGTGTGATAAATGGTTTACAAAAACATCTGTAAACCTTTAAGCTGAGTCTATCAGATTCGAATCAGTTGAGTGTTTGGTATTCTGCTGAAGAACCTAAGCACTTTCTGTTCAAATAAAAGCTACTCTGTTCATGTCTATTACCTATTTCTACACTCTCTTTGTTGTCACCTTCTTTTTGAAATAAATTGACCACCTCTGACACTGTCTTTATGAATTCTCTTCTAGCCTTAATAAATAAATACCATAAGCAAAAAAAAAAAAAAAGAAAAAGAAAAGTGCAGGACAAACACCACATTTCAAAGACTTAACTCCCAAGGTAAGAGCAGCAAAAAAATAAATTAAAAACGCAAAAAAATCTAAAAGCATTTGAAAGCTCTTCTAAACTTCACTGTAGCAACAATAATCAGGAACACATCAATTTTCATTCAAATGAGATTGGATATATGCAAGATCTATTAACTATACAGTTCTAACATAACTTTTCCTTGTCTATCCTTGTAGTTGACTGTCTAAATGAAGAACTCTACTGTAAAATCATCTGAGTTGCACTTTGACCTCTGAGAACGTCAACATGAAAGCTGTATCACTGAAAGTTCAACCAGTCTGTTAAAGTATAGAACCATTTCATTTTTCAGTACATATTACATAGCCTGAAATTAAACCTCTCTGGGTCCATTAATCAATTATAACTCATTGAAAATATGGGTTAGGTAAAACAACAACAATTATGACAGTTGATATGATGAAAGTAATTAAATTCTTCTACTAATATTTTGGCATTAAGTTCATTCTCATATGATATATCCAGAATGACTTTTTAACAAGGTTTCTGATACTAAAGAGCATGCTTTTTTCTAAGTATAGAGAGAAAAATCTGAGTCTACTTCAAAATTTATCAAATTAAATTTTAGTTGCCTTTTTCTTCAGACGTGGCTCCACGCAGAATAATTTGGTAGGCAATGACTGAAATTTTCAATGATTCATCATCTACCTCTTCTTCAATTCCTTCTCCTAAATGCTTTTAATGCGCTGGTAGAATTCTTTAAATTGTTTGTAGATATGGTATCTTCTTCCTGTTCTGGATCCAAATTGGTTTCTGGTGGGGCTGGTTTTCTTGTCTCCTTACTAATTATAACATGACTTCTGCACCCTCTATATGTCTTACTATGAGATTTTGAAGAGAGACCAATAAATTTCCTCATCTGGAGGAAGTCACTTCTTTGTCCTTTAGGAGTTATGGCATCCAATAATTTAACAAACTTTTTCATCCGTCAACCGATCAGCCCAATTCAGTTCCATTTCTCTTCAAGAATTCTTTAAATGAAGTGGAAACAGTCTATTTAAATGTATCTAACTTCAGAGATTCTAGCCCCTTGCCCTAAGCTACTTTCATGACTAAACTTAGCCACAGGTCTAAGTGCCAAGCTGAATTAGGATTTAAATGCAACACACAAGGCAAATAATGTCATAAATCATCATAGCCCCACTGATGACCATAAGTCATCTGAGGATTCAGCCCAACAACCTTTGTTGATAACACAGATTGTTTAATTAATAATAACAGAGGATTGTTCCTTAGGGACTCTGGTGACTAATCTTAAGCGTGCAAATCTCCTTCAGAGTGGTTCATGTCCCTCCAGTCTTGCAATACAAAACTTCTACCTAATGTCATTTTCTAGTTGGCTACTACAGTACGTAGGGATGAGAAGGGATGAGCAACTCAGAGATTAGCCTTAATTATTTTATATTTTTTTAGCTAACAGGAATCCTTCTCCTTGCAAAATGAAAAATATTCATTTCTAAGTAGTATTCTAGAATCACATATTTAAAATCAGATCATAATGTAGTGGGAATTTTCTCAAGGATTAATAAATTTAATCAACTTATTTCTGTAATTCTATAATCAAAACATACTCTTTGAATGATTTTTAAGTACTAAATCTGCTGTAAAGAACCTGATATCAAGAATCAAAACAATTTATAGATATCACAATTTGTATCATGTAGGTGGCAAAAAATGAACTTACATTAGATGCTTATGAACACAGAAAAGGATTTAAAACATATCAGAAACTCTGAGGAAAAACTTCTAAGTTTCACAAGAAACATACCATCCCTTCTGTCCCATCAGTTAAATCTGACACTCCTCTTTCTGGAGAGGTCACTGGCTCCCAGAGAGTGGAAAAAGAACCAAGGGAGGGGCAGCCACTTCCTAAGCAGGAGATAGCTTTTGCCTTGGAGACCAAATATTATGACAGTCTTACCAGTCTCTTTGTATCAAAAAGATAGTGCAGAACAGAAGAATTGCCAGACCAGATCAGCCCAGCTACATGTCTGGCTCAGTAGCCTGTCCCCACAGCTGAATAACATCAGCTGTTTCACAAGAAAGGTTAAAGTTTGGATACTATTCAGTTTTGTTTGTTTGTTTGCTTTTTCAGCTTTGCTGAAGTCAGGACTTTAATTAAATGTTACAGGAATGAGTTCAAGAAACTAGACATATATTCCTCATGCAAAGTACTTTCACATGCTAGTATTATTTAAAATCAAAATCAGTGAAAGTCCAAAGGATGATCTTTAAAATTTGATTTACTTTCTATTCTGTCATTACTGAACAAATGACATCTAGAAACAAAAGTACTTTTGAGTGGGGTGAGGGCAGGGGGGTTAAATTCTCTGGAAGTCAGCATCTTTGAAATTGCATGAATCTGTCATTTCAGAACCTCATCAGGACTGGTAACTTCAGCACTATGAATAAATATTTCCCTCTCTCTGTTGAATACAATAAAACTCAATGTCTAGCAAAATTATTAAATGTGTAAAGATGAACACACCCCAAAGACATGATGAAAATACTGTTGTCACTGGTCTGGTTGACAGTGAAGTGCTTATTAACATCAGTGCGGCAACTAAAACTTTAGAGGAGCTTATTTTTATTGTTTCAAGTCTGAATAGAAATAAAACTTCCTTTTTTACAGCATACTATTTGTTACTTATCTGAAAAGTATAACTGAGCCTCTTATTTGGTTGAGATTTTTAAAAAAGGACAGAGTTAGGAGTTTTGAATTGGAAACACTTCAGGGTCGTGGCAGATACTAGGACTCTCAAAGTCCTGCTTTGCCTAGGACCTGTATTTTAATTATTACTGTAGAAGACTCTTAAGAGAAAAAGGTAACAGCAGATACAACCACTCCAAACCAGTTTAGGATCACCCACAAAAGACAGATGTTGCAATCTAATAATGCCAAAGGAATTGCTTTCCCCTTTGGAGGACCAGGGCTTACCAAACACTCCAAAAGAAGCAATCTCCAAGAAGAGATTCTTCTCTTGCTGTGGCCAGCCCTTAAATGAGGTTAGGAGGAATGGGCCTGGACTTCACACATGTGAATTGCTTCCACCTGCGCTCCCAGGGCTGGCTATACTGTTCACCAGGTACTCAATCTCTGTTTCAGGACATGACTTAACAATTCCCATACAACCTTTTACAGACTCCTGAAGGAAGGTTTCCTCCAAAATTTGGTGCTCTCGTGTGGAGTAGGAGGGATCTAGGCACCAACACCACAAAGTGCAACTCCAGATATGTAGCACAAAGCCTCTCAGGGTCTTGCTTCATCTCTCTGCCACTATCCACTCATCTTGCTTTTCCTCTTTTTTTTTTTTTTTTTTTTTTTTTTTCCCCAGCTATTTCTTTGAAGAACCACACACAGTTCAAGAAAGTCCTCATTGATTCCCCATGTTTGCTCATCACTTTGTTCTGGACACTGGACACTTGTCAAAACTATCTACTTATTCCTTTTGTCTGGATGCAGAGACGATAACAGCGACCCTCTTCTTCTGAAAATGCCACAGGCATAAGTGCAATCACACACTAAGTACTTGACCTTAGTTAGATGCATGGAGCATTACCTATTTGGCTGATCTATGATCCATTTGCCAGTTCTATGGGACTTACTCTAGATTAACACCAGTTTAACATTTTAGCTTGTTGTCTATCCTCACTCTGGGTTATATGCTGAATACTCTCAAATATTGTTAGTGCAGTCGCACTGACTTTGGGCTGAGGATCTCTAAGATGGGAAGGATCGAATATGATCGAAATGTCTGTGTTTCTTAAAATCTGGCATACTTAAGTACTTAATCTGAATGATGATTATACTTTTGGCTCTATAAATGACAGCCATATTTCTCCATTGTGCAGGCTATGGTAATACCTATACTTTGTTCATGATTTGATACCTTATGTATCTATTTATATGCACAATCCCCTCTTCAGAGCACAGTGTAAAAAATGTCACAGAAACAGACACTTACATAGGAAAGAGCTGAGACCTCCTTAGTTAAGAAGGCCTTGGAATATTAATTCTCTGCCTCTAAAAGCTTTTAGAAATGTTTTCATTGAGGATGCATTTTCATTAGCATTTTTATACATATTGTCTTCTAACTAGTGTCATGCCCTGTTCTTGCACACAGCTGCTGTCATGTGCTGTAACAGCTGTAAAGACAAGGCCAGAGGCATGCATACCAAAAGCATTGTGCACGGTAAGCATTTGCATAAGATCTGTTTTTCAAGAACTTGTGACCTGTGTGAAGCCATTTGCAGAGGTAACCCTGAATCTTTAAAACAGTCTGGAGGAAATAGCTGTTGTAATACTACTTAAATCAGGACAAGTGTCACATAAGCCCTCCAATTTCTAACTCACACCTACAGATTCTGTATTCCTTGCCATACACACCTGCCAGCGATATGTTGTTCTAGCAGACCATGCAAGTTAAAGTGATATTACAGTCTTTAGGTGTGATGCACATCCAGATTTCAGCCAGAAATTCCAAAGGCGTGGTTTTCAAGTCTATTAAATTTTACACAAATATCTTCCATCAGTATCAAAAATAATGTCATTGTACAACAGACACTAATTGAAACTGACATGTTACAGTGTTTGCTTTTCTGTTGTTGTTTTCCAAAAAAGTAACCATGAAGGAGGGAAAGGTGAAACATAAATGTGTCCATGATCTCTAAATTTTTATACAGAAAGCAAACTCTAATGTAAAACAAAGATCAAGGCCTGTTAGTATGTTTTTCTATTTTTCTCTTCCTTTCCTTTAAACATGTTTGATGTGCACATGCTTGGAATAGCTGAAGGTTATAGTTGTTAACTATAGTAAGTTCCTACTTTGTTTCAGGAGGCATGCAACAACACACAAGAAATACTTTTCTTCCAAGTTTAAAGATACTTAAAAATTCCAGCATATTGAACATTCGCTGGATTTCTTTTTTGTACTTGTAGTAACGAAATTTTTCTTAGATGCCATAAATGTCAGAGAATAAACTTAAAAATTATCAGTCTGTTTATTCTGGTTGAACAGGTATTTGATTACTGAAACTGATGTACTTCTGTGTACAAAAGACAAAAGATTTGAAAAACAGTCCTAACTGTTTGTGTAATACTCATTCTGTGTTTATAATTTAAATATATTTTTATATTGTATCATACTTATACACCTAGAAATATGTGTACATATAAGTGTACATAAAATGACAAATAGAATAGGATATCTGCTGAATGCAGTAGTGAGCACACAGACCCACTGTACTGAACAAGAAAGAAAGGCAAAAAATACTGAGTAGGCACACAGGTTTCCATGCTGTGGCCTCAGGGCTGAGACATGGAAACAAGGCATTTTGTGACAAGTGTAGACTGAGACCACAGCTCCATACTGAGAGCATAGAAAGCATCCACTTTGCATTCATTACAGAGCTGGAATCTGAGCAAGGACCACAGATACACTTACTTCCCACTATGTGTTTTGGGAAAACAGAATGCATATAGGATTGAAAAGTCATTATGTTCCTTCTGGGAATAAATGTTTGCACTTTTTTTTTTTTTTTCCTTTTCAGATATTACATTTATGCATTCCCCATGTTTTTCCTCTGTGAGTAATTTTATATTTATTCACAACGAATTTCATATGACATTTTATCGCCTACCCCTCATTCTTTACAATTCTGCCTCTGTAATACAGAGTTAGACAGAATTAAGCCTATAGTTCATATATAGTCTTTGATTAACAAAATGCAGAGTAGCTCCAGTGTGAACCAGCCCTGACCCAGACCAGCTCTGGGTATCTCCAGCCAGTTTCCAACTCTTCCCTTCCCCTCAGGCAGATGGGCTACCAGTGCCATTAGGACTGCCACTGTCACCACTAGTGATGTGTTTTTCTAACCAGATTCAGGACTTCAGAAATGTTCCTCATGCCCATCAAGACAGGAGATAGATGCTCATGTCACAGCTTGCTGACTGGAGGCTCCCTAGTTTGCTCGCACCCTGGAAGGGAGGAGGCCAGTGGTATCCCAACCTCTGCCTGGTTGTTTTTTGTGTTATATGCTACCACTATTTCAGCCATACTCAACAGTAATAATGTTGAGGAGTACTTTTCAGAGAATGGTTAATTTAAACTACTTTACTCTCACAAATAAGTATTTTTTTAAGCAACGTAATATATATATATTCTTCAACAAGAGAAAAAACAACCATTTAGTGAAAATGTTCCTAACCAGGACTAAGCACAGCAAGATTACATTTTTTTTCTATGTTCTGGAAACAGTAAAGAAATATATTTTCAGCAGTTTTCCTATTTCTGATTTGCATCTGTGTGATTTCATTAACTGATAATTGCTTTTGATGTGAAATGCAGAGAGATAAATGGCTCATGAATCAATAAGTGACAAGATTTCAAACAGAGTCGCTTATTGATTTTTATCTCCAATTTACTCTGCATTGAGTTTAATTATAACTATGACATACTGTTTGTTTGAAAAGATCGAATGAGAACATTTTCATGCAGTTTTCTTAGTGCAATTATATTTGAGTTGTTTTAAAGTAAGTTACGTGTTTTGAGATGGAAATAAAAACACCACTGAAATTCCAGCTCTGGAAAAATATTTATGAATATCGTTCCTTAATCACTGTGGAATCACTTGATTATATTTACTGAAATTTATTAAAACATATTAAAATAAATGCTTATTTATGGGTTTTCATCACAGTAGCAGTAATTCTAGTGAATTTTGACTAAATTTAAATTCGCATGGTAAAAGACATAGGCAAACTAAAACTTTGAGTTTCAAAACGTGTAATTTAATCTAAAACCATTTTCTTTGAGCATTAGAATTGGTTAAAAAAAAAGTAAAAAGATGTATTTTTCATTCCATTGTGGTCATATATTTTTGGCTATCAAACTGAGATAACAGATTTTTACTGAACCATAGAGAGATTTATTTACACAGATCCAAGGTTTTTAAATGAAGCTGATAATTCTACTGTCACATGAAGGATTTTCTTACCGTAACAGCTAGTTTCCTGCTAAACCTAAAATTGATGTTATCACTACATTTCTGGTAAAAACACTGACACAGAACAAAGATTTACTACTTTTTCATCAGTGATTTAATACAGGAATCTGTTTTATACAGTGTGACAAAGGTTTATCTTCCTTTGGAGGAGAACCCTTACGGATGCATCTATGAGAAATGGTTAAGATTGTGATCATGGAATTACGTTCTCTTGATTCCTTGGGAAACAAGGGAATGGAACACAGTGTAGTGCTCCAATCTCACATATGTAGTATGTGAGTAACTCAAAAATAAAGTGTCAAAATTCTGATATCTTTCTTGATTTCTGAGAGCAAAAGACCTATGTATTACACTTAAAAATATACTGATAATTTGAAGGACAACCTGCTTTTTTTTTTTTTTTCATCAAAAAGATTAAAAAGGAATGTATTTTTAACACCTTTTAGCAAGAATGCTTGAAAAGTGAATTAAGTTCAGCTGGAGCACTTCCATGAATTTAATTTGGCTTTGAATGAACAACTATGACCAAACATGCATGAAAATCACCCATGAAAATTTCAGTGCTTGCAGAACTGTGTTTGTAGGTACATTTTAAAAATGGGTCAGTTATTACATATTGGCAAGAAATAGTGGAAACGGTATTAATGTTTATCTGAATGTTTAAATATTATTACTAGAAGTGGCTTTTTGGTTGTAGGGAAGATATAGGGATGGAGACAGTATTTTTCAGAAAAAAATAGAGCAAGCACTTTTTTTGCATAAAATATGGAAGTGAATACAGAGATGTTAATTTGTTTGTAAATTTTCAGAAACTCATGTAAGTTTCTAAGCAGGCCCATGTGAAAAAAAATATATTTTTATTTGATTCAAATGAAATAACATAAGCACTTCAAATGGTGGTTTGGCAAGTTTTACATGTGGATCAACCACTTAATTGAAACCTGTTTTAAAGGTTATGGATTTTATATTATAAGGTGTGGTAATGTTCTTCTTTAAATTAAAGTTTGTTTTGGCACCTTTTCTATTGATGCCTCAAAATGTAATAACACTTTTATCTCATTTCCTAAGAAAAGGATAAATAGCAGACATTTATCCACATAATTTGAGGTAAAGACTAATAAAAAAATAAAAATATTCTATTTGGTCTGCCCTCACCCTCTCCTATACAGACTTTACTCTAGACTACTTTAGGAACAAGTTTCCCTCAGGCTATCGCTTTTCATTTATTAAATTATTTTGTAATTGTTTTATCACTTTTAGCCCCTTCTCTGCAAATTCTCTCCCACCATTCCTGCCTTTCTCTTAAAACTTCAGTACTATTCACTCTCCATCTTTTTGTCCCTTCTTAATCTTGATGTCTGAACAGGTTTAAGCAAGTTTCAGTCCTTTGCCTAACTTTTCCAGACTTTTTGAAATACTTCTATTATTTTTCAGTTTTGTTCTACACTACTGAAAATAAATTTGACATGTGCTTTCTGCAAGTCTACATTTTTCTACCTATGAAACTCCTACAATCAATGTCATGATTATAGTTAAGTATTGCTTTGCACGTCATCTGTTGCAGTCAATTTTTCACTCTACTTTCCTCCCTGTGTCCAGGATAAGAATTACACATAGCAGTATAGTTTACATTCTAATTTTCTACTCTCACATTCAAGCAAAATCTTGATTTCAATGGTAATTACTTCTGGAATCAATGTCTGTATTATTTTGGATAAGAGAAGAACTGCCTCTTACACATTGTAAAGCTAGCTGTTCCAAAATGATTATTTAAGCTGCCAATACAGTGCTTCTCTAAATCATGTTCTGTTCTAATAACTGGCCTGTTTTTGTGCATGCAGTACTAGGTTTCCTGTATCACTCTTTTATTAGACCTAGCCAGTATTTTGATCTCTCTTATCAGGAAAACTTTATGTTCAGGCTTTGTTGTTGTTGTTTGTTTTGTTTTGTTTTGTTTAAGTATGTGTTCAGGGAATGTGCTAGTTCTCCATCTTAAAACATTAATGTCTGCCAGCTACTGCTCCTTCATAAATGTCTTCAGGTTTCAGCTATGGAACTTACTTGCTCAGTACCTCCTTTTTTTTTTTTTTTTCAGAATTTGTTGTATTCAAACTAAATATTTATGGTTACAAATGGTGCACATGAAGATATCTTCTGTGTTTCAGCAAATAAACTATAAAAATAAAACTATAATGGTCTAACAGTGAAGGATGGAGAAGCTCACATACACACAAGAAAATAAAAATAAATAAGATATAATTCAAAATGAAGAGAAGACGCAGAGGTGAAAAATATCCCAACATTAAACAGGTAGAGTAAAGCAAAAATGGAAACCAGACTGACTCATAAGATCCTTGAACCTGAACTCACAAAACCTGTGGTCTATTCTTCACAGCACAAGAAATCTGCTGTGGGATTATAGACAAATTTCTTCATGAGATTTCTTCACCTGATTACAGTAGCTGTACTTATCTATCTGTACTAAGACAAAAAGACCTTGACTTAGGTTTTGACTTAGGGTGTATGCTTTCAAACAACACACAATGCAACCTTGAACCCAGATTAAACCATCAGGTTGAAATGTAGTAAAACCAAATCCCATTTTTTAAAATCATTATTGTATTACATTTTTCGTTGCATACCAAATTAATAAATAGTACTCCTTTTATTGTCTCAGATGTAAAAATTGCAGTTGGAGTTTTCAAAATGATCAGATTAAACAAGGTGGATGTCACTAAACTAAATAATTAGGGTAAGATATGAAACATTTGTTGTATTCCCTCCTTCACAGTATTCCTCAGTCCTAGACACAGAAAACACAGAACAAACTGAGCCAGAAACATTAGGATTCTCCTATATGTGATATTCAAATTCACGTAAAATCAGTGAAAGCTGCAGAAAGAGACTTAATAGCAAAGGAAGGCTGAACAAGATCTTAATCCTTCTTTCACTATCCCATTAACATTGCCTAGTGTGAGGTGTCTGTCTATAAGGAAGGAAAAGCTGTATGATTAGAAGACCTGTGTGACTACATCCAGCACTAGATTTATGTAAATCCCATTCTGAGAGTGTCAACAGCCTTCTTTCAACATTAATAGTGTCTGTGATTCTTAAGCTTTCAAAGGAAATCCACAAAAGGCAGCCTTTATCTGAGGAAATTAAATTATTCTCAGCTGTGGAGGCTCAGGGATACATGGAGTATTTTATGTCCGCCTATAAGAGAGTAGTAGAATTTAATTAAATAAAAACAATGACAATCTTGCTTATGAAAATTTACATGAGACCCTGTAGATTTGTGTATTTATGATGAATTTCCTAAATTCCTAAATTCTTACTCCAGCAGGTCTGATATTTGCTTAATGGCAAGCACCTAAACTGGCCAATTCTTCTTCCTTTATCATTTCAGAATCAATTGGCAGCTTATCTGTGTGTGTTCTAGGGATGTGAAATCAAAATGAGCAATCAAGCTTGGAGCTACTAAAGTTACCAGAGAAATATTTACCCTGCCAGGTTTGTTTCTTTGCTGTCCTGGTGAAATACAGCATGCTATTATGGCAAGGACAGATCCATCCTTTGATATACCTTTGCTGGAGCTTTCTTCAGATTTGATTAAAAGGTTCCTTCATTGCTCCTATAAGCAGTTTATTTGCCTTTATTTCTCCCAGATAGTGCTGCATGTCTCTTGTCTTCCACTAAGGTATTGCTCCATAAGGACAACACCCATTTAAACAGTGGGATTTGGACATCAGAACATTTTCTATGAAACAGTCGATGGAGGTAGAGCAGTAATAAGACATACCCATGTCAGGAGTGGGCTGAAAGAACAGTTAGCAGAAAAAAGACTGAAATACAAGAAGTGTGGATAATATGATTAGAAAATATTTTTTTTATTACTGTAGTCTATTGCTAACAGTCTGCGTGTAGACTGCTGAAACCACAGGGTATCAAAGAAATCTTGGAAAGACCCTAGGACAGCCAGACCACATTGTGGGCTGGGGGGGCAAAGCCTGATACTCAAATATATGGCTGCACTATTTTCCTGCTTTTCAACCTTGGAAAACCATCTTCTGTACTGCATTAAACACTTGATTGCCTGCAGCCTATTATGTGTCATGGCTGGATGCAAAATACATACATAGCATGCACATGGATGCCAGTATGGCAGATGCAGCTCGTGACCCAGGGGATCTGCAAGGGGAGCACATCAAACACAGGAAGTCTGTGAATCCATAAGATTATTTCTGGGTTCAGATGATGAAAAAGCTGAAAGAAATATGTAAGTGTTCATTGGGAAGTACTAAAGTGAGACAAGAAATGACAAGAAATGTGAACTGAAAAGTGATCCTTTAAAAAAAAAATCACTTTGGAAAAGCGTCCAGGGTCAGAGACGTTTCTCTTTTTGAGAAAAAATGCTAAACCATTTAATAAAAATAACATCATACATTTAATCAATGTGGCTATCTATTTTATCTCGTGTTGTGGAACAAAATCCCTCACACAGGAAAATGCAAGGTACTGTTATATTTTGGCTGCTAATGCAGAAAACACTGGATCAAATCAATGGTAGGTACGTGTGATCATTCTTTTCCCCATCCTCCCTACAAGTTGACCCTTTCTTCTCTGTTCTCCCATATAGGAACAGTACTGAGTATTTAATTCAGTACAAAACATTGCAGGTTGTTAGAAATTACTTATTTAATTTTATGCAACTAAAGAATCATAGACTATCCCAAATTGGAAGGGACCCACAAGGATAATAAAGTACAGTTCCACACAGAACCACCCAAAACCCAAACCTTATGTCTAACAGTGTTGTCCAAACATGTACTTCATGAACTCCAGCAGCTCAAGGCTGTGACCACTGTCCTGGGAAGCCTGTTCCATGCCCAACCACCTTTTTGGTGATGCCTCTTCAACTAAATCCCATCCTGAGACTCCCTTAACAGAGTACTTTAAAATCAGATGTTAGTCAGTTTACATATTACCCAGAAGAATAAGAACAGGTCTCTTTTAAATTCTTTGAAAAGTAGAAAATACAGGTTTGACACACACACACACACATGGTGAGGGTACCATCTGAGTTGAAACGGATGTGAAAGGTTCAGCAAACCCTCACTCTGAATGAGGCAAAGAATAACTTTTATCTTTCAAATCTCAGATGAGTCTCTTGAGACATTTTAAGACTTGTATCTGGTGCTGACCTCTTTTTTTTTATTATTTTTTTATTTTAATATCTCTCAGTGATTACTGGAACAAATAAGAGAATTAGGAGTGGCTCTCTATCCAAGACAGGTATGAGACTAACTAGGGAGGTTAAAGCTAGTATCTGGTACTTCGGTACCAACAATAGTTTACTGGATCCATTTTAGAAAGAGTAACACAGTGAGGTGCAACCAAAGGTCCATGTATAGTGCTTCAGTGTGGAGCCAACACTAGTACTAAGAGCGTCCACTGCCCTCAAGCCCACCTGCATCACCCTACAGCTAGAAAAGACTGCTCTGGGCACAACTGTACCAGAACCCAGAGAATAAAATTTGGCTTTTCCCGCCGCCGTCTGCACATCAGCCTGCAAGGCCTATGCAGAATACCCTGTGCTGTGTGCTTGGCTCTGTCAGGGTCTGCCACATCCCTTACTCTTCATCAGACCTGTTCCTTGCTTTGAACACCTCAAGTTTCATATTGCACTATTTGTACTGTCTGTCACTGCTGGTAACCTTGCACCTGCTACATCCACTTGCTTTTAATTGCCCTGCCATTTAATTTGTTTCTAACATCTGTGTCTGGTTCCTATCTGGGGTCAATTTAATTTTTTGTATGACTAATAGATTTTGAAAGAAATATGATTTTCTTAAATTTCTTTCTAAGATAATCTGCTGTAGTTTGCTATAGTCATCTGCTGCTATTGATTTGCCACCATAGGAATGATTTCATTTACTAGAGATCACTATTATTACCATAAAATCCCCACTTATTAACTGCAATATCAATTATCTACCCTGTTGCTTACTGATCAGAAATTCCCTGAGCAGTTGTTCTCTTAGGGCAAGTTTCATCCTTCATATAAGCCTACCAGGTTCACTAAAATCATGTAAAAGATGAACCTGGCCCCTCTGCCATGCTGATCTCCAGCCAGTAATTTTATTGAAATTCCCACTGATTGTGCAATCACCTGATTCAACCGTGCACCACTTTGCAGCTTCATTGATTCATGATTCTGCTGATGCTGATTGTCCATTTGTCACCATTATTCTTCACTTTCCTTCTCCTCCCCTGATATTTCCACACTTTCTTTTTTCCCCTTGGTTTCCATCTGCTTAATATTTTATTCTCTTTTTCTTCCTCTCCTTTAAGCCTCCTCTGTTTCAAAATTGTTTTTTCCATGTTTCTGTTGCACCACCTGCAAGCACCTAAGACACGTCTACCTTTTCCTCACATCAAGCGTTATCTTGTAATACTTCCATTCTTTGCTTTTACTTTGTGTTTTCCAGTCACAATTTGCATTTTGCACTTTCTGCTCAGAATTACCTCTCCATCCTTCTTTGGGACACTTCTGGATTTTTTTCTTATTCACTGCACCATCTTTTTCCTGATTATTATTAATGCAATGTTCAAATCAAACATACACAGTGTCAACACAGGAAGATGCTCTGTGTTCGATTAGGCAGGTATGACGTGTTTCCTCAATCTGGAGGTAATAAAACTGTTCCCTCACATAAAACATTTAGATGAAGTTAGAAGAAATGCTATAATAAGGTAGGAAACATCCAGTTTACAAATATGTGGTCTGTCAGGAAAATCTTGATTCTACTGATTCCTATCCTCTGATTTCCTCAAAAATTACATAATTACACATAAATATGAATAATCCTACACTTTGCCAAGGATGCAAATATAACTATTAAAACAAAAAAGGAAAAACTCCGCAATTAATTAAAATTGACATAAGACTGACTTGGAGCTAATATACAAGTCTTTAGGATCTGCATTAATGTCTCTCGTGACTTCTGATCAATAAGTTCAAAGCAAATATTTGTGCTCCTCAGGAATTACTATTTATACTAGGCACAGGCTCATGCAGTACAGCTGTTACTTGTCTCCTGATCCACGACACATCAGCACTATCAGCTGTTACAGACAGTAACTGAGACTGCACTGGCATTTAAGAAACCTTATGTTTTCATGCATGAATTTTCCTCGAAAATAATAGCTCAGCATGTGACTTAAATAATTACCTCTTGCCCAGCAGACTTCTGTATCTGTAATCACTACCTTCACATCTTCCCCCAACCTTGTTTCAAGAAAACAAATAAGTGGCAACACAAACATTGCAACCAAAATATTTTACATCCCTTGCACATAAACTTTGAGAATCTAGGGACTATTTCTTTTCACTTAATTATACACTAACAGTGTAATTTTGAAAGTATTTTTACCATTGCTTTTATAATGATTCTCATTTAACAGAAGGTCCTCATTTTAGCAGGCCTTTCTGGTTTCATGATACTGAGCTAGCACAGTTGGCAATGACTGTTGTGAACATAAGAAGTAATTAACAGAGATTTTCTATTTGCACTGACCTTTGATCTGATGGTAATAAATCTGAGTGATTGAAGCTGACCGCAGCCACCCTGAGGAGCACAGTCTTGGTACCTTGTGTGCTTCCCCTAAGCAAGCTCTCTGCACGTAGAGGCACAGGGCACAGGAGAGACTCCTATTAACATTAATGACTATTCTGAGGTTGGGGAGAGGTCAAATGCCATTTTCCTGCCCTTCATTAATGCTACTAATTCATTACTGCCTTTCTTGCTCTGGCAGAGCAGTTCAAAGTCTTTTGACACCAATGCCCCTACATATATCTCACCAGTGAGTGAGTCAATGTGAGAAAGCACCAGGGCAGAGGGTTATGGAAATATGAGCTCCAAAGAAAGAGTTCTAACCCACTCATGTTAGTGCTGGTTAAACCTGAGGGCATTCGGATAAAACTTGCATAAGACACCACATCCCTAAGTTGCACTCACAGGCAGCCTGCTCCCTGTATATGGTGGCTGATTTTCCCAAAGCTGTTTAGAAATGGCTTGACCTGTGTTTCATAAGAACAAACTTGGCCTGGTGATTGCTGGGGAGCTAATGGGGGTTAAGCGGCTTCACCTTGATTTGTCTCTTCTTCCCGAATAGCATTTTAAACTTGGTCCCATACAAATCCACTGAACTGCAGCGGTTTATCCAAGTGCACTGCTGGCCCTTGGAATTCAAGCATGGTCTGTGATTGACTGGGTACATCTAATAACATTGACAGTGCGGGTCTGTGAGGCTGTGAAGGATAGGAGAAGCTGATATGGTGATGCATACTGATGTTGCTATATTACCAAAATCTCTGAGCGTTCTGGACTGATGAAGTCAGGCATCACCGCAAGTAGCATTATCACTGAAATAAAAAAAACTACTTTTTTTATACTTTTTTTGTTTGTTTGTTTGTTTTCCTCCATGACAGTGGATCTGCTTCATTCAGTTCAGGATTAGGTAAGATGAGGAAGAGATTGTGTTTGCAAATGCTGCCAAGTGACCCCAGAAATTGCTGGTTGCATAGAGTGGCCTGTGGTCTAGGCCATATTGTTTGTCCATTTCTCTGGAGTCAAACTAGAATGTAGGCTGCCAACTAATCCTGCCTTCCCTCACAATTGGAGAAATGAAGCTATGTCAAGGATAACCAATCTCCAACAGAAATTGTGCTGGGGACACACTCAGCCACCCAAAATTCTATAGGGACAGCAAGTCAGTTCACTGAACTCAGCATCCATGCCACCTTCTTGAAAGGAGACTTGGAGCCTGCCTTAAGGTGAATCCCACAGAGCAGTCAGATTCAAATCTGCAAGCTTTGAGTGCAACTTTTTGGTTAAAGATTAACTTCAGAAGGAGAGAGCACCTGAGCACACAGATTTGCACTATTGCTGGCAGCACCAGAAAAGCCAGCTACCCCGGCAAAGGTGGGCCACCCTACCGGACAGCAGTTTAGACCAAATTAAAGGAACAACAAACTAAGTGAGTCTTAGAGAACTAGACTTTGAAATATGGGAAGTACTATGCGGATAATTGTTTCCCTTTACAATTTTGCATGATTTTTTTTTAATCGATTCATAAAGGGATTGAGTAGGTTGGTATTTAGCATACTGGGAACCACATTTATTACATTGCCTGTGAAAGAATCAGAATGTATTTGCATGTCTTTAACTATGTTTTGGTAATTACACTTCATGAATGAAAAAGTGTATAATTTCAGTATTCAGAAATACAAGTGATCCAGCTGTGTTGTATTTGTTTCCATAAGAAGAGATTTACTCTTTGATGGCCATGAATTCTCACAAATCTTTTTTTTTAAGAGTATTCACCTGTTATTGTTTACTTCCCACTATTTTCTGTTTTCAAAAATACATCATTTATATTGATCAGAATGTGTTAATTTTATACCACAACACTCATTCTTTTTAGATTTATTTTTTAGTCAGCAATGACATAGGAAGGCATTTAATGCCAAACGTTTAATGAAAGCAAATAGAGCAAACATGAATTGCAAGTCTTCTAATGAATAAATCTGAATAATAAGAATCCCACTGGAGTGTAGAGGCAGATAGGTTAATCTTTTCACCTGAATTTTAATACAGACTGAAAATAATATCAGAAGGATTTTCACATTTAAAACCTAGCTCACCATTAAACTCAGGGGAAAAAAAATAGATTGCATTATTAAAGTTTGGTCTGAATTATATTAGATTAACAGAATCAAAGAAAGGGTACATATAATGTGGTTTCCATTATGTCAGACAGGATGAATCATCAGATGCACTGCTGTGTTGCCAGTACAATTTGTGGCAAAATGAAATGGACGAATGCTCATTGTGTCAGTGTAAGACTGACCTCTCTCCCCAGCACTCAGAGCATTTCTCCCAGATAAAAGTCACAGAGAAGGGATTAGAAGTCCCGCTACTCATCATTTACTCTTTTCTATCTTTTGGGACTTTCCTGAGGTTCTCGAAAGAAAAGTAAAATGTCAGAAAAAAAACGGGGAAGAAGAACCTAAAACCAACCAAGGAATAAAAGTTCAGAAAACAACTTCCATTTAATTTGACAGCTAAAATGAAAGTAAAAACTGTCATTCCTCTTCTAAATTCCAATATTTCTTCATCTCAGAAATATTTCAGTATTAGCTATGCATTTTAAAACATGCTTTCATTTTTCATCATGAAACATTGCAAGACGAAGAACAGAAATTTAGTTCTCGAAAACATTGTAGAAACTATGATATTTTGGTTGAATATCTTTAAGCAGCTAATAATTCTATAGTGGAAAATAATCAGATTTCCATCAGCATATCAGTTTTATATATTCAGACCCATGCCAACCTCAGCCTTAGAAAATTTGATGCACATCCTGTAAATTCAAGGAGTGTAAATGTGGAAGCATTCTTGATCATTTTCATGACACTCTGTTTATATACCTTGTTATTTGAAAGTGAAAATAGAAAGCTAAACGAGATCATTTGTTGATATAGAGAGGTTATTTTTCTTAACTTTGATCTACTAAACAAAGCTACCTATTCCTCTTAAGGAATTTAGAATTGTAAACTTAACAGCATGACAAATAGTATCTGTAAATTAAATCCATCCAACACAAAGGCAGACTTGAGATAGAATTTTAGTTCTGTGAGTTAGCCCAGACTGTTTTCTCCTTTCACAGATACGGATGTCAAAGCTAGGTACTCATTTCTGACATACAAAAAAAAAAGCCATGACTGAAGGCTATCTTTAGGCTTGGCTGCAGAAATCAGCAGGTATGTCAAACCACTCCATATCCATTCCATAGGATGTTAAAACCCACTGACTCAGAATAGTACTTACAAGAATGGGATGTCAAAGCTAAAGAACTATCTTTAGGATGAATAGTAGTAACAAGTAGAAAATACTGTCTCAAGCATCCAAGCATGGAGATGAAAATACATTTCCTAGAAACTCAGAACATTGTCAGTTTTTATTAACAATGTTCATTGCAGTATAGCAAAAACCTTAACATACTCTGTCCCTAAAAAAAATAGCACGATCTTATTTTTTGAAACAAAAACTAAGATGAATAAGGCAAACACCAAAGTTCTTATACATAGAAAGAAATACACGCAATTTCCTTTTAAGAAGCCTAAGAAGAAATAATTTTGCTCTTGTGTTTTTTTGCAAAACAAAAATATTTACTTCTATTAGATTGTTTTCACACTCAAAAAGTGATTAAAATGTTTGAAGAGAACCAGCCTGCTAACAGCATTGAGAAGTTATGAATCAGCGAAGATGTGTAATATCAGACACTAAATTAAAAGAAATAAAAAAAAATATGGTCCTTCTTGGGTTGTCAATGAGCCAGCAATACCTTCTCACAGCATCATAAAAAGCAGATGCTCTGGCTGACACTGTCATCTACACCTTCACACGTCTCCAGGCAATTGCCCCAGGCGTACAAGTGCTTCACCAGGCTAACAGGTTCTGGCGAGCTGCTGGGTTTCTGGATATCATATGGTTTTCACACCTGAATCACCCAATGCTAAATAAGTTTATGATGGGCAATGTTGAATCACAAATTCCTGTAACAATGCTGCCTATACTGAACATATCCTTTAACAAGTTTAGAAGCAGGTGTTACTTTATATTAATGAGATGCGTTTCTCAAATGAAGAACAAAGCAGCGTATTGCAAAATAAGATTAATCCCAAGGTAAAGGAAAGGACAGGGAATGTCACAGAGTCAAACGAGCAATACAATCACAGAGTAACTCTGAATTCTCAGTAAGATGATACAGTAGCTCCTAAGCCTATGTTTGAACAAGTCAGATGGGTTCTGCTTTCCTAGTGCTGTGGAATTAAGATCCATAGAGCAGTGGTCAAAAAACATACCAAAGCAACAAAAAAGATATCATCATGGGACAGACTGTCTTTCAGAAAGTATTATAATGTCAGTGATATGCCTTCAGGTACAATATGTGTTCAAATCCTGGTCAATCCATTTGAAAAAGAGATAAGGAAGATGTAGAAAAAGGTGATGAAAATTTCAAAGCGCATGACAATTTCTGCGATGAGAGACTGCAAAGATTTAGATTGTCTAGTCTGGGAAATAGATGAATATAAAGGAATATAAAAAGACTATATAACATATTGAAGTCATGTGCAAAACTGGAAGTCAGCAAACATATCACTGAGGGGAAAAAAAGAACACAGAATTAAGTGGCAGAACTCACTGCTGCTGGGTCTGAAGATTTAGCTCAATATGGATAAATATTTATTTAGGAAAGTATGCTGATAAGAAGAGGACCCATTTCTGTGATGTCTCCCATATGACAGAGAAGCCTCAAATATCCTCACTGCCCCTCATATAGTACCCAGACCTGAGCCTAAGACTCCATCCATGCCCTTGAGAAACAAGATGGTGGCAGCTCCCAAGCCTCATTTTCCAAGTGATATCAGAGAGGTGAGAGCTGCAGGCAGGATATGTCTCCTGAATGGGGTACGAGGCTTGGCTTGGGCAAGAGATGGGTAAGCACACGGATTGTGGAGACAGGGAGGGATGTAAATTGTTATCACTTGCATTTATTATAGACTAAGCAGACCAAGGCTTGGACATAAACTGACGATGTGTCATCCCAGAGCTCACGTTCAATAGTTCTAAAACCATGTATACGTAGACATAGGCAATACTGAATACCTCTTGGTGTAAATATAGCAAGTAATTTTTAAAACACTGTGACTCTAGACACACACTGTTGTACAAACTAATGAAGACAAACTTCTTCATGTGAGCAAGATTTGTCATAACTGTCCAATGAATATTCTCATATCTTTGATTCTTAAGGAATAAAACAGTCTGTTAGGATGCTGGGTCATCCAAACCAACTTTTATATTCTCATCATTCAACATTCCTAAAATATATCACACTACACATCAGCAAACAGCACAACGGGGTCAAAATTTGATTAGCTATGTAACTGAAAATACTTGTTACAATGATAAATCTAGTGTGAGGAGCAATAAAAATATTACAGATAATTTTTCGGTTTAGTTTTCTACAACTAAGGAAAGCAGAAATTAGAAGTTTCATGCCATTAATATCATAAGGAATGGAAACATAACTAAGCACAGAAAAGACACTACAGATAGCAGCGTGAGAGATTTCTATTTTCACTGAAAGAAAAGTGGCTCATTTGAAGTGTTTCTAGCATGTAAAAATCTACTTAACAAATTCCTGTTTTTCTGTATCCTTTAAATAATCAAATAAGCATCTTACAAACACGGAGATGACTGATAATGTTTGATAATCACCCGTCAGAAATCAAGGAAAATCTTCCTGTGATTTATATTGCTAAGAGAAACTTCTGCCTTGCTCCAAAACAACGCAGAGACTAACAGAACAGCATTTGTAATGAAGTGTATAGCAAATAAAAATCCAGGAGATTAGATTCTGAGACTGAAGTGCACTCATTGAGAGAGAAAAGAAGATGTTAATATAAATGTAAGGCAATTTCGAGTTTTACTCTTATTCACATGCTGAGAAAAACTTGAAGAATATTTATAGAATGTATTAAAAAATAATAATAATAAAGGAAAAAGAAAAAAGATCCAGAGGTAGGCTGACAATAAAACAAGTATGCATTTCTTTTTGCAAACACCCAGAGTATTAAGAAAAGGTAGCAATTGAGAAAAACAAGTAACCAACGGATGTCATTTTAAAGCAATTCCATTTGTTTTCTTCTTTCACATTGAAAGAAAATACTGGTATTTCCCAAACCTTATATTCAGCATGGTAATTTTCTAAAAAGATAAAGAGAATAAAGAGAGAGAAATACAAGAGAAAGTACTGGGTTGTTGTGAAAGACAGAAACTGTTTTCTTTTATTAATTGTCTCAAAGCTTGCTTCGTGAGGCCTTTCTGGTGATAAGACTCTAAGTGAGAACTGCAGGTTATCTGGGTGGGTGTCACCGTGCCACAGTGCCTCTGCTTATTGTTGTAAAGATAAGCAGAAGTGGGGCCAAGCCTGTCTTTTTCGGGGTTCGGCTTGGAGAAGCTGATCACTGCAAAAGGCGATAATGCTTGTGCATGGCAATGAAGGTACCACTCCCTGCTGGCTTATCTGTTGGGCCAGGTATGTCACAACAGAGGAAAAAAAAGAAAAAAACCTGAGAAATGGAGGATAAAAGGCCTTCACTAAACTAGCGACTTTGGAGAAGAACTCCCAAAGAAAAAATCTTTGACGGAGAACTCCCGAAGAGGAAACGGAGAATTCCCTGAGGGGGGAAACTCTGCAGACGGACCCTGAGGCCTGCTTGCTGTCATCTCCCGTCCCCCGCGGTGACCAGACGAGTTCTCGAGACTACGAACTTCGCTGGATCCACGGTGATGATTATATCTCTCTTGCTTTCTATCAAGACTCCTTGCTTTTTATCCCTTTCCTATCGCTCACCTTCCCTTCCCCATATCCCTAAGCAACTAGTAATTGTAATAAACTGGTTGGGCTAACATTTGACCCGTTGTGTCTTAATCTCGCCATCGGGTATACACATAATCAAAGAACCTCGTCTCCCTCCTTTATATTGGAGCGTGACATTTCTTAATGGCGTAGTCGGCAGGATAATCTCCATGACTTGCCTTCCTCCCTCTTTTATATTGAAAACCGTCATTTCTTAATGGCGTAGTCGGCAGGATACCCGACAGTGAGAGTGTTGCCCTTCCAGGTATAGTTGATGTGTGTGCCTTCTGGAGTTGTCCGGAGTGATATTTATTTTTGATAATTTATATGTGAGTGCCTCTCCAGAAAGATCACTCCGCATATTGAACCTCAACTTTGTGAAATTTGAATCTCTTTCCTTGTGTGTACCTCCTGGAGTTGTGAGGAGTGATAACTGTGATAATTTGGTCATTTAAGCGTGTGTACCTCTCCAGGAAGAATCACTCCGTATATTGCACCTTAGCTGTGTTTGTGGGAACTTTAAGTAAAGTTGATCCTTTTCCTGTGTGCACCTCCTGGAGATGCAAGGAGTGATAATTTGATAATTCTAACGTGAGCACCTCTCCAGGAAGATCACTCCGCATATTGAAACTTAACTGTGTTTTTGGAACTGTTTATGTGTGTGCCTCTCGGGAACCTATTAAGTGATTTTGGGACCCGTGAAGATTATTGTGCATTTTCGAAACGTAAGGGTACCTCCTAGCTTAGTCGTGAGGTTTGAAGTTTTTTTCTCTGTGTGGCTTCACAGAGAAGTGAGAAGTGATTTACGTATTAGCATTTCCTTTGATCCTCTTTGTCTTTTGCACACTCCTCTCAGTAAACAGAGGAGTGGTCTGAGTATTTGCATTTGTTTGGCTCGAACTTTTTGGATACTTTACCCTCTCTCTTTCTCCGTGTAGATTTTTCTGCATATTGAGAAATGAGCGACAGTGTAGTCACAATGAAAGGTGAAGATGTGTTATTTGAACTTTTAGAAAAGCACGGTGCCAGGCCCTCGTTAACAGGGGTGGACTGGGCACGGCAAAACTGGCATAATCTGCAGAGTGTTTCAGACCGTATTAGTGTTCTGCAGAAAAATGCTCGTACCCGAGCTGGAAAAGGAAAGGCATTTATTTGTGCAGTACTGGGTTCGGCTCTGGTTGCAGCCATTGAATTCCGTGACCAGCAGCTTAAAGCAGAGAACCAAACTATAGAGTCACTGCAGGAGTTGGTTAAAACTCTACAGAAACAGACAGAGGAACTCAAAAGGCAATTAGAAAATGAGAAACATAATTCAGCCCTCTTACTAGAGGCTCTAAAGGGTAACTGTAAGGATACCAGTGACACTGTTACCCATAGTCTGCCTCAAGAAAAAATCTATCCTCTAGAAGGACTGGAAGGAATAAAGGCAAGGCTAGACAAATTAGAGGCCTCTCCAGCTCCAATACGTCCTTTGATAAAAACTGAATATACTTTTGATAACGGTGAGGATCTAGACCCTCAAATGAATGTTAAGGAAATTCCCTTTTCAGCCACTGAACTAGCAAAACTGAAAAGAGATTTTAGTCGTTCTCCAAAAGAATCAGAAACTGAGTTTGTATGGAGAGTTAGTCTCAGTGGTGGAGACCAAATACTGTTAACTGAAAAGGAAGCTGAAGGTTATTGGGGACCAGGAGTATTTTTAACTACTGGTAACAGTCGTGCTCCTTGGTCCCTCACACAGAGAGCTGCCTATTGGGCAGGTGGTCTTAACCCTCTAGAAAGGGGAGACCCCCTTGCTATTACTGGGACAGTTGATCAATTAGTAGAAAGCGTTCAAAAGGCTGCTTGTCTGCAAATGATGTATGATAGAAAGCTGCAGACACATCATGAATCACCTATGATGATTCCTGTTGATCCTGAGAGGATGACTCCTTTAATTAGGGGGCTTCCTGAATCATTAAAACCTATAGGCATACAACTACAAGGGAAAATACAGGCTATGTCTCAGGGAGAAAGAATTCAGGCAGCGTTAGAAGGAGCTGCAACCCCTAACCACTTGCAGTCTGGATATAAAGCATGGACGTGGGGGGAGGTTGCCCAAGAATTAATTAACTATGGGAGAAAATATGGACCGGTGACTTCTCCCTCCAGTAAATTTGAGATAAAGGGAGTAAGGCGTGCAGTGGCCAATTTGACCCCTCCCCTATCCAACCTGGAGCACAATGGATCTAAAGGTGTATCCTTTTCAGCAAAACCAAGTGGGCGAAATATAGATCATAAACGTAATAATTTTTGGATGCTGGGCCGTCAGAGGGGCATTCCAAGAGAATTAATGGATGGTTTATCTACTGACAAATTAGAAGAATTAGTTAATAAATGGCCAAAACAAAAGCCTGAAAGAAGTGACACTCCACCTCCGATTGTCCCCAACTTTGGAATCAGCACGGGCACTAAGACTGCAGGAAAACTGATTCCCTCGCCCCTCTCAAGTGAGTGGGGGGGAGGAGGGTGGATGTACATTAGAAAACTTACAACAAAAGGAAACGACCTGTTAAATACGCTTAGAAGGCTAAGCATGCCTCAGAAAAAGAATACCAAAGTACCACTCACTGGATTATTCCCTCATTTTAACCATATTAACAAGCCCCAAAAGGGCAAGCCGATGTCTCCTTTTGTCTTACAGAAGACCCCCGTTGGACCTCGACTGAATACAGCTGACTTTAATCATTTGTGTTTTGGGACAAATGTTAAAGAATTGATCATACTAGAACGCTGAATGCACTGTATTTTGGTTGCATAGTATCATGTTTCAGGTTGTTGTGGGTGTGGGTGTTGTCTTTAGGTCTGTTAAACTTCACGCTTGGGTTTGAGTTTTCACAGGTTTTGCTGGCTTACTGGCTACTCCCTGCACAGTAACGCTGTTCCTTTTGATCCCTTCTTCTACCTCTTTTTATCAAACTGATTATGATTTGCATGTAACTCCGTTATGGTGTTTCCAACTTCCTAAAAAAAAAAGGTCTGGAAATTAACCAAGGGACACATCTAATATTTGTCAGAAAAAAGAAACCCATTATGTTGTTGATGCTTTTTAGTGTCAGAGAGATGTTTATTTTAACACCAGTCCAGGAGTTCCATCCAAAACATGGTTGTTGGAAAGTGTCTATGTTTTGTTAAGTGTATGTTTCTGTGTATGTTTCTCTAATGTTTTATATTATGGGATATCCTAAACACACTATCCCCTGAAAGTTGTATACACTATAACAATACTTGAACTTGCCAAACTAGTATAATCTCTCTCTGCATTTCAATTGCTTTTGAGATGCTTAAATGACAATTCTGTTCATACTTAACTATGAAGCAACATGCAGTGTTGCTGTGTGGTGAAGTTATGCCTTCGCTCAGCCTATTAGAAAACATGTTTGTTTCATCTATAGTCATGGCAAATCCACGTATTGTTGAATTGTACTAGATTACATGCTTTCTGAGAATTAAAATCACAAATACAACAAGTACTGATAATGGCATTGCAAAACCAGCTAGTGCTTGGTTTGTTGTTAAGGAATAGGTTGTTTGTGGCAAACTGAATGACTCTAATTGTTGTCTAAAGAGCGATGATAACGGTAAAGTTGTTAAACAAATTGCCCAGGGTATACGGAAAATTGCCCATGTTCCTGTTCAGACTTGGAAAGGCCTAGACTCTGATCTTTTCTCCTGGCTTCCGGGTGGCCCATGGGTGAAACGTATTCTGTTTTATCTGTTGTGTGTTGTTGCAACTCTTTTGTTTATTCCTTGCATGATTCCATGTTTTATTCAACTTATACAACGTGTTGTATCTTCTATGCACATTGTAACCACTTCAACTGATCATGGACAAGTCCAACAGATCAGAGCAACAATTGTAAATAAGCCCAAGAAATCCTTTATAGCAATTGTATAACGTTTAACTCCCCCTTACTCCCCCACCCCCTTTTTCCCTACTGCTTCTTTTTTTTTCTTTCCTTCCCCTCACCACCGTGGACGGATGTTTGCGCATCAGTTTCAAGCAATCTTTGAGCCACCGGGTGGTGTGAAAGACAGAAACTGTTTTCTTTTATTAATTGTCTCAAAGCTTGCTTCGTGAGGCCTTTCTGGTGATAAGACTCTAAGTGAGAACTGCAGGTTATCTGGGTGGGTGTCACCGTGCCACAGTGCCTCTGCTTATTGTTGTAAAGATAAGCAGAAGTGGGGCCAAGCCTGTCTTTTTCGGGGTTCGGCTTGGAGAAGCTGATCACTGCAAAAGGCGATAATGCTTGTGCATGGCAATGAAGGTACCACTCCCTGCTGGCTTATCTGTTGGGCCAGGTATGTCACAACAGAGGAAAAAAAAGAAAAAAACCTGAGAAATGGAGGATAAAAGGCCTTCACTAAACTAGCGACTTTGGAGAAGAACTCCCAAAGAAAAAATCTTTGACGGAGAACTCCCGAAGAGGAAACGGAGAATTCCCTGAGGGGGGAAACTCTGCAGACGGACCCTGAGGCCTGCTTGCTGTCATCTCCCGTCCCCCGCGGTGACCAGACGAGTTCTCGAGACTACGAACTTCGCTGGATCCACGGTGATGATTATATCTCTCTTGCTTTCTATCAAGACTCCTTGCTTTTTATCCCTTTCCTATCGCTCACCTTCCCTTCCCCATATCCCTAAGCAACTAGTAATTGTAATAAACTGGTTGGGCTAACATTTGACCCGTTGTGTCTTAATCTCGCCATCGGGTATACACATAATCAAAGAACCTCGTCTCCCTCCTTTATATTGGAGCGTGACAGTTGTTTTAAAGCGTTAATTATTAATTTGAAATTACTTTAGTGACCTATATAAAAATGCTCTTTATTTGAACTGTTCATTGTCTTATTCAGGAAAAAAAAAAAAAAAGAGAACTTCATTCTAAAACAAACAAGTAAATAATTGGAAAAAAAAAAAAAAAAAAAGTAAAGCCTTCTCTCTACAGTGGAAATTTAATTCATAACCAGAAATATCCTATGGGAAAGTAAGGTAAGACTAGGAATACAACTATAGGAATGGCTTTGGAGTACACAACCTGAAAAGGACAAAGGGTTTTATTTGAGTGAAGATTGAGTAGACATTAGGTACCTCTAGGAAATGGTATGAAAGGGCATTATTTTCCCTTGGATAGTTACTTGTCAGCAATGATTACTCTGAGAATATGAAACTACAATGAGTAGTGATAAGATGGCAGCCCCTGGTAAGGAGATTTCTGGCTTAAACTGTCTTGAAATACTCTGAAGCCTGTAGGACAGAATAATATTTTCTACTGAAAACTTACGCAAAAAGAGAAAAACAGAATGGTGTTGCTTAGCTAAAAATAACTTCAATTTAGTATTTATTTTTATCAGTTATGAAAACTAAGTCAACACTTTTATTACAAAATAACCTCAATTAGAAGGTCTTGATACATAACTTTCATTGTAAGAAGAGAATAGGCAGAAATGCAGTACACTCAAATAAATAGAGATTGAAGTTGATGTTGTATTGGAGCAAATGTATATTTTTCTATATCTCACTTTCATTTGTGCTTTCCATGGCTGTTGGACTGACTGCTGAAACAGTAATACAAGGAGTAGCAATGCTGGCATTGTGAGTACTGGGAGACAATCCTGGTCCCCTTTCTTCTATATGCCATGTTGTCTGGTTAATTCTGTATGCTGTGGTTGACCCTCAGTTTTCATTAGTTACTCGTATTAATGCTGAGGCTTAGCAGATCTGATCAAACATGAGGACAAAAAAAAAAAAAAAAAAAACGTGCTGTTTCTGAAACCAGCTGATCAGAACATGATTTCTTATTTCAGCACAAGAGCTCTTTCTTCCTCTTGGGTGAGGTTAAGCCAATGCTTAGCACTGCAAACCTTTAATTGAAATTGGTTTTTATTTTTAAATGAAAGAAGTTCAATGGGGTATTCTGATGTATTGAAGGCTGATCATCTGCTTATACACCTTCTTACATAAAAAGCTCTTTATAACCCTTATAATCCTTACGTAGGAATTTAAAGCATTCCTCTCTATCATTTAGTAACATCTTTCTCCTTGAGTTTTAGAAAATGCATTTCCTAGTGTCCACCCTTATTTGTGAAGGAAAAATTGTTCCTGGCTTCTGCTTGTTAGTCTCTGTACTCTGCACTGGAGCATGAAAGTTTTCATTCTTTTTTTTTTTTTTTTTTTTTTTTGCGAAGTTATATCCAGCAGCAGTGGTGTTTCTCATTAGTATCAACATGTGCTTCAAGACTTACAAACCGCTTGGGCATAATGCTGTTTTTCAGCAAGTAGTTGATTATGCATAATATGAAAACAAGTATTTCCTCTGAATGCAGTGCCCTCAGACATCACAGAAAATTCTAGTGCTGTTCTCAAAGCAGGAGAAAGAAGAAGCACCTCGGTACTACTCACAATGTACCCATCTTAGGTTATTTGTCTCTTACCTAATATTTTTTATATGAGAAGTCATTTCAGCATTAATTTCTTCTCTTAGCATTTCATTCTCCTGCACACAAACACACAATATTCCACCTAAGTAAAAAGGCATTATTATACCTGTAGTGTTAATTTCTATTCCATTCTCTTCAACATCTTTATCAACAACATGGATAGCAGAATCGACTGCACCCTCAGGAAGTTTGAAGACAACATCAAACTGAGCAGTGCAGTCAATACATTGGAGGAAAGAGAAGCCATCCAGAGGGACCTGGACAGGATATAGAAGTAGGGCCATTTGAACCAAATGAGGTATAACAAGGCCAAGTACAAGGTGCTGTACTTGGGCTGGGGCAATACCAAGTATTTATACAGCCTTGGGGATGCATTCCTGTAGAGCAGACCTGCAGAAGACTTGGCAACCCTGGTGGATGGACATGAGCCAGCATTGTGTGCTTGTAGCCTGAAATGCCAACTATATATCCTGGGATATATCCTGGGCTGTCTTAAAAAAAAAAAAAAAAAAAAAAAAGGCAGCCAGTAGGGAGTGGGATGTGATTGTCCCCCTCTACTCAGATCTTGTGAGGTCCCACCTGGAGTACTGCATCCACCCCTGCATCCATCCAGGCCTGGGGCCCCCAGCACTAGAAAGACACAGGGGTCTTGGAATGGGTCCAGAGGAGGGCCACTAAAATGATCAGAGGGCTGGAGTATCTCTCCTATGAAGAAAGGCTGAGGGAACTGGGCTTGTTTAGCTTGGAGAAGAAAGGGCTCTGGGGAGACCTTACTATAGCCGGTACTTTAAGGGAGCATGTAAGTAGGGGGAACAACTGTTTACATGGATCAATAGTGATGGAACAAGTGGGAATGGTTTCAAACAAAGACAAAAGATTTAAGTTTGATGTTAGGAAGAAGCTTTTCCCTCAGAGGGAGGTGACAGACTAGAACTGGTTGCCCAGAGAGGTGGATGTCCCATCCCCAGCAGCATTCAAGGCAAGGCTGGATGTGGCTCTGGGCAACCTGGTATAGTGGTTGGCAACCCTGACCACAGCAGGGGGGTTGAAACTAGACGATCTGTGAGGCCTTTTCAACCCAGGCCATTTTATGATCCTATGATTAAATTTAACCATTTCCCTTTTCAGTCATTGTTTTGGTGTAATTGTTGTTTGGCATCATGCTATCACTTCTCTAAAACTTACTGGCTTTATCTAAGTTCTCAATCTCCTCTATCTATGATCAACCTAAATAGTTTGTAAAAGTGGTCCTCTGCTGGTCCACCATCGCATGGAGACCACAGAAATAATACATGATGATATAAAAAGGGGTTTTGAAATGCATATGTATTCTCTTGAATCTTAGGTTTCAGTTGTTCCTGGAACACAAGAAGGGCAGAAATGCCTTCTTTGTAATTACTGCAAATCATATATGCAGGGAGCACATAACCCAAGGATTGAGTGAAAATTCTGCTAGATAGCCAGGGCAGCTGTGCTACTTACACTGGTTTTACACGTTAGTTAAAGCTTTCCCTTTACAATATTCCAGAGACCTTCTCCATTCAGAGCTCCAAAATGCCAGTGCATGACAAGTAATATAAACCCATAACATTAACAGTCCTGTCTCATAGCTAAACAATGAGCAATTAAAATTAGATGTAGTAACAGATTCATAGTCAGAAATTCAAATTCTGACAAATCTGTACTTCTATACCTATCCGCACATTTAATTCCCATATTTGTGCATCTATGTACCTTTGACACACACTAATCTTCAAGTCATAGAGAGCTGGAACTAGGCACTTACAATTCAGACTACAGGAGTACATCCCTAATTTCCATCTATGATCTTCCCTTTTTAGTCCCAGTTCACATTATCACATTTTTAAAGAGATAACAAAATGAAACAAATATAAAAGTTCAAGTAATTAAACTTGTATTTCTTGCATCTTAATATTTTAAACAGGTAATCAGAGTTATTTCAAGCTCTTTTCTCTTATGCCTTTCTTTGTGCATAACTTCAAGGCAAATGTCAGCTACATTGTTTGCATATCTCATGTCCTTTGTTCCAAAGGATTTTGATACTTAAGGTGGGACTTCAAGGGATCCACATACCTGAGTTCAAATCTACTCTCCTCAAAATCATTATAAGATCTGCCAGCAATCCTTCACTGTGTTTGGTATCCACAAACACCTGTATTTAATGTTCACATCCATGATTCAGCTGTTATTGTTTCTTTATATGCCTGTAGAGGTGTCAGTCTTGTCTTGCCAAGGTGTCATTTTTTATGTCAGAGCCCCAAAATGCTTTTTTCTCTGAGGGCTGCTGTGGCAGGTATCAGCAGCTGCTGGATAATGCAGCAGGGTCACCTCCTTGCACCATGAAGTAATTCTTAGAACACTTCTCTCCAAATTTCAGAGGCATCTTAAACCACATCTCCTATTTCTGAGGAAAGAGTCTGAGCAAAAAAGCTACTTTCAAGGGAAAGGCAGAAGGAAGAGAATTGGAGGACAGGGTAGGGTGTGATGGTCATAGGGATGTTTCAGATTTGATTCAATGGAAAAAAAATCATTTCTCATGTAACCATAACAGGGAGAGAAATGAAAGAGAGGAAAGTTTAGTGTTTTTTTTTTTTTTTATAGGAGCACTAAAACAGCTCAAACTCTGCTTTCTGCATTCTACATGAACTAACAAGAAAAAAAAAAAAAAACACCAATATAATTATGGGAGAGAAAAACAGAGAATCCCATTCTTTCCTCCCTGCAGTCACTAGGCTAGGGAGACATCAAGCTTTTTGCTTTCCTATTCCAGTGCAGTAAGCCTTTTATGAAAAATGGTTCAGAGCCAGCAAAAAGGACGTGAGCAATCCCTCCTCTCTGAATGTGGTACAGATTATACATGTGGCAGTCTCCCAGTGGCAGGGGCTCACATCCCTTCCTCTGGCAACATTTCAACCACAAGCCTGAACTTCTTCAGTTTCAGGAGAATGGGGCACAGAACTGTATTTACTGATGGATGTTAATGTTTGTGTTGAAGCAGGTGTCTTTAAGTTACCTCCCACCAGTTCCCTGTAACTGCACATGCCACAGACTTCATTGCAGTGCAATGGAAGAGGCAGGCAAAGTAACAATCATTAAAGAATGAAGCCACAGTGAAATAGGGAACAAAAGCTTAATGGGATGCGGACTACAAAGATTCCCATTCCTTTCCCCTAGACTTCTGACATCATTTTTAAGGCATTGTGCATATGTTTCTGTCTATCTGCTAACCAGGAATAGTTCTTTTAAAGAATAGAGCAGAGAAAAATCACCATTCTTACATAAAATGCTCTCTCAGCAAGTGGTAGACCTGGGTTAAATTTCTCCATCAAATACAAGAGATTAAGCTCCATGCTTGCTGAGCTCTAGAAGCCTGCCTTAATCACAAGGCTACAGGTACCTATTTCAGGGCCTTGATTCTTCCCTTTGATGTTACAGTGCCCTACACTATGGTACCCTTTTATCACCACATACTTCTGGGGCTTTACCAGATCCATATTCTCTACTTCCATATTATGAGCACCACAGTTATTGTGCTCATGCAACGGCAATAATCGTTTTAACATATAGAAATTCAGGATTTCTGAATCACTTCTCTTAAACTAGGTGCTATTTCATCAATCAAGGGGGATAAAAAGGCTACACATGGCAAAGCTGCTAAGAAACTTATTTGCTATACTTTTCAGTCCCATAAAAAAAGTTACAGGGGGGTCATGGTAACTCAGATCCATTGAAAAACAAGTTTGTTTTGACTTTGATCCAGAGTAAGAATTATCTCCATGATCTTTATTCTAATTTTGACTTCTGTGATCTTTTATGAAATTGTGACCAAATTTTCACTTTATTTTCATATCCATTATCCATCAGATTAACAAATGGATGGGTTTTCCAGATAAGCTCTTTCTGGGTTTTTATTTTTTTAATGCTATACATAAGGAAAAAGCAAACAGAGAAGATCAAAGATATTAAACCTAATGCTAGCGTGAGTGATCCTGCACTATTCTCCACAACCAAAATGGGTAAGTAAATCAAAAGGTACTTCTCAAGCTTCTCCTCTCAGTTTAACAACAATGAGGCAAGGATATCCTTTGAAAGAGTTACTAATGAGAACATTTCACTGAGAATTTTTAAAGAACAGAAGCACAGAGTAATATATTAAAGCTTCTCCTTGTATTCAGGCAAACCGCTATCAAAATGAAAGGGAGCACTCTAGGCTGAAGTGAACCAGAGCTCATTTAAGGATATAACTTCATACTTTCCTAGCAAAGATTAAGTTTCCTGAAACAACCCTGATACAAACCCTCAGAAAGAGTTTAACTTCACTTGCAAGAAGCTGCAGTGTCAAAAGTTTTGCCACAGGTTGAACAGAAGGGCTGTGGAGTTTCCTTCATTGGAGACATCAAAAAGCCACATAGACATGATTCTGGGCGAATAGTTCTATATGACTCAAGTTGAGAAGGAGATTTGAACCAGATGACTTTCAGAGCCCTTCTGAGGCACCTTGTGAATGCCAAGAGGGGACAAAAAACATTATAACTGTTCTAAAAATAGTAAGGTGACAGGATGTGAAACATCTCTCATCAGCTACGATAGAAATTCAGTAGAAAAGTCATGACTTTTTGAAGTGAAACATTGAATCAAGATTTGAATGAAGTCTCTGTAGACTATACTGACCAACTCAAAAGCCTTAAATGCAATGACGTTCTCCAATTTTATTTAACCTAATGGAAGGAGAATTAAGGGATAACAATGGTCATTCTCACATTCATTGGACATTTGAGTATTATTTCTAATTCAGCCACGAGAAATGGTATCTGTCACTTTATAAGAGACTATAGTTTTTATCTACAACTATTAGTTCCTCCTAACTTATTAATTTATATGACAAGCTAATAACAGATCTTTCCTGAACGCGCTTGTGCTTTTATATAGCACTCATAATTTTATCCACTCTGGATATTAAACTAGATGAACTGTAATTTCTTTGTTCATATAGTGTTTCCTACACATAATGTATTTCAGCAAACTATCAGTCTATGAATTCTGTATTACACAATGTAATCTCTCCTTATAGCACATATATACACATAACAGAATTTGAACATTATGTCACTAAAGTAGAAAATAACATGAAGTTACACATTCTAGTTGTCACTGACATTTTGCAATTCACTTAAAGCTGGCCATAGCTCTATTATATTTTTGATTCCCAGGCTTTGTATGTTCTATTCCCCATTTTGGTACAATTACGTAAACGACATATTCACTTAGAAATACCATCAGATGAAATTACATTGCCTGTGTTTATTGAATTTATTTTGAATGCAGAGCTTCTCCAAGCCTGCACGCAAATGAACATTAAACAGCAAAGCTGCTCTCCACTATCTTAACAGTGGCAGTTAGTAAGTATTCTATATGCAATCTCTTGTTAGTACTCCTATCCTATTGATTGTGTTGACCAACTTGGTAGATGACATATTTGCTTTTTTTTTTTCTTTCCTTTTCCACTCCAAAGTAACAAAATTCCCCAAAACCCAAGTAAAGCTTTTCAGGTTTTTTTCACCTCAACTTTCAACAGATTAAAAAAAAAAAAAGTCTTAGAAAGTAGTTGAATATTGTTTCTCTTTAAATAAACATAATAGAGCTGTACAAGTAGTGGGGTGTAGTTCTAGGGCAAAGTCATAATTCTGGATATGTTTCTGGCATATCGTAGCCATCCAAGATTTACCCAACTGTCTAGTTCAGAGTGATCTCTACAGGCTATCATCTAAATAATAATAATAAGTAACATTCCTAACAATGCACTTATTATGTACATGGTCTAAGTATCAAGGAACATCCTGCTGGTTTCTGAATGCTTGACCAAAATGCTTGGATTTTGGGAAAGACCTAGTGTACATGGATGATGATAAATGTGTGTGAGTTTGATCAAGAAGAGACAGGAGTTAAGTTCCAACCCCTCCCCTGCTTCTGTGTGCTAAAAATAGAGTCACTCCCTTGCTTCCTCAGCAAGCTGATGTTTCCCAAGAGAGAAGAGGTGAGCATGAAAGAAAAGAACTCTCCGCAGCAAAGAGAGGCCAAGGCTGTCATGCATTATTCAGCCTGGTCCCAGATTAATTTACAGTCCCTTCACAGACAACAATGAATCCTCACAGAAACTGCTATATACCTAGATAGAACATTCTCAGGGCTGTTGGCCTGTGATGTTCTCTGTTCTGCTGCCCTATTATGCCACTAACCTGATGGAAAATGCTGGCACTTGCTAGTGGCATTGAATACATCTGACGAGCAAGTCCAGAATTGCTGACATGTTGAGGATGGTCCCCTGAGCCTCCTTCTCCAGACTAAATCCTAGTTCTCTCAGCTGCTCCTTATAAAGACTCATAAAGTTATTCTTTAATCAGAAAGTGTGATTCCACGCTGATGATGATTGATAAATTTTTATAAAAATTTTGCATTAAGAGAGACAGAAGAAAAGATACTTTGAAAAAATAAGAGTAGACATCAACATATACAACCAACATAATATAGAGATTTGGTGCTCTGTCTTTGTTTTTTTTTGTTGTTGCTGTTTGTATGTGTGTATTTGCTTTCAAGCAGTGAGAATCTAAAAGTGTTTATTCACACTACCAAAGAGCTTTCTGAATCAGCTACCCTGTTTCTTGCATTGATGTTCATTGCTTCTCTCCTTCAAGTTCATCCTCAAAGCTTCTGTTTCTCACTCTCTTTCTGACTATGGTTTCCATCCTAATTAACTATTCTTTTTCTCAATAAACCAGTGTAAAGCATGATTGATAAATACTGCTTGAAAACTGAGATTTAGGATGCTAGAACAGAAGAATTCTCAAGAAAATATAGTCTACTGGGTCTGCTGCAGTGTCCCTGAAACGTATATATTGCCAGGTAAGAGTCTAAGTGCTAAACAGATATCAGTTTAAAAAAAAAAAAAAAATTACCCCGAGCAAGTTTGAACTGGCAGTATCTAAAAAACCATTGTCCATGAACACAGATAATTTAGACTTAGTTTAAGTGTGGGCACCGAAATTTAAATTGAATTTTATATTCATGGGGTCATTTGCCAACATATTTAATATTCTTGGACAGATAAAATCCTGAACCTTGACCTTAGTTAAAAACAGATATTACAGTTCTGCTGATGTCTGTAGGATCAGGTTTATAACTCACATTTCCTTAACCTACAAAAGTGTCTCTCACACGCTTAAGTTTGATCAATTCTGGTGTTTTCTGTTCTCATTCACCAAGCCAGGAATCCACAAAGGCAGAAATAATCTATAACAAGAATCTTTTAAGTGTGAGTTTAGTTCTCACATTCTTAAAGAAATTGCCATTTTACAAGATGAGAAGTCTAACCTCAGAAAGGACCCTTTTCTCCTCATATCACATCAGAACACTCAGACTGAAATGTAGACTACCCATCTTTTTTTTTTTTTTTTGGTGGGGGTGTTGGTGTGTGTACATCCAAAACATTTTTACTCAAATTAATTCATTTTTAAAAGACTAAGAGCAGATCACACCAAAAATATTGCTGATTTTGACAGATATTAGGATACAGGTCTAGTTGTTGAGGTTCACAAACTTAGCTTGAAAATCACCCAAAGCCAACCCAACAGCAATGAAAAAGAATACTCAGACTTAAAGCTGTTATTAAGCTTTCAAAACTTTAGCCCCTTAAGCCACATAGCTTTGCCTTCTGAACTCTCCAAAATGAAGCATCCTAAAGCAATAGCATACTAGATGCTATCCACAACACATTTTTAATATGTAGATTTGTCACTTAATCCTTCAAAATAGATTTAACCTTGCCTGGATACTTGAGCTGAATTTCAGGGTGAGGTATGAGAAATAGCAAAAGCTTCAATGAATACGAGTTAACTATCTGCTAAACTAAACTAATAAGCAACTCATCAGTAATCTGAAAGTGCATTCTTCTAGGTTAATAAGATTTAGAGGCTGAAGAAGAACATATATTATGCCTTAAAATCAGAAAAGCACATATTTAAGCTACAATGAACTGTTTTATGAAATAGTAAATGCCAAATGCAGGTTCAGACTTTCAAGCATGATTTCCATTTCTGTATAACATAAATGCATCATGCAAAGCAACTCGCAAATTTATACAATTGTACCAACAGTTCTGCACAAACAGTGTACTGTACAAATGTAGTAGTCAGGCAACTAAAAACCTCACTTGCCATCGTGCCTCAAGTTAACCATATCTTCCAAACAAACTAGGTAAGCACACTTTCTGTTCCATAAACATTCTAACTAACATGAAGGAAAAGTTCTAGTCTTGTTGGAACGATCAATGCATATGTTCTGAAGTTCCATTATAGCAAAAGCCTGAGTCCCATTCAATAGGACCTATAATTAGTCTGTATCACTTGATGGAGAAGAAAGTTGTGTTCCATTTTAATAGATGGCTGGAGCAGAGGAGGATCAGAAGTAAATGAACAAGATATCCCCTCAGGTAATTTCTTCAGATCTTTTTATTTCTTGATAAAGCTTGTAGAAAGAGTAATTAATTCAGGGTATCACTCATTCACCTACTATAATTATAGGCACAAGATAAGTGCCTAAACACAAGCCAGGGTTTCCTTTCCTCTCTGACAGTTCTTGGTGCGCAGCAGACACCACCACACCTTAATATGGTACATTGGAACCTGATTTCTGTGAGGGACAAATAGGCAAATAAAACCCTTCTGTCCCTCCTCATATCCCTGGTTTCCACGGGGCCTTCAGGGTGGAGTACTATGACTTCTTGCATGCTTCCTCCTTCCACAGGTTTGCTGATGATTTTTTATTATTACTGTGATTTTGCATTATTCATCTGCCTAATACGTTCCTCAACCTTTTCCCTTTCCACATCCCCCCATTCCCCCCCACCCCCCTTCTGAATTATCAAGGAATGGATTGGGTTGGAAGGGATCTTAAAGATAATTTGGTTCTACTCCTGTTTTAACACACTTGCTTTGTTAACGTGATCCAAAAGGAAATAAATCACTCTTCAGTCACTAGAAAGTTTTAATTGCCTCATTTTCCTCTTCTCAGTGATTCCTTAGAGAATTCTTCGCTGTCCCTCATCTTCATCACAACTCTGGTGACAGAATCTTGAGTTTTATGGGGAAAACATTTTAAATGAGAAACCTCAGCGTGATTCACTAATCACAGCCGCCTCCTTTCTAAATGCAACTTATGAAAGATCTTGAATACTAAGATTTTTTTTTCCTCCCGTCACATTTCCTGAGAATTTTATTTCTTTTAAGCCTTTCTGAGGATATAGCTGTAAGTGATGCCATACTTTGTCTTGGGGACAAGAACACTGTTTATAGTGGACAGGCTATCACAGCTATGATCAGTGGGAGACAACCCATGCAGGCTCTGAGCATATAGGCACTCCCAGAAGCACAGTTGGAAGCACCACCAAGAGGGAGAAAGAGGGAGGATGGGTGGATCTGGGCTTTCCCACTCCAGACACAGAGATGCTCATTTACTGGTTCAGTCTGTGACCAGGTAATTCCATTGCACCAGCCTTCAGAAACTGTGAAGCCAGGACATGTAGACATACATTCACATCACAGCAGCTTTGGACACTGGGCTGATTAAGTCCCGAGTACAGTTAACTGTGGAGTGGACTGTCTAGTCCATAAGAACCTTTTCTTTCCTCATGAGGTTTGCACATGTTTGGTTTTCTCATTATTGCCCTTCTGAAGGATGCTTCAAGTATTATTCAATTTCTCCCCATCATTTTACTGCGTCATTTATGTCATGCTTAAAATTAAGGTCCTTATGTTTAATAAAATGATCTACTCTGTCTGTGAGAATTTCATCTCTAGATAGGTTTCTGATGAGGGCTGTCATACAATACCTTTACTCATAATTTAAAGAAAAAAGTAACTATATTTTGTCTAAACAAAACCTATGAGATAAAAGTGAAAGTTTAAAAAAAATTTTATACATTTTTTCCTTTTCTTCTGTCTTCCATATTCATATCGTTTCCTTTTCTCCTTTCTTTTGGTTGATTTCACTCTTGTCATAGCATATAAAGCCCAAGGCTTATTTGTTTTGTCATGCAAAATAAATTTACCCACTTTTTTTTTTAATATCTGTGGTCCTATGATTTTCTAATGCTTTTTCTGTTATAACTGTCAGACTTAGTTGTACAATTTACACGTCCCCTATGCCATTAAAGTTCAGGAAATAGGTACATGTTTTTTTGCCACTTAGACATAAGTTGCTTTGAATGTAATGCATCTTATTTACTTCCATGGAAACTGCAACATATTCAACAAGCACAATAACACTATTTGATAGAGCACATTTTCAGCTACTAAATGCTATTTATCAAGATGATCAAGAGCCTAAATGCTGCGCTTGTAAAAGTCTCCATGGTCATATGGAACATGGCTTATGTTTCATGCCGCTTTCACCATAGCTAAAATGCATAACCCCCTGACTCACTGGCCTCACATTCACTGCTTGGTCTCCATCAACCTTCATCAAGTGTCAGTGAATGCCAGCAGGCACCATTTTTTCTGCATGGAAGAATTCAATGACACACCTTTGCTTTATCCACACTTTTATACCAAATGTCATTTTTCAGACTGTCCTTCTTCTGCCATCTGTCACAGAGCAACAAAATGTAATGGAATATCAGTGGGAAGATTCAACCACTACTGTCATACCACCACCATCTGCCTCTGACATTGTGGGCTAACATAAAATAGGAGGCATTACTTTTGGAGCAGCCCTCATACTGAAAGAGATGCACAAGCTGTTCATGTCATTACTTATACCCTCAAAGCTCCAGTACAAGGTTATCTTAAGTAAACACAGAGGAATTACACTCTCCTTTTGAGGCCTTCTAACTTTTTTCCTTCAGTCTCTTACATAATAAAGATGGTTCAAAGGAGCAGAGAAAAAAAAAAAAAGTATTTCCATTACACCAACAATGCTTCTAGAGAACGTAGCAGCAGTAAAAGAAATTTAAAACAAACTGTTGAAGACTATTTTTAAGGCTAACACAGAAAACTCTTCCTTTAGGAGGACATTCAACAAAAGTTCAAAGTTATTCAGGCACAGTTTTTCAACAATTTTGCTTTCCATGAGAAGACCAGAACTAAGTCAATTTAACTGGGAAATGTAATAGGCTAGATGCAGACAAACAGCAGGCTCAATACCTTATGTTATATGTTCTAGTCCAATAGGGATCCCAGACTTTAAATTACCGCATTGAACTTCAAGATGATCAGTGGGAAATACCAATTTCCAGTCCTACTATATGATATTTGGGCAGTTAACCACAGATCTCCATGCTTTGGTATCTACTGCCAAAGCAAAACTTCCTAATCTATTAAGAAATGCAAAATTACTAGGGCTATTTAGAGGATGCTAAGTAAATATAAATGTGTACTTTGTCCCTCATAGCCAGCCTACTCTGAGGATAACAGGTTGCTATCTCCATACGTGCAGTTAGAGAATAAAGGAGGAAGCTGAAAAGGTGATTTTGCAAAAACCTCCAGTCTAAGCCAAAGATTTTCTTCAAGGATACTTCTCAGCAATTTATACCGTATAGATCTCTGGTATCTCAAAACCTCAAAAAATAACAATTTTTAAGGGGTCATGCAAAATATTATCAGCATTCAGATTTTCACTTTCATTTTTGTAGTTGGTATAATTTGACAATGAAAAGATTTGGCATACCTAAAAATTAGTTTAAGGTCACAGTTTCCTCTATTTTTTTTCCCCCACAATCAACATGCTGAATTAAGTGTCTCTTTTCCCAGCATCTTACAATTATCTGTGCATCTGTGAAACCAAAACACTTCTAACTCATTTTTAATGTTACTGTCATTAGCAAAAACCTGGCAACATTATGCTCACATTTAGGATGGATAACTTCAGAAGCCATTGGATTTCACTGTCCTGCTCCAAAATATTTTTTCTTATTCAATAAATAACAATGTTGTCTGTAGCTACTAACAGTTGTATTATCTGTCCAGACAGGAGGGAGATGGTTGGAATTCAACAAACATACATTTTTCCTAATTCCCTATCAAAATGTGTCACAAAATAACAATAACAAAAAACCCTGTCCTGGGGCCATAACTCTGATGTTGAACAACCGTGAATCCTGAGTGTAGTGATTAATGGTTGAGGAATCCACACAAAAAGCTACACTGAATGAAGCTTAAAGGCACTTCACTCCCAGGAGGCAATTAATAGATGGCAAGAATACTGATCGTTTACAAGGTTATGTTTAAATGGTAGTGATGTTACAGAGCTGGGTAAATGGTAGGACTGCATTAATGGTCCCCCAAACCCCAAATCTCAGCACTCATTAAGCCTGAGTCATAGATTAATGAAGAGACATTTATACTTTCAGTCTGTGTCATAAATAACTATACAGCATTAAAGTCAACTAATAATGAGGCAGAAGATGTTGCCTTATGACTGTGAGCACATTTGAGAGATGGATATTTTAAATTAAGATTTTTTTCTTTAAAAGGTGCATTGCAAGCCAGAAAAGCTGTGCAAAACTGTTGGCACAGTTTCTTCTGGGAAACTGTCATACACGCAGCAAACAACAAAAACCCTCAAATGAAGAAGTTTGCCAGAACATATGTTCTTTCAGTAAATGACACGCTTCTAAGTAAATAGAAAACTCAACAGTAAACATGACCGTTAACCAGAATGAACTTTAAGTTTAGCTGTTTTTCTTGTCAAATTGGGAAAGAGACTGTTATATGGTGCACCTTCTTAGCCAAATTATTTGGATACTGTACATAGTAATAACCTATCAGATGCTCTTTTCAGTCTTAATAAAATATGTTGGATTTTTAACCATCTGTATATAGGAATTACCTTCAAAAATCTTTCAGGGCTTAGAACAATAATTTTACAGTGTTAGAACCCAAAAGGATCAGCTACTCCACTACTGCAATATTTACATCTGCTGTCACCAAAAGAAAGACCCACCACGAGCTCCAACAGCTACACACCTATTGATGCTCGCAATACTTCTAATTGCGTAAAGATTTCAAGCTGATACAGATACAGGGAAGAACTTCATTTAAAATTGCAGTTCCCAGTTATTAATTTCAAGATATTCCTAACAATTCATTAATATGCATTATAATTTTTATATGTTTTGAAATACAGTTATTCTAATATAAATAAATTTCAGTGAAATACATTAAAATTCATCTTTAGTGAGGAGACACCGCTGTTATAAATAAAACAGCACAAAACAATACAATGACTAATTAGTCAAGAATACTAGTTGTGGCTGGATTGTAAATAACCGTTACTTACTTTACACTAACATATGAAAACATGGATTCATTGATAGGAATTATATTCTCAGGCAAAGAATTCAAATCAAATATTAGATAGTTGAGCAGAATTTTGTAACCTTTCATAGGTATTGTTTTTTTAGTATTTCCAATGCCTGACCAATTGACTTCACAGATTAATGGTGTATTTCATTATTTAATTGAAATTGATTTTTCTTTTTCTCATATGTAAATAAAGCTATCTCTTGCACTGCTTTCAGAGCATTCTACCTACTTCCAGAAATGAGACAGCTAATTTTGTATAGAGGTCAGACCTCCTGAGTGCTATTAGCTTTCATATAGCTTCTCCCAATGAAGAGGGGACAGGTTCAAGTATATTTGTGATTTTGTTAACATATATTGACAAGTCAAGAATTGACATATCTTTCTAGAGTCTCCAGAAGCCTTTCCAAAATATGCACATTCTTTAGCATAGACACTTAGCTCTCATTTTCACAGAATGAAGTGAGAAAAATCAACAGACAGGAGACAAAGTTTACACGCTACCTGATATGAGAATTAAATGTCTGCTCAGACTAAGGCTTTTAGGAAAGGACAATGAAAATCTTTAAGGTACTTTAAAAGAACAATTGGAACTGACAACATAAGTATTCAGAAAGAGGATCTATAAGGAGATATAAAAAAAAAAAAAAGGATGTGGAAAGATTTGGAAAGAATAGTTTATCTGAGTGCTTCAGATAAGATTTTAGGATAAAGTTAGAAGAAGCCAAAATTTCTTCTGCTTCTAAGGATGAAGTCATATTTCTTTCTTTGCTGTAAATAAGCCAGCATTATTAACATCCATGCAGCTGTTACGCTATATGTTTGGTGAGAGGTTGGGAGAGGCACTTGGAAACTTAAATATAAGACTTCTACTTTTCTCTAGAAATTAATATTGGTTATTATGAATGATGATGATTAAGTACACACACCCCGGAAGACCAATGCACAACATTAGTAGCAAGTTACTGAGCACACTGCCTTGGAAAATTGCTGAGACTATCATTATTACTTATGATATTATATCTTATATGGTATTCAGCTCATTTCATCATGCACAGAGCAAGACACATTACTTCTTACTACTACTTGCTTCTTCCCAGTACAAAGAAGGGATAGCTACCTTGAAAGAACAGGTGGAACTGATGATGCAAGCAATTGCTTATCAAAAAGGGTCATGATGCAGAAAAGAAGGTTGCAGAAAACAATCTGAAACATGGAACACAATTTTATGGTTTCTGAATTTGTGTTATTTATAATTTACCCCAGCAACCTACGACATTTTGGACAGCATCCTCAAATAATTCAAAAGAGAACTAGGTCTAGTAGATTAAGGGGAAAAAGAACAGAAAATAAGTAAAAAGACAAAAAAAGTATTTAAACAAAATCACCAACAGAGAATGTGTGCGTTTCCAGGGATGAGAGAAGAAATAATATATGAAACCCTTTGTAATTTCCCCAGTATGTGGCACGCAAGACATCAAGCATTTAATCCACATCTATACTAAGTATCTGCTAACATTGTTACAACTTTGGCATCATTTTTGTGATGTACTAGAGGCAAGATGTATTGTGTTTTCTTATCTGTTGGGAGCAGAAGCATGCCATTGTGGACTTGTGGAATCTATTCCTGTCAGCTATAATGTTAGATAGTGTAAAAGCAGAGTTAAGCTATTATAAAAAACCTGGCACTTTCTCCTTCTAATTATGAAGGAAAAGGCAGATCACATTTAACAAACTTTGCTCTCATTATAAATTATTGCTGGAGCTGAAATAATGTATTTCCCTTTCCTGCAAGTTTTGTGGTACAGAATGATAGTATTTTAAAAAACTGATTTTGGTGATGAACAGCATGATTCAACAGGTTATTTAAGCTTGAACCTCAGCTCTTCTTTCTTCTTGAAAGTCTGTAGGTTGTTGGCAATCTCATTTTATAGTATTTGGCCAGAACTGATCAACATGGTGATACAAGGTAATACATGTGGAGAAAACACAGGCCAGATGGAATTTTCTAGAATCTCAGTCAATCCCACGTGTTTTCAAAAAGCACCTGACTACTGCAAATTGAGTTTAACCACAGTAGTGAAAGCAGATGGACTTATCAAACATGATCACTCTTTAGAAAAACATACAGACAAATGCTATTACGTTTGATTGAATAACACTGTCTCCTGGAACAGGAAACTGCAAATTTATTTATTAAAAAAAAAAAAAAAGAAAAAGAAATAAGTATTTGTTTTGGAAACTACAGATGCTACTGTATCAAGGAATTAGGCACTATAGAAGTTTTTCATTCTAATTTCTGATATGGTTAAGGAATGAGATTAGATAAATTTACTAATATAACTATCATTTTCTAGAAAGAAGAAAACATCAGGATGAAGGTTTGACCCTGCTGACTTGTCTTTCTTTGCTGCCTGTGGCATGACACATGAAATTCTGTAGACAAATTCAGCACAGAATAATCTGAAAAAAATATGTTATAGACATTCTTTCTACTCTTTTAAAATCAATCACTGTTTAGATCACTCACATCCCTGATTTCTAATATCATTTTGTCATAACATCATTTATGACAGCATGCTGACCTGAGATGCTCAGCTTGGAAATTCCTCACTCCACTTCCCCTTGAAACTTACATGCATGAAGTGCTCACCTCATGTACTTGTCAGAACACATGGAACAAACCCTACTCATTTCTTCGTACAATGTAAATAAGATTCCCACCTAAAATAGAAAAGTATTTCTGCTTCCTGTCTTAAAAAAAAAAAAAAAGCTAGCTCTCTGAAAAATATACTGATAGTTTACTCCAGCGTACGGTAATGCTTATTACTTATTTTTATTAATATATAATTGAGAACTTACAATATCAGGAAAACCACATTAGATATACCAGCAATTCCCTTGATCTCTTTGAATGACCTTTGCCAAATTTTATTCATAGCTTACCATGATTTGTAAGAAGGGAACCAGTCCAGTTTACAAGAATTTTTTCCTTACAAACCAAGAGGTGCTACTAGTTTGATTTTTGATTGCATAAGGCTAGGTCTTCTCCATTGTGAGAATGCCCTAATTTAACTCGAAGATCTTAATCTCAAGCATGTCTTGTAGCAAGATGAAAAAAGTTTACTTCTGAAGTAATTTTACAGTAGTCAGTGATAGTAAGGGCTGAAAAAGTGTCAATAAACAAGTAACAGATAAATTATTTTTTTTTTCAATTGTTGGCTTAATTACAGAAGAAATATATGGTTTGAGGAACTACTACCAGATTCTCTACCATTTCATTCTTTAAGGCTAGAAACAATAACTTTTATGGAGTAGAACAGTTGTATTTTTCATGTTGGTACCAAATAATCCATTTACAGACTCACAAGATCTTTTTGTTATTGCTTGTTATTTCAGGGGTAATACAACAGCAAAGAAAACACACAAGAAGTCTCCAGCACTACTAATTATTCACAGAAGGAATTCAGATTGCAGTAGGACACATCTAGAAAATAGGACGTTATGGTAGAACAGTCCCAAAAAAGTATATAGAAAACATAATACCACCTATCTTCTTGGTAACCAACAATTTTAATTCAAAAGTCCAGATACCTTCTGCTCATGCTGTAAGAAGTTGCCCTGTATTACATGAAACGATGTACTTCAAAGACACAACTCCTAATACAAAATTCCACAACATCATGTGAGATCCACAGACTCAGCAATGAAAATTAGAGCAAATTTACAATCTTCCCACTAACCAGCTCCATAGGTCTCCTATAAGCAACAGCAAGTAGACTTTACTCACCTGCTAGTGAAGACACAGTTTCTTACAGCTCTGAGTTTTTTTATTTTTCTGAAACGCAAGTTAAAACAGAAAAAAAAATGTTTGCCATCACTCAGGTAAAAACAAGTCCCCTCAGTATTCCTACTTTACCTGTTTTCCTGAAACAAGAGAAGTTACACAAGTCTCCTTTTCATCTACAAAGGAAAATGAGTATCCCCTGTTGTTCCACTTTTGCAGTAAAACAACCCTACTTTCCCAGCTAGAGAGGGGCTGAGACCCTTTCCACTACTGTAAGGTGCCATCAGTGCACTTGTAGGATGACTTACTACTGCTTCCTGCATGAGCTCTAGCCCTGAGATTTTAATAATTCTTTTTTCTATTTTTCTTGATTTTACCCAGACAGCTGTTCAGCAAGAAGAAAAAGTAGAGCAAGGAATTAAAGTAGAGATAATTTTCATTTTAGATTTGAGTGATGATTGAAAGGTAGAAATAAAGGACAGGAAAAGAAGAACACACATTATGAATATTCAAAGAACAGCATGCCATAAGACATTGATATCAGAACAATCTGGGTAACTTCAACCAGGAAGAATCAGATGATTGGCTGAAATTCCTTAAGGTATCTAGCTTTCTAATTTTAGATTTACCAACTCACAAAATGTTGTTTCCTTTTATCCAAATTCTCAAGCAGTATTATCTGAATCACATCATTAATTCTTAAATAAACATATTATCTTAAGACTGTACAGCATATTTCTGCAATAATGACATTTTCTGCCAATGCTGGTTTAGGGCAATGACCCAGAAAGAATAACACCCAAACAGTACAATCAAAATGAACAGCATATTTTTGGATGGATTATCCAGATTGTATAAAGACACAATAAATTAGAAAGGGTTCACCTTTCACCAAAGGTTGAGGCCTACCTGGAGCTCCACGTGGGAGAGACCTCCAACAAGAGATCTTTCCTCAGTGGTGGTCAGCACCTAAATGGGGTCTTGGAGGGGTGGAGCCAGATCCCACCCCTTCCAGTCACATAGGTAAATTGCCTTCACCTGTGCTCCTGCAGCTGACTCAGTGCTTGCCCCAGGTGATCAATCACTGGTTCAGGCCATGATTCAACATTTTGCATACAGCTGGTAACAATATCAACCTAACAAACTCATTTGAATTAAATTGTGACGCTATCATCCTTTCTTATCCATTCTTATTCAGAAAAAGAGATTCTAACTATGAACATAATGGAGGTGTTTAAAAGACAACAGAGAACAGTCAGCAAATTGAATTATTGTTCTTATAATCTATTTACAAAAAGAATCAAAAAGATGGATTTGGTTGAAATAAAAACAGTTGGAGAGAGAACAACAGATAGACAGGGGCATGAATGGGAAGTCTGTTTCCACTGATTCCTTCTGTGTGGTCCATTGGGAAAGAAAAACTTGTTGAGTTGCAGCAAAAGCGGAAGAAGTTTACAAAATGTTCCTTTTATTAAAGACTTTTATTTACTGCAGTATGTAATAAAACGCAGGTCAGGAAGGAAAGAGAGAACAATCTATTGTGGCACCTTTTTAAATTAAGGATAATGGATTATATCTGTGGAGATTTAATTACATCAACATTATGTGTTAACCTTTATGTGTTTTAGACATTCTCAAAATACTTCCTGGGATTCAAAACTATTATTCTGGTTCTGGATTGAGAACACCACATTGCTAAGAGGTTACTGTTTACAAATATATGCAGCAAATACTGCATAGATAAATGAAGCAGGTGATAAAATTCATAGATACATTAGGTTGGAAAGGACCTACAAGATCATCTAGTCCAACCATCCTCACACCACCATCCCTACCCACCAAGCTACTAAATCAAATCCCTTAGCACCTCATCTAAACGCTTCTTGAACAGCGCTAGGGACGGTGCCTCAACCACCTCCCTAGGCAGGCCATTCCAGTGCCGGACCACTCTCAGAGAAAAAATTTTTCCTCAAGTCTAATCTAAATCTTCCCCGGCGCAACTTGTGGCCATTCCCTCTCGTCCTGTCATTAGTTACCTGGGAGAAGAGGCTGACCCCCTCCTTACCACAGCCTCCCTTCAGGAAGTGGTAGAATGCAATGAGGTCTCCTCTGAGCCTCCTTTTCCCCAAACTAAACAATCCCAGCTCCCTCAGCCGCTCCTCTTAAGACCTGTGCTCCAGACCCCTCACCAGTTTTGTTGCCCTTCTCTGAACACGCTCCAGGGCCTCGATGTCTCTCTTGTAGTGAGGGGCCCAAAACTGAACGCAGTACTCGAGGTGCGGCCGCACCAGAGCTGAGTACAGGGGGATGATCACCTCCCTGCTCCTGCTGGCCACACTATTCCTAATACAGGCCAGGATGCCATTGGCCTTCTTGGCCACCTGGGCACACTGCCGGCTCATATTGAGCCGAGCATCAACCAACACCCCCAGGTCCTTTTCCTCTATACACTCCTCAAGCCATTCTGCCCCAAGCCTATAGCATTGCATGGGGTTATTGTGGCCAAAGTGCAGGACCCGGCACTTGGCCTTATTGAACCTCATCCCATTGACCTCATCCCAACTGTCTAGCCTATCCAGACCCCGCTGAAGGGCCTCCCTACCCTCAGGCAGATCAACACATCCTCCCAACTTGGTGTCATCCGCAAACTTACTGAGGGTACACTCAATCCCCTCATCCAGGTCATCAATAAAGATATTAAACAAGACAGGCCCCAATACCGACCCTTGGGGGACACCACTCGTGACAGGACGCCAGCTGGACTTGACTCCATTAACCACTAAAAATGAGCATCCAGACCTTCAGTAATAAGAATGGAAGCAAATACGAGCAAGAACTACGTTCCAAGAGGTTAGGTAGATAAGAAATGTTCCTGAAAAGAGAGGATATGTGCTTCACTGAGTGAATTCCCTGGACTTGAATATATAACTCCAAACCAGAAATATTATATATCTATGTAAAGAATTGGATATCCCAAGAAGGCATCTGAAAAAACCTACAAGCAGCCTAAGAAAGTCAGTAGGCTTATTTAACTCATAATACTAAACACTGGTATTATTTTTCTCCTCTGGAGCTTCTTACCTGATTCCAGAGTTGGTTTTAGCCCAGCACAAAGTCAGAGGCTATCTATCCTGTAATGTAACTTTTCCCTGTCATTTAAAAAACTTGAATAATACTTTCTTCAAAGAGGGGGCAGTGGGGGTAAACACTGTACTACATGGTGATTTGAATGTCTACCCATATGGGAGATTCGATGTTCCAAATTTAACAGGTTCACAGCCTCTGCTACTATAACTGTTTCTGATGTAGCAGGCTAAAAATATTGCTGTCTACTCATGGGCTAAACTTTTCTTCAGCCTTGTGAGTTACTAGACAGACATCAATGTAAGGCAGCCCTTTGGAATCATTGCTTTGGGTCCCTATTTCCAGGGCTTTATTTCTTGTTTTCAAACCTAGTGAGTGTTCCAACAGCAAAGCTGAGTAAAAACGACAATATATAAGCAATCCTGTCAGCACTTTAGGTGAAGACTACCCCCAGCCAACTACATTTGGGTCGGGGTTGCAAGGTAGTATTTGTATGGTCATCATAGAAATAGCTTTGTAAATGTTTCCAGATTTGGACCCCATCTAGACAATTATCAAACTTTTAGCTGATCTAGCAAAATAAAAGTGAAATGCATCCTCCTGCACACATCTGGATAAAATTAACTATTTCTCTACATCACAAACTTGGAGTAGGAGCTTGGATAACTTGAAGAACTAAAAGAAGATGACCACTTTGCAATAAAATATTATCGTAGGCTACGCCCTCTTTGACATATTGGTCTACAGCAATCTGTACCAAAATTTCTCAGTTTAATTAAAAGATTTCCCTCATTTTTATGACTATGATTTTACAAGAATGCTAATTTAAGGGATACTAAAAGACAAGACCAATTTCTGGATAAGAAGGAAGTAGGACTGGATTGATGATATACAAATCCCAAGGGCAGGTCTGTGAAGTATACGCATTTGTCTCTACAGAATATTATAAAGGCAATATTAAAAGCGGGGGTGAAGTGAGCCAGTATGACACAGATTAGAAACATGACAGGAAAATTACCAGAATGTCAAAAATTTTGGTAAACCAAGGTAATATCCTTAAACAATTACTTATAACAATGAGATGCTGACAGTAAGACATTAAATCCAAATACATTTTAAACTGTGACTCCAAGAAGAGCATCACTTTGAGCCAAAAATCATTTCAATAATCCTAGTGGCAAGTGGCAAAATGTCCTCTGGAGTTTCATATCAAACAGACATTGAATGGACAAAATATAAACTAGGTATTGAAGCAGAGAAGAGACAGATGTGCTCTATAAAGAAAACAGCAAATGCAAGAGTGCCCTGTGCACAGTCCCTAGTTCCTGAGGTTATGCATAAACACCACATCACACTTTTTATTTTGGCTAGTTGTGAATTGCTTCAAGGGGTTGAAAGATATGAATAATTATGGATTTTTTTCTCTTACTATATAACTAGGGAAACTTGAGTGTGGAAAAAAACTGAACAGTGGTGAAAATGTAATTTGATCTAGAAGAAAAAAGAAAATAGCAATTGTCAAGAGCAGGAAAAGAACACTTCAAGTGCAGCAAAGGACTGTTCAGCAGACACTAAGTCCGTATGACAAATCCTTACGCAGTACAGCCTTGTTACCCTTGACTCAAGGCTGGCTAAAGATGAGGTCACAGATTCACATGCTAACTTTTCTCATCTTATAGCTGTTGTTTTATTTGCTTATGAAAAATGACTGAGGGCAGGCCAAGCCCTCTGATTCTACTTCAAGGCAATAGCATCAGTCCTGTTGTCTACAACTACATGCTGTCTTGCAGTATGCGACAGATCCTGCATATGACAGGAAGCCCTGTTATCCTGCTGCAAAAAGACATTATGTAGCTTGAGATGGAGGATATATTTGGGCATAAACAACAACATCCTAGTTATCATCTTCACTACATCACAAGGAAATGCTGAAATCGGGGTAGTTTGTTTTTTTTTTGTCACCTGATGTGCTTAACTATATCATCAATATATATATATATATTTTTAAATAAGACTGAATAAGTTCCTCCATCTGTGTGCTCCAGATGATGCAAATGATGAACTGCAATGTGAAAGTGTCAGAACTTACGCAAGAAACAACATTACATGGAGGAGCTTCTAGATGACACTTCAAGGGGAACCAATGAAGTACAAAACAACTGGAAATAAATTACTGTAACAGCCAACAAGTATGCACAGCATGTTGATTAAGGAAACATTACCTAGCATTAAAATCATTCCTGTCTGTGTATTAAATTCAATATGAAGACTAATTTCAGTTTCCCAACAGTGGGAAATTAACATTGTTAGAATGTAATGTAAACAGATGAATGGTGTATGAAAACAATAGAACTTTTCACAGAACTCTTTAAGGTCAGCTGTGTTTCAAGGATTTTTCTTTTTTTTTTTCTTAGCACTGTACTTCCTCTAGCATCACTATTGACTATCTGCTAAAAGATTCTTTTACTTTTTCCTCAAGAGATTTCCTTGCCAATCCAGTCACTCATTCTTGTCAGGCTGCTTCCTGACGTTTGAAATTTCTGTTGCTCTCTTTTGCTCTTGTACTTCATCTTTCATTTAGAATCAGTTAAGACTAATGTGCCATTATAAACAAACTCATTCCATGGTTCTCTCTGATCATTTCTTAGGTTCTGGGATGATTAATTTTTAGATTTTGGTTTTTCTTTACCTTCTGTTTAGGTTAAAATTTTTTAAACATTGAGGAAAATACCAGAAGAGTTTCTATTACAAACAACCCATTACCATACTTGTTTCATTGACTGTAACCCCATAACTTTGGGCTGTAACTTCCATATTTTCTTCAGATAAACAAACAAAAAAATAAAAACAGTGAGCAATCAGATGATATAGGATAAACAATGTGGATGTACAGAACTGAGAAGAATCAAGTCTATGAACCAAAGAGATGTAATCATTAGGAGTTTATTTATATTCCTAAACTTCATTAACATCTTGGACAGGAAAAACTAAAGACACTGCAGTCATTGGCCCATTTACATGTTTTACTGCTGATTACAAGAAACAGCGATATTAACTATTCTCACTTTTGTATAATTTTGAAAATAGAGTGCTAATCCAGTCACGTGTGATCTAAGTTCTTCACTTGACAGTTTGGAAATGAAAAACCTTTTTATGTCTGCTCATAAGTATTAAGTATTGTTATCTTGTTCATACATTTTAAATAATGTAAATAGACAAATAAATACACACATGCAACTGGATGTATGTATACACAGAACAGATAGACTAGTAGTTGCCTGGGGCAGCAAAATGCCAGGAGAATAAAGATATTCTCTCTGACAGAACATTGGAAGTCCAAAGCTGGTGCTAGTGCCAAAGGCAGAGTGAGGATATGTCAGATGATGCCCACTGCTGAAGGAATATTTGCCTACAATTGAGTGCATCCTCACTTTCCTTAACTCACATCTGGCTCCTGGAGCTGTATTTCTCCCACTGCAGGAGACTGAGACAGGAACCTCAGTAAAGCCTGGTGTACTCTCTGGCACAGCTCCATATGTCCACTCATGGAGTTGGCATTTTCATGAAAATCTGTTTCCTCAGTGCCTTTAGTTGTCATATTGCCCTGCAGATTGAGCTGGATGGTCCTGGCCTTAACTTCCCTCCACAGCTTTATTTCTCCTGTCAGTTCCAACATTTTCAAATTATACTTAGTCATTTGGAGCGCACAGATGGAAGGAAAATTAACCAGATTTATTTGTATTCATACAGACCATAAAGGCATTACCCATTAGGAAGGAATCTTCACATTTTAAGCTCTCATTTCGTACCAATTGGAACAACAACCTAGCACGCAGGCATTTCAAATAATAATCACTTCTCCCTCCTTTTCTGCTTCTTCTGAAGTCAGGACTTTCCAGCCACAACCCATACCAGAAACCTCATTTAAGGGAGAAGGAAAATTCAGTTTGTCTAGAAGTCTGTCTGAGAAGTCTTGTATCATCTCTGATTTTATCATTCCAACATACATTTTGGTGAAAAAGACAAAAGATAAACAGTGACAAAATGGGACACATATAATGAACAAGCATGATGGTCCACAAGACACTTGCCTCCAATGCAACACTTGCGCTTCAGTGGCATGCACACTCATGTACTCATTCAAATCCTAGTCCACTGTCACAATAACAAATATGTACCTCAAATTTCATTATATACTAGACACAGGTAACTAAGAGATTAAAAAAAAAAAAAAAAAGACAAAGCAGTGATGCAGCAAAATTTGGGAGCAAGGATGGTGAATGTTGCTTTTGGGAAAGGCTACCTAGCACTAGCTAGTATGTAGTTTTTGACCCCTTTAAAAATATATATTAAAAAAAAAAAAAAGACTAATAAGCTTGTATTTGGAGCAGAAATTGCAAGGATGCTTTAGAAAGAAAAGTGGGAATACATCTGACAAGCTCATACAGCTGATGGGTTCTTCCTTTACATGGATAGAACTCCTTTGTCACAACAAATCTGCTTGCCATGCCCCAGTGCATTCAATCTCTCCCTGCTGCAGGCACTAGAAATGTATCACTGTTTCCCGTGGTCATTGAATCTACTCATCTTCCTCCCCCCTCTTTTACATCAGAGACCTCTGTTCTAGCCAGCACCCTCCAATCTTGTCTTATTCCCTGTACTAACCTGGCCAAAGAGGTGAAGAATGTAATCAGTTACTCTAAGGTGGTTCAGAATGTATCAAGTACCAACACTGCAAGAGATTTTATCGAGACTTGCAGTGGGTTTGTTTCTGGGTCTTCTTATCAACAGCACAGGGTATGTTAAGGCTGGTGAAATATTGTTAGGTTGGGAGCAGAGAAGATCCATGAGAGACCTAGACATGTGAAATAAGTCAAGGCAAGGATGGATGACACAAAATATTGGTCCACCACTCAAGATTGCCTCTTCCTACTCTTCTTATCATAAATACTTTGGCTTAATAAGGTTGCTACTATCACTACACATCATCTGCATTCCACAATCACAGATGACATTTGCAGACTGAGCCTCCAAACAATGCTTTCTGCCAAGCAAACACTTAGATGTCAAAAGAGGGCAACAGCTTCATCACCTGCTTTCTCCATAAAGCCAACAAATCAAAGACCAGAAATGTTTCAGAACTCACTCTTTTTCCACCTTCCCAGACAAGAATCAGGCTGCAAAAACCAAATGCTCCAGATATGAGAAAGATTGCTGTGACAGACAGAGGCAATAGGGATTTCTTCCATTTCACCCAAGAATGAATGGGCTTTGTTAAGCAGCACTCAGCAGGGCACCAGACACCCAAATCAAACATCTGTGAGCCTCTCTGCTTCAGCCTGTCACCTGCTTGAAGAGGGAGCAAAGTGTCACCTAGCACAGGCAAGTAGCATGAGGTGCTTCTTTCAACAGCCTCCTGTAAACCCTTCCTGAAACCACAAAGTAAGACAGGGAATGAAGATTAAGTAGATGGATAGAAAAACTAATTTCAGGAGGCAAGGAAAAGCATTGTATAGGCAATCAAAGATTGTGGAAGAGTATTTTTCTATCCTCTGGAATTTTTGCACACATAAGCATTTACATTGATTATGGTATAAGCATCATGACCAAAAGCAGCACAGAGAAAAAAAAACAAAACAGTACAGGACAGTCACTAAGGGATTGTTGATGGGAGGAATCAACAGTGCTCATGGACAAGACATCATCTATGTCAGGGCCAGAACACATCTAATTTGGCTAAGAGAAGGCAATGGGAGGCAGGAACTCCAGTATGGTACTTTGTGTGTCTGCCCCACAGCTCATACTAGCCACGTTGATCCCAGAAAGGAGGTTTAGCTTGCCTGGGGGTAGAACCTGACAGAAAGAAAAGTGAGGACAATTGTAAGAAAGTTTTCTAGCTGGATAACGTTTAGAACAAGGAGATGCTTCAGAAGAACATTGGAGAGCTCATAAGCACAATGCAAATTTTAATTAAATCACTTGTACCCAGAAAAAAACCAAACAAATATTCAAACAAACATTTAAGCTGGAATTTGTACAGAAGCTCTTTATTCTTTTAAAAGCAGTCTTTTACTTTTTCTCCTTTTGTTCCCTGTGCTCTCTGTAGCTCTGCTGTTCCCTGTACCTTTAGGCACTGGCTAGGCATCAAACTTGGGGAATCTTACACAAAAGGTGTGAATGAAAAGAACAACAGATAAGGGCAAAAGGCCTTTATATGAGTTATTCTTTATGATGTTGACCTGCCATGTGTAATAAAGTCAGCTGCATACCATTGTCACCTGGACATACTCCAGTGGAATGCAAGTTGTCACAACAAATAGAATAACTGGGCAAGAAAATGGTCTTTCCAGGCCACTTTCTCTTGCAACATTTCATGCAGTTGTTCCTTAGTGTGTTTGCTTTCAAGTAGGTATGTGAAAGTTTACCTTGTTTGTTCCAAAGTGATAACTCACTACTACCAAGAAGTGAAATATAATGCTAGTCACTGGAAAACTTACAGCTTTCTGGAATAGTATCGGGTTCTTGTTCAAACAGTGGATGTGAACACAGTGCAGTGGCGGGTAGCGTATTACAGCAGTGGTAACAGCTACATGAAATACAGATCATGTCATTGTACTCTTCGTTCTAGTTTCCATAGAAATAAATAGAAGGCACTACATTTGGAGCAACCTAGCTATGTTTTCCTTGTACTGGGTTCAGAATGGATACTTCTATTCAAGTATTAATGAGATGCACAGGCACCTCATACCCACTTTGCCTAATATTATCCTACTCACAATAGCACTGTTCTTTAAAGCAACACCAGTTGAGCATGTTGGCAAACAGCAAGTATCATTAGATCACCTCACACTATTTAGCGTGCACCAAAGATAATAATTAATTATGAACACCCAGAGCCAAAAACGCACATGACGTGCCTTCAGTGTACTGGCACAAGGCACGTGGAAAGCTGTGTGGCTTTATGGAAAAACAGCTTACAAGTCTATTGGATATATTATAGATGTGCTATTACAGAACACTGTATATCTTTATACTCAAGCATCTTTTTAGAAGCATCTAGACTGAAGCATTAAAGGTCAGCACACTTGTAAAACCAAAGACCCCTGGGGCTGAAAACAGAGCACAACCCAAAAGGGAAATACCAATCTCAGACATGGATGCTATAGGACTCTATTCCTTCTTACTTTCAGAATTTCAATGTTTATAAATTGGCATCTGCATGTGGGAATTACTATCACTCTAACTTTCTACATATATAACCACCCAAAAATAAGTCCAATTGAAAGAACAATGAACAGAGAACTGGACAGCTTGATGCTAGTCACTGTGATGATGTAAAAGAATGCTGAACACTTAATACTCCCAAAAGATTTACCACATTAACCCTTTTAATATGTCTGTTGTATCTGAAATAGATCTGATACTGGATGCTCAATGAGATTATTAAAAAAAAAAAAATCCCATATATCTTAAACACCTAAGACATAGCAATTTCTTGATGATTCTTTTCACATTTGTAACACATCAGTATGTTTTGAAGCACAGATTGCCCCTGTGACCATATCTTAAGGAAGTGAAGGGAGCATGCTGAAAGATTATGACCTGTTCTAGTCCAACACAATTGGTCTGTAGCAATGCTGCATGCTTCCCTGCCCCCAGAATACAAACGTAAGCTCATTCATATAACAGCATGTGCTTATATACTGGTAGCAGAACTACAGTACATATATTTCATGTTCATATCATGTTGATTCCTTTTGAACTAGTTTGACCTTGAATATGTTATTATCAGTGATATTACATGTTGATTCTTACAGCGGACTTTTACTAGGACCCAAAGCAGAACTATGCATTAGAGAGTTATCATCAGCATCCTGGTCAATCAACACCAACACTTAAAGCAAATCAAGCCATATATCTGTGGGAAATAATCCTTGTGTTTACTGTAGAGAGCTTTGTCACGTTAAGATAGGACAATTTTGTTTTTAATTTCAAGTGATCAAGAAACATCAAAAAGATTTTTGTTACTGAAATGATAGTGACTGTAAGCAGTGCAGCAGCTGTCTGGTAACTGTGTGATTACAGGTAACCCAGGTTTTCAGACAAAACAACCACCAGCTGCTACTCTGTGAGCAGAAGAATTGGCTAGGAGTATATGTGTGACACTGCTCCTACTGCAGAATGGGATAGGATAGAAATAGATCAGTCAGTGAACATCCTGCTGCCTCTTCTGACTTTACTTCAATGAATCTAAAGTTTACATTCAGTTTCACTGTGTAATTTTACTCAGGATTTCATCATCACACTCACTAATCTGCTGAGTCCTTGTGAGAGAGATGACTCCCCACCTCAGGTGCTGCTTCTGTGGGGTTTTCACACCAGGACATAGTTTCAGTCCTTTTAAAAAAAATCTTGCTTTTCCCATAGCTTGAATACTGCTAACTACATGTTCTTCTCTATCAAGTCATCTCTTGTTTTCATATCCAAGTTCAAAATGTTCTGTCTACATCTGCTCAGTAGCTGTGCTTACATGCACTGTAGTTGGACAGATTCAAATAGCTACATAAACCACTTTTTCCTTGCACCTGCGTGACTCAGTTTCCTTTCACCTGTTCAGCATATTTGAATTGGATCTGTATCTCTTTCTGTTCAGCGATGTTACATTCTCGTGGTCAGTAGAAGCTATTCCCACTTGAATCAGTTTTGTTTTAAAATATTTCCCAGGTGCATCCCTGTATTATAAAGTTAACCTCTAAATCAATGCTAAGTAGTAAGCATAATGCATGTAAATATCTAAAGATTCTCCACCAGGAGCTGGAAAATGGCTTATACTGAATCCTATGTAGATGTCTAACTGTAAGGGGTAATACTGTAGAATTTGAACTACAGCTGAATTTACTTAGAAAAATCATTAAATTTTGAATGGAGAAGAGGGAAAAATAGGTGAGTCAAAGGTGACTTACACGTGGAGCATGAGAATGCTTCTTTCATTGTAAGAAGTGAAGCACATTGTGCAAGATATCTGTCTTCATCAGCTCAGGCAATGCTGCTTTTTTTCCCCTCCTATGGTGCTCCTGTACAAGCATTTGCAGAATTCCCTGCTTTCCAGCATTTATTTTTCAGACTATTCCCACAAAAATGTTAAAGGCCTACAATAATTCCAATGAGAAAAGAAAACCAGCAGTTCCTGACAAGTTCTAAAGTTCTAGAGACAAGCTCTGGACCAAGAGAAGAGATAGCTGAACAGGTATAAATTCTGTGTATACAAATTCTGTGTATGTCACAGACAATATTAATTTTAAAAAATAAGCCTGTCAAGTCGATTTTCTTGGCTCATGTACCACCTGATAGGGACAACACATCTGATTGACGATGTATCAGATACGCATGCATTTGAGTTTTTACGAATCTTTGACAAGAAATCTTCCACAGGTTCATAAAAATAGTCCTCGTGACTATTCCAACAAAAATTGTGATGAATAGATGAACCTTTTAACACAAGAACACCAAAACAGAAAATATAACAAAAAACTAAGAATAGAACAAACTCAAGCAGACAAAATCCCCCCAAATTAAAAGATACAATAAATGACTAAGCTAAAGTGAAATATAATGGTAACAGTGGGTTTGCTCTCCTGATTTAGAATACACCTTGAAAATATCTGCAGCATACATTAGTCATCTCTAGCTAAATAGTTTTGCAATGCACATACTTGCAGATTCCCAGAAAGCAGGTGTCAAAAACTGCTTGCAGACTCTGTCATATCACTTCGCTTTGGCCTCAGCACCAAAGAAACTAGCTGTTGTAACTAATGTTAGTTCCACTGTTACAGTGATTAAATTCTGATATTTCTGAACCTTTTACAACTAACAGAAATAATGTTAGGTTTCTACTTCTACAAATACTGAAATCTGTTTATTCTTGTCTTTAAAAAATAGATACTCATGCGTCTACTTTGAAACAGCACTACCACATTGTGGGAAGTTTACTCTTACAGATTAATCTGTGGATACTGTTACACCCAAATACTTTTCAGTTTTTTTCAGATTATCTTCAGCAATTAGACTTGGTTCCTCTAAGTTTAAATACCTGTACTTCACAGCTCCTTACAGAATAGGAGTCACATAGAGCACTAACAGAATAAAAAGTGTTTTTTCATAAGTTTAGAAACACAAAGAGCAGAAAAAGACTATGAACATTGCTCAGGAACTGCTCAGCATGAAAAAGTTTCTACTGCAGCAAGTGAGGAATCACCCTATTCTGGCCAAAAAAATAATTAGCACATAAAGGCTTTGAGTGGAGAATGACTTGATTGAGTTGAAGAATTAATGGGACTGAAGAGTCATGCAATTTTATTCCAATACTGTTTTTTTCCCCAATGCTTTTTCCCCCCTCCAATTTCCAAATGTTTTGTATAGTCTTGTTTAAAGCCCTGCTAGTGTTAATATATTAATCAATTCCTTCTTCATGCAGTTATGTCTGTGAGATATTGAATCAATTATTTCATAATAGCAATAAGATCACAATGCTGTCTCCCCTGAGGGAAGAATTATAATAAAATTCTTTGAGGAACCATCCTCTATGAGATTTTATTGATCTTACTAGACAGTCAATGTTTGTGACATTAACTACTTTACAATAGATTCAGTCACTTGCACAGTACATTGGCAGTTATCAAAATCTTTAGAAGTTAGAAGTGCTCAGCTTGAAACTATAACAAATTTTATGTGTGCCGCTAAGCTCACAAAAGACTTTTCACTGACGTTAAGAGAGTGCGCCCTTCAGATTCATATGTAAACTGATTCAGTTTTTTTCCCCAAAATTTCTTGATCTTAACTGTTACTAACTTTAAGATTTCAGCGTTAGCCAGTGTATTGTTAAGGAAATGGGTGGTATGTTTATATCTTGTTCCCCCCATCTCCCCTATAAACGGAAAAAAAAGTGATGTGAGGACTCCTCCTGCAGGGACAAAAAAGGGGTGCAAACAAGAGACTTTCCCAAAAGGAAGCTAGGACTCAGGTGGCAAGAGATGGGAGCACATGTTTGAAGCACAGGCAAAGGAAAGGCCAGTTGGTCAGCTGACTTGAGCTCAACCCAACAACATACATTCACCTGTTTTGTGAATATTCAGCTGAGCTCTTCTGCAGCCACAGCACTCCAGATGATCCCTACATTTCTGAACTGATGCCCATGTTAATGGGGACTAGATGAATCATAGATAAACTAAAATACTTAGCTCAGGAGAAATAATTAACCTGGTTGTATTCTAACCTATCAACAAAACTTCCAAGCAGGCTCTTCATTTAGTTTCAAATTATTTCATCTCCTTTTGACTGAAACTAATACATTTAACTTGTTTTCAACGTGTGAGCTGTTCTGTGTTGCCATAAAACCTGTCAAGAAGTTTCCCCCCCCCCCCAAAAAAAAAAAAAATTAGTTGCATGCTGACAAGCCAGGATAAGATGAGAATGTTTGATCCGCAAAGGATAAAAAAAATGAAAGTGCCACATACTTGGGGAAGTACAGTACATTTTTTCAGGCCTATTGAGAAAGAAAAACTGTTGAGCTGGAGCTTGACAGGTTCTCCAGGCTAGATTACTTAACAACAAAATAATAATCAATAGTGCAAACAAATGAGTTATCGAAAAGTGTGGTTCTGTCTTTGACACACTGTTTCTAACCAATAGAACAGACAAGATATCCCAAAGAAACTTGTTAGCAGTAACAGCAATGCAGTTAAGCAATGGTTTACAAGTCTGTACAACAGGAAACAACTCACTCTTTCAAAAAGCAGTAATTACATGCATGCTCCCCTGTGTTTATGGATATGGAAAAATGATACTTATTGTTAACACTGGCATTACACATTCATTAGGAAACCATTTAACTCTTCTTCATAGCAAAATACATTGGTTTGATTTGTTCATTCAAAATACCAGTTTTTCTAAGAAATAATAAAAATATCCTGAACTTTAGCTATAAAATATCAACGCTATGTTTTATTTTCATTTATACAGGGGAACACCTAAAGAAAATGACTGTTCACATTTCATAGAAGTGTGGCACTAATTTCAGTTCCTATTCATTTCTATTGCTCTCATTGATTCCTTACCCACCTTATCCACATACTCTAAATACACATATGACATCACAGTGACTGCAATCAGACGTCTCAGTACTGAAAGATGAAATTCCTTTCTTTTTATATGCCCACTATGAGTTGTCAAAACATTCTAGATCTCTATCACTCCTTGTGTCTCTTCCACTTTATTTGAACAAATGTTTTAGGTTCTTCCCTCCCCCCCGTATGATCTTACATCCTTTTTTTCTAGCTTGTTAAGACCATGGTTGTTTCTGTTGGCTATTATTCAAGTAAAGCCCCTGCAGTAACTCCTGTACTGCAAATCAGTGCTGACAAAAAAAAAAAAAAAGTTGATTACACGCCCATTGAACACAGGCTGGGGACTAACCATGTGGAAACCTCTGAAGAGTCATGGTCTGCCTGCCATGAAAAGCAAGTAACCCAGCAAACATGAGCTTCATGACAAACTGTTCCACTGCAAAGACATCTATTGGCATCTGCCAGTTGACTACTTCCAGAATCTAGAATAGTCTGAGGCTCTGGAAATAACTGTCCTATTAACATAGCAGGCTCAAACATTATACAGATTGACCACAGTATATTTACAATGCTCTAGTTCATCCAGAACACTCAGAAACCTAGATTTCAAGCCACCTGCAGTCCTTACAGCATGATCACCAGGAAGATAAAATGTAGATAATACGTGTAGCTTAAATCTTGCCCATAACCAAGCTCTGCTGACACCAGCCAGATCATTTCTCCGCTTCCTTCTTTCTCAAGAAGTAGCACAAATTCCTTTAAATTCCTGCTTATCTTTTTCAGAGCAGCAGCCAACCTCCTTCAAAAAAGATTTGTGCCATGAACACCTGTGGGCCCCATGCATTAGGTTGTTACCTTAAATATGCAGATGGTACAGTTTGCATTAACCAAGAGATGTCAGCCTTTTCTGCTCTCAGTTTCAAAAAGAATCAACACTGTCTTCAGGATATTTACACATCCACTTTTCTTGCCCTTAAGGAACAATTTCTTCTGTTTGTGGACAGACAGGATAACAAAAGAAAGCCACTTTAAAAGCAGTGCTAGAAGAACCTTTGTGTGCTTCAGTGGATACAGCAATTACATTATTAGGTACAAGGACTATTTCTGCAACATCGCATCAAGCAAGTAACATCTCCATTCTTACTTTCCTATCACAGATATCTACTGTTCCCCTTGCCAGGGCTAGGAGCAGAGGCCATAACCTTGGTATTATCAAGAGTACTGATGGCTGGAAGAGGAAATGTTTGAAAACCTAGAAGTCTCACTTTTGCCTACTGTGACTGAGTAGTGTATAAACAGTAACAAGAAATGTATTACCACAGAAGAATGTTTGAGTTTGATTTATAAGTCTCCCTCAATGAGACAGTAAGTATTTCAACCTCAGTATCTGAGAAGGAAATATAGCCATAGTGAAGAAACTAAGACAGAAGCCAGTCAGTATCTTTATCATAGGGAACTGATAAAGAAACTTGTGTACAGTAGGCTTCCTCCTTGAGAAAAGTTATTATTGCAAACATGATCGACACTAATTATACTGAAATTTCCATTTCAAAACAGCTGCTAAAATTTTATCACTAATAAATCAAGAGGACGAGCTGCAATATCTGTGAATACTGAAACATTCACTTTGCTGAGCTAGCATGAGAACAAGTTTCTATGGATATTTAAAGGTATCTACATTGCTTATAAATTTTTGCCTGTATATTCTACAAACAAGATACATTGGTTTGGTTAACAAATCAAATTTATGAAGGCAATGAGACTGCAGCAGTGACAAATTTGGTATGCCTTAATTTAATCTGCCACAAAATCCTCAATTTCCATAATGAATTACAGTTAATTTAAAATTTTACTGGAGTCAGAAAACAAGAGAAGAACATGGAAACGGCCTATGACCCAGAGACATCTTCTCTATCTTTGATACATAAGACTTCAGGGGATCAAATCTTATTTCTCACTTCTCATTTCCTAGCTGCTCTCGCAACCTGCTGAAAAGAGCCTTCTGAACCTTCAGAGTCAGAAGGATCCTAAGAGGTGAAAGGCAAATAACACACTGGAGACAAACCTACTTTTGAAGCATCATCACTGTTAACACTAGCTATGCCCTCAGTCATTGGAAAGAGATAGGCAGGTCTGAAACAAAGTGATAAGGTCATTAGTCTGAGTTCTATGTTACTGTGCTTCATGAGCAAGACATATGGAGCAACACTGATTGAGTAGTGAAATTCTGTGTATGCTTTCATAAAGTTCAAATTGTGACACCTGTAATACTTTCCCCAGAAGCCCTGAGATCTGATCACTGTTTAACCTCAGATCACATTTCAGCCTCAAAAAGTTCTGTATCTGGCTCCTTGCCACAACATCCTATCTACTACATGACAAATATGGTCTCCACTTTACAGCCCCACCAAGATTATATCCATCTGCCTCTACTCCAAAGTTCTCTCCCAGGCTAATATTTACTCTGAGTTTAATCAGATAAAAATGAATAGGAAGTGTAACTGAAACAATTCATTTTTATTATGTTGGTCAAATTCTAGCATTAGTATTACTGGATACCTACATGATTTTAGAGCGCCATTTTACTGCATATACCCTGGCTTCTTGGAGGAGAACACAAGACAATTCAGGATGAAGAACTGATGATAGCTTGACCAATGAGTGAATGAATGGTGGATAGGTAGCAGCAAATGAGAAGGAAGGATCAACATTTATCCCACATATTTAAGAAGCATTTTCATACTACAGTTTCTTTTATGTCATATCTGGAAAAACAGGTGATCAAATAAGTGACATGCTTCTTTTTGTCTATGAATTTCAGACAGTAATCTGGCTCTGTGTTTTCCACTAAGACTGAGAAGAACCGACGACTGATGATTTTTTTTTCTCCCTGACTTTTGCTACACACACAGATCAGGAGAAGTGGAAAGAACAGCCACAGCCTCAGGACTACTTTGCAAACATATGAAAAGTGGTACAGAAGTTCAGAAAAGAAAAAATTAGGAATTGTAGCAACCATGTCTGAACCCTAATTTCAGCTGGCCTCTAAGAAAATTGTTAAATGTGAAAATTTAGTTATCCAGGAGCCACAGATTTGAAATTTCATGAAAGCGATCTTCATTATATCTAAGAAGTACTATTAAATAAGTATCACAGAACACACCCGGCCACTGAAATATTAACACAATAACTATGTTGCTTTTATATCAGCTGTCCTTCAGCATTTGCTTCTTAGCTTGTAAACAAGAAAGGAAGCTTTATAGATGATGCCACCAGACTGATGCCTTTCTGCCACTATTTTTATTCATATATTTCTCTCATTTATCTTTTATTCCCATAAATTCAGTATTTTCTCCAGGAAGTTTCTCCACAGTTCAAATGAATGATGCTACTTTATATTAGATAGCTTTCCTGCAATTTAACCAGTCATATGATAAATAGGCCTTTAATAGTCCAGGATTTGGGTCTTCTCTTTCTTACAAGCTGCTGGCAGGTACAGCAGTGGATTTCATGTATGCATTATATAGAACAATTTAATGCTTCAATGATGATTAAATACTGTCAGGAAAACAGTACATATACCCTCTCATTGTAGGATTGCTCCTGTTTTACTTTCAGTAGGAAGTGATCACACTTAATGTATTTGGAAATTAAGTTTTCAATAACAAAAACCACAAGCACAGGGATCTCACTGATTTCTAGGACTTCAGTGTCTTCAATCTTTGTCTGTGTACAAATTCTATGGAAAGTACCACAAGTTTTTTTGAGCAGCATCCAAGGCTAGATACTAGAGAAAGTAACTGCTAAGAAACACTCAGCTTATTTTATAAGCAAGCCATTCTTAGAACAAACTTTGATCAATAGAGCTGTCCTTTACTTGAGTCAGGAAAGAGTAACTTGCTTTCCTTGGAAAAGAGGTGAAAGAGAAATGCTAATTGAGACATATACAGGTACTCCTAAAAAAGACTTTCTGAATTTGCCAGTAACCTAGATAACTAATAACACATCTAATCACAGCGTAAGAAATCAAGTATTTGAGTATTTTACTTGTAGCCACATGTAGGATAGGCAGCAGTTGATATAGTTGTCTTTAACTAGTTTCACATCACCCAAGAAATGCAATAATCACAATTCAGTAATAAAGAATCACTCACTCTTTTGGATGATCAGGACTCCCTAGAAACTCCCAAAAGAAACAACCTCTGAGCAGAGATACTTCTCCTTGAGCTGCCAGCTCTTAAATGAGGCTACAAAGGGTTCACAAAGGTGAATTGTTCACACTTGTGCTCCCAGGGCTGGTCACACCCCTACACCAGCTGCTCAATCACTGGTTCAGGCTGTGACTTAATGGTTTCCATACACCACATCAGGGAGATATAAAAATAAAGAAATGGCTAGTAGCAACAGAATCTATCAGGTACTATGTATCAAGGAAAGAAACTGAAAGCAGTAAAATCCTTAAATTTTGTACATTTGCTTAAGCTATCAAAAGAAATCACAGGGACAATTTAAATAAAACATTACTTCATAAGAAAACACAGATGATAATTGATGATCTCATTTCAGTAAAACATTGTATCCAGATGGGATTAGTATTGAATTGTACCCAAAATATACAGATACAATTTTATCTTACCCAATATTTATTCACACAGTTCTATAAAATGAGTATTCTCTCCTCTATTTGGAGTCATACCTACAATACTGCCTTGCATGTGCTTTCAGAATATTGAAATGGGAATATTATAGAGCTTTCTAAATGGAAATATACTTTTAAAAAATGCATTAAAGATTTTTCTTGTTTCCTACTGAATACTGTTGAAGATGTATTTGCAGAAGATTTTCTGGTTCTGTCCCACCAGCCATGGAAGATTATTGTCTTTGGCCTGGGAGATGAATGAGCCTGCTTAAGCTAAACCGAGATGCTCTTACTGTGTCAAGCAAACTTGGCGAAAAAGGATCTTGACAAGAGCAAGCTGTAATGCTGCCTTTGTTGCCTTTCCTCACATCTCACTTTTGTGTCAAAATGTAACTGTAGTGGAGGTTTCCTGAATGATGATAACAATAACAAGCAACCATCACTGATCAAAGGTCCTACTAACCAGTAGTGACAACAACAACTTACAGAAAGTCAATGGCATCATACAATGAATCCTTAATGCAATACACAATCAAAAAGAAACATTTTGGTTTGACTCTTTACGGTTCCTTTGAGGATTGCTGTATATCTGTCTAAGATGGAGGAAAAATACACTGCAGTACTGAACTGCAGTGGTGAGTGTTTGATATCAGAAAATTGAATATGTAATATTGGACAGAAAGCTCAGGCATGTCTGAGTGTGCTTCCAAGTGTGTCTCCTACGTTTTGTCTCTCTGTACTATATCTTGAGCACCTATTAAAGTGCTGTGAGTGAAAGCTTTTAGTGTTAATAACTCCTTGAGTTTGGCCTCATCTTTAACAGGTCTGGCTTCCAGACAAAGCCAGTTCAGTATCTGATGCTCCCATGTATTAATCTTTTGATACTAGAATGATACATTTTTTTCTAATTTCTCCCTGAAAGTGAAATTAGAGAAGTGCTGTACTCTGTCAGGATTTTACAAATTCCTGATATCTAGAAATCTTATTTAGGATTTTTTTTTTTTAAATATTAGTCGTTGTTTTCTTCATTTGTTTGAATCTGTTCTTGCCATTAAAGACTAGTGTTAGAATATATATATATGTATGTATGTATGTATAAATTGCAAGTATTTCTTACTTCCTCACCATAATTTATAACAGATTAAGCCTAGAAATGCATAATGCATCCCATGTAAAAACTGTGAAACACATAGACTTCCGTGGTAGCACCCTTTTGAAGCAGTAACTTGTCTTTCTGGAAAAAAGTACCGTCATAAATTACTGAAACAAAGGAAGATTAGAGATAACAGATGAAGAAGTGAAGTCAGAAGTACAGAATTATATGGTGTAAAAACAACAACATAGAGGAAAGCTACCTGGATGCAAGACGAATGGTTTATTACTGACTAGCTCAATATTATGGAAACAATATCAAAAGAAAGGGTTGTCTTTAGCACTTACATTTCCTCTCCCTTGTAACCATTGTACTGACAGTTCTTGATAGCAAAATGTCAAAGGTTTATCAAATCTAAGATTGGAAAGAAGTACACTATGTCTTGTTGAACTTCAGGGTGTACCTTTGACTTACCATTATCCTTAGGATATCCTTATCCTACAGAGAGGAGCTGCTCTTTTAAGAGCAAGCAAGTAATACAAGGAGTAGGATATCACAGAAACTTTTGACAGGGTGATATCCTGAAATAGAACAGAGCAGGAAATTACCTTAAGAAATATAAAATGATGTTTTCATGTTGGTACTCTACTTGCACTAGCTTTCTTCTATAACCATTCCAGAGAGCTAGAGATTGCCAGAGCTTTTTCAGTTCTGAGGCATGCTGGCAAGTGACTCAAAGTATCTGATCGTAACTTTTAAGCATGCTATTTAGAAGTCTTAGATTATGAACGGTGAATTGAACCTATTCAATTAAAAAGTTCAGAGAACTCCAGTGAAAGTGAAGGAGTAGGGATGGGGACAGCTACCTTCTTGATACTATCAAGCAACAGCTGCCAGAGACTGCTTCATACTGGTGGCATATTCTGAGTATCACCTCAATCCAGTAAATATGCTCTGATAGTGACTGTGCAGAGAAAAACACTCCTTCTATAGGCAGCAATGCTCCTTGGTTGCAAACTATGCATCTGCCAGCTCATGGCTAAGAACTTTTACAGACAGTATGTTCTGGATGATATCTTCTCTTGCTCAGGTTTGACTGACTGTTCCTTAACCTGCAGCATGGGAATTCCCAAAGGTGGGAATTAGAAAACGTGAATCTTAGAAGCAGTATAGTATACTGTCCTCTACTGTCTTCTAATACAACTTATTTTTGCGGCTCTGATATGTTCTTCTATCTACAGGCTTTGTCTGTTCCCTCAGACAGCATAGATGTGATGAATCACTTTTTTAGTGGTAAAATATCTTCTAGAGAGTGGCTTTAAATTTTTGTTCTCTTTTTACAGTTCATCAAGAGAAATAATACTTGGATACTGTACTTTTTTTCTTTGTATATACCTTATCCACCTTTACTCATTCCTATCCCTAAATCCATTTGCATGATGCCCAAGATGTTTTCCATATAACCTGCAGTTCAGTGACCCTGAAAGTTAATGGATTCAGAGCTCTCAATTCTACCTGACCCACTGTTCTCAATGAGATACTTGTCAGATATATCAACTCCCTGGGGCCTGGACTGTACCACAGTAACATTTTATAAAGCACATAGAAGAGAAAGGTATTGAAGAGGCTTTCAATCGGTTCTGCAAACAACTGCCATTTAATTGATTTTTTAATTTATTTTACATATTTTGTCACATCTGGTACCAAATAACATAAAAATGCATATTATGCAAGAGCACTGGGATCGCTTCTGAGAGCCAGAGTGCCTGCCTCATACTCACAGTGTTATATGCTGTTAGCCTATATCTAAATGGTATGCAAGTAAAAGGATTGCTTCTGCATTCAGCTCTCTAAGTGGGGTTACATTCATGCATCCAGAGAAATACCAGTTGTATTCCCACACACCTGACTTGATGTTGAAATAAATAATTGTTGCAGCCTGGAGATGCTGCAAGCAATGAGGCTGCAATGAGTACAAAGCTCAGACTAACCAAGTTATTGAAGTTTCATTGAAGAATTACATAAGATACAGAAAGTATTCCTGGAACTCAAAAGCATTACTTCTGTTTTGTTTATCAACGAAATTGATAATATTGGCCTTAATCCATTGCTCACTGAATGGGTATTGGTTTCATCACTCTGGAATAGTGCACAAGAAAAACTGAATTAAATTGCTTAAAGTTGAGGTGGAAAGGCATACATTAAATTGGAGACTGAGAGGGCACTAGAATGTTCTGATCACCTCTCATCTGGGACCCTGACCCATGTATCAACTGCCCTTTGGCCCAGACCCAATGCCTAGCCATGTCCCCAGCTGCATCTCACTCATTTGGCACCTTGCCTTGGCCTCCTCTCTGGGAATCTGTATAGCTATCTGAACTGTTGGATGGGTCTTCATTCGATGCTGGTGATGAAAAGTCCTTGCTGCCATCCTAGCTCAAATCTCTCATCACAGCTCTGCTAGCTTTCTGCAACAGGCTCCACTTAGAATCATTGCTGGAGGAGGCAAAATCTTCTTCTAGCTCACTTGTCAGCCCGTGATTCTGATTTATGATGGACATTATTGTAAAACACAAATAAATGCTTTCTAACATTTATGTACCTTCAAGAAATGAGCCAAAAGTATATGTGGCAAGAGACTGAGAAGAGAAGGTTTTGTTTCTATTGGAAAAGTGAATGGAATAATGTTAACTATCCCCTGATTTATTTATTTTTTTATGAACTTCACATCAAACAATCAGAGCTTCTTTATTGCTTTTGTCAATCTGATATTGTCAGAAGTGCAATTCTTTCTGAGAGAGGTCATGCTGGAATAAACAATGACGCAGCATACTGTTTTCCCCTCACCTCTCCACACTCAGACTGTGTGATGACACTGAGGGCTGCCTCATGATGCCATCTGTGGTTGTTTGAGACACTTTATCTTTGAATCAGAATTATGTTCATGCAGGAGGCAGGTATACTTTTACTAATTTTCAAGCTGACACACATCATGGAGAGTTTGTACTCCAGAAATAATTGAAAACATGGGAAAACAAGGAATTTAGGGAACTACAATTTATAGTATTAATTCAGTACATCCCATTCAATAATGAACATGGCTTCTTAAGCCATTCTTTGGTCTTTATATGTAACACAGCACATTGTCTTAGCAGATGAAGTAATCTGGTTTCAAGACATTTCAATACCCGTTTCTTGTGGTGTACTGACTAAAACGAAGAAATCTTGTTGCGCCCTATCACCAGAGGTCTCTGAAAGGGAGAAGTACTGGTTCTACAGTAGATAGATGCCATTTAGTTGCATTTGTTTCTAGAGTAACTGGTAGTTCTTAGGCTGTCACCACTCAAACTAGCTGTGTCAGAGGCCCTTCTTTTGTTCTGGAACATGAATTAGCTTAAAATTTACCTCTGCAGTGTAAATAGCTAAGTGAAGTAGAATTACTCAAGTAAGAGCATGAAATCTAAGCAATAATAAAACATAATGCACTACTGTAAAATACTTCAAGACATAAACAATCCAGGATTCAGATTTCATAAACACCTTAGTGCTAACTGCGCACTGCACAATCTCTTATTCAAACTTTCCTGATCATTTTTGCAAAAGAGAGGGACAAATAAAGTGATGATTTCTAAGCTGCTTCACTGCTGAGTCTTAGAAGAGTTACTAGTGAATGTGACAGAGCGAAAACATCCACTGACACAATAAGAAACTGTAATGCAGTTCCACCACAGCTAGCTCTAACGTACAGGGAGGTCAACTAAATTGCACCATTTTAATAATGTAATAAACTTTCAATAGTTTAATCAAAGCTACTGAAAAAAAATGCCCTTCAAAAAGTTCATGTAATTGCGCAGCCCCGTTTTTAGTCTGAACATTTAATCTCAGAGCTCCTAAGAAAAGATAAAAATCTGGTTCTCTCAAAGACTAACAACAGAAGCTCTCTATTCAAAACCTAGTTATCTTCCATTTGTCAGAGGAAAAGTCAAATACTTTTGAGGATGTATGGACTCATCAGGGGTAAAAAAGTAAAAGGGAAAATGATAGCAACAGTCTCTAAAGGGGGCTGCAATCTGAAAGGGGTGAGACTCCACTTAAAATTTATTAGCTGTTGATCTCTTTCCACCACTTAAGTTATAATGTGGTGAGAGCCTGATGGTGATGGACACTCTTCCTCCTTGATGCTGATCCAGAGAATTAGGATGATGAATGAGGCACACAAGCATGGCTCATGACAACTGCACTGCCACCTGTTCCACTGCTATTTGGTACTTCAAGGACACTTGTGAATTCTTCTAAAGTTAAAAACAGAGTACAGATGAAAGTTAAACATTGCTATGATTCCCTGAACTGTATGGAATGGATTTGAGCAGGAACGCATCTCTGGATTTTTATAGAGATTTGGTGAGCATAAGGTGCACATAAGGGATGGGGAGCAGAGGTGTCCCCATACTGCTTTCCAACCATCAGGGAAAAAATGACAAGCCCTTGAGCAAACAGCCCTACCTGCTTATCTTTTACCCACAGAACAGAGCTAGGTGTGACTGAATAACAGACATTTTTGGCTGGATGGTCAATTTCCTATGCCACCATGTAGTGTTCCATTAAAAAGTGAAGAAAAGTTGGTGTAAAAATAGAGCCCCTTCACTTTAATCATGAGCTGTTTCAGATCATGATCACATCAGTCCTTAAAATGTGGTATTAAGATGACTAGAAAACCAAAGTGTCATTTTGAAGTGAGTTTAAATAATTCCCTTGCAAAATATCAAGAGTTCCTCTCACAATTATATCCTTCCCCCACATTCCAACTCACATTATGAATGGGCTAAAACCATTACCTAATTCTCCTCCTCCTCCCCCCCAGAATAAACAACACAAAAAACATAGTTTCCTAATACTACAGTTCTAAGTGAATTTATTCTTCATTCCAAAATTCACTGGTCTCGGATGTAGCCAAAGATTTAGGCTACCAGGATATTTTTTTCAGCTGTAGCTTTTATTTCTTTCCATACTATTCCCTGTAGCATCACTAGAAAACCACAGTACTGCCAAAACACGTTCTCTACTCTTCATTTTCCTTACTTTTATGTCAGTGCTAAAACAGAATTCAGAATTCTGCTTAGATACAATATTATGAAAAAAAACTAGCTTGTTAAAAAACGTTTTTTTAAATGTAAATGTGCACTTTTTTAGAAAGCAGAATCAACCTAGAGATTGTTGCAATACAGCCATAGATGACCCTATGTATAATATAGCTTTCCAGTTAAAAGAACTTAAATAGCTTTGAAAAATATACAATCTGATGAGTCTCACGGAGAAAAAAAATGACAAAATTTCAACAAAGACAGTACTATTCAATGCAAAAAAGATTATCAGATAACAGTCTGGCAAAACTAGGAGAGGACTAGTGAGTGAACTTGCAAGCAGCTGTTTATTTTTTTTTTTTTACCTTCTACAAAATAAAATCATATCCATAATTGCTACATTAGTATTGATCAGTTGTACTAAGTTGTTCTTAGACCACTATTGCTAAATAATCATCATCATCATCATCATCACCCAGAAATTATATAAATGTATGCTGCTAACATTGCTGCTTCATTTTTAAAAAGATTGCATACATTAATCGGGTCATACTTTTTATAGATAAGTTTTGGTCTTAGCAGCTATGCCAGAGAAGCTAAATTGGACTTCTCATTCTTTAGATAAAAGAAATAATAATAATAAAACACATCTTCCCAAATCCTTAATGTAGATGCAGGCTTTAAAGTGTATCTTTCTTTCTGAACTACCCTGATGCACGGTATGAACTGCCAGCAGTAGAGGATTTTCTTCTCTAAGGCATATTCAGCCATGGCTGAAGGTTTCTGGTAATTCTGAAGCATGAGGCATGGGAACACGGTCACTGCTCCAAGCCATCCAAGTCGTGGGAAAATTCACCTTCAGTCATCCATTCCTTCTTGTCTCATTCTTCCAGAGCAGAGAAACCTGAAACTCCTCTACACTCACATTTCAAAGGAGTGCACTCCTTTCCTATTTCCCATGATCTTCATTTCTACCACCCTTGGCAAGAGGCACCCCTATGAAAAGCTCTCATAATCCATGAATGTAGGAACAAGAGGGCAGGGACTGGATCTACCAGGGACCTTTATGACTTTTCCAGGCTTAAGAAGAGGAAATCCGTTTCCACTGTCCTGCCTTCCACTCTCCAAGCCCTACAGTGAGGAAAGCAGGAATAACATACTAAAAAAAAATCTTATGGAGAAACTGCATAATTGCCAACTCCTGTGAATTTTTATAATTTCATAGCTTTGAGGTAGTTCTCACAGCCCCAGTTCCTGGAATCAAGAGCTTACAGTAGACCCTTTCAATTATAAATAAAGTTGTTAGCTTTTGTTATGGTGAAGAAAAGGCTTCTCATATGAAGCAAAGCCAAGGTAAGGAACCAGAAGGTAAATAAAAAGAAATCCCTAAAGCATCGCTATTATTATTTAATCATCTGATTGCTTCGGTGGAATGAGTGTGACTCATGGTTTCAAAGTGCTTTTAGGCATGGCAATGGTTGAATGGGAAAAGCAGAACATCTTCAGCACTTTTAATGGATGCTGGATTTACTGTTTAAGTGATATAATTAATTAACCATGTTAAAGGATAGCAGGACCCATTCTAGATGTGAGAAAATTGTAACCTAGGAGAAAGAGAAAACCCTTGAGGGAAGGGAATAAAGGAATGAATAGAAAGTAAGAAAGACTACACAAAGTCCATTTTCATAAGTTTTGTTTCAAAAAGAGCAAGTTCAAGTCCGCATCTTGGTGTGGTGTGAATATAGTGCCCTGGATAATTAGTAATTGTGGATATGTTATCTGTCTTGATTATGGAATGTTTCCCTGTCAGAAGCAACATTTTTACAGGCTTTTGGGTTTTGTCATTTACCACTTAAATGTTTTGTACTCCTCGCTTAATTTCCTGCAGAAGAAATGCTACAGTTCTCATTTCAGAAGCATTTGTAGTAACTGTTATTGTTTCCTATCAGCAGTTCTGTGTTTTGAAACAGAACCAAATTGTCTGTTTAAATTCTGTCTTTGTTATACTTTCTCCAGCATTGCTTATGAGATAGCAGTTTCACAGACAATAATCTGGAAAGACTGAAATAGAATTTGCATAACAGTTTGCGTTACCTTTATATCAAATCACAGCTGATAGCACTGCTTCTTGTGTTCTTTATAATCACCTGGTACCATGAGATCTCCTTGCTTTCAGGGACTCAAAAGAAATCTGATACGGTACTGAAGTGTAGACACCTACAGTTGTAACTGTCATCTTTCCACAAGATTTTATGTAGACTACATGCCTTATCTCTACCTATAAATGTTCTACATAGCACACATATTCCTTGGGGAGAACTACCACAATGGTGGCAACCTTAGAAACAGATACTACGTCCTCAAATCTCATCGCTGTTTAAAATGAAATATGCACAAGAAGGAAGAATAACACAACCCCAGATATTAATTATATTTCTTTGTCATTCTCTGGATCTGGTGTAATTTTTCCCCCAGTACAAATAAATCATTTAAAGAAGTTTTTATTATATTCATCTGTGTATGTGGTTCTCTTCTTTTTTAAAAAATGTCACAGTGAAATGTGAGGGGTGAGACTGTAAGACATCACAGGTATTTTTTTACCGATTTGAATTCAATTCTGAATTTGTAACCATTGAGTGTCCCACAGGTTACTATCCACAGTCCACCACAATCATCACATTTTCATTGTCCTGTTCCTCAAGTCTGCCTGTGTTTTATCTGGATCTTTTCTCCACCAAAAGGTGTCAACAATTATTAGCAGATGGAGACAAATTCAGAAGTTGAATAAATCAGTGTAAGTATATTGAAGCCAGTCTTGCCCTGAATGCATGAAAGCTCTAGTGTGGAAGGATACAGAATGAGGAGCTTAGAGTTATGCAGTTATTCACTGGATAGCATAAGTCAAACTCATATTGGATATAACTTTCTTCTAGAGCTTTGGCTAACAAAATATATCCAGTTTCCAAATGAAAAAGAATGCAATTGCAAGCCTCGGTAGCATAGGTAGAGGAGATACACAGTGATTTAAAGTCATTCTTCGTTGACATAAGAAAAAATTTTCAGAAAGATGTATCACATAACTTAAGATATATTATAACCTAGAAATACATTTGAACCGAGCTTTTTTTTACCTAGCCCAAACAACTAAGCCAGCTGACCCACTGTTTTAAATGCTTGCAAGATAAAATCATTTCTTGTCAGCTGGCCCTGAGAGATATTGTGGTAAATGGTATTTTACTCTGTTTTAATCTCCTTCTCAATTATTTGGTACCTAAATTTAGCTCAATTACTAAGAAACAGAAAACTCAGCTCTTCTCATTTAATGGAGCTGCCCTTTCCTCCAGACAGAGATTCCTGCAAACCTCACATATTTATAAAGCAATGCCCTTGTGTTGTCCACCATGAATTCATGTCAGAGGACAAAAGCTAAGGCAATTAAATCACTAGTCCACAGAAGTTAGTTGGATCTGGATTCTATTCAGAGCTTTTAGTCAAGCTGGAAGCTCTTTACCTTGGCCATTACTGCTGAGGTTTTCAGACCAAACTTATAATTAACTGTCAGAAACTAATCAGAATTGGAAAAAAAATTCAAGACAAGCAATTATTCATACATTACACTCAGAATTGTCTTACAGTTCTGAAACTGACTCAGACAAAGTTTTTCAAACCTGTTACTCAAAAGATGCAAATTCAGCTAGCTCCATTCACATTGATGGAATTAGGTAACCAAAGTCACAGCTCCTGAAGCTTGAAACAGGTGACATTATATCCTTTATTTCCCAGCCTACAAATAAGTATAGAGGAAGCATGTAGCACCTGATTATTGAGCAGCTTGGGTAGGAACTGAGAGAGGGTCCCTACTGTATTACAAGCATTTTGAAATAGCAGTGTTTCTCTGTTGTTGTTTGTTTGTTTGTTTGCTTGTTTTGTTTTTTTGTGCTCACTCGAAGAACTCTCATTGATTTTAAAAGGTGTGTACACATGTGCTTTTTAATTTTTGTACAAGAGTTTTATACAGGAACTATATCTGTCACTTTGTATTCTCCATAAAAGGCTGGGTATTTACTGGATGCAGCTATGTTTTTTGTCCTGCAGTGTTGTGGTCTGAGAAAATGTTATAACGTTGATCCCTCCTGTAAGATCTCACATACTATTTTAATGGTTTTAAATTTGTGTCCTAAAAATGTATCAAAAACATATATATCTTCTGTCTGTCCTTGAAAGAAGCAGTATGCAATACAAATATGGTCTCAAATTTGCACGCAATGTAACCTGAACACAACTAAGATCCCAAGAGGTAAAATATGAATTCCAATTCTATATCAGCAAAGTTCGAAAAATACAGAAAATTCATATTTCAGAAAGTTTTTATGGTTTTAAGCTGGTTTTCATATATATATATTTTTCTTTTATATTGAGAAGAATTCTGTATAGGGAAAAAAAAAGTTATTTTCCCAATTTGCCATCATTTTATGCCTTGCTGATAGCTTTTCTTTTTTCTGTCCCTACCCATGCATTTTCTTTGGGTGTTTAACAGTTCCCTCAGGGTAGGACCAATTATTTATGACAAACTTCTTCATGTAAGATTTATTTGGGAAAACTGTTCCTATGGAAACTGCTGTTTTCAAACAGTCTTGCATTAACTTCAAACAATAGGACTGCATATGCAATAGAGAACAGATATTTTATTTGCAGGCCTATTCTAATGAATTTGACAACCAAATAACTTGCTTAGAGGAACAAAATTAGGTATATTCTGTGATATGATCAATTGGGCATTTAGCCATCAGCAGATAGATAGCAGCAGTGAATTAGAGAAACCTAGTTCATTTTATCACAGCTGGTCTCTTAAAATTTCAGAAAAAAAGATTTTACAAATATCAGTAAGTTAAACTTCCATTGGAATGGTGTGAAGAAGCAGAAAGTACTGTACCATACTTAGAAATAAAACACTGCACATTTTTATTTTAGAAACATCAATTTTACCTGCATGAAATACAGACACTATAAGGCCTTGTCAGTAAAAGTAGATTGATAGTCCTGGATGCTACAGACACTGTTGATTTCTGGGATTTCAGAATCACCCTCTTGCAATTACATTTTCTCTTTGTGGTGTTTTTCAGTTCAGTCTCACCTCACATTACCTTCTGCTTGTCTTTTGGTTTTAGTAGTCCTCCAAATGAAATAAAGTTGCAGCATAGCACATCTGAGCAGATTTTTAAAGGAAAAGTTATTTTTGTTTGCGTGAATAAACAATTTGCCTTTTAAAAATGCAATTTAAAAACCTACTGCATTAATTTCCTTGGTGGAACTACTTGGTTTCTAGAGCTGTAATACATTTTAATAATCTAGCCAGGAACTGGTAAGGGCAACTGGAAAGGGATCTTTTAACAACATTCCAGTTCTCCAGTTTGGTGTCCTCTTTTGGGTCCATTCAAAAGGTAATTTTAATATAAAAGCCTGCACTGCCAGTTTAGAGAAGCTGGTAACACTTGTTTATGTTCTGAATAGTCTTGTTAATCGAGATTCAGAAAATACCAATTCTGCTTTCCTTCTAGAAGTGCATTCTGCACTGTTCAGAGGCTATTTTGTTATTTAGGTGATTATCCAAGTATGCTTCATGTATAAAAGGTACAAATTAAGCCAGAGACTGAATAAACTCCAAGACCATGATGTATAAAAGAAAAAAAACCTCAGAATTTAATGCTGGAGTATTTTAATAGCCCAAGACAAATAGACCACAAAATTATCAAATAAACACCTCAGTTTGCTATGCTGCAGCTTCTGGACATATTGTCATGTGCGCGGGAAATCAGAAAAGTGTGTAAACTCACTAAAAGGTGACAGTGCCAAGAAGAGAATTAAATACTTGTGAACTAAGTCACACAGAAAAACTATCTGCTTGTTTTTATGTTGATCAAAGGACTGTTGATGGTAAACATTCTCACACAACTAGAGACTTAAGTAATCTGACAGGTTGCTGGGTAGGTTTGGCAGGTAATGTTCCTTTCCAGATAGCCCCAGATATAAGAAGCATGCTTCTTATCATGAGGGACCTGACAGACTTCGCCAGAATTGTCTAAACTCGGGTGAGTGATTTGCTTTTTGAGCCTAAAGCTGGCCTGACTTTAAGAGCAGAGGTTATTTTTCGATGGTTGGCATAAACAAAATAATTTTGAAATATTTAATTGTAGAATATGCTATATATAATGCAGTGAGTAAATTATAAAAATAACATTATGAGTAGATCCAATTAACTTCTGTCCCCAAGGGACAATAGAGAAAGTCATTCCCCAGTAGGAACAAATGTAAAATATCCAATGCGTAGGGACACAAGGAAAGTCTAAGCCCTACATTTCTGTGATGCTTGATTCCTTCTTGTGTATTCTTTTTCATAACCAAATAATTTGACCAAGGCATAACTGCCTATCCTCACCATTTTTGTCTCCTGTTTGTGGGTTGATTTTACCACTTTGTTTTGATTCCCATGATGTTTCACTGAGTTTTCCCAGTTTAGATGCAGCACTTCTGTCCTGCAGACTGCTTTCCTGCATTTTAACCCCAACATTAATAAGAAGGGCTTTGTTGCCCATCTGGGTATGAAGGCAAAACATTCATTGTTTTTCTTTCTCATCCTCCCATTCCACAGACAAAAAACTAAAAGACATGAACAGAGGAAAAAGAAGTTTCCATCCCCACATCTTAAATAGTCTTTACCTATTAGCCTATTCTTAAACATGGCAAATCTTCCTCCAAACTGAAAAATAACTGTAAATATTTTTATCTATTTATTTATTTATTTTTACTTGAAGAAGATCCATTGTGACTTCAGGCCCAGAAGTGAATTCATGTTTTTAATTTACATTCCCAGTGCTGCTAGCTGCTTTTATAATAATAATAATAATAATAATAATAATAATAATAATAATAATAATAATAATAATAATAATAATAATAAATTCATTCCAGCATCCACTATGCAGATATATTAATATTCACAATTAATGATATACCCATGTTACTGGTCATTGGGTGAGTAATAATTTTTAGTGCTTAATACAACAAGGATTTTCTGAGTCAGACTCTAAGTTATGTGAAAACTGGAAGAAAAAACATTCTGAAATATGGATGTATTGCTTTTAAACAATCAAAAAGGAAAACATTTTATCTATTTTTTCAGGTGTGTTTGTTAGACACAGAAACGCAGTGTTATCAATGCCAAGGCTCTCCATTTGCCAAAGATGAGATTTTGTGAAAGGCCAAGGACCCTACTGTTTTTGATCTTGTTGATGAGATATTTACCATTCTTTTCAAGTCAGCATAGTTTTCTTGACCCACTTACAATGATTTATATTCTCATAAAAATAGGAAAATTATCTGAAAGAAAATGGAGGATGGAAGAAACTCAAAATCACATCTAATCCCTAAATGTAACATTAAGTACAACAGGTGCCAGGTCTTATCCTTGCACTGTCATCACAGATATGCACAATAGCTCATTTTTGACCACCACGTTCTCCAGTAACTGTACCTTTATACCTTTACATGGGCAATTAAATACTGCAGAAAGTGTCACTGGAGAGATTTATTGCATATCCATAATTCACCAAGCAGAGAAGGGCTTGATGTTCAGCCTGCACTGAGAGCCTGAACTTTCTATGCAGATCTTTACTCTTTACTGGGATCCTGGCAGCAACCAGGATGGCCCTGGAGCAGCACTTGAACCTGCCTAGACAATAGAGACGAGCAGAAAGTGAGGGCATCAGAGCCTCAGATCAGAGCCAAGCCTTTGCCCAATCTGCTGAAGAAATCTGAACACAGAAATTTCATTTCTCATAAAGTTCTCTTTGCTTTTACCTTGCAGAATGAGTAAATTTCATCTGTCCTGCTTTATTTCTTCATTAATATATTTCTATATTCACTGAAGAAGAGCTTTGCATCTAAGTGTCCAAGGTTAGCATCAAAGCTGTCATGTTTTTGAGTCACTCTCCATCTAAACCTACTCATTGAATTTTAAAACTTATCCTTCAGGAAAGGAGAAAAACAGTCACTTTTCTTTCCTCCATTACTGGCAATAAATAAATAGATAAATAAATAAAAATTGAATCAACTTAAATACTTTGGTCTATGGAAGGATTCATGGCTGTGAAAGAGGTGTAATTTCTAACCAGTCCAAAATTAGAAACTGTATATTTTGAAGGAAAAATTCCTTAGTCCCCATTCTTCTTCTCCAATTTCCTATAGGCTAGCAGTACGTGATTCTGCAGCCAGCTTGCTGGCTTCTGTGTATGTGCTTCTACAAGCAAAGAGTGGAGTGCCAAATCTGGGGTTACAAACTCCCCTGGGTGATCAGGTGCCAAACTGTTGACATCTCACTGTTGAAAAAACCAAGGGTCTAATCCTCCTCATGAGCCCTGTATTTCTTTAGTTACTGTACTGAAGTAAAGGAATTGCTACAGGTTTTTTTGTATTACAAAATAGAAGTTATATTTAAGTAGAAGCTGAGCGACTTCGTGAAGAAGAACAGGGAATCAAAAAGAGATTGGTTGCCTGCCCTTTTCTTTTTGTAGAGGAGAATTAGCATAAATGTGAATCTTGATGATTATTAACATCATATTTCAAATGTAATTTCAAATTTAAATTTAAATCCTAACCATCTGATGAGATAAAGATAAAATTTGGTGGTTGTGTTTTGTTTGTTTGTTTGTTTGTTTGTTTGTTTGTTTTTGAATAAAACAAAAAATGGGAAAGCATTCAGAAAATGGAACGAACATCTTTACTTTTAGTTAAGTGCTTGTTTCCATGAAGAGCACATCAGGTTCTTACCAGCATAACAAAAGCCTAACAAAATTTCATATATGAACATTAGAGTCCTTAATCTTCATAAATTCCAGGTTAGTACAAATCTAATAGATGCCCCAGGACATTTCATTCTAGTTCTATACCTAGAGCAAAATGTTAGGCAGTTCTCCACAAAATTAAAGTGTTTTCAAGTAAAGAGTTTTCAAGTAATGTTTTCTCATGTGAAACAGTAAGCAAGTATAAGACTTAGAGCTAGTGCCGGGATAGGAGCTAGCTGTGCCTAATGGACTGCACATATCCTCTCCAGAGCATTCCAAAGCTAACCAACATCAGTTTGTGATACATATGCTTGGCACTTATCTTGGCTGCTAGTCAGATTTGCAAGCCAGTCAAGATCTTTGTTATCTTATAACACCTGTAGACAATTATTTCTCTGTCTTCACATTCATATTACCTATTCTTCAGTGAAAACAGGGTCTGATAGAGTTCAGTTTATATGTATTGTAAAATGAGAAGAAAAATTAATGGGGGGAGAGAAAAAAAAGGTTTTGTTGAACAGAATTCCACAACAGATTTGGTTAAGCCCCAAACTTCCCAGTTTAAGCGTATACAAACAAAACCTTTCAACTGAAAAAGGCATGTGCCAAATAACAGCCAAATGGAATGTAAATGAATCTGTCAGCAGCTTACTTATTTGAACAAATAAGATTTAAAGAACAAGAAAAGAAAGATCTTCCTTCTAGCAGTACATTTGATATATGTTTCATAATATAAAATGCTTTGATGCTCTCATAATAGATACTATTAAAAATACCCATGTCTAATTGCAGTAGTATAAATGGGACTAATTCAGAAATCAAAGTAATGTGTTTATTTTCACCTCTGCTGCAGCAAAAACAAACAAACGAACAACAACAACAGAAATACTATGAATTTGTATTGCTCCTGATCTGTCATACCACTGGTATCTAAAAGGTGTCTGAAGCTGATGGGGGCAGGACAACAGAAAATATGACAGTATATGAGTGCAACTACATAAAATATAGAGGGCACTGCATAAACAAGGCTGGAATAAGTCCCAGAAAGAGCCACCTTCTGGAAAACAGGGGAAATGAATATCAGACTATTATTATTTGTAGGTTTTGCTTGCTTATTTGTTTGAGTGGTTTTTTGTTTTTGTTTTGTTCTGTTTTTTCCTCCAGGAATTCATTAATTAATAAAATCGTCCTGACTTTTCTATCCATTACTATATTGAGGATATTGAGGACAACCTGGAGAACTCTGAGCTGTACAATTAAAAGAGCGAATGAAACATAAATAATTCTAGGAGCACATTCAAAGCTTTAATGGGAACATAAGGTCAGTTTTGGTTAACTATTTGGATAAATTTAACCTTTAATGGAGTCTAGAACCACAGAAGTATTTCCTTTCTTTAAATATCCTAATGGAAAGAGAACTAAAAGAAAAATTGTCTTGCAATGCAAGCACAAAATCACTGGACTAAACCAACAAATGAGAATATGAAATTCAGAAGTCTATGCTTGTTATCCAGGGTAAGAGAAATGCAAAACATATGTATGGCAGAGAAATAAATGCAAGACCAAATCCTAACTGTAGTTACACCCATAAAATCCAGAGATCATATTTGAACTAAATGGTGATAGGTTTTAAAATACCGTCCTCTTAGTCAGCTTTGGTGGTGTTTCTATTGGAGGTTAATACAGTTACAAATGCACTTCTCTGAACTGGAGTCATCCCTAAAATTACAATTCAGTGTTTTAGAAAATGAGTGCTGCACAAATTTTTAAGCTAAATATCTTAATAAAATAGGAACTTGATTCAATCTTTACATAGATTTTAAATGCATGAGCCAATGCCATCACAGAAACATATTTTTAAACTATTATGCATGTATAGAAGTCCATTCTACATTTAATTATCGAAGTAGGCAAACTATTTCCAGCAAAGCACAAAAATAATGATTTTAGATAAAAATAATTCATTTATGAAAACCTACATAGAAGACTATTTTTATTATTATCTGATTCTTTTCAGGTTATTTTGCAGGAAAATTGTATTAAGAGATATGCATGGCAGATTAGTCTTCTCCTTAGTGGATTTCAGTAGATTCCCAGAAACAAGTGGCTTCAGCAAGAGCAGTCCACAATGAAATCCGTGCTACATGAGATTAGAAGAATGGATGTGAGACTTTCCCACCTGTGTGTTCATGTGTGGTGTTTGCCCTGAAGGCAAAAGAGAAGTAGTTTGGGTCGGGAAAAATGAAAAATGAGCGACATGTTGAATGTTACATTCTCACTTGGCAGTTTGTAAAAAGGAGACATAATCTGTGTGAGAAACAACCTGATGTAAACTGAGTAAGCAGTAAGACCAGGGCTCTACCAGAACCAAGCCTCTCCTCTCTCTCCCGCCCCAAATCTGCACAGTGGTACAATTGATTGAAAAACAGCAGTCTGAAAATCTCACTTTCGCAAGAGATATTTTTTCTTCATAGTTCCAGTTCTGGGTTTGGTTTTTACCTGTGCGGCACCACTCTCTTTGAGTGCTTTAACAAGTTACAATCTGTTTTAACAATCCGCTTGTGTAGGTGGCAGCAGTGTGCTTAAAGCTATTTGCTCAGATCTTCCCTTTTCTTTCTCCTGTTTCCTCTCTTCCTTATTAGGTTTGATGAGTTTTTTATTCCTTGAAATAAATACACAGGAGAGCAAAAAGGTTTTGCAATGATACGAGCTTCCAGACCTTAGCCTTAGGGTTTCCATAGAGGCCTCTTCTGTCCTCAGATAGTTTGAAAGTGTTAATGTATTACAGTGCCACATATACCATTACAGAATTCATCCTTGAATTATGTGGTAGGTCCTTTTCTCTGTTCTCTTAAGTGGGAATAAAAAAGAAATTACTAAAAACTGAATCTCAGCTTTGAAAAGACTGGAGGGGTTTTGGTCATAAGAAAAAATGTGGTTTGAAGAACTAATCATACCTAATTTCCTTTCCTATCCTCTTTATTTTAAAGTTCTGTTCTCCATCTGGTAAAGCTATACAAGATCTTTAGAGGTGGAAAGAATATGGTCCTGCCAGGCTTAGCTGTTGGCCAAACATGTGAGCTAAGAGGATATGTAAAAGCACCTGCTCGACTCCATCTTGTGCTTAACTGCAGAGAACGGCATTTGGGCTTGGTGTCCTTTATTTACAGGGGTGGAAATACAGAATATCTGCAAACAGAGAGTGGAATCTAGTCTGTATTTTCATATTCACAGTGCTATTTGAACTGGACAAAAAATGTTTCAAATTAGAGCTCTTTTATATATGCCATTGTAGAAATGGAATATGAAATAATAATACTCCAGCACAGAGTAAACAGTGAATAAGCAATAATTAATGGATTGTTTAAATGTGTTACTACAGTCTTGATGACAGGGTTGGGCTTGTAATGATGGAAAGCTATTTTGAGGCATTACTGAACACATGCCATTTTCTTTTCCAGTGGTAAACTACCAAATGTGAAAAAAACTTTAGGGTAGTGTGATAGAAGAGTGAGAGGAAAGGAAAGAAGCTCAGGGTGCCCAACTTCTAATACTTTCCTTCCCCAGGAGATAATGCTGATCATGCTAGTAAGAAATTATTAACTGGAACAATGAGACCTGAAAGGGTGGTGATTACTTCCATATGCCATTTTTTCCTTTTGTAAGAACAAACTGGATCCCTAAAAAAATAGCTTTCCGATTTTGCTCATCCTTCCGCCTCCTTGTGTAAATATGAAGGGTAAGGAAAAGATGGATAACACTTGAGAGAAAAATTCAGAAGCAGTGAATGATTTGCAAAGTGAGATATTGTGTCCTTGTAGCTCTTCTGTAGGTTTAAGATCCTAAGTTTTACATCTTATACTTATCTTTCTAAATATAATGATCTATATTATTAGTATAAATATTTAGTGCTGTATCTGTCTTCTGCTAAAAATCTGATATCAAAATCCTTTATAACGTAAAAGATATTCGAGGCACATGATCTTTTAGGGAGAGTAGTTGCATCTGGAGTACTGTGTTAGCAAATAAATGAAAACTATCAAATTCATTTGTCAAAATGAATTCACTTTTGACTAGGAAAATGCTATTGTTTCTCCTTGTTTATACCAGTGTCTAGTGATTGACATTTCTTGTCCTTTTGTAGCCATGATGGTGTAGGGAACCTGCTTTGGCAGGGGGGTTGGACTGCATGATCTCTAGAGGTCCCTTCTAACCCCTATGATTCTATGATTCTATGATGATCTCTGTAAGAGCACCTGGAGATGCTCCCCCTTCCCTCTGTCACCTGTCAACCCGAGCTGCTTTTCATTATGATCTGACAGTATGCATGGGTTATATTAACCATTCAGCCTGTAACAACATTTAAGGTCAAGACTGGGAGAATGAAAAGATTTATTACGTTTAAATCACTACTTGTTCAAATGGACCTCTGCTCTTTTTCATATATTTATTCGCATCTCCCACGTCATCTACTCATCCCAGGAGTGTACAAAAACTCAAGACAAATAACCCACTTATTTCTGCAACTGAAATATGATCATTCAGTCAAGTTATGCCATTCTCATTCCCTTACTGAGAGGAGGTACACTTCATCACTAATCAATTGTAAATGCTGACCTGATCTTTTAATTCAGAATTCTGCTTTTTGCTTTCTATACTTTTGTAGTAGGTAACGATATATTATTTATTTTGTTGTTTTTAATTAAAAATAATTCTATAATGATTTTAGACACAGGGAATTCAACTCTAACCACAGTAGTATTTATAAGAACTGGATCTGTTATCCCTACAAGGTTTATCTTTTTCTACTTGATACAATAAAAAAAACTTATTTCAGAAGGGCAGGTATTTTTATATAATAGATAAGAAATGTCATCATGTAGGTTTAATGATAAATACTGTTATGATTTTTTTATTATTACTTTTAAAAGAAAGTCAGAAATGGAGCAATTACCTTTTAACTGCTTTAAGGCTTCACTGAAATGGATCTTACACCCATCTAGCCCTGGAGATTTGCCTTTGCTGGAATCTCAAATAAATAGGGAGCAGCAGCAAATTTTTTATTTTTTTTTTTAAGAGAGAGAGAAAAAGAAGAAAAAAAGGATTTACAATTATGATATGAAAGCAGGGGACTTCAATTTGCTGTGGATATCATCGAGATGAGCTCTGTTTATCTGGGAGTAATACATAATACTGTCAAAAATGTTTAATGGCTGCTTTAATTTCAGTTAGCTTGGCCAGTGCTCCTGGGGGTTCACTTTGTAAGCTGAGGGAATATTATTCTATCAGGTTTATGGCTATTTTCTCCATAGAATCTCTTCCTTGTGCTTTTCATTATGAATGTTCTTATCTTCAAAGTAACATATTAAGCTCCCCTCTTAGAGTAGCAATGTCTTCTCATAGGTTCTGCTTGCTTTTATTTTTATGAAGATTTTCTAATGTAGTAAGATCAAATCCAAAATGCCTGTGTTTTCAATCTGTTCTCCAGTGTGAATATCTGGCTTAACAACTGCTTTTTCCAATTTTGGTGATATATTTCATCTTATATCATGCTTTTTATTCAGAATCCAGTCTGTTAATTTCTCAGGACATGTTCAATTATTCTTATTTTTATTTTTATTTTTATTTCTATTTCTATTTCTTTGTCAAAGGGAACTGGATTTTGTTTTATAGCAACATCCTCTCGCAAATCATGTCATTAAAGTGACATTAGAGAAAAACTCAGAGAAAAAGCATATGACATCACTGTAAGCAAATGAGGAAACGTTCAGCATGAGTACGTGGGCAAGGTAGAACAAAAGAGGTGTGTTCATCACCACTTTTTTTCTTTTAATTTCTTCTTAAATCCTATAAACACAGCCCTTTCTTAGTTTTACAGTCAATACCTGTTTAGACTTCTATAATGATCCCTTGATACCTGCCTTCTGGGTGCATTTTTTTAAACTTCTCTGCACTGTAGTAGTCCACCACTGAGGTGGACTTCAAACTAATCTTAATAATTTGATCTGAAAAAAATTGTGTCACATGTTACCCCACATAGACAAGAGGGAGGCAGATAACCTAGAAGGGAATAACTTGATATGCAAAAGCAAGAGAGGGGTTAACTGTAGGAGCATTGGTTCCAGAGAAAGAGATCTAAGAGGTTGACTAGCAGACTAAATAAGAGTCAATAATTTTACACTTGTGAGAAAGGCAAGGACTCTATTTGAATACATAAACAGGAACACAGCACATAAAAAACACTGAAATTATTCTTCACTACTCAACACTGGTAAGGCTTCATCAGGAGTGCTGTAGACAGCTTTGGACACTGCTTTTTGAGAAGTAATTTAATGTAGAGAAGAATTTACTACCTATTAAAAAAGTGAAACAAGAAGAATGGTTCATAGTTCAGAAATTGTGATGTATAAGGAAAACCTGAGGTTGTGCCTTCTATACTCTTAAGGAGTGATGACATTACCCTTTGGTGACCTTTGATCCAGGGAACATATCTGCCCAGCACATTAATCACCAGAGGTATAGAGTCTGTCTTGATGCACATGAATGGGACAGACAACTTTTTGACACTCATTTACCCCAATATTCTAAGAAACTATCAATTCTCACCCTAAATACTTCACGTCTAATAGCCTAGTAGACGAAAAGGGGGAGCACAGCAATCTGAAGCAAACCCAAGAAACAATGTGGGGGGAGAGCTTCCACTGGGAAGAAGAAACACTTGTTGGTGGGTTGCTGCTCTGGGCAGTGTAATGAGCTGTCACCACCTATCAGCTGCTCCATCACTGTCAGGTCTTCAGGGACTGAGTCAGATTTTGTTGTTTTCCTCAGTTAAAGCAAGAAGCCAATGTAATAAATGTACAGACCAGGACCACCTAAAATAAAACCTCAGTCTGTCTGAGGCCAAATCAAACTTCTCTCTGGAGCTATTTGCTAGTGATCAGCTCCTAATGAACAGTGTAGGTGAATTATGTATGAAAAAATCCCATCAATGCAGGCAAAATTTCACAATGGGTTATCTGATGTTTGTCATCAGGCCAACTTTCTGGATGTGAATCCCCATTTACTCTCAGTTATAAAAATAAGTGCAGTAAATATTCCTTACAGTTGTTCTTTGAAGAAATTATTCCCTGTGGTTGTTATTGGAAAAATAACACATATCTAGTAATGTGGCCTTTATCGTGACACAAAATTCAATTAATAGCAGTAACATTTTATGTTGTTTTCTTTTTTTCTACTTCCAGGAAGCTAGAGAGGTAAACAATTGCTTGGCATGTAGAAAATGTAGATATGTACACACATATACATGTATATATGCGTATATATACACCTATCAAGACTCTCTTAATACCTTGGTTTGGAAAAAAATACTTTTAGTATTTTTTAAAGCAAATGTTTTCAAGGTTCCAACATTCTCACAAAACCAGTTACATAGCCAGGTCCCCAGAACTTATTTTACACCTTTCAGCAGAGACTTTAAGACTCTTACAGATGGAAACCTTTCTCTGTTACAGAAGCTGAATTGCCTAGCTTACAAGTGGAGTGTCTCATCACCTGTGGAGTCAGCAGCTTGGGCAAGACTAAATAGCAAAGCTGAGATGATTTTTGTCTCTAAGACTCCAAAGCTAAGAGAAAAAATATCCTCCTTATTAGACCAGACTTCAAGAAGAACATACATAACCTCATTTATATCTCTCTCTGTATATATATCACATGCCTACACACACACAGAGGGCATTACTTTCAGAGCAACCTATGTATGTATGACTAAGACTGAAGATTCATTCATCTATTCAAAGCAGATATATATATATTTATATATATGGAGCTGATATGAAGGAACAGATGAATGCAAGTGATAGTCAACTACATCAAAGTTAGAGATGAGCTACAATATTTTTTTCAGGACAGTTCTCACATTTACTGGCATAAACTCAGTTACTTATGTCAGAAAACCACAAGTTCTTATGTGAGTTATGTATGGCTACATCAGCTTGATATACACTTTAATTTAGGAGCAGAATTATAACTCATATTTCTTGAAACAGGACTGAATTTCACTATTTGCTAAAGACAGTTAATCTAAGGAAGGTGAAAAACTTCTCAGCCTTTTTCAGAACAGGTACAGATCTATCTAGAGATCTAACTGTGAAATTAATGCTTAGGATATCTGAATAGTTTTCTTAAATAAAATAAGTGCCTGTTTTGCATTATTTTATATATACATATTTAGATCTGAAATAAGCATGATGTCCTTGGCTGTAGCAATTATTTTCTTGGACAGACCCACCTGAGTTCAGGGCACTGGGTTGCTGGCACCATCCCACTGCTTAGCCACTCCAAAGCCACAGCAATGATGATGCAGTGTAGGTGAGTCCTGATAGCAGTGGTACAGCTGCTGCTGGAGCAGCAAATGCTCTGAGGGAGGGACTCTGAGGCAAGAGTAGTGTCTGCAATGCGGACAAGAGAACAGGGAGAAGTGAAAGGGATCCAGAAAAGGAGAGTGCCTGCGGACTGGGAGGAGTCACTGCAGACAGGAAGAGAGAGAAACCAAGGTGTTATGAAGAAATACTTCAGAATGATCAAGTGACCCTCTGTGGAGACATTATGTCCTGTTGTGGGGACATCTAGTTCAGCAACAAGTATGCTATTAGCCCTTGTTGGCTTTCAGCTGGAGTGACTGAGGTGTCTTTGAAACCTGCAACCTTGTACTGGTAGTTACAGTTGAAGAGTACCTTAGAGAAGTTACTGGACTGTCCCAGTATGGTAATAGTAGGAGGCTGCTTCACAGTTCCAGGAGCTATAGCTTAGAATTCTACTCATCACCTCTGGTTTTTGTTTAGTTGATCTGGGTTTTACTTTGTTTTGTTTCTGCATATGGTTCTGGAAGAGAAGGTTCAGGTGAGCTACCTTCTGGCCACCTGCTCAATGCTGCTTGCTTTGTTTTGCCCACTCCAGGCACTCCAAGACAGTACTCCACTCAAGCAGGTGCAATCCTAGAGGATTTCCTTTTTTCTCATTGCCACAAAGGTCCTTCTTTTCATTCACTAATAAAACTGATTAGGAAGCAAATATAACTGGAAAAAGCAAACCCTGTGTGAGGGAGGAACTGTGCTCCTCACTTAGAACAGAATCTTTAGCTCATAAGGTCTAAGGGACATGATGCTGTTAGGCTGTGAAATGGCTTCTCAAGGGAAGAAACTGAAATCTTATTGCGTGATTTATTTTTTTTTAATTGAACTGAGAAGAGTGCTTATATACCACTGGGAGTAGTTTTAAGTGGGTGAAGGCATAAGTAAGATGAACATTAAGGTTCTTTCCATATAGTCAGTTTGCTGCTCTCATAAGCAAAGGAATTTAGGAGGAAGCTTAGCAGTGGTGTACAAATACTGTGTGTACAACAACTCACAGAGAACTGGGAAAGTAACCTTTCAACACAGAATAATACAATGCAAATGGAGGAAAGAGATGTATGCATGCTATTCAGAAGGCCTTATTGCCTTGTAAAGTGATGCAGTCCTGGGGAACAGCCAAAGAGCATCAAAGGGTTTAAAGCCAAATCTGATGAGTATCTAAGCTGGCTGAAGGGATGACTGCCTGCATGAAAGCACAGAATCATTCAGACTGGGAAAACTTCAAGATCGTCAAGTCCAACTATTATTCTACAATACTCCCTGATGTAATACATGGTTTCCAAAATACTTAGCAAAGAAATTAAAACATACTGCCTGATTTTTATCATGTCAATCAGTGGTATGATTATAAAAAAGAAACCATAGTGTATCACAGCGAGGGAGTTCCCACTGCAGTCTGTGGGGTAGAACTAAACCTCTGGGATTCTGAAGACAATACACTGCTGTAAATATTGGTAAATTAATTGCTGCTTCCTTTGGGCCAGATTAATTGCTGCCATTTTTATCCTCTCCAAGCTTCTATTACTGTTGCATTCCTTTCATTTATCCTTGATGTGTACATTATGTCACCTTCAGCTCACAGCATCAAATTCAGAAGTGCTGACAAAGAGGAGGAGATAAATCAGATATCAGTATACTGCAGGATGCCTGAAAGATTGGAACACAAAGACTTTCTTTAAGATTCTTGGCCAGAAACCTTTATATCCACTGTCATTGTCACATCCAGTTGTAAATACAACTTGCAGTGTATGTGATCCTTCTACAAGCTCTATCATTAACTAAAATGAACTTAAAGAATCAAAATATTTCATTTCTGTTAGGAAACATCATCAAAAAAGAGCAGGAAATTCTCCTCATACTGACAGTACTCCCTGGACAGATGCAGCTGTAGGGCCTACTACATGGAGAATCTGATGGACTGCTTAATGCTAGTGTCTCTAACTGCAGGAGTCATTTTATAAAGTAGTTTTACAATCTGTATTTTTTCCTTATCTGGAAACCACATAATAATCTTGTTAATAATCTTGTTGGATTTAGTAACTTTTTGATCAAATTACCATGTTCTCTGTGAGAAAATCTATAGCTTCTCCATAGAACCAGCGTAATGCCAACATAATGAATGGCGGTGAAAGATTTCTGTGTTATTAACACAGCATTGTTTATGAGACTGTCATGACAAAAAAAAAAAAAAAAAAAAGGAAAAAAAAAGAGTAAAGGATTTATTCACAAAATAACTTGCAGTGCAAATCTCGCTTCTACAGTGTGCCTGCTGAATTATCTGTTATAAATTAGCTCATTTTAAAATTGGTGAAGTATGCAGAACGTTGCATTCCCTCTGGACCCAGAGCTGTATTCTTTCTGTCTCAAAAGGGATAAAAAAGTAATTAATGAAGATCACCCTTTCCCAGACAAGTGCTGTGGACTGTTCAACTACTCATTTGCAATTTAATCCCAGGGCCCCTATTGCAATAGGTTTTTAGGTGATAACTGGAGACTAATAAAATGGTTATAATAAATTTGTTACTTTTGGAAAACTAGAAAACATAATTTCAATTGTATGATGTAATTGAGACAACTATTTTCTTACAACATAAATTTGAGTGATAAGTAATACTGTACTGCATTACCAGCTGCTAACTTTGAAACTTTCCACAGCTATGGAAACAGATTCTGTAATGCCTCTTTCAGATTTATTTTTTAAAGTTTAAGAGCCAGATAAAGTGTAGAAAGATATAAAGAATCATACATAAAATGACAGATCATTGCCAATCTAATTGCACGTGTTTGCTTTGGGACAAGGACAACCAATGCTATGAGACTATCTGAAAAGAAGAAATATTTCCAACTCCACCTGTGTGGCTTTTTTTGCAATTACTCTGTATAGTGAAAGCAGTAAATTCTTTTTAGTGTTGAAGACTCAGTTCATGTTCAAAGGATCACATTTTCTTTTGGTGTAAATAGGTGAACTGACAACAGTTTAGCACTGCTCATTTAAACCATCTGAGATTCTGTTTTTTGTTGTGGCCTCTTTCCACCTCTTTTCATCCATTTCAAACAGTGCTGCTGAAAAAGCATTGAGGTCTAGATCTGCAAAGCTATTTTGGTGCCTATGTTTCTTTGAAATCAATGTGATTTACGTTCCAAACTGCCTTTGAGCAGCCAAGGTTAAAGGATACAGTAATGTGAAGGTGCACACTAAGTGAAACAATCCTGATTTAAATTTTAATGTGGTTGCTTTCAGTCCTTTAGGAATAAGAAAGCAAAGGGAAGCACTTCAGAAGTCTTGAAAAACACTTTATTTCTTGTGGATCCTTCCTCTCTGATACTTTTAATACCGGTGAACTGTTGTACAGAAAGCTCCCAGGTGATCCTGTCATTTCAGGCTCTGAGTCTGGAAGCGTATGTATGTCAATACTGCAAGCTTTCTTTGCCTGAGCTATAATATCCACCCTTTGTGGTTCATTGAAATGCTGTGTGCTGTGGTGATGATAACATACAAGTCAGTAGAACTCAGCAGGGATCATCTCAGGTGTAAAAAAAAGAGATCAGAATGGTGCCTGTTTAGCTTACAGTTCAAATGAAGAAGTTAGATTCATGATGCACTGAGGTTGTAATTTTTTACAGATTTTTGGTACCTCCAATTCTCCACTTACAGGTAAACTGTTGCATTAACAGAGGATGAAATGCTGCAGATAATGAAAATCATAAAAGTATTATGCAAGTGCTTATTACTACTCACCTACAGAGATAAGTGAAATGCATCATCTACCACCAACAAAAATAGCATTGGTATTTTTGGAAGATTATCTCCACCTGGATGTGGTGGGAAATTTATATATTGCATATAAATCTATATATCTAATTCTTTATACTGCAAATCTTGGGAAATTGTCACACAAGGTATGGTGCAGGTGACACTATCAGACTGATAGGATTCCATACCAAATGATACCTCATAAAACAAATGAAGCAAAAATGTACTAGCATTTGTTCTATTTTCTTAGTCATAGAGAGCATGTTGCAGTTTTGAGTCTACCACTTGGAGTCCATCCAAACCATCTGCACCCATTTAGCCTGAAACAGGGCAAAATACTCTGTAGTCAAAGTCATTCTTTGTGAAAACAGGCTGTTTCTTTGACCTTCTAATTGAGTCAACTATCAGTCTCAGGAGTTTGTAGCTAGTACTGTTGGGGTTTCATCATGAACTGAATAAAGGATGTAGAAAGGATGAAGACACTTCTATGAAGGCTGTATGTACTGTGATACAATATGGCCATGGTGGACCTCCTGGCAGACACCAGCTAAAAGTATCTCTGAAAACCATCAGATGGCTGTAATGCCAAAATACAAAATTTGAGTCAGCTCATAAAGGTCATAATTAATAAAGTCCTTTCTATGAAAATTATGTGTTACTGAAGATCTCCTGAGTGAAAATTTCCCAGTTTTTTTTTTTTTTTTTTTTTTTTTAAGAATTCTACTTGCTGGTGATACCATAAATCATCATAGGGCAATGGGCTAAGGATGGTGAATGGACATGAATCACTGACAAGAATCACTCAGGAGCAGACGGTGAAGTATCATTTCAGTATTTAAGACACAATTTTAGACAGGTATTGGAATGCTCCTGTCACAAATTCACTTAGGATTGTAGGCAATGTGGATGAATTATATCTGTGTTTTCTTCTTTCTTAAAAAATATTTACATATATACATCAGAAAGTCCTGCAACCTACAGTAAAAAACATTTATGCTAGCTATCTTGAGAACTAAATTTACAATGTTGTAATCATCAATTTTGCAGTTATCTCAAAAATGTGTGAGTAGACGCTCTAAGCTGTATTACTTTCATATTCAATGTGAAATCATGTAAATGGGAAAAAAAGGACACCCTTTTTGTTCTGCTGATCTACTCAGGGCTATGCCAGTCCATGTCCTTGTTCACACTGTCTCACAGTGTTAAAGGCAGAGAATCATGTGTACCAGCTAGTACTGCAAGCTTAAGCGACAGAGAGATTCAATGGTTTCTTTTCTATAAGAAATTTCTTGACCCTACTTTTTTAATTGAGATATATAGAACACTATTAGAAATATACTGAAACACAAAGATACTAAAGATGCAAAATATATGCTACCCAAGAGATTAAGTATGATGCTTCAGTATTTCTCTTTCACTGTTCTATGATTAACAGGCTCTGGTGTTGGTCTTCACTGTTGCACATCCTTAATACCTCTACCCATACCTTTTGACAGCAGTAATTTCCAGACCCCATCCCCTCCATAGATACAATGTACTGCAATGTGAGGAATACGTATGTGAGCAGACTACCTTGGGCCTGCAGGAAGAAAACTTGCAAAGGGTTAACTAGGGAATTACACATTTCTATCATTCAAAGGCAGCTGCTCAGAGAGTATTCTTTGTGTCTCTGCTTTGATAAAATGAGGCATTTGCTCCTGTAGCAATTTAGCCTCAAATTAGGAGGATTACTGCATATCCTTACTTGTGTTCCTCTTCAATGAAACGTTATAACCATCTACCTAAATTGATTTTGAATTGGTCTGCTTAAGGCCACTGAAAGACAATCCTGGTTAAGCTGGTTTATCCCCTGCTTAGTAAATTTAGTGTAATTTTGTAATCTCCTGATGCAAGCTGAGAAAGTTTTAATCAAAGATTAAACTGGGGTAAGTGAAAATACAAGGAGAGGTTTGCAGCAACTGAACTGGAACAATCTAAAATCAGATATCTTCTTGAATCCAGGGCTGAGGCACAGAGCCTCTGAAGCTGTAATACACAGGCAATCACAGAGCCAGTTCAAAGACATCTATGGAGACATGTACTATTTCTTTAAAAGTTGAGAAAACAGGCAGCAGGTGCCCTGGGGAAGACATGGTAGTAAATTAAGTGAGGGAAGAGAGGCTTTAGGGCTAATAACTGTTTTCTGTACTCTAATAATGGTCTTCGAGAGTGCTGGGAGAAATGCTTTCAGTGATTTTTTACAGCTGCTGCAGGAGAGCATTTGTCCTGAAACTGCAAAGTGCTCTGTTTGAACTGAGTCCTGAGCATCATCTCAACACCATTTTCAGCCTTTGGTTTATGAATATGAAGGTCAAAGGCTTGCTTAAACAAATAATTTTTAAAAAGGGTAAGCCTGATACATTCTTAGTGCCTGTATCTAAAAGTAACCAGTGTTCAGCCTTATTTTCTATATTCAATTTTCCTGTGGAATACATTTAAAGGCTGGAGTTTTACAGGTTTCTCAGAGTAGGAGCAACCTGGGAAGTTCCTCAGATTGTACTCAGTGGCACTTGCTTATGGTTCTGGGCTATGGTTGCAGGGCCACTCAAGAGAAATATCACAAAAATTGTGTAACAAAAATGAATGTATTTATTTTTAAAATTAAAAACCGTAGACTTCCATTTTTACTTAAAACTTGTGTCACAAAATGTCAACTGTCACAGACAGTGTCAGAAGGAGCTCTTCAAGCAGTGTGTTACCTGCTCCCTCAGAGGTACCAAAGTCAGCAGCCTGTGCAGGCAGCTGTGGTGAGGGCAGGTCCCAGCACTGCCATGGCTCTTAGCACAGTGACAGGAAAGGTTTCTTGCTGAGTCCTATGTGCTGATATATTGTAATTGCCAAGCTGCTACAGCTTTTGTAACTGTCCTCCCCTGTATTATCTATTTTCTAACAGAACTGCACATCCACATTTCTTTCCAGGGGCCAGAATGTGCTGGAGAACTGCCAGCAAAGAGAAAACCTTACTTTGTGTTGTATCCTGTGCAATTAAATGCTATAAAATCAGGCTTCATATACTGTGTCATTTAACACTGAAGTTGAAGAGAGCCTGAATAGTATGAGTTGGCTTAAAACCTGTGTGGAATCTGGTAACAAGAGTGAACACATCTAAATCTCTTAAAAATTTGCAGCCCACACTTTGTGTTTTTCTTGGTTTTAAATCTTCATACAAGAACCTTTGTGAGCATCAGAGTGCTCTTTGTTCCCTTCATCTAAGATTTATTTTTTGCCACAGTCTGCTTCTAAGTACATCATGCTTGGCACCGTTATATTTTTAAGAGTAGCACTTCATTTACTTGGTTTGTAAAAACCAATGCTCCAGAATTTTTCCATTAAGTTATTAGGATAATTGTTAATTTGTTTGTTTTTTGCAGGTCACAGCAGATCTCATTCCATATAACACAAATGGATTGGAAAACAAACTTTGACCTCCTTTTGTGGTCAACAGATAGGCACAATGACAGAGAGTGGCCTATGGCTTCTCCAGGGCTGGCCCTAGTACATTTTAGACATGTCTCTGTGGCTAGCATGAAAACTCTGTGCCCCAAGGGCATACACATCAAGAGTTTAGAGAAGAAGTAAAGTTGTGCTGAGAAGACAACAGCGTACCCAGGAGCCTCTCCTCAGGCACACATCAAGGTTTGACAGCAAGCCCCCAGGGACCCTTTGGGAGCACACTAACAGAAAAAAAGACCATGAAGTCTGAATGTTTGAACATTGATTAGATACTCTGCTCAGTGCAGACACTTGGGACAGGTAGGTCACAGTATCACAATGGGGTAAGCAGAGGTGGGAAGTCCTGGACTCCCCACATAATCAGCACAATAAATACAGACTTGGGGCACAGAATGATGAGGTCCTTTCCTCTGTTATTTTCTTGTCTGAAGAAGATGTTGCACTTATGAATATGTTCTCTGTGGGGTTGCTTATATACATTACAGTTTTAAATTTACAATGAGGAGATAATTCAGTATATTTTTCCCTCATAACTTGTCTCCCAGTATTCACAGTTGTGCAAATCATCTCAGCATGTATTTTTCCATTTTCAGTAGAAACATCTTTGCAACATCTTGTACTTCCGTTGTCTCATTCTAAATAGCATAATTCTGTCAACAGTTGCCTTGCATAATCTTCTCCATCTAAGACCTCACACTTTCTTTCCTCCTGACAATTTTCCTTTCCATTTTAGCAGGTCAGTTTTCCCTTGCAGACTGAATATAATCTCACAGAATGATCAGGTCTCCAGATTACTGCAGTCTCCCTCTCCTTCCTCTGAAACTCTTTAGACTTTTAAAATATAATGTCAAACAGAAAGATTAATTGATATGGTCATTTTGATTTTCATCCCTGGGACTTTACCCTGATGAGTGCTACTAACAGTCTGTGTCCCCTGATCATCCTTCTGTCCCTGCCCTAGGGCTTCCCTTCAGCATCTTTCACCTGTTTGGGCTGTTCAGTTCAGTTCTTGATGAACTCTCTCATTGCTGTAGTACTCTGTGTTTATAAGTTTCAAGCTAAGAACACGATTACTGCAATAATTTAATTACTGGAACCTAAAACTTATGTCATAAGCTCCTTTCCTGTCCATACAAAGTCTTATTTGTCCAACATATTTCTTACTAGTCAAGTAGTTATGCTGATAAATCTCCTTCTCCTGTTTTTGTACCTTCCCTTTCAAGAAGAATCCTGGATTTTTGCTCTAAACATCAAGATATTTTATATGTCTGCTTCTTCCTGCTTAGATTTTTTTTTATCTTCTTGCATGAACTTTCATTCTGACATATTATGCCAACGAGTCAGCCTTTGAATGCTTATTTGGTGCTTGACTTGTGTTGTTCTTTTGTAACAATACTTTCCGCATATTGTCATTACTCTGGATTAATTCCTAAGGATGTTACAACCTTCTCTTTCAAATCCCTACTAAAAATAATTTCTATTTTATTAATACTAAGACTAATTTCCTAATGAAGACTGTGTGAAGACTCCCAACCCCCGCACGTGTAAGACAGACTTTCAACATTCAGAAAATGTACACACACATAATAACTCCCCTAAGTATATGAATGCTTTGCTGTTACCTTCCTCTTTTGTTGTTCCTTAATGCTTATTGAACTTTCTGTTTAAATAAACAAATCAAGTTAAGGGAGATAAATCCTCAGAATAGATACAAATCTGCCACATCCTGCAATCCAAACAAATCTTTCTATTCTTTTCCTATAATATCTTCTAAAATTTAAACTTTCTATCTTTTGGGAGCACAACCATATATGAATATGTCTCTACTCCAACCCACAATTCAGAGGTACAATAAGTAACTAATTTAACAATTGACTTTAACTATGTTAGGAAATGTCTTAAAATCGATATCTCTTTTTTTTTCCTTCCCTCCCCACTAAAGAAATTCATGTCATCAGTTGTCTAAATTAATTAGAAAATAAATTCCAAAGTACAGTGTTGGCTGTAAACACATTTAAGTTCATCCTATCAAAATTTCCAAGTATATGAATGGAACTCAAAGATACCTATACTCCGTTTCTATGGAATTGGAAAAATAATTTAAAGCTGTAGTAATGCATATACAATAAGGCAAGCAACCATTAGGATTACATTAATTAAATTAATTTAAGATAGGCTCACTTCTTCCTCCTCTGAAAATTTGCTTATTAATTAATCCAGCTACCATACAGAAAACTTTGACACAATGCTTAAATAATTACAGTATTATATTGTTTCATCCTCAACAAAATAACTTATAAAGAGTCTACTAAAAGATAGTGATAGGGTCTTTTCTACCCATAAAATAGTACTCAAGAAAGAACATAAATGCTAAACAAAAATACCTAAAAGAGAGTATATAAATCAAGCAAAATGAACAAAGCAAACCAAACGTCAGCGAACACAGCCTGGAGGTAAATTCTTTACCCTTGCCTGAAATATGTGGCAAGTTTTCAACATTTTTAGTAATGACTTTGTGTGTTCACTACAGCCCTGCAAGATCACTTCTCACCAAAATTTCTCTTTAAGGATATACAACAGGTCTGGTTAATTTGCTGCCTTCTGTCTTCTAGCCAATGACATTTTCTTGATCAAGAGCCCCATTGATTCCACTAGAGATTTAAAGAGCACTACAGCTGAGTGATTTGGCTTGTGGTATGAAACATCTCCAAACAGCGTGAATGGCCATCTGAGGACTGTGAGCTGGATGCAGCTGCTAGCCCAGAACTTCTCCTGCTCACAGCATATTACCAGCAAACAGTTTGACTAACCTGCAAGGCTCTGAGAGTGAAGTTGAGCTGATAAAGCATCTGTGATTAAACTCTCTGGAAGCATGCTCAGCCTGGCTGTATCCTGAAGTAAAGTAGTAGGGACTCCATCGAAGTCATTTTCACACCTCATCTGCAAGGTGCCCCCACAGCTCTTCCTCCCTGAGATTCTTCAGGAAAGCCCGAATCTTTTCTGTGAACAAGAAAGAATGGTCAGTTTGAGAATGAAGATCACAGGAAGCTGGCTAGCCTAAATTAGTGTTGAAGGGCTGAAACAATGGTTGATACAGATTGCAAAACAGGAAATCTTGTTGATGAACTATCCTGATTTCCACCATAGATCTTTAGCACAGACAGGTGTTTGTGCCTCATTTTCTTGCTCATGTCAGTGAAATTCGCTGTTCAAAGAGGACCACTGTCTGTAATGGACTTCAAGGTATGGATGTCACTTTAGCTTCCAGTTGTCCTGAACTAATTTCTTAATTCAAGCTCACAACTGCTCCTCCAAATAAAATGATACAGAGTACCACTGAAGAATGCCAGGCTGTTTTCTAAAAATGACTGTTTCTAAATCAGTGAAAAAAAAACATTGACTTCATAAGTAAATAAAATTTTTTTGTTGTGAAGACATTATCTATAGGACTTAAGTAGCTCTACTGTTTTACATCATTTATCAATGAACTAGAAATTGGTGCACCAGAAGAGGGGTGGCCAGCAGGGTGAAGGAGGCAACTGTCCCTCTCTACTCAGCCCTCATGAGTACCTGGAATACTGTGTCCAGGTCTGGGGTGCAAGGCACAAGAAAGTCTTAGAACTGTTGGAGCAAGTCCAAAGTCGGGAGCGGAGGAGGGGGACACAAAAGCGATCCGATTGCTGGAACACCATGAAGAAAGATTGATAGAGCTGGGCTTGTTCATCTTGGATAAGTCTCCAGGAAGACCTCATTGCAGCATTCCAGTACAAGAAGGGTGAGGGACCAATTATTTACATGGTCTCATATTGATAGGATAAAGGGGAATGGTTTTAAACCAAAAGAGAAGACATTTAGTTTAGACATTAGGAAGAAATTCTTTACTCAGTGGATAGTGAGGCACTAGCATAGCTGCCCAGCAAAGCTGCAGGTGTCCCATCCCTGGAGGCATTAAAGGCTGCATTGGATGGGACCCTCAGCAGTCTGAGCTGGTGGGTGGCATCCCTGCCCATGACAGGGAGGTTAAAACTATGTGACCCTTCCAATCCAAACCAGTCTATTGTTCTACAATTGTATGATTCTCTGTAAAGCTCATGGTATGAAGCTCCTCGTTCTCTGCTTTAGCCTTCAGACTGATCTTAAATAATACAATTCCTAACGTGGAAGTTGGTCACTTAATGTAGATATTTTTTTGCCAAATGAACTGTAATCCAAGGCTCCACAAAGCATACAAGACATCTACTGATTTCACACAGACATAGAAAAAGTTAGTTATGTATGTGTGTAAATAAGTGCTTTGCTGGATGAGAGTCTGCACCTCTTCAAATAATAATATATATATCTAAAATTTCAACAGTAAAATGTAGTAAATAAATGAATACCAACATGGTAGCCATAGAATGTACTCGGTAGAGGAAGGAATGGTGAAAGATAGTTTAAAGAAATCAGTTTTTCTAGAACTAAATACAGCAAGTGTTTTTTTTTTCTTCAAAAGTAATCCTTTGTGTAATATTATCCAAACTATCTACATATTTCAATATTTTTTTTTTTTCAGAGAAACATGTTATGGGAAAATTAGTATTTCCTTGAGAATCAAATATCTAGAGGATCAGACATTTCCAACTTCAGTAATAAGAGGATATAGCTAACATGAAAGTGTTAGCTACAGATGAGAAAAATACATTCTGGTTAAAAATATATCACAGCATATATTTTTATTTATTACTGGAATGTCTGTGAAAGGGAAGGTTTTACTTTCTCAGGTGTTTCAATGCACTTATTACACAATAAATAGGACCTACAGCATCTCAGAAACTTGTTTTGATTCCACTGAACATTGCACTAGATTCTAGAAGAGCATTTTTTTGAAGGAAAGTTATAATTCTGAATTGGCACAATACCTGCTGCTTCTCAAATTGCCATTAGCATTTATGCTTTCTCAATTAATACAGTAATTTCAAAAGCATATTATTACAGCTTTTGCATAAGTTGTGAATAAAATGAATATATTTTGCTTTTGCCTTTATTTTTCTTTATAAACACAAGAATGCTTGACATCTAGCCAAACTGATAAGTTGGCAAGCTTGAAAAGTATTTATTTTTTTAATATTGCAAAAATAAATGAGAAATTTTATTTTTCAAAATGAAGTTCAGCAAACAAACAAATATAAGTGAATAAATGATGTGTTTAATATCCTTCTGATTGTAAAGTTACGTGGAAAAAAACATCACCAAGCAACATTATGTCCTATTAATATAATATACTAGGCAAATAAATAAATAAGTATCCCAGAAAACCAAAACAGAAGAAAATCTTCAACTCCAACATTATTACTCCAGCATGCTCCATATAAAGGAAAACTTACCTGCTTTAGGTAGGAAAATTACATTTTGCATTTTGCCTTTAAAAGTTTCATTCCCAAAGGAGTTCACATATAATTTGGAACAGTATTTCTCAGACTGGAAAATTAAATTTTTCTGGTTTTGATGTTGTTTTGCTTTGTTTGTTTTTAGGAGGATCTTTCTGGTTTTGGTTTCAGTAAAGCATCTCTACCCCAGATGTACTAATTGATTCTACTCTGCTGGTTGGGAGAAAAAAAACAAAGCAAAAAAAACCTAGAAGCATTTGAACTACCAAATCTCAGATGTACATATTTGAGACTAACAATTATTCATAATAAAAAGCAGCCTACTCTTCTCAGCCATTTGGTAAGTTCCAATTCTCAGCTGAATTTACATTTTCAAACGTAGAGGAGTGATCTTGTTAACTTGTTGCTGTCTTTTTGTAAGCATGTGCAAAGTTGAAATCCATATCTTGTGTTATCCTGGAATGACAATTATTGAAATTTGACTAGGAGTTTCTTTGGAATATCTAAGCATAAGTGATAAGATGCATACAAGCCAAAAAACGGAGAGATTTGTTTTTTTTAAAAATAGGTCCGGATTGCTGAAACAAGTACTCTGAAATCAACATACTCTGATTTCCATATTTATACCCACTAATCACAGACACGTACTATCAGAAAGCTCTGTCCAGTATCAAGATATGACGACAACATAATTGGACTTTTAACTTCTATTTAGATTGCTAATTATTTCATTGATATTCAAAATATCAGACGATATCGGAATATCAGTATGTAGTTAGAAATTGCCCTCATGCACATTAGTTGCTGTGATTAAACATATAATTATAAAAAAACCCACACTGCTGAACCCAAACTATCTTTTGAGGAGGTGTGTTATTGTTGGACACTACTAAGTAAACCTTGCTGTGCTTGGAGCCATATGGATGATTACCACAATAGAGTGGTACAACATATGTGGCAACCAGGAAGAGGAGAACATAGAGAAATGAATATCCTTTTGTTCCCTATTTTGACATCATGGGGTACATTGATAAGACTAATATTTGGACTTTCTCAAATATCTTCTGAGATTTTGCCTTGCTATTTTGTCCTTATTATGCTCAGCAGTGTGCTTAGTTTTTACATCTTTTCCACTCTTATCCAGTTACTGAACCATGTCCTGAGGATACCAGTAAAATAAGAGACATTGCTTCCGCCTTCTGTGAATCTGACATTATTAGCTATGCTCATCAACAGTGATTCATGCTACCATATTGAGAAAAACCTTTATTGCCAGGGAGCACACAAAGACAGTGCATGAAAGCAGGAGAGAATTTGAGTCTGTGGGAGATGAGATGGCATGCTGCACATCCTTCTTTTATGAAAATTACAGACATTAAATTATTAACACGCAGAGAGTGTTGGCAGAAATAGAAACAACTAATTACATCAGTGTAATCTCTGCCTCCATAAAACCAACTAGAAAAACACTTTCCTTTTAAATAGATTATATAAAAAAGGACAAGTAAAGCTAGTCACCCCCTGTATAAATAAGATTTCAGTGTGTTTTTCTTCACCTACACTTTTGGTGATTTTGCTTCAGGGATGAAATACATCTTGCAATAGGACTGTGGAAGTCAATGCAGCCCTGTTCCTCATTTTGCCCTCCTCTGCTGGGCACTCTGTGCCTTGAGTAAACCCAAATGCCTTTGGAAGACCCAGGAGGGAAAAGCTCACAGTTAGTCAGATTCAGAGGATAGAACCAGTGCAACTTCCTCACTGCATGACTGGAATGTTTCAAAGAAATTCTTCTTTTGTCTGTTCTTTTTATCCCTGCTCACCTTCTGGAAATGTGAAGCAACAAGTCCACGCTTTAGCACAACAAATACATTTTCATCTGGCCAGTACTGAGATGAAGAACAGTTCTTCACTCCCCTCTCACTTCCAAAAAACATTAGCTAAAACGTTATGACCTCTTCAAAAGCTTCGTTGCCAACCTTTTTTTTCCCCTATTCAGAATGAGGCAGCTATGTGACTGTTCACTCACTCATTCAAAAAGCAGAGAAGTGCCAAGTTCCGACATGCAAAAGATGAACATCGCTATCTGTACTGTTGTGACTTTGAGGATGAATATGTTATCGGCAATGCTTAGAATTGGCTGCATATGATTACACGTGTAAAAGCCTTTGGCAGTTACTTTTTTTTTCTTTCTTTCTTTCTTTCTCTCCAGTAGAAAAAAAAAAAAATAAAAGCTGTGCCACAGACAGGCTGTAGGAATGGAAGGAGACTTTTCATCTTACCTGTTTAATCATCGCACAAAATCTGTGTTTTTCGGGCATTGTACAGAGAAAAGAACTTTGGTACCCAAAGAACTGTTCTGAAACTGATGCTTGGGGTTTTGAGATGCTTTATGGTTTAGCTGTGAATTAAGAAAGTTTAGGCAGTCATATGATTAGATGACTCAGCAACGACTTCTGAGATAGGATGACAATCTTATCTCTAAACATCTGGTAAAATCCTTCATGCTTAAAGTGTCATAGAGCTGACTTCAGTGCCTGTGTACCATCGGTGGCTGTAGGTTTCAGATTTCCAGAAGACATCTTTTGCTTATGTTTCTGTGGTAAGGATGGGTTAACAGAACAAAGCTAACACTGTTTCCATAACAGTTGCATTAAAAGCTGTATTCCTATAATCTGTCTCTGTCCTCATAACATGCCTTTTCTCAACAATACTGCTGATTTTTTCCTCTGAAATCTCACAAAATAAATGTTTACCTTGAATTATTATAACTTTTTTTTAACAAAAGTAGTGATCTCTATATTATATGTTACAATCTTCTTCATGTTTCTTCACTCCTGATAAATTCTCAAGAATTACTTGATTGTTTAATCAGACTTAACCAATGATTTTTATAAACTCCTTACAGCATCATGCCATTAAGCAGGCTGTTTATGTCAATAAGCGCACATGCTCTTGGGCACAGTACAGTAGTACTACACAGTACGGAGTTATAAAGAATGCCAATTCTGAAGATTATTTATCTGATATAAGTTCAAGAACCTGAATCCAAATGCCCACTAGAAACAATTTCTGAAAGGGTCAGCTCACCTTGTTTGACTCTTTACCTCCAGCTGAAACTATGCTACTTTCACTAGTGCCACTGGCTAAGGCACTGTCTGAGACCAACCGAGGCAAATTTTATGCACCACTCGGTATAAAGTCCACTTTGGAAGGAGGAAAAAAATATACGTCTGTATATGACTTGTAATTCTGAGGACTACTTTATTGTCAATCTATAAGAATCCCAATATTCATGTAACATAGTGTAAGCAATGTTACAGTACTCCTACCTCAGGTCTGTACAGTTTTTTTTCCAGAGAGGTTATTATTATATTTATTATTGCAATACTAGCAAGGCTCTTGGGAATCTCTTTGATGGAATTTTTCTCATGTCTAAGAACTTGAAGAAGTTAACTACGCATTTCACCTCTTCCATGAGGTCTAATTCTTCCTAGCAGTGAATACCTCTCTTTTTTATCTGTAATACACTTAACCTTATCTTCTCACTCCCAGAAAGCTGAGAAAGAATTTTCACAGTGAAAGACTATTTTGTTCATTCTGTTGCTTTTAAAAATAGAGCAAATCCCATTTGGCAAAGTGAACTCTTCTGTCTTTCCTGTCTTTTTCAAGATCTTACTTGGTAGCAGGACACCTCATTCGGAGAGATGAGATAATTGCGCCAAACAGTTTGCTACGGGACACTATTGTGAATTTGGAAATTGTAACCTTCTATTGACTTGTAAGCTCAAAGTACATGAGGTGCCATTTGAGATTTGTTCTGCTTTGAAGTAATAACTTAATCATTTACTTTAAATCTTCCTTCTCCATTTCATTGGTAAATTTCTGACAAATGCAGCAGCAAATTAATGAATTAAAAAATGTTTAGATACAATGATCACGCAGTTCTTTTTAGCACAGTGTCCCACATACAATTAATTCCATGCTTATTTTCCAGTTCTGAAGTTACATCTAAACTATTCATGTTCTTAAGAATTTCCTACTAATCTTTAGTATTATACATAATTATAACTTCATAGTATTTTTTTAAAAAGGTCCATGTATTTTTTTTTTCAAACTAAATGTCCTCCTGCATTAACAAAATTGTTCATTCCCAGTGCAGTTTAATAATATCAAGGCATGTATCAGGAGATATTACAGAACAAGCATGACTCGATCCCTGTTGCCCTATTTTATTTCTGCCTATGCAAAGTGGATACAAAATGCTTCCAGCTCTAGAGTGGAAGCATTTGCAACAACCATTGTCCTCAAGCATCAGGAAGACCTAGTGAAATTTACTACATAGGCTCTCAGATCTCGGCCATGATATTTCTGAGTCAGTTCCATATTCCCCATCAACCTGAATCAAAATTTGCTGCAAGGACAAAGAGGTTTTTTGTCCTCTTTCCAGCTGGGTTTTCATTTGAGTATTAGAAAGGTCTTCAGAAGGCAAACAACAACTTCACCCAGCAAAGCATTTATTCTTTATGCTTCTTTAAGCGCATTTATTCTTACACTTGGCAGTCCAACCTCAAGATCAGTTTCTATGCATGAACTTGAAGATAGACTTTTGTTGCCCTTTCTCTGTTGACTGAGAAATCTTCAGTCACTTGTTTCTTCATTCCATTTCAGGGTGAACTTTGGGGTGGAAGACAGCAAATCATCCTGGAAATGGTAGAATTCCAGACAAAAGGAAAAATTCACTTTGTGCTAAGTTTTCTTTTCACAATATCTATGACATTTCAGGGTAGAATTACTAAGATGGAAAATGGGAACATATTTTGAAGTTGCATTTTACACTGCAAATCAAGGTCTAGATTTATATATACTGGTGGGAAGTTTGACCATTTGGTCCTAATAACTACTATAACATTTAGCAAAACTTAACTGTTTTCCATATTTTTTTTAGAAGATTGTCATCTAAAATAGTTCCTTAAATTTATATGTTATGATGAATGCAGGATTAAACATGGGTATACAGTAATTCGTAAAGTGACAGCAATAATAATTTTTAATGTTTATTCCTAGCATTAAGTAAGAACCAGCTATTCTAAAAATGCTTGTGGATCCATTTCTGTATCAGTACTTAAAAACTTCGAAAAAGAGGTGCTATCTTTCTACCTCTAATTCACTAATCCTAATTTCTAGTGGTTTGGGTTTTTCATCTGAGAAAATATTTTACTGGTCTTAAAAATATACTTATTTTTTATTTGAAACACAGACATGAGCACAATTATATGCCTTTGGTAAGCTTGATCTTTCATTTCTACAAGAAATCAATATAACACGCAGCACTCTTCACTTGCGAGAACAGCTTTCAATAAGTCTCAGGACTTGATATGCAGTACCTTCTCCAGATGGAATCTAGAATCCAGTTATGGTATCCTTGTTTTAGGCAAGATTTATCTCACAGCTACTACATGTAAGACAGATTGCTACTGATTCTTCACGTTCCAAGAATAATAATCTAGTTTCTCAGTCCTTCTATTCTCAGCATCACCACACTGTACTTTGAATGAACTTACAAAAAGTTCAGGTATCACAGACAGTGAATAAGTTTCATAGTTTTACACAAATTAGCCAAAAATATGTTTTATATTGCAGAAGGGAAAAACCAAGAGAGTCTGTGCCAAAATAATGCTTAAACTGTCTATATGGCAAACACTCCCGAATTGCACATGGCTTGCAGCTATGTTAAAGCATTCAATGAGAGCAGGAAACTAGGCTGTGTATTTAAGTTCACGTACAGTAGAGTCACTGAATAATAAACATCCTCCTCTGACGGAAAGAAAAGCACTAAATATTTCTATATTTATTTGCAATAAAATATCATGATGTAACGCAGTAAAGATGGATAAACAGTGATTTCACAGCAATGACCTGCTGTTGAAGGAAATGAATAATGATACTTTAAAGATCAAAACTTTCCAACTGATTCAGGGTGAAATCTTAATAAAATAAGAATTTTAGAGTCAAAGAAGTTGTAAACTTTACTTAGATAGAGAAGGAAGTATTGAATCAAGTATAGCATTCTTCATTATGGAGCATACAAGGCTGAAAATAGGTTTCAAGTCATTAAGGTATGGACTGGAGAGAAAAAATAAAAGTAAAAAAAAAAAGCAAATAAACACAGAATCAATTGTGCTTTGAAAATCATGGTAAGTGGTTCTAAAACTAGAGCTTGAAAAACGTAGTCACATTTTAATGGGTGAGAGAAAAATTCACTGCCAAATGTAGCCACCTAAGTTACCCATTTATTATTAATTAGTTGTGCTCCAGGACTGCATGACCAAATTTGAAATGGAAAGACCTTACCCCAGGTGACCAATGTGTGAGAACAAATGAGCCACAGTATGAAATGCTGTTTGCAGTGCTCTGGAGCTAGGTGCCGTGCTAACCAGTTGCGTCTGGGGTAAGAATGTATTTCAAACGGAACAATGCAAACTAGTACAGCACTGTCTCTTGGAGACAAAGTACATACTATATGGTACTACAGAGGCTCATAGTTCCACATTAAAAACAAACAAACAAACAAACAAACAAAAGAGTTTTACAGTGTTCCCAAAACTTTGCACAGGACTATAAGTGGATTCAGTAGTAACCAACAAAGTGCTTAGACACCCAGAAAGCAAGATAATATTCAGAGAGGTTTCTCATGCATCTAACCATACTAACATTCCAATCAGTCACAGCCTTTTTTTCCCATGTTTTTCTGCTGTTAAATTTGAATTCTACAATTAATTGCACGCATTATTCTACTGTATTTTAGGCTGCATAGGTCAAACTGTGCACTAAAAATAGGAATTTCTTTGTGATATTTACCTGCAAAAAAAAAAAAAAAAAGAGACGTAGTACATTCATTTCATCACTGACTGCATGATAAAGTGTTTATTTCTGTACTAGAAATCCCATATCTACATATAGATCTCAATCAGGAGCATACCAGTCTCTCTAAAGATCAGTTCTGCTCCAAGACCAGCTCACAACCAGCCCAGGAAAGGTAAAGCAGAGCTAAGTTGCATGCATCTATGATCCACTATCCCACTTTATGCCAGCATTTGAAAACTAATCAACCATATATATATCAAGATATAGTACAAACACAGAACTAAAATGATGTTTGATTTTCCTTCCCTTTCCAGCCACACATTTTAATGCCTTGCTTTGAATTTTGAGCAAGGGGTTTTGCTCAGAAAGGCTCATGAGTGGTTAAGGGATTTTGAGAGCAGCCAAGTTCAAAATTCAAGTAGACTTGCTTCATCAATACTTATTGTGGTATTTTATTTCCTTCATGACTCGGTAGTCCATGAGAAAGGATTTGAAGGCCAGATTCAGGGCTCATCATCCCCCAGTTTTGCATGTGATGTAAGGGCCTGGGGAAGCACAACTGCTATGAATGCCCTATTGGGTCAAAGACTGTAGTTGCTGTCCAGGATCCTTGCTGGAGATTTGAAACCATATTTACAGACATCCTTGATGGTCCTGTCTGCCATTTATGAGACACCTAGGGAACTATAGGAAATGAAGCAGCTGCTCTTCAGCATTCCCCTTCACTGCTTTTGCTATACATTCAATCAAACTGCATTTGAAGTTAGGTTACAAGAGTTCCATTCTCAGAAATTAATATTATTTATTCTAGAGAAGATGAACAGAGTGGATGGTTACATGAAGTACCAGTAAAGTGTGTTGAAGAGATGATCATTCGATTCAGGGATTTATATAACTGGTACAGAAACACCCCAGACTTGGAAACATAATGGTTTCATTTTGTTGTCCGTTACTACTGTAGGTAATGTTAGAACAAGGAAGTCTTACAGTTTTGTTACTCACTTATAATTGATCTGGACTGGTTAGTCTAAATTAATTTTCTTTGCACTTCACATATTATTGCTGAAGATCTGGGAAAAGGTAATTAGCAGTAGAATAAACAGTAGTAAATGGTAACTATACAGATGATTTGACAAGGCATCCCACGTGTCTGAAAAGAAAAAATCTCATGGGAGAAAAAGAGACAGGAATAAAACATCTATTTCTATGTCTAATGAGAGGTGAACATAAATGGTTCAGTTGTTCTGTGTCACCCTCAGACAGGTAGATGTGCTTCATTGCCTCACTTATTAATTCACTGACTCCAGGTGCATACAAACACACCGGGTTTTAGATTCAATACCTGAGGATATCTGACTGGATTAAACCTTGAAAGTATACTTAAATAAATGGGGAAAAGAGAAAGAAAATTTTGAAAATAATTGTTGTTTATTTTAAATAAACTGTCAAAAAGCTTGTATTAAATAAAACTAGTAAGAGTAAGAAGAACAGATGTTCAGCAAGTGCTTTAGCTAAAATCTCAAGAAAATGTAGATTAATTTGCTGATGTGCAGGAATAAAAATCCAAATATGTATTAGATGGCTTATGAAGGAGTTTTGCTGCGTTTTGTGAATATGTATCCTCTATATATTTTAGTATCAGACACTGTTTTGTAAAGTTGAAAGATCTCCATATGTTTTGCATTCCCCCTCTGTTAGGTGGCAGTATTGTGCCGGTCACTAGTTATTTCCAGCGTTAATACTGTTTTAGCATTCACCCTACCTATGGATACATCCCTCAGTTTGTAGTTTAATTAGATTCAGGAGTTGTAGTGTGACATACCAAGGATGCATATTTGACAAATAGGTAGTACTGCTAACTCCTGTCGTTCAAAACATACCACTAGATCTTCAAAATTCCTAAGACTTTAACTTACCTATAAAAAAAAAAATATCACTTTAGAAATCTCGGTTGCTGTCTCTTGGATTTTGAGCTAATTATAGTTAATCAGATTTCTGCCCAGTAATTGTGAGGGTTTGGGGTTGTTTTGCTCTTTTAAATGGAAAAGAATTCCCACAGAGAATCCAGGAATTCTCACATTTCAGAACAAAGATATAAAAAAAGTAAACACACCATGCAGTATATACCCAGGCTTATGAAATAGTCAAGACATTTAGTAGAAAGTAAAGGAAATGTCTATTTATCCACTTGTCTCTCAGAATTAGTCTCAGTTTGCTAAAGATGTAGCACAAGTATCTTGCTCTTTAAGGAACTACGCATGACAACTAAATTATTCCACTTAACTTTGTATTGGGTGGAATCCATGATACACTGTAAGGACCTGAGTACTGTAGTAAAGATAGGTTTGTCCTAGAAAGCATTGCTAGGTTTGCCTGCCTAGAGTTAGACATACTTACATGAAGTTAATGAGCAACTATGACATTAACAGCTTATCAGACCATTTAGGAGTGGCTACACTCCAGGAAAAAGGAGGGAAAACTGAATGTAACAGAGCCTTTGTCTTACCATCTACCATTAATGGCATTCCCTGTGGTTCTTGCCATTAGCACTTTCTAACCGTTCATCCTAGAGCCCTGACCCATCACTGCAGTCCTTTGCTGCACTCACTTCATACTTTCACTCGCTCCATGTCTGCCTCTGACCTTTGTTAACTTGCAAAGACACAACAGGAGAAGTGGGAATTGAAAGAACTGATCAAGAAAAATGAATATTATCATCAAGGTCATTCTGTACTAACTAGGGAAAAATAATTGTTACTATTGAACAGCAGCACTTCTTACCCTGAAAACTGCAGCTAGGCTGGGATTCTAGTTCACCGAGGCTCTGTACACTCAGCTTCCCAAATTCAAAACTTTCTCTGCTCCAAAGACTGAGTCTAAAAAAGTCTAAACCCAACTGGTGTAGTAACACACCTGACTGTCTCAAAAGAGATGGAAACTCTAAGAGATGAGTGAGGCACGTACAGGGAAGAAAATGATACAGAAGACGGATGGCAAAAATTTATGCCTTTGATAGCTTCTGGTGCATACTGGGCACTTGCATTATTACAGGGAGGGAATGCTTTGTGTACAGCACAGAGCAAGAGACAGCTTATAACTAATGGAACTGAGACCTTGATCAAACCTCTTCTGTACCTGCTCCTCTTTTCAGTTGTTGTTTCTCCTACCTATTTTTGAAAAAGCTCTCCGTAACACTGTATGCTGATATCAACTGAGCCAGGTCCTTAAATCCACTATGTAAATATGAATCATTCTTCAAATACAAAAAAAACTAGATGAAATTCATTACTTCTGCAATTTAAGGAGTATACAAATCATATGACCTCTGTTATACTTTAACATCAATTTATGATAATGTATGTTGCTTTTTTGGATTTAAGCATAGAGTTTAACAAATGTAGTAACCGTAACAGCATACTGAAGATCAGGAATTTAGACTAAAGAGAACTACAGGAACATGAGATCATGCCAGAGAGAAAAAAAAAACAGAAAATATGTAAAGTTTCTTCTTAAATTACTTTCCCATATCAAATACATATATATTTTTTGGGGGGTGCTTAAAAAGTGCTGCCTTTTGATAGACAGTATAAGTTTTCACCTTCTCCTTATTATTAAATACCATTAGGCATATTAAAGGTTACTGTAATTTTGTTGCTGTTTCTAAAGTGTTTGTTGTATAGTATAAATCATTTATGAAAAATATTCTAACTCCATGTCCTACGTGCATGGATTGCAAGGATTTCAAGCATAAATTGAGTTGTGTTTCAATCTCCATTGAGACTGAGAAGCCATTTGAGAAACAGTAGACAGATGTGACTACTAATCTCCTGCTACAGGATCCTGCTGATCAGATTTCCAGACCTTAGCTATACTTCTGAACTGGATTTTTAGTGGGGCATATAAACTTTCAGCTGTTTTTTTGTTAGAGAACTGAAAATAATGTAAAGTGGATTTGTAGATAAAAATGTTATGTTCTCATCAATTTAAAATAACACATAGTTAAAGATTTCATCAAAGCTATATAGGAGATAAGAATTATTCTCCAAATTCCTACAGAAAAAAACACTGAGCAAATTTTAACCTACCTCAAAAAGCTTAGCCGTTTGATTTCCTCTGATTCATTCTTCTACAAAAATAGATAAAACATCTTTTTAATCTTGCAGACAATGCACTGAATACTTGAGGTGTGGCACCAATTACTGGTAAAGACTTCAGGAAAGAAAAGAGCTGGATATAGAAGTCATGGATATGGCAACTGGTAAAGATATCTGTTAAAGGCAAATGCTTAGATGGCCTATAATCATCCACGTTTGCTACTGTTCTCAATATGTAGGATCAAACTGTGAGAAACTCATTGAATTCTTCTTTTTTTTTTTTTTTGTTTGTTTGTTTTTCCTTTTTCTGATTCCCTTTAAACTAAAGGCTATCAATACAAACATTTTTTCCCTCCAGGTCTGACAGAATTTTGCTCTTTATTTTATTTTTTTTCCTTCAGAAGATATCTAGTGAGGTTTGTAAAGCTGAAAACAAGACACTAAGAGCAATACTTTACACTGCGTTATAATACCTCCAGCTTAGTACTGTCAAGATATAGCCATACTCTACTATCTGGACTGACAGAAATGCAGTTTCTCATGCTCCTGTGTTTGCTTGCCCGTGGCAGTACAAAGAAGGAAGAATACTGTGAATTACCCTGTAGAAAAGAAAATGCATCTTCCATAGTCACCTCTTTTCCCCTCCTTTTTCCCACAGTCTCTCTCAGACATGAAGTTGGTTGGTGAGAATGTACATGTGGCTACACATCCAACTTAATCTGAATATCTTCCTATTTAATGCAGTTCAGAATTCTAGCAGCAACACAATGAGAAAACATCAAAATACCTTGAATTTTTCTTGTCTCTCAATATCCGTTATTAACAGAAAGTACTTGCAGACCTGCTCTTCTTATATCAAAGTATTAAATTCACGGGTTTCTCATAACAAAGCTATTATCAGGTGTTAAGAAAAATTACATTGTTAGAAGATCACAAGAATAAGATATTTTCTACCTTCACCCCTTGTCTGTGCACTTCTAGTTCTCTCCATCTCAAAACTTAGCAACCACATGAAAAACATCTGTTTTGTTCTCACTTAGGAATGAGAACAGAGACAAAGATGCTGAATGTCTTTGCTGTTTGACATATCAGTCAAAAAAGTAACTCTAAAAAGTCATGTGAAATCATGGTTCTTGGAAAATTTCTGTATGATCTCAGCAGTCATAAAGGTTTGTAATCAGCTTCCAAGCCTCTAAATAGATCCCATACCGTGAGATTTTTTCCCTTGACAAATCTCAGGTTTCTTTACCCCAAACTGGATGAAAGATGGGCATAAAATTCACCCTTCCTCCTTTTCTACGTGATCTTGCTTTCTCGGAACAATTTGCTCAGGCTGAGCTACATTGATCCTCTCTGTAAGACAAATACTTGTTGAAACAGAATAATTGTGTATCTAATCTTGTTTCTTTAGTTGCTGTATAATATTCAATTATTGTGATTTGATGGTTACATTAGACTGTGTTATACAAATGTCTGCTTAATTGGAAGAGGACAGTGATAAATAAAATGATGGCCCTGCAGTTAATACTTTCAGGTACCTTAAACTGCATATGAAATAAACAGCATAACAAAAAATATATTCAAGAGAACAGGTTTGGAGGGCTGAGAATTTATAATCGCTGATTAAAAAAGGAAACTTTATGAACTTTAAAGTTAGAACACATATTTGCTGCTCCCAGAACTCATTTATTTCAAGTAGACGTTACTTTTTTAAACTGCACTTGCTGCTTATTCCAAACTTTAATTATAGTCCATATGAACGCTATCCAATCTTCTATTAGCCACTGTAACCTTGATTTTAGAAAGTGTTTGTTACGGAGCTACTTAGTCATGCTTTATTCATTGATTTTGGGGGCTATAGATTAACTGTATTTCTGATTGACTTAGTGCTTTGTATATATCCTTTGCTTCTTTGCATATATCCTTTTATCTCCTCAGGTGTTTTTTGTTTGTTTGTTTTCCCCCCACCCCGCACACTTTCTACTGTAAATACTCATTTCATTTATAGTATTTAACATTCCTTGATTGTAACATGAGGACTAGATCAGCAAGATTGCTCCTTACATTTTGGGCAGTAACAGCCTGATTTGAGTGTTTTTGTGAATTCTTAGCTGAAGAGGTGTTAAACTAAACAATCTACCAAATAATAAAATTAATTTTTCAGAGGCAGAAGCAAAAGACAAACAGCACTGTAACCAGGTATATTCTCTCCACCTGAAGACTGGACAGCAGAGCTGTCCTAAACAAGGATGTGCTTACACAAAACAAATTCAAAGGCTGAATATCATTTATGCAGAAAGACTGGACTTGGTTTTGAAGTTCTTTGAGGTTTCTTATTCTAAAGACCTGAAGCTAGTTATTTCTCTTTATACCACTCTTCAGATCTCATAGAAGATCAGAAGAACTTTTCCTTCTGGACTGCAGATGACTCCCAACCCATGCCGCACCCCCGGGCATGGCCAAAGTTTCTGTGAACAGGAGTGGAAGAGTTTATTACTAATCCTGCTTTCTCATTGTTGGAAACATTCTCTCAGGGGTACATATAAAAACTAAAATGAATTCAGTTAACTGGACTACACCAGTAAACAGAATACACAGCAACAGTTGAATGATTATGTAGGGCAAAACACAACAGTAACCAACTGACTGCAATATGCTCTACTAAATTTAGATCATATATTGTACACACGGGGAAGGCACTGTGTTGAGTGGTCAGCTACCTTGGACTTGTTTGCTGTCTTATTGATTAGGTGTTCAAAGTCTGAGCTGTTGTAAATTCTTTCACAACTCAGTGCATACTGTCAAATATGCTTCCTAGGGAGCTCAGAGCTGCAGTTCTGTTTAAAGACAGTTTTAAATTGTTTCTTCTCTCAGCATTCATTCGTTCAGTTCTTTACCATTGCTTACTTCTTTTGGAGCCTAGTCATGAGCAGAGCAAAATAAATTTGAACTGTCATTGCAGCAGCGTTGTGAAAGGTGTGTCTATCAGCTGAAGTGAATCACTGAAGCTACTTTAGGATTTAAGATACAGCTATTTTATCTGCAATTAAAAAATGCATATGATACAAATATCTGACTTAGCAGATTTAATTTCTCACTCATACTGTGGGGAAAAAAAAACTATCATAATTCATGTAGCAGTTCAACATATTGCACGACAAGCTGTTTATATATTATGAATGTAAAGCAAACTAATCTTGCCTTGGAGTGATTATTATCTAGTGTGCTCACAGATGCGAGAACAACAATGACATGAGAGATAACTGAATGGAGAAAAGATTTTTAAAGTTCTGAGAATGCTTACCACCAAGGAAGTTTCTTATTTACATTTCAATTCTGTGATTCAACTGCTGATGTTAAATACTGAATACTACTCTTATCCTCCAATGTATGTAGATTTAACTTGCATGTAATTTCAAGGAAATACACAAGTTACAGTGTTTGTACATGCTGTTCCTAAGTCTACCTCCTTCTATTACTAGATAGCATTTTTGATCTTGCCAAAATTTAATCCTTTGTGCCACTTCAAGCTGTGCTTTTTCTTTCTAAGAAAAAAAAAAAAAAAAAAAAAAAGCTGACAATATTGTCCAGCAGTCAGAGTAACATTATAATTTCCAAATAACATGCCGTTCTTGTAAAGTAAAATCACAAGAACGCTGAGTTCCAGTACATAGTTCTGAATACTTTTCATCAAGGGTTCATATCCTGCAAATAAACATTCTTTGTTTGTTGTTGAATCATTGTTCTCTTCTGTGTTCACCGTAAGTTATAAGCATATTATAAGCATTGGAAAGATTCCCACACTGAAAGACGTAGATTTTCATATCCCTATACGCCTATAAACTATAGCACAAAGTCTAAATTGAGTGTAACATCTGCAGTTCATGGGTGAGGAAAAAAGCAGTTCTGAGAGTCATAGACCAAAATGCGTCAAGCACACGTGCCAACTTCACAAAAAATTATTTAATGCAGGAAAGAGAAATAATGCTGCCACAAAGGTGAAAACAAAGAAAACTGGAGCTACTGAAGATGAGGGAAAGTAAGAAGAATCAGAATAGTCAAAAACAAGGAGTCTGCAAGGATGGAGACTGACCCTGGATTTTATCTCTAATAGTACAGGTGTAACCACCTGTACTACAGGCTAACTCAGAGATCCTTCAGGAAAAATGAGCTATGCATGTAATTACAGATCATAAGAGAATGCATGCATTAAGGAAAGTCAGACAACTTTAATTCTTTTCTATTTTACATAACCCTAACTAGCAGCTGATGTTGTTTCACTAACATAACTTAAATTCATAATCTCAAAATAAATTTGATATTAAGTACAGTAACATCGTCCTGTGAACTGTAGAAAAATACTACAGGAATTCAGCTCTACATGAAAATAGACTGGTTTTTAAAGAAAATTATCATGCAAATAACTCAAAATGCTTTTTGTAATAATAAAAAAACTTCACTAGTTTATTTGTAAAACTACTTGAGATACTAAGTTAGGTATAGCAGTAGCAGGAGCAGAAACGTTTTAGCTATCCTATACTGGGAGAAACATTTCTGTGAGATAAAACAGCTGGGGCTACACTAAACATAGAGCAAAGTATAAAAAGTGGCAAACATTGAGAGTTTGTTTGCCTCTGCTTTAAGATCCTAGCAGCACAGCAAGTAGCCTTTCATGGATTACAGCTGTACAATTTAAAGCCACCTAAAATTCTTGAGCATATCTCTGACATTCGTGGACCATCCATCTGGTGAATGGAAGTTGAACACAGGTTTGCAGGAGTCCTGAAATTTCTCTAAATTACAAGTGCAGAACGTCAGCAAAATTCTGACAGAGCACACCATGCAGCAGTTTTGTACCAAGCTGTACCATATACTAATGCAACCAGGACAAATATTGCAGGCAGAAGGATCTCTAACTAACAAGAATTTTCCCGGCATTCAAGTTTAAAAGAATCCTCACTGTCTGGCCATTACAAACAGTAAGTAAAACTTGTGTTAGTGAGGTTCGTTTTTTGACAGCCCTATCCCTATTTGCTTTGATTTAAACTATTGTGCAGTCTAATTAGACAAAAAAAGGAATGCAATAAGTTTCTGTCCAATGTATGTAAAAATCATCCAAAAATGCAGAAAAGATCTGAGTCTGGAGAGAGAACAAGCCCAAATAAGAGAAAAAAGTCTAAGAGAAGTAAGAGACTTGACATCTGGCTCAGATACAACCTCTTCAGCATTTTCGCAAAGAAAAACACCCTGACAATATCCAGTTTCACAGCTTTAGAGATGATCAATAAGTCAAAAGAGTGAGTTTTCACTTTACATCATACTGAAATATCACAATGAAAATTCAAGTGGAATTTATTAGTCCAGCTATATCCTGGTAGCTATATCTCTTTCTAACATATGGTTTCAGAGACATTTAGCAACTAGTGCTAATAGCTGATGTTCTTGTTCCTATCTTTTTGTACAGCTACTGCTGACATTTCATAGTTCATGTATCCCTCAATTAGTCTTTTTCTTCTAAATCTTACATCCCCCAAAAAAAGACAAGAGCTCAGCTAAATTAAAATAAATAATGAATGTGGAATACTATGCCAAGCATAGCACTTCTGTCTGGCATAAAGCATATGCAACTGTCGTATTCCCAAATCCAATCAATGAAATAAATGAGAGAGAATTAAGAGTGCTTCTTCACCTCCCAAATGCCTTAGCTATCCTGTAAATGAATGGGGTAAAATTTCACTTGTGTAGATCAGGAAGAAGTTGTGTGAGTTACCTCATACCTCTTACAAATGTACTAGAGGTATAGAGGTACAGATATTGCATGCATTGTGCTTCAGCAGTTTGCTTTCGAGGAACATTTTTAGACAATGTAATTTATTTGTTTACTCCAACAGCTTGCCTGGCAACTAAGCTTTGTCAAAGGCAAAATTTGTTTTCTTGCTTAATTTTGAAAATTAGGCCTAAAAACACACCTGCACAGAAGGTGTTATTTAGTTACTGAGTAGTGACTGTTGCTAATATATCATTCACACCAGCTGAAATATCCCACTGCTCTTTTTGTTAGTGAAATGATAGGACCAACCTCACTGGAGAGGTAGTTTAAAAGTAAACACACTGTCAAGCTCAGTTACTGTAGTCTCTTCCTACTATCACCACACATCCCACTGCATGGATCACAGACTTAGATTTAACATTTTAGTTATATTTTTCACTTCAAGTATTGTCCTGTTTCCTTCCTGAACTTACTTTTTCAGCATTCTTCTTTTCTCTCTGAATAATAATCACACATCTACAATTTGATTTCTACAGCTTTGGTTACATCACAGGTAAGACAGAAAACTGATCTGTACGCACCAATCATCATGGAAACCAGGGTTCTCTCCTCAGTGCTTTTATGGAATCTCTTGCACTCACCTCAGTGCAGGGGAAAGAAACACTATCAGGTCTCCTAAAGTCCATTTGAAAAAGGTTTTTCAGCCTGCTTGTGTTTTGCAAATGCTTTGTGACTGTCACAGGCTCTGATTTGCAAAAGCTAAACCTTTTCAAACTGATTAATTCAGACTACACCAGAGCTGTCACCAGGAATCACACCCAAACCCAGACAGAGATCTCTGCAGCCAATGTCCAAACAATGCAGGTATGAAGGACTATCACAGACTGTTTTCAGTCAATGTTATTTCCTCATAGATACACCAGGAAGACAGTCAATAAAAAGAAATACAAAATTACAGCAAAGGAAATAGGTCCCAGCGAAGTACTGTGGATGATAACCTCTCTCTCTTGTGAGCAATTGCTTTGGAATTAGAGAAGTCAGTGTGAGCTTCATGTTTTCTTTCCTGGAGTACTTTAACCTTGAGTAAGTACTGCATATAAAAACTGGCCAAAGAACTTCTCCCAGCTTTGTTTTTAGCTTCCCAAAAAGTGAGGAAGATGTGCTTCTTTAGTTTATTTTGCTAAAAGGTGGCAAGACTATCCTTAAGTTTTATGTCTTTTTTCTGTATAAGCACTTATGAGGAAAATATGTATCATAATCGTACTGAAAAAAAGAATTTCAGTTTAATTTCCACAAATAAAAAACTAAAAATCACATGTATGGGTTAGATTTTTGTTTTTCAGCCTTTTTACTCTGGCTTTAAATTAAACAAAACGATAACAAATTGCTGTTAAAATAATGGAAATCAAGTTTACAGTACATACAATTGTACTTCCTATGGCACATCAGACGGTTCCACAATTTTCAGCTGTATTCTGGATCCCATAAAGCTATATTTACCAAGGGATGAAAAGGAGGATGCTTCAATCAATCAGCTATTTCAGCAAGATATCATTTTTGGGCAAACAAATTCATTTGTCCCTGGTATAACACAGCTGCTCAGAAATCATTTCAGATTGACCTTACTTTAATCAGGCCAAATCAAACCTTGTTTGTTTCACACTGCTGTAATTCAGAATAAAAAGGTGTTGAAGCAGATGCACTGACAGCCAAAACTAGAGAAGTAGAAACAAGGAAAGCTCTATGTTTTAATGTGATTTCCCCAGCTGCATCAACAAATTCAGGTAAAAGCCTCTGAGAAGCCTGTGTGTGATGATGTACCTTGCAAAATGTGCCAGGTTCAAGCAAACAGCTTGATTTACTGCAGCTTTGATTTCACTTAAGGAATGTGAATTGAGCTTAAGAAAATAATTTTACAATCAACTTTAAGTACCCAGTGTCAATAAAGTGAGTGATTTAAAGGTAGTACTAAATGCTTGAACGGTAATGGAAAGCTTCGAAGGCTATACTTTGTTGAATCCTCCAAGATAAAAATGTTTGTTTTGATAATTGTCAAAATATTCAGCATAATTGCAGTTCCTTTCACAAAACTGACTTGCATAGTATTTAGAAATACTTGTCATAAAATGATCAACAAATCTTTTTTAAAATGCAAGTTTTTAAGAGGCATGTTGATGCAAGCTTGTCCTGGCTGGACAAATAACCAAAACTTGAGGAAATCATTATGAAATCCAATTTTTTTTTTTTTCCACAAATCAAACACCTCAGAAATTCATAAGTGTCTATATTTTAGTACCTTAATAGAGCACTGATTAGAATACAGATTTACTAGCCAGTTATCTTACTGTACTTAGTCTGAAAATTTGAAGAGTGAAGGAGGTAGGCAATCCTTCAGTATTGATTCACTTGTCACTCCTCAAAAATTTTCTTAGTTCCTCACTAGCGAAGAGGAAATCTGAGACACTGCTGAATATGAAATGGATAGATGATAAAATGCTGAATTCAGCAAAGACCTAGAGAAGTTTCTTCCTGCATCTCCTAGGCAATTATCTGTGCTGCAGCAAAATATCTGCAAACGCTTCTTCCTCCAGCAGGGATGTATTTCATATGATTGAATCACCAAGGAGGTGTTCAGCTGGGACGGACCCTCAAGCAGATCATGTAAAAGACAGAAACTGAAAAAAAAATTGTCTATTTGCTGTTGCCTGTATAATTGGGAACACATAACCCTAAATGTTTCTGCCTTCTGAGAAAATATAAAGGAAAAATACTCTGTCTAGAATTAAATTAATACAACCTATATCAGCTCACTGAAATCAACAGATTTTTTAGATTATACACAAAATATCACCACATTTAAAGAGACAGAGCTCCCTCTACATCTTTCAATTGTTTCTACTATGATAGTAGCAATACTCAGTTTTCTGCAGATTGAAAGACGGTTCTCTAACCACTGGGGCAAGATGTTAGCTTGTTTTGTAGGGAAAGCTAATTTATTCAGAACATACATTTCCACAAAATCAGTGGGAAAATATAAAATCAAGAAGTATGTGAGAAGTCTTATTTCATAAATAGGTTTATAAAGAAAGACCATGAGAAGAATGAAATTCAGAAGAAAAACTGTGTCAGAAAAGTAGGCAAAACAATAGACACTGTGAAATGATGGTGAGAAGCCAACAAAAAAAAACAGCACTAAAATTAGCACCATGCAAGCATGGTGGCATACAAGGTATGTAAAATTCAGAAATGAATTCTCATTTCAGCTGCTCCAATGATAATGGAATACACCTTCTGAGAGTCTCTGAGGTGAGCAGCCAAGAGACACAAGTCTACGTTTATGCAATCTAAGTTCTGCCAATGCACCAGTAAACATTTCCAGATGAAAACAGTTTATGTATTTTAGGAATACTCTATTTTCTGAAGATTTTTTTTCTTTTATACTTTTGTTTCAAAACCTAAATTGAAATCATAACTCTCCATTGTTTTGATGTCATGAAGGGCTATTTTCTGCCAAGTGTTTCTAAAAAGCAAACCTTGATGTCTGTTTCTTTGTTCCCAAAACAAAGTGAGTTGATACACTGCATTATGTAGAGCTTCAAGTCATCTCTACAAACGCAATTATTTATAGGAATTTTTATTTTATCTTGTGAATGCAAAGTCCTTGACTAGAAGACAACCATCTATTACAAAGGTATTTTGGTGGATAGTATACAGAATGGTAAATATATGGAAGCTATTGTCACAAGGACAACACGCAATAAATCTATTTAAAATGAATAAAGATAAACAGCACATATACTCTTGTGCTATGGAAAGCTTGTGTAGCCAGATCAGAAAACTGATCATAAATCACAGCTACTTGTTTTTTGTTGTTGTTGTTGTTGTTGCGTTTAAAAATTTGACTGCTCATATGTCATCCATTCTCAAGGCCCTTGACTTAAGGAGCCAACATGCAGTCACTCAAAATATCTAGCACAACTATTATTTGGAAAAAACAGTTACAGTAAGAATACAGAGAGAGGGCAAAACAAAGCATGAGAAGTGACTTGCTATCACTGAGCCCATCAGTGTCCTCTGTTGTCTTGTCCAGTAACAAGAAAATGCACACTCCTCATAACCCATTGCTGCATTATAGAGCAGCAGTGGCCTTGTGGTAAATGACATCTATTCTGTGTTATTCACCAAGAAAAGGCCCACTTTTCCCAAACAAAAAAGCAACCACTTTCACTTGTTTTAGCAGAGAATGGATGTTCTTGTGGCTGAGAAAAGGACTTTAAGTACTCTGGAGTCAATTTACAACAGCTGCTCCAAAAATAATGCTTATTCTATCTACATTAGAGGTAGATGTTGGTGTTATGGCAGTAGAAGGTGAACCTTTCCAGCAACATTCTGTTACATGTTGTTGCTATGTGACAGATGGCAGCAAAGGGACAGTATGACAGAATGCATCTGACATGGAAGTGCATACGTTAAAAAAAATAAAATAAGATTTGCAATTGAATTTCTCCACACAGAAAGATTTGCATCAAGTGACGTTCATCATAGCTTACTAAACACTTATGGAGACCAAACAGGGGATGTGACCACAGTGAGGAAATAGATGGTACACTTCAAAAGCAACAGCAGCAATATGAAATAAAAGCCAAATCACCAGACACAACTATCACAACATGAAGTTATCCCCATGAGCTCATGCATACAAATCAACAGATTACAACCAGGGAACTTTGTACAGAGCTAAACATTGGCTTCAGTGTGTTGGAAATGATGCTGGCAACACTGAAATACTACAAAGTTTCTGACAGGTGGGTCCTAAAGCTGCTCACAAAGGAAATAAAAGTATACCATGTGTAAGTCCATCAGAACCTACTGAACCAATACAAGGCTGAAGGTGACAGTTCCCTGGACCACAGCATTATAGTGATGAGACAGTGTCAGCACTACAATCCAGTAGTTCATGAAGTGCTCCACCAAATAGTATTATTGAGTTCTTATCTGTTGTAAATTCTATAGAAATAAATAGGAGGCATTACTTTCAGATCAACCTAGGTACACCCATGGGGCTGCCTCACGCAGCCTCGTCTGATCCTGGAGCTGAGAGTGGTCACAACATAGTCTGTGGCAATGCCCTTAAAAAAATGGGCAATGTTCCACAGCACCAGGACTGAGCAAATAGACAAATGTTCAGGATGACAGGTCTCATCAAGAGCCCAGTCATCCTCAGGTCAAGGCCAGGTGGTACATAAGAGACAGTATCAATCTTTAAAACCCCAGTAAATGAGGAACAGCTCTGGTCACAGGTAAACCTGTGACCCAGCTCAAGCCCCGCCAAGGATCTTTCGCAAGGAGCAGAGAGTGTCTGAGTGAGTGATGCTGTTGAGGGTGGCCAGGGCATACTCAGGTTACATGGGTGCACAAACAGGTTCTGGCACATTACCCTGAGATGCTTCTTGCTCTTGGTCAGGGATGCTAGCAAGGGGTTACTGTAAACTGATTTGGCCTTGAATGTCCAGCCTGACAAAATAAACTCCACCAGATCGCCAATATGAACTTAAACATAGACTTCAGATCCTAAGTCTGAAGGAAATCAGTACTGTAAGCAGACATCAGCCAACCAGATCTGGCATCCAGTAGAGAGGCCAGTTCTGTTCTTCAGGTACACATTTATATATACATATGTTGGAGCTAATACTTAGAGAGAGTAATGGAACTCTGAATTTGTCCTCTGAAAGAGAACATGAATAAATTTATGACAGTTCAGGTAGGTGTATATTATCCATCCCTCATTTTTGTGAGGTTATTTTAGTGCTTATTTTCAGTCCAGTCAAAGTACATGTGCAAGCTTTTATGACTTTTTTTTTTTTTTTTTTTTTTACACTCAGTCTGGAAATTGTCAGTTCAGCTTGCTGTATATCAAGCCAAACTCTTGTTGATCACCCTTACTCTTTCCCAAAGTCATCATACGAATTCAGAAATGAGGTACTCTGCTTATACAGAACTCCCCTTCAGAATGCCCTGGATTTGTAAGGGTTGTTTATCAGAGAAAGCTGAGAGACATATTGCAAATGCTGATATTGGAGAGCCAACGCTTCCTGCCTCCTATTACCCTTGTGTTTTTCCCTGAGACTTCTGCTTCATTAAGAATACGACACCTTTGAGAATCAAGTGCATTCTCATAAAGTTCATTCCCAACCTTAGCACTTGTAAGTCACATTTAAGTACTGCCAACAGGACATACTGTCACCACCCTAGTTTTAAACTGACCTCCATAACAATTATCTCCCTCAGCACAACGTTGTAACCTGAAGTCCTCAACTCTTCTGATAACGGGTAGCGCTTCAAAAGCTGTCAGTAGCTTGTACTCTGGCTTCTGTAGCTCTGCTAATAAAAGGCTGATGTGCTTCTAAATTCTACATCATCTTAACTTACATCTGATAGTGATGGAATTAAATCAGTGCTAATAAAAGCATGATAAAAATATGAAGTTGATAAGTAAGGTACTTATTATTGTCATACACATAGAAAACATAGGAAAAAGTGAATAATAACTTCCATCTCGAGCTAAATATGATTTCAAACAGAAGGCTATTCGGTGAATGAGACCTCCACAGATACACACAATCAATGTAACACTGGAAAAAACTTTTATATTTGCCCGTTGGGAAGGAAAGACTGTTTTCAGATCTCACTTCTTGAGATACAAGTGTTCATATGTGGGAACATCCCTCCATATCAATCACAAATCAAACCTATGACAGCAACAGAGACAACGTTAGTTAGGAAATGCATTACAGAAGTCCTGTTGCTCTTCAGCACCTTGAATCACCTATTACTTATGGGTCCTTCTGAAGCCAACTCAACAGCTTTTTCAGATACAATAAAAAAATTCTGCATCTACACATTTGAGTTACTTGGGAAAACACAATAACACCAAGTGATTCTTTGTCCTGATTTTTAAGCCTACTTTTTCTTTCCTTCTTTTTAAGGAGGAAATACAATTATTATTTCAACTTCTCATCCTCTAGCATAAAGATGTAAAACTTAACCTGGGTTACAACTACATCTTCTATTAAGAGGTAAGTGCCAGCATTTAACCAGCAAGGAAATTTGCAGTAAGAACAGCCCCAAAAGAGGACAAATGAAAGAGTACGTTAACATCGAACAACTACTTCTGGCTGCTTCAATGTCACCCTTGATTTTTAATTATCTTCTAATTTACTAATATTTCATGTCTGTAACATTCCTCTAAGAACTTCAATCATCAAATGAACAGCAGATCTGTTAGAAGTTGTTTTCTGAGATTCAGAAACCACCTACATAGGTAACCAGCTTATATGTGCTTCATAGCGTTTGCATGTACAGAGAACAGCTGAATATTAATTTTACAAATATAGTAGTAATTGTTCCAGAGTATAGAAGAAATTGGTTACAATAACCTTGAGAATATAGCCTCTGCCAAAGTTACACAGAACCTCATATACAGTAGTTTATATTTCAATTTGTAACGTGACAGAAAGCACAGTAATGACAACAGAGCAGTAAGGTCCCAGGCTACAGCAAGGGAGAATTTGATCATACACAACACCTACAAACACAGAAATAAAGGAAAGAAGTTGCTAACCTTCAGAAGGCCTCAGATAGGCAGGGATCTCCTGCAGGATACACTTACCTCCAATGCCAACCCTTAAACAAAGTCTGGGAAGAGATGGATTCTGGCTCTACTCCTTCTGGTCACTCAGGTACATTGCATGCACCTGAGCTCCCCTGGGTTGGCCCTGCCTTTCCACCAGGTTCAAACCTTGACTTAATACTTCTACTACACCACCAATTAAAGAAAAAATATAATTCGTTTTTAGTATTGAGAATTCTTTAAAACAAGTCCTCGGGAAGTCAAACACTTCAAAGCTAAGACATGCTTCACAGTCCTCATACCATCTTTTGCCTTTGAAGTACCAAAATGCTCTATTTGCATTGGTTTTAAAACTACCCTTTATTTCTGCTTATAGCACAGTGGATACTGCTGCCACAGGTGCAAAACTGCACAAGATTTAAAGGCAATGTTTTCAGACATCCTGTTTCTCTCTTTAGAGAGCTACTGTGTCTCCAGCTGCAAGTACTTCAAAGAGAGTCAACCATTTGAGAAATGAGCTGCAGCTGAAATCAAGAATATTTTTTTTTTAGTTTACATGCTGAACAAAGCATGAGTTGGGGTTACAAGCACTTCCAATGTATTTCCAATGAAAGGTAACTAATTATTGCTTTAAAACAAACAAACAAGCAACCTACCTTTCTGAATTCTTATTTAATCATTTTAAGTTCCAGTTCTGCAAAATATTTTAGTATAAAACTCAGATTAGGTATAAAACTCAACTCTTCTGTTGATCAACGGCTTTCCCTTTTATCTTCTGCAAGCACCAGCCTGAGTCTACTATCTCTCACAGAGGTCATTACAGTTCGTCATACTAATATGTTTAGTCAGACTTCTAGGTGCCCAATGAAACTTTTCCTGTTTTCTATGCGTTATTTCCCCATTTCTTACAGTACGCTTTCAACACAGGAATGAGGTCAAGTTCTTGCCTTGCTTTCATTCAACACCTAATTTCTTTGTTTACATTTCTACTTGTAGAATGAGTATAGGAAGGGTAAAATGTGTTTACTTTTTAAATTAGTTTCAGTTGTAAAGGACAGTAGTTTGTAAGAATTAACTATCAATACAATAGAAAAGAGAGTAGAGTGATAATAAAAAGAAAAGCTGTCACCCACTGTGACAGGTGGGACACTGCTGAAATGTGTTACACAGATGGGATTTTTTTCTCTATTTGAATAAGTTTTACCCGAAAAAGCATGTTTTTCTGAAAACATTGGACAATATAGGTAAGTGAAAAATGTCTGAGGAATAGCATTTAAATTCAAATTTAAATCCATTGTTCCTTGTAGTCTCCTACCATAGTATTATCGTCCATTAAAATGCTTTCTGCTTTAACATGAGATGTTGTGACATAACTAACTGCCACTTATGAGCAGGTAAAGTAAGCATATAAGCCATTTCAATGGTTGTTAAATACATTTAATTGCAGTGCCATTATATGATCATTCAGTTGCATTTGGAAAGCCTAATTTTTCTTTTCTGCAAAAGAAAAATAACTAAGGTCTACAAATGAATAGAATAAAGTGATGTTTTTAACTTGAACAATTATAATTGTTTTTATATATTTCTGTGTAGTTGAGGAAATTATTGTCTGTTTATTAATATCAGAGAGTTTATTCTCTTCTTTGTTGGCAGCTGCAAACTCTTCACTAAATTAAAATGAAGATAGTGGAAGGCTTTAACTTAAAATGACTGCTGTGAAAAAACTGCTTGCTGCTTCTAAGGCCTAGACCTCAAGGATGTCTCAATGGGCTAGATCTTCAGACAGACAGCAAGATGGTTGATATAGTGACACTGCTGAGGTTCTTATCTTTTAAACACTTGCCCCCTGGAGTTATGCTGGAATCATGGCCAGGTACTTGGACATACTACATAATGGGAAAATTAAAATGATTTGCTGAAAATTCAGGCCTCTGATGAGAGACCAGCCTACAGTTAATCAACAGTGAAATGCTTAGAATGAAGTGTTTTTAATCCCACATTTCTCTGTGGCTTCATGTTTTTTCATCTTTACCAGTTGTTTTAGAATCCATAATCCACAGACATTTACTAAAAGCTGATATTTTCTTCTTCCATGTTGTCCCTAGTCTTGTGGGGTTAGGGCTGCTACAGACACTGCTCCTTTGTAGATTACTGTTTTTTTGAGCATGAATTCAGCGTTTTGGCTTGCATTTGTACAGGCACGTCTACTCTCTGCCATCAGGTAGTTGAGAGTGTATTCATTTTGGCTTGGGTGAAAGAGGGTTACCATTGTCTTCACCCAGGGCTACACCTCCAACCTAATAATTCCATCATCTCAGGTTTTTACCATCCTTGAAATTATTTCCACAACCATGGACTGGAGATGGTACTAGGGAGAGTCTCCCAGAGGATGTCTAATTCAACCTACAACTTCCATGGTACCACAGAATCTTGTACAGTGACTTTCCTTCCTAAGATACATCTAGTTCACTCTTAAACCTGAGAGAAAGAAGAAAGATTTGCTTACCTAACAGAGGAGAGAAGCAGCTTCAGATCTTACAACTTTGAAAATATGTTTCAGAAGCCAAGACGTATTTTGTCCATTTCAACACTTGAGAAATCTTAGTTAACATAAAAGCAACAAATTCCCTAAAATCCAAAGGCTCATGGATTGCACTGATTCATCTTCACACAGTTAATTGAAACAAGCACACAGAAGGGTCTGCACCAGCCAAATGGTGGTACTCCTCTTGACACAACATATAACTTTAACTTGAACAGGTTAGCTGTTACCGGGGCATTAGGGAACAGATTTTCAAAAACTGTGATGTATTCATCCATGATAAAATCTATGTGGAGAAGGACTCCTAGTCCTTCTTCCTAGAACTTACAGGTCTTGGCCTTGCCATCCAGTTAATTCTTGAGACTTGAAAAGAAGCCGCAATCGCTGGGTGTTGTCTCTCCTACTATGCTAGACAGCACAAATGACTTCAAAACAAGTCTGAAATTGATTCCTCCTACTACCTATGATATATGCTCCTATAAAGGGCATGGAGAACAGAATGGGTATTCATGCTGTGTTGAACACAAAATTTATAGTCTTTATTCATAGGTGGACTTCATAGTGCATTATTTATTCATGCCAATAGTATTTAGTGAGTAAATCAAACACAGAAAAATTTTCAGGCAGTTTACCCTCATTTCTGGCATGTATCTTATTTTGGAGCAATCTGGAAAGAAAAAGGAAAGGAATAGCTCTAAAGATAGTATTTAAGAGGAATGAATGTGTTTGCTTACTTCCAAACCCAAGGTTTTATCTTCTTTTGCCATCTCTGACATTACATTCAATTTCAGAAGTTACAACCACATTAAGACATAGGGCACTTTAGCTACTGATAAACTAATACCACAGGTCATACTGAAATGTAAATGACATGTTTTCATACCACAAGGTGTGATGTTGTGCTATTTTCAAATGTGTTTTAAAGAGAGATCATTTCAAAATTTCTGCTCATGTTTTTAAAATTTAGCTTGTGATTTTCATCTAAGTATTAAAAGACTTCCAGAGTTTTCCAAAAGCATTGCATTGCCAAAAGATACTTCTTCTTTCTCCTCAGTATTGACACAGCTGTGTTAATGAAGCTACTGGAGTTGCCATGCAATTGAACACTGGATATACAAGTGGTATTTTTCCAGTTTCTCCAGTTATGCTGCTTAAGATGCTGGTCTTGCTGAATTTAGAAAACAGTAATTAGCAGAAAAGGAAATCTTTTTTGTTTCTTTTGCTTTTCAGCTGGATATGATATTTCTGTATGCTATGCTGCTGCTGCTTTTTTTTTTTTCCTAAGCATAACAAAGCAATAGGACGTTTACAGTCACCGCTACCAGAAGGAAACTAAAATATCTGCATGTTTCATGGGTACACACTCTTCTTTCTTCTTCTCAGATATGAAGACATGCCTTCCTCAGGATGTTTTAGAGGCAAAAGCTAAAAATATTTGGTGTATAACTACCATTAGATGAAGACACTATTTAATAAAAAAGAAAACTCATATCCTGGCATGATAATAAATCACACTCTTAACCTAAACAGTGAGTGTTACACATTTCATGCTACTGAACCGACTTCTAAACAAGCTACTTATTTGATTTCCTCCAGAATAGACTCAACAATGCACTTATAGGCCACTTTATTCATGTAAAGATCTCCTAATTCAGCTGAGAGCTTAAAAAAAATGTACTGCAACATTCTAAATCCAAAATAAACTGTCCCAGGCTAAGAGGCTGCAGCTCAAATGCAGACCTCTGTTTTAGATTCCTGTAATTCTGTTTCGTTAATCAGTTAGATTCTGCTGGTAAAATTTCAGTTAAAAACATTTATCTCTGGGGTGAAGGAAAGGAAAATCTATCAACTGCTACATCTCTGCTTAAAATGAAGACAGATGTGTCAACCACAGACTAAGTATGTTTTGTACAAATAGAGGAACACATCGTTCTCTTAGCTCTGTCCTCAGTAGTAAGAGACATCTATGTCATTTTCAGTTGAGGGAAATGCCTGTGATTTTAAAGCATGCTGAACATACTCTATTTGGCTTTTCTGATCTCTTCGAAAAATGAAGTTAGAATGAGTTTGAAAGTAAAAAAAAAAAAAAAAAAATCTGCCACAAGGTATTCTTTATTTTCTGAAAATATGTTTTGCTGAATTACTGTTATTATGGGAATGGAATGGGGTGGCCCTAAGAAAAATCTCCCCTTGAATTTTAAAAGTTGACATTTCACTTCTTTTGTAACTCTTGAGTGCCTTAGGATATATACTACTGTACAGTGTCTTCCTACAAAGAACCTCTTGTGTTGTGCAGAGTTAAAGTAAGCATGAAAGACTCTGCTTGATTTTGAGCTCTACGGCTCTGGAAGATGGAGACTAGTTGCACATAAATCTGGGTAATTACATACGTAAAGGCTTCCGGATTGTTCCCTAGATGTTTTCAGAGTTGTGGAGGGGAGGGGAAGAGGATGAGTTTGACTTTAGATAACTGAAGTAATGGGGATCTTACCACTATCTCTCAAGAATGTTTTCCATAAAACTCCTTGGTAGGAACTCTTCTTTGAATAGTCATCCTAATTTTCCCCCTAGTTAATTTCATCATGTCACTCAAATTTCATCCATTTTGTCAATAAATGAAATAAAGTGAAATCCCTTCTGCTTCTTCTACTATAAGTAATCATGTCCTTCTCACATTATTAAAAGAAAAAAACCTAGAAAAATGTTACTACTTTCAGGCCATCTTCAGAAACAGCATAAAGTATCTTCCTGAATATGAATTTCACTCCCATTTAAGCATAAAATGTCTCCAAAGGCCCTTATTTATTATTTTATTATTTATTATTTTATTGTGATTATTATATTATTATAAATTTTAATTTATTATTATATATTATTATATTTTATAATTCATTATTACCTTCCCTATTTCTGATAGGAGAGTCAACATTCCCAGGCAAGGATGTGAAACCAAGTCTATTGACACTGTGCAATCATGCTTTGTAAAATAAAAATATTCTTCAGTGCTTAATACAGCTAATCTGTTCTATGAATGTGTGATCAGCTCATTATGGGAACAGGATAGAAATAGGTCTCCCTGGAATTCTGCTAGGTGATTTCTTTGAAAAATGATGCTAATAATTATCAGTAGCTTCTAAAAAGAGAAGGAAAAAAAAATCGAACAGTTTTGGTGTAGATTTAGATGCAAAAATCTCTGGATAAATAATGACTGTTATGAAGCAGAAGATGCTACACCTGTGCATGTAAGACACAGCATGTCTTACATGGTCAAATAACCGAAATGTAGATCCTGTGATTTCCCTCAACAGCAAGCCTAGTGAATAGTTTCTGAACTCCTTTAGACACTTTCTAATAGGTTTGCAACCTTCTGGAGGTGAGGTCACTCTCTAATAAGTTTGCAACCCAGTGCTGGAGGTGAGGTCACACAGTACAGAGCAGAGTGGGACAATTCCTCAGTTCCTTCCCTTGACTCATGGCAGTGCTGGACGTAATGTACCCCAGACTGCAGTTGGCTTTTTAGGCTGACAGGGCTCACTGCAGCTACATTCAGCTTACAGTTTATCAAAACCAACAGATCTCTGCAGCTAGCCACTACCTACCAACAGGAAGCAATACTGTGTTTTTTAACCTGAAGCAGTTGACTGGGAAATGTAATTTTGTTATTTGAGGAATTAATTAGATGAAAAAATTATTGACACTGGAAAAATTCTTAAGTGATGCCACCAAAGAACTGCATTCAGGGAAATATGACCTTGAGATGTGACAGGGAAAATAGTCATTGAGGCCATCAAAATGTAGTAAGAAAGTGAGATGTGACTTGATGTACAGAAATGACACTTAGTCATTCCGTCACACATAAAACCATGAGTCATGATATCACAAATAAGACAGGATAAAATAACAATTTGACCTGAATATTTGAATTTACAATTGTAAATGAAGGAAAGCCACTATGTTTTTAATCAAGAAATGTTTTATATTCTTCCCTTTTGGCACATTCTCCTTTTGCTCAAAGGCTAGCAATTGCTGCAGGAGAACTGTTACACTGTCCTTGGGGTCCAGATGCAATTTTCCTCCCTTTCACAGGTAACTGGCCAGGGGGAGCACCGTCAGCCAAGGGACTGCTTTGAAACAGTCTCTCAAAAGTGGAAATAGAAGGAACACTCCCTTTAGGCAGGAATATGAAATTTGCATTAAGTGACTAGAGAAAACTTCCTCAGATGCTACAGGCTCTGAACATTCACTGCCTCAGTCCACATACCACCTACTACATCACCCATGACAAGAAAGTTCATGCTTCAGGTTTTTACCTTCTTGTCACAAAGCATGCATGTAGAAATGATGACTTGCAGATAGGACTCCCCCTGGGAGAAAGAAATCTGCACAACCTCTTTGCTCTGCTGTTTTTTAAAAAGAGAAAAAAAATATGCAGTCAGATGTCACAACTCTGTTCCTAGCAAAGCACTGCCACACTAGGAATACCACAAATATGACACTTTGAATAAATAAGAAAAGATGTATTGAGTCAAATTAAAATTTCACCTAAACAGCATCCAGCTGTGTCCAAAAGCAGAAATTAATGGAGACTAATACAAGTCATATACAAAACCTGACTATGGCCCTAAGCATCCTACTCATGCTTTCAAGCTTGGCTTGTACTGAGTAGATCAGACTAGATGATATCAGGAACTCCCTTCTATGTTATTCCACAACTTCAGTTGAAGAAAGTTTTTCTACTCCTACCTGATTACCTACACAGTCTCTAATGATGGAGAGTTTTTAATATATTTTCATGAAGTACAGCCTCCTTTTTTTTCATTTGAATAAATCTCTATTGTATTACATAACACTATACAATCTAGTACTATAAAGTTCTATATACCAAATACTGAAACAGGTCCCCACATAACTACTAATTCAAATTAAGTATCACATTGACATCCATTACAGTGAAGATGTTTCACAGAATATAAATACCTTTTATATGAGCTCTTAAATACTGAAACAACTTTTACTATTGTTCTTTTTTGTTTGTGTGTTTATTTTTAAGTCACGCTGCTGCACTGAAATATTAATTTATCTTAAGACAAGAACTTGTGCCTTTTTACTGCTCAGTCCTTAACATTAAATTTTTATATAACATTAAATTATTATCTGTGTGAGTTGCATCTCTGTTCTTGACAGCTTCGCCCCATCTGCCTCTTTTTTCTTTTTGGTCACAAGTTTGGCCAAAAAAGCAGCTCAAAAGCAGATAGCCTTTAATCTTTTAAAATATGCATTTACTGTCTTTGTAATAGAAGTACAGGACCACCTGCTACAAGTGACTGAAGTTCATCATTTTGAAAAGCCACAGGATTTGCACTTCCCTTGTGGTAGCCAAACTCTGATGCATCTTGGAAGGAATACAGTGAATGTGCTCAACAAAAATAAATCCAAATTTCTTTCTTCCTGAAATGACCAAAGAGTAATAAAATCATGGTGTTATGTGGGGAAAAGAGAAACAGTTTCTGGAAGCTTTACCTCAGGCGTAACAGTTTGCTAAAGAGCTGATGAGCTAAGGGGTGTATCTGGGACCACTGAGAAGCAGGGCTCATTCTACAAAGTGCTTATTGCACTTAAATCACATATTAGCAGCTTTTCAGGAAGAGTACCTCCGAGATATAAAGCATTTAAATAACTAAGCAGGCTGTCCTCCTTAGAATGAAAAAGGAGCAAATGTGCAGGAATGTTGAAGATCAGGGCTAACAGGTGCACTGCGAGCGAACAGTTCTCCATCAAGACCAGAGAAGAAAGCAGTGGTAATGAATCTAAATACAAGAGTTGCACTGAAAGTAATGATTCCTATTTTATTACGGTAGTCTGTGACATCAGTGACAGATGGTGGTGGTAGAGGCTGAACCTTCCCATCAATATTCTGTTACGTTCTGTTGCTACGTGACAGATGGCATTCAACACGGGAGCACGTATGAAGAAAAGGTGTGAAAATGTACTCCTCCATGCTGACAGCAGTGAACCCACTGGCTCTCATAGGCACTCACTGCAAACTGTTGTAGACCTAGCAGTGGATATGAGCACAGCGCAACAGTAGTTTACCTCCCCTGGTACAGATTTTTACAAGTGCAAAATGCAGGCTTTGTTCACTGATGACAAAAACGCATAGCTAATGGTGGAGATCATGTTGAAAAATAGTATTCCATAACTGAGAATTTGCTCTGTAAAACTGTGTTACTGCATTCTCCCTAGTTGCTGTAGTGTCCATGAAAATAAACAAGAAGCATCGCTTTCAGAATGACCTGCGTGCTTTGAATTACCTAGTCAAGGCTTACCCTTTGAACTTACTCAGGCAAATGAACTTGTGAGGAATGTCCAACTGAACACTTACAGTCTGGATAAAAGTTATGTGAAATACGTCAACTGTGAAACAAAAATATTCACAAGGGAAAAAAAAAAGCGCACTTAAATATTTACTACTTGGTGATTTTTTTCCTGACCTGCAATAAAATAACAGTAAAAAAAACAAAAAAGAATTAAGCACAAGCATCCCTTTTGCAGTTTTTTTTTTTTAAGAACAATTTCTTTACTGAAAGAATATGTTGCATTATCAGCTGCTTTTAAAAAGCAGTAAGAAAGCAAAAGCTGGTTTGTGAATTAAAAATACAGATAACATTCGTGTTTTCCTGTTTTGTTTTCAATCACATTCAATACATAACTAGATGTTAAAGACCAGTCCTCTAATCTGAGAAATGAGATCTTGAACATTTAAGGGTCACCACACACTAGATTGAAATAGTATTTTTACAGTCTACTTTCACACTCCCTATGTAAAAAGAACTCACTGTCTTTCAGTAATTGTTTGCAAGTTTCATTCTTATTTGCTTTTTAAATAAAAAGCCATATTACCATGGTTAATAAACTCCATGTCAAAATGCTCAGAGATGCATTTCTTGAGATACGAACATGATCCAAGGTCTCCCACATTACCCGAGGAGCCCTTTTACTCACTGCAATATATTTAATAGAATTACTTTATTTTCTTTGTTTTTCTGAAGTACTTTGAGGTATTTTCTCCAGGAAAAACCTGAATTTGGAATAATTTGTTAGGACTGTAGCACATCCTCTAATGAACTAAGTGTCAAAATGTGTTGCCTGGCTTTGCATAGGAGTAGCACAACTTGAATTGGTTATTAGCAGCTCAGTAGCTTCATTTGAATGGACTATAAGCTAGAGAAAGCACTTGACTATGAACTGTTATTCTATTTCATCAAGTATAAAAGGAATGCTGAAATAGTACTGACTTCTGGGGAACATGTGTGAGGGATATGACAGTGCTATAGAAAGAAAAACCTTGTAACAAATTTTGACCTGGGGCTGTCTTTGAATTGTGTTTTCATTAGTTTTAGAGATACAAGGAGATTCTGGAGCTAATGAAAGAAGTTTGTTATAGTCGTAGCAAGTCCCGTTAAAAAAAAAAAAACTGAACAAAAGCAGATCTTTTCTTTGTCTTGTTCACATCTTTGTACTCCATGTGCTCCCCTTGAGCAAGAAGTGAACTTTATTTTACTTGTTTATTGAAGGCTAGGGAACTGTTGTTTCACTATTATTTGTGAGGTTTCAGGAACCAGTAGAATGCTTGCAAGTATTTTGTGAACACAAAAATTTCTTGCTGAAGTTCTTTATAAGTATCACCTACACAATAACACCTTGTTGGTATCAACAGCAAATTTTCAAATCGATTTTTTCATTTACTGAGCATGGATATGTTAAGATGCCTCTAACTTCAAACTCAGAAATCCTACTTTCAGGCCAGTGATACTTTGCAAACAAGTTTCAAATGGAGTCCAAAGAAGAGATTTAAATGTCAGATAACAGGAAGGAGAAAAATCTGAACTAATAATTACCATTTCAGTAATTCACCAGTATAATGCAGTAAGAACATGATAACGTGTCTGGGCTTTGAGAGCAATACTGCCCTCATTTTAGGGTGGGAGGCACTCTTCCCATGGCCCAGGATCCTATTTCAGCACCCACCCCAGCAATAATATCACAGCACCAGCCTCCAGCTCCCACAGCCCTGCAATGGGGAATCCCAGACAATACCATCCCTTGCAGCACCCTCGCATGAACTACAAGGCAGGCAAAGAAACAAACATAATGAGGTAAAGAAGGAAAACAAGTAGCTGACTGCTACCATTTGAATGAGAGAGAAAGTAAGACAGCACATAGATTATGCTAGTGCCTGCCTACATTTCTAAGAGAAGAAACACGCCCTAGGATGCTGCTGAGTTCTTGTTATTAATATCACTCATTTTGACTTTGATAATAATCAATAACACAACAAAGACAACAGTCAAAGATTTGTCAACCATTATCCATGTCTCCAGCAAAACATACTTCCAGAAATTTCACAACTGCTTGGAGGACTCAAATATACAATCCAATTGGAATAACTACTGTAATAACTTGAAAATAAAACAGGCAAACATACACTTGATCCATGGGTTTTAAACCCAATTTAACATCCCATTTTTCACATGAAAGATAGGACACTTCAGACAATATTTGCCCCAAGAACAAAAAATTTTACTATTTTTTGTTTTCAAGTGGAAGAAGGGGACTAGTTGCTAAATGATGATTGAAATGGTTATGAAACGATTATTGAAACTAATATGGAAGAAACTGTATTAATTAAAGACAAACAGCACATGAAGAGCTGTAAGAAAACTTTTCAGTCTGTTTTCTGATAACTACAAAAAAAGATCTGTTCAATTTAAGAAGTACAGCATTTCTACGAAGTTCAGAGTTCATTCGAACACCAAGTCAGAATTTGTTACTACAGAAAACAATGCTTCCAAGTCTTTGACAGAAGGGAATTCAGTTCACTTCAGGCACAAATTGGGGCTTCACTGAATTATTTGTAAAAAATTTCAAAGAACCACCGTGTACAAAATGTGACTTCAAAAACAAGAGATCAAACTACTTACCTTGCCTAGGACAGATGTACAGGCAAGAGAATATGAGACCTAAAACACAAATGCCTGAATGACAGTAACTCTTTGACAACTTGTGTTGTGAAGCAAATATTAGCAAGTGAAGAAGGTATTTTAAACAGGCAATTATATTTACAATTGCCTGCATCTTCTTGCTTAAAGCTTCCAAAACTTTTACTGTTGAAGCGCACTAATGGTAATCTTTTTTATTTTCTTAAGAAAAAAATCCAGCTGGAGAAAATGTTCTGTGCAAAGGTGTGTGCTTCAGCATGGTGATTTTTAAAGCAGCTACTTGGGAAGAATTCATTTTTTTTCCCTTATTTAAAAAAAAAAAAGGGATGAAACAATAATAAGCAAACCTTGATCCATTTTAAGCACATTTTCAACAGAATGGAGTACAAAGTTTAAGCTTAGCAGAGAGGAGAATGAGAGATGCGTTATAGAGTCAGAGAAAAATCAGTTTTAATTTAGCTGAGTGGTGAGCGCTTAAAATTATAAGTAATCTTTCGAACAACAACACTTTTACAGTGATTTGAAGATATAAACACAGCATTTTACTTTGCACAAAAAAAAAAAACAAAAAAAAACCTGACCCTAGAATTTTTACTCAAGCCAAAAACTAATGAAAGCCAGTTTTAATGTAATTCAGTCTTAAGTCAGAGGTTTTTAAATTGCATTATCTCCCACTCTTGGCACTTTTACGCGTCTGTACACTTATAACCTAAACAACTTTCTGGTGAAATATTTGTTGTCACAGACTTACATCTCAGCCTACAGCGCTGGTGATTTGGAGAGACGATGCAATACTGCGTAACAGTCCAGCTCCATTACTTGAAGCTTTTGGTACAATCCAAACTTAAACCATTACTGTTCAGTTGAGAGAACTGTTGTACATAGCTCCAGACACTAAGGATTAAAAAGCAGTTTCCATTGTAAAACTTAATGGATTTCAGGAGTTGTTCTACTTTTTACAGGACAATAATCATTTCACATAATCTTTAGGAAGCATACACAGTAAGTGGAACCTCTTAGATATGAAGTATTTTCCTGATTCTAGCCCTGCTATTTTGTCACCCTGATTCCTCTGACACAGGTTTTGCCAGCATTTACATATTTTCTGATCTAGGCTTGCCTGACTCCAATTTTGCAAATGCTAATGCCCGAAATTTGTTCTAGCAATTTCAGTGGAACTTCATGCACTGCACAAGTACACAGACATATACATATTCATATCCATATCCAAGGAACTAAGGTGCCCATCCCTTAGGGCACCTTTAGGATTGCCTTTTTATTTTAACTTACCAAAATAACTGTAAAGGTCACAAGGTTAAGTCATTGGTATGTTTGCAACTGTGCTACATATAACAGAGAAAACAGGCATGAGAAGGGCAAAGTAATATTGAATTGAAGAAAGCCCATAAGGAGAAGCAGAAAGAAAGTGATTGATACAAGCTGTTGCTTCTTGAATTCTGAATTGGTCCATCTGTGTAGCCCGAAGCATTGGAATGAGGTAAAGGAATATTTGGAAAGTTCACATAATTTATTTAAAACTAAAAATAACTGGTAGTGTTAGCAATTAACTGTTTCTTTGCAAAGACGCAAAGTGCAAGTGACTTCTATTTGACAATAAATGTGCGACTTTAAGGGGAAAAATAAGAAACTGATGCAAATCTCTGACTCAGTGGAGTCATAGTTCAGATATGCATAGAGTTGGTAACTGACTGACTTTCTGAAATGCAGCAGTGGGTGAATTTTGGAGATACTTATTTTCAAATTGAGTTGTCAGTGCAGTGCCAATTCATAAAACCAACCCTGCAGTAATATCATCTCATCACAAAATAAGCTGACAGACTGTACCATATTTTTATAGTGAATAATTTAAACCATGAATCATTCATAACTTCACACAGGTGCTGAAAATAGTGAAAAACCTGCTGTCATGCCAGACAAGCCTGGCACAATCTTGCCACAAGTGATGGGCTCTTATTTGCAGAATAGATCAGTATTTAAACTTATTAGGAAGGACAAAAGATCAAGGAAGAAAAACAGAATAAGGACCCTTTCTCCTTTCCTCCATTTCTTGCTCTCCATTTTTAATGATACTACCTCGCCCATTCAAAATGTAAAGTGGAAGAAAAAAATATATATTCCATTGAATTTATTCCTTCTTTTGCTCAATTGACACACAGATATAATCCATGTTGCTCCAAAAGGAACAAGCTCCACAGTGAACACAGAGTCCTCATTCTGAATCACCTCCAGCATGCCATTCTGTTGGTGTATGTGTTACTAGATAATTAGCTGCATGCACCAAAATAATCCAAGGGATCTGGGCATTAGTACAAAAGAAATAGCAAATAATAGGCTAGCATTACAGCTTCTGCAAAACATGCAGAACGCCTGTCATGAGGCAGCCTTGTTTTATTTCTAGCGTTGAATGAGAGTAGAGAAACAGAGCTAGACAGAGTTAACATTCCCACCTAAACTGACCTACAAAAGACTGAAGAATGGACCTTGTTAGCATACACAGCATTAGGTGGTTGGTAATGTTCTGGGAGTGAATGGTTCCATGTTGGCACATCTGTAAAATGAGTTAATGAGGAAGGTGGCAGAATGTAGCTATTTCACACCTGATTAAGGCAGGCTGTCCTTGTTGAGGAGAACTCATTCCATCCCTGGGGACCCACTCCATCTGCCTGCCAATCTATGGCTGTCCCAGAGAACCATACAGGCCAGAAAAAGATATGCTTTAGACCGGTTTAGCCATCAAGGAGTGAGAACCTGTGATAAGCAATGCAGGATTTACTTCTTATGCACTTAACTTTCAAGTACTTCAGTATCCAGCAAAATCCTCTTCTCGCTACCTGTGCACTGCAGAAGAATCATTTGCCTAAAGCAGACCCAAGTGATGACAAGCAGTGAAATCAAGTAGCAAACTCAGAGAGGCAGTCTACCATTTTACACAGTATTCATATTCAGTATTCACCCAGCTTGGAATTCACAGCCCTGAACCTTTGCCGGAGCCAGGTCCAAAACATTAAAGCAAGCTGTACAATTTCTCTCTTTCCATCCAGCTTTCCAGTGGTACAATCACTCACCAAGCTCTGATGGGATACGTTCAGTGAATAAGTGGGTCTCCACCTAGCCCTCATGTTAAAGCTGTTCCGTTCTGTAATATAGTTAATTATTCATTCAGCCAGAAAAAAAAAAAGTAGAAAGGAAGAATGAGAATGACAGCACAGATTCTCTCAGCCTGGAAGTCAACTAATATTGGCATAGAGTTAGCAGTATTGCCTTGAATATCGTAGTCCAGCCACTGTGCTAATTGTAATTAAGATGTTTCATCATAAATTCAGATAGGAGGCGGAACTGAACCTTTGACATTTGAAAGAATAGTCTTTCATATATGCTGTAGGAAAAGGAATTATCACCTATATCATAAGGCATCTTCTGAGCACATTCCTTGCCTCAGACAGTGACACAATAGATTAAAACAACAACACTAAACTGTCAGCCAAGAGCAGCTATATGAAGGAGCTACAGAGCTACTGAGCTCTGTGTAAGGAGCTTCCAGGGATTTCCAGAACTAGCTGAGCTTACCTAGAAAAAAAAAAATGTGCTAATATCTTTTGAAGCTCCTAGAATGAGACTGCATCTGAATTTCTGATATTGGAAGCATAGACTTTTAAGTCTGAAGGATTTAATAATCCAAACTGTTAATTAGTGTGACTGTTTTCAAATGGAAACAGCCTCTTAATTCCCTGGGCTACTTCCAGATCTGACTCAGAGTAATCATGAACTTGGAAAGAGGCATTATCTTATGGAAATAAATGTGTCCTATCCACAAAAAAAAAAAAAAAAAAAAAAAAAAAAAAAAAAAAAAAAACCACACCACACCGTTTCTTCCATGGGAAATTTTGCATGGAAGACTCTCCTTTGATACAGAGTCTGTTTTAAGCTGCCAAAATACCATACAGATTGCTTGTATGTAGGAGTCTTCTGGTCTCTTCTGTGTTTGTGCTCCAACAGAGCATGTTGAAAGAGACTTCTCAGGACTTGGCATGGCAGATTATTCAAGGGCCTTTTTTTACTAAGTTAACTAGGTTATTTAGTTAATTTGAATTCAATTTTCTTTAAATTTAAAGCTAATTAGTTAAAACCTTTTAAAGCTCACTGCAGACATATTCTAATTCCAAATATCTTACTTGATTCAGATCAAGTTTCCTTAACATTCTTTTGTATCTAAGAAACCCTAAAAAAACTTTGTCACTGGGAGACAACTGTTTCATCCTTCTTCAGACTGGAAGAAGAAAAAGCTAAGAAGTTGTATGTCACTTTTTAAATGAGGTATTTTTTTTAAGGTATTTTTTCCCCTTTATATTTAGAATCATGTACTGCTCCTATATCACCCAATAAAGATAATTACCATCTAGCTCTAATAGACAACTGCATAAGTTATATAAAACAAGATTTTTATGAACCTAGGGTTTATCTTTCTACCGCAAGTAATTGGTAAATGTTGCCCAGCTGCCACTTCTCAACTCCAAGGGAGCAGGATTAACAAACCCTGCTATGGCCTTGTAGCTCCAAATGATTTAATGTAAGACAAATTTAAAGACTTATTAGCACATTGTGTCAGATTTTATTTGCAGTAATAATTATTTTTCTGAACACTTTTTTCACTAGTGTTTACAATTGTCACTCTGCAACAAAAGCTTTTCAACATGCCCATAGAGATTCAGCATTTTGATTAAATATGTGAAATTTCAGCTGCATTACTGCACACTCATGGCCCTCTGATCTGATCTACACAAATTATATTAACTAAAATAAGAGACCGCTCTTTGTGCAAATAAAATGCTACCAAAACAAGAATAAGGTATTTTCATTATAGTGAAAGTGAAGCTAAGAGACTTGATGTCTTAAAGAAAGCTAATGGCAGAGAAAAGAACTACATTCAACTCTAAATCTCCTAAATCTATGTCAGGAATCCTGGCCAGTTTTGATTTTTGAAAGTGCTCTGTATTTCAAAATGATTTATATTCCAATTGTTACCATCATAAAGAACAGTTAAGTAGTTTTCTGTGTATGACTAGTATTACATTTGTCAAGAACATCATCTATTATTACTGATAATGTTTTGAAGGCCCTTGTTTAAATTCCACCCATATGTCTCAACTTAGTAATGAATTCCATAGTGAATAAACATTGCCCTCCTTTACTTGAGTGATATCAGCTGTCTCATTTATGTTTATTTTCTTGGGTTCTTAATTCATCCTTCTACATCACCTGAATTTTAATATAGAACACCCTTCTCGAATGTTTCTGGAATGTCCCCTCCAGTAGCAATTAGTGATTTTTTCCAACAGCATGATCACAAATATGAGCATCTTTCCCCAAAGGCACTACTGTGGGTATCATGTCACTGTATATTATACCTGGGCTTCTTCCTATTACAGCAGTTTGAGAAATTTCATTACCTAACAAAACTAAAACCTTGATGGATGTCATTGCGAGTTACAAAAGAAGAGAATAGGAGGGATAAAGTGAGAAGCCAAGAGATGCCCTTTGTGTGAAATAGCACTGTCTGCTAATGGATGGAGAGTCATATACCTTTTTGAGGACTTCTCCTATGGACCTCGCATTAAGAAGAAGTAGATGGAAATTTTGTAAAACCAGAAAAAAAACTTCATATTCACAGACTTTTGTCCACATTGAGGAGTTTTAAGTATTTCAACTTCTGCTGGAAGGACAGTACAACCAGAACAGGAAATTCAGATTTCTGGAGTGCATCGGTAACATTATAACATAGATGATCAAGAAGTCAATGAAAAAGAAATTCCCTGCTGGACTTTACTTAGGAACGTGAAGGACAGGGGCCACTTTGGCTGAAGAGACCATGCAAGGATAAAGATCAAAATCCTGAGAGGAAGGAACACATGCATGGCTGATGAATCTTTCAGAAAGATCTTAGCAGTCAGGAGAGGCTCCCTAGGACTGGAATAAAACAAATGTCACTTCTCTTTATGAAGAGAAAAGGAGAATCAGTGGGTTTGAAGGGAACAGAGAGAAAAATTCCTCAAGACATTCCTACACGTATTGAAGACATGAAGGTGATAAGGAAATGGTCAGCACGGACTTCCAAAGAAGTTATGTCTGACCAACTTGACAGCTAAGCAACTAGACTGGGAAAGATTAGATGGAAGAGTACTTTGTATCTGTACCTGCTTTACATGAAGGGGTGTACAGCTACATTCAAGCTGCCAGGTAACATTTTCCAAAACTATATGCATACATGATGTTCCAGCTCTTCTGCAATTACAGTATCTCAGATAAGCAAGGTCAGACACGTTGTTACCTTTTTCTCTCAACACAGAAAAAAGGGAAAACTCTCCAGCAGCTGCTGCTGATACTCAACTATCTCAGATCTAAGACTATTTTTGGGCAATACCCTACAGGTAATCACCTTACTTTCATAACCCCAGAAAATAAAGAGGCTAAAAGAGCTGAGAAGGTGTAAATAAAGAAAACAGGCGCTAATGATGGATTTGAAGGTCACTGCATGTAAGATACTCCAGTAATTGAGGTGATCTTTCAGAAAACAGGGAAGGTCAGGCAAGCCAGAACAACAAGAATGTTTTTCTGTACCTGAAGATTAAATGGGGGACAAGTCAGAATGGAAGGAATTTATTGAGAGAGGAAAAAGTATGCTTTATTGAAAAAAATAAAATAAAATGGGAAAATTCTGACCTCCTGGAATAGCCTGATAGAATTTTAAATGAAACAGATGATACTGAGTAGGGGAAACGTGTGCTAACATTATCTTAGGCTTCCACAGTTCCTATCTTGGTTCCAGCAGGATGAAGATCGTTACAGGCTTGACCCAAATATGCCTGTCCATTGACTTCAAATATCAACAGTCCTTGAGCAGTAAATTATAAACTTAAATAACACGAAGCTGTAAACCTGAAATTACATTAAATAAGAAACTTGTAATTGGGGAAGGAAGAGATATTCTCCTTATACCATGAGCATCCTAAGGCACAGGAATCCCAAAGAACTGATGCCCCTGATATTTTTGAAAAATTAAGAAAGGTCCAGTACTTCTGTGTGGACAGGTCAAAGCAAACAGCAGCATTTGTGAACTATATAGAGAATCTCTGCCACAGTCAAAGGAATGCATCCCTCCATTTACATTAAAATAAATGTTGATTTAGTTCATGCAAGTACATTGTGTCTGAGTTCTTACACTAGGGATTCATGTCCTTAGAAATGAAGAGCTCTATCAGAAATCTAGCTCTCCTTTATTTTTACACTGACAAGATGTCCCATGGAAGTCAATCAAAAATGCCTTCACTGTTGTCTGTAATTGTCTTCATTTCTTACCTGAGAAGAAAGCATCTTTTAAAAAGATTAATAATATTCTCCACTTATTTCCCATTCTTTGGTGGTAGTGCCTCCCTTCCTTCTATTACATTTTTATATGATTTCATTCAAGGTTCCCTCCTTCTGCTTTGCGCTTTTTCTTTCCCTTGCCTGTCAGTGGTAGACATTTTTTCTTTCAATACCTCTAGTACAGTTAATAGTACTTTATCCATCTTGACAGCTGTGTAAACCATAACAATACAGGGGAATTTAGTCTTTAAGATGTAGTAATGCAAATCTATCCATCAAGGTATGCACCAAGGCTGACAATACTAAATCTCATCAGTGGTTTGACTGGCTGCCTGCAGTCTTGTCAGCAGTAAGTATAATATGAAAAAGAGCAAGAGAAAACTAAACTGTACAAAATAAACTTCCATTAGGAATATGTTTCCTAATCCCCTCATTCACCTGCAATAGTCAGATTGGAGAGTTATAAAAGCTGGGTGTTTTATTGCCACAAAAAACACCCAAAACACTGTAAAAGTTTTAAGAATCAGCATGGTAGATATACATCTTATACAGTCAACTTTTAAGTAGAAGCATCTTGATCTTTATAACTCTCCTGAAAACAGAACTCCTTTTCCCCCCCCATGCAAAAACTTAGGGCAATTTTCTGATTGGAAAAGAAAAAAATTCAAAGTGCTTGTTTCTAGTCATTCCAAATGGACTGCTGAGCTGTTTAGTGTAGGACTTCTCATGGTGTTCTATAGAAAAACATAAAATAAGCATTTCCATTTAAGGATGTGAATCAAAGCTTAATTTTATTTTTTTTCCTCGTGGAAACAGTAGTAAGAGATGCCTGTTATTATTATTATTTTTTTTTTTTAAACTCTTCCTGAAGGCTTCTTTTTCCCCAGTTGGCCATGTTTATAATTTATTTTTTTAAATTTGGCAGAGTTGAATAAGTCAGTGCAACCACCTGTTTTCTTATCAGCTGTGATCTTTTCTTCCGGTATTACCAAGCAGCTTTGAAAAGCTGCAAAAAGTTCACACTGTGACAAGTTTATTTATATAATTCACCTCATTCTTTATCCTTTCTGCAGAAAGCATGCTGTCATATGCCAAAAACAATCACACCATGGTTTCATTTGTTACTTGAGATAGGATGGGGACAAATTTGCACACTAAACTTGAATTTTCTTTGTTTGGCCAGTTCTATACAGCTGCTAAATAATCTGTAAATTATGACAACGACAGCAGTTCCTTCACACTGCCCTATCAAAAAAAAAATATATATATATCCCTGCTGATCAGGATTGTTCCTCAGGGACTGCTTTTGTCAACCAGAAATATAAATGGCTCTGGTAGCAATGGGATTGCTCTGCTCCAGCACATTCTGTGGGAGGGTCTGCAGGATCCCCTTTGGTGAACATACTCCTGTAGAGTACTCCAGAACATTGGCTCTGTGATCATGGAGCACCTTGATATATTAAACGCCCAGTAAAAGTAATAGTAGTTTATGATGAAGATATTCCTCTTCTTTTTCGGAAACACATAAAAAAAAAAACTAACTAAAAAGAGCACTACAAAGTTGCTTCTACCACAACAACCAAAGTACCTCAGTCTTTATAAGCTTCTTTCCTGAGAACTTGTCTATAAAAATCTTTGAAGGGGAAAACCTAGATTTAAGGTTTAAAAAAAAAAAATCATTAGATGTGCCTTGTTATTTCACCAGGTGAATGAGAACAGCAGCTGAGTTTGGCCCTCAGATGACAGCCTCACAGTCCCTCGCAGCATAGGGGGCCAGAGTCTCACAGCCACGGCCCGACAATGATGAGTTAATCTTCCCAGGTTCACTCAAAGCTAGTATAATGAAGTTTGTTTACTACTACTTCAGAGAACTGTGGGCAACTCAGCCTGTGACAATTAGTCCATTGGCATGGAACCTGCCGCATTTCATTGTGAAAAGATTCTTTTACTGTGGAAATGATTCTTCTCAGTAAGTGCTGCAGTTCTAGAAAATCTTATTCATCTTGCACATTTCATAATGTATTTTAAAATAATCTAGAAAAGATTTATAGCACTGACTAGAGCAAGTACGTTTCAATAGTAATGCATAAATCTTCCAAAAACTAAGCTATCAGCAGAGTTATAGGTAGAAAGGGGTGCCTTCCTTTTCTAAAAGGAAAATATGTCTGGAACAGTTTCTATACTGAAACCTTGCTCACACTTTGATCTCATGTGAAGAAATGTTACAGTTTTTATTATCCTTGACTTTGAAAACTTCATATGCTTTAAAAAGACTAGCAACAAAACTTTCTTCTAAAATCTTGGGAATGAACATGTTATGAGGCTTAAGGCACTGGAGAAGAGTCATGTTATTACAATAACATGAAACAAAGCTTATTATGGTAAGGCAAAGAGTATTATTCTTTCAGCCACTGACTGTTCTAATATAGAGCTTCTGTTTACTGCAGCAGTTTCCTTCTATTCCTTTCTTCCCCTGCCTGTTTTAATTCTTGCTGCCATTAAAATAAAAACGTATATCATAAGTGAAAAAAGTTCATCTTTAGAGGCTGCTGATACCTTTAAAATATCTTAATAACTTATCTAATACGAATCTAAAAGTATTTACAGCAATGTCTTATTCAAATATCTGACTCAACATGACTTATGGTTTTGCTAATATGTACCTATAAATTACTACATTTAAAACATATCTTTTTGGACTAATTTCCAACAACTTTATGCTGTCCAATACATACTATGATACATATCTGGATACTGAACATTGACTACCTATGTGCTCCAAGCTGTGACTTTCAGTCTACTTAGACACATAAATCCAGTTATTTTCTATGCATCTGAAATTATTACCTTCTGTAACTTCCACTCAAATTTCTGTTTCTCTTGTTTATGTTTTTATGGAATAGTTACACTGCTACATCCAATGAAGATGAATGAATAAACATTTTTAAGTAACCTTTTGTGAGAAAGTATTCACACAAATCTAATGCTGAAATTGTTGGCAATGATGCCTATGCATTTGAATTATAAACGTACATACTAGTACCATTTGAAACGGTCACAGTCACCCAAGGAACAAATACGGGGAAATTGTGCTTTTCCAGCATAATTTCTCAGCCTCCAACAAGAAATGTGTAGTGCTTGCTCATTAACTGACTGAATGACAAAAACATGCTTGTTTGACTATTACACCCCAGGCTGAAGAGATTCCTGCTTTAAGTATTTCTACCTGGAGCATACGACATAAAGAAGTTCAGAACTGTCCAAACACTGTGTACAACAGGGTCTGGATCCCCCTTACTAATAAAAAGTAAGTGTAAAAATATACAAATGAAGTAAAAAAGTTGCAAATGAGTTTTATCGTAGTTTAAACATAGATTAAGATTCATTTCTGACATTATACACATTAGTGAGGCCTTACTATGCGTGTAGAGAATCTACCGCTGTGCTAAATCACTTGCACTTTTAGATCTGGTATATTTTTGCCCCCTTTTCTCTTCTTGGAGCTGGAATAACAGGAACCTCTGAGAATGCTGACTTAGGACCTAGTTCAAAAGAACTGGGGAGTTTATCATTAAGCTCTTGGAGGACATATTTCAGCTACTGACTTACGGACTCCCCCTTTTTCTCCTAAACTTGTTTCTTCTCCATACTAAATATTTCATTTCTTTTTTCTCCTTGTTTCTTAATAAATCTGTTCCATGATACATATAACTGAATTCAATATATATGCACATACATTTTCATATATATAGCAAAAATTTAAACCCACTTACAACGTCATAATAATGACTAAAGCATTTATATGACTACTATATTACAATTTTTAAGTGTATATATTTAAGAATTCCTATAAATCTGAAACATATGAAAATATACCACAGTTAAGATACATAAAACATACAAACGCTACATAAAGTCTTTATACATACACCTTTTCTATTGGACTCTATTATAGATTATTTACTTCAGAAACTGGACAACTAAACGTTTAGAGCATTTTATAAACAATCCTCTGATATCACCTCTGGACTCTCTCCTTCCTTCAAACTACATCCTGCAGTTCTTCTGCAGTGCATTAAGATCAAGCTCAGACAGAACTGCCCTACGAAAATACTAGTCTTCAAAAGCGCAGCCATAAATCTCCATATCAACTAAAGCCAACATCTGCCCTAATTATCATATCTGTAGAAACCTCTCAGAAACTGGGAGCAGCAACAGTATCTCCATTTTTATTGCAACCACAGTAGTTTCCTCTAAAATACTAATACAGATGACCAAAGAAGAAATGAGCCCAGTTCTGCACTCTCACTGATAATCCGGCAAACATCTAATAACCTGTTTCTGCTATGACAAAACTATTAATGATAAAGTCACCACACCATAGTCTCTTTTTCTAAGAGCTGTAAGAACACAGCTATAGAAAAATATTATTTTTTCCTCACAGTATCTTAGCTTGCAAATCATGGACCCATACATAAAAGACCTTTTTTTTTTCCCTCCTTTTAGTCTCTGAAGACAACCAGAAATGGGTTCATTCAGATAATTATATTTATTTCTTCTTAAAGTAGCTACCATGATATCAGTCCTTGGAAGCAATATAATTGCTCCTGATAACTTCTTCACAATACCAGGCAAAGCATCATTAGGAACATCAATGTCTGTATACAGGAAAGATTTCACTCACCCAACCGATGATGCCAATCTCTAGCTGCAGAATACACCTCTACAAGAAGCATCCAGAAGACATTTTCTCTTTGGAGGTTAGCCCTTAAATGAGCTTCTGGTCACAAGTGAGCAAGTGAACTGCTTGCACCTGTGCTTCCTGGGCCAGAGACCGCCTTCACCAGGTGCTCAATCATCAGTTCAGACTGCGGCGTAACATTTCTTCCGCGTTTGAAAGAAACGGTCTCTGGGGCCATAGAGCGATTTGGCCCTTCCAACTCAGATCTGCATTTCTCCTTTGTGTGGAGGGGTTCAAGACAATGTTCCGAATCGAGGCTGAAAAACAAGCTCGACAGGGTGTGGAGGATGAATAGTGAGAACAAAGGCTGTCTCTAGGAGACAGGAGAGAAGTTAAACGGGCCACTTGATGCCCGTGTGACGGCCCACACTGGAGAAGAAGCGCATGAATGGGAGCAGCTCGTGGCTCCGATTGGACGAGCACTTGCTCGGGCAGTTAGCGTCCAGACGTGAAGGAGACTTGTTAAGCGTTCTATCGACCTGTAGGGGGGTGGAAAATTAGAGGAGGGAACTTGGAAGTGTATGTAAGTGATGTTAGAACCTGCAGTTAATGTTTTGGATCGTTCAAGCATCTGAGTCCTTGTCTTCAGGCCCTGCATTCTTCGGAATGATGGCTGAAACCTAATTACAGGTCCCTTGCCCTTCTAGTGTTTGCACCCTTCTGTTGGGAGCCCAGTGTGGCATGCTTTAGAATAAAAGATGTGCATTTACTCTAAGGTATTGCTGTAATTCATGTATCTTTTCCATTACACTTTATGTTTAATACCCAGGCAACTCCAACAGATATACATTCAGTGCTTTTAACCTTAGCTTTACTTATTATTTTGCCTCTGGCTCTCTTTTGCAGAACTAATATTAGTGTCCTGGGTACCACCTTGGCTTGAGCACCTGTGTCCAACTTAAAATTAAAAAGTGTTCCATTTGTTTTCGGGCTGACAGTTCATTCATCTTCTGTTGCTACTTTGGCCATTACTGCAATGAAGAACAGCTCTGAGCTAATGGCTTTCTAGTCATCCTCTTTGTCCTTGCTATCTATTCGTATTCTGTTAGTACCTGCAACCTCCTGAAATGTGATAAAATCCATGGTGCTTCTTATATCTCCTTCCAAAAACTAGCAATTGCAGTGGTGTGTGTTGTTTGCTACAGTATTCACAAGCAGGTTTATGGACTGGTGGCTTCCTATTACAGGTCTTTTCATCCACAGTATTTTAATTTCTGTACAGTCCATCTAAAACCATCATCTGCTTTCCATTAAAATCGGTTTAGATAGTGGTTTGGCTTTTCTTCAGTAGCTTCAAGTTGCTTCGAAAGAAACAACCATTTCCTAGTCTTGGTTGAACAGTTCTTGTGCTTAATCCAAGCCAAAGCTGTAATCTGCCCTTTTTTTTCTTTTTTTTCTTTTTTTTTAGCAGGGACTCAGCTCCCCCAGATTGTAAGACTTCCCAACAAAGGTCCATGAAAGCCTCTTCAGTTGTTCATCTTCTTTGGTCCACTTCGAGTGTTAATCATTTGGGAAGATATACATCTCTGTACAGTTGCCTTATTGCCAAACTCCTTTTCTGTAGATCAGAGGTGCCCACAATCACAGAGAGATTAATACTCAGTCTGAAGTTACACAAATGCAGCATAAGAAGCTGAGTATCTTCCTCACATACCTACGGACCAATGTTGCATCACTGTTGATGGTTGCAGGTATGGCATTACCACCCTAAATTTCTTAATTACAATGTAAATGTGTCCCTTCCCACAAATAAATTACTCAACAAATTTCTGGAATTGACCGTGCATTCAATGTTATTAATTTGACTAGTGCACAAACAGAGATGACAAAAGAGAAAACAATACTTGATAAAGCATACCCGGTTCTCTCATTGATAAAAAAGTACATTGTTTAATAAGATTACAGCTATAAATTATGATTTTTTATTATTTGGAAAATTATTTATAACATCTTATGTATGACATTATGACATCTGTGTTTTAATGCATACTTATAATAAGAAAAAAAAAGTTGACGTTTCACATTGTTATTATCTTTTGGCTTTTTTTTTTCTACCAGTAATCAGCTCAGTGTGAAGTAAACAAACATTTTCCCTTTCTGAATTTAAAATTGAGAGTTTTTCTTTCCTACTCAGGTTATGATTGCAGAAAATTCAGAGAAGATACTGCTGTGTTAAGGGAACAAAATAAACTTCGTTTTGTAATTCTCTAGCCAATGCCAGTTATTGCTTTTGTTTGTTTACATTATCATATAGTCAATTGACTGTTCTTTTGATTATGCTCCAATATAAAAGAACACTAAGTTATTGGATAATCTTATAAAAATAGTATACAAGATGTTTTTGAGATCTTATACATAAAGTAATAATGAATTTGTGTAGGCACCAAGCCTTGGCTGATCATGTAACCTTCGTGTATGTACATTTATCTATATAGTAGTGAATTAAAAGTATTGGGGTTTTCATGCAAACAAAATAAGAAACTTCCTTTGTTAGTTTTGTTTCTTTTTAGAGTACCTTTTGGAGTGGATATGAAATAGACAGTGACTTCTCTCAGGTCTACAATGTTAGAACAATTTCAGACTAAATCAGACTCTGCTCCAGTATTTACTGCTTTCGACATACATTTGAAGAAGGGATAGGGGCACCTTAGGCCTATCTAGTTTTATAGGATTGCCTTGAAAATATTCCTGATAACACTGAGAAGAATTCATTCAATTTGATCTTGCCGTTGAGATGAAAAAAATAGCAATCACTTCTGTGTGTTCTGTTCGCCAAGCAACATTTCTCATTGAACAGTAGGCCTTAGGGAAATTTCCAGCTTGTTTTAATATTTTTATTTTTATTACACCAGCATCCCTTCTGGAACTTTTGGAACAGTGATACTGAAATGTGTAGACCTTTAATTTCTAAGCAGACTTCACCACAGAAACAGCTGGATTTGGTTTTACACCAGCTCTTTAAGTGTTCCAATTACACTCCTGAGCTCTGTCTCTCAAGCACACGGTGATGACCAGCAGCACAAAGACCCTAATTCAGCAAAGCAAGAGCTACTATTGGTCTCCTTTCCTTTCCTTTTCTCCCTTCTCTCAGCAGCTATCTCTCCTTGCAACAATCTCAGCTAGCTGTCAGAAACAACACCTGACCAGGGAGTGACATGGTTGTTCTTACTCATGTGAATTTTTTTTAACATGAGTAAGACATGGGCATGATTAGGCAAAAACATTGCCTTTCAGAAATGATTTTGGAAGTTAATAGATATTCCTGCTCAGCTATATGATGATTTTGTGATCGCAAAATTCATGACTCTGTGCAAAGCAGTGGGTGTGGTTGTTTACAAACGGTATACTGACTTAACATTAACATGGTTCCCTAAAGGATATCAGAAAACATGTTTGTTCTCGAAGCATATTGGATTCATTAAAGCTGCTTCTATTTTTAAGCCCTAAAATATGAAAACATCTACCATTGAATAACTTTAGTGCTGAGGACTCTGAAAAGCAGGGAAAGCACTGGACTTGTGGAAAGAATGAAAGAAATGCTGGGAGTGGGTAAAAAGCATGCTAGCATGTTCCAGTTCCAGCCCCCATGGAAAGCAAAGCTCTCTCTAACCTATTTTTATTTTTTGCTCAGAGGTAGAGGAAAGGAAAATTGGAAAACAGCTGAATAAAAGAATTCTAAAAGACAGGATACTCCAGATCCTTGAGAAATTCAGGAAATACACCCATTTAACCCAGGATAACTAAGGTATACTAAAGGCAGTGACATTTTGTTATGCTGGGTGGTCACTCCTCTCCCTAATATCCTTGTTGAATTGTGCCTATTGTAATCACACTGTTCTCTATTTTTTTTTCCTTTTTAAACTTCTTAGAGGCCAAGGGTGTTTCACTGCATAAACAGAGGAATCTGGAAAGGAAGAGCAGGATGGAGGCACCGTTGTACTCAAATTGTGCTACTTGTTCTAATAACAACCAGCCCACTGATATCCTGTGCTGCTACTCTCAGATTGTATAGAGATACCTCTTAATAAACAGGGTGCAGGAACAATCTATTGCAGGCTCAAAGCAAAGGCAGTCTACTACTGTGGAAGAGCCCTGAAAGTCCAGAATTACCCACTCAAGCCTATGTCACATTCATACTCTTGCACAAGCCTTTTGTATCAAGGATCCTACACAAGGCTGAACACATGGCAAAATACTACCTAAATGGTAGTATCATTTGATTAGTTAGGGAACTTCAGTATCAAAGTAGGTCCTACAAGTTGTCTTTTGCTCCATTTGCATCATGCTGCTTTTTAATCCAGCCATAGCTATTGCAAGTGTGTATAGTATATCTTTCAAAAAGTGGTACCACTATTGATTTACCTACTTTAACTGTCTGCACAAAGAATATTCTCTGAGCACAGTAACGTGCAGCACAACATGGCATGTAAGTCAGCTATTCGAGCCACTTGGCCTTGGCTTAATTAGCAGATTGGCATGGTTTTTTCTCTTCCGTCTTCCCAAAGATAAAGGCTCACTTCATGAAGAGGGTGATTGGATGTGTCATATGCAAAATGTCATCTGTAAAAGCAGTGCTGAGATGTTGTCCTTGCCAATGCAGAAACAACAAAAAATACTTAATTCTTCCACTCCAGAAGTAATAGAAAAGGGAAAAATACTCATAAATAATAAGCCCAGCTCAGTGATCAGTCATCATTCTTTCAGCAGTAAACTAGGCAGACAGCAAAAAGTAATGTGCAGAAAGAACTGCATAAAGATTAAGAAATACAGAAAGTTTTTCCAAAACCAACCAGCAGCAAAAGCAGAAATTGATTATATGAGGAGAACAGAGTGAAAAGTTATTGTAAAATATCTTAAAATCAGTGAAATCCAATGGTCCTCAGCAATAAAGAGGGCAACAAGGGTTGTCTGGTTAAAGAAACCTATGTTGGATACCAGACAGGAATCTGAATTCACTGTAACATGGAGTAAAGATGCCATCCTAGTTCATTATTTGTAAAGTGCACTCTGTATCAACATATTCTTGTGAGATGGAAAACAATGAATGTGCTTTCAAGTAACAAAAGAATGTGGAAACCATTTTTCTTTAGCCAGAGAAAGTCATAGTGGGCCCTCACTGCAAGAAAGATAACGAGGCCCTGGAGCATGTCCAGAGAAGGGCAACTAAGCTGGTGAGGGGTCTAGAGCACAGGCCTTATGAGGAGCAGCTGAAGGAACTGGAATTGTTTAGTCTGGGGAAGAGGAGGCTCAGGAAAGATGCTATTGCTCCATAATCACCTGAAGGGAGGTTGTAGTGAGCTGGGGGTTGGCCTCTTCTCTCATGTAACTGGTGATAGGACTAGAGGGAATGGCTTCAAGTTGTGCCAGAAGAGATTCAGACTGGATGCTAGGAAATACTACTTTTCTGGAAGAGTGGTCAGACACTGGAATAGGCTGCTCAGGGAGGTAGTAGAGTCACCAACCCTGGAGGTGTTCAAGTAAAGTTTAGACACTGTGTTGAGGGACATGATTTAGAGAGAATTGTTGTGGATAGTTGGACTGGATCATCTTGTAGGTATTATCCAACACTGGTGATTCTGTGATTCATATAAGCAGTGGAAGAGTGAAAGAAGCCCTCTAGAAAGTATCTCCGATTGAAATGGCTAAATCAGCACTTCCCTGCACCAACACTTGAGTTTTCCAGCTAGCTCTCTAGACCCAAAATATGTTTCAGGGCCTGGGCTCCTGCTGGGCATGTGTCTCCTGGCATGGAAGCAGAAGCAGCTGCTGCTGTCCACAAGAAAACTTGAAGTATTAACATCTTTCAGCACAAAACTGAGTGCTCTCATGTGAAATTATGATAGAACAAGACCCAAAGCCAATTGGAACAAAAACATCCTGATGGCAGTTAAGAAGCCAGGGAAGCTGAGATATGATCAGCCTTGCTGAAAAATCAGTTTGAAAGCCATGGTGCTAACTCTGTAAAAGAAAAACATTTTTCAAACCAATCTAATGTCTCTTCTATTTGGTGATCAATTGCGACAAACAAAATTGGACAAAGAAAATGATTACATGACAGTGTCTGGACTGTCTTTGAGAAAGAGAGTTAACTCAGCATACAGTTCAGGAGATAATATTTTGTTTGTTTTCAATTTTTTTGTTTGTTTGCTTTTGGAATGCTAACAATCTCAAGTACTTGAGGATCTTTCTAGAATTTAGGTTGCTGTTCTCATTTGTTAATTTTAATAGTTTAAATAAGCATTGCTGCTTGGCCAGGTGACTCAATCCATTGCATTTTATAGGGGTAGAAAAATGCATGAGGCATTTAAACATTATAGTCATTACAGTCAGGACATTTATGATTATTCTTCCCTCCTTCCTTTATATTACAAGATACAAAAAGAGATTTCTGTTTCAAATCTGTATTCTAAGGAGATGTATACAATACCGTAGCTGGATAGCGCTATTAACTACACACAATATTAGCTGCAGTTCAAAATTTGGCAAATACATATGCTGAAACAGAGAAGTAGCCAGGGAAGTGAGATGCTGCTGGATACAGCTGCAAGAATTAACTAGGTTCAACAGGATGAAACTGATAAATGAAGGAAAACTTTGAAGCAGCAGAAGCTTTTTCATCTATCGATTTGGACCCATAAAATAGGATTGAAAGATACCTAATACTCCATACCGGGAGAGGGAAGAATATGGAATAGACGACCTAGTAAATCTTTTCTCTGTGAAGCTGTACTGTAGTTTTTTGGTGACTGTACTGTCCCAGATAGGCATTACTTATCTAGCATGTCACTTTGGGGGTGTTTGAAATACCATACACTCTGCTGAGAGCAGCTGACAGCTAACAAAGACAGTCTGTACAAATGACAACCCAATTAAAACAAAGCCAACCTTGTTATATTGCATCCAGAAATCTGGTTACAGGAACCAGCACATCTGAGTAACAGACATGCTAGGAAGATAGGAAAGACATAGGAAAGGTATTCTGCACAAGCCCATGCCAATGAAGAGTGAAAATGCATCTAAGATTGCAAAGAAGGAGTTCACTGTTATATGTCAGTAGGAGATATTTGAACAGGTATCACTAACAGTTATAAATGACATTTTCCTAAAGAAAACATTCCATCTTTTCTGTCCATTCAACACGTTTTCAGAATATGCGGTGAAAATAACCCTCATATGGACTCTTGAAAGGTTTGTAATTTCATAACAGAAAAAGGCCTTGAGACTGCAGGATAGGTAGCTGGAGGTGTTATTACTAACCTGTTGCTTGCCATCCATTTCATATATTGGTAAAGAGATTGTGGTGATATTTGTGTCTAAGGAAATGCCACCTCTAGTTCTCTCAAAAGGCACACTGCGTATGTTCTATACTCCTGCCTAAACTATGCCTAAACATCTTGCTTTTCTAGCAGGAATTGGTTTTCAGCAAGGATCTTGAGTAAATAATGATGATGGACCTGCTTGGCTATCAGATAAATAGTTAAAAGCATGAAAAAATATAAAGCATGACATATACCAAACACTTGAGTAACAGACTCCTGTTGATTTCTCTGGGCTTTGGAATATCCCCACTCCCATCAAGATGAAAAATTGCAGGCACTTAAAGTAAAGGTTCTGGATGGATTGCAAGATGAGATTTATGATCGCTCTAAGGGCATATCTGGAGGAAATTAGTATGTAATGTATTGTTATTCAAAAGCAACATTACATTCAAATTCAGGATCTGATATGTTCAGAAAAATAAAATTTAATAGAAACCTTCATAGTTCTTATTAGCTCTGCTTACTTCTGAAATTAACTACTTTCTTAAGGGAATTTACATTTATATAAACAACTGAGTAAGTTCATTTTTATATGTAAACTTCCAGGCAAACACATCATAGAAGATAGTCTGTAATAAAGGAGTGTAACCAGAAAGTGTTAACAGCATGTGTCTTCTGCTGGGCATAAATTATGGTTTGAGTGAAAACCAAGATATGAAAACTGCTCTGAAACTAATGCCTCCTATTTTATTATGTTGGCCTCCAAGGCCAGAGGGTATGGCAGTAGAAGTTAAACCCTCCCACGAGTGTTCTGCCACATTATGTTGCCTTGTGCCAGATGGCAGCAGAGGGGCAGTCTGACACAATGGTATCTGACATGGAAGTGGATATGAAAAAAAGGGTGTGGAATTGAATTCCTCCGTGCAGAAAAAGATTGTACCCACTGACATTTACTGATGCTGCTGAACATTTCTGGAGACTGAACAGTGGATGTGAGCACAGTGAGGTGGTGAGGGGTATGTTTCAGAAGCGCAAACAGTGACTGGTCCCGCCCACTGGAGCAGATTTTTACAAGTGTGACATGCAGACTCTTGTTCATCACTGGCCACTGGTGCAAATGCATAGCTGATGCTGGTGATTATGTTGAAAAAGTGCTTTTTAGCTGAGAATTTGCCCTAGCAAATAGTGGTATTGTGCTCTTTATATCTGTTGTAGTTTCCATTGAAATACATAGGAATATCACTTTTGGACCTGTGGAAGTTAGGCATCAGAAAATTCTTCATACCACTGTGAGGTACAATATACTTAATAGTCTGTTAACTTATATGTTTGCAGTAGGAGAGAAGTCCAAATTCAGGACATCCCATACCATCACTTGCAATACAGACAGCTTAGAAGGAAGGTGAGACTATAAGCACTGCTAGGCTGCAGAACAAAGAATTGTCTATGCTGCAAAAAGACCAGCTAGTGGATATGAAGGTATATTACAAACGTAACTTTCTCTTCAGCATAAGGATGGAGATACTACCCATATAAAGACAGGGGAAGTGAGAACTAGTGTTTGCCAGACCAATCTCAAAAGAAGCCTGGCTGAATGAATATATCTGCATGCTTCAAGACACCAAAGGAAATACAAGAAAAGTTTAAAGCAGATTCAGCATTCATTAGTGCAGACACATCTCAGGCCGCTGAACTGACATTAGTTACTGTGTCATTAAAATCTCAATCTTCAAAAACACATATTTGCCAAAATAATTATACTCATTAGCCAAGTTTGGACAATGAGTTGATTCAGTTGTTTCGTGGAATGAACTGACATCTTTTTCTCCCGCGTAAAGAATTCCTTTCAGGGCAGAATTATAATGTCCTGTACATGAGACTCCGTGTTGAAGTCTGTTCAGGTAGCACTAGTTAGATTAATCCTTCAACCCTGGAGCGGTTTAAGAGTGGGAGTACTGTACTGTATACAAAAATTTTCACCTTTACCATTGCAAGCATGTCAGAAATGTAATCCTGGCCCTCAGAAAAATTTAGGGAGTGAGGCAATTGACCTGAGACTGAAAGGAGATGATGTTAGTAGGTTTTAGCATAACCCTATCATTTCTGTCCAGAACAGTGACATAGTGACTATACAGCAGTGCAGGCTGCCTGGGGAGTTTGCATGCCACCAGCCCCCCAAAAACCAGGTTATGTCAACATCCTCATTTTCTGCCTGTTAACTGAGAGGCAGAAAGCAGTTCTGTTAGACTAAACTGAATTGTTTGGGGTTCTTTAGGTCTTAATAATTGTTTCGAGTGTTTTAAGTGTTTTTTTAACACACTTTTTTTTCCTATTATTTTTTCCTAATTGCTTCCAAGTTTCAATTTGTATTTTATTTTGTAAAGGACCAAAAGGAGCTGTTTACCCTTTCACTTCCCCTGTTATAATCTTTTTGTTTGTTTGTTTTATGTTTGTTTGTTTGTTTGTTATTGTTGTTGGTTTTTCGGCTGAAATTATGGCTTGATGTGTCACAAACCATTTCAGTATCCTCAAAATTGCATTTTTTATGAACTGACTATTAAAAAGCATTACTCAATTCTGCCCAGAGGGAATAATTCATCTCCAGGCTTCCCAGAAAGGAAACTGCTTTGTATTCACTGTTTGGAGAAGTCAGAAAACAATACCACTTTGCCAGTTCTGAAAGACTGTTTACTGGGACTATAACTGGGAGAACATGGAAATCCATACCAGGAATAATTGCTTTTAAACTTTGTTTTGCAGTTATAGACTACAAGTAAAAAATTATTACAGCTCACTGCACGTATCTCTCAATGTGATACATGAAACTAATTATTATTAGCTATTTAAATAAAAGATTTGTTTGGTTGTCAGATGGAGTCATAGTAAATGAATACACAAAGTAAATCATTTTGCATTTTTTCACAACAAGCAGATAAATGCAATATTTTTCTTTGTTCTGTATCTCCTGTTGTCCTGGTCTGAATCTAAAGAAATTCCCATGTGTTTTTGATAAAATGGGAGATTCTTTTCTTTTCTCTCACTGTTCTTATGTCATCATCAAGCAAAGAATGAAACCAGGTCTTCATTCATACATGACAGAACCATTTCTCTCTGGTATTTTCTGAGACAATATATGTAAGCCTTTCTATTCTACTTCTCTTATGAATGTACTCTTTAGCATTCCTTAAAGTCAAATTTTTTATCCCAAGTATTTTGGTTGCTGTCTTGCGCTGCTTGATATTTTCAGGTCTTTATAGAATTTTCTAGTAGATAACAAAGAGGAAAGAATAAATGGACATTGTGAGCCCAGCCTGCACACCTCATACCTGTGTCTATTACCATAAAAGACACTGCTCTTTGTAAGGAGTGCTACACTGCAATCACTGCTAAGCAAAGAAATTTAGAGTTTAGCTAGATGGTTTTCAATCCCTTTGTTTGCAGAAACTAATATTTATACAAGATGAAATTACCAGGGAGCCTGAATGAAAGAGCAGATGTAAATTATTCAGGCATTCATTTGGAGGAGATGTCCTCGTTCCTGTCACGTTTATAATTGAAATATTATCCAGCTTTTCCAAACTGACATCAGGCGATTCATCTGGACATTTGCATGAGCTGTGCATGCAGTACTGTCCCACGGCAAATGGTCCTTCACTTGGAGCCATTCACATCCATGCACTACTGGGACCTTTTGAAATCAGCACTCTCTTTTCTGGTCAAGCTTTCAAAACCCCCTTGCTCTGCCACTGTGTTATACACATCTTGAATTTGCATCTGGCATTTTATATATTACATGTTCTGGGAGGCCGACTTGAAGACAAAGCAATTCTGTGAGCTGGATGCCAGACTATGCAGCTCTCAAATTTCATCTGATCACTCTAAAGTCATTTTTGAGGCTACATGCAAGAAACCTCATAGAGAGTTCTGCAACTGATAAATGCATGCATGTTCTTGGTGATCCACTAACTTCAGAGCATAGGAAGCAAGCACATGAAATGAAAAGAAAGAGGCTGTTTCTTCAAACACCATGTGAGGCAAAACTGCATTTTTCTGCAGATTGGAAGGGGATTTCATTCATCTCAGCAAGAGCTGTAACTATTGCTGCCTAGACCCTCGCTGTCTTTCTATTCGATCCATCCATAGTTAACTGACAGGTATCATTAAGAATAACGAGGGAATCTCCAGCTTGTTATTGAAGTGATACATGCCATTTCTTGTTCAAAGGATTATATAACATCTGGGGGGTAGAGAGTGGAAAATGTGCCATGGATGAGTATAAACATACCTTCACTATTTGCTTCCTATCCTGCACCTCTATGTATCTTAGGATATGTTACTTCAGGTGCTGACTGACCTTAATGCCAGGTTGGTCAGTGCTACACCTGAACAGATTGGTAAATCCTCTGTAGCAAGGATTGTAAGAACACACTTTCCTGAAGAAGAAACTGAAAGCTCATTACCCAGACATTTATGGAGCCAGTGTCATCACTATGGCTGCAGCCTCACTGCCTGCTCTGGCTTCTCCTTCACCTTGCAACCCTACTGCTGCTCTTAGATATCTGCCAGGGAGGAAGCAACTCTTTAACCACCACCTTAGGCAGATGTAAAAAGACTGCAGAATATCCACTTGAAAGATATTTAGATGAACAGAAGGAAATACAAGCTCTTACAATAGCTTTTTGCTGAGACTTGTTCAGCTTTTGTGGTATTAAGGAGAGGAGTTTGCAGATGGCTGAACTGATGAGTTTACTTTGAGATGCTTCACTGAATGGCAGGATTAAAATGAGGAATGTATTCCACTGCCTCTCTAAAGTTTAAAGGCCACTTGTGAACAATGTGTATGACTTTCTGTGTAAGATTTATTTTTGATTAACATGTGTATTAGGAGGTAGGTACAATGTCATAAAACTTTTATCATGCTTCATATGGGGATTTTAGTGTGCTGTGTATGGGAATTTTAACACTGTGCACATTTGGAGATTAAAATAAAGCATCTAAAGTTTCAGCAAATGCAAGCATTTTAATGAATTGTTTAATTAATCAGTGAAGAGAAAGTGGGCATTTTAATGAATCACTCAAGACTGGTGCTCATGAATGCAAAGGCCTTTTCAATGAATTTTTAATAAATAGCAATGAGTACCTCAAGTTAAATGCTGTGAACAGTAGAAAAGGACTAAATACACAACTGTGACCAATAAAAAGTATTAATAAACATGTACAATCATGTGCCAAGTTAAAATTTTAAAGACAAGTCAAATAGGAGAGGTTTACATAGGCTCTTTTATAGTGCCTCATCATGCTTTCCAGGGAACTTCCTTATCTTTTCATCATCCTCCTCAACTATCTGTGATGACTCTACCATATTTTTGTCCTCTCTCTTGGTGCCTCATTTCCTTCTTAAAACTGTCAGAGTTCATATAAATTTTTCTCTAAAAACAGTTCCACTGAAGTAAGATGATAACTGAAGAGAGACTCCAATAGTCTGCCCCTGCTTTGGGGAACGGAACACTTCAGGTGTGTCCTCCAACAATGAAAACACCGTCTATTGAAGAGATACTGGTCCTGCTGAGAAACTATGTGGTGATTTCATTTTCCAGAATGGTGTTTTCCAAGCTGGAAACAGGATGAAAAAGAATCACAGGCACTACGAAAAGTGCCAAGTGAACTGCATTGCCATGCAATCTGTGCATCAAATTAAAGCATATTCTTTGGCTTGTTTTTCTAAGAAGAAAACACTCATGGATCAACATAATGGTCTCTGCAAAATAATTAGAATTCTGCAGTAACTAAAGTATCTTTCTCTGCTGGAAATATTTGTGTTTTGTGACTTGGCTGGTTTACCATATCATCTGTATCATGCTTTGTGATAGTTCAAGTCTCAGAAAACACATGCACACACGAACAAAGCTAAGAAACAAACACACACACAGTAGTTGGAGGGAAGAATCTATTTCCTTTAAATTTCGTACCAAATCCCCAAAGTGCTACCATTTAGCCTGATGCTTTTGGGGCACTTTTGGAAGCAGGAAGAGAAAGGAAATAGAAGAGCAAATCTCCAAGTATGGAGAGCAATGAACAGAGAAGCAGCAAACAGCACTGTTGTGGTATTAGATTTTTAGTAACAAGAAGTAAAAAACCTGTATATCTCCAGAATAGAAAAAGACTTTTTTTCCTCTCAATGTGGGGCAGTATAGAGCACATTTACTTACATACACTAAGCAGTTGAGTTGACCATTTTTCTACCCATTGCTTTCCTGCATGCATCCTCTATTTTATAAAACAAATGTTGAAAAGAAAGAAAACAGAAGAAGCACATCTTACAATGACAGAACCTTGATAGTATAACACCAAGCTGCTAAGACCTTCCTGCTCCTGTGGGTGATCCTCCTCCAAATCAGGGCTGCAACTGCAGCTTAAACAAGAATTTCTGTCTGTAAATGATGAGCCTGCAGAGCTCTAGTGAGATCTTGGATTTCAGGGCCAAATTCTGTCTGTTCCACATCACAGGTAACAACTGAGGTGCCAACATTTTAAATGAAATGCAATGCTTTGATTTCATGGAAATGTACAGTCTATCTCTTTATGGTACGTACTCATTTAGTGAACTCTCACACAAAATATTTCTTTCCTCTATATTCCATTCCATATGTATTCATCTAGAACTCCTTTATTTGACATGGGGTTGACATCAGTTTCGTTCATATAGAAACTCAGAAAGATGAATGCTGTCATGACTGAATGTGAGACCTGAAATCCACAGCCTCAGGATTAAGCTGAGGCATGTAATCTGATTCAGTTAACTAAACTCATGCAGAACAGACTGTGCCTGTAAAATAGAATTGAATATTGTAGTTTAATCCACACAGCATGACCTGGCTGTAGCAGGGGATAACAGTAGAAGACTTTATACATGATCAGCCATCTTTTATAAATCTACTTGGCCTTTATAAATCTAACGTCTTCAAGCCATGTTAGATAAAAGGAAGAAGTCTTTTACAGTGAGGGTGGTGAGGTAATGGAACAGTATACCTAGTGATATGGTTGATGCTCCATCCCTGGAGACTTTCAAGGCAAAACTGGATAAGGGCCTGGGCAACCTGATCTAGTTGTGGCATTCCTGTTCATTGCAGGGGAGTTGGACTAGATGGCCTTCAGAGAGAGGTCCCTTCCAACTGTAAGGATTCTATGATTCTATGATTCTACTACACTACTGTGTAAGACATTATCTCTCACTGAAGCCTACCAGCAAAGATTTATACTGCACGTGGAAATGGTGAATTTGCACCAAACTAGATATTTTAACATGAAATAGTACAAGTTAACTGGAAAAAAAATCAGGAACAGACAAGCCTGCAGAGGCTGACAACTAATCGAATGATTTCACTTTGTCATTATTGTTCCACATCAAGCATAAACATGCTTGTGCTCTCCTTTTGGGAAAATTGTGGCTATGGATTTTCACTTTGTCTACTTATCATGACTGCAAGAAGACAGCATAAATTAGGCACTTGGACACTACCTTCATGTCTTCAAACATGATGCTAGTATTTTTCAAAGCATATCTGTTAGGTCTCTTAATACAGGTATTTTGTAATTAAATTTAGAAATCATATTTTTTCAGTTTCTCATTTACTTGATATAGCTCTTGTCATGTTCTAAGAAAAATCTTCTTCTCATTAAAAAGAGAAAATTAAAAATGGAATTAACATACTTTTTCCTTAGAACTTCCACAAAGCTAGGAGTCATAAGAGCTAGAAACAAACAGAGTTCTATTTTAAAATGCTTAATTACCATGCACTCATTTTCCCACTTTCAACTGACTAGAAAAGGGATTTCTCTGTAAATCTGAGGCTGAGCATGATGATTGCTGTGTTACGATGAGATTACAGCAAACTTCTTGTTTCCTTCAAAGTTCACTCTTGCACATAGAAAATATATTTTAAAACATACCGACAGAAAAACAACAACCACCTCACTCCAAGTATGTAGATTTTTGTTTAAAATTGTTAAAATAAAGGAGAAGATATTATACAGTTTAAATCAAAATACAAAAGAAAAAGCATGATATTTCTAGCAAAAGTATAGGACACTGAATTAAACACTTGCCTAACCTTTTGTAATGTTACTGATACTCCAGCCTGAACTTTTTATTCATGCTGAAGAATCCCAGAGTTTTAGACATATTAAAATCTTTTCTGCTCAGTGGGAGAGCTATCACCATGGCTCACAGTCCTGCTTCTGCCTCAACTATTACCTTGACTGTTCTCCATGTCTGTGCTGTTGACATCATTACTGTTTTGTTGCAACAACTCCAAGAAGAAGAGGTAAGTCCTGAGACTCTAATAGGTACTTCTCACTCAGGATCTAAGTATTGGCTTTGGAAGACAGCAGGAAGAGCTATAGTTTATATGACTGAGGGAATTATAAAGGGTAGTTCTCTAAGTTTGATATTGGAAGTATCCCAAGTCTACTTTGTCCTCACAAAAACAAGAAGACATTTAATTTCTCAATAGATTAATGTTCATTCCTCCCAGTAATGAACTGCATTATAATGGAATATCTTCTCTTTTGTTCCTCTAAAAGAGGTTAATTATTAAGAGAAATGAAACTTGTTTCTGGAGAGAGAGGAAGACAGAGGTCATGAAGCCAAAGGAAAAATGATGCATACTCCCGGAGAAGCACATTTTAATAACTATATCCTTAACAATGACTTCATGTCACTAACTGCACAACAGCTGTTCTCATCTGTAAATATAAGACTTCTTCAGAAAGAGCATGGGAAAAGGTACACTTGCTACGTCACTGTCCCTCCACATGTGCGCCTGGCATTGAAATCACAATAGCTGCCCAGCCCCCACATTAATAGCACAACAGCTTCTACTTACTTTTTTTACTTGCAGTAAATTTTTTTTTACTTGCACTTGAATTTTAGTGATTTTGTTCTCCAGGATGACATTTCTGGTCAAAATGGGAGAGAGAATGAGCAAGTCCATGAAGATGCCAACAAGATAACATATATCTTAGCTATGAGAGAACAAAATTTACGTCTGTGCTCTGATTAGGACTACAGATTTGATCTTGATACTTTCATGTCATAAAGCAACATAACAGTGCTAAAACCTAGTACAGTGCCATTCAGAGCTGTAGAATCTGACTAGAGTCCAGCACTAAAAATTTTGAAGGGTGCTGAAGATCCAGCATGGCATTTATCTCCCCTCACTGTAGGGGAGATAGATATAAAATATAACACAAATATAAACACGTGAGGTAGACAACTAGAAACTCTTCTATAGTCACTTGAATGGAACAGGTATTTCTGATATCATCATATCACTATAATAATATCATGGATTATGCTGATAGTAGAAATTACCCCCTTTTTTTTTCCCCTGTTGAATGTTTTTCCAGGTTGATTTTTTTTCCCTTAATTCCTTCATTTTCTTTTTTGTTTCATTTTTTATTTTTCATTATTAGCCATTTTCATTACTTGGTAACAGTATTAAGCTATTTCTCCAAGTTCATTGAGTTCATCTGTAGTGGAGGCCAACTTACATTCACTTTGTAACTTTCTCAAGAATGCCTCTGCAGCTTCTGGCTCTTAATGTTTCCTTGTGAAGTTTCCTGCAGTTACTATGAATCTAGCAGGCATCCCAGTGCCCTGACTCACTGGGCTTTTTTTAATCCTGTTGGAGGAGTAGTGTCAGTTAAGGTGTTTTTCTTTCTCTGCCATTTCTCTGCTTACAGATGTGGAATCTTTTATACTTCATCCTTTCCACATTATTTGTTGCTCACTGATTTGAATTCTCTGCTTCTATTTTATGAAATAAAAATCTTTTTCTGAGAGATACAAATCTTTGCAGTTAAGGAACTGGAATTGCTATGGATTTTGGCACTATGCATCCACAGACTCTTCCAGTTTCCTGATGTTAAGAATTACCTAAATTTAGCATAGTATAGTGTATATATATATATCAGAGATTCCAGATATTTCTCCCTTATTCCCTGCCAGGAATTTGAAGTTTAATCCTCAAAAGATCTATGGATTTCTAGTTTTATTTTTAAGATTATTTTTATGAGGTGCTTTAGATCACTATAACTTTATCTTCTCCTTGTGAAATTTTAAACTCAATTAACATTACTCCTGAAGTAATACCAGTCAGGCTGGTCTTTCAGTATATCATAGAAACATCCAGAGCAGTTAGATATCGCCTATAAATCTGTAGAAAAACTAATACTGGCTTCTCCCACCTCTATCCAAGTGTCCATGATAAATACTGTTTCATTCATTTTTTCTCCTTATCTAGTTCTTTAGCCTCCTTTGAGGTATACTGATAGTCAAACATGCTTAGCTTTTTTTACCAACTCAGAATCTATTTTTGCCTGCTTTTACATTATTGTTAGTGTCATTAAAGACACATCCCTTCAAGCTGATCCCTGCATATTGCCTCTGTTCTCTGTGAATGAAAATTCCTCTTCTCATATCTCCATCCTTGTCATGTGATAAAAGGACATATCCTATATAGACAAATATAGTAGCTAGCCTGAGTAAGCAAGACCCTTCCAAGAGAAAAAACCTGGAGCAGTGAGAACTTTGACTCAGCAGAGGTGTCAAACAACATTATACATATATGCTGGAGAACCCACAGCAATCCACAGCCTGCAGCAATCCTGTTTTCTGGCAACACCAGAGACCAACTCTATGTGGGCAGCACAATTGTTGCTGCTCTGTGTTGTGGGCGGAAGTTCATGATGTGTCTTTACCAGTACTACTAAGACTTTTCTTTGTCTTTCTCTTTCTATTTTGAATACTTAAGAGAAATTACAGCTTTAGAAATTTAAATCTAAATAGTATTACGGTCACATGCTTAAGTCTTCCACATCAATAAAATTATATTTGTGTTGACAGTATAATTTGAAAAAGGAAAACTACAGATGAATAGCAATTGTTTCAAATTTTCATTTCTGTTCTGGTTTGGAAAATATGTAAACATTTTTGTTGTTCCATGAATTTCATCCATTTTACAGGGTGTTGAGTTGGAATAATTTTCTGGAGTTTACCCTTCTTCATTTCTGTTGCCTGACATTTTAAACTCAGAGGACTCAGACTGGATTTATCATAGGAATGGCTGACATTTCTATGCTGAAATGGTATTAACCATCTTGGAGGTAAATGAGCACCAAGCCCCAAATGTATGTGTGCCTGTGAGCTTATGTTGGATTCTCAGGTGGCCTATGGAAGTAAGTAGAACCATTTTCTTCAAATTGGTTCATTCTTACAGATTATTGGCATTCACTGGAAACCTTAACTGAACCCACATAAAAAAGAAGCTCAAACTTCTGAGGAGCCTTCCTTATTGTCTAATTGGCTGAAAGTACATACACTTTAAATACACTGAAAAAAATGTGACAGTTTAATGAGATTCAGATGGAAAAAACTGGAAGGAAACTGTGGAGGCTAGAGCTTGTTCACCAAATCTGTCACCATCAGAGGGATTGAGAATAGCATAGGAAAATAACATGATCAAAACTAAATTATTCCTGGGATTCTATTGAGAATAAAAAGCATTCAAAAACCTGTTGCAAAACTATATGGTACAAGAAACAAAACAATCACACACAGAAAGCCATAAATTGGAACACGCGTAATTCTTTGGAAGTACATGAGTACAGCCCTCTTCCTGCTTATCTCTTCTATTCATATAATCACATAGCTCAAAATGATCTGACCTCTGAGTCTCCATGCCATAAACAATGATCTTCCGCATAGAAATTACACATTTTTTAAATTACATAAAGATGCATACCACAATAAAAAGTAGCATGGCCACTTTTAAAACGTTTTTGTCCTGAAAAACTCTTAGCAACACTGCTCATGAATGCCATAGTTTTGCTTTTCTGAGTAGTTTTCAGGGTTTGTGTAACATCTTTTCCAATGAACACTAACACAGTCACAGTCTATCTCATTCCACAAGTTACTTTTTGTTATCCCTTTTCTAATCACTATTTAATGCCTTTTAATAGATGCTAGATCATAGTTAAATAATACTTATCAAATATGTGACTATGGGACAGAATGTACTAAAAAGCTTCTGTCTGTAAAGAACAAATTCCACATACAGCTGGAGATAGGAATAAACAAAGATAGGTGGAATAGCAGCTGAAAAGATGGATGGGCCGTTGATACGAAGCAAGTGAGCACAGCATGTTCATTTATTACCTTTCTGATCATAATACAGCTGGCATGTTCCCACATAAGCCTGAAAATATGTGATGCTTATGTGGGATTTTATAAACTCTCATATTATCACCCCAAAATAATTTATAGACAGTAAAAACCATGCAGTAGTTCAGCAATAGTTTTGGAGGCCAAAGAACATCAATACAGGGCACCCAATCACAGCCTATTAAAACCAGTCAGAGAAATTCATTCAGTGCAACCAGTCTCTTCTGGCTTCAGGATGTTGCAGAAGTCCTATGAGGTGCAAACCTGTCCTAACAAGGCTGTGAGGTGGAGAAGATGTTAATTCATTATGGGATAAGCCCCAGAGTGTACAACTTAATCTGGCAAAATCTCGCCAGCTCTGAAGCCAACCATAACAAGAGCCTCAGCTTGCACGGCTGCTGCTGGTCCTCTGGCAGGCCAAGGCTGGTAGAGAAGCTGTTGTCTTCATCAGTGCCTTTGCCAAAGTTTTTTGGCTTTTTTTTTCCTGATTGGCATTTAGACTTTGGTTTACACCACTGCCAGCTTTTCGTCCAGCATAGAGAAATGTAAGGGGAAGATTGAGTTTCAGCAGCAAGGAAAAAGGAGTTAGGAATGGACAAGTACACCAATGCCTGAAGTGGCATTACTTGACATTCCTGTAAGGGGTTTGTATTATTTCCCTTTTCCATACAAGGACAGAAGGAACTTAATTTGAGGGCTTTGTGTTATTCCCATTTTTAGCCAAATCATAATGTCCTTTAAGCTGAGTTGCCTTCTCAGCTTCATATTTATGCTTGCATAAAGCTTCCATGGTTTCAGGGGAGCAAATCTCAGTTTAGTTAAAGTGCCATAAATCAGAGACAATATGGAAAAAGTATGGCTCCAAGTCAGGTTAATGGGAACGTGACCTGAGCGAGGGCCAAGTAGAGTGGCCATTAGTGTGAAGTGAAAAAAGAACCTTCGTCTTCAGAAATAGTTGCCAAAAGCCTACGCCTTTTTCCTTCACAGTCTTTGACCTCACCACAGTGCCTTAATTTATGTTTCTGTCCATTTCCACTTTGCTGCTAATTTTAACCTTCCTTTCCATGTCGCTCTGTATATGAAATTACTGTATGATCTCTCTCCTTTGCCTCTCCCCTCCTCCCTACTCCACTTCCTCCTGACTCTTATATCCTAGAGAGAGATATCCTATAGGTGATCCAAGTTCTTTCATCTGGTCCCATTCTGAAAAGCTGTTTGAAAGGACCGTTCTGGTGGTTATTCTCCCCCAGACCATGCTATAAGAGCACTGTCTTGATGTTGGATAATGATTGACACATTCTTGCAGAAGAGGATAATCTTTAAACATATCATGGAAAGAATTACAGATGGAAGACCATAGCCGTACAAATGAAGCTGTAACTGGATTGCTTGACTGAATAAACCACTGAAAAAATTTTATACCTGTATAAATTTTGGTAAAGTAGAACAGTTTCAAAGGGTTTGACATGGGAGATTTTGAACTTACACAACACAAGCCCACAAAACCTCTTTCCTTGGGATGAAGTGAGATTTGCTGTAATGTCACAATTTTCTGTCTCAAGAGAAGGACTGTTTTCACAAATCAGAGAATTTTCAATCTATTTTATTTTCAGCTATAATTGGAGATTAAGCAATAAAATATAGTTCTGGTCAGAAAAGAACTTTGTTCTAGAAGAGTACTGAACAGCAGCTGTATCATTAGTATTTTGCTACTAGAGAAGTAAGCTGTGGTTATGCCTCAACAGACTGGAAAGTTTTCAGCACAAATTACGCCAGAAATATCACATGGAGGAAAATCCTTCATTCTGCCTATACCTCCCCCTTCTATTGAGAGCTGTTACAAGGTTCTTATCGAGCAATATTATAGAGACACCTACTTGCACGGCTATACTTAAAGGTTCATCAATGCTTCCATTATAAAATTCTCTTTATAGAGGGTCACATGACTATAAAATTTTGCTCTGGACTGAAAACTGGCATAAGATCGTCATTAAAAAAAAAAACATGTTTTTTCCATAATTATTTTTTCTTCAGATTTGATCACTGGAAAAAAAAAAGACTAGAAAAAATAAAAGAAAAATCATTTCAAAATTTCAAAATATTCATGGAAAGGGGAAGGAAAGGGAAGGGAAGGGAAGGGAAGGGAAGGGAAGGGAAGGGAAGGGAAGGGAAGGGAAGGGAAGGGAAGGGAAGGGAAGGGAAGGGAAGGGAAGGGAAGGGAAGGGAAGGGAAGGGAAGGGAAGAAAAAGATAAAGAGAAAAGAAAATCCAACAAATAGTTTAACATTCCAGATCCAGTTCAGCACTTAAAGAGAAAAGACATTCATCATCAATGCTGGAGTTGTAGTGACTTATAAACAGTGGATGACCTATCATTCTGTATGCACTAACTACAAAGGTGTGAGTTGAGTATGGAGTTACAGTCTTAATTCTGAGTTTCCTTACCTTAGTGAGTTTAAGACAGATGATGAATGCAATTTGAATACAGTGGTATATTACTTTTACTTTGAATGCAGTTTTTGGATATCATACACAGAATTTTTGAAAGTCTTTCCCCAGAGGTAGGAAAATAAAAGTATGTTGTCATTTCCTACTGCTCCCCCAAAGGAGGGTTTTTGTTTGCTGTTCTGGATTACTGTTCATTTTTTTTCCCCCTTAATTCAGTCCTGTGAACAGACCCATTAATGTACTTACTAGTTTATTTTTTCTACTGGAGAAGACTTCAGGCATCAATATTACTTTCTGTAATCCAATGAGATGTAGAAAAAACTGTATGATATTTCTTAATCTTATGAATGTGATTGTGTGTATGTTTGTCCTGTATGGACATTGTGAAAATTTGCTTAAAGGTAGTCTGGAAGTTATGTTTCATAAAAATAAATAAATAAATAAATAAAATAATTAGAAAAGAAAAAAAAAAAACAACAGAAAAAGCAAGAAAGTAAAAGGTTCTTTTTTTTCCTGCTGGCATTCAGAGAATGATTTTATAAGTGGTTTCAAAATAAACCACATATTGCTGAATCAATAGCTTTCATGTGAATGGTAAAATCATCGTTAATGGTCATGCTTCAGCCATGAATTTTATTTCACTGGTTGGAAAATATTTGTCTAATCTTAATTAACTCTTCCTAATATTGTAGAAAGCCATGTGTGTATATCTCAAGAAGCATCTACATTATCTGCAAAAGGTTGCCTGCAATATTTTCTGTTTCAGTGTCATTGGATTTCTTACAGTAAATTGAGAGCTTGCTTAAAGTATACACACTAATTAGGAGTGTTTATAGTTATAATTTCCTGAATAAAGAAAACATTTACCTTCCTCATGTAAGAATTGTCATAAGGAAAGTTAATTCAGAGTCTAATCCAAAATTTGGATTAGTTCATCAGGGCACTGACATGAAGCTTACAATGACAGTAACAAAGCAAACAGTGCACAGCAGTAAAAACATGCTCAAATAGTAGAATAGTGTCCAAATAGCAGAAGCAATGTCAACTTCTAGCACCTTTGATGCTAGCTGTCCTTAACCCTTACCCAACAGGCAGCTTTTTGTTCAGTCAGGGTCAAAGTGATTTTCAGTATTTCTGCTTGGATCAAACTGCTATTGTCATATTTGTTTCTACTGAGTTGCTGAGTTGCTCTGAAAACACTAGTATCACAGCAGTGCCTACTTCTTTGTTACTTCTGTTGAGTTGTGATCACTTCAGCTGCAGATAATTTTTTTTTTTTTTTTTTTTTTTGTAATATCCTCTTTCTAGGCTGAAATTTTCCATCTGCTCTCAAGTCTAGAGGGTAAATATTGGAACATATGAGTCAAATCCCTTTAACCACTTTTACATCATTGACAAAGCCTGCTGAAGCCAATGGAAAGATGCCCACTGACTTCAATATTCTTTGGATAACACACTTGCAGTGTGAAATAGACATTCTTTTCCTTTTGCTATTTAAACTCATATACTCTTTGCTATCATGGGTTATAAATTATCCAGGAGGAATTATTACTAGCACAGAGTTTATAGTCATCACAAGCAGCTTTTCTCTTCCCAGCAGCATCACTTATGGACCTATGTCACTTTCTTCCTCTGTAACATCAGTATCATTTATACACCCATATACATTTAAGACTAAAACTCATTTAAGTTAAATCATTAAAACTCATTTAAGAACTTCTCTTAGTGTATTTCTGAAGTTTTAAAGGTATACATGTATTTGGAAGACAACATAAAATGAAAGAGGAGAATACAATTAACCTTGGCAGTGTGTATGTATACCTGAATCACCTTACAGCTTATTTTTCTCCCATTGATTGCCCTTCTTGGGACAATTCAGTGAATTTTGCAGAGCACTAAAAAATAACAAGTGTGAATAATTTGAAAGCTTGGGATTTAACACAATCCTGAAGAAGAAGAGCTCTAGCCCATATCCAGAAAAAAAAAAAGCAAAAAACAAAAAAAACACTTGTTTTTGTTTCTTAGCTATGCCATAGAGACAACTGAATTTTTTTCTTTCACACTGAGATGAAAATGTAAGGTAGAAGATTTGCTGTTTTACATGGAGGGAAAAAAAAGGAGGTGAGGTGAGGCGAGGAAAAAAAAAAAGAAAAAGAAGAAGGAGAAGGGAGGGGTGGGGAGTTTCATTTGAATTTTATACATCTCTTCAAATAATATTTAGACTATCAAAATAGACTAAATCAAATACTACTTGTCCTTGTTCTGAAGAGCAAGGCTATGGATGGGTATTTCCCACGCAGATGGATATTAAGCAGGTTCCTGATAAAAATGCACTGCTGCGTTTAAAGAGGTCAGGCACACTGACTGAAACACAAGACTAAGACTCACGGAGTCATATACAACAGTGTAGGTCATTTCCATCCTCCCTGGTCACAGCAGGTTGATTTGTTGGGGTCTGTCTCAAAATTTCACCTTGCAACACAGAAGTATCATTAAGCCAAGTCATGTCTAGAATTCCATTAAGATCGTGCTGTACTAATTGAAGAGAAATCAGTCATTAAAAGACAAATTTATTGAGATCAGATTGAAGAATTATTGAATGCCCAAGGAAGTGGAAAACAGCAGATTTTCATTCTGTCATTTGTTGTGTTTCTTTCATTCAAACTGTTGGATAGCACACATTGTTACACTTAAAGAGGAAAAAGGAAGCAGGGAGTACTCAGATGCTTTCTGCTATCTGCAAATGTTGTTGTGAGAGTGTTTATGGCATACCAACTGGAGTTATCTTATGCACTGTAGTAAGACTTCCCAGTAAAAAGTAGCCCACATTGAATTAACTGGGAAACTTCTTGATTCAGCTGCTGAGTAACACAAAAGAGGAAGAAAACATTCAATAATGTAAGCAAGCCATTAGTTAGGAAGCATTCAGTTTTCTGTTTATGCTGCTTTTCAACACAGAGAGGAAAGACTAGATAACTTTTAGAAACATTTTCTCGTAATCTGATTTGTTTTCAAGAGTTAAGACCCCAATAGGAAAATATTTGTAACAAAAAAAAAAGATAAAGAAATGAAAGAACCAGAAAGCAAGGGGGAAAAAAAGTGATAGTATGTATTCTCTTAAGCAGGTGTTAGTCAGAGATAAGAGAAGACTTGAATAAAACTGAAATAAAAGAGTTCCTGTGCCACAGCCTGTAATTGCAAGCAGTGAAGAAATTAGACAACGTGTAAATCATTTTCAACCTGTCATATCTGAAATACCACATATGTTTGGAATTTCTTAGGGAAAAAATGTTTGCCTTGCAGGATATGGAGGCTGTGTTTCCTTTCAGATATTAGAGCTTTCTGCCAGATGTTAAGCCTGCCTGAGGTCTCTACTGGACAGAATAGGGTTGATTTTAAGCAGCTGAGGATATGGCCTTCTGTTCTTGTGAATGACTTTTTCTAATCTGCAGTTTTGCCCAAAGTACAAAATAGGACTAAGATGTGAAAAAGAGTGAGAGGAAAGGAACAATTCCAGTCTGTAAGGATGGAAAACCTATGGTCCTTAGATCATTCATTTACAAGGAAAAGGTGTTAGGTGTGTTGTGAACAGCTTGACAGCTATAGTTCTCATTATCTTTGTCAATTACCCATGGGTTAATTACAACACCAGTGGCTTTTTGTGCTCCTGTCACCTAGAATGCATTACAATAGTTAAAAAATTCAGCAGCATCTGAGTTTGCATCTGTGTTTAATTAGCTGTTCTAGAAACAGGGGTTGAAGGCAAGCTGCTCCAGAATATGTGGGGAAAAGTGCTTGAAACCTGGGTAGGTGCCTAATTAATTCACTTATTTTGGAAAGTCCTTCTTCATGATTGATTAAGATGAAATAGCAGTTTAGAAAATTCAAGCATTTTTACTGTTCTTTAACATGGAGCATTGAATGCAGTTCTATACTACGCATGTCTCAGCTTTCTTCCTTCAGATCAGTTTCAGTTGACAATGATGGTGTTGAGTAGTCATGTATCATAAGCAAAAAGTGTAGATACCTAGTAGGAATTTTGGTGATCATGGACTGGCTTGTGCACTAAGCAAGCCTAGCCAGTGCCTCCAGAAACTGAATGATTCCTCCACAGTGTTTATCAGTAGAGAGCTAAATTACCTTTCTGTTGATTTGTTTATCACTCGCTGAGGTGATGTAGTCCAGTGCAGACACATTCTGCAGTGGACTGCAGTGTACAGGAGGGTTACTGCACTGAGGAAACCCAAGGAAGCAGTGAGAAGTGCCAGAAGCTGGTAGGCTTCGCAACTGAGGCTGAAGAGTTGTGAGTAGGGATTGAAAACAGTGTGAGTGATTGTCAAGGCCATGAAAGAACAACCACAAAAAGTTGATCCAACCAAACCGTTGTGTTAGAACCAGTGCCACCAAAGAAGTGCAAAGGGTGCTAGTAACTAGAGATTCTTCACCAAGAGGCACTGAAGCAGACATTGGCCATCTGTACAGTCTCTCTAGAGAGTTTTGCTGTCTGCTGGGGGCCTGAATGATGATACCATAAAGAGACCACTATACCTGGTAAAGCTCTTTCAAGTAGAGTCAGATGAGGCTGCAACGAGGAGACTGAAATATCAAAAGGGAAAGAGGTTGAAGGGATTGGGAGTGTTGTCTTCTATCCTCCCCGATGCAGACTGGGAACCAGGAGGAAGAAGGTAAATGGATCAGGTAAATGATTGGCTGTGTTGACGGTGCCATGCTCAGGGTTTTGGGTTCTATGATCTTGGATGCTCCATGAAGAGGTCAAGTGTTTTGATGCCAGGTGGGACACAAATGTCCAAGGGGGACAAGAGTGTTCCAGGCAGCAAGCTGGATGAACTTACTAGCATAGCTTTAAAATCGATTCAGGTACCAAGGAACACTGACACTTTAGGAAGCAACAGAGAGATATCTGTAAGTTGTCCCAGAGGAATTGGGGAGGACTCTTCTATAAAGGTGATGTGGCCAATAGCCCAGGTGAAGAGCTTCTAAATCAATACACACAGTATGGAAAACAAGCAGGACGAATTGGAAACCACTAACTAAAAACTATGACTTAATTGCTATCATGGAACTCTGTAGTTAAAGGCAAGCCTTTCAAAGAGATAAGGCAGGGAAGGAGGGATGTGGAATGTTGACTTCTACACTGAGAAATGAATAGATTGCAAAGAGAATTTTCATGGGTAAAAATTAAGGACTGGACCCATAAAGGACATCTGGTCATTGGGATCTAACAGAGGCTCTCTAAACAAGGACAGCCTCTTGACAAAATCTTCCTTCAGCTGCAAGAAGCATTGTTCTTGCAGACTCATTCTGATCAATTTTAAACACCCAGACGTCTGTTGAAAAAGCAGACCAGGAAAATTCTGGAGTCGTCAAGGGTAGCTTCCTGGTCCAGCTTTAGGTATTCATAGCCCTCCTTTAAACACTATTTAGTAGTTTTCTGTCCTTATAGTCTGGAACCCAAAACTGCACACACTGTTTGATGTGAGAGCACACCAGAGCAGAGGAGACAAGGGCAAACCTTTGCCTCAACTAACTACCAGGCTGGAGAGCTACCCTGGAAAGTTGGAGCACATTAGGTTCTGCATACAGCTGTAAATTATTCTTAGATATTTCTGACTCTCTCTACCATTTCTCTTATTTTCTCTCCTCAGTAACCTCTGAGCTGGAAAATACATAAAGTACTTATTTGAGAAAAAACTTAGTTTTATTATTATCTCTTCTATAACACGATTGTCTCTTTTAATTACTTTTGGAGAAGTGATGTATCTTGGAAGAAGAATATAGCAAATTACACATTTGTGTAATTTAGAGCTAGATCACCATTAAAATGAAATGATTTTTGTGTTATACCAACCTGGTTCAAAAAGCACTTCCAATAGGACCCTTTACATAGACTCCATTGGGAACTGGATAAAACCCTTGGATGTTTTATTCCCTTAACGTTTAGGAAAAATTTGCCTTGTAGGACATTCCTTTATGACCAAGCTGTATTATAGTTTGGAGCTTTAGAGTTAGTAGTGCTTACAATATATAGTATAGTTTTCAAGCTCTTGAGATCTCGTTTCCCATTGTGCCCAGTTTATTTACCCTACTCTACTCTTTGAAACCTTTTTACTTGTACCCTAGGTTATCCCTGGACAAGTTAACTCAACAGTTCTCAAAATCAATATATGTTTTACCCATGTCAAAAACAAACAAATGATAGTTCTATTCTTGAAGCTGAAAGACACTTAAAGCAGTAATAGATTTCACACTGATTACACTGGGATGTAGAATCAAATATTGGGAACTTAGCATAACTAGGATCTGGCCAGAAGATTCAATCTACCACTTTGTCAGTTAACTAGTCCTTAGCCACTTCTACTCATCACTGAAACATAACTCGAAATTCACACTACAAAAACATAAGGGCTAGCTCCTCTTCCTCAGCTTAAATGATAACACTGTTGTGTCAGTGAGCTGAGAGCACAGTGTTTTAGAGGAAAATACTCAGCTTGGAACCTGGTTCTTCTGCAGCTCATTAAAGGCTCAAGTTAACTAAAACATGTCTTAACCAAATGTTAATGCAAGTAATGTGATATGTCGGATTATTTTTCATTGCAAAACTGAAATTGTGTAGGTTGGGTAAAAATTGGTGAACTAAGCTCTGCATTAACTGAGTTATTATTACATCTGCATGTAGACAAACAGATAATTGTTACTATTCTTTATCAGAAATCATTTAAATAGCTTAAAAGTGTTTTCACAGAGCCCTTACAATAGAACTTTTGTTTGATCACATTCAACCTTTCTTCAACTGTAGCTTTAAGCATTCATGGCTCAGAAAAGAATGTTCTCATAATTTATGTCTCCCTCCCTGCTCAGTGTGTGTTAATCAGGTTGCCACCGTGTTTTTTCATAAATGATTTACAGCCTCAGTGACTATAATCACCTGCAAAACATGAGTCATGGTGAACATTTCTGAACCCCAAACCTCTACAAACCTGCAGAGGAACTAGATGCTTCCTGCCCTGGTGGGGCTTCAGCCTCATCGTTTTGCACAGATTTTTCTCACAGACTATGTTTTCTAAATCATTATTCTCGGGTGAGGCAACATATTTCTATTTAACCAGAAGGCATGCTCAAATTTTTAAGCAACAAGGCTGCCTTACCACAAAACTTTGCTAAAGCTAGAAGGGAAATTGTCAGAAACATCATCAACCTTACCTATTGCTTAAAAAAAAAAAAAAAGGTAACCGATTAATGTAATGATCTGGATGTTAAGTCCTCTTGGATCAATCCAGCTTCAAATTGTAGATCTGTAGTAGTATTTTATACTTCAGCTTACAAGTGTACTTCAGTGCTATATTATTAGAAGCCATGACTTATTTCTTTCACTTGCATTTCCCAACACCCACTGCTTTCAGATGTCAGATGTGAAGTCCTTTCATTTCAAACTTTAACATTGATGTAAGCATTTCTTCTTGGGGCATGTTAGGAGGAAAACAAAAACAGAGCACTTTCAGAAAAGGTCAACCTGACAGCATCCTTGCAAGATCCTACAGGTCTTCTCTTTTGTATCAAACTCCGTGAAAAAGAGGTTTGGTTTTGTTGTTTAATTTTATCCTATGTATTGGAACAAATGGCTTCCACACAGACAAAAATGTTAATGCAACCTGCCAAAACAATGAAGAATTGAACAACTGGGGAGGTCTTGATTGTGGAGAGATGTCAGCCTGTTCAGTGCTAGTCAGAGTTAGCACTTAAAAATTCATCAAGTATTTTGGTAAAGGCATATAAAGTAAAATCAAAATAAAAACCAACCAACTGATAAGAAAACAACCCACAAACTTCAGCTGACAATGTTAGGGACAATTCCATCTTAAAGATATCCTTTGCTTTTTCCTCTACAGCAAGAGACATGTTTGTCTGATTATTTTTTCAAATTGTATTAAAGATCTTAATAGTAACTTTATGCAAAAAAATGTCAGCCGAGGCGCACTAGAAGTTTTGAGGCTATTAAAGTCTGAAGCAGATTCTTGACAGGAAATGCAAACAAAATACAGAAAAGGCAAGAAAAATATTAAAAATGAAACTTCTACCGCAGATTTCACAATGTTGCACTCTTGCTTAGAAGTCATTATCCCAGTATATTTTATTAGCATTCACTCCACTATAAAGCAAATAAGTTCTACTGTTTGTTTTTTTTTTCGTTTGTTTTTTTGTTTGTTTTTTAATAGTTGTTCTGAGTTGTCAAGTGCCTATGGCCGTAAGGTTACAAATAATGCAGTCTGCAATCTGGACCAGATATGCAGAAATTCCCACCAACACCATCAATAATAACAATAATAATAATAATTAAGATAATTTTAGATTTCTCTGGCTTCCCTGTGGAAATCCTCAAAATCAGGTAGAAAAGAGCTGTATGGTTTATATAGTCTCACATTCCTTGTGCTTTTCCTTTCATGATATGTGATAGCCTCTGTAAGGTGTGCAAGTTGAAACTATTTTTTCATTGTTACCTTGCAGCTTTATGCTTTATTTCCACCACCCACTATTTTAAATCAAAACATGTGGTAGTTAGGAAACACACTCCTTAATAAATTTTTCTTTTGTTTCTCTCCCTTTGACAATTTCCACTTGTCTAGCTGTAATTTTGAGCCGATATATGGGTTTTGTTGCCTTCCATACAGTTGTGAAGTACACATGATGACATCGAACTCAGTTCTTGGCCAGATGAGTGCTTAACCAGCATAGAGAGAGTGAAGCCAGGAAACCACTTGGCACTCTTTCAGGTTTAAAGCAGCTACAAACCACTATCTTTCAAGCACTCAGGATTCATGGAAATGAGAGTGCTTCTGTGAACTGGGTACTGAGCTGGGATGGGACAGAATACTGGACTGGAATTACTGATTTTTAACATGACATGATTCCTTCTAGACATGTAGGAGACTTCCAAAAGGCCTCTTAAACAAACTTGAAATTACCCTCAGGCTTTGGGGTAATACGGTCCTGGCACTCCCTCCAAAAAGCACAAAGATGTTATTTAGTAAGAGCCATGACAAGTTTCTGTTTGTTTTGTTGTTTTTTTTTTCTTTTTTGCTAGATTAGACTTCCCGAGCCTCAGAGTTGAGAAGCAAATTCTGAATTGAGTGTGGCAAAAACAACAAGAAAATTTTTCAGTAAGTGAATTACATTCTTAATACAATGTTCTCTACCAGTAGCTCTGTGGATACAATGATTTTCTATTATATAGAACTGCTGCCTACCATCACATCCAGAAACATGGGTAAATTTAATCAAAAAAGATGTTGTTAAAGAATGCCAAATCAAGTAATCAAGAAGTAAGAAATGCCAGCAATGAGACTGGCTCAAGAACAGTATTCCTCACTATAGTAATGTGGCTTTAATTGCCACATGATAACAAACCCCATCACTCCCTTTTTTCTTTTCTTTTTACTTGATCAGTGTCTCATTCTGCTTTGCTTATCATGATCCAACTCCTGTTGAAGTATTTGAAGTGCTCCTACTTCTTTAAATATCTCAAGAGACCTTAAATTATATATTTGATATTTTATATTTTTTCATTATAAAAAATGAAATAAAGAAAAAAAAAGTGATTCCTCAAAATTCCCGAGCATTATTAAGTGACAACTGTGTTTCATACTGATTTCTTGATCTTGTTTTCAGCTACATTCATCATGATATCTGAATGCTTAGCACATACTAGTGAGCTGAAAAAACCAAACAGACTATCTCTTCCAACTGTATTAAAGAGAGATCATATTTCATATTCATAAGCAGGAAGAATTAAGATTTCATTCATTTTCATATCCTAAAATCTAAGTTCTTAGCTTGGCAGTCTTAAATTACTTTTAAAATAATGGAACATTCTTTGCATGAAGAAAATAAAATTATATTATGGGCCATTTTTATGGAATCTCTTCTGCTCCTGGATGATACCCCTGACAAATTGTAAGTTGCTTTTCAACACTGCTAGCATTTGGAGGATAAAGACGATAGGTAAGCAAAAATGTACATTTAGCAGCTTCAACTGCCCCCCCTGTAAAAATGCAGAAATAAGTTTGTAAGTCTGCTTGCCCAGATACCACTCATTGTTTCCCAGCTCATACAACAGTTGTTCTTTACAAGGAGACTGACACATCACAAATCAGATACTTTTCAAATCTAACTACAGTAGAATAAAAAGTTAGAGGAAATGAAGTCTAGTAGCCAACTAGTAATCATTATCGTATCCCTTTTTAAAACAATTGCTGTGGCAAAGGAAGCTAAAATATAAATGTTTAACTACAGTCTACAATATATTACCTCTTAACTACTAAATAGAAAAATTTCTCATGTTTTATTTTCATGGTGCATTTTTATTTATTATTATAATTATTTCATTACCAGTACCACTTATTCCCTATGACATATAGTTTACATGTAATTTCCAATTACCCTATCTGAATCTGAAAACAAGTATTCATTTTAAGACAATTCTTAATTTCAAAAATAAATTCATTTAGAAATTCCTCATTGCAATCCATCTCATTAGAAATAATTTTTTTTAAAAGGCCTCCACTTCTTCATAGGAATCACATGGATGATGAATCCACAAGATGGATGAGTAGTAAATTTATTAACAGATTGTCTTCTATCATACTCTTCTACATGACATTGTAGATTGAAAAATATGATAATGAAGAAATTGCTATAAGGATTAATAACAGTACTGATGAGCACATAATTCATGGGGAAGTAGTTTTCACCTACTTTCATAAAACACGCCCTGGTTGGGTCATCATTTGCTTTCCCACACAGAACAAATAGACACTGCTGCAAATGTGAAACATCTAAATGCAAATGCCTCAAGCACAACTAGAGGTTCAGTGATTTGAAAACTATTTATCACTGTTGAATTCTGTACAAGTGGAATTTATTGCCTCCAGGCCTTCAACTGACCAAACAATGAATAAAATAACAACAAAAATCTGCTGAATATGCATCTCTGTACAAGTTTCTTCTTGTGTGTTAATTCTGTGTTCTTTTTAAAGCTCTGCAGTTGGCAAAGCACTTGTCGTATCCCCTTCTACTTTTCTTCATTTTTACTTGACTTAGTTGACATTTTTATCTGTCTTTTTCACATCTGAATATAGGAAATTATATAATTTTCTATTGCTTTTTCTGCATATATCTAGATGAATTTTGTTTCCAGTCAGTCTTTCTTATTTCTGATTAAACTGTCCTCCTCTAAATGTTATTTGTTTCCTTCTCCTTAGCTTTATAATTACCTCTGTCACAACACTGTCTGTAGTTCCAGACAAGACTGGGAATCTGTCAGATTATCTTCTGCCTAAACACCTGAAGAGAGCCTGGATCTTTTCAAAATGCTCTAATATTTGTGAACTGGGAAGGTAGAAGACATAATAAATAAATAAATAAATAAATCATTATTGTATTTGGTTTGTAGATGAGAAATGGAAAGCAGACAGGATGTCCAAATATTTAGATGCTAAGTTCCACACTTAAGCATCTGGAAGTGTCAGCACTCAAATGACTCTCCAAGATGTCTGCCTTCAGAGGAACTGCTCTGAAAGGGCAGCTGCTGAGAAACACTGCAGCTTTAGCCACGACATAATTGAAATCTAAGAATGAGAACTAGCCTTCCATTTTCATGCACAGGATTACAGGAGGAACCTGCCCCTTTTCTCTGACTGTCCCTAGCAGCTGTCAGAGGCAGAAGATCCCTTGTCCTTCCTCACTGCCCATGGGGAGCGAGGGGGCAGGTTGCACCCTTTGCCCCCTCCCAAGCTTCTGGCTCTCCAAGTCTCATCTCTAAGCACCTGGCACTCTGCCAAGCAGTCATCCACTCTTCCCCCCACTCCCCATCCATCCCAAGGCAGTAATACTGTATTCCATGGCATTTGTCACAGTCATATAGCTGAAATCCTGGGTAGTGTTTTGTTGATATCCTCTGCATGGTCTACTTTGTTCTTTCGCTCACCCACACATTTCATTTCTTCCTTCAAGGGAAGAAGGGCATATGGTTTCAAGGGCACATAGTTTCCTGGCAAATATCTTAGGAATTGCACTGTAACTGGTTACATGGCCTACAGGACATTTAGACCCAGTCACTTTTATTTGAAAACTGTTATAATTATCAGTAATTAACACATACTTTCTTCTCTGGCCTCTGGTCATCATTGTTCCCATGTTGTCTTTCTTGGTTTGTTTTTCAGTACTGTACTAATTTTCAGTTATTACTACATATTTTTCCTTGAGTGTGTAATAAAGAAATTTTTACTCTAAAATATCATTTATTTGATTCAGAAAGTGTGTTTCATGAAGGCCCAGAGGGAAAGTTTTCAGTTCTTTAGTATATTTCACATAGTTCTTAAATTCATTACCAATATAATACTCAGTGCATTTATATGTGTATTAAGGCTGACTGAAGCTGTTCTGTTTATTATCAAGTCCTTGGAAGTGGATCTTGAATGCAGACTCAAAGCATCCTGGAGTTTTTCAGCTGAAGAATATGTTTGCAAGTTAATTGGTCTCCAGTTACACCCATATTGTCACGGCTGTAGCTTTGTGCATAACTCCAGGATCCCCATACGTCTTCAGATGACTTGTGCTCTGACTAGCTTGGAGTGAGCCAGCTGGTTTTCCAAAGAGAAAAGCACAGATGCATAATAAATGGTAGCTTATAGTCCAACTTGATTCCTAGAGGCAAAATGGACGCAGCTGGCTCTGGGTAATTTGGACTTCAGTCTAAATGAGAATGAAGCTACCAAATGCTTTGTAGTTATATCCTCTGTGGCTATGCTCATCTACAAAATGGAAATAACCATTCTTTTTTCCTCAAAACATTTCCCATCTTATTTCTGTAAACTCTTCATTTCATACAGTACCTGTAAATTAATTACTGTAATGGGAACTTGAGGGCATAAAAATAGTTATATTCACTGGAATAATCTTGAATTGGTGACAAAATGAATGGAAAAATAAATAAACAAAAAATATATTTGGCTATAGGTAAGTAATATAGAGAAACTGGTATTATAATTGAAGAGCACAGCCAAAGTGGTAGTTTCACTTGACAATACACAGAACAAAATATTTCTGCAATGGTAGGATAAATGTCTGGGTATTCAACTGACATGACTTAGCTGTGCAGAAGAGAAAGCAGAGAGTTTGTATGCAAAAGGACCTGCAGGAGCATGATGTGAATGTACACTACATGAGAACAAGCAGCTTCTTGCTCCAGGAAGGTGCTGCCCATACAGTTGGTTTCCCCTCCAAGAGCAACCACACTGTTGGGCCATGAGCTTCAGTTTCTGTCTGGTTTGGATTTGGTGCACTCAAGTTTTTTGCTTTCTTGTTTTTACACTGAACTTTTTTAAATTAATTTTCCATGGAGGTGGGAATATTTTTCTCCAGCTAGTCTGACCAGCTTCCCCTAACAGATTTGGTTGTCTTGTGGTCTCTGCTGGTTGATTTAAGCTATACAAATTGAAGGCTGTCTTCAAGCTCTCCAAAATTTAAACATAGAAGATAACTTGTGAACTGTATTTTCACTTCTTCTATGTAAAAAACCGTGAGTCACACTTCTCTGTTATTATATTATTATTAATCTCTGTTATTACTAATATTAAATCTAGCTCCCCAATGTAAAAATTACCTGTTCTTTCCTTGGTATTTCTTTTATTATGTTGTATTAATTCTCCATTCATTTACATCAAGTATATCTAGCTTGATATTTGTATTAAGATAATGGTATAATCAGCCACTTCAAACATGCCAGGTTTCTGATCAGCAAAATTATTTACAACAAAAAAAATCTTCATTTTGATGTCACAGAGACTTCCTTTCTACTAAGTTCTCCGTTTGCAGCAGAACTAAGTTAAGAATTGGTTCATGATCACTTACAGCTATTTCTTCAGCTGCAGAGGAGTTGAACAGAAACAGACTCCACACAGAAGCCTGCCATGTGGGGCAGGAAGAGAATCTGAACATTGGTCTGCTGGTGTCACCTGGGTTTCACTAGAGTTTTGATATTTTCCCCATGGAAAATGTACAAAGGGTGTATGCCCTTTACAGGGATCTGTTGTGCTCCCGGCTGTCTCTTTCCTAATGAAAGATACATCCAACATGGCCCATTCTTTCAAAAAGCTTCAATCAATCTGCATTTTTGCAATGAAAAAATGGTTTGTTAGGAAATTCCTATCTACTTCTAATGAGGCTGAATATCAAAAAGTGATTCCAGAGCAATGATTGCATGCTCAGTGGACACAAATACATCTAGTGATGTTTTTCAGTGTGGGAAAAAGGAAAGTCGTGCAAAATTATAATGCCACTGGTCCATTTTGCTCTCTCTCAACTGCCTTTCAAAACAGCATAATCTGAGCTCCCTGCTATGTACGTATGTTTAATATTGTTGAAGGGGCAGGGCACTGAATAGCACTTTGCTGTTCTGAAATGCATAATTCAGTCTATGGCAAATCAGTATTTCCTAGGTGAATTATGTGCAGTAAGCAGATTGTTCATGACAGTTTTTTGAGCTGTTATTCAATAATGGTGATTTTATCATGATGCTTTTGCTCCTGCTGGATATTATTATGCAATGCTGTTGCACAGTTACTATTATTCAGTTGCCACTTACAGAGAAGATCAAAGGTTGCAAGTTCAGTAGAGAAAAATTCTTTCCTCACTTTTCATGTTTATTTCTGTATTTACAGCATCTCTGAGTTTAATATCTCATACAGATTTAATCTCTTATCCTCTTTCTCAGTGAGAGATGAAAGTTCAGATGAATAAGCAGAGTTGTAGCAAGGCATCATAGTGCATGAGAACTCCCTCTGAGGGTTTTTACTTTTCCCTCTCTTTTACCAGTTAATTCCTTCCAGCCACTTGATTTTAACCCAGCTATCTCCCATTCTAGGTAGCTGTATATGTCATTTCATTTAGCACGTTCCCCAAGGAGCCTGGCTTCCTTGGCTACTCATCCTTGCTAGAAGCTCTTGGCAGGCAGAAGGGCTAATGAAACATACAGAGGAAGGACAGGGCAGGAAGACAAATTTTGAGATATCATTTCTGAACTTTTGTCTTTATGGATTCCTACCCAGGAGCTGCTGCTGTGTTGCATCACCCAGTCAGAGAGTGATGAGAAACAAAATAAGAGAGATTCAGTTCAAACATGTCTCCCTCGATAGTTGGTAGTTACCATGGCCACAGAGATAAGGTCATGCTCGATCAGAATCAGCCCATCCATTTGGTGCCCTAGATGTGTCTCTGGACACTAAACAAAGGGAGGACTCTGGAAATAGGTGTGGAAACTTTCCATGTAAGAAGGTGTTCAAAGGCAGCCAATGGAGACAGGAGCTTCACAGAGAAGAGGCTGTGCTGTGGATCAGAGAAAGATTAACATCCTTAGCCTTAGCAGACCTTTACAATGTAGTGATTTTCTGCCTGAATATTTAAAAGTAGTCAGATTCTAAAGTTCTGATGCTGTCATAAATTATCTTTGTTCTTTTGTAGTGAAAAAGCTGGGGTGTTTGTATAAGCAAAGCCTAAATGAGTCCAGGAGAATACATCAGGTATGAAGTGGACTACTGATTCAAAAAGAAATGTGTCCAATAGACCATGCCATAAAACAGAGTAACTCTGGCATATATTTTTTCTTTCCAGCACTGCCAGTGCCTTTTTGAAGCAATTGCAAACTACAGTTGTTTAATCTGATCTTAACTGGAAAGCTGTTCTGTTTTTGTCCAGCACACAAAAGGTAACAGCTAAGATGCCAGTTAATTGCCACTCTTGTTTTCAACAGAAGCTCTGTCTCAGTCGTTTCTACTTTTCTCCCTGTGAATTGACTGTGGTGACTATGTTGGAGGACAGGAAATAGACCAGTGCAAGTCTTGGCTTGCAAGCTGACAGGAAGGAGGGAAGAAATGTCTCAGTGACCCCAGAAACTTCTGTCATGTGTTGGAGAATTCCCTGAGCCCTGGGAGGGCTCCTGCATTGCTTTCATCTCCTGGAAGGATGTGTTTGAGAGTAACAATGCCAAATACAAACTATTCCCAATTTCCCAGAAGGGTATATCTGAATTTCTGTCTCTATCTGGTATAAAAGAGAAAGACAAAGTAAAATGTAGACTAATGAAAATGAGGATCTTGCTTAGTCCTATAAGCATCTAGATGTCTGCATGCATTTTCAAACGTGTCCTTTTCATTTTTTGTTTTTTAGGAGAGTTTATTTCTGAGAGAATGAAGTTCCAATCCTATAAATACTGATGAGCACGACCAACCTTAAATAAACATAGTCCTGATAGGCATTTTTAACGGTGTGTCTCTGCAATCTATTACTTTTTTTTCCTTCTTTTTTTCATATTTAGCATATACAATTGTTACAGTTTTTCCTATCCAGGAACTGAATTCTTTCTTTTCTGCTTGATTATTGTTGATTTTTCTTACTGTAAATACAATATATATATATATATATATCACTTATATATCACTTCTGGTTTGAATAAAGCACTGCACTGGATATACTGGTTCTTTCACTCTATGTCACTGAAGCCTGTAATGCAAATATATCTCCATCTTTGGAAAATCTATGAAAACACATCATGGAATCTCTGAGTGATTTCCTCCATTGATTTCTTTTTCTTTTACCTCTTCAATATTCATACATGTTTCTGGAAACTGTCACACTAGCAAACTTAAGAGCAAATCATAACACACACACAAAAAAATAAAGGAGTAGAATCATATGCAAAGAAGTTTCCCTTAGAACAGAGATGTATGATATCAGTTAACTAGGTGCTGTGTTTCAATGCTCAGGTCTCCACTGCCTTTTGGTAAACTATGCTGTGGTTGTCACATTTTTCCTGGCAGCAACTTCCAGTTGCTGTACTTTGGGGAATTAAGTTACAGCAATGAAAACATGATGTGTCTGGTTCTGTGGCATGCCAAGGGAAATGAGATCATAGTTCAGCTGATGAATTTGTCCATGGGAATTCAGTGGGCACCTTCTGGAAACAAAAATCACTAAGGTGTGCGTTACCACAGGCAAAAAAGTGTATGTATGCCTGTAAGAAGACAGTGGCAGCAGAGTGAATTCTTTTACAGAAAGGCATTTGTTATAAAGATCCTACAGGCTGCTATTTTGACTTAGTTTGTCTCTAATTCTTAGAAGGAAGTCTTTATTTTGCCCTCCAGTTCTGTAAGTGCAAACCAAAAGACCTTGAGGAGCATTTGCTTTGGAAGGTTTTTTCAAGTACTCCAAAGTAACATTAGGGCGGAGACTTTGTTCAAAAACTGGTCTGACACAAAACCCACAACAGGCATATTTTTGAAATATGTACTTTTTAGGTCTGGGATGTGCTAAAAATTTAACACATGATATTGATTTTAATCAAAAGCATCGACTTGTGTATCAAAAGGATAACAAGAACTTACAACACTTCATGGCAGGAGTCACCATCCTAAATATACGACCATTTACTTCAGGGAGGTCCACACTAAGGAGATCGTTGAGGTCTGCAACTAGATTAAAAGCTGAGCTGCAAAGCTCAGAGTACTCACTATTTTGTGTGATTGTCTGCCATGTAAAGTTGTCTACCTCAAAAGGTTTACACTGAAATCCTCAGAGGAAGGCTATTCTGGAGACTTGCTCCTTCCCTGATGATTACCCATCTTGGGAGAAAAAACAAAGGGGGGGGGGGGGGGGGGGGGGGCAGAAATGAGGGGTTAGGGAGTTTCTGTATAAAACAAGAGTTCAACAACTGTCACTCTGTGACACCATGCAAAATTGTGAAAGGCATGTCCCAGGATGCCCAGCTCACCACTCCTAAAAGAGTAAAAGGCGGAGAAAAATGTAATCTCAGATTCCAAAGTATGGTGAGAATACAAAATGTAGCTCAGATGATTTGAACTTCCAAGTCCATGGCACTATGGTGAGTGAAAAACTGGTCCATCAGGCATCAGGGCATAACCCCAAGCCATCCTGAAGGAGTGCAGTGATAAGGCAATACCAGAGAGGAGCTCCTGATGAGCGTTAAGTACTTTAAGAACATGGTCCAGAGATTAAAAAAAGAAGTGAAAAATATCACATTGGTGCCTAAAGCATGGATCTTGGAAAAGAAACATAGAGTAGGGTTTTTTTTTTTAATTTGAGGGGTGTAAGGGGAAAGATACTACTCCAAGCTTTGCTTAAAATTTTATGACTTTACCAGGTTTTCATAATTCCCAGAGGCCTTGCAGCAAGCCTGCCGTGATTATCTCAGCACACAGAAGCATGCAAGGGAATGTCAAACTGATCCTGAGTTTGAGATCTGAAGGGGAATGGTGAAGATGTCAACAAAAATGGGCAGAGAAGGAAGAGTGGCAAGTTCAAATGAAAGAATTACCTATGATCTTTTGAGATTTGGGTGACAAGGATTCATCCTGAATACATCAAACTGTCAATTCAACTCACAAAACAGAGTAGAAATGGTCAAGGCAGGGAGGTAAAAATGTTCAGCCTGGGAATAATAGCAGAAAACAAGAGAAAAAAAATTGTTCACTGATAAAAGGAAGTATTTGGTGGCTTTCAGAGATACCCTTGAAGGTAGGAGCTCCTCTGAAGATAATGAAAGAGCAATGAAGAAGGTAAACAGTGAGCCACAAGGGGGTACTGCCACAAAAGCCTAGCAAAAAGAGTGATCAAGGGTATCAGATTAGACAGGAAGGTCAAAGAGGACACAGATCCCCGTGTTAGCCAGAAAGAGGTCATTTGAGACCTTGGTGAGTTAGTTTGAATGGGGAGGATTGGAGCCAGATTGCAATGAGTCAGAGGAAAGGAAATCAATGCAGTGGTCGTAAACAGGCCTTTCAAGTCACTGAGAAGTGAAAGGGAGAAGGGAGGGCTGTGAGAGAGAGAAATGCTGACCTATTTGCACTGGAAGTTCACAAACAATGTACTACTTATCCCTTTCCTTTCCTCAATGTATGAATTACCTTTTTTCTTTTTCTTTTTTTTTTCTCCTTCTGATGTATTTTGTTATTTTCATTTTGAAGATCAGAGAAGTTTCCAGATCCCACAGTTTTAACAGTCAACCATTAATATATCTCAGGCACCTACTTAAGGAAGCATATATGTACAGCAGTCTGTACAAATTTCTGTCTCTTACATTTATTACTCAATCTCCATATAACCACAGAGCTTCATTTGTTTTCTTCATGATCACTGCTTGCATGATGTCTGGGACTGGAGTTCATTGGTGCCAATCTAAAATATAATTTTGTTTTAAATCCCTAGAAATCCTACAGGCATGAAGTGAGTGATTGTGATATAGGATATGCTGATGGCAAGCCTGATTTATTTGGTTGTTTCTCCAAAAACATGTTTATTCTTTTCAAGGCACACATTTGTGCCACCAATCATGGGTTTCGCCAACCAGGCAACATCCGAAAAATGTAAAAAGGATTTTGTTTAAAACACAATTTCTTACAGTTTAGGCCATTTAATTCTCTCTGTAACAAAAAGGTAGCTTGCAACAAGAAACATTTTAGAAACAAAGGACTATAGAGTGGTGATGCTCTTGATCAGAGGCACTGCCTCTAGAGTCAGCAATCATGCCAGGAAGAAAACCAGTAGTGGCATTAAGGATTTCCACAGTGCGCTTGAAGGAGTTACTTCTGTCTGATTTTAAGATCATCATTTTCAAGTGCCACCTTTTGTTCACGATGCTTTGGTTCTGCAGTGTGAACATTTCAAAGAGAAAAGACCCCTCTGAATCACAGCTTCCTTTGTAAAACACAGATGAAGTAACATATCCTGTACACTAGGCAGCCCTGCAGTCAGGCACTACAGGTCAGTGGTGACCCATAGTGTCTTTCTGGGTGGTCTATGAAAGATTGTAATCACGGGTGTTCCTTCTAGATCCTGCTGATGCATAAAGAGAAAGAGTTTGTGGAGCTGCTCTGAGCTGTGCCTTGTCAGTGACTGCTCCATTGATGGTCAGCCCCAACATCCCTATACCAGGGGCAGGCTGCTCCCAGCTCAGGTACATCTTGGTTTGCAGCCTTTTGTTTGCTGTACCGTCTGAAAGCTGGCTCCACTGACAAAACTCAGATAATCTGGAACAGGTTATAATGATCTTTAAAATGAAAGCCATTTTCAGAATATTCAGTTTCACCTTCCTCTCCTGCAGAGCAATAGCGCAATGTGTTTGGCTTGATTTTTCCCCCCATTATATTTAAATCAGTAATTTCAACCATGTTAAATGAATACCATCTTCATTGGATTTAATTGTAAGTTACAAATAAATAATCTAAGGGATTTAGCCTGTTTTTCAAACAGTGAATTACTCTCACTTCAAATTTTGCAAATGTGTTTTTGATCTGTAGATTTGCATGCAATATATGCAAAAATACACTCTATTTAAGCTGTGCTCTAAAGCTTCCTCCAGAGACTTCTAATGTGGTTGTTCACCTGTTGTGTAATGAGACTGCCCCCTACAATTAAATGAACTTTACAATTTAAAAAGCAAGAAATTATTACCTTTAATAACCTGTGAATAGTCTTGATTACATGCACATACTCAGCTTATCTAATATTCAGCTTATCTATATTTGAATACAAAGTTTTGGAATTAAGACATCTGCTAAATTTCTTGCAGTGCAAGCACACTGAATGAGACAGACCATAAAGCTGTGAAGCGAGACAATAATTCTGGGCTACATTCCCACACGAATTACACTGCTGTAATGTTACTATGGGCAAGGTAAATATGGCAGTACTTCATGCCAGGAAAGCAGTTCACAGTCTCTGCAAGTGCCCAGCTGAATGCCATCTTCCCACTCCATGCGGCTGTCACACAGGAACCAGCCTTTATTGACAGCACTTCCATCCTCCCCCAGGAAATTAATGTGTTGGAAAGGTCATTACTCTCTTTTCCAAATTCATTTTGATTACATATAGGGTTGTGCAGGGAGAGACTGGGTGCCATGTCATGTGACGGGATTGCTCCACAACAACTGCTTTGCATCTCTGAAGTCCTAAGAGTATGGCATCTCACAGCTTTCTCTGGGTTACACTCAGATGTATCTGTTTTCATTTAATGGTATTTGTTTTAGAATGTATGCATCGTATACAATGTTCTCTCCTTCTCTGTCTTTAATACTCTCTTAGGAACCAAATTCATTAGTACTAAGTATATCACAAGTGAACACATGAGAGTCCAAGAATTATTTATAGACTACTTGACAGTGATATTTATGTTCAGTCTTTGTCCCTGGTGTATGTTTCGCATGAGATTTAGATTTTTACCTCAGACAGTCCACTGTGAAGGCTTTACAAATTCACAAGTGCTATAGATATTGCCAGGAAACTTAACTAAGTATCTGAATAAAATAGTCACAACCTTTCCAGGCTTTCAAAAAAATTCACATTTTTCTAGTTCCTACCTGATAGGAGTAGGGTCCAAATATTTTCTGGGGAGTTGTGCAAGATTTTTACACAACTACACACTTCAGAAAGCCACTAGAAATATTGCAGTCTTGTTTCTTGGCTTTATCATAGCACTATCAGTACAACATCAACTTCTAAACTGGATTAGACAAAAACGAAGGATCCTAATTTTCTTTCCTTATTTGAGTACTAAGAAGCTGTAAAATCTTGATGACATTACCTCTCTAACAAAAGGAAGAAATAAACAGAAGAAAAGAAACACACTGAAGTGGCACATTACACACAAAAATAGGAGTCTTTGCCATTCTAATTAATTACATAACTGCAACTATCAAACTAAGAATTCTTGTCCTCACCTTCCCATTTAAAAAAAAATAAAATACTTTTGTCCAGTTCTGTTTAACAAAATGTCTAACAGAATGTGATCTCTCAGCAATTGGAGTACTGTTTTAATAGTGCTTCAGGATGCGGTATCCATGCAGCACGGACTCAAATTCTTTGTGCTAACAGATATTACCAGCAGAAAGTCAATGGTCATTTTAATGAGTAGGGATTTAAGAAGCCTTTTAATCAGCATAAGGAGCAATGTGCCTAAGTGGGGCAGGTTGTTCTGATATTATGGCTGGCAGCTGGAGAAGGTTAGGGAGGAGAACATATTTCAGTCGACTCTCTCAGTATCACATATGGTGTAAAAATGCAGAATTAGCTTTTATTTTAAGATGAAGATGTTTGATCACTTAGACTTCATGCAGCCAAAACAACATTTTGCCTAAAGAAAACAAATGCACAACAGATTTTAGGAATGAAAATAGTGTTGTAAAATTGTATGCAAACTATTTCAGACTGGTTCCTGTTTGTTAGGCTTTGTAGTTCTTTTTTTTTTTTTTTTTTTTCTCTCATGAAGAATCACACATTATATACTATGGATATTAATAAATACATTTTCATTAAATGTGAAATAATATTGTGAAAAAGAAAGGAGTATGTAGAATTGGAAGCTTAGCCTAAAGAACTGGTCTGCAGTGGTTCAGACAATTTTATTCATATTTTTTCTACCGTGATGGATTTCAGACTAGTCAGAGCTCTCCTTTCCTCTTCCTACTCTTTCTGTAAAATGGTACGCTGGAGAAGTATGGTATTTGTGGACATACGTCAATGAAACCTGACCTCCTGAAAAGGCAGGGTGGTCCCTTTGAAGTAATTTGACAATTTTTATGTTTTTTTGAAAGGAGAGGTTGATCTCTGCTAGTTATTGCAATAACACTCATTGGTGCCTTTCAAAAATCTTTCAGTATTTCAATTAATTCAGTATTAATTAATGTTCTTGTGTGTTTATCATTCATATGACTTTCATAAGTCCCATATCCCTAATTACTCTGATAATTTGAGGAGAGTCTCATGTTCGTCTTAGTTGAATAGGCTTCTGGAATTTCTGCAGAAAGCAAATTTTAAAAGTATATATTTATGGTAGTACATGGAGTGGATACTATGCTAAGTTTTAACCAACATACTAACATATGCTTTCTTTCCAATCTATACTTTTATTCAGAAATAAATTTTAAATTTTCTCTGGACGTTACCAGTAGAAATCAGTAGAACCAGAGCTACAAAGAACAGTCATCTGCTTGGCTTTCATGAGATAGACTAACTGAGCTTAATATTTTAATGCATATGGCTTTAGTATTGCTTTTAAATATATGCAATGAGATGAGAATTGTAGATGGTTTCAAGGATTGTTTCTGAATGGTTCTTTCAGGAGTGAGCTGAAATTCCATGTTCAACAGCACCACAGTCCTTTGCCTGTCCTTTGCCTGTTCTATAGGAGCTGTGGAGAAGGAAGCTGGAACAGCAGGTGGGGATGGATGGAGCTGCAGCCTGCTTAATCATGGGAGCTGGGCACCAGGTCTATGCAGCATGTCATTCAAAACATCTACCCTCCGATTAAACACAACCAAGGCTTGCAGCTCACAAAGGAACAAATAATAATAATTAAAGAAGTGCAAGAAGATGATTCTGAAAGAAAACAGCTCCACGAGGGATTTCTGACAGCTTCCAACTGCATGACTTACAAATGTAAGTCCTCAGATAATTTCTGCATGGTGTTTGGTGGCAAGAAGACTTCTCATGGGATGGTGAGCAGCTCTTCAGAGAAAGCAAATATCTGTTCTTCTGAGATTTCATTCAAAACATCACTAAATATTATCCAAAAATCTGGGGTGAAGTCATTTGCTGATGCTTCTGTGCCAGAACTAAAAAATCAGGTAGTTACCCAGACAGCGAATGAATTCTTGCCCATAAAATAATAAATTCTCATCCTTAAAATATATTCCTTACATAATATCAAAGAGAAAAAACACATTTTGAGCTTTTAGGATATCAGAAAACTGCTGCTGGTTAGTGAAGAAGGGAAAAAAGGAATGTTAAAGAACAAAGGGTCACTTTTGCCTGGATCACCGGATTAGTGCTTCTTCTATGGTCACTTTTAAAGCCGAAGTTTCTGTATTACTGGTTGGCTGAATACTTGCTAATGTTGCATTTTTTAAACACCATATACAGTGCCTCTTACTACGAGGAAGTGAAATTTATTACAGTTTGAAGGAGTTTTATGGCTTGGAACAGCAAAGCGGTTTATAAGGGGTGAACATATTAGTGAAGGGATTTTTTTCAACTGTGCTATCCATTTGTAAAATGGAAAAAGAAACCATAGGTAAAAGGATTAGGCTATATAATAAATAACTGCCAATTTCCTTCTTTTTCTACAGTAATACAATGTGTCGAAGGTTTAAGCCATTTCAAACAACTTTTAAACCTCATAGCAGTATAGCATAAAAGAAGGCATTATTCAGCATAAAATATTTGCAGATTTCTTACTTTTTAAAGAAACACTGTGATGCCTACAGAAATTATCCATGTCCACAGTCATATGAATATGAAGGATGCAAAGAGATATTGGTCAAACTTGGAGGAAGCTTGGATTTGAAGATGGCTAAGGCCCAAAAGCTATGCTTGAAGGAGTCTGCAAGGACCAGACTGCATTTATAAAGATAAAACAGGGACTTCAGGCTCCTAAAAGACACTGTGAAAAATAGAACAGGAAGCCCAGTGGTATAATTGAAACCAGCAACCTGAGGTGAGCCTAAACTGCTGCCAGGAGCTGTGCCCCAGCTGATCCATGTGCCCAAGGTGTGTGACACCACCACTTTGCTTTGCAGGAAGTCAGCTGAGGTGAGGGGCAACATTGGGACTCTGGCACATAATGAACTAAGAGAATGAGAGAAAGGGGCTGAGGGTGACATCCTGGCAAAGAGTTGTACATGTTCATGGTAACCACAACCCTGCTCCTCATTCCAGCCAGGCATGCCACCAGCAAAACCTGAATGCTGCAAGTCAGACTAGAGAGTGAGCAAAGGTAGCTCACATCCTTTTGAATAATACCATGTAGAACACAACCCCCTGTAGGAAAGGAATGAAAAACCACTCTTACTGGCTGATCAAAAGTGACGGGATGTCTGCAGCTCCCATACTTTGCAGAAAAATGCTTGAGTTTCAGATTTTTCCAGCAGCTGCATCCACACAAGCTTGTCCAACTCTGCCTGGGACAGAGGAATGCCACAGAACAGATATGCAAGCCAGGGCTTGTGCAGACATCTTGGTCACAGACCTTTCCTGTGTGATGGGAAGGAGACAGGCTTCCTTGGGGATACACAAGTGCTCTAAGCTTAATTTTTCCCAGAATCAGTGATATAATGGGGAGCAGATATGGGGCGGTGAGTGCTGATGTGCTCTCCTGTGAGAATACAAGAAAGTACATTTAGAGCAAAAGCTGCAGAACAGGATGAACATCATGAGAAAGGAAGGTTGAGAACCAAGGACACTTCCAGAAGAAAAGGAAAACAAGTTCAAAAAAGCTGTGTGATGGCAGACCCCAATTGGAGGAAGAGTCTGTGGCTTGGAAAGACTAATGATGCTGATTGGATAGGCACCTGTATGCACAGTTAAGGACTTTTTGGGGAGTATTTTGTTGACATATGAAGGCAGGTGGGAAAGTTACAAGAGAAAACTTGTGAAAGTATGTAAGGGATGTCAAAACCTGTAATAAAGAATTTGGATCATCCAAATCTGAGTCCGTGCCTGAGACACTGCAGTCTCCCAGCAGAGCAGTGTGTGAGCATGGCCAGGAAACCCATGTCGTCTATGGGAAACATAGAATCCTGCTTAAGTGCACTATGCTCTCCCAGTGTCAGAAAACCAGACAAAGATCTCCATCCCTGCCATGTGAAACACACTATCCACTGTATGCAAAGAGATGTAAAATTTAACCAGAGGTACAGTCACTGCCTTTCCATTGCTCTTCTGGTGATAGGAGACTTGAGCAACTATGACAAGACCTGGCAGGAAAGCCAAAGACTGTGCAGAAGACACCATTTGTGTCCAATGTGATGGAACTAAAGGGAGACTGGGCAGAACACACCATTTGCGTCCAGAGTGATGGAACTAAAGGCAGACTTAAGGCCACACATGCCTGCTTAGAGGCAGACTATCAAGGCAAGTAAGTCTAGAATCTTTTTTAGTGGGTTTTGATTGTTCTTGTTCCATCCTATCTGGAAGAGTGAAATTTCCTTGTAGAAAATATTTGTTGTAACTTTTTTTTTTGCCAATTTAATAGACAAAAGCAATGTGAGATAGCCCTTGGATATCAGCTAGCGTAGTATCAGTGAATTAACTTTTTCAGACAAAAAGGTATAGCCTGAAAATTCCTACCTCACCCACTAGGTGCTCCAAATAACATCTTTCTGAGACTACCTTTTTTCTAAAGCAGATAGCTGAACCATGGTTTTCTGTGATTTGTGTTTATCCCAAGAATGAAATTATACATTTGTAATGTTAAAAAGAGCAAAGTTCAGTTTGATTAAAAAATCCAGCTCAGGATTTCCTGTAGAAGAGATCTAAATAGCATGACAAATTGCATGATACCCTTTTAGCCTACATGTAAAAATTGATGTAGAAGTCAGCAGATGGACTGATAAGCATGAAGAATACAACTGTACCTAGCAAGCATTATAACCTTCAACAACACTTGGCACATTTATAATATCTATTGCTGTGAGCTGATGCAGATTTAAAGGTTAACAATTTTATACATGCCTAGCATTCTCATTTCTAGTGTGGATATTTCCAAATGTGTCATATGTACTCATCCTCATTGAAGATTAACTGCACAATAACTTTGAAATGTTTAAAAAAAGTGGTATTTGTGTCCTGAGAAAGCAAACCCAGGCCACAGTACTTTCAACAAAGCAGAAATAGATTGCTGCTTCATAGCTCAAGTAGATTGCCTGATTTTCAAGAAACCTTCCCAGTAGCATTCACCTTTGGTCTGTAAATTGGCATTAAAAACATTACATACTACAGGATTGCAAAGGAAAGTATATATGAATTTTAAAAATAAGTTTAATTCTGCAGAAGCTGCTTCATTTTAATTATGTGTTTAAGACTGCAATGGTATATCTTTTAACCCTGTCTGCTCTTCCCTCTTTATTTCAGTGTTTTACTTCACATTGCATTCATCATTTCAGCAGAGAATAAGCCTTGTAAAAGCTATTTACTACTTTCACTAATTGCATAGCGTTATGAACATACCTTCAGATTCAGATCTCATATCCATAAAGACATCACATACTGGAGTCAAGTTTTTTTGTGCACAACTGCCATAAAATTCACTTCCACAGAGATATTTTTAATAGCAACCTGACTGGAAATGACTATGAAATATTTTTGTAGGTAACCAGGTATTTCTTTTTCTCCAATGGCTGTCCTAACTTATTTCCCCCTAATCTACTCCTGTTCTCTGTGTGTTTCTTAACTAGAGATGCTCTGTTCTTCAAACAATAAAGGCAATCCTTCAGGTGTTGCTGATTCTGTTACTGCTTTTACAGTTGGGTAAGTAGTTGCCAGAGTTTGATTTGTTCCACTAAATTGCCTTTATGTCTTGTAACTGCAGCACACTTAAAGGTGCTTTTGCTTCCCTTCTGGAGTTTAGCTGTACTTTTTATTAGACTTAGTTGCTAAAGCTGTGTTTACACCACTTTGTTCATCTTTGCTCTCCTTTTAGAACTGGATTACCTCTTCCATTTAAGAAGCAAAATTAGCACAGAGGTTTCTGAAGCACATGTTCATCCTTCACAGAGAGATTTCACACAGAGATCAGCTAGGCATTCTGCTGAGAATTGCAATTTTATTCTAAAACTATAGTTTTTTTCCTAAACAAATTAAACTTCCCTTAAGGAAATTTAAAGGAGACAAAAGGTATATTCTTCTCTAGGAGAATAGAACATGTAATGCAAATTTATTCCAAAACAAAAACAAAGGAAAGAAATGAAATCCACTACAGGCAGTACCCTAAATACCTTCACTTTAAAAAATTTTCTCCTCTTCTGCTTGAGCACACAATGAAGCACCAGCATCACTCACCTTGAGCAGCACCTTACTGCAGAAACAACTCCATGAAACACAGTTTCTACTTTAGGGAAATATGTTGGTTGATATTACATAGCCAGTTATGATAGTCAACACAGCTTCTTTCTGCAGCTATCTAAGCCATTTAGCTGGACTTTGGCACATTGAAAGAATATATTATTTTTGCTGTTGAATGTAATTTATTTTTGAAGAAAATAAATTCATCCTTCCATTTCTTCACTTACCTCTAGAAATGTTTTGATTTTTTTTCCAAATTAATTTAGCTTTCTTGATAGAATGACAGTGAGATATTATCCTCATAACCTTACGCGTGGCTGCCCTGCACAGAAGGGATCCTGTGATTATAATTAGAACAGATCCGTAGTCTGGTTCTGCAGCATGCCTACGCATACTTCCAGATGTTTAGGGAGCAGTGATGCTCACTAAAAAGGTGATAGACCAGTTTCAACAGGGCATAAAAGCCAGCTGAAGAGCAGCTGACAGTGGAATCCAACCAAATGTAGCAAGTACCATATTTTCTATTGGTAAGACCTTAGGATTGCAACCAGTGCCAGCTACAAGCCAAACATTTCATTACACAGGACATTCACCTGCAGACATTTCCTAAAGAAACAATGCTTTTTCTTGGTCTCTTGTTTCCTTGTCAAGATGACTGGGTGTAGTTCTAATTTTAGAGGCATAATGCCACTAGTTAACAACATGTTCTGGTATATTTGCAGCAGTACTTCCTAAATGCTAAGCTCTCTTTAATTTCAGACACCATTGTCATTTTCCTACAGGTCTCCCCTGAGCAATCTTTGTGTAGAAACCACAGAAAGTTCAGTTTGGAATCACTACCATTGAGAAATCATATTTAATTCCTGAGTGCATTATACAATGTGCTTTTGGGATCCCTTAAAAGTTTATAACAGAACACCTAAGGATGTTTTGGCTTCTGTGTACTCAAATGACAGTTAGTGATAAAGGCCTCACAGCAGAAGAATGCTATGCTTCCACATAAGAAGTAAATGCATACGTGCTACACAATAACTTCCAAAAAACTAATTAGTGCTGTTCAATAGCACAAAATCTTGCTTTTCAGTCATCATCAGCTAGATTTGGCAAGAGGTCTTCTGCCATAAAAATCGTGGCTGTATATTTAAGGAAACTAATAAATAATTAAAGGAAGTACCTACCTTAATGAGTTTTTCAGAACTTTAAATTTACTATTTTATCATTGAAAATTTCTCGCTTGGTTTTCCAGGTAAGCTCTGGGAGCAAGGCTTGTTTCCACATGGTTGTCTTTGTCCCATTTTCTGCCCTCTACACCCTGTAGTGGTCAAAACCATGGAAGAGTTAGAAGGATGGAATCAACCACAGCCTGAAACAAAGACATTTCACTATTTTAACGGCTATATTTTCTTATTGTGTATAAGGTATACTATGTTTACACCACTCCAGTTAGTATTCATGGTACAAAAAACCTTAATTGGGATCTCCACTGTCATTAATTCATATTTATGAGTACAGAGAGAATTGCTATAATAGAGGACAAGGAATCCTGTGCAGCTGTGAATGACGAAAGAAGAACATTACTCATAATATGCTGACACTTAACAGAATTACACTTTGTGTTCCCCATCCCTAGTATGTCTTTTGAGATTAAAGGCAGACATTTTAGGTTGGCTGCTCCTATTAATTATGTGGCTTCCAGTGTAAGAGGTTTTATTGAAAAGCTTCAAAATGAGAAGGAGTGGAATGGAGTCTCACACACTTTCAATTCTTATAATGAAAAACTCTGGAAAAAGTGCTCTATAATCTTACTTAGAGTAAGGTCTGAGTGAAAACTGCAAGTCCTTTCATACTTTAAATACTACTAGTCTATGTTAAGGAGACTTCCCTTACAGCAATTGGATGAAATCCAAAGGAACCATAGCACGTTATTCAAGATTTTTTTTTTCCTCCTCACTTTTAAATTTTAAATGCAATGTGGAAAACTTTAATCTCTCTAATTTTGTTCTGATTGTTATTTCCTATGTGAGCCACTTTGCCAGTATCCTTAGTGAACGTGGTCAATTGATTTCAGACCACTTCTCCAGTGCATAACAATTACACTGTATTTTATTCTCATTCTCCCATGAATTTACAATCCCTCCCTGAATTGTGTCACCTAAAATATGATTGACACTCTATATTTCATCTTTTAGTTCATTCATGGAATCACTCAACACATACAGTACGAGATGCCCTGAAGCAAAGAAGAATGGACAATGAGATACAGACACTCTGAGACAGAATTTGTCAGCGAGATATAAAATGAGAAAGCTAGAAAATTGGTTTGATTTCTGAAGCATTTTCCTAAGCCCCTAGGCATAAATCATTAGGGGAAAAAAAACAAGAGAGCCATTTCTTCATGCTTATAATCCCATCAGTTTTTATTAGAAAAAGTTATATCCTTGGGAGAAGGTCATATCTGAATCTGGATTCAGACTTCACTTGGATTGATGTCAGATGTGAGCATATATTACTTTAATATGGTCAAATAAAGCAGGACAGAGGAAAATGGTGCTAACAATACAATAAATCAAATGCACAATTACTTGGGCATAGTGGAGAATTATCTGAATCTGTATTATATCAATGCACCCACCAGCACAAAAAAAAAAAATATATAAATACATAAAACCAGCTGCAGAAGTTGGAATAAATAGGCACTTAATCTTTTTTCTCTGGATAGCAATGGTTTCCAGATAAGACATTGCACACGTTTGTATTGTTTTCAAATGCTATCATAGTCCAGTGATTGCTATGGTGACAGAAAATCAATGTCACAAATACTGAACATTTAAGAATAAAAAGCAAAAGTTGTTATAACATTGTTTTGGATTTTTTTTTTCCTTACAGGATTTTTACAGCTCAGAACTAAAGTAGCACAACAAAAAAGTCCCTTATGGCATTTTTTATTTTTATTAAATTCTTCTCTATTGACCCACAAACTCTTAGGGATTAGCACTACAGTATTTGGTAGCTCTTGGCTATTAAATTTACTTTTCTCTTACCACAGTGCAGAATGGAACTAGCGCAGGCATTACATGCTTTTTAACCACAAGTTGAGATATGTGCTGCAGGAAGCAAACATGCATGCAGCAAGGGAACATGGTTAATCTGAACCCAAGGAAGCATATTTACTTTTTCTTTTTTTTTTTTTAACTAGAAATATTCAGGAAAACATTAAAATGTTATTGATCAGGCTGTAACAGTTGGGCAAGGAAAAACATACAATGATGCTTGTTTCCTAGGAGCTCCTCCTTCAGGAGTATACTCCTATTTTCTCCCTTTCCACAGCTACTCAGCTATTCTTTTTCTAGTTATAACAAGATTGGAACTACAGAAAAACAAACAAACAAAAAACAACAACAACAAAAACAACTTTATATTTCATAGAATTTCTCCTGTTAATATTGTGATTCACAGTCACCAGTAAGAGGTGAAAATGCCAGCTAGAGGATGCCTGCAAAAATCTTTAGAGCACACCATCACTCTGGACTGAGTTAACAGCGCAGCCCAAGATCCACCAGATCCAGCTGCCAGAGCATTTTCTTAATAATTGCAAGGATGTGATTGGGTAACAGTCTGCATTTGCTTTGCCTTTGACACATTTCAAATAGTCATGCAAAATTCCTGAAAGTTTAAAAAGAAAAGCAGAAAAGTTTTAATATAAAATTGCTAAACTCATCATTTACCATAAAGATGAATGAAGACTCCCTCTGAGAGTGTTAAGACTCTGGGAAAGAAAGCGCTGGAGCCTGCTACAAAATTTATCATGATAGATGCTGTTGCAAGAAGAACTTATCTTGCACTGACAATAGCTCTGAATGACAATGAGCATAAGAAACAAGGCCAATCAGGCAGCGTAGCATTGTCAAGCCTGCAGTCCCAGTGGCCCCTCAGATATGGTCTAATGATAGTTTGATGTTTATAGCTTATGCTTCAGTGCAGTGCATATAACATTCTTTTTGAGTAAGAGTCCTATAGCAATAATAGTTTGTTCACCCAAGTTTCCTTACCTAGATTATGGATTTGAGAAACACTAAAAACAAGAAGGTAAGTTGAGTTTGGTCAGATTAAAGGTTTCCTCAGCCAAACTGCTCATCTTTAGCAGAGAGGAACAGTGACATCCTGGGGAAGAGTATGAGAGTAGAGCAAACACACAGCATTTCCACTTACTGCTACTGCAGGAGAACACTACAGTTTCCCTGTATTCTGTATGGAAAGGAAAATTACCTCCATTCTTTTCATGTTCCATATAAATGACAGTCCTTCATTTCTGGATTCATTTCCTATGAGCACTTTCCTTGATTTCTTCTGCTTAGAATAGCCTGTGGCAATCAGTAGAAACCTTTGTGGACCCAGAAGTCTACATGAGAGCCATATTTCTCAGTGAAATCCTCCAAATGCAGAGCAGGGTATCATTCACACACTATCTAACTTCTTAAGAATGCACTTGGATATTTAACAACCTTGTCTTTTGTCAAGACAGGGCATACTGTATTCTTAAAGATAGGGTGAATATACGTTACTGAAGTAGCCATGCAAGGCTTGCTTGCCAAACTGAGCTCTTCCATATTTTTAATCTGAACTAACTTATTTTACATAGGGCAAAATGTTATCTCCATATGTATTAATATCTGAATGACACACTCATAGAAACACGAAGCCTGACTTTCAAATGGTATTAGAGGTTTGGTTCTCTCAGCAGTATTTGAATGCTGTCTGCATAGTAAACTGCTAGCTATAGCTAAACCTACACAGACAAGCTTATTGAAATCAAATCTTCATAGTTTTAAGAATCACATTCAAATTAAGCCATCTTATAAGCTGATCAGAGTACTCTAAGTTTCTGGGTTTGTCTACGCATTTAGATGGAGATGAATGACTCTACCACGGTCTCAAATTTATCCAGTTTTGAAAGGAAGATTTTAATACTTTCATGTTTCTTTCTGACTGTCTCCATTGAGATTCTACACGATATTTTAAAGAGATTCAATGATTCAGTCTCATGTGCTTTTATTCTTCCTTTTCTAAACATTTGAATTCATACAAAAAAGTGTCTTTCAAGATTCAGCTCTTAGATGAAAAACCATGACTCTGCTTTTGTTCTGTACAAATGCTCAGAGATTCTACATAGATTCATAGAAAAGTATTGTACTGTTAAATATCTTTGTATGTTGGAAATAGATAATAAACAGTGCAATATTCAAAATCCAATTGACTTCATGTATCATTTCAAATTTTCTGCTGCAGGGTATATAAATAATAATCCCATTATGAAAAGAAATAGAAGATCAGGTATAAGTTGCTTAGTAAAATGTAAGAAAATAGCAAGTAAAGAACAAAATAAGTCAATAAAAGGTTGTATATGCAAACAGCTCGCAACATACACAAACCAGCTTATTCTGTGAATCAGAAGCAAGGCAGGATGAAAACTGTAGGACTGACAAGCAAATTAGAAGTCTCAGAGGTATTCTAAATATCTCATCAGGCAAGAACTATGGAAAGACTCATAACATGAAACATTTGAAATATATTGTATTTTTTTCTGTCTCTATAGATAACCTGTGCACATATATATATTATACATAGTACGCATTGCTTTTGGAGGTATTTCATTATATTGGCTCATGAAGTCAGATGTGGTTGTTGGGGTGTGGATGAGGCCAAACCTTCCCACCAATATTCCATTATATTTTGTTGCCATGTGACTGTTGCCAGCAGAGAGGCATTCTGACAAAATGGCATCTGACATGGAAATGCAGATAAAGCAGAAGAGTGTCATTGAACTCCTCCATGCAGAAAAATTTGCACCCACTGACATTCACCAATGTTTGGTGTCCAAAAATGTTCAGCAAGCTGTGGATGTAAGTACAGTGATGTGGTATGTGGGTGATGCATTTCAGCAGTGGTGATGGCAACAATGTGTTGCCTCCACAGGGGCAGATTTCTTTTTCTTTGTACACAGGCTTGTTCATTGCTAGTGAAAATGCATGGATAATGGTGCTGACTATGTTGAAAAAGTGTTTTTTAGCTGAGAATTTTCTCTATCAAACAGTGTAACGCTTATATGAATTCTACTGGATGGATGGCCTGATGTGAGCTAGCATTTCATACTTAAAGCCCAGAAAGCCAACAGCATCCTGGGCTGCCTCAAAAAAGGGGTGGCCAACAGGGAGTGGGAGGCGATTTTCTCCCTCTGCTCTGCCCTTGTGAGGCCCCATCTGGAGTACTGCATCAAGGCCTTGAGCCTTTTGACATGGAGCTGCTGGAGTGCATCCAGAAGAAGGCCATGAAAATGAATGGAAACCTGGAGCACCTCTTCTGCGAAGAAAGGCAGAGGGAGCTGAGCTTGTTCAGCTTGGAAGAAGGGGATACTTTACATCAGCCTCACAGTAGTTAGAGGGAGCTTATTAACAGGAAGAAGACCAACTTTTTACATTAGCAGATAGTGATATGACAAGAGAAAATGGAACTAGGTCTATTCCAACCTAAGCCATTCTGATTCCCTGATATATATACACTACATACTGTCCAAGTAGCAATCACATCTAATTTTGCTCCAAACCCTTTGCTAAAAATGCTAAAAATTTAAATAGCTATCGAAACAAAAAGGACCTCAAGAAAGAACTGTATTTCACGTAAATCATTGCTCAAATAATCAAGACAAGGTGATTAAAAAAAATAATAAAGGAAATATTTTCTACAAATATCTTGCTATTATATGTCAAAGAACTCTCAAATATCACATTTCAGTCATTTTTATTTAACCTAGTCAGCTGCCCTTAAATTATGGCAAACAAGGGTGCTGAACAAGCCAGTTTTTCCTGACCTCTCATAGAAAGCACAGCACCACTGCTGCCTCAGGACTTCAGTGCACCCTGCCAACCTTGTCAGTCAGTGACAATACACACCTTCAAGTCTAAACACAACTTGTATTCCAAGTTTGTATATATGCTGTTACGTTTTGAAACTCCTATGCTGCAGGAGTAGTGAAGTAATTTTGTATGTACATGTATACAACAGCTTGCAGGCTAAACTTCCACAACAGAATAGACAGCAATTTTTTTAAAAGAAATAACAGCCTGTACAAAAAGCAATATCATAACAGAAGTCACAAAGGCACAAATCACTGAAGAGTATTCTGTCAGGGAACCTAAAGGTCCCTGATTGAAGAACGATCCTGGGTTGAAACAAAGCACTCTGACAGTTCTAAGGAACTGATTCGTGATATCACATGTTTGTGAAACTGACATATATGGTGGCTTGTTTTGTACAGATAGCTGACTTTGGTAGTTTATCTTGTTTCTGCAAAAAACTTGTTTTGCAAACAGGTGTCCTACTTGGGCTCTGTTTCAAGTATTGACCACATGGGTACCGCAAGTAGAAAAAAGCCTGGAAATCCTAGAGAGGATAAATGCAGGAGAAAGGATGTGGTGGGAGAGACAGGGAAAGTGCACCTTGAAACAGGGGGACACCCTCCTGACACTACTGATAGAATCTACCACTGGCATGTTCTTTTTCTCTCCTTTTTTTTTGGCAGTTTGCCATCTCTCAAGTGTCAGTAAGTAATAGTGCACTTGCTTAGGTTGTTTCTGCTTCCTGCTTACAGGGATGATCTAAAAATAGATGCCTCTGTGTGCAAGTTGAATAAAACCCATAACCCATCATGCTGCTCTGAGTGTATATTTCGCTTGCCTCTGCTCCTGAGAGGTTCTGTCTCTCAGATCCAAACATACCTTGAAACAAGTATACAGCACCATAGATCGCAACTGTTGACTCAAAGACACCAGAAGGCAAATCTCTTTTAACATAGTGACTAACAGCTGTACAATTTCTTGAAAAGAATAGTAAAACAAGCAAGTACTCATGGGAACTAGTTGAAAAAGGTCATTTTTCACCACCTCTTTATTTATAAAATTCGATGTTGACTTACATCTATGGAGTAACTTGATCTTCAGTGATGCATTTCTTCAGTCTCTCCAAAGCACACAGTTCTGGAAGGAAAAACAAAGATGGCATCATAAGATGGCAGGTTTGCTCCATGCTGATACAGAGATCCTCCCTCTGGAGTAGCTTCCTGTGTATCTCCTGAAAATTCATTCAGGATACAACAAATGACCAAGAGAAATTAAAAAGAGAAATCCTGAGCATGTCAAATTAGAATTCAACAAACATAATCCATTTCTTATACTTAATCTGCTTTTATAAATTTACATCTGTTCCACAGTCCACAAAAATGCGGAGTAACAAAAAGTTTTCAAGCAGAAGATTAGGAGAAATAAGGAAGCACACCAAAGACATTTACATTTGTAGTAGATTTATATTCTTCTTGTGGTGCCACTTTGAGACAACACAGATGACTTCATCCCATTAAATTAGCAGTGTCTTAGCAGTTCCATGATGTTCTCACCTAGACTTAGTTAAAACAACATGCAATTACAGTTTTTACAGGGGATTCAGATCATCCACAATTTAAACTGATTTGGAGTAGGAAGAAATCTTGACTGGCAGAGCAAGATCAAAAATTAGAACCATACTATTCAACCATGTGTAGCAAACAATTATTTTACCAGTTAATGCTGTGACTTTAGCTATGGATATACTGGTCTTGATTAAGCTATCTTGTTCATACAGATGCCAGGGAGCCAGGTGGCCAATTGACAACACAGAGGTGCACGGTAATAGCTACTTTGCTGTTTCTTTCCTCTACTGAACAAAAATTGTTTGAACATTAACAACAGTATAGGAAAATGATGGTGTAAGACAAGGCCATTATTTACAGCACCATGATAAAAGTTCATGCCACTAACACTTCTTTTTTCTTTTTCATAAGCCTTTGTATATATGCCTTTGCCTTCACCTTCAAACGATTATATTTTCCTTCTGAAAGATTCAATTTTCATTTGAGAGGCACATACTCAAAAATATAGTGTAACTCATAGCAATACAACCTCCTGGCAGAAGAGCGTGAAGAACCACATCCAAGACTAATACAGACTTGAAACATGAACTATCATGGAGATGCTGGAAGAGCTTGTTTCAGTGGTTGCAGGAATATGAACTTGCACACGGCTCCGAGAAAATAAAGGTATTCATAATACCACTGTTCTCCTGTTTTTCAGCGTCACAAATTTCATCATGTTAGTTAACCAAAATGAATCCTGGGTGCTCCATACTCCAAAATTCAAGGTCCACACAACTCAAAAACTTGCGAACTATCAATTGCACAGTATATCGAATATCAATCACAAAAATGTAGAGCATCAGAGTGAGTAGAGCTACAAAAGGGTTGCTGGATCCTTTCAGTTCTCACTGTTCCCCAGGAATCCCTAAATGGGGTGGTTGTAGAACCTGGGCACTGCCTACAGTTAGTATTCAAAAAGAGAGAAAATAAAGAAGTTTTGCAAGTGGAACTGGAGAGCTGCTTCCAAGATAATGTTAGGACTGCCAGAATCTTTTAGCCCTAGCTCCTTTTTGTGTGAGCCCTAGGTGGAGTTGTAGCATAAAGAAATTTTTTATTCAGTGGGCAGTACAGAACTGGCACAGGATGCCAAAAGAAATTGTGGATATCTCATCCTTTGAAGTGCTCAAGGCCAGGTTAGATGGTCTAGGGGTAAAGTTACATGGTGGAAGGTATCTCTGCCCCATGGCAGGGGGTGTTGGAACTATGTGATTTTTAAGGGCCCTTCCAACCCAAACTGTTCTATGATTTTCTGATTGTAAAGCATCCATAATTTCCAAATTATTAACTATGGTTGGACAAATAGGATACTAATATTGTACACTTACTCTGCTTAGCTATAAAACTATTACCTATGTCCATGCCTTATTTTTTTCTGTAAGATTTTTGCAGTCTTCAGCAGCAAGAGACATCAATTTCCTTCCCAATATTTTCCAGAAGATCACAAGAGCAAACAGACTCAATTCTTCAGATGCATCTGCATAAACATCTTCCAGGTAGCTCAGTCATCTAATGACAATGCTGTATTACATCTATAATATATCTTTTGTCTCCCAGCTTAGAATAACCAGGATTAGGATAAATCATTCATACAAATATTGCTGAATATTGGTGCATTTATCCCTCTGCAATGATGTAGATTTTTACATCATTTGTGGGTGTATTAGAGGCAATGAGGATGGTTAAAAAATGGTTCAAATAATAAAGAACAGACTCAGGATACAAAATACTAGTGAAAAATAGGAGGAAAAACTTAATTATGATATAAGAACAAAAAATACTTGATAACTTGTAAAAGCAGGAATTTGAAGCTCACTTCAGACTCTTCGTGCTATGATTGATAGAATGGCCTGGGTTGAAAAGGACCTCAAAGATCATCTAGTTTCAATCCCCCCTGCTGTGAGCAGGGTTGCCAACTACTAGATCAGGCTGCCTTTGCAAAATAGATGCAGATTCCAATAGAAGAAAATCAATACTTACAAAATTTAAGTTACACAAGATGATTTAAACTGTCCAACTCACTTTAGCAGTCATTACGGCTTCTAAGTTGGTTTTCCCATAGGTAGGCTTTACCTCCCTTATGGAGACCATATCAACCTTAACTGGGGTGTCTCTGATATTAGTCACCATCAACCATGAGGCAGAAGAGCCTGAGTCTCCACCATGATCCTGTATTCCTGTCCTTATAGTGGCTTGCTGATGGAGATACTAACAATGTCAAACAGACACCACAACCCCACAATTACTTTGTGCAGACTGGCTAGTACACGGGAAATCCTCCAACACACACCAAGCCATGCACACACCAATAATCCAGCTACTCAGTATGCTTACTGTAACATAATAACATAACTCATTATTGACCCTTGGAAGCAGAGAAATCACTTCTGATGAATTCTTCACAATACCAGGTAAAGCATCATTAGAAACATCAGCAATTACACACACATCTCCAGCTACAGAACATGCCTCCTCAAAAAGTAGCCTTCAGCCAGTAGACACTCTCCATTTGGAGGCTAGCCTTTAAAGCCTTTCTGGTCACGTGGGGAGCACATCTGAATCACTAGCACCAGGTGCTCAATCCTCAAGTCAGGCTGGGACATAAATTTCTCTTTATATCCATGCTAGAAAAAAATTAATTAATTAATTAATTAATTAAAATAAAAGAGATTCAAACAAAATAAAAGAGGAAAAGAAAGAAGGAGGTAGAGAGATGTCAAACTGTAGAAGGGAAATCGTTAATAAATAAATCCTCTCTGAATTATTTCCTTTTGACTTTTCTTCCACATCATCAGCGTTCATCATCATAATAACTATTATTTGGTGTCTTGTTCACTTATTAGTTTTTGATGTGGTGACCCAGCATGTTAGTTGTTTCCCAAGCCTGTCAAAGCTTTCATCTACTTAACTTTATGGTGAATGAAGAATCATAGTTTTTCAGTGGCACAGGACCATGGAAATTCTAACACACATCAGGGTGAATTACAGTTCATATTTTTCATCATATAAAAACAAATGACATTCATTAAGCATCTTTTTTGCTGACCAATCTTGCATAATCAGTTTGCTTCGTACTCATTATTTCTTATTTTTTGACAAATATATTGTGAAGACAAATTTTATGCTGGGATTTGTTCTTAGAGCAGTCACAGTGGCTATTTGTTATTCATAATTAAAGACTGATAATTAATTACCTAAATGGCATGACATTATTTCTGCTTACAGCTCAGAGGACTGATTCATAATAGCTGGAGGTAAATCCTTTGTTTGGGTCCAAATAATTTCTCCATATGCATTCTTAACAGTGCAACAGCTATTTTGTGTTAATAATAAAATGAATGTTTTCTAACTTAATTGTAAGTACAGCTCATGGCATTAGTCACATCAGTCCACACAGACTGTTCACAGAAAGCACTCCTGTGACTTCAGCACTTCTGCAAAAAGGATCCCTAAACGTGGGAGTAGCAACTTCATGGCTGACTGGCAAAATGTTTGTTCTCCCTGGGGAAATAGTGCTGCATAAGTCATACTGGGTATCTGGGAGCAAAGAGCAGATTTCATGCCAGGAGAGCCCATAGAGGACCCTGAAACTTTGATGGCTGTCCTTAGAGCAGGTTCTGCACATGAACTGTTCATGGGGCTGGGGTCAGAGCTCTCCTCTGCCTTGGTGGCAGTGTCCTGGCAATGTATTTCCCTTGGCCTGGTGCATATCTGACATCACAGTCTATCTATTTTTTGACAGAGCTACCTGCAATTCTGCCCTGCCCAGCCCAGCTACAGGCCCTGCATGAAACAGTAACAGATGGTAAAACAGTATGACTTTGAGTGTTTGTAAAGTCACAGAAAAGTAGTCAAATGAGAACAGAACTCACTAGTATTCAATCCTATATTTAAACAGCAATCTTAAAAGCAGATCTGGACAGAGAAAAGAAAAGAATCAAAGAAGCAGAAGAAAACTGGTGTGTATATGGATGGTATCATGAGCACGGGGAAACACAGGCTAGGTCCCCATGCACATCTCCACTGAAGTCAGTGACTTTCCACTATCAGGGGACCTGGCAGATTACCTTTCATAATGACTTCCCACAGACTGCCATCATCAAAATCATTCTGTGGTTTGCCACAGGCATCCAAACCTGATCACACAAGCAGTCTGAAACTGTTCAGAGGCAATTTTATTGCTTCATAGCAGCTCTCTAAAAAACTGGTATGAATAAAATTGCTTCCAACAGCATCGTCCCTTACTCCAGTGTGAGGCTGGGCAAACTTTCAATGGCAGGGTGAGGGTAGAAGACATCAGGGAATGGTCCCTATACAAGTGTTTCTCTATAAATCCTTCAGCTTTGGTTCCATGGAGAGCAATTCAATGGAAAATAACTAAGTGCTCCTTTCACAGTCTCCCTTAAGAACAGAAAATTGAAGTATTTCTAACTTCTGCCTGAGACAGATGTGAAGAGGAGTAAAACTCCTCTACAAATGAGATATGAAGCAAATATTCTGTAACTCTTAAGACAAACGACCAAAAAACTCATCTGAAGCTCAGCCTGTTTTTGAGATAGCTTGTCAGTGACCTGTGGGTGGATGGAGGGGGAACAGTTGCACTATTTTTTTATACTGAACCTGCAAAAAGTACATTCTCACATTATGCATTGTTGAACAAAGCCCATCATTAAGGCTGTAGCTAAATAACTGTGAAAATAAGCAAAACTTCTCACACATCAATCCTAAAACTAGTTGCTCCCACACATGAAATTGAAGCTTCTGGAAATGACTAATACAGATATGAATATATATATATATATATATTCTGAGGACATTTATAAAATATGACATCTGTCTTGTTCTGAAATTTAGAAGCAGATGCTCAAACAACCCACAATGGGGAAACTTCCAGTGATCCTGTTGCTCATTAGTTTCTTCAGGAAGCCTTATGTGGTAAACATCATTCAGTATTAGTTTATTCTTGTCCACAGAGACAAATTCAAGAGATTTATAAAATACTAGATACCCCTATTGTTCATACTTTCCCTTCATCACACCATTGTTGAAGCAACACACTTAAGTTTCTCCTTCACATTCTTCCTTCTATTAGCACCTATTAGCCATGGACTAAACATGTCATGTTTAGCCCTCTGCATTATCATGAAAGTTATATTTTTCCTTGCAGATGCAGTGCTGTAGTTTTCATGAGTTACTAAAAAAAAAAAAAAAGACTGATACAAGTAAAACATATTAATCAGTAGTTGTACCACATGGAAGAGAAAAAAAAAAGTTGATTAAATTTTCAAAGGAAGATCTTTCTATGTTCCAAATGCCAGTTTAGATTCATCCCAGTAGTTCTACTTCATACTTCCTTTAATATGATTTTTTTTCAGTTTTTCTTACATTGATTGTCTATTTAACAAAAATTATGGACAGTTAGTGTCAATAAAACAGAAAGGAAGTGAAGAAAAGATACCACAGCAGATCAGATCAGGTCACAGAGTGTGACTTGATCTTAATTTCACGAGGGACACTATAAGGGAGAAAAGTGCATAAGAGGAAGATAAAAACTTGAAAAATAATTCATTTCAACATCTGGACAAAAATTTGTTCCCTCATTAAGTGGATACCAGATCTCTAAAACTGTAAACTCTGTTTTCAAACTCTCCTCCCAGAACTTCCCAAGCTACTTGTAACAAATTTGACATCATTAACAGTAAGATCTGTTTATCTTTCAGAATGTCTAGGACTTGGTTGGAAAAAGAAGAAATCTTCAGGGCACAGACTGTAAAGGGAGCAAAATAAAAAGCAGGGGGACACGGCAGCGGAGCAGAAGCTGTCAACAATGCTGAAATTGGTACAATTAGGTAAATGTGTGTATGTGTAGGGTTAGCTAGGAATAGAAGACATCACACAGTGATGAATTGAATCAGAGTAATTGCAAAAACCTTTTTTGCTCACCAAATTTCTTTTGCCTTGCATTACTGAGTAATGCACAAATACAGAAAGTTGGAGAGCAAAATTTCAAAATTCTGTGTAATAACCTAAAACTCTGATCTGAGAAAGTGAGTCAAGCTGGAACCACTCCGGTAAGCTAAAAATTCCGTTTGCTTTCACCTACTTACTCTCAAGTTTTCAGAGTGTCCATGAATATAAACTGAGTTAATAACAAAATAGGATATTTGGAAAAGCGTACACTGTTATGGGAATTGGTGTGCTTCTTTTCAGAAAGATTTTTATAACACTGTTATGACACCTTAGTTGTTCAGAGTACAGTGTCTTGGTATATATTTTTTTCATTAACATCCCCAGGATTCCTCCAAAATAGTCAGGAAAGGGTTGTAAATACCATTGCCCTTGTTTTATAGAGGCGAAATGAAGACTGAAGGGTAAAATAATTTGTTTCTGGCTATACACAGATTCAATGCTACAACCATGCTTTAAAACTCAGTCTTAAAAAACAAAGATACTTCTGTCCCATTGTTTCCCAGTGCCTCTCCTGAAAATACAAGTAGTAATGGCACAAGACAGCCTTTGAAATATTTACCTCCTTCAGCTCCTTGAAACTCAGCTGTCTTCTAACATGTAAAAATGACATATACTCTTTGAAGACAATATACCTGACAATTATGAAAGGAATTTGAGTGGTCTAATCACAAAAATTGCAGTTATTTGATTATTTCTCTGAAGCCAATGTAGCATGCTTTGATTAACTGTGTTTGAAGATAGATCAAAATTGCTGAGATATTTTTGACAGAATTGTCCAATTCAATTAAGTCATAAACATGGTAAAACTAAACGAATGACAAACTCAGAGAAAATTATTCTTATTTATACTGTATTGAAAGTGAAGCTTGGAATGAAAATGTAAAACTATAATGCTGTAACAAAGTATTAAATGCTGCCTAATTACTGCATCTTTAATGATACCATACAGCAACTTAGCATAGGACTCTGCACGTGTTGCAATAATCATTGTCGGACACATGGATCAATAAATATTTTGGTGGGTAATGAACTTGCCTATCGTATCAGGAAAAGTGATCATTAAGGGGCACAGCAGGATGGTAGCTGTGGGAACTAGTATGTGTTTCTAGTGGGAAAGCTGAAGCACAGGCTTCAAGAGGCCCCTCTAGGTTCAGGTCCACTTCTCCGCAGTCATCAATAAATACATCATGTAACTGAGGTTGCACGGAGGCAAACATGAGAGCTATTTCAGGTGCTCTCTTTCAGTTCAGATTTCAGTCCCATAGTACCTTTATTTCGCCTTTGCAATGCTATATGCCAGATTCATAGCATTTAATAGTGTAATGCCATACATTACATCACATGCTTGCCTCAGGCCTAAATGATCACTCTTTCTTTTTTATTTAGTATTCTTTTCCCATTTCTGTATAGAAGGTGAAATATGACTGGATATATATCTTAGCATATCTTTTATGCTGTTCAGGTGCTAGTACCGCTCTCTTCAGCGGAGTACTTGAACTTCTTCCAGAAGTGCCCCCTGCCCTTCTTCTGAGTCACTCAATAGTCATTAATGTTTAATGGCTAGAGAAATGGCTGAGAGATAAAAGACAGATGAGCACGCACAGCAGATTTTGGTCTACAGAGAAACCTGATGACCCTTACTATGTCTGCTTTCTTCAGCAAGTAACCAGGAAACTTGATAAATCCTACTCAACTCAAGTGATAATGACTTAGGATAAAACAAAACAAAACCAAAAGATGATACAGAATTTCTTAAAGTTATTTGCTCCCGGATGTGTCATACTTTAGGTATTAAATTTTTCTCTAAAGAAGACCCTTAATCATAAGATGAGTTCTTTTTCACCACAGAGATACAATACAAATGTTCAAATTTTAGGCAAATGTATTTTATTTTTATTTCTTCATGGCCAGAATAGCATGCTATCAGGACTTTCATACTGACATTCAGGTTGCCCTTGCCTGCTAGGGAGTCCTTTAAAATTTAAAGGAAAAAAATCATTTGTACATTCTGCAAGCTGAGGGAAGAAATCCTGCTCAGTATGATTTGCTATAATGATAAATTTATCAGAAGCTGTTCATTTTATCTGCTGTAGAACTGCTCTTTGATGGCATTAATCTGCAGTAATGATTACAGGAAAGTAATTCAGATCTGTTCAAAAGGAAAGGTGACATGATGCTTTCTATCTCTTTTCTGAATGCCTCAGATTCTTCAATAAATTACAGATGTAGAGAAAGAAAAGATGGGCCATATGCTATGGAATATTTTCAGTAACATGGAGCAATAAGAGCCAAACTTCAACTACATTTGCAATAAAATATGTTTTCTATAATCCGGTTAGACATTTTTCAGTGAAAGGATTCACTCCAGAATCAGAAGTTCTGGGGGGTGTTTAATAATATCTATATATACGTTTTCCATGAAGACGTATCACAAAATAATAGCAAATGAATACCTCGTAATATTTTACATGAGATAGACCTATGGTATATTTTGTATGCCTATTTCAAAACAAAAAGAGAGTTCTGAAGCTCATCTACTTCACCTTTAAAGCAAAACTTCTAAGCTAGCAAAAGACCAGGTCACATAGACTTCGCCTAGCTGAGAATGAGAACTCCCATGAAAGGAGAGTCTATGACCTCTCTTGTGACAAGGTCTAAAGCTGCCCTTCATTTTGTCAAAAATGATTTTCCTTCTATAGAGCCTGAGTCTTCCAACCTGCAATCTGCGGTCAATGTATTTATTGTTTCTCCTTGGTCTTCTGAATGACTTTTCATGTTATTAGAAACTAAGGCAATATTGCCCTCTGCCTCCCACCTCTACCTTCTTGAGCTAGACCTTTAAATTATGCTGGATCATGGGATTACCCGTGAAGTTATCAATCATTCAATAAACTGCCATTTATGATCTACTTTAGGTTAAGTAGACTGAAGCTCTGAAACAGCAAGAATTTGCTCTTCAACAGCCTCTGTGTGTTACATGTATCCTTCTCATAGCAATGGTCATACTTGCTTCATCTTCCTGTCCTGAGCATGCATGGTTATCTCAAAGCATTAGTATATGCCTTATCCTATTATTTACTGTAGATGTACCATTTTGGAGGTAAAAGGCTGCTTCTTTTGTATATGAAGCTTAGTGAAAATAATGCTGCATTTGTAACCTTGGTTATGTCATTTGTGAAAGATGCACTAGGAAGAGTAGTTTCTTGGTATTAGGACGTGACAGGAGAGTGAGCTTTCAAGCATTTTGTTGAATGCTCCTCTACAGTAAGTGCAGGTAGACATGTCACTTTCTGGTATGAGTAAACATGAAACACCCTCACACTAGGATGAATCTAGAGTATCATCTCTAATTGGCTGTGTGCAAGAAGCCTGGATGGTGTATTAAGGTTGCAACTGACATTTTTCTGAATGGCACATGAACTGAAATAACATTATCCTGCTCCTAAAGGAAATCTTGGAGTTTGACATTACAAGCAGCCAACACAGTGGAATTTGAGAACATTCAGACAGTCTTTATCACTAAGGACACAGTGAATAGGAGCATGGGATTTGATTATTTTATTATTGGGTCATCTTTTCCAGGTGAAATAGTTCAGAAAAAAAAAAAAAAGACAAAATAAAAAAAAAAAAGGCCTTATCTGAATTGGTGCCACAGTTCTAAGTGAGTCCAAGGGCAGGAATATTTACCAGTGTTCATCGTCTTCTCTCCTGTAAATATCAGAGACTGCGGTCTTCAGTAAATTCATATGTTTTTGAAAATCATATCCCAAAGATTTTCTTTTGGTGAATAACAGAATATATCTTTCAAATACCTGCAAAACTGACTATACTATTGTAAAGCGTCAGTGTTGAGAAAAAAATGATTTTTTTTCCTAATTAAAACACAAAATAATAAAAAGATAAAAGGTAAAATGCTGATGTTTATACAATAAACATATGAACAGTTCCAAGTAATGATAAGAAAGGAAAATGTTTGGATAATAACAACATTGCTAGGAAAATACAAAGACAGCAGAAAAAGAAAAAAATTGTTCTTTTATTCCTAATGGGGAGAATTTACAGTACTTGGAAAATAAGGTATCTGTTTTGCTACACAGCTACTTACATGCATGCAAAAAACTGTAGATAGAAGGAAACAGGTATTCAGAGAATCTGTGTGTTGTCTGGATGCAGTGTTCAAAAAACAGAGCAGTTACAATCATGCTACCACAATCTGGCAGTGTATATTTCCTCACAGAGCTAAAACTAACAATAATGTCAAGCTTTTTTGCAGTATTTCAGAAGATCTTGAAGTATTGTAAATTACAGTTCAGAAAAAGGCATCTGGGACAGCACATCTCTAACTGTCGATGCCATTCTGGCCTGGGAGAAATGCTGAGACTGTGCAGTCCTCTATGCAGTTGCTACTCAATTCTCTGGCAAATAACACACCAGTACACACAACAAAATTAAAACACACACTGAAGAAAAGGCCTACATCATTGCAGATTTTATCACACTGGGGTTGGAGAGTTCCCTTACTCAGAAGCACACTCAGCAGTAAATGATTACTAACCCGTACTAGTATGGAGAGGCAGCTGCAATACCTTGAAAATCAGCAGTAGGACTGTGTAGCCTAAAACATTTGATATGACTGTTGTATAGCATAGAAACAAATGAGCAGCTGAACATGGAATTGAGCAGAATTTTTGATATGAGTAAAGCTCACAGGCTTAAGGCAGAAGAGTACTATTTTCTTTCCCTTAGATTTTGATTTTCTCTACTTAATAGCAGGATAGCTAGCTCTGCCAATTTCCAGTCTAATGAATGTGGACAGTTTTTAATGGATTCAGAGGTGGGCATGGGCCAAATTCCATGCTTAAGTAACTCCATAGCAGAGATGCAAAGCATATGTTCTTGCTGGAAGGATAGATTTCATTCCAGCTTTGAAGGCACAGGCCAGATCATAAGAAGTCTTCTATCTCTGAATGACCACAAGACAGGAAAGAGCTCCTAGGCATATCTAACCTCAAAGGACTCCAAGACAACAACCTTACTGTGGTAACCCAAGACATGGGTTGCAATACTGAAATATTACTGCCTATATTGCTTAATTGCTCACAAGCTCCGTGGAAACTGGCCTCCGCTTGATTTTAAGAAAGCAGACTGAAACTGTTCAGGTAGTTACAAGTAACAGGACTGTTTCCAGTGGGCTGTCTGATGTAGTCTTTTTGAGTATTTTAAGAAAAATATAGTTTAGGTTCTGTAGATGGTTATTTGCCCCATGAGAGATCAATCCTATCTTATCTGAAGCAACAAACTTATCTTGAAATGACCATAATAACTATATCATTGCACAAATATCAATGACATCAGAGAAAGTGTGTCCATGTATGTAAATGTTTTCCATAGCTTCTGTACTCGCAGTGGGAAAGAAAGGAAGAAATGTTGCAACTTGCAGGACTACCTCCTTACCCCTGGCTAAATAAAAGAAAACAAAAAGTTGTACTGTTACAGATATAGGAAGGTACTACTGTACAGCAACACGAAACTCTGACTGAATACTGTATGATTCTAGGCTAAGTAGCTTGGAGCAGAAAAGAACTCTAACAGCAAGAGGATCCTACAACAGGCTTCAAGAACCAGGGACTCCGCAACAGACTCTATAACGACCAGCATGCACTTGGTAGGATTCATTTCACTTGTCTACATTTTCAAAGAAGCACAGAATGGCTTGGGTTGAAAGGGACCTCAAGGATCATCAAGATCCAACCCCCCTGTCACAGGCAGGACTGCCACCCATCAGCTCAAACTGCCCAGGGCCCCATCAAATTTGGCCTTGAATGTCTCCAGCGACAGGTCTTCCTGCCCAGCTTGTCTGGGCAGCCTTTACCAGCCCCAACTTTCTCAGTCTGTCCTCATAGGGAAGGTGTTTAGTACTGACTTGTCATTCACATGTACTGTGATTGCAGCAGTAGTTTTCAGACTCTCCATCCAAGCATGAAACAGAACATTTCTTTTTAATATAGAGTTGGTTGGTGTATGTCTAGTATAAGTGAACCAGAATTTAGTGTCCCACAGTCAGGCATCAGGACCAGATATATTATCAGAATGAATTCTACCTCATTATTTATCACTCAGCTGTTATTATCTGAATTTGAATCACACATTTCTTTGATTTACTCTAGCACAATAATACGTTCTCTTATCTGCATTAATGGTTGCTCTGCTGGATGTCTTCACACTAGATAACATTTTCTTCAATTTACTTTTACACGTAAAATCAACACCAAGACAGACACTCTTTTGTTTGCCAAGGCCATCATTAGGATTCTAAAAGTGAGGGGAATATAAGAAAAGTTTTTCTTTGTATGTTTCCGTATTTTCTTGGTTTCTTAAGGAGACTCCTTAAAGAATGCAACAAAGAGCAGTAAACAAGTAGTAATAGACATTTAGAAATGCTGATTCTTTGCATACGTATTATTGATGAAGAAGTAATATTACTGCTCTGTTAAAGAAATATGGATTCTGGAGAAAAATATTGCTTCCTTGGAACTTCAGGGTTTTCTCAGTTATCAGTCACTTTTATTGGTCTCAAAAATAATTAGAAAGCAAAAACTGAATCCATCCTCAAAATGTCTGTGGCATTCAGCAAAACGATTATGGCAGTAAATATGAGTTGTCAAAAGTAAAGGATGCTAATTGAGAGTAAGAAGAGACAGCATGCCAAAATGCAGTGAGAGGTTTAGCAGTTCCATCACATTTATATGTTCATTATAGATCCTAAAAGTACATAAACATTGCCCAACACCTTCTTTCAGCTATTTTTATTCTATATCAAAATTTCAGAAAGTAGAAAAAGTTACCAATTTCAAATCTGCATAGAATATTAAAAAATAAATAAGTAGAATTGTTTATGCAATAAATAGTTTAGTTTTAATTTTGGATAACATAAATTTGCATTGGAATAAGGAAAGACAAAGAAAATTATCTGTATAAGTATATAGAACATTAGATCAATTAAAATAATGGGTTATGAAAATAATACTGAAACTTCCTAAAATGACTTGGCATTGAACAAGAGGAAATCCTGATTCTTCTAAAATCTCTACAGGTGAAAATTTAATTAAAACTAGTTTATTTTCCTTAAAACTAGTTTATTTTCCTTAACATTTTAAATGCATTTTTTTTCCTTTCATAATGTTTTACCACACTGCAGTAAAGAGATAAAAAAAAATAGTAATAGGTTTTGGTAATTCTCTCCTTTTTAAGATGACATACAAACAAACAAACAAATAAAACCAACCAAATCCAATCTCACAAAGAATACTGTATTCTACAGACTCTTAGGTTTCACATCTTTGAAAGTTTTCTATCACTTTAGGAATATTTACAAAGTGTTAACATTGTCAGCTTTCTTATTCCCTTGATTAACTTTCAAAACGTACAGGCTTTTTATATATTATACACAGGCTGGGAAGGGAGAGAGAAACTTGATTATTTTGCTATTTACAATCAATGACAAAAGAAAATTCCAAAGAAAAAACAAAAAACAAAGTGGGGCAAAAAGTTAGTAGTCCAAGAGCAAGAACTTCTTGTTTTCAGCCTGGGTTTAAAAAGATGCTTTGATGTGTTTACAATAATCTATTCATCAGCTGTAGTAATTATCTTAGGTTTTGCTTTCTATGTATATTTATTAAGGATTAGCATACTTTTATTGATTTATTGTACTCTAGCTCTTCTTCTAGACTTAATCCAGGTTTAATAATTGTGTAGTTATTGCTGCTCATACCAGCAACATTCCAACCTGTTAAAAATACAAGCATATTTACATAATTTCCTTGTATTTACATATAGTGGTGACTAATAATGGTGTGATAAAACCAAACAAAAATCTACTTTGATCTTGTTGGCAAAATGGTAGATTCAAGGGTATGATGTTGTACAGGTAGTCAAAAGGAGAAAATAAAAAGAGGATGAGTGACAAATGCCATGGAAGAAGGTATGGGAAAGGAAGGAACAAATATAAGGGAGAAAAAGAAATAAAAAGATAAAAAGAAGGGTGCAAATGTATTTGGTAGTGAGTATGCAGGGTGGGAATCAAATTGTCCAAAGTGTAGTTGAAAAAGGAAGAAGCACACAAAATAAAATTATCAACTGAGGAAGCAGAGGAATCAACCATGACTGTTAAAAAGGAAGGTAATCAATTAATTTACCATCTAAGTCAGCTACCTAGGGGAAGAAAAAAACAAGCAGCAATGAACTTGTTCAGAAGATAAGTAGAGGGTATCAGCAAAAGAGTTACCTGAGTTATTCAATATGTCAGGTATCAATGGGAAGCGAGACTAGTCAGCAAATGGACAGATAAGTAGATAAAGCAGTAGATTAGCAATGAGACATAATGCAATTGGTGAGAATTAGCTGCCAGAATACAGGTACTCAGAAGCAGCTCCCCAGACATGCTGCTTGATCACAGCAGGATGGTCAGGAGACCTGCAGAGATGCAGCTCCCCCAGCCAGATGTCTTTCAAATGCTGCTCTGTGCCTGTGAGCAGTTGTCTGGGACAGCAACAATGATGATTTACTCTGCTTGCTCACACAGTACTTCTGCTGAGAGAAGAGGAAGAAAGGGGGAGTAAAAGTGCTTGAAAGGGGAATTACCCTGTTTTTTTTTTTTTTTTTTCTTTTATCTCCCATTGTGTATGTGCCCAGTTTGATGCCTAGAACTTGCTTTAAAGATATGTAACAATTCAGAGCCCCCATGGTGTGGTGAAAGAATGACAAATGGGCAACAGATGAATCTTGCTAGCACAACCTGGTATGCTTACTATACAACAAAAGGGCCACTCATTTGTTAGCCTCATATCCTGTGATGTTTTATCAAGCAAATTGAAAGCTATGATTAAAGCTGCTCTTTCTTTTACCACCCGTTCCTTCCTCCCCATAGACGTAGCAGAGAGACTGAGCTCATTTCTGAACTATTTGTGGCTTCTGTACTGGTGGAGAGATTTATAAATGTCGTAAATCAAAGGGCCTCTCTTCAGTGCATCAGGCAGCAGAGAGGAGAAACAATATCAATGTTCAACAAGGAGAGATAAAACATAAATATTATAAATAATTACACACCTAGTTAATATATATGTAATCTTTCAGTAAGATACATTATGTATTTAAATTTCTAAAAAGCAAAATGGTATTTACTGATGAGAGTAAGACAACAGTCTGGTTTGATGCATTGGGCTGCATAATTTCCCTCACTTCTTGGTTAATGGCAGTTATGTTTGGGCAAAGACAGAGATGTGAAGGATAAAAGAATAAGTTTTTGTTAATAAACTGTTCTTGAGTAGGCAGAGAGACTTGGTGAAGGACAGCTGGGATGTAAAACTATTCACAAGAAAGATTAAGAAGAGGTATCTGAATAGAATGAAAAAGATAATAAAGCTAGTTTCTAAGAGAAACTAAGAATTAGCTTCTAAATACATGTAAGCTCATACAGTTATTTCTTTATGACTGAATGAGTCACAACCTCTACTGGATGAAATATTCAACAGTCCAGTTTCCCTGAAATGTATAATATACATTTTAAAGTCTTGAATGTCTTTTCCTCATGTCTTGGAAAAAGATGAGGTACAGCTCAACCTTGCATTTTCCTAGAAATAAATATAGCACTTATTAGCAATATAGCAGATTTATTTTTCAAAGGCTTCTCAGACTGGATTTCCAAGCAATTGTTGATATGAATGGCAGATGACAGATGCTGGTCCATGTTTTGCAGAACTGGACACCTGTACCTGTGTGCAAGACCTCCTAACTTTGTGCAAACAGATTGCTGCATACTAAGAATTCACAGGTTTTAACAAAGAAATATTTTATCATTTCAATATCATATATTCATTCAATCATAGTTTTAATATTCAAAAAACTTAAGTGAATGAATGGATAAGTAGAGGAATCACCAATTCCTCCTACCTCTGATCATGATGTTTGCTTAAAATTTTTTCGGATTAATACCTGTACTGAAATATTTTTATACTCATTTGTGCTTTAACTGTCCCATATGAGTCAATAGTTCCTTGAGTTTTATGGGATTACTATTTTGGTGAAGCAGCAGTCTTGGTATGAAGAGTAATTACGTATTAGTCCATTATTTTGCAAAAGATAAATGTCAAGCCCATTTATTTATGTGTGCTAACATCACATGTACTTTTTTAGAGAAGGTGGAAGGATATAGATACTTCCATTTGCTTTGGAAATTTTCTGATTTTTCACATTGCCTCCAGAGCTAAAGATTCTAAACTGTAAGTTTACCTGGCCTAGAAGGTCATGAAATCTTATCATGGTTCCTTTTTGTTTTATTTACTTTTCCAAGTTTCAAAGGTGTTTTTGTTTGTTTGTTTGTTTGTTTGTTAAGTTCTGAAATTCTAGAATTCTTCTATTCCATCTGCACTGGATAGATACTCTCTCCTCTTTCAGAAGGCAGAAAGGAGTACACGCATTACTATGTGGGTAGGAGGCTGACATCTCACTGTCAGACCTCTAATAACACTAGTATTTATTTAAATAAGAAAAGTAGTTGAATGAGATTGTTCCAATGAGTTTCAGCAATGTTTGGAAAAGTACAATAAGATTTAATATAGAGCAGCAATAAAATAAACATAACAATAAAAACTAGTATTAAATATATAAATATATTCCTATAAAATTTCACATAGGATACAATCTGCAGAACAGCACACAGAAGAAAGACAGTAAAGAATTTTAGTAGAGCTTGGGGAGAGTGGCAATATAATTTACAGGCATCTCGGGAACACTACACACACAATCTACGAGAGCTACATTTTCTTGAATTTCTTTAAATGACCAGATTTGGCACTCTTTAAAGGTGAAAAATCAAGCTTTCCAAAGTTATATTGGTAAATGTTGCTATCCATTCCATATTGCCAGCTCTACCTACAACGTTACCAAAGATTTTAAAAAATAAAACTCTGGAAACAAAAGAAAGACAGAAAACCTGCTACTATAATTTACTGCAGAAACAAACTAGTATGGTATCACACTGTGTTATTCTTTATTGTAACTGCAATCGCATGAAAACTGAATACACTTACTAATGTAGCATTCCTGATGTAAATCCTCTGTTGCTGAAGCATGGTTACATTTAGCTCTCTTTCATTTAGCTTCAGCAATGAAAAATATGGAGATTCAGGTGTATGTGCTTCCGCAAGGAGTTCTCAGTAGAACATATGAATGCTCATGCGCTTGCCATTTTAATTTTTGAAAGATATAGCTATGCGTACATAAACATATATATTTTAAGTCTCTGAACATACTGAATTCTGCTTTCTCTCATTCAAGTCTCAGACCTTGACAGTGTTCCTGTTGCAGGAAGGAAGGATGGCCCAAAAATTAACTGTGTATGGATGTCCTGGAAGATCTCAGCTCTGCTGATACCCTAACTACAGCTCCCCATCTGACATTGGTCAGGCTCTTTGTCCTTTCCATCTTTTCCTGTGCTGCCCACCTAAGTGCTTGGAGTTCAGTCTCAAGCCCACCCTTACAACTTGCCTCAAGCTTGAGACACAGGCACTTTAGCCTCATGTGCTTATCCTTCACACAGGCTGAATGAAAACCACCTTAAAGCTCCTTTAGTGGCAGACACTCCATGCTTTCTATTCCAAAGCATAGTAAAAACACTTGAAATATGAAGAATTAAGACTCCTCTGTAGAAAAAGTAGGGAAAAAGACAAAATATGAGCTGTAATATGTACTTATCCTCACTGTAACATCCTTTCATTATCATGGATGCAATAGGATTTCTCCACCTGTCTGTGCTCTGCCGGATAATAGAGAGCCCTGTCCTAACTTTTCAAGAGTACTTGCATAAAAATTGGAAAAAAAAAAAAATTCAAAAATTATGCTTCTTCCAGAATTTAGGCCCTGAAACAAGCAGCATGAATTTAAATTCAATCATATGAAAAAAAACTCTGGAAACACTAGGAAAGATCCCACTCTGACCATGGACAATATAACGTATTTCCAATGTGAAAGCTCTCTGTTTATTCTGTGGAAAATACATTGGAGGCATCCAAGGATCAGCCATAGCTACTGCTACAGCAAGTCCCTCACCTTGCAGCTGTTTTGCTCCGAACCTTTCTCACAGGATACTGAATTTTCTTTGCAGTGATGAAGTACTATCTCTGAAGCAACAAATGACCAAAAGCCCAGCTAAGTTGCATTTGTTCAAAAAACAACAAAAATCTCCACAATTTCTTACTTTTACATGTGTAAAAAAATAGAGTACCACATCATTCTACAATAGAGAAAGCTAAAAGTTGAGTAGTATTCCCTTTTCAAATAGGGCCATTAGTGGAAAAAACCCAAAGCCTTGAATGCACTGTGGTGCAGTAAAAATTCTTAATGCTGGTGTAAAAAATAAGAAGTGCTGTAAAATCAAAGTGGTAGGAGGCCTAGTGGGCAAAAAGCAAGTGGTGTTGTTAATACTGAAATAGATGCTGGAGTAAATGGAAGAAGAGCTTAAGGGACCCAGATCTAAGTGGTAAATTAAAATACACAAATTTCCCTACTTATGGGAATGAGAATTCCCTTCCCAGCAGTGAATAAAAATAGACCTCTTTGACTCACAGTGTTTCGTAAAGACCTTTTTTTACCTTTTCATAAATGTAAATCAGTACATTTAAAACTAAAACATTGCTCAGCCTAAAGATAACTGAGTTCTGGCTGAATGGATGGATGGATATAGATAGTTAATGTATTATTCAGAATATTATAAACATGGATTTTGGCTAAGGAGGAAATAAAGACATTTTTTGTTGAGATGGAATGCTGATGTATTTGCTGAAATTGTTTTTGACTTGGAAATAAATCAAATGAAACAATTAGACCATGGTAAATATGCTAATAACTGTCTGTGCAAGTTTGATAAAAGTATTTTATATTGCCAGTTGAAATTTATTAACTAATGTGGCTTTGATGACTAGAAATGAGTATATGAAGTAGTTAGACAAGAGGTATAGAGAGCATGTTCAAGGAGATGGCACTTCAGAGCACCTACCTCAGGGTGCTTCTGGATGAGGTGCTAACCTACTTTTGCCAGGCTGTATATGAGTAAGCAGCAATCTTAACAAGAAAATATAACATCTGTGTTCTTTTTTTTTTTTTTTTTTCCTCCTAAAAAATCTATATTTTTCTGTAAGTTTCAGTGTGACTGAGAGACAAGCATACACTAAAACCTTGGTCGGGCTAACCTCCGGCTGGTCTGATGCTTTAACACAGGGCTACTTCTGGGACAGTACAGTTTAGGGTATTTCTTTTTGCTTGAGCTTCAGTCCAGCCCAGTGCGACTGAGTGAACCAGAGCAAAGGAAGGGTATAACTTGTTTGTCTGAACAAGCCTTAGCCTGGCTAACCTGACTGCCAAGGGCAATGTAGAGAGGTTAGCAATCACGTCAAGGCTTCTCTGTAGACATGTGGTCTGTTGGCCTTTTTTTAGCATTGGCTCCATGATGTCCATGCCATCAAAGCAATACCTGAACTGGTTTCAGGTTAAATGGAGTGCATTTGATATATTTCACTAGGAAAAGCAAACAGCCATAAATAAATAAATAAAATCAACAAATACGTTTCTATTAAGTTCTGTTTACAGATGGCAGTCTGTACTACCACTATATTTTTATGGACATACTGAGCAAAAATGATCTGTTGAAACTTTAAATCTGCAAATAGTTTCAAATTGCAAGTGCTTGTGAGAAATCTGATATTCGTGGGAACTCAAGGGCAGCAGGAAAAAGACTGCCAGATTACTCATTTTGGATTATTTCACTTACCACCTCCAAATGTGGATTAAAAAAAAGCTTTACTTTCAACTTTGACTACTCACTTTAGTTGAACACAAAGCACAAAATTAGCTTTAATATATACCGCTGAAGACTTTGTTGTGCTTATACTGCATGTATAGTTTTGTTTGATGGACAAACAATAGAGCAGAAGGTCTGGCTGGACCACAGGTGTCAAAGCTTATTTGTTGATTTAACTCACCCTATTTAGTTGTTTGTTTTTGTTTTTTTTTTTTTCCCCCTGCATACTGTAAATCATTAGCTGATAGTAATCTCAGTGTTAGCCTTAGCCTTCAGGGTTATCAGAATATTTAAGCAACTAAAACTATACATGGCATTTTAACAGAAGATTTTGCTTTGATTATGAGACAGAATTTCACTGAGAACTAATGTCTTGTCCCACTCCCAACATCAAGCCTTTGATCTTGCCTACCTGCTATTTCTGCTGCATTTTCCATGATCTTTGCTTTCAAAATCTATCATTCACCCAAGACACTTAACAATGCCTTTTAACATGGTCTCTACCCTGCCATTCCCCTTTATCAGTTTTTACTTTCTTTCTTTTCTGCCCATATACCCCTCATTTGTTGAGATTTAAGGAATTCGATTTAGTAATTTCTTCACAGTGCAAGTCATTCACTACTTGAATTATTGTTGTAAACTCATGGACATGCATGTTTTCATAAATAAAAGAATAACAGGTAAAGGGATGAAAAAATGGACTGATGAAGTTGTGTATTATTAAAGGACTTAGAATGTTGCAATAGTTCAATAATACTAAAATGACAAAGAATAAAATCAGTTTATAGACGAAGATCTCCATCTTCTCTAGAAGTAAAGTGTGCTAGTGAAAGGACTACTTGAACTACCGTTAACAAAGAAAATGGACATGCTAGTATAGGGTCACCAATCTGTTACAGAGTTTGTTACACTGTCATGTTTTCTTTCTTGTATTCTCAGGGGCATGTCATCTCTTGATCAGTTTGCATCAACACTGGAAAACAGAGCTGAGATCAGTCAGAAGGAAAATGGTAAAGGACATAGAAAGCTGAAGTGCTACTTTGCTTGCTTTTGTTTTTCTATCAAAGCTGTGATACCACTTCACTGGCAAGTTTATCTTTTGCAGGTGTAAGATGTAAAGATGATTGTTCCAAATTCATAGAATTCTGCTAGCATGACGCATATAGTCTTAGCAGCTGTCACAGTGTAATTATGCCTTGAAAAAGAAAAAAGGCAGGTAAAAGCTCTACTTGAAAATGTTCTGAAAGGGAAACCATGTAACACCCCCAGCTATAGTAACTGTGGGACAGACATTTAAGAAATACAGTTATATCCAGAAAACCTTGCATAAAACATGATCAAAACCAAATAACACAGTTTTAACTATGAAGAGCACAATATCACCTAAATGTGTCATCCCGGAGAGGTTCTGAAATGAAAAGGTTTTAAAATAAAATTTAAACTTGGTTAACTCCAAGGACCCTCCTAAGCCACAGGAACAGACTCAGAATGGAAGCAACGAAAATCTTGTGTTTGATAATGAAGTATCAACTAGAATATGATCTCAGGCTTAAGTTCTAATTAATATGTTTCTCTGTTTCAAGATATTTTGAGTAGCCAAGCTAGAGACATTTCTACTGTACTGGGAGGGCCACATCAACTCAGGTGTGGGGATTTGGCTCAGACTTAGTTGCAGTACCTGAGCTGGTTTTTAGGTTTGTTCTTTTTCCTTCCTTTTTAGCATTTTAGAACACTTCATCGCTGCAAGGGATTAGCTAACCAGGGAGCTGAATTTATTTACTTATGATATTCAGCAGGAATATCCTGAGGTTTTCATTTTAGAAAGGAGACTGATACACTTCGTTCCATCCTCTGGACCTTCTCAGTGCAACACCACTTCTAGACTGATCACAAAGGGCTAGTTCTGCCCTGACTTGCCTACCTGGCCATGGTAGGAGGGAAGGAAACAGGGAACTTTCCCATGCCGTGATACAGGTCAGATGGACTCATAGCTGAAATGTTTGAAGGAATGCAAACACTATTCCCTAATTGCTCTGCTAGGAACTGAGGGTGGCCTAAGAAGGGAAGCTGTAGCCAGAGTCATTATGCTGCAGCAATTGTAGCATTTTCCATGTCACTGTGCATGCCAAGTATCAGAGTACATACAATTCACACCAGCACAACTCTTCTGAATACAAGTCTGTGCCTTAAGGGCATGATCTAGGCCTGTACAATTATTTCCTTATGGCTATATTATCAGTATGCAAGCTTTCTTGTCCCAACTAGCCACACAAACTCCACCCTAAACAACTTTTGTGCTCCAAGTTCCCAGGTGACCATGTAGCAGGCAAATACAAACCACACTTAGAAAAGGAACCAGAAGGTAAAACTAGACTCTTCCCCAACAGTCTCCATCTCATCTGTAGAGCTGATGGGGTATGGAGAAGCTCAGCATCTTATGCAAAGATGGAATGCTTGCCTAGCACAGTGCAGCCTAAAGTGTGTTGCCCCTAGCTAGCCCCAGGCAAACAATGTATCTACACAGCAATGTGTGGCAGAGCTCAAAGATGACAGCTGTGAGCCTTGAATCAGCCTTTTCAGAGTTATACTGGGGCTTATTAACATGGCCAGTCTTCATGGCTTGTTATCTAGGGCACTGTACCATGACTAGACTGCTCCTGGAATTAGGGCTAGTCTATTCTTACTAAAACAGGAGTACATCAGGCTCTATTTAATGGCATAGGCTCTCCTTGTATCTCACTGCTCATTTTGATGAGGATTTTGCTTCTCTGAACACTATCCCTTTACACTAAGTACCACCAAGATCTCTTGATGATAATGAGAAATCTATTAATAATCAGAGTATTTCTATGCTGCAGTCTTAAGTGGAGTAGAGAAATTTGCAAGCAGACTGTAAACATTTTAGTTCAACAGGAGGAGTCTTTTCAAGCACTGCAGATCTCAGCATGGGCTTGCTTAAGAGATCAGGTGCTGTAGTGCTCCACTGTTCATATGCAAACCAGGTTCAGGAATAAGAGCTACTTGGCCTCTCTCTTTGCTTCTCTACATCCTTCCATTTAGGAAATGACCCAAAAGCCACCTCCTGACAGCAGAAAGCCACCCAGTACTGCCTGTCCTCCAACCAGGCTGCATACAGCCCATGGTGTTACTGAAAGATCCCTGCTGCCACCTCCATTTTGCAACAAGGAAGGAAACAGAAAAATCACAAGGTGGGTTAAAAAGACTGTGAATGCATAGCTATAAACTCACAACAGTCTGCTTTGTCCAGGCTTAGTAAAGCATTCATTTTTTCTTGGTATTTTTCCTAATGTGTAGTGTATAATCAGTTTTCAGTGGTGGCTTCACAAGACAACATTAATGTATTGAGTTCTGATAGAGTAAGAGATGTCAGTTTTTGAGAGAACCAGCATGCTACAGCATCTTTTTGATCATACTTTTCTTTCCGATTGACTTAATTTTTTCCCTCTTCCATGAACTTGACCTGGAGAAAATTATTAGCTTCTTCCATAATACGAACACTTGACATCAGTATTCACTTCCAAAGATTCCTGTTCTGAGCAATACCAATTTCTCTGTAGAATAAGGGTAGTTTGTCTTTTATTTTCACAGTATTTATAGATTCAGCCCTAGAATCATGTAAAATATTCCCTAAATCCCAGCTGCGTGTCCCTTCTGCACCCAGTACTGAGCCACTCTTTCCCCTTATGCGATATATTAACGCTTAATTGAGGTTCAGTTCCACGTGACCTTTGGTCACAGCATACACCTGCCAGTTATAGCTCTCTGAAGCTCCAGTATGAAAATGCATATCGTTTTTTTCCTGATTAATTACTCCACTATTCATGGTACTCTGAGACCAGACCAAGAGACTGTAAGCTTTATTTACACAGTAGGAAAATACACTTAGGAAAATGAAAGCAACAATCTGAGGGCTGCTAGACCCTCAGTGACTTTTTGCTGGTTTATGGGCATTAACATTTCTAATAGTTAGACCAGCCAGATGAGGATACTCAAGGAACAAGAGCCTAAAGAAACTTCCCCACTGGCTCCAAACCTTCTACACAGCTACTGAGAGCTGAGCATCAGCATCACAACCCCACACCCCTACTCCCAGTCTATTACTACAGTGAGGAATACTTGCAGAAGTGAGCGTGTGGCTTCCATCACAACAGTGGTCACAGTCAGAGGCAGCTAAGCTTAATCTGACAAACAACTGCATTTTGATTACTTTCAGCTTCTTTTCCTGCAGAATTGTACAGATTTTTCTTAAAATAATTAAAGCAATAATTATATTACAAAAAACACTTTACAGTATAATCTTGTTTCCAATTTCCTTTAATATTTGCTGTGGAATTACCATTGGTAACATAGAAAATAGGTAATTGAATTTCATTTCTATTACAGTCTTAACAGCCTTAACTCTTTCCCAGGGTGACAGGTTTAATTTCTCACATATGGTTTATATTGTTTTTAAATAGAATAATAAGTGGCATAACAATGCTTCTTGCTGTGGCATTATTACTCAGGAATATATCTAAGTGTTTCTTCCAAATTGATAGTTGTTGAAATAGTCAAAGCAGATCTTCAGCAGGGAGCAGCATCACTGGAATCAGCTGTTCTGTGCTGACTCACAAAAGCTGAAGGTTTAGCCTGTCCTACTGTTATCACTCTTCAAATCTGACCATAGTTTTCCTGGTGGTGATGTGGATGAAGGCACCAGAAAAAGCTGTGAATTATTTGTTACCCCAACCCTGCAACCCATCAAGCTATGTAATGCGTGATGTGATGCTATCAATTCACACCGAGGACAGTGAAAGCAAAAGGTGTTCTCTTTCCAGCAGCTCTCAGAGACTCATCTGATCTGGACTGCAGTAGCAACCTTTGTCTGCGTAGCTGCCAAGGACAGGTTTACAGCTAATTCTAGACACAGTGACCTTAGCATAAATCAGAGTGGGATAGCTCTAATTAATGCCTCTTCACAACACAAATTTGAAAATTAATAAGCATTACATAATACTGCTGCTTTCAGCTCAAAATCAAGTAGTTTAGTTCATCTCTGACAGATCTATATGTTGATAAAAATATTTGCTTTCTGCACAAGTTAATAACTTTTCCACTTGCAAGTGTAGAGAAAGTTTTAGAAGGCCATAATTTCCTACTAATTATATTAAGAGAGAGAGTTGCCTGGAGGTACTGAGCATCCCAATAAGGGTTGCAAAAGTTCATAAGAATCCCATGATAATGGCACCACCCTTCATATTTCCATAATGCCTGATTTCATTTATGTTTTCCAGGAAGAAAGTTTCTGACCTACCTTATAAAAATGAACGTAAAAATGCAGGTTAACAGAGAGCAGTGTCTGCAAGCTAAGTTTGAAAGAAGTTGGTACAGCAGAAAATAGGGCTAAAAATCATTCAAAATCATCTATTAAATTAAATAAATAAAAATACAGACTTCCTGACTGTGAAATCAATCCTTAACACTTGCATTGCATCCTTGGGAACCATGCTTGAAAGAATTTTGCCAATAACACAGCACAGATTCCCCATTTTGTTTTCAGGGCAGATAACTTCACACGTGTGTTATTCCGACCCTGCTGCAGTGAAATTCAGCAGCCACGATTTTTTTTTTTAACCCTGTAATTATTACAAACACAGCAACAGTTGGAACTGCACTTCTGTGCCTCTCATCCTATTCTCCTGCAGCCTTCAACATGCATCCCACAAAGATGCTACAGTAGGGCTCAGTTAAAACTAAGTGGGGCCAGCCTGTGCTTTTCATCTGCAGCTGTTGCATTTTATTTATTTTTTGCCCCAGTAGAGCACAGTGGGTAAAGATGTGATGCATGGGGCAGCAGCTGTATTTCAAGAGCTGGAAGGGTGATATATCAAATGGGAGAATAACACAGTGGGATTGACGATGGAATTTTAGTATACATATCCCCAAGACAAAACTAATAAGCTAGGAATATTATCAACCAAGGCAGAAAACATTAAGAGCACTTCACACTAGGACTTTGGCAACACACAGTTTTATTCTAAAGAATTTGAGTACCCTCTGTGGCTGGTGAAATATAAACAAAGATACCCCTGAATTTTCGTTAGCACTAATTTTGCTTTCTGCTGTGCTGCAGGATCAAGCTATCTTCTGCCATTGCCACTTCACATGGAAGGAACTAAAACATTCAGACAGTAAGAAATCATGGAAATATTTCTTGATATTTACCAAAATAAAACTTGGATTCAACAGGACATTCGGGATTGTGAGGAACACAGTGACCAGATTATAGCTCAGCACATCCCATTGGCCATAGACATTCATTTCATTTAGTTGAATGTGCAGCCACTGACCCTTCTTATCTATACCACTGAGAACATAACTCTTGTGAGAAGCCATCTCCTCGTTCTCCAATAAAGGATAAGGAAATTGTTCCTTATCCCACAGGAATTAACGCAGGATTCTGCGAAATTTTGTATAGGCAGTATAGACAAGGTGAGAAATATCTTTGGGGATACTGGCAGGATTTAAGAAAGCAATTACTAAATAAAGTAGAAAGAGTGACTGTAGAAGTGTTCCAGAACATGTAAACACAACACCAGTCCATCAGCATTTTAAAGACTCCTAATAGTATCACTTGCATAAAACCTGTTGGAAGAGGGTGAAAATGCGTATGTACTCACAATTACATTTGGTTTTGAGAAGCAAATCATGCTCCATCAACCTTGGGAGGTGAAACAACACATTTCCACTGCAACTAAAGTAGCTCTCGACAGCATCAGACCTCTTCTATTCACACAAACGTTCTGCCTTGGCTATAGCGGATAACACAGGGAGCTAATCAGGCTTTAGCACTCACAGTAACATGTTTATCTTGGCTTGTTGTGGTGCAGACTGTAAGCACAACAGCCATTTCCAAGCCAACAGAAGTGCAACAGTACTTCACAGCCACCTGGGCTTGTCTCAGATGGTAGTTTTGCATAACTGGCTTCAGCTCAATGCTGAAGAGTTCAAGGGGTTTACGGGGGAGGATTTTTCTTTGTGATAGCACATGAAGGTCTCACTTATGATCAGTATCTTGAACTGTTATGAAGGATGTAGTCCTGAACTGCAAAGGAGCTACTTTGAAAAAGAAAAATATAGGAATAAAACACAAATAATGATATAGAAACACTCTGTGTTTTTATATTTCTTGAGTTGTAAGAATGCATTGTCTGAACTCTAATGAAGATCCTCCCGGGTTCATTATTGTTGATATTTGGAAGCAGTGAAATTGCTTCTAATAAGTTCTTTGCAATACTAGTCAAAGCACCATTAAGAACACCAGTGATCACATATAAGAAAAAGCTAACTCAACCCACTGGTGATAGGCTCTCTAGCTACATACCACTCTTCAGGAAATAGCCCGTCATCCAGAAAACACTTTCCCTTTGGAGGCTAGCCCTTAAATGAGCCCAGGGTCCACTCCATCCAGCCAGGTGGAAAGCATAGGTGAACTGCTTGCACCTGTACTTCCAAGGCCAGCCAGTCCCTTCACCAGAGGCTTAGTCATCAGTTCAGGCCATGTTAGAACTGTTCCCTCAGAAGAAAGTACACTATTTGTAAGCCAAAATTCAGAAACCAAATGTAATATAAACAGACTTAACGGGAAGAATTTGTACTCAGGGACCTGAGTACTTATCAGAAATTCCTGGCTTCCATTCTTCAGAATGTTCAAACTCAGAATATGTCTATAAGTAAACACAGAGTAAAACTCCAACATGCAGAGAAGCGGTACAAAGTTAGCATGAGGTGGATGTGAAGTAACTGGGAGATAAGTGAATTGAACCGGCACAAAACTTAGCGAAGTTTTTCTGCTTGAGGTTTACAAAATGAAATTTGAACTGAACGTGGGGCCTCCTGTGAGCTGCTTAAACTCAATGAATCCCATTTATTTCGGGGAGTAAAATGTTCAGTTGCTTCTAAAGGAAGATTGGTTCTCAGGAAAATTAGTTTTAAACTGCAACGATTTAATAAGGGTCAAGGAAATTATTCCACTCTGATAGTTAATTTGCTTTAGAGTATTAAAATCTTTAAATACAATCATAATAAATCTTGAAACAAAAGAGAAATTTGAACAAAAAATTAAAAGGTAGTGAATTTTATGGAAAAAAAACCCACAATCTTATTTTTTTCTTTTTGTTTTTAGTGCTTTTTGTTTTATTACTGAGGGATGAGGTAAAAAAAAAAAAGATAAATCACATAAGTTTACAATGGCAATTAATCTATGTTTTAAATGTAAACTTCAATTATTTTAGAACTGCAACATTATATAAACTACATATGCACACAGGGTTATCACCATAGTTTAGAGCAAAAAGATGTTGATCATTCTTGGTATCTTAAACCTGCCACAGAGTAGAACCAGAGTCCTATCCATTAAATACCTATCCACTTTCCCTGGTAACAGGTTGGAGCATGGATAGCAACCAGACATTGCTCTTTTCTTTATCCTTTTCAGAGAATGCAATGCACGAAGGAGAAAACAATTACACTCTTCTGAGTTCAAGGGCAAAAACTGTCTGCTTTACTGAATGTGGGATCTTCCTTTTGAGCTTTAAGAGCAGTGAAGCAGCAAAGCACAATCTGGACTTCGTCATGGAAATACAGAAGAAAAAAGTACTTTTACACTCAGGCCTTCTGCATTTTTTTTTCTTTTTCCTTAACTCAATGAGAGGATCTTAGGAAACTACATTCTTATGTTAATGTAACATTAAGGTTGATAAATCAAGTTCTCAAATGTCACACAACGCAGAAGTCAGACTGAAGACTCAACCTTTCCTCTGGTTCACCTCTTTCTTAAAATATGGCCTGTCTTTGTACTCTTATAAATTATTTGTCAGACTACAGATAAGTCAGTATAACACAAAGTGGAATTCCCTACAAAGCCTTATAAAAAGTAAAAGCATGACAGAAAATGCTGTGCAGCTGGGCTATCTAAGAGATGGATTACCAACTTCTGTATGTTCCTCCCTATGCTTCAGTTTGGAAAGATACAAACTATCTCTCTTGAGAAACTATCTCTATCTTGTTCTTTCTGCCAGCATTCGTGCAGAGAGATTTTGGATTGCACTGGTATCGGGGAGGTGCTGCCCTCCCAGAGATATTGATATTCATGTGCAAATGAAAGTATTCGTATGTGAATATGAGTATTCACTTTTCCTGCTGAGATTCCTGGCTACTGACACCTTCCTGGCCTAAAAAGATAGGAGCAGAAAACTTTGAAGGTGACCTTGTCTTATTCCTCAAGGAAGGATAGCCTTGACTGAACAGCTTTCATGGAAGTAGGAGGGCAGAACTGCAAGATTTACTCTGCATAGATTTCTTTAGGATTTCTCTTACAGTCACAGTAAACATTAATTGGCAGCTATTCTCAAGCATGAGAAAAGAAGATTAGTATTCATACTGAGGAAATATGTGATTGACAGTAGAGGTCATCATGGGACATGCACCCTCATTACTCATTTATCTGTTGGCACTAGATGTCATCTGGGGACAGCATGGTCTGCCATTCCTAGCCTCTCTCCTCCCAAATGAATAGGGAGCTCCATGCCAGTGGCTTCACTCTGAGCCAAGAGGTACTATTCCTTCCCTGCTTTCCAGGTCAGTACACTAATACTGGATGGCAAGTGATTGCACTGCAGATGTATATATATATGTATATATATGTGTATATATATATATTGTTATCATCATATATTTATTTCCATTTTCATCTTCTGTCTTAGTAAATAGTTTTTATCTCAACCCACAAGTTCTCTCCCTCATCCAACTTAGGGAAAGAGTGAGTGAACAACTGTGTTTAGCTGCCTGTCGAGTTAAACCAAAATAGACAGTTTTCAGTCAGATACTTACCTCTGGACACAAAGAGATATTTTACAATTGCACAGCTTTCACTGTTTTCAATAAATTATTTACATTTTGCCAGAGCAGTGATGCACATTGTTTTAGAGCAAATACCTGCTACACATTTTGTCCATAAGACTGTGTACTTACCCTAAGGATTTAACTTTTTCCAAGTAACATTTTTTTGCATTTTCCATCTGTGTGGGAGAAAGCAAGCTCTGGGTGTCAGAGTGAGGCCACAAAACATGTTCCAACATGGCAGCAGGGTTTTCCTGGACCAACCAGGTTGGGAGTGATTGAACTTGTATATTCTTCTCCGCCACTGTCATACACTGATGAAAGGAAACAAAAACTTGTGTACTGAGGAAGGAAAGGATGCTTCACTACAAAATGAAGTGTCACAAACTACTTCCTCCTTCAGCTATGTGCAGTGAGGACAAGTTCATTTCTGAGCCTCTGTGTTCGGGGTACTCCCATCACTGTCTTCATTTAGGTATTACTCATGATATGACTTAACCTGATATGAACAATTTTATGGCAAGTCATTGTTTGTTTGTTTTTTTTTAACTTTCAGTATATCATAATGTTATGTTGAAGTTCCCTTCCATTAATAGCAATTTCTTACATCTTAAATTATTTCAGACAGTTTTCTTTAACATTAAGCAGAATTAACATTTACATTGTGATATATTGCAAGTGACAGCAGTTGGAGCAAATTTTTCCCCCAATAATTATATTTCCTACCTGCCAACTAACCTCACTGTTTTGGGGAATTATTATACAATGTTGTTTCCAATCAAAATAAATGTGTTCAGTTTTCCTATAGGCAAAGGCATTAAATAACAATTACATAGCTCAGACTTGTTCCCACTCAAAATTAGTGGCAAAACTCCCACTGACTTCATGGGAGTAAGATTTAAATCATGGTTGATTAACTTTCATACAAATTATGGGTTAACCTCTAAAAGTTGGGAAAATTTGGCCACATAAGCTTCCAAGGACGTAGATGTTTAAACATATCTGTTGCTGCTACTTTTATGTAATTCTCTACACTTTCAATCTCCCCTTCACACATTTTTATTAATCACACAGAAACTTTTGTGAATATGGTGAAAACAACTGGATTAACTAATATATATTTAAGGAACAATTGCATACACAAGAAGGTTCATCTGCCTCCCTTTCTCCAGACAGCGAAACCAATCTTTTGAAGGTTAGCTGCTTAACTCCCAGAGTAAAATCCAGAGAGGGACATGCATGTTTTACCTTAGATACCTATGCACAAACTCAAAACTTCCTCTTTGTCTACTTAGATCTGTAGCTGTCTAAGTTACGTGCTATCTAAGTTACGTGCCATCATTTTGTGCCAAGGAACAAAAAAACAAACAAACAGGACACTTTTTCAAATATATGATATCTCACGCGCCTTTTCTTTCCCCTCAAGAGATTGTTGTCATTTTCTGCTGTGCACCAAGCTCTCCCTGGCCAGCTCTGCCATTGTATGCTACAGGGAAGAGCACTGTCAGAAGTGACTTCATGTGGAGGAGCCCAGTATTGATATAATACAAAGCTTGTAACTCACAGTGAGAGGGTGAGAAATTTCTCCATATGATTCTTTCAAACCCTTTCAGAAAAGAGACTTCTCTCAAGAGACTTCCTCCAGATAAAGCCTCCAAGGTTTCCAGAGCAGCTTGAGGAAGACAGTATAACTCAAAAAGAGCTAAAATTTTCTGGAAATGTTAGCCTTTAAGACCACATAAACCACCTCATTTCTGCAGAAATCACCAGAGACAATATACACCATGAGTCCCTCTCTGTCTTTGCCTGCTTCAAGGAAAGGGATGGTTATTTGTTGCAGACCCAAACAAACAGTAAATATCAATATTTCTTGCCTGACTCAGCTGCTCCACTTTGCGTATTGATCTGCCTGCGCCTTCTGATTCCTATTCCTGTGCACCAAGGGAGGACAAATAAGCAAGTTCAAGGCATTTATTTATGTCTGCTCACCCCCACACAAGTCCTAAGGGAGCAACAAGAATTCTTATTTCTTTTTCCATCGCAATGGTGCAAAATGCAAGCAACAGTCTAGCCTGCTACACTGCTCGATGTTTATGAATAAAATATGTGAATACAAAATTGGAAATGTTGTTGGAAAGGACATGGGGAAAAGGAAATATAAGTTCTATGCAGTCCTGCATGTCACAGTGCCTCCATCCATACTATCAGCTGGGAAAGAAACTGGAATCTCTCTCCTTCATAGCAGCTGTATCCTGTCCCAGTTGGTAACAGTTACAAAAGATTTACAATCCCTTATGCCACCATGTGGGTCATGTACAAGAATACTGTTAGGAAAAGCAAATGAAAGAAGGGTTAGACTAATGTTACTTTCTTTGTTTTGGAATATGAATTCTTTGCTACAACTGAACAAACTGTAAAATGTTTTTTAAGTGTTCATTCTTAGCTAAACTCACTAAAAAAAAAAGGGGGGGGGGGGGGGGGGAAGATATTTTCCTCATCAAATCTCACAGCTTTAAGGATTCTTCACAATTCTTTCCCTTAAAAAATGCATTGACTCTGTGATTAAATAATGTCACCCTTCTGGTCAGAGAAATTCACTGCAGAAATTGTATTAAGTTATTAAATGCAAAATTAAAAGCAAAAATTATCCCCTTTAATGACTTCCATTCCATAGTTTTATTCCGTGATATTCAGAAACAAACACTATGGAAGGAGTGTAAAAACACACATGAAATGATAACAAAGCCTGGTGCACTATAATCACACAAACTACACAATTGAACATATACCTACGTTGGATGAAAAGCCTGTACTTGACAGAAAATATGTAGGATTATAATGAGTGGAATTCACACTTTATCAGGAAAGATGTCAGTGAAAATGCAGTTCTCTCAACTCCTGAAGTGTTATTTTAATTCTGTACAAAAAGCTGACTGTTTTGTTTTAAAAGTCAAGACTTTCTCCAGGAAAAAAAAAAAATTAAAATAGATAGGAAACAAAATAAAGGAATAGTTCTAATTTTCTTTAATTTTGTAGTCAAAAACTGTCTTCCTTTTATTCACTGATCCATAATGTGCTAATATTGCTAATGTGGAAAATGTACCAGGACACATACAAAATGATGAACCCTACTGCCATAGGGTCATTTAGACTATGCAGAACATCAGTTCATCATGATAGCCATGTGACCATAACTTCTTTTAGGCATCACTTTGAATTTAACTTTGTGATCTTAATTTTAAATGCAAAGAGAGAAACCTAGAAGTTTTTAAACCTGCAGGTACTGTTACAGTTTAAAAGCTAGTCATAAAGTACTAATTAGATAACTAACGGGGCAAAGAATTTACCAGGTTGATGCAGAAGAATCTTCAAAGTACATTCTTTTCCTTATGTTTAGAATGAAGGATTCCATTTACAAAGGAGAGGTGAGGGACACAGATATTCCACTCTTCTCAATTATTGAAGAATATTGAATGTCAGTGGAGCTATATACATTTAAATTGTTGAGTCTTAACACTGGTTCTGCTTTCTTTTACCATTAAAACAATATTTCTAGGTTAACTGAGTGGAAAAGGTCTCCTTCCTCTGTCTGAATCAGAAAATAATCTGAAAAAGAGCTCCAGAAGTATTTCTCACTTAGTCTCAGCATACAGTACCTATGCAATTCAGATTTTAACATCTATTAGATTCACTTGATGTTTCTAAAGCTAACGAGAAGGTATTGTGCTTATTATCAATTTTCATTATCTTCTACAACGAATGTCAAAAGAAAATTAGAAATCAACACTTCTACATTTCTATTGCTATGTGATATTTGACGTCTGACACCTGGGAGACATGTCTTTATTGGACAACCCAAGAACTATTTTATCCAATTATTTCTATAAAATCTGAACAATTTATGTACCACATACTATTATTAAGAACATAAGATTTATCTTAGCTTTTCTACTTTCAGGAAACTCTCCCTCTAAATTTACACAGAAATCTCAGTAAGATATTACCCTGGGAGACTATAGTAACCTTTGTGAAGCTGGTCCACAAAGAATCTTACACAGGACAATTTCACTGTTTCTGCTTGACATGTGCATTCAAGCCATTCCCTCCAGTACTGATCAATTCTGACAAAATGACCAGAATGAGATTTGACCAAACAGGAACAATACTAAAGCCTGCATCAATCAGCTAAGCTCCAGTGAAGTCAATGAGCCAGTTTATCCTGTTGGAAATACTGGCACTTCAGTAAATAAAAAGCTTCATCTGCAAATTAGGTACAATAAAGCTGAATAAAATGGTGAAATTTCCATTTCCAGGCAGGATATCTCTAAGGAAGATGGTCATGGATGGAAGCAGCCCATATCTCAGTACCAGCAATGGAATGAGGAATGCCCTGTGTACTATGGCTGGGCATTTTCTCATGAAATACAGCACATCATGTCCTGGAAACTATTAAACTGGAATCTGTTTTTTCTTTTTGTCTGCTAGAGCCAGGCCATTTTGCATGTAAGAATTCCTGAAGCTCCATGCCAGGTATCTGTTAAGCCAACCACCAAATACAAGCATTCCTGTGTTTAGTATCATAGAATCATAGAACTGTTTGAGTTGGAAGGAACCTTTAAAGGCCATTTGATCTAATCCCCCTGCAATGAACAAGGACAGCTACATCAGGTTGCTCAGAGCCCTGTCCAACCTAACTGTGAATGTCTCTGTGGTGGATAGGGCAACCACCGCATCTCTGGGCAATCTGTGCCAATGCTTCACTGCCCTTACTGTAAAAAACTTCTCCTTATTTCCAATCTGTATGTCTCCATCATGTGATGTAATGCATGTAGAGGCCTTTATGGCTTATCTTGAGTAAGTGAGGAATGTTTACATACATTAAAGTGCCTGAGCACACATTTTACATCCTCTTTTTATAGGGATATTTTGGGATATCTTGTATTTCACATTTCTATTTCACAATCCAAATATAACTCATAAAAACATGGAAGAACATGTTTTTGTTATCCAGATTCTAGAAGACTGCATCACGTACAAATTTCCTTGTATCTGTTAATGATTTTTGTTCAGGTTTTGAGTATTTGTTTTCAACATTTTATCTCTGTCATATTTCAACCTTTTCTTCTTTTCATTTCTTAAGAGTGGATCAAAAGAGAGACTGATAACAGTACTGCACATTGTCTTTCTTACAAGGGCAATAAAGGAGCAAATCAGTTTGATTCTCCATTACTCTGTGTTCTCATTTACATCAGACTTAAGTTAAAACCAGATGTGTGTTCAACATAGTGTCACTGTAAAGGACTACACAGGTGCAGAGCAATACAAAGTCAAGCTTATAAACAAGGATATTCAGATCATCCAGAGCAGTGTTACCCTGGAGACCAGCTTGTTCAGCAAAGTTAGAGGATATGACTATAAGTCTCACCTTGAATTAAGAAACCAACAAACAACAGATTTAAAAAGTGAAAGTTACAGAGGAATAGGTGACAAGATGTTAGTCCAGTTATGCATACAACTGAACAGAAAAAAATGCATATAAATGAGCTCAGTATTTTAGGCCTCAGGATAATACTCACAAGTTTAACCTCAGATAATCTAACTCTCAAGGAGAAGTGCTGAAGGGCCTTTTTACTTTATTTTTCAGTAAAGCCACTGTTGTAGAGCGCGTCACATCAGTATGGTCTCACTGAATTGATTACAGCATGGCATACACAAATGGATCACAGGAGATATAAAAAATGAAACCATGCTGGAAAGGTATAACTAACAATATAATTAATTAAGTCAGGCAGGCCCAACCCACATGCAGCCTGGCCCAGATGGCAATGCAGACTGACCCCTGCCCTGCACTATCTTCCCCACCCCAGCATCTGTGGCTCTGCCCCACCAAGCAGCCTGGCCCGGCCCTGGGAGCACGCGCATCAATCAGCAGCAGCCAAACTATACTACTCACGCTGCCTGATCTGCACCCAGAGCATGTGAAGAGCACAATGCAGTGCCAGCTCAAGATATTACAAATAATCGTATGCTGTTTGATTCATTGGGTAAACACAGCGCTGCGAACAGCAAAAAAATATGCAGCCTTGCTTTTCGTTTTGATAAATGAATTTGAGAACAGGTTTCAATCATCATTTTTTTGGTATATTCACAACTCCATTTTCAGTCGACATAAATACATAATGTGAGAATTCTTAAATGGAATGTACAGAGTTGCAAGCAGACATTCAACTGAAAATCTGACCACGTCTCTTTACTTTTATAAGATTAATCTTAACAGAGAAAAACATTCCTTGCTTCACAATCACACCTTATTCTATTCATGTCATCACTTTTTGGCAGCACTAACATTTGTGAACAAATATTTATAAGGAAGAGGAACAGGAGAAGTAAAATTTCATCAAAAATCTCTGATGAACACCTTGAGAACTCACTAAGAATTCCAGCCACTGCCAATTGAACCAGCCTGATGCACTTGTTTCACAGAAATGGTCACATATCCCACTAGTTCTGTGTGTTTTCTTGCTCTCATTTCTATTTTAATAAAAATATTAAAGATTAAAATAGGTTTCTTATTTATATACATGAAAAAATTTATGTACACTATGAGGGCTGCTCCAAAAGTAACCCCTCTTTTATTCTGTTGACTCATAGTGTCAGAGGTGGATGGTTGTTTCTGTGGCTTCTGTGGCTCAGGGTCCATTGTGGAGCAGACAAGGTCAGGGCAATGACAGGCAGAAGTCTGGCTACAACCACAGAGGCAGATGGCTTCTTCCTCCTTTACCATTTTGACCCTTTTTACCTTCATAATTTTCTGCTTTACTTCTCAGCCCTAATACTGACCAGAGTATTTGTCATTCTACATTACAAAGACTACTTTTCCTCTTTGTTTCCCAATTCTTTTATATTAATGATTTTATCTTTTAGGGAAGATTTCTACTTTCAAAAACCATCAAGGAATTCACTAAAGAAAATTTCATTTTCTGTGTTGAATGCTTTCTCTCTCTTTCTCAACTGACTTATTTTGCTGCTCCTCACTTTTAACACTTTTACCTTCTTTCCATTCACATGTTCTGAGTATCATATTAGTGCTTCAGTTTATTTTCTTGTGCTTTGAACTCACACTCTTAGTCCCACAGCAAATGTATTTTCCTATAACTATTATTTTGGGCTCCCAAATCTATCTTTTTCTTCAATATCCAAAATCTCAATACTTTCTCTTTTCAACACTCTCTGCTTTCCACTCGATATGACTGTTCCATCTTATGCTTTCTTTGTTATAGCATTCCCCAGCTGTCTCTCTCCTCCCCTCCATACCACTTTGTTTTTGCATTTGTACTAAGGAACAATAGGGATAAGTTACAGATGCTATCCATGTTGTTCTTCAAATCCTTCTTGACTTTTGACCCATTTTGACCCAACTACACATTCTCTCACCAAATTTAACAATACTTTTTTCATAAACTTTACCCCTTTTCACATCTAGTCTCTCTGTACCTTCTTCAGGGGATTTTATCTTCATGTCAGTTACCAAAGATATAAGTTCTAATACCACTTTTGAATGTCTTTATTCTTATATTACATCTTAAAATATTTTAGTCAACTAGAGGTAATGTGAAAGATCTTTTTTGTTGGCATTTAAATAAAAATACAATTCAAATAAAAGCATTTTGTGAAAAAGCTTCCTAAAAGGGAATTAGGCTTATGGAGTTATATATAAGATGAAATGGTATTTTGATATATCCTTTCATTTTATTATGAAAAAGCATGCTTCAGACATTCATGTTCACAGGATTGTGAATTGACAATTGGCACTGAGGAGAATAAGGGGTTTTGTTCTACTCTGGGCTTTTTTTAACTGAAGCTCCAGAGATTCTCTTGGAATCATCGGACTTTAGACTGAATTAAAAGTTAATATCTCTTTTACTCATACATAAGCCTCAGAGGAAGTCCCAGCCTATTCCCACTCATCCCTTTTTCATTTGATTTAATATGTTCGCAGTGGAATCTGGTTCGGCCCTGGCCCAATATGCAGTCATTCCTTACTACACAACCAGCAAAGCCAGGACCTGGGACTCTTGGGCTGGGACCCTCCTCTTCATCATCCACACAGATTTGGTAGTGACTTCCCCTGCCTCTTCTCACTCCAGCCCAAGAAGTGATTAAGCATTTTAAACACAGTGAACTAATCCAGAGCTCATCTGTGACTATCCAGTAGTTTAGCTTTTTGAAAAATTAAGGTAAATACATAAATTCAATTTCCTGTATGGAACTCTAATAGGAATATTCTGAATGGGCATATAGTCTGCCTCTCACTGCAGTTCTTGCTGAGGTAGAAAGGAAAAAAAAGCATACAGCTTGAACACCACTTAACCCTATCAGTCCTGCCTCTTTCTTCTTCTTCTATGCCAGCATAAATCCCATGGGTCAGTCAGGAGCAGAGCAGCATAACATGGCCCCAGCACGGAACAGTTTGTAAGTACGTCAGGATGGACTTAAACACCAAACCTTGTAGGCATCTATAGGGCTGCACAGGATCAGAAAAAGAATCTAATGGTGTTCAGAGATTGTGCTTAGGAACCTAAGTTGGCTTGTCTGTACAGGCATTCCTTTCTGAATGTTAATTCCCAAAAACGGCCTGTTTTCCGAGATAATAAAGGGTACTTGACGAAGGGCAACTAAAGTAACTACAATTGTGGGATGATATCCACAGTGAGACTCTCAAAGTAAAACATCTCTGGCATGATCATCAACAGTTTTAACTGGGTCTTTGAACAATTAACTTTTTCCAGTGTTCCCGTAAGACAAACCATTTGATTTCCATTTAATGGGTACCCGCACTAATCCGCTAATGCTGATGACTGTTCTTTTCCAAACAGTTATGAACACCCACCTTAAATCTGAGGATGTTGCTGGCTTCAGAAAGCACTGTTTCTGAAGGAAATTAGGTTTATTTTTCTCCTCTGATTCACCTTGCTCAAAAAGAAATAAGTGTTGGAAGTGTTTTAAGTGGAAAATTAACACTGAAACTGAACTTTTCCAGCTGGTAGAAGTCTAGATTTCTAAACAAGAAAGGTAAAACTTAATGATACACACAGAGAATATTAGTTGATGCAGATTTCCTGAAGTGATTCCCCTAGAGAATAACACAAGTGTTGTAAAAGAGGGCAGACATTATTTTTTTTCTGTATTTACCAAGGAATTGAATTTTTTCTGAGTATTTAGAAAAGCTGAGTAACTGTATGGCTGGATTTTGCTATTCATTGAGTTTGGGATTAAATGTTTTCTCAGAAATAGTATTTCTCAAATAGTTGAGGATTTTGTATAGTTTGTATTGATTTTCTGCACATTTAATCAAAATTTATCGTGTCACATTTTTGCTACCTGGTAGTTTCAGCAAGGTGTAGACTCATTGCAAACTTAAGTTTCCTTGGAATATAGACCTCTCTCCATTGCCAATAGTAATGTTATAAAATAGCAACTATTAGTCTCTGTCACTGTAAAGCACTTAACCCATTTTTGCCAATCTAGCTTTGGTTTCCATGGAAACAGAAGACCTAAACAGAAGACAACTGTTTTTTTGTTTTGTTTTTTGTGACTAGTTGAGCCACCATCCAATTTCATTCACAAGCCCTCAACCTTCCTCCAAATCTTATTCCTTAAGCCTACTGATTTTTGGATTCAGCAAGGTTCAGAACTGTGGGAATTTAAACTGTGTTCAATCTAGTTTTAAAGAAAATTTGTGGCCAGCGAAATCTGACAGGACAGCAGACTTGGATATTGGAGTGCAAGGTTAATTCACAAAGTGGTCCAAGGTCAGTTTTCTCAGAGATAAAATGAAGCCTTAGTAGAACCTGTTGTTACTGTAATTTGGCAGGAATAAGTCAGACGCCAGTCTATTACTTGGTCATTTTTATAATATAAAGCTATTAATGTAGAGATGACTAGTTGCATATAGAATCAAATTAGATTTGTGTATCCATGCCTTTAGAATGAAGTTTCAGGGCCTCAGAAAGCTGAGATACTTTTTAAGTCTATATGGAATAAACAAACAGTGTGGCCCCCTTGAGCATTAAGACTGTTGAAAGGGTGTCTGGTCAACTAGATCACCCTGACATTAGTTAAGGCCCAGAAATTATTCAATTAGATTTTAGAAAGGAAATACATCAGGGTGGTTACTATCTGCATAGGCAAGTGTTCTGAAAGGTGAACTAGTCACAGAACATTATTTGACTTAGAGAATTTTTTTTTTTAAAAAGAGCATTATATTTCAAGATTTAAGGAGTTGTTTTCCATGCAAAAAGTATCCATGAATAAAAATGTGATATTTTTTAATTTAAAATCAATGAGAAATGTGTGTGACTATAACTTAGTTACCTAAACTGCTACATGTTTTCTGTTCAAAGGCATTGGGACTGGTCATATATGTAGGTTGCTCTGAAGGTAATGTCGCCTATTTTTTTCCATGGAATCTAAATCAAAGAGCACAATAATGTTTTTTGATAGAGCAAGTTCTCAGCTTTGAAACACTATTTTTCAACATAATTAACACCACTACCAATGTATTTTTGACAGTGATGAACAAGAGTCTGCACATTATGCTTATCAAAATCCACACCATCCATCTCTGACTTTGTGGGCTAAAATAATAAAATGAGAGGCATTACTTTCGGAGCATTCCTTTTAAATTACTTATTCTTGCCTGTTATCTAAGCAATGAAGCAGGTCACTCTAAAACAGAAGACACCGATTTTTTACTTTTTTTCCCCATGATGCTTTGAGTCTAGTTTGGCAGTACATAAGAGAAATTGCAGAACATTAACAGAGCTAGACAGGCAAATTCAGAAATACTTTTTTACCATAATTCATGATTTCTACTTATTTATTTATTTTGCTTCTCTGTATTATAAAAGAGTATTGTGGCCTCCTGAAAACAACAGCATGGGAAAATTATATCCTTATCTTTCCTACTTTCTGCTGAATGTACCACATGGACTATGGTTTTCTGCGGTAAGTACATACAGTACGTGTGCATGGCTGTTTCTGTGTTAAGAAACTGATGAATATGATTAGTACTCAGTTGCTGTATGTCATCTTTTGTTGTACATTTGTCAGCTTGCTTGTTATCATTCCTGACAGGGAAAAATAAAGCAACAAACTCAATGTATACGCTATTTTTGCGTTTCTTTTCTTTTTTTTTTCTTTTCACTTCCCCAAGCAGTATTTTGTTTTCATAACCATGAACATTCCTCTGTAAGCAGGAAGCCATAACATTCACATTCTTTTCAGTGTCCCTAAAAAAAAAACTAAAGCATATTAACAGATCTGCTTGGACTCCCCAAACTTGTGGGAGTACCTGCTGTGGGCACAACAGCACCAGTAGCCCAGTACTGCATGACATTTCTACAAGTGGTACAGTTGTAAAATACGACATTTTTTTCCCTTAAATAAAAGAACCTACAGAATGTGCAAGGCTCATTCTTGCCACTCTGGTTCCTCCTTCTACTCCCTTTTGAGTTTCTTCAGCTATCCATCAATTTCTGTATTTCAGCATGGGCTGTGGTGGGCATCTTTGTCACTAGAAGTATCATCACCATCAGGCTTAGAGTACCCAGGCCCCTTTTGTCACCAAAGATGCCCCAGATGCTGTGATAACCACCCATACAGAGATGAGCACCATTTCACAGGCATTTCAGGTGCTCTTTGGTAGCTGCTGTAAGGTTTAAGAAGCTGTTGGCATGTATTTACTTCATTGACAACATCACTTCACTAGCATTGCTGCTCTCACTGCTTCTCACACTTTTGTCCCTAACCAATTTAGCCACCTTGCAGACAGACATCAAATGTGAAGCAATTGAATTTCCTGATTAACAAAATAAAGTTAATTCCCCAAATTTATGGATATGGATAACTAGTTAACAAGATAACAGATTCCAAATCTATTTTTTTTTTAGCAATGTTACCTGTCACAGGCATGGACGTTTTACTGGGACCAACAATTAAGTCCACAGAGACAAACAAACTACAAATATAACATTTTTGCAGCTGTCACCGTGGGACCCATTTCAGCTAACAAGGTAGGAATGAAACTTTCCATGTCTCTTTCCCAATACTTTTTGCTGTCTAGTCCTACAAATTTGATTTGAAGCAGAATAAAACCTCATGAAATATATTTATTTTCTTCCAAAATAGCAAAGCATAACAGCTGGTTTGGATGAAATGAGCCTGGAGTTTCACACTGACATTCTCATAAAGGGAATCTTCCCAAGTCCGTTTTTTTCTTTCTACAATTCTTACAAGGATGCCTTTTAAAAAGTAATTGCATGGGATCTTTACAATAAGGTGTTGTGCAGTGGTATCACAAAGTATAATTTTGGGAACACATTCTTATGGTCCTTCCTCCAAGTAATACAAAAGAAATTCATAGTAATATAAATCTGTAGATGATCTTGAAAGATTACTTCATCCATTTTTGCACTAAGGCTTCTGTGGGACTACACAAAGCTACGAAGTGAAAGAGAGTAAAAACGGCACAAGGAAATTCAGAACAAAAAAAAAATGATACAGGGGAAAATATCAGACTGCAATGTATTTTTTAAGAGTTTCAGATGAAGATTTTACCATAAAGTAGAAAAAAAATGATATATTAAAATTTGTACTTTTTAGAGAGTGTTATATGGTTGCTTTGTTGTTTTTTTTTTTTGTTTGTTTGTTTAAATTTCAATGCCAGTGACTATTAGGATACAGAGGATACTCAATAACATTTAAATAATATAAAAAGTAAATTGAAAAGGAAAACTGCAGACACTGATTGAAATGTAATGTTTGATATTTTCCTTTCATTTTATTTGGATATTGTGAGATGTATTCTTTTAATTTGTCTGCAGCTAACTAGATTTGAACCAGAGAAGGATAGAATAACATAAAATTAAAATGAATGATGAAGTTTATATTTTAATGCCACCAGAATTTTTAGATTGCAATAAACTCATTATTTAAAAATGTCATGTCTTATTTTCTCTGGATTCTTACGTTTTGTAAGCCTAGAAATTTTACCTGATGAGAATGCAGTACTCTAATTCCTTTCCTACAATATTTGTGTTTAAAGTATATATAGCAAGAATGGTGATAAATCTCTGATGGCACAAAACTTGCCCTACAAGAGTTTTAACAGAGGGTTTTCAGTGCTGAGTGTTATAAGAACAGACTGCTGAAAGCTCATGCCAAGTTACAAACAATCCTTCCCAGAGGATATCAATTTTCCATCACAATTCCCTTGTGATTTTAAGAAGTCAGTGCATGCTCTAAATTTTGCTCTGTGAATGACTTTGTACCTCTCTTCTGTCTTGTTGGCTCCATTTTTATCACTCCCCTAACCTTCCTGGGTAAACTTCATGAAAGATAATTTAGTCTGGCAGCTATCTGTTACTCCACGCAATATATTTCTCCAGTACTGTGCCCTAGTCTCACTCATACACTACCTGAAAACTTTAACGATTAGGCTTTCCTCCACCACTTGAATTTAAAAAAGAGTTGACGGGCTTCCAAAAGCTAGGTCACCTCTCAATACAGACAGGGCAGCAACAACAGTACTCCCCAAGAATTCTTAATAACTACAAGTAACCCTAATTAGCATGAGGAACCAGAAATAAAGACATCAGAATGGACAACTGATATAGTTTCCTGATCCCTACTTCTTCAAAAAGTAATTTACAGGCAAATATTTCAAACTGAGTTGTAATCCTCCCAAGTTCTAATGAATCATGCATCAATGACTTCTCTTCATGTATAAAGAAATCTCGTCTTTGTTCTTGTTTATGTTCAAAATAATAGGTCAAACTAATATTATGAACAAACCGATGCAGCAAACAATTATCAGATGAAGAAAAAGTCAGCTGAAGGGAATTTTCCCTCTCAGATTGTGGCATCAGGCAGCTTGGAGGAAGCAAGTGTCTGAAGCACTGAAATATCGCATGGAAACAGTTATTGAATTAATTTCTATCTCAACTAGGGCAATTCTGGTCTGAATTGTTCTGACTCCTAGTTCTCACCACCAAATGTTACTGTGTCTTCATTTCCTGGGCTGCATATCATGTTATTTCATTTCTTCCTCCACATAGTGTTTAGACACCTATCATGAAATCATCAGCCTAGCCTAAGCTAGGATAGTCTAAGCACACTGAGCTCATTAATCTGCACCTTTGTGCTTCTTCCCAAATGCTTTCTCAGCTTTCCTGGAAGCACAGGCACCAGGGCTGTGCACCATATTAAAGCAGATGCCACTTAACTCTGTTAGCTTCAGGCTTACATGGTGTTTCTTGTTATGTTGATCCTTCTCCTGCATCCTGCATTCAGTTTCAGTCTTTCATAAGACTGAGTTGCCCACCTCATCTATACCGCTTTCATTCATTGCTCTTGCCATCTTATTTCCTAGCTGGCTGTCCCAGAAGTATAAGACTCTTGTCACATTTGCTTTACGGATGAGGTTTGCTGATCTGTCCTACAGTGTATGGTGTCCATGGATTTTCTGTGTTTATTTTATATAATTCAAAGAAATGTTGAATCACTTCAAAGCCATCAGCTGACATCCAGCAGTCTCCCAAGCATATGTTCCCTACTAGAAAATTCAAACTAGCTGAAATGGAAGTATTTTGTAAATTCTTTTTTATTTTTCATTCTTAGAAAATATTTTTTTAACAGTCAAATTAAGACCAAAAGGTTATTTTTCAGATCTCATTTTGCAACCTAAATTGAAACATTATTTGCCAGAAAATTTAAAAAAAATGCTTGTAAATCAAAATAAATCCTGTCATTTTAGATCAAACAGAAGCTTTTTTGGCCCCAAATAGCTCACTATTAGGTCATGCTTCAAAATGTCTTAAATATAATGACATCCAACTTCTCTTTCTTCCCATGATGGAGCAGTAGCAGAAGACCTACAGCATTCAAACTGTCCATCATCTCATGGAAAGTCTGGTGAAGGATATAAAACAGCTCATAAATGGGAATTACTGTGTCATGCTCCAGATTGTTGCACTTTGTCTTGTTATTTTTTATGCACCCAGGAAAAAAGCATAAAAAACCCACTTAAGATGAAGTATTCCTCTTGGGAATAACTCATAAACAATTATGATCTGAAAGAACACAGAGGAAATTATTTGCAGCTTTTTAAAAGCCACATTTTAAAATATTCAATAGTGTTCTTGATGTTTTCTTCAGGCATTTTGTTTTTATTTTTCTAGCCTTTCCAGGCCAAAATTTACTAATGGCCCACATTAAAGTCAGAGATAACCCAGCAGAATAAAAGAACACAATTAAAACTGAAGTGAATTTGCACCTCTTACTCATGCCAAGAGCATCCTCTAATTTCAGGTAAAATTACATGTATATAACTATTTATAGTTTCTGTCAGTGAGCACTAAATAGCTCAACAACACATCATCTACCCACACGGTGACACATATTTTTCCCTGATTATTTTAATTATCATGCTTTATTAAAATTGAGCAAGTAATTAAAATATACATCAAAGGCGAATCTTCATGTTCTTCATGCCCTATCTACATTTTATGGGAAGCAAAGGTCATGGCTACTTTTTTCTACCACCTCTCAATGTCCTGCAATCACCCTCTGCCACCACCATTTTTCATCTCTTTTTTTTCCCTGCACTTTTATTACATCATAGCTCTGTATCTTAACAGATCAGCCACAAAAGAGTGTCTGGGTTTCCCCTTATTTTCTATGAATGCTTTTGTTACTGCAAGCATCACTGGATTTGAATACTTTGACTTGGTTCCTTTATGTAAATGATTTCAGAATTATGTTATTTATTCATGAAAGGATTGTAAGATACAAAGAAGGAACTCCATAAGAAAATTGAAATGGCTAATTAACCCCCATCATGAAAGATGGCACAAAGAAGAAAAACATAAGGTTCTAACTACAAGTAGGAACTTTTTCTTACAGAATTATAGATTTTTAAAAAACAAATTTCAGTATGCAGTTAATACTTCTACTTCTTGCCTGGGGAATGCCCAACATCTGTTCATTGGCTTTCAGTCCTGAAAACACCTTTCCTACTACAAGAACATGTAATACTAAGTGCGCACTTGAAACTCCCTGAACAGGAAGCCCATTTAATCGAGTTTAAGAATGTATTAATTGGTTTCTGTAACTAGGCCATCAGTCACAAGAATATGAAAATCTATGTGGGAAAAAAAGGCTTTCATTTGTGAACTGGAAAATACTTTTTGGTCTTTAAATCCTTATTATTTCCAAAGACAAGAATGCAGTCCTTCAGTCGCCTGGCACTTCCACTCGGAAGTGTTATGGGGGCGAATGCTCTTGGATACCCAGTACAGCATATTCTATACTGCTCTTGAATAAAAAGTCTACTTTCTGGAAGGGTTATAGGAGGATAATTCCCAAATAAATCAGAGATATTCAGCTGCCTAAATGCAAATCAAAATGTCAGTGGGATGTAGGATTCACTGCTCATCCAGAGAAGACATTTTGGGTGGGAAAATAGATCCTAATTCTGGTATTTCTCTTATTATTTTAGTAGAGAGAAGGACTCAAGAGTACACCAGATGGCTGTGCCATATTTTTGGGAATATCAGCCATGGTCAACCTGTTCCTGTATTGGAGAAATTTTTAATGTTTGTGGTCAATAGGAGAAGCCCTACAGAAAACATTCTCCCAAAATTTTCAGTCAGATCAGCAACCAATGCTGTTCTCAAATTTTCTGCTTTTGGTTGCTGTTTTGTTGTTGTTATTGTTGTTGTTATTGCTTGTGAGGGTTTCCTTCAGTTGTTGTTTTGGCTTTGTTTTGTAATGGCTTTGTTTTGATTTAAGCTTTCAAGTTCTCTGCCCAGTCTGAATCTACACCTTCATCCTGCAGTTTACAGTTTGTGCATTGAGGATGTAACTATCAGTATAATGGAATTAAAATCTGAATCATGGCAAGTAATCAGACAGAACCACATTATTTCAAGTAACAGTTTGTGTACACATAGTCTTGAAATAGCAGAGTTAAAACCTCACATACTTCCAGCTCCCTCTTAGCAGAGTTTATTCCTGGAACCATTTGCCAGGATGCCTTGTACCTGGCCAGTATCAACAGACTACTTTTCCCCAAAAGACAGCATAACAAATCATGCTCAGACCATGAGAAGGATTTGAATCTATGAGCACTAACCTCTACAGACTGAGTAAAATAAAGAAGGTTCTTAACTGATGGCAGCTCTTCGGGGGTTTCACAAAGAACAAGTAGATGGAGCCCAGTGCACCACACAGTCATTACAATTGGTCCTACAAATCTCAACAATTATGTGTCAGATTTCATGTATTAATGTTTCTATCATTTGCTAGTATTCAGATCATCAATATAGGAGCATTGGCATTTTCACAGTCTGGATTATCCCCAGAAACCCTATATTTCAGAGTATTTGAGTAACAGACATCCTGATGAAAAGGCTCAAGAAATAGTTTTCCTATTTGTCTTAGTAAATGCCCCAATTGTGAGCCAGTACAAACTTCTCTATAAGTAGTACATCACTTTCTGCAGTGGGGAGTCCCTAGGGAAGTACTTTCTGATAGCCATTTTCTATCCAAGCACTCTGTAATGAGGCAGAGCCTAAAAATATAATGAATTTCCCCCCAAAAATACAATTCAAAAAGTAGAAATTCAGTATCAAGGGGAAGCTGGTTCTCCAGTGCTGACAGCACCTAGCTACCTGTAATCTCACCAGGTGACAGCCCATCTGCCAAGAGTCAAGAGGACAGCAGTCTTATAGAGGAGGTGCCAGAACTTTTGCAGGCTTTCTCCACTGTGATCAAGGCTCAGTGCCTTGATGTTTCACCCTTTCCCTCAACCCATGCAACCATGCCCTCTTTCCTACAGCACCTTATTCTGTGTCATTTTTGGAAGGTGTTGGCAGCTCTTCCTCCAAATTGACACCCATTAAAAATCTCAGATGGTGGCAGATTGTTTCATTAGGTGTTAAGGATTTCTGAGACAGCAGTTCATACATCTCATGTAGTGTTTTAATAGTAAGTGAGATATGTTTCATGAATCTCTGCTCAAACAAGGCAGAAAGCTCCAGAACTTGTGCTGGAGCATTGCAACAAACCTTTTTTTCTGCACTGAAATTGAAGGGGAAAAAAATTGAACAAACATAGGTGACAACTGATTCTTGAAAGGCTGGCATACTCTACACAAAAAAAAAGGCCAGTGAGTTTGCCCCAGCTACACAAGAACAAATTTCTTCTAGATTCTGCAAAGCTTAATAGCAGTTCCCAATGGCAGAGATTAGAGGAGAATGTAAAAGTGGTGGGATCAAATGTCTGTCCAATTTAGAATTAAAAATATAGAAGGGTGTACAGAAAGAAATTGATGTCTAGAGTTGCTAAATTCAAACATGGACATTCAGAGAGAATATACATGCATTTTTTGCTAACCACCAAGATGAATTGCACTGATTGACTGCCCTCAGGTACTTCCATAAGCCCGGTTTTCAGCTTCCTTTGTTTTCTGCCACTATTCCAACTGTGATTGAAAATCAAATTTTGTCTTCGCAGTCTCAGAGGCATTAAAGGCCATTTTGTGACTTCAAACTCTTTTAAAATTATAGCTGTCCATCCTGTAAAATCAGAGATACATGAAAACAGCTGTAGCAGACAAAGTATGCCTGCTAGAACTGCAAAGCGGCAGTGGTCAAATAGTAATGGTGCACTTCAGATAAAACAAATTCCAGTGCTCTGATGGCTACTCTGTAGAAAGCTCACCAAAAGAGACCGAAAGATTAGGGAGAAAAGGGGAAGACAGATTCTAAAGTCTATCAAATATATTACAGTCAGTCTGTATTTCAATTTACATTGACTATTTTCATTTCTTCAGGACTGAGTTGGCTGCAGCCAGTAACAATGCAATGCGCAGATTAGAGACATCATCAAGCCTTTCAATAGCCAGTAACAATGCCTTTATCTTAGTTTCTGCTGTAGAAGTGCTTACACTCACCCCTGGGCAGGCCAGAACTATAACTGCAGGCCCAGGCATATTCTTTCTGCAATGAGCCAAACCAGAAATCTCAGATCCAAGTCTTTTCTGGATAATAGACTGAAAATCTAAATTTAAATTTAGTTTATTACAGTGATTTTAATTTGACTTCTGGATTCAACTCGTTATGGAAAAATTTTAAAGCTGTATAGTAAACCTCAGAACAAAGTCTGTGGAAAGATTCTTACTCCTTCATAATTTTACAGACAGAAAAGATGTCCTCATTCAAAGCCAGCAAAATCTCTCACAAAATAGGATGCCATAGCTATTCATGTTGCCTGAACTCCCTGAAGGAGAAAGATGATGTTGTAAAGTGAACATAACCTACCCCAGCTGAGATTTGAAACTGGGCTCTCCAGGGAGCTCATGTGCCACTAGTGCCATGTCATGGTTAGCTAGCTAACCAGGAAGCCAAATAGCAGGACCTGGATCATGGACTCCTGCCTTTCAAAACAATTTCCATTCAGTGAATCCAAACATGTCTTGCTTGATTTCTCCCAGTGAGATGCATCCACAGACAGGTCCAGCATGATGCTCCTACCTCTAGCATCACTGTCCTAGCACTGTGGCAGAAGATTCAAGCCTTTCTTTCCCTTTTCTATTCCTTTCTGTAAATTAGAGTAGCTTCAAAAGGAAATACAGTCACTTTCCCTTTCCTGCACAGATGTCTGGGTTTTTATCCCAGGTATTACAATCACTAGGCTTTTGAGGGATGCATGTTCAATCAGAACTCAAACATCAAGGGCCACTGCTACAATGCAGTTCTATCACCTTAATCAGTGCCATATGATATTATTATAACCTGTGTCATACAGCCAAATTTTCAGAGGGACACCTAGGTCCTGAAACTGAAGGGTCATGCAGTTTTAGACTCCCAGGAACCTTCGAATATTACCTCATGATGGTGACATCAGGGCCTTGGCACAGCTACCAGAATAATGACTGCTCACATGTTTGGGCAGCTGCTGAGAGTTTGTTGAGGCCCTCTGTGATGCCCAAATATGGTGGTCAAAGTGTCAGTTTGGTGCCCCTGTGTGGATTCAATTAGAGCATTTATTTGTAATTTGAAGTTTACACTAAATCTTCACAGTGGCCTCAGAGTTAACCGTGTTCATCGCATGCTCAAATCTGGGTGCAAATCTAATCCCTTTGCCAAACGAGAATTGAAATGAAATAGTAGTCACTGATAATTAAAAAACGTCCGTAGGTAAGTAGAATACCATTACTTACACTGCAAAGGAAATACCTATATGAGGAGGAAATTAATAATAACAGCAATAATAATAATAAAAACACCCTAAGGCATGTTAAAAAAGTGTCTGGATAACAATTTGGAACAATACATAAAGAAATCCATAGAAATTCCACTGTAATGGTTAGCAATTCAGATTGCTGTCCATTTGCTGTATTTACTCAAATCTAATTTCTCAGGTCAATCACCATGAAATCATGTTATTAAAATCCTAGGGAAAGGCTACGTCCTTCACATTTAGCAACATTTTGTCTTTTGCATGCAAAAAGAGCAGCAGTTTCTGATGAATCTGTGTTATATGTATTTCTGTGTTGAAGCAATTACAGGTTATTAATTAGTTAGCTACAACTTATCATTTCTCATGTGAATGTTAGGTTTTTCTTGAAACATCTACACTAAGAACAAAAAAGAAAAGCCTCAAAGCAATAATAGACTGGATAGGGAGCAAATACTTTTCCAGGATGTTTTCAGTGGGAGAAAGCAGACTTTATCCACAGCTGAATAATCTCTATCCACATCCTCTACAGCCCTTGATCACTGTTTTAAGCCTGCAACAAGCAGTAGATGTTTGATAGCTGATTATAAAAATTCTTATTTTTTTCCAGATTAGCTATAAAACAGTTTTAATGTATCCCCTCTGTTTGCTCATCCAGCCAATTTTTATTATTGCCGCTGCGGAAGGAAGCCTATTTATCTGCGAGTACAGATGTAGTCATTTGCAGAGATGGCACACCAGAAAATAATTGCTTACCAATGTGCTTTCTTTCAGTTGTCCTCTTTGAGAATATTCCTTCTGGGTTTATAGATGTGATTACGAGTTACTGTTAGGACTGCATTACAAAAATCTGCTGTTGTGTCTCCTACATAATCTCACTGAATTCCCTCTGATCGCTGGGTAGTTTATGGGGTTCTGGGGAAGAACGAAGTAATTCCTAACCACCCACTTACTGTTACTCACTCACAAAACCTAACCTTAATACTCTAGCAGACAAACCAGTGGTGCGTGCCAGGGCTGGAAATGCACAACTTACCTTTTCTTATCTGCTTCTTATCTTTTCTATTAGCTGCTAGAACAGGGACAACTGTTGCAATACAATTAAGACTCTTCCTAATCAGTTTGTTCATCCAAGCTATCTGCTAACATCACATACAGACAAGATAAACAGGCAATTACCGTGGAGAACATTTGCTAAACAAAGCTATAATTAATAATAAATGAAACTGAATTCCCTACTACTTAAATACAGTAGTTATTAATTATTGTGTGTCCCCAAGCTGTTTATGAGGAGTATATAATTTACAATTCTGCTTGATCTCAGCTATATTCCCTGAAGCCACTGGAGCTATCTTTTACATAACTTTAAACTCTTGTATGCTGGTTGTGAAAGTTGCTGCTGGCTTCTGCCCCAGCTCTTTCCATTATGATGCCAAGAAATGCAATCTTGTACTTATGTGGAAGAAATTACAATTTTTAAATATCAGCATACAACAAACACTGTAATTATAGCATACAACTGAATTAAATCTGGCTGGCAGACCTGTTTTTGTCACTTGTCACATACAATCAGCATCCAGCCATGCAATAAGCAATGCAGTGGTAGCAAGTGGTATCCCGCATGTTGCTCACCCAGACAGCTTTACCAGACAGTTTTCCAGGTACTATGTAATTCAAATTCTTATTACGCACAGTATTACTCTCCTAGAAAAATAAAATAAAAAAGATGTTCCGTATAACAGAAAACCAGATATTTTTGTTTTTAGGTCAGTGTTGTCAGAAACCAACAGACCATTCAGTGCCTTCAATATTTGTATGTGCCCATGAGAGGGGGGCTGTGTAATACCAGGCTGTTGGCAATAGCAGTAACACTAATTTTTACAGCTGTGCACTCTGCAGCCCCAAGATTATCACTTGCTTCCACACCTTCTTTCTCACTATATTTCTTTCAGATCAGTCCAAAATGTCATAAGCCTTTTCCTGGAGTCTTGCTGTTAGACTACTGAAAATAGCATGTGTTTATAGTGTGTGTTTTCAGTGATAAAGACAAGGCATTTTCAGAACAGCTCTGTTTGCATTTGCCAGGTACGTAAGGACATAACAACATGAGGACTCTGATGTAGAAGGGAAAAGTAAGCATTCATTCACCAGCTCTGGTGCCTTTACTCACCTCTTCCTCCCAACTTATCCAAAACCTCTTTCCATCTATCTCTCACTTCACTTGGCTACAGAGCTCCTACTGCCATATCCTGCATCTTAGGTCCTTCTTTTAAGTGTTTTTATTACATTTTTGCATTTTCTGACTGCTTTGACAGCCACTTCCTGAAAGAAAACTTCCAGTGGATGATCTTCTATTCTGTCTTTAATTAAATTTGTGCTTAGTAATTCACTGATACCAATGAGACTTGCCCACCTGTTCCACAGCCATGTCTTACTTCTCTGATGCACTGAACATATTGAATTTCAGATGTGATTTGGCTCAACTAAAAAAAAATCACTGAAAAATCTGAATTATTGTGAAAATATATAAAGACCCTAACTCTTCATAAATACATAATTAAATGATATCAAAAGGCATTGTGTCCAAAAACTGCAGCATCTGCATGTTAATTGGTAATCTCATATCTTCCCTGTGTCTTTTTATTTTATTGTAATTAATTTGGTATGATGAGTCAAGTTGATATTAAGCGTGATAATTTGCTTTAAGCCATATAATGATTTCTCTATTTGGCATAATCCTGTTATTGACATCATTAGCTGTACCTAAGAATTAAAGGAAATTTTCAGCCCAAAGTCATAATATGTAGGTTCATATTCTAGACTTTGTAAATGCATACTTTTCACTAAAAGTTGTAACAAGATCTTTGGCTTCTGTGGTGTACCACAGAAGGCAAACTTGAAATTATCTGGGTGTCATGATGGCAACAGTGGCCAAGTGTTTACTGCAAGTATGGTCTGAACCTGTAAATAAATGTAGATAACTTGTAGGTAGTAGACTGTGATTTATTCTGTGGGTATTTTGTGTGTTTAAGATGTGCGTCATTAGGGACTTCCCTGGGTGATTAAAAAAATTAAGCAAAAAAAATTAATGCCCAATATTCTTGTGAGTCTTTATAACTTTGACTTAGTTCAAAAATTAAATCTAAATATCATGCAAAGGAGGCAGGTGAAATGATTACAAATCCCCAGACTGGTAAATTCCTGATAATTATCTCATAAATGCTGAAAATGTTGGCAATGCCTTTCTGGTTCAGGAAACTCATCCTCCAAACCACAGAAGAGAGGCAAAAAAGACTGAACATGTTTTCTGCTCCCCACAGCTCCATCTAACTAGATTTACCATTGCCTTCTGCCACATGGGGATTAGAGGTAGTAGAAGTCATCATCCCATGTTTCTGGGCTGCTACTACTTGAACTGAGACCACAGACACCACATACATCATCACTGGTAACTATTATGAAGGTGAAATGAGGAGAAGAGAGGCAAGGTGATGCAGTAGGTGCTTTCCAAAAAGGAGATGTCACTACAGAAAGAACAATATGAATAGGCAGGGAGGGTATAGAAGACTTGGCATTATCTCTCACCGTAGTACAGTACAAAATCAGAGATAATCAAGAATTCAGAAAATCTGGAATTGTGCAAGTAGAAAATGCACTTTATTGTGGTTAGTCACTTTCAGAGTGTTTCACCTGTGGTTATATGTTCAGTTAGTGTAAGACAGTAGATCTGTAACAATCATAATAGCAACTAACTTGAGAGAAGTTATTAACAGATTTCTTCACGGCACAGGGAAAAATCAATGAAATTTTATATTTTAGCATGTGATTACTTGTCTGTAGGTCCCTCATTAGAAATTAAGGCAGAATTTCTGTCACTAGAGTTGGAAGTGATCTAAAGAGTGTGCCTGCTGTAAGTCTGCTGTTGATGATATTCAGGTAAATCAAAGAGAGCACACACTCTGACACAGTTAGAGTGATTTTTTCCTTAGTTATAGAGGAAAGGAGTAACTCAGACATTAAATGTGTACAATACAATTGAAACACAGAGGAGCTACCAATCTAAATCAGACCTATACTCTTTCTTGAAGAGTACACTGAACAGCTGATCTGCTGCAGTTTTGTGATCTATCCTGTACCTAGGGTTGGTGCTTTTCCTTTTTTTCCAGAACATAACAGTTCTGTCCAACAAAGCTATTTCTATCTTTCTTTTAATGTGCTAGAATAACTTGAAACACACAGCCTTTGTATCCAAACATTCTTGTACCTTTTGAGAAGACTTTAAGCCCAAAGAAGATCTTCTAATTAAAAAGGATGTACAATAACCTTGTAATCAGTCAACTATTTATCAGCAGCATATTCTTTCTCTGCAAAGGTATGTATAAAAAAGAATATTGGTCTTCTAAAAGCTTCTTAAAAACAGAAGACCTTTCTTAACCTCTTGAAATATCTCTCAACTCTGAACATAAATACTTCTTCAAAAGCTACATGTAGGAAAAAAATGTCTGCTCTATATGAAAGCCTTGCTGCTCATATTAACTGCTTTACATATTGTCCATGGAGCTCACAATCTTTAAACAACCCCCACTACCATCTGAGAGGCACAAGTGTCCATGAGTTCATTATAACAGATGGATCATATCAATCACCTATATGTTTCTGAAAATACCTCTGTAGTAGATCTGTTTTATAGTTTTACTTAATAAATATGTACATATTAGTTTTGCTTGTTCTTTGTGTCTTGTTCCATTCAACTGTAAATTCTGACAGTGTAGCAGGAAAAAATCCATGTGTCTTTGTATGTCCACAATTGCACAGTTAAACAAAAAAAAATAATACTCATAATACAATTATTTTCCCACAAATAATTTTTAAATGATTAATTTTTTACTTTTTTTTTTCTATACAAAAAAGTCTTATCATTTCTTATGCATGCCCAACATTTGCTCTCAATTTGTCTGGAAGGTTTTTAAAGAGGGATAGCATAATCCCACTAGAAAAAGTGGAAGTTTATTTAGTGACAGTAATGGCAGTATCAATTCACTCATAGATCTTAGCTAACAGATACAGACGACAGATAAACATTATATATATTTCAGATCCCAATACTGGCATGAAGTTGAGATAAAAAATCTTTATACTACTAAATGAAAATTAGTTAATTTTCTAGCTGTTAACATTTGTTAATGTTAAAAGCTTTGTTTTCATTTTCCCATGAAATTAAACAAAAAAAGTAAAAATGGAACTCATTTTAAAATCATCTATGCTGTTAAACAATCTCTGAATCTCTACTGTAATGAAGTAAAAGCATACACCATGGAAATGAGAGATGATTAAAATATCAGCCTTCAATGATCCCAAAGCAACGATAAGCATTTCACTATTTTGGAAGGGGAGTTTTCTTAATTTGAATTATAGCTTTTTAAAATGAACTACAGGATCTCACCTTCTCTCAATGTATCTTCTGGGGAAGTCAGGCAGTCACACTCTTTTATGTCACATTCTGTCCCATAAACACCAAGAGCCTGTGCTGACTCCAATTTTTCCTACTCCAGGATGTGTTGTCTCAGCAGGAAGTTAACTTGGAGACATCATCTCAAAATACCAGTTATTCAATTTTTAAAACATTATATCCTTTGCACTGGTTACACACACAGATATTTCTCTGTTACTGACAATGGCAGCAGTCCCAGGAGCACTCAATAGTTCAGACTGAGAAAGTTTAGTCATGAAAAAAATAAATAAATCTTTTCTTTTATAAAATTGATAAATCAAATGTTTATCCTTACAACAAGTCACAAAATTAATGGGACCAACAATCAGATTTCATGTAAGTCTGCAGGCCATATTCCACATGAAAAAATGATAAGGAGGAGAAACTGAAAAAAACAAACAAACAAAAAAATAAACAAACAAAGAGAAGAGTTTGCTAATTGCATGACAACTCATTCTGGAAGCAGGATGTTTATGTCTCTATCAGCTTGCACAGACTCTAATCACAGTTGATAACTTGACGATACATTTGGGTCCAACAATACAGTTCAGTTAGTTTTGAGTCCAGATCACTGTCTGCTAACTGAATGCATACTTCATTAGGTTATCTGTAAAGAGTTAGTGTAGGAAACCTTCCTGAAGCCAAGGTAGGCAATGCTCTACCCTCACCTACTAAGCCTTCTATGTCATTGTATAATGTTATCAGGTTTGTTGAGCCTGATTTGCCCTTTGTGATGCCATGCTGAATTGTCTTTCATGTGCCTGGAAATAACTTTCTGGCTTAGCTGCTCCATAATCTCCCTAAGGATCAAGGTGAGGCTGATAAGCATGTAGTTCATCCTCCCTGCAATTTTTGAAGAGAGGAGTCATATTGCTTTCCTCCAGCTCTCAAAAGCCTCTCAAAGTCATTATGAGCATTCAAAGACAACAAAGAATAGCCTTGCAATGACAACAGGCAGCTCCCTCAGCACTCAGGGACTGATAGAAATCCAGTTTGCTAAGCATTCTCTAACATGATCCTCTTTCACCAAAGGTAAGTCTGTCTTGCTTCCTACCTTTCCTGTCATCTCCAGATCTTTTGACTTCTAAAGGCCAGTATTACTCACAAAGACTCAGTACCTCATTATTTCCCATGTGCTGTGTCAGCAGGCCCCCTCCACATCCAGTACTGAGACTGCATTTTCCCTAAGCTTTCTCTTATCACATATGTACTTAAAAACACCTTTCTTGTTGTCTCTGACATCACCAACCACATTCAATTCCAGCCAAGCTTTCCTAATTCCGTTTCCACATGTTCAGACAGTGACCCTAAATTTCTTCCCAAATTACACGTCCCTACTTCTATTTTTGTATACCCTTTAGAAAGGATCTGTATAAGCCTTGAAAAGTGTATAACGAATGACTATAGTCTATATCTCCAGTTCAGTTCCTGGGAAGGTTGATAGCCAGTGCCATGCAAGGTATGAATATGGCTAGATCACATGCTAATTACTTTCAGTCCCCTGGGTGTGCCTGCTAACTTCTGTAGCTACTCGGGATCATATACATCAGTACATTTAGCTAGGCATAGTAGACCATGGGGGTAGATCCAATTAACAGTCTGAAGAAACACATCCCACAGGTGTTCCATCTCCCATCCACAGCCCTGACCTTTGTTCTTGAAGGCTGGCACAAAGTAACTATGAAGTGACAAAGCCACTTTCTCTTAGCTCATTGTATAATAATGTAGTAAAATGAGTTTTTGGAGTGATTATCAGGCTAAGTTCACAAAGTGAACCCTCTTCCATTCAAAAACATTTCTCTGTTGAGTACTGTAAAAACATCAGGGAATCACTGGAACTTGAATCACTTGAAACTCTGAATTAATAAAAAGTAGCATAAATGCTGCTCCTCATAACCAACAAATGTATGGTCCTTGGTGGAGGAGTGTAAGAGTGACTCTCAGTAACAGAGACCATCTAAAACCAGTTCTGAATGGGCTTCGTGTACAAGTACATAAAGGAACTGAAGTAGTTATTGTAGTCTGGTAGCATCAGGGCTATCTGAAGTTCCCTGCTGTGGAGTTACCCCTGAGAACAATACAGCTAATTGAGCTTTGTGCAGAAAAGGTCTAAATATCACCTTTAAAAACATATTTGGATTAGATTTATCAAGAGTGTAAGGGGATAATAATATTAGAATTTTGTATCTAGTTATATATGTTGTTCAGGGACATCACTCCCATGGCAAGTTTATGTTTTATGTATCAGAGAAAGACTTTTGGTCTGTGGCCTTCTTTTGTTCTAAACACTTTATCTTTTGCTTCTGCACCATCTTTTATTAGATATCTGAGTTTACAGAGAAGTAGGAGATAGTACTTCTCTAACTTTCAAATAACACCTTTCAGTTACTGAATAACAGCTGAATTCTTTCCAACAAAGGGATGCACAGCAATCTAGGCAACATGACACACATCTGACATAAATATGAAACGTGGTCCAGGATATAAAAAGAACTACATGTGTATTGACATCAACAAATCATTTACAGAGGACTCTGAAATGAAGGTCACTGTCAGATAATTTCAGTTCTGTAAAATGCTATTGCCTTGGCAGGATTTTTTCATTCTATGCCAGATGCTGTCTATCTCATCCGTCTTTCACAGACAATAAATATTTAAACGTAACAATATCACACAAAGACTGAAATGCATAGCACTCATATCATCTTCCCAAAATATGCACATCTCTCACATGACTGCATTTAAAAGCAAAACATTACTTCTATCACACAGGCATGCCTGGGTCAGTTCACAAGTGAGACAGTGCTCCTTCAGGTACCTCTCTCCAGGCAGCTGCTGCCCATCTGGGTGAGGTAGCCAGCATTTTATTTTTTTTTTTCCCTGGGCACTCAGATGCCAATTTGTGTATCTACCACTCCCCAGCTCATGTCACATGAATACTGGATCCTTATCTGATTCAGGCCAGAAGCCAGTCTTCAGGTAAAAGGGAACTGGGAAGAGAGGAACTGCTGGACAGACATCATCTCTGCTTTCCTCATGAGTAGAGTGGCGGCGTCTCATTTTGCAAAATGGTGTTTGGGCATAGCTCTGAATAACAGCATAAGCACAGGTCAGGATTCTATTTTTACTGTTTATCAGTTGTCTGTGTTTAGCTGTGGGACAAAGCACAGGATAATAATTTATCCTCCCCTTGTTTGCAGAAAATCACTGTTCAGAGTGCTCAACCCAAATTCAGAGTGCTTGTGTTCAAATCCCACACCTGATTGATCTCCGTGAACTTACACCTACCTGAGAGGATGCCACACTTATGGCCTTCCGAATTAAGCCTTTTTGTACAGAACCATGGATAAGTAATGGAGACACAAACTAACTCTAGGGGAGAGCAGAGCACAGAAGCTGTTGCTCTGCAACCCACTGGCATGCCCATGCCTTAACCAGTGAGTTGGATATCCATTCAACATCTCGATGGCATCATAAAAAATTACTCCATACCAGAGAGCTTCAGAAGCGTGGGTTAAGAAAAACTTGCACTGCAACTTTTTTTTCAGAACATGCCCTGGACTGGCATGTCTTGAACTGCAGATGCAAGCCCTGACCCTTAATTCCAGCTTTTCAGTCAGTCCAAAGTACACCAGCCTTTCAAAAAAAGGAGGAGGCCCAGGCAGATTGTAAGGTTCTCCTATAAACAGACAGATCTTGTAATAAGAACCAGCAGTCACACTTAAAACACTCCATTGGTTCTGAAAGATTAGAATGATATTGTATATTGTGAACATACATAAAAGTAATGTCATAAATTGATGTGAAAAAATACAGCATAAAGCCAGTGAAGGGGAAAAGGAAGATAAATTCCATAATGAATATCCTCCTGACATATACTTTTTTAGATTTCGCAAAACTTCCTAGTTAGTCATAGATATTTCATCTGCCCAGAAGTACTGCACATCCTTGGAAACAGCTCACAATTCAGCTCTTGTACTCCCACAGCATTGTTACAGATATGCACATATTAATTCCTCTAAAAACTCCACTGAGGAAGTGGAACAGAAACTTTGGAAAGCTTTTATATATGCATAGAAAAATCTTTATTAACTGGGTGGGCTTGTCAGAGTGTAACTTATACAGGTAGATGTGGTCATTACAGAAGTACCAATAAACTCAGCTTGCTGCACTACAGTGCTGCACATAACTGAGTATCATTGGAATTGTTATTGGAACAAGCTCTATGATCAACATATATACAAGATCATCTTACAGAATGTGTTTCTAGCAATAAAATCTTCTTTCTATATAGTTAACCAGAACTTGAAATTTCTTAATTAAAGTGCTTTGGCTTCTGAACAATTACATAAAGCAGCAAGGCACATGGCTATACACTGGTAATATTCACACTAGTCTAGAAGATAAAGACTCACACATTTTCAGGATAGTGTTGGTCCTCTCTCACTAGAACAGCACTGTTACTTTGGTAGCTCTTCTGTTGAGAGATTTTCCCTTTGCTGGGATTTTCTTGGACCAGCTTCACCACAGGAAGAGAAGCCACCAAAAACTAGTGATCACAATCCTGGCCCTTCAGCCAGAAACTTCATGTGAATCTGATGAGACCTGATCTGGCAACATCTGAGAGAAATCCTAAAAGCAAGCATTTCATTCCAGGTGAGCCATACGCTGTCTTAAAAACAGGGAACCCACAAGGAGGGGAAGTGTTATGCATAGGTCAGTGAGGGGGAAATCTTTAAGTGGAGCACATGTCTTTCTGGACCCCCAAGACTCCAAGCACGTGAGCCAATTATTTCCCTAGTTCCACTGCTCAGGGGTCCCATTTTAGGCTGTTCAATCAGGTTTAATATCAACTGCAAAGCTGTCAGGCTTTACTGCTATTCAGCAACATTAGATGTTATATGTAGGAGCAGATAAAACAAGCATAAGCTCACCAGAGATTCTGCTTTGCTCCAGTGGCCTTGCTGTGATTTCAACCTGCCTTAACATGCCAAGTTAAGCACTGCAGTGTTTCAAGCAATGCTTCAGCTGCTCTGTCCCTGGCAGGCATCACATCTCAGAGAAAGGGGTGCCTAATCGAGGTGATACTGACTTTGGCCCTCCAATTTCACTCAAGTACCATCTGTCTGTCAGAACCATTTGTTTCTGCTTCATGAGCAACATACTTGAGGACAGCACAGCTCAGCTTCAGTGAATAAAAAGGTAACAGGATGAAATTTAAAGATCTGCAAAATGCATGTCAGCCAAGATGATCCAGCATTTTCTTCTCTTTTCAAATGCTGAGCTTTTTATGGGTACACACTTGGATTTCATACCTATCAATCTGTGTTGGTGACTATGGAGCAATTCTTTTTCTCTGCACTGAGTACTCAATGTAGAAAGCCAGGTAAGTGTGTGGGGTGGGGAGCTGAAGGGGCAACTGAGATTTCTGATGAAAACAATCATATTATTATTAACTATTACTTAATAACTACAACTTTCACGTTAGGTGCAGGGAATAATTTTATGCCAGATGAGAACCCTGACTTCTCTGTGCTGTTCATTGTAGGTTCCAAAGAATAATGGTGAGTGCATTGAAAAATTCCTTTTTTTTTTCGGTAAATCAGCTACAGGGACAAGTGAAATAATCATAGCTTCAGAACTGGGTTTCTTCTCTGACTAGTAAATGTGATAATATTTTCCCCAATACTGTCTTCTTAAATTTTCTAATTCATCTGTGCTTTGTCAAGGCCAAATAATTCACAGTATTGTACATGTCATCAGGGAAGAGCATGGATCACTGTTGACATTTTAGTATGTGGAAGGTATGGAAAGCAGTTGTGATTCTAAGCTAGCTGGATTTTCCTGCTAAAATAATCTCTGGTAATTTAATTAACAAATATAACATTCAAATGTTCATCTTTACGTCTCAAGCTTAACAGCCCTATGAAACGAATGGGGTTGATCATGACTTTCAGGGTTACTGTTTCAGGTTGTCTGTAGACTCATTAAGACAATGTTACACTGAACACACAGTTTACACCTTCAAGGTTACTTGCTATGGTAGTGACTGAAGAGTGTTTGCACAAAAGCTCATTTATCACAACTCCTTCCAAAGTGCTGTAGGTGAGTTAGCCTACCACTGCATCTGCTACTCCTTGCTGAATCAATGTTTTCACAAATATTTAGACACAACATACACACTTAAAGGTTATTACTCCTTTTATTTTGCCTTATGCTAAAATGCATGTAGTGAAAAAAGGCAATGCTACTGCTACAATACGTAATTGCTCAATCTTTGCATTGCTAAAACAAACTTTCAGTAATGCAGAAAATTACACAGTCCCATGGGATGTAGTTGGCAGTATTCTACTGGGTATTCAAGCATGCATTCCACAAAGAAAGATGGGGGACTGATATTACACAATGCAGTAACACAGAATCATGTAATGCTGCGCAATTACTACTGTCGCTTCTCAGCACATTGAAGGAGTTAGTACCAGTGCTTACTTCTCATCCTTTCAGCAAAAACGTTACTATCCACAATTGTTCCTGACTAAATTAATCATAGTGTTCCATATGTTTCCTAATGATCTGCAGATCACAGTTTGATTATAGCTACTGTAGAGCAAAGGTATGAAAAATAAAGAACATACCACATTAAAAACCTGTAATGTTCCTGTAATTACAGGTTTCTGTCAGAGTACAAAGCCTGGAATGAATTGACAGCAAGGTCTTTTCAATGTCTGGGGAAAAATGATTTGCTGTGCAATTTTAAGAGGGCGAGCACATGTCAATACCTGTTCAATAGCTGCTTTGGTGAGGGAAAAATTAAGTAAACACCTCTTTCCTTGTGTGTTAGAAGAAAATATCCTTACATACAGACAGAAATGCCTGGTAAAACTGGAATATTCCTCAAGATAATATTTGTGCCTCACAATCAGTTCATGTTGTTGTAATATCTTTGATTTCAGAGGAGTTTTTCATGAATCATGCAAATTAACTGCGTGTCACTCAAGTTTTCAATTTACCACGAAACTCATGAATTTAATTACTCATAATTACATTTTAAAGTGAAAATTTTATCATGAAATGGAGTTTATCAAACATCACTTTCAAATTTGATCCTCTTACAGTTTTTTCTTAATGAAGATCACTTCAAGTCTTGAAATTTGTTTGAGGCGAATTATAATGTAAATGCCCAGGCCCATTTTAGAGTTAGAGGAGTAGAAAAGTAACATTTTTCTTTCTTTTATAGAAATTAATAGATAAAACCAGCTATGATATAAAAAGGTATTGTAAGAAATCTTTGTTGTGATAAAATTCAGTATGTCCTCCAGAACAAGGTATGTAAATGTCATGGTTTTATGATTTTTGGTATTGGTATTCCACATCATAACATCATGTAGTGCACTGAGAATTAAAGAGTTAATGCTCCAGCTCTGTGGATCATCGATAGCTCTGGTATACCTCTCTCAGAAGAGAAGGAGAACTACGTACCCCAGGGGACTTTGCATTGCTTTGTATTTTTATGTTTTCTGCTCAGAGGGAAAGATAAAAACTGTTTGCATGTCACGAGACACAGTCTCTTCCCTTCCGGATCTACCCAGCAGCAGGTGCTTGCTAGCTGTGTCTCCTACAGGGTTCAGCATAAGGCCTCTCTCCTCTCGTTTTATTTGATTTATTAGCTTCAGTTCCAATTATATTGAATTATATTGTGTTATTTTGCATTCCTATATCTTATTTAGTAAACTAGCTTTTTTCCTCAGATTATTGTCTTTGTTTTGTTTCTAGACCCATCTCCCTCTACGCTTTCCCTTTTCCCCTTCTCCTTTCCCAGGGGGTGGGTCCATGGGTCCCCAGCCCCAATCATCACAGAACCAGGCCAAACCAGTCAGTAAACCGTTGACAGTAAATTACTAGTATTTGTTCAACAAAGACTGAACGATGACAGTGAAAGTTTAAGTTTTACTAAACTGGAAACCAGCTGAGAACCTGTAGAGTAGATAAAATATCATTGCAAAAAGTAATGCAAAACCCCACAAAGATGATAATATCCTGAAAAAACAATTTTTTTCTTCTGCTTACTGCACAGTCTTTCTTTCCTCTCTCACAATGGACATGATTCACCTTCCCACAGTTTTGCCAGATAGTACTACAAACCTTGTCAGAACTGTTAGAAAGGAAGAAGATTTATCAAAAAAATTTAAAGGCATCATGTGCCTTCATCTCTTTTTTTTTTTTTTATGCTAACACGTCATTCTGAAGGAATAAATAATCAATTTTCATAGAAGTGTTTTTTTTCTCTTATGAGAGGCACGTAATAGGCATAGAGGGCCAAACTTCCAGCATGCACTCAGTAAGGACTGTGTTTTTGTGCCTGCAATTTTTCAGGTATCACTGAACTTACTTAAACATCCAACTATTTGATTTACAGATGCAATCATGTACATGCATACACAAGTGATTGTAACTGCAGGTGTTAGATTGGAGACTGTTATAAATTCTGACTCAAATGTACAAAATAATTATTGCTGCAATTATTCAGAGATTTTGCAGAGGTTTATTACCCAAGTAATCTCTGACACTCTATATTCTCCCAGTGTTGGGACCTGCTTAAATTTGCAGGTAGCCTTCCTGAAGATACGTGCTGTCATTGCCTTTCCCACTCCACTTTTTATCACACCAAGTATAAACAGAGCATCACTTGCTCCATCTGAACTGTGGGCTGCCTATTTTGTTTCATACAGTGGACCTGGGGACAACGTTAGACTCACACATAAAATTCATGTGAGCCATGGCTCTGTCCAGGTCTCAGATCAATGAAGCAGTGTTCCCTGACACTGAGGTTTTTATGTAAGATCTTAACTGAGCATGACAGTCACAAATTGACTCCTTCTGTCACAACCCCATCTAACAAACATGTTAACCAGATCTCAAAATCAGAGATTGTTTTCCCTTTCTCCTCTTTTATTATTCGTTTGCCTGTGCTTGTAGCAGGATAATCAATATACATGAAACAAAAAGATAACTGAAAACCCTGCTCTGCAAAATGTTTTGCATGACAGAAATTGGCATTACTGGGTCAGGCAGATTCTGTGTCCACAAGCAAATACTGTACAGATTAATGTCACCTCACTCATTCACTAACAATTTATAAATTCCTAAGCGACAGGACTGTGTATTCTCTGTACTCTTTCCTCATAGGTGTGACAGAAAACTACTTTTTTGGCATTGATATGTTCTGATTTTATTCCATAAAAGAGTGAAAAACTGCAAGTGGGAATTGGTAGAATATATTAATTTCACTTGCACCATTTTGAAAGCTAAAGGAAATTGTGATATTTTGTTCTTTATGTGTCCTGCAGCAAGGTCCTACTGCCTTGCAGTGCCCTGCTATTTTCCTCAGCTCTACTAGGACCACTTGTAGCACTGTGGAGAGCAGCCAGGAGACACTTTCCAAAAGCATTCTCCAGAAAATAAGGTGTTCAGGGCCACGTTGGATGGGACCCTGGGCAGTCTGATCTGGTACTTGATCTATTGGTTGGCAAACCTGCCTGTAGCAGGGGAGTTGGAACCTCATCACCCATGGAGTCCTTTCCAACCCAAACCATTCTATGATTCTATGATAAACATACTTCATGGTGTCCCTGTACTGTGGACCCTCATCTAATGTTTCTACATTGTCCAGATCACAGGAGGGCCACCGCAGTGACTGGAACATGTTCTAGCTAAGAACTACATATAAAATCATTTTATTTTCAATTCTTGCACAGTTCTAAGTTTATAACTATGCCTGTGGAAAACTGTGATCTGCAGAAAATAAATAAATAAAATTGAAGATTTCCTTTTTTCAATGACTTCACCAAACTTCATACATTGTAATGGTATAGCAGGTTCCAAAAAAAAAAAAGAAAAAGGAAAGGATAACAAAGAAGATCTAAGTGTTTCATTTCATCATATTTGGTAATCACTTTGTTCTTTCCCTTCTACCTGGTTTTCAGCTTCCATCATTAAGATAATATAACCTTCTTTTACAAAAGCGTTTTCTAGTTCAGTCATTTTACTCCGGCAGTTTTCCATATCGTTAATCTTATATATCAACTATGACATAATCTTCTATTTACTGTATCTAGATGAAAGTTAGGGGGATATGTCATATGTTTTCCTTTCGTTACTCCCCTACAGGATACACGTTAGTAAAATTCATTAAGAGGAGTTACAAATTCTATTCTTAATTGCCTGGATTCCTCTGAGTGAGAAGAAAAGCATTCCCCAAGTATTACTGGAAACAAGAGCAGAAAGTAATAATTAAAAAAGAAATAGATTTAACCAAGCAAAAATGCAAAGTAATTAATCAGGTAAGCTGGAGGAGGTGGAAGAGGATAACAAAAATTAAAATCAGCCCCTCAAAAAGAGGAAGATCTCTGAGTGGGAGCAATGCCAGAAGAGTTTTAGCAATGTGTACAAAAAAAAAAAAAAAACAGCCAGTAAAGGCTCAGTCTCCTCAGTACTCTAAGGTATCTGCAAATGCCTGTTGAGGAAGGATCATTGTATCCTGCAGGGGGACATGGCAGCCCTCCATAGGAAAAAGCTCTGGGCACATTAAGTGTATGAAGTAATATTTAATAGCTTTAAGGCTTTATTACGTCCTGCCACTAATTCCTGAATTGTGCCACAGACTATCAACAGGATAATGAGAAAGATTTCTACTGGCATCAGCAGGTCTTTGTCCAGACTCCAGGCAATAAATAAATGTATGACTGGCAATCACAAACAAGCAAGAACTTTGCTGCAAGCTTACAGACATTATCTGGGAGGTAAATTCTCTGCATATACCAGTCTGTTCAGTGTGATTCCACATGGAAATCTACAAACATATCTATGCTTCCTAATATCATAAGATAAGGATAATTAAAAAGGAAATTAGAGTAGAACGACAAATGTGGCTAAGGGGCTATTAGTCAATTAACATATAGAGATTGGCTACGTTATTGCTGTGGGAGAATATGGTGCCAAATCAGACATTAAAAGGGTAAAAGTGCCCAAATTATCTAAAAATAATAATACAAAGGACTAGATTAAGGAAAAAAAGAATAGGAAAAAGATGATGAACTTTAAAGTGGAAACATAATTCTTTGGTTGATTGAGAATTTCTTCCTGGAATCTTCCTGCTGTCCTTTTCTGAGCATTTAGTTTGGAGAAAATGTGATTATCTCTATGGCTATGGAAAATTCTGGAGTTCATCAAAGCAAACAGACATGAACCCTATAGACATGAATTAGTGCATTTTATCCTCCTGAACACTGCATTCCATGTTGGAAGGAGAAGTGACAGCAATTCCAACAGCCACTCACTCACTGACTGCAACATGATTGTCTCTGGTTCTATTCATCCGATTGTGTTAGGTACTTCCTATTGTGACATTCAAAGTTCTGGAAGTATGTAAAACTGCACATGATGCATTTTTAGAATATGATAATAAAGAGATCGGATATTTTCTGAGTATCTCATTGGTCATTGTATCTACTGGAAATCTAATCCTTCACTAAGATTAAAAGGGAGAGGTGAAACAGATCAGAGACAGATCAGTACTAAAGAAACTGTCTTCTTTTCTATCACTATGTGAAGATTTCCTAATATTTCCAAACACCTCTGATCACCCAAGCTTAACCAACTCAACACACCATTCTCCCCTTTGCTGTAGAGTTCAACTCTCTTTCTCTTGGGAAGTGATAAAACTGCTCCCAGAGCTGCAGATGCAGACAGCATGATTCTCCCAGTGTTTACTGCAGTCCTATGGAAACAAGCTCTTGATTATTTCTGGCTTTTGGAAAAGTGACAGGTACTAAGAGCTGTCGTGTTTGGACAGGCTACGACAGCCTTGGCATGTGCCGAGGAGGGAAAGGGAGCTGCCTAGGAAGAGTGGAATGTTTACCGTGCTGTCCCAGAAACATTTTTCCTCAGCCTGTCATCACTGCTTCTAAACACTTGCCTGAAGGAAACCAAAGGGTTTGCAGTGCTTCTGTAGGAGCACATCAACATGTCTTTCGGCATCCCTGAGGCAGGTTGGTCAGTCCTGCTCTCCAGCCGCAGTTAAAAATACTCAACTCACTCAATAAGCTTTGGAGCAAAACATCGAAGGAGTAGCATCACATTCCAACTGGGAGAAAGTAGTCAGAAATAGAGAGAGGAAAGGAGGCGTGGAATGGGATGCCTTCCCAAACAATCTTTCTGGAAAATAGTATCCTCATAAAGAAGCTTATAAAATAAGTGTTCCTCTGGGAGTGTCAGAAAGGATAGAGAGGGTGCTGCAAACACCTGAAGACAAAGATCTGTACTGCCATTCAAACAACCCTGACCAGCAAAGTTGGGATGTAAGATGCCAGTAAGCCTTACACTACTCTTCACAGTGTTTGACTCTATTACTGGAACTTGAATGTGCATTTAATGGTTGCTACATTGTGATGCTTCTAGAATTGTCCACATTTTATGTTCCTGAGAAAAAGTTGTTGCTAAGCCCTGAGATTCTTGTCATTCACGCTGGTGAATGTGTAATTCCATTCTTTTAAGCTGTCCTTGGGAGACGATTATTCTGTAGTTGGTCAGATGCTATTCTTTCTTTCTTCCCCAGTTTTTCAAATCATATCTGAAGAAACACTAGAATAAAATGAATAAAAAATACCACATGCATAAACATCCAAATTTTCCATAAACTGACAGGTGGCCATATGCTTTCCTCTTGTTCAAAGTGGAAGAGAGCCAAAGAAGTGTTTCACAGAGCTTTTAGATGAAAAAGTGTAATTTTCTTCTGATAGATGCATGTGTATATTTCAGCTTGGATTGGCTGCAGGGAGAATTCTTCTCTGCTTTTCAGAGAAAGACAAATTTGTGTGTGACAGGACAAGAAGCAAATATTTGTGACACTGTGTAAAAGCACTATTTGAATTCCATGTCTTTTACAAAACTTTCAAGCAGGAAAGGACATTTCCCATTGCAGTGCAAAAATGCAAAATGATCAGTAGCACAAAATGTCCAGGCTCGATATCTGAGATGATTCATCAAGGGGAGGAGAAAGATGGTGTTCCTTTATTTCAGAATCTTTATTTTATGTTTTAGTTCTAACATATGTTTCATAAAGAAATCTGTGTGGATCTAGAGAGGATATTTCTTTTTTTCCAACGGGACTTGAGTGTTTTGATAGAACCTTATACAACAAAAAGGAAAACTGAGAAAATGTATGACAGGGAAAATGGTAGAAGTAGTTATGCATTTGGTAGGGATACAGGGAGAGATAATTGACCATTTGCTACCAAAGAAAAGGGCTGAGCAGGGCTAAAAGGCAGTGGAAGCAAAGCTGATAGCAATGTAATTACTGAAAATGAAAATGGTTATGATTTTTATTGGCCTGAAGAAAAACTACATGGAAATATAACTGCAGCTGGTGAATCTCAAAAGGCAGTTGAGCAACAACAGCATGAAGCACTGCCAAATATTTCCCTGGCAGCCACAATGTAGTTGGTTACAGTGGTGATGCACTCTCTAAGAGACTGCCCTACAGGTCACCTAGCTTGGCTCTTCCTCCCTATGGCAGCTTTCACACTGGGAAAAGTGGTATGTATAAGAACATTATTTTTGATTTTTAACTCTGATTAGAAAAATAAAATTAAATGTTTCTCTTTTTCCCCCTCCATCTCCCTTTGATGTCTATGGTCCCTGGCTGTGGTAGTGTGGTAGCAATGCCAAGTGCTGTTTGCCAGGAAAAGTGAGCTAAGTCGCAGAAGGAGATGAGCAGCCAATGGGTGGCGAGGTGAACAGTACCACATCTCTTACCAGATGTCAACTCTGGTTCCAGATTTGCCACTGAACTGCTGGGAACAAACTTCTATGCCAGCCACCCGTACTGACATTTGCCTGCTCACATATACAGAATGCTAGTCAAGGCAGGGCTGTTTTTCTGTTTCCAAACTGCAAAACAGAAAGAGAGCTTGATTCCAGTCTAATCTGCCTTTACTGCACTCCATTACTGCAGATACCTACTGCAATTGCCCTTTCTACCAGAACTGGGACCAGTGAATTGCATATTTCAGCAGATTCCAGCCCATTGCTACCTAAGTTTGAGCACAAGGGAGTAGTTAGAGAGGGACACTGAGTATTTTCATGTTTTAGTTCACTATTCAGAAATACAAAACCTATTTTAGGATATCTTCACTTAGAATATTCTATGACTCTATGATTCTGTGACTCTTCCCTGTAAAAGCTGTTCGCTCATTTAAAAAGTCATGAAAAGGATGGATAGAAACAATTTCTAAACAAAGATTTTCTGTTAGGAAAATAGAGGCTTTGCAAATCAATATATCTCAAGAGAAGAATCAATTTTTATGGAATTTTCTCATCATGATGAACTAAATTAAATATTTCATTTTATACTGACATGACCTGCATAGGCTGGAGTGTTGAGCAGAGGGAAACCAGATGAGGTTTAACAAAAGCATGTATGGAGTCTTGCACCTAGGGAGGAATAATTGCATGCACCAGTACAGGTTGGGAGACAACCTGCTGTAGAGGAGCTCTACAGAGAGGGATCTGGGCTTCCTGGCAGACATCAGGTTGGCCATTAGCCAGCAGCGTGCCCTGGTAGTCAAGAATGCCAATAGTATCCTGGGGTGCATTAAAAAGAATTTGGCCAGCAAAAGAGGTGTAGCAGGCCACATCCAAGGCAGCACAGTCCCACTGGCATATCATGACTGCGTATCTCCTTAGGTTTGTACCATTTGGAGAAGCTGGTACCTGCTTTAAGGCTCTCAGAGACTCCTGTGTAAAAAGCTTGCTACTGCACTAGAAAAGTAATGCAGTGGGGTGCAGGGGCTTTTTTCTGTGCCACAATACATAATCTCTCTACTACATATAATCTTTCTTCCATTAATATCTCTGCCATAATTAGGAATTATTTATGTTCATGCTCTTTTCTGCCATATATTTCTTTAATATATTGCTTATTTAAATTCTAGTTTTATTACGTGTTTTTCCTCAGGTGGAATTATAAAAAGCTGTAAAGCTGCATAACAAAATGGAGAGCCAGTTCTTACCAAATGAAAACCAGCAGAGGTTTCTTTTTGACCGAGGCAGTTTAAGAACTGATAAAATAATAATACAATTTCTTTCTTTTTTGACAGGCCAGATTTACCAGCACACTCTGAATACTTCGATCCTCTCCAGCCTCACAGAACAGCTGTAAACTCAGTTTAACCAGGCTGTAAAATTGAGTTTACAGCTGCTTTACATCACCACAATGGCTCAAAGCAGGCAGCACATACCAGCAAATGTGGGCCTAATTGTACGCTAATGAACGATGAATTCAGTTTTCACTTTGGCAGAATGAAAAAAGAAATCTTTATATGGAACAGATATGTTAGAATTTAGCCTGGCTTTGCTCAAGGGTAAAAATTCATCTTCTTTTATTCTGAATGGATCATAATTAAAGAAAGCATCGGTCACAAATTATTCAGGGTTAGAAATTCAAAAGAGCTTTAAGAATGCATCCACTCCTTCCGAATATATTAGCGCCTGCTCAGGCTGGAGTTACAAGTGGAACTCATTGTTTAATTATAAAATAACGGTCCAAAAAATCTGCTTGTGTAAGCACGTGTTTCCATAGGGAAGAAAAATCATTACAGAAAACAAGATAAAAAGTTAATGTTGCAAGTCTCATTATCTCTGTACAAGTTCATTAATGCTGAGTAACTATCCCATACTTAGCAAGGTGTTCATTGTAGAAATTTGCTAAAACAGTTTAAATCAGGTCCAGCCTAGATGCATGCTTGATTTATAGTGAGCTTGAAAAAAAGCTGACAGTATTTTTCAGAGAGTTTTTAGGACATTGCTTTCCTTCTGTAAAGAACATTAATTGTCTGATGGCAATCTCTCTGCCAGGAATATTATGGCCTTTTTTAATACAATGGTCTTTTCTTTTTCCCATTTTGATTATTACAGAAAGCAAAAACGTTTTTGATTTTTTTAATGAAACCAAATTGATCAAAATGAGGTTGGCACAAATTAATTTGTTGCAGTTAAAAAAAAAAAGAGTTACTGTAGATTACTTACTGTTGATTTATTCAATGAAACACGCTCAAATTGCAAGAAAAAAATGGGATGGGGCAGCTCACTAACAGAGAAGTACATATATTTCCACATCCTCCCTAGCATTGTGCCTTCAACAGTGCTAGATATAATAGAGATTTGGGCCCTCATAAGTGAAGACTCATGCAACATTAATCCCTCCAGATGTCTCCTGAAGCCAAGAGAGACCTGGATTTTCAACCTGACTCTGCTTTCCAAAACTGTTTGCAAAATCCTACTCTAGATTTAAATTCTACAATTCTGTTACACCTGGGCTATCCACAGATCCCTAGTACATATATGTCACCATTGGCCAGCTGAGGTAAGTGAGCCTTCACACATTCAACCTCATCCAGCAAACACAGAACGACTCAAGGCTTGTGAGCTGTGCACAAGTTCTTACTCGCCATTTCAGCAGGTTTGTTATTATCTCAGGCCAAGGACTGTGCTAACCTCAGACACAGAGCTTCTCCTTCACCACCAGGGATGCACAGAAAGATTGTGATTGCATGCATGCACACCATGTAAAATACCAGCAAAACACTGTACTTGTTTTTTAAAACACAGTATCCCAAGAGAGATTAAAATATATATATATGTCAGTTTAAAGACCGAGCCAGGAAATTCTGGTCTTCAGGCAGTAAGATATTTAACCTTTTTTATTTCCCAAGTGTTAAAGCTTCCCACACACTTTCACTGATAATAATAACAGCTGCAGCAATAATAATAGGAAAGCAAAATATGAGACGAAAGGCAGAGCTGAACTCAAAATACTTAAGAGGTATTAAGTTTCATGCTGAAAATTATACACCTAAGAGGAACAATTTAGTAAATCAACCAACAGGAAGTAAAAATGAGGTTAATCCTTCAAGTGAAGTTGGGGTAGAACAATTCTGAAAATACTTTTGTCCCTAAAACTCAAGGATTACAGAAGTGAATTACAAATCACCTCGTGGCATGTCAGTAGATTAAAAGGTCCTTTCTCTGAAAGAATGACTTAATTAACTCATTACATTACATTTCAGGGGAATCTCAATTCTTATGATTAAAAAATAAAATACACAAAATATATTTCCTGGGCATATATAAAACCCTTTAAAAAAAGTGACTACTTTGATTAAGCAAAAAGCTTGTGGGCACATCCGTAGGAGATAATGCTCATATAATATTATAGCAGTAATAAAAGATAGTGGTTCAAAAGATTCACATTAGTACTGCCTCCACTTTTCATACAGACTAAGACATGCTTTATTGTACTGAAGCCAGTCAATGTGCAATAGAAATATACTGTTAACAAATATGAGCAGTTCTCTTAATATAATTCTACATCCAGCAGAGAAAATCATCTTTCATCAGTCAGGAAGTTTGCAAAGCTGTAGAATTACTGCTGCAGGACCAGATTCTCATCTGGTATAAAAGTTTGTCATTGCCTCCATCTCAAAGGAGCAACCCCAGTTTACACCCAGAGAGGATTTGGTCCCTTATTTATTGTGACTATCTGTCTCTTTTAGTACTTCCACTACTGTCTGCATGGAGGAGCAGATTAACCAGGCGTCTCTGTCTAGGAAGATAAATGTACTCATAGCCGATATATCTGTCAAGAAAAGCATATTCTTTTCTGGATACCTGCTCCCAAAGACTAGATTAGTTTATGGAGAAATCTGCCAGTCCTAATTTAGGGGACAGTTAATTTTTGGGTCAGCTTTCAGGTGTTTAGGGAGCAGTTTGCCTCCCAGGAGTAGGACTTTGTGATAGGGAATGGAGAGGGAGGAAAAAGGAAATAAAAAGATAGTGAAGTGCTAGTTCACCCCAGGACCACATTTTTAGACACGGTCACTTGCGTTGGTAGCTGACACCATACAACTGAGCTCTCTTCCACTGCTCTGTGTGGCAAATGGGTGACTCAAGCTTTTTATACAGCTCTGTGGGGGCTGCCCCACACTGAAAGCAAGAAGGGCTGGTGGCAAGGTGACCAGAATCACCAGCTAGGAATGGGGACTCGGATTTGGCAACCATCTTTGACCAACCAAAATGGACAAGGAAAGCTGGTCTGGGCTTACCCTGTGTATGCTTTCAGGGAAACATAGATATGTGGGGACAGACGATTGCTGCTGTTCAACATATAAAAGCATGCTTAATATTGATACATGCAGTGATACCCAGATAAGATTTTAACTTCAACTCTCCTCCACTCAGCACAACTAATTAAAGAGAATTAAAACTTGAGTTAGTTACTGAAACAACACAGGATCTCTGTTGGGGTTAAGATGGCTCAGAGTTAGTAAATAACCCCAAATTGATTTAAAATAAATTGGAGGACACATCCTGAGCATCTGGGACAGTTAGCAATTCTCTCCCTGGACATAAGGAGATATTTTCCCTTTAAACAAATAATTTTGTGTATGTCCATCATATGTGGACCCAAATCCTTGCACTAGTCTCTGAAGTCAGCTAGGATGCAAACAAGAAACCAGAGACAAGACAAGACTCCACAGAGAGGAGCACTCATCAACCAAAATGCTAATTGTAGACAAAGTGGACAGTCCTCAAGTGACTCCAAGAATATACTAGGACTAGTAGCAAAATAAACTTACACACTTCTCAAGCAGACAATAACAAACAACAGAACACCAGTAGCGCAGATTTAATTCAAAGCCCAAACAGAAAATTTATTATGCACAGAGGTGAATATACTGTTAGTGTGAAAGCTTAAAGGTCTTCCCCTTCTCAAGCGCCTTGTTTTTTACACTCCTTTGAACATGAAGCTGCAAGCAGCATAAAGATTAAAGTGATTTTGCCTAGATGCATATTTGAAAAATCTATTACAGACAATTAATGCCAACAATACATTTGAATATCTACTCGAGTTTGTATCTTGAATTAGGCTGTTATAAGATGGGAAGAAAAAAAATGACAATTTTTCTCATGTAAATGAAGATAAATGTTTTCTTATTTTCCACTCATGCTTAAATGTCCCTTTTTGTTAGAATATCACATATGAAGTATCTAGGTGTAGGTTTTGTTGTTGTTTTGCTACTGTTTTGGTGTTTGCTTTTTTTTTTTTTTAATATAATTTGGAATAAAATACTTCCTTCAAAAAACATCTATCTAATAATTTCTCTTTTATGGAAAAGAAGTTTCAGTTTAATCTAATTTCTGATAAAAGCAACCAAACAAACTATACGGAAGAGACCTCTGCTCATAAACAAACTCAAGTGAATTTTCCATTTACAGCAGTCCTCAGGAAATTCTGACTTTTTATCATGTCTTTCTATTTGTATATTGTGAAAGGTAGATATATTTAGGAAGGAAACATTTTCAATCTCATTACACAACATTCAGTATGGTAGGTCAGCAAACGTTTGGTTTTGTTGCAGAGATAATATTAATGCCACCTTACAGAAACAAGGAAAAGATCACTCGTGTTCATTTACTGCTATTCAAAATATGATTTATGAGTATACAAAATGATGGAGTATACCACATTAGAAATATAACCAGCAAGATTCTGGGATATCATATTTAAGATAAAAAGCAAAAATGTAAGAGTATTACAGTTATCATATAATCACAGAATTGTTTAGGTTGAAAGGGACCTTTAAAGCCTGTCCAGTTCTAACCCCCTGCCATGAGGGGGTTGCCAGGCATCAGATCAGGCTACCCACAGAAGTGAGTTCTGATAGAACAGTACAAGTATGTTCTCTACAATTTCTATGAAAATACATACCTGGTGTGGAGCAGAAATAAGCACCAATCTATGTTTACATATAGTTATACACTTGAAAGATTACACCAAAATACTGAGAGATGCTCCTTAAGTACAAGGAACCAGTGCACATGTGAGGCAAACAAAGGTGACTATAGAACCTTTTCCTAGAATACAGGTGCTATAGAACAGGATGAGGAAATAATTGATTCACCCCTTCCAATAACCAGCAACAACTCAAAAAGAGTGCAGTTCCAAAGAGATATAGCTCTTGGCTTCTAACCCTTAAATGAGGGAGAAAAGGAGTGGATCTTGACTCCATCCCTTCTAGACACTCAGGTGTGTTGCTTGCACCTGAGCTCCTGGGTTAGCCATACCTGGTGCTCAACCACTGGTTCGGGCCATGACCTAGCAATTTCACTGCAACATGCTTCTGGCTTACTTTGGCCTAGGAGATACTCAGTTTCATACTTGGCTTCTGCTTTGATATCTCCACAGGGGATGGCTACCTTCCCCCTCTGACCCAGCAACCTGCCCACAGAGATCAGCCTCCTACCACCACATTCCTAATGCTAAGGACCATGGTGACAGCCTTTATTGTGATTATGTTTTAGAGGTCAGGAGCCCAACGAATCATTGACCTCTCTGGGATTTTCCCCTCCAGTCCTTCTACATATTTTATTTCAGTAGACCTGCAAATGATTCAGTTCTTACATGCAAGGAATATAGAATTTATCAGGTCCCTGTCTTCATCTTCTGGGGCTAGGACTACTATGCCTTAAGGGAGAAATAGAAGTATTTTCTTAGGAAAGGAAACAATTGTGTGAAAAGTTAGATCATAAAAGAATTAAAAGAATGAGGTAAAAGTCATCAGTTTAAAATTGCTCAAAAGTTCAGTAGCTGAAAGAAATTTCTGGAGAAGAGAACAAGCAGCAGATGAACTAGTCAAAAGTGTATGATACTTAGATTTGTGACATAGTTAACCACAAGGATCTCACCCACTTCACTTCTTGGCGACAGACGAAATCACTTAAATACATTAAATACATCAAATGGATCATTCAAAAAACAGTGAAAATTGTCCATTTTTTTGTCTTTCTGTGCTACAACATGAGACAACAGAGAAATGAGCCAATCCATCTTAGCTTATACTCTCAGACTCCTAGGACTTGCAGAATGCTCTGTAATTTGTGATTTGACCTCTTGGTACCATCCTCTTGCTGAGGTTCTCACAGAAAAAAATGATGTGCCAATGAAGAGTGACACAAGATTCATCTTGTTTGACTAGCTAGGTCACAACAACAGTTTGGGTTAGTCTGTAGCAGTGTGTGATGTCTTGGAAAGATATAGTAAAAGTCTGTGGAATTATTTCCTGACAGTGTCACTGCAGAGCCACAAAACACAGCTATGTCTATCAGATGGAGTCCTAAGTGATCCATAACGTGTACTTATGCAAGTTTCTCTTGTCTGCTATAGCAGAAAGCACAATGTAAATGTATCTGATTAAAGAAATAAAACCTAATTTGAACATCATACAGTCGCACTCCTTGCTGCACTGCTTATGCATTTTTTACTCCAGAGTAGGCAAAACTTTGGGTGTTACAGGACTGGTGTCACAACTTCCACACTGCTGATGCTTGTGTCTTTGTGGTCCTTAGGACCAGAGTGGGCTTGCTGAGCTCTCTGGCTGGCACTGGTGTGTCCTGCAGAGTGCTGCAGTGTCCTTTGGGAGCTGCGCCAAGGCTCTCTCTGTTGGCACAGTGTCAAGCAAGATGGGAGTGTTAGTACACCCACTAATTCAGTACACCTACTAGCTCATTACTGCTGCTTAAGCAACCACTGGTATCTCCAGACAACACAGACTTAAAGTCCTTGAGTACCCATCCTTCCCATCCTCTTGCCACACCGCTCATTGATAACAGTAACCTTTGTGGTAGTGTATAATTCTCAGCCTTAGACTGCTGCTTTGTGTACATGTTTGGAAGGCAGCAGTGGGAGTTGCAGGGCATTATCAGCACTTTCTGTCTGCCTGTCTTTGCACTCTCTACCAGGTCATAAATTGATGTACTGAGCGCACCTGCATATAACAGGGAATCCTGTGACATCCTCTAGAGACTCACTGCCCTCACGCACACACTCACCTCACTCACTCCTCTGCTATTTACCTTTGATTTATGGTCCACTGGCAATCCACATGGACCAGGATTGAAAATGTTGCAGAAAGTGAATCAATTACAATCTACTTGATCGATAGGCCACCTACTGCATTTAAAAGCAACTGAACTGTGAAATGATTAAGTAAACCGAGAATTTCTATACGTTTGAGTGTTAGGTAATTATAAATGGCAACTATGGAAGAACGAATATATCTTAAACAGAAGCAACTTGGAAAAATGTTAAATTTATGTTACTTTGGAAGTCTGTGCTTAATTTCAATATTTATCATCAAATCCAAACATGGTATATTAGAAAAAATATATTCTAATTTCTGAGAAAATAATACTGAAAATCAAGTTTTCTGACTTCTACTGAAAGTAATGCTAAATAAGAAATATTGGGGAAACAAGCATAAATGAAAAACTGTAAAAAATGAAGAAAAATGTGCTAAGTAAGTTATTTTAGTACACTATGATAAATGTGGAGAAACACATTAAATGCATCATTTCTAGAAACTTTTTTTTAATACTGTAGGATGGAGCGAAGATGATAACTCATACAGTAGCCTTCACCAAAATCAGTGATTCTGGTCACACTAGGAAGAAAAACCCTAACAGTATTTTAAGCAGAAAAGAACATTTAGAAAAGTCCAGATTAAATTTAACTGTAACATGGAACTGGGTAAGAAATCACATATATAGGTCACTAAGAAACTGAGTATACGGTACTACCACAAACATAAAGTCTTTCTTCTCCGTCATATTCCACCAAATAAAATGGGTGACATTTCTGTCTCAGATTCATTTACTACACAAGTGGTCGAGAAAGAATTACTCCTCCTTGATCAGACAAAACCTTTATCTTCCAAGAGACTTCTCCCCACACAGTCTCCTCAGCTCATCTCATCTTATTACAGTGTGAGGTATTTAACAACAGCTCTCATGAAAAAGTTGCCACCTGATGGTGACACTGACTAGCTTCAGAACACAGATGGTCAAATCTCAGAGCTTTGGATTTATTGGAAATAGAACATTATTTTGAACAACAACAAAAAAGAAAAATCAGAAGCTACAGAAGTGACACTGATACTCCAATTTCCATTTCAAATGGCCAGTGTTAAGTTTCAACTGCAGTTTCACCCTGCAGTTTCAAAAATTCATCCAATTCCTTTAAAAAAACCAAACTGCATTGATGTTATTGTAACATCAATAGTGGGAGCACACTGTATGTCATGTAATTATCTTATTATGTTTACTTTTTGTCAAATTATTCAGATGCTTTACTAATAATGATTTACTATCTCCAATTCAGGTGTAGAATTCCTTCTGCCAGCAGTGCATTGACAGCTTATGCAATAATCAAAGCTTTTTTCCATCAGGAAAAACCCCTGCAGGGACAGATTTCCTGTAGCTTGTAGAAACTTCCTTTATCCTGGCAAGTAATTATTCATAGAACTAGTGTCACAAAGTTATTGTGATTGTTGTCACAATCAACAGAATAGACAGTCACAACTGGGCCACAACTACATAATGATTTGTCAGTGCCTGACATTTGATATTTTGAGCCCCTTCATCTGTGCCAAGTTCAGCAGGAGGTGAAGGGCCTCAGCAGCATTAGAGGTACTCATCTCCCAGGTAGAAAGAGTCAGTCATCTCTTGATACACATGAAAGAAGTTGTTTGATTCCTTCTTACCACAAAATCCTAAGCGTATAGTGGAGTATACAAAAAAAACATCACTATCAAGTAGGCATTAGGAATCACGTAAACAAACTAATCATTAAAAACTTAAAAGGACAGAAAAATGGACTATTAACTTAGCTGCAGAAACCCACTGTGCAGTCTATGAATTTCAAAATGTGATGCAGTCTGAGTGGTTCCTTGGTATGCTGTTACTTCAGTCAGCAAGACTAATTTCCCTGTAGCCCCTCATACAGATTTTATAGTACCACTAGAACACGTCCCTGGAGCAGAAATCTTTCTGTAATACTACATAGAATTATTGTCTGAGATGTTTTTTTTATTATTATGATTATTGTCTGCCATGCATCTTTAAAGTATATTATGTATGCTTGCTTTCCCCGGTGATTTGTAACAGTGACAATGCTGATCTGTCCAGTACAATCAACAACCCATGAGAAACGTAATAGAAGAACAATTTAGTGTGTTCTGGGGGAAGGATGGAAGAATCACAGATGTTGGAAAGTGATTTCTTAGTCTTTTTTCTCTCTTAACAAGAAGCAAATACTCTTTCTGTCTACCATAATAATTTGTCTAATGTGCATTTGGTAATGATAACAAGGGAGAAATGTTTAACCTAAGGTACTGTACTTTGCACTCTGAATAAATTGCCTCTTTAAAATGTGCTAATATAAACTGTGAATATAAAATCTCAGTCTCTGTGAACAGTTCCTCTGATACTGTACTTGTGTTCAACAAAAATGTCCATTAACTCTCAGGACATCTCTTGGAATCTAATCCCTGTAGGGATGAAACTCAGTAGAGGCTAACAGTTCTGCACTCTCCACACAGCAAAGCTAAACAGCACTATGCCAAAGCTTTAAACAAAAATACTTGGGGAACTTTAAACCCACAAATATTTACAATCTATACAACTCAGGATGCTTTAAATTAGTCTTCTCTTGTAATACTTCCAAATCCTGCTGTCTTCATGTTCTAGTCAGTTTGCAGGAGCAGCAGGAATCAATGTCATTAAAAGTCTGTGTAGCCTCCATGCTCTGCCACATAGCAGATGTTGCCTCAGTATGTGCATGCAGGGGTTAATTTAAGGAAAAGCAGCATTTTTCTACTGCCTTACCTTTGTCTCTCTCTCTCTCTCTCTGAAAATAAAAGGATTACTGGAAATGCAAAAGATTATAACAAATGTCATACTCATATAATGCACACAATCATTTTTTCAAGACAAAGGAATTTACGTACACAGGTGTGCCGTGAAACATCAGTCAGAATTACAGCACCTTCAAAAAGCTTTGTTCACTCCCATAGCTATCCACAACAGTACTTTTTATTGTCAGATATTTCAGTTTCTGAACAGCAGTATCAAAATCATCCCTACTCAAGAGCAGGTTAGTGCTGAAGAGTGACTCACCTCTGGCAACATTTCAAAACACACTGCTAATTACCAGAACTACGTTTTGACTAGCAGCAATGCAGGAATTCTTTGCAGAAATCTGACTCCTTAGTGAGACAGACCACTATGTCATTTCATTGCATTTGAAGAGATTTTAAATGACAGTTTTGGTTCTGAGAAGGTGGAGATAATACTTCAGGATTTCACAAGAAGACTGTGATAACTGCAGCAGCAAAAGCAAAGAACACTTAATAGACAATGAACCTCAGCACTTATTATTACTGCTCTTCCAAAACAAGATTTCCTTAAATCAATTTCGTATTTCAAGGGGTTTCAGTCAGTATTCCAATAAATCGCATTTGGAAAGTAACAGTTCAAAATCTATAGACACTGCCCCAGTGATTCTTGTTAATGTAATGAAAATTGGCTGCAAATGTCTAAAGAAATACTTTTGAAGAGCTAACTTCCACTGTACAAATGAATAGCCAAGGTTACAAAGCAATTCAGTTCTCTGTCATAATTATTTTTCACTATCCAGATTTTCCTATGAATTATACTTCTTAGAGGGATCAGAAAAAGATACTTTTAAGCATACATCCCTCAAGACAGATATTTCAGGTACTCAGAAAAGCTCTCCATAGCCCCCAGCATCCATGTTGTTCAGACAGCTGTAGCCAAGGAAATTGACCTTGAAGGATAGGAATTGATAGGACAAGGGAGAATGGCTTTAAGCTAAAAGAAGGGAGATTTAGGTTAGATGTTCATAAGAAATTCTTTACTCGGAGAGCAGCGAGGCACAGTCACAGGCTGCACAGAGAAGCTGTGGCTGCCCCATCACTGGAGGCACTCCAGCACGGGTTGGACTGGGGTCCTGGGTAGCCTGAGCTGGCAGGTGGCCGCCCTGCCCACAGCAAGAAGGTGGGAACAGGGTGATCTTTAGGTCCCCTACAGCCTAAGACATTCTATGACCTGAAACATCCACATCATACTTTACTAGTGGACACCTGTGGAAAGATAAGTCTCATTTTGGGCCAGTCATGAGTGGATATTTAAATATTTATGAAAGGGTACCATAGGGACTGAAAGGCACCCCTTAATGACAATTTCTGTTTTTTTTCACAGCCACTCTACCCCATTAATCCCACTTCTGAGAGCTGAAAAATTAGGTTTCACATACCCTCATAACGTTTTCAAGATCTCTTCTATATCCAAGTTTTCTCAATTTGTAAAGAACCATCACTTAATCTTCTAAATTATCTCTTGTTCTATAGAATCTTAAGAAGCATTTTATACTAGCAGTAAATTCCTGATGAGGTTTGTCTCCCCACCTTTCAAATGTCAGTCCTAAGACCTCATGCTACACCAACTGAGTAACTGGATACCAAGAGATCTTGCTCTGCTATTCCAGCTTGTAGAGACAATTCCTGAAGTTTCTCAGAAGGAAACAACTCCATTCTCAGCATATAGTTCAGTTACAGTGGTTTCACAGAGCTCGTGCAGCTCAGAACTGAGCCCAGATTTTGGCCAGTTTTCTGAAATCCATCCTTTCCATACATGCAGACTGGTTTCATTCTTGCTCTTAAAATCTGTTCTAAATGTATGCAACTTTTTGCATTACCCCTTTCCCTTGTAATTTGAAAAGATTGGGTGAGCTTTAGCAGCACATCTCAACCCTTGTTTCTAAGGGCATGTAGTTTGCTCAGGGAACAGCTCCTGGAGCTCATTTACAGGAGTAAGTAAATCAAATAAAATCTGTGCAAGTGATCAAAAGAGAATAAATTTCTTTCAAAGCATAAACCAATCTCCTGGGGCATATCCTTGTAGAGCTTAAAGACTAAGTGACAAGTGAAAGTGACAGACATCAAGAGCTGGAGCAGCTCACCTGCAAGGAATTTATAATTTTGGCAATTAATCAGCAATAGCAGGGCCTGAGGTGCCTATAAAATCCACCATTCCTTACACTTTTCCTCAAACCTTGTGAAATGCTCATCTATGAGCCTTGTTGTTCTCTACACCTTGTTTCCCCTGTGTATACCAAAACCCAGTGGTCACCATGCCTGCTGGCGCAGTGTGGCCACTGCAACACACAACTACTCACTAAAGGTTCTAGAAAACAAGGAATGTACTCTTTCCACATAGGAAAATTCTGCTATTATAGGATACTGGCTGAGAGGCTCCACGTCAGTTAAGGACATTCTGTTACTTAATGTGCAAAACAGGGGCTGTTGATAGTCCACCAAATATATTTATAATGACAAGTTTGCTGTAAGCTAGTTAATGATGGGCTTTAAGCCCATCTACTTAATTGCAAAGGAGTTATGGCTGGGGAAATTTGAGAACCTTTGAGTTTTTTGGTTTGCAGCTAAGAATTTATTTTTAAAAAATACTATCTGAGAATAACCGAGAAGTGTGCCAGTAAAAATCGAAGTGACGGGCTTGAAACAAAGCCCATCAGAAGGGGACAGGTGTGACACCATAGAGGCAAGTTACCTACTAAGCAAAATTAGGTTGAAATATTACGACCAAGAAAGCAAATAGAACCTTGCAGGCAGTAAACTATCTGCTTTGAAATAAAGAAAGTTTGTTCACAGAACAAAAGGTACTCTCTAAAATATGACGCACAAAGAAATCTCAGATATGACTAAAAAAATCAGGACAATTTCTTTAACTAAGAAGGAAGCTCAGGAATTTCATTTAGAGGTGAGCTACTGCAGTGGTATAATGGCAACAGGATCAGCAGAATAAGATGTTACAAAGTAAAAAAGAAAATTGAAGCTCACTCATCTCTAAGGACTCAGACTCACAAGAAGAAACTCCACAAAGAAGGGATCTCCAGCAACAGAACCTTCCTTAGTGACAGTCAGCCCTTAAATGGGGTCTAAGAGTGGAAGTGCTCCCAAGGCTGACTCGGTCTTTTCTCCAGGGTTCTCAATCAGAGGTTCAGGCTGTAATTCAACAGTTGCCATACAGCTTCAAAAGTGGAAAAACGTGAATTTGTTCTGATTTATAGTCAATGAAAGAAAGTGTTTAATTCTTTAATGAAAGACAAAAACTTTTTCACTGTTTCTATGGCTTCTAACATAATTCCCAGTCTATCCCAAAAGTCCCAACTTCTACTTGAAAATCAATAGTAACAGTGGTGCGACAACAGAATAGAAGAGGAATTTGATTGAGGTAGGAAAAATATATTTCAGATTATTTTTTTCAATATCAGGGGAAATATGTAAGTCTTGATACACAGTATTCTTTCAAACATAATTTAAAAAACCTCAATTCTTCATTTGTCATGGAGCAGTTCCCTTACAAACAAAGATGATCAAGGGTTACATTTCTGAATTTCTAAATTAAAAAGTAAAATGCAAATATACTTTGAGTATTTTTCCCTCCATCCAATGAAGATAAGTTTAAAAAGAAAAAAAGGGCAACCACCTTTTCCCCAAAGATTTTCTATAGAACCCAATAAATAAAGCCATAACATATTGCTCGGCACAGACTTCTAGGAAGATTAAGTCCACAGATGAAGCTCAAAAGTAAACCAAAGTAGACATCTGATTACTAGCACCAAATACCCAGAGACCCTGCTGGTGCTGGTACTACAAATCTCAGCAGTCCTTCGGTCAAGATACATAAAGCCTTGGCTCTTTCTAGTTCCCTGAGGCAAGCAAGAGGGAGTTTCCAAAAACCTTACTGAAATTTCTTTCACCATCCTCAACATTTATACAGTGCTCACCAGCGTGATCCCTGATCCCTTGGTCATTTAATCGTCCCCCAGCCTCAGAGCAATTTAGCCCTGACATTGAACCTCTGAGTAATTAAATCACACTTTTACTTCCCTTTCCATTCTCCCACGTGTCTTTGAACTCCATGCATCCTCCATAACATACTGAGAATGAAAACTCTGGCTTCACCTCTTCTCTGTGTCACTTAGAAATACTCATGCTCTCTTTTGAGAAAAATATCTATAGACATTATACTACCTACCCTCTGCCCCATGCTTCCTCCACCTTCTCCTGCAGCAGTGCTTCAGGGATTCCTTCTCATCATGCCCAATTGCTGTGAGAATTTGTGTCCTGCAAAAAAAAATACCACATAGATCCTGAGTATTCTGAATCAACTCGTGTCACATTAACCTGTGCTTTTATGCTGCAGACTAATTGCTCATGGAGACCTATCTACTTAACATCCCATCCACAAACACGGCACTACTTCAATTTCTGCTTGCTTCCTTGTCACTTGTGAAACTTGTATTTCTCTCTATCCTGAAGGTCTGTTACATTGAAAGTAGCTGAATCTAGATGAATTTTATCTCCATCCTTAATCCAGGCTTAAGCACTAGGATTTAAGCAACAAGTGTATATAAATCCAAATGACTTCATGACTTCACCTTTTTTTTTTTTTTCAGTAATGATTCAGGAATAGATAAAATAAAATTACTTTTTTTTTTCCTGAAAAGAAAGAGTGAGATCTGCAGAATAAAGAAAATGAAAAGTAGAGGGCGCATATTTCAATAAAGAGATACTTCTTTTTAAAACATTGAAAAAAAAAATAGTAATCTGCAGCTGGAACATAAGCAAACAAACTATAAAATGCTGTCTCTTCCCATATTTCAGTGTATCTGTTAAACACAGATGAGCCTTGAGGAGTAGGAAACCTATGGAGAAAAATATTAAGCTATCTCTAGGTTAATGATGGACATGTAAACATGCACATGAAGGAGAGGGGACACTTGTCACCTAACCTGGGAGCCAGCCACAAAAATGCACATTTTCACAGAGCATATCCCATGAGTAAATACGTGCTGTCTTACAAATTACACCAAACTTCCCCAGCACAGATATATGTAGAGGCTGTCAAACATTCTTTATAAAGTGAGTATGCTGAACAAGAAGTCTCATAGTCCTTAGAAGGAAAAATGAGGCTTTTCTGAAATACACCTGGGGAAAAAGGAAATCACGGAACCGTTTGAGAAGGGATTGTTCCTATTAAGAAATAATGTCTTTTCCTACAGAAAATACAAAAATGTGGTGACAACATGTCTTTCTTCCCATCATTATTCCACTTTCTAATTCTTTTTTCAGCTATAACAATGTATTTTTAATACCAGGATTAATACAATGGTTCAGATTGATGAACTTTTCTTAACAGTAATCTCATTCAGAGCCGAAATATTTTGTATTCCTGACCATTGCACACATATCAGTTATGTTCCGTTATGCGTGCTTAAAATTTTGACTCTCTGATGACTGCGAATGAAAATACAACTGCATTAATAGATCTATTCAAATGTTATCTGGACTTGCTGTAACTGATCACATTGCTAGATAATGTTCTACTATAGAGAAGATAATGCTGTACTAATAATTGAACCAACTTAGAAAAATAAAGATAGATCACACAGGAATGTATTCACATAATTTTTTTCTTGTCATTCCACATAACAAGTGGAAGAAAAGATAACTATTAATACAGACGTAGTGGAAACTATGCTGTGTCAACTGAAACAAGGAAAAAAGAAAAACCCAAGGCTAAAATCCAACACCGAAAATGATCTGGTAATCAGCTATCTAAAATAAGATAACATTTCATCACTGGTTCATCAGCTCTGTGGTTCCAGCTGCTGAAAACAAAAATACCCACCTCTGAAAATAATGCCTCACACGATTACCTGGGGAGGTGGTATTTCATACGAATGAGCTTGGGTTCCCCTGACTGAGATCAGTTCAAGCAGGCTAGTGGCATCATCAGTAAACAAAATAAGCCATAATATGATGTTCATAAAATATTAGTTTTAATTTATATTTGGAAAATAAAAAGAAGGAGAGGAAGAAGGAAAGAAACAAGGCTAGTATTGTGATCAGGGCCAAAATTACAAAATAAGGCTGAGTAGATTTGTTGCCTGCTACAACCCCATAATCATTTGAGATTTAAATCCAGTGGGAATCTGCATTGACTTTGATGCCTGTTGCAGTAGTATTTAATTGTTCAAATCTAACTCCAAATACATCTATTCATGTGTGTGCTGTAGACCTACCAAGAACTGTAAAACAGTGGAAAGACAGATGTAAAACTGCATTTTACAAAATAAAAATATAAACTCCTGGAAAGTAGTAAGCTTGCCTTTTTGCTACCTGTATTCTATCAGAAAAGCAATCTAGTTGCATTTCTTTTTTTTTTATATATTTTCAGTGCTTACAGTATACTGTTCTCATTATAGACTGGTAGTGTGCAGGGAATTAAACCTATGTTACACACAGACAGGTGTTATTTTATAGAGTGTCATTCAACAAAATGGTACCAGATTTTAGCACTTAGCCTGCATCCCAATTACCCATTATCAGTTTGTGTAGTTGGGAAACAGGCAAACATCTCCTGTGCAGCATAGCAGTTATTTCAGGACAGTGTGTTCTCCAAATCAATGTGATGGGAAGCTTTTACATGGACAGTAACAGCTATTTTAAACAAAAGGTTTTTATCAAGCAAGAAATAAATAGAAAAATATTTGAGTCTTTCCACTGGGCAAAGCTCCCCTTCTTACCCTTTTTCTTTTTTTCTTCAGTTCATCATGAAGCAAGGCATAAAATTCTATGCAAGCACACCTTATGTAAAGAGACAACTAAAGCATACAGAGTATCCTGATAGCACTGTTTGCTGGTCGTTTGCATTCATTCCTAGTTTTTTTGTTTTGTTTTGTTTTTTATGTTTTATTCTTTTTTTTTAATTGACAGAATGTAGCCAACTCTCATCATCGTTCTATCATAAAGTCCTCCCACAACTGGAAAATCCTTGTATTCAGCACATCCTCTGCCAACGATGCAAAAGCAAACATCTGCTATATGCCTTCTTAACAGTAGCATGTAAAGGTTATGAAGTATCAGAGAATGATTTGCAGTTATTGTTCTTTGTATTTTCACAGAATCATAAATTTATTTTAGTTGGATGGGGCCCTTAAAGGTCATCTACTCCAACTCCCTTGTCACGAACAGAGGCATCTACAGCTAGTCAAGTTGCTCCTGTTTTGCTGTGGTACATATGCAGATGGAGCATTTTTTTCTCAAAAGTCTTAAAAGAACCCTAAGCAAATTTATAAGAGAAACTTGGAAGAGCAGAACTGTTTGTCCAGTGTCACAGAGAAGAATCCAACAGTGCCAAATTCAAGAGCCCCAGTTCTGTGGCAGAAAAGGACAGATTTCCCAAGCATATTTTTAACAATAGTTTCACATTTTAGGACCATGTTGAGAGTATTCAAATAGTGAAAATCTTCTACAGGAGTTTGTTTCCAGTAGGCTTGAACTGGGAGCCTGCCTGCTCACTCCTTCCTGCTGTTCACAATGCCCACACAAGGAACAGGGCAGAGGCAAGCCCTGGGGCAGCCTTGTGCTCCAGGGCCAGCTTCACCCTGGCAAAAATCATCAAATTCACTCTTTGAAGGACTCAGCACACAGCACTGACCTTTTGGTTCTCACTAATGGCTTTTGATCAGCAGCTTCATTAGCAACTGGATCCTTCCATACGTTGAATACTCTTTTTTTGTGTGGAGCACATTTGCTTGCAATCAAAACCTTGTGAAGAAAGACCTTTGCAGGGGAAGATGTTTGTTTTTCTTGTTCAAGCTCTCCTACGATTTCTTAATTCTGGAAAAACATCAGAAGTGTTCTCAAGGGAATCTACTTTCTCCATGAGGCTTTTTTGCTTTTTTTCTAACTTGACTGTATTTTTGCCTTTTTGTAACATTATTTGGCACTGAGAAAACAGTTAACACAAATAAGGCCTATCAAGGATTCTGTTCAGCAGCTATTAATAGTGAGCAACAATGACAATGTGCAAAGCATATGAGCAATGCTGAAGAGGCTCACCCTACTAAGTATCTACCTACACTTGACAGCATGCTTCAGAAACAAGAGTTCTTTCTGGGGAATTAAACCAACAGATAAGAAAAAGTTTGTGAAGGTTGGAAGAAGGGCTGAATCACCAGAGTGAATAATTCAAGCCATGCAGTCATAGACAACAGAAGGAATGGGCACAATGGACAGGACTGTCCCTGTCATAATCAATACCATGGTTGCAGGACCATGTGCCATTTGCACTGCATGACTATGGATCCAAGATTGGCTTGAGCTGGACAGAATTATAACAGAATTAAACTTACAACCAATTTCCTTTGTTTTTGCTGTGAGACACTGACTGATGATTGATTCTTTAGAAACAAAACTACTGAATAAAATAGGCAGAGGTAAGTTTTCCTTCTCTTCCCTTGTTTTTCTTACTTTCTTCCCACTGGGTAGTATGTCAAGAGGACCAAGGTTTTCTTAAAAAGTTTCAATCCCTTGCAATTACATTTTGAGAACCTAGAAACAAAGACCAGATTAAAGCACTGTGACAGCTCTAGAACCTTCAAGGCATCTTACACATTTCCTCTTCATTCACAGCTAAGAGTTAGGGACAAAATGTGAAAGAGGACCTGAAACTGGACAAATGTGAAACTGAAGATTAGGTGTGGAAATCAGGCAGGCAAGGTGCACAACCCATATAACCATTCAGGCAGTGCATGTTATAGGTTCACTCATCTCCGTTGCTTTTTTTTTTTTTTTTTGAGTCAGAGAAAATAGCTTTGTTGTGACGAAGTGTGGATCCATTATGTACTGTGTCTAATTTCAATATTCTCTGATAAAAAAATCTCTCATCTTTACCACTCATTTATGGTCCAAATTCTCCTGAATCAGCCTGTGAGATACATTGACATTTCTAGTGGCAAGCAGACACTAGAATACCGAATACACTATAAAATGGTAAACAACGTATTGTGTTTTGTTTTATTTTAAACAAAAAATATGTATGTACTTCAGTCCACTGTCAGTCTATCACTTTTCTTAATAACTTCGATTTATTTCGTGTCTCAGTCAAGTTGGTGGATATGTGTACTGAATAATTTAGCTTTGCAAGAACACATTTAAATTTTGCTCATAGGACTGAGCATTTTTAACATATTTTCTAGCCTTATATCTAACTTCATAAAATATCATACTTTCTCTCAGGTATAAGAATCCTTGTTTTGGAATAGGCATTATTATTGTTTACTGTTGAACAACAGTTCCTAAAGCATGATTTTTACTGCCAATGCCCAAATCAAAACAGCACATCGAATTTCAGACCTGATTGCACCTGTGGAAGTGTGCATACTACTTTAAAGATGAGTAATGAGAATCCACTGCTGCATCAGAGGGGAAAACTGTTTTCCTATGAAATAATGATTGTTATACACTATCAAAAGCCATATGTGCAGAGCTTATCTGAAAAAAATAAAAGAATATTAAAAGCATTTTTAAACTCAAAGAGAGCAAGGCAGGTATTACTCTCCCTTTTTATCTTATACTTTATACTGGTTCATCCCTGTACTTCTCTCACTGATGTTGGTCACAAGCAAGGAGATCAGAATACAGCATATACGTGCTGGCATAGTGTTTCTGAGGACTGGTGGAAGCCATATCTCCCAAAAGAAAATGTGAAATGTGCACATCTTTGCCTTCACTGTGTCCAGATGACTTTGCCAAAACGCAGCAGAACCATCCAATTTGCTGAAATTCTGTGCATTTCTGCCACATCTCATGTCTTGAAGGTAAATTACAATGTTCCCTCACAAATCTGTTCATTCCATTGTTTGGGAATCCAGCCAAGGCAAAGTAACTATCTTTTCCTTATTTCTGTTCAGAGTTTCAGAATTTTGTTCACACATTAGCTTATCCATTTTCTGGGTCATTTTCATTTTTACTAGTCTGTATCCACTTATTTTGCTGGCACTGGACACTACTGGTTGTCAATTAAGTTCTGGCTAATTGTATTGATTGAACATTCCAAGTCCTTAAAGCACCTTATCCACCTTCTTTTTGGTCGTCAATAGTCATCAGAAGTCAACATTTATCACTAATACCAGTTAGTGAATGTTCCACATTACTTTTCTACTCTTGCATTTGTAAAAATAAAAAAGAATGAATTCTTTCAATCATCATTGTATCTATCACAAAAGTCCATTTTTTTGGCGCTAAAATCCCATCTTCCTTGAGCAGCAATAGAAGGACATTAATAATGAAGGTAACTGTGATAATTACATGATTCTCCTCAGCTTCATATTTCAAAGAGCTCAGCCTCACTTAAGCAACAGTTTACTGCATTCTCCATGAACTGACCCTACAGTAACACTCATATTGTACCATCATTTCTAATTCCAGTCTGATCAAAAATTCTTTCTCAGATGATATGAGTAGACCAGACCATGAAGCAGCATGTCCTGGGAAGAAATACACATCTTGTTCAGCTATTCTAGCTTTGAGGGAACAGCAAAATTCTGCCAGAAGAAGAGGCAGATAACTGAGAGCTTTTTACATTATCCATAGTTAAAACAGCCTGCAGTGCCTAACCATGCACTCAAATAGAAATCTATATGCTAAGTTAAGAAATACTTTGATAAAAGACATTTTTTTTCCCAGAACTTAAGCAACTAGTGTCATGAACACATAACAGTTAACAAGCCTTTCTGTTTATAGGTCCTAAAAGTAGTAGCTGAAACATATTTCTCCTGAGATAACCAAAGAAAGTGTGATGTATGTGAAAGAGTATGGCACAGCAGGTCTAGACCTTGTGACAAAGTTCTCTATGACATAGCAGTGTGATTTTCTTCACCTTTTTAAAAGTTGGGTTTCAAATCGGTTGTGCTGGGAATGACACAACTATATGTATTTACTGGGGAAGGAGGGTGCTAATTTCATCCAATATAATTCTATACAGGAGATAGACCTGGTCAGTTTATCCTGACGATGCTGGTAACTTGAATTAAAACTGCAATTTTAGAAGTGATTTAATAAGTACTTACGATGGGAGAGCTATTAACAAAGGAAGACTTCAGTGAGAATATCAGGAAAAAACTTCCAGATAGTGAGATGTATTAGTCTGAGGAATAGGGATTAGGTGGAAATTGCATTGTCTGAAATTTTTAAAAATAGTCTCCTCAAAATGTAAGTGAACCTGTAATTGCAACTATCTTGCAATGATCAGAAGACTAACTTATTCTGCAGCGTCTATACTCATTTACTCCTTCGTGTATTATTCTCACCACTTGTTCAGAGTCTGTCCTGACCAGGTGTACTCAAGCAGCTACAAAGTTCAAACACTGTGTCTCTCAGCTGCAACAACATATTAAACACTTCCACTGTTAAATTCACAACTGGCAATGGCTTAACTGACAAAATCCTATACCTAGACTCAAAACATCATATCTACTACACTTGAGAAAATTAAGGGCTCTGAAATATTCACTCCCTCATTAAAATTAATTCATGTAGAAAAAAAGGAAAGAAAGCCTTGTATGCATTTTTGGTAGCTAGGGTGAAATAAGCAAATAATGCGTAGCAAGAACACATGCAGCGTGTACCAGTACACCCCATAATGAATAAGGTAGTACAAAAATGTGGGACAACTTATTTGCTTGTCTGTTTTCCAATACTGTAAAAACTGAAAATGGTACCAAACTTGTTCTTAAATTTAGGAAGAAAAAGGAAGAAAAAAAAAAAAAAAAAAAGGAATAACCATATGAAACATCTAGGCAGTCCTGGAAAATAAAATAGAATCAGGTGGCATGGGTAGTTAGTATTCACTCTTTGACTTATACCTGACCTAAAATGCAGTGCATTAGACAATGATTTATGATAGTGATTTATTCAGTGCTTTCAAGAATACGGACAATGCAAAAATTAACTGTGCCTTTTAAATTTACAACATACTTTAAGGAAAAATTAAGGTCACGCACTTACGGACGGACTCCTGTTAAGACACAAGAACTTACTGTAGTTTTGCTGCTGTAAGAATGAATACTGTATCAAGGTATTTTAACACTACCTAAACTAACCTTCAAACACAAAACAGGAATCTAATAGCTTGACTTACGCATATTCTGGTAACTAATCCAAAGAGCTTGCGGTGGTACAGATGCTATCATATAGTGGTGCCATCAGTTGGATCTCTTGAATGGATTTTGCTGTCAGTCTGAACAAAATTATGGAACAACTACTTTGTAATGAGCTGTCTATTCACTTGTTTAGTGAATTGTAATTCTTCCTGTACGAATTGGCAATAGAAAAACGAGCATGATGTTCACTTACTGCAATGGGAGAAAATTGGCCATCTCACAACCTGTTTGGCTTTCAAACTAGACTGCCTAAACTGTCCCAGAGCACCTAGGCAGTGCTCTTGAATAAAATCAGGCTATTGCTAAACACACAGTGTTTGAAAAAAGTCAAAACAGAAATATCTCTCTATGAATTATCTAAAATTTAAAAATGGAAAACAGGCATATGTCCACTGCTTCTTAATGCCAATTTCCACACTCACACATTAGTTGAGGTAATTGAGATCAATCCTCTCCTGCACCTGAGAGAGAAAGGAGATGCTGAGTAATTGGCTGCATTTTTGAGCCAGACAAACCCTAGCCAGAGATAGAATTACATCCAAGCAGCTTTACCTTCCCCTGATGGCTTGCAAGCTTTAATGAACCTTGCACCAGTGCAGTGGGCTCAGACTCCTCTCTGCAGAACGGAATGAGGACATGGAACCTGTGAGCTTGCCCTTGAGCAGAAATGTCTCTCTAAAGGAGATCTCTTCTATTAACTATGGCCTCTCTACCTACAAGTGGCTATCTCAGCCTACATTACTGCCACTGCTATTCTCCTGCATGCTGTTCATTGCATTTGAACATGGGTGAAAAAAAACACTTTGTTCTGCCTCTGTGCTCTACTCCCTAGCTATCTCCCAGCAAAGATGTTCATAGTAGCATGCTTCGGTTAACATGTTGCATTCAACCCACTGAATTACTCTGGGGACAAAATGGCAGTACTTGCAAAACTTCCTCCCTTCCTGTGCCCAGCAACAACACATGGGGTGGACTGCAGCCTTTGAAGGAGAGGTTATGACACTGGGAGACTGCAGAAATTGAATTTCTCATTACAAAGTACTGGTATAGTCTGTGTATGGGAATTGGTATGGTGATATTATTCGTTGTGTTTTTAATTCAAACTGTTTGTACCTGAACAGTTTTGAGTAACATTTTTGATGAGGTGCTACTAGGAGAGCCTTTTTAGCAGGGTGACATCCTGTTTGTATCCCACATAGGAATGAGCATCTAAAACTGAGAATTAAACATCATAACTTCTGTGGAAACCTCAAGGAATTGGAAAATCAATACGCCTTTGACTCCTTCCTTCTGCACAAGAGCACTCCAACCACAGCCAGCTCTCATCTACTCATTATTAGAGTAGAAATATTCAATTGTCTTCCTTGGATAATGCACACACAGAAGTTCTCTTAGGTCAGGGCGGCATCAGAAAGTTTGTAACAGACTCTCCCAAATAAGTATGGATTATTGTCCCCTCACCCATTAGTCCTTGAGACCCAGTGTTTACTTCTAGGTAACATCAAGCTATCCATTTATTTTTCATGCACTAATCTCCCAAGAAGAATCCTTAACAAACAGAGCAACTCTTTGTTCTTAATGTAATGAAAGCAAAACTCACTTTTGCCAGACTTGTAGCCAAATGCCTAGATAGGATCATGTGTTTAAAAAAAAAAAAAAGAACCAAAAAAACTAACATATCAGGGAATCACTGCTTCTGTTTGCCTGAGCATGAGTATTTGAAGAGAATTTATAAACTCGCATTACTTAAAAATTTTCTACAGAAGCCTTGTCAAGGGCATGTGAAATAGAAACACTGGTCTGACAGTGCCCAAGAATGACTGGCAACAGGCCTAACTCATTATTTTATCAAGGATCTGGCAGTCAATCAATAGGAAATTATCTGTGCTGTATTGACATAAATCATAATTGGTTTCCCATGAATGCTATGCCAAATCCTCAGCAGAATGAGTTACTGTATGCTTTATGCCAGTTTTCTCTCTTATCAGTGCAGCTCAAATCCTTCTTTGAATGCAGTTAAACAGTAGTATCCCCAGCAGAGCAATCTCTTGGCAATGCAAGATCTGCCATACCTAACCCAGTATTCTGCATCTAACCACAGATAATAGCTGATATCTCCAACATCAGGATGAAAATGCACCCATTCAGTTATGCATTATAAGAAAACAGATTTAAAGATGCTATTCTTCCCTAAGTAGGAAATGTGGCTGCATCTCCTTTTCACACTCTGCAGTTTTTATTAAACATCTGCATATGTACATTACCTACCTATCAATATTGCATTGCAATCTTGTACTAAATACACTGGCCGAGAATTGATTTCTCGTTATTTTCTCTTAGATCATAATGGAGCACTGCAAAGCAGCGTTTTTATTTGTACCCTGTACCTCACCTGGCAGGTTCACCCACAGGTTCAAGAGTTACAGAACGCCATGGTATCAAACTGTCTTTTTAAATGTTTCTACTCACACTTTTCCTATCAGATGAGCAAACATCTGAGGAGAAATGGCACAAAAAGTAAGTCAGCTTTGCCTTTGAAGGTTAGTTGCCTTGCTCACAATCAGCTGAAGGATGGAGATTGCCTTGCTAATGCAAGGAGTGCCAGCAGAATTTTTAAAATTTCACAGCTTTTGTGATGTTCAGTGCTGATGGGGGTGACACCAGCCTCTCATTCCCCAGAGCTTTGCTTTTTTCCCATTGGAAAGACCGGAAAAGCAGTAATGCAAACTGCTTTCTGACTTTCAAGAGGAAGTCACAGAATCTGGAGCAGATCTTGCCTTGCAGGGCTGTTGCTGAATGGCTAAACTGAGCTGCTCACGCCAGATTAAAAGAAAAGCAGCTCCACTGAGTTCACTGAAATTAAGCTAAACTCAGACTAACGCAGTAGTAACGCTGCAGTGAATATCTCCTCCTGTTTTCTTTCTTCCCTTTGTTTTGGTATTTAGTATATTTTCTCATGCTTTGAGCACTATCATCCTACTCTGAAATTCTTCATAGATTAATAACTCCTGAACTAGACAAACTGGCAAACTGGCATTTAGGAACTCTGTGTCTTTTTCTTTCTTCTCTTTCTTGTCCTTTTTTTTTTTTTTTTTTTTTTTTTTGGTCTTTTCTCAACAAGCTGTTCTGAGTGGAATAACACATTCCAGGAGGTACTACCGTCAGCCAAAATAAGCATACTTTGTATCTGTTCAGGCATGAGGCATACATCTTAGATGCACTTATATTAACTCACTAACCAGCCCAGACCCAAGACTTAAAAATGGCCTGAAATTTCTTGGCACTTGAATAATGGACTTAAAGCAACATCATAAGCTAACAGTTTGTTGATTAAAAACAAGCCAAGTAAAGCACATACGTGTGTAAGTGCTTGATTTAAATGATTGTTCACACATAGGTTAAATGAAAATATACACATTTCTGCAGCATAGCAATTTACTAGACACACTGAGACAACAGTAAGAACTTTTTTCCCATTTTTAGAAATACGGTACTTAATAAAGGCCTGTATAATACACCTAGAACAAACTATTACATGGTTTTTTAAATACCTTTCTGCCGCAGGTTCATCACTATTAATCACTAGGGACAATTCCTCCAGTATACCAGTGTCTTCACTTCACATAGTTTTTCTGCTACCATTGATATGGCAGAAATGGAAGCATGTGATGGCAGAAGTTGTTCAAAGTTTTGAAGTATAAGAATCAGTTCAAAAACTGGGGGTCTTTTGTTTTGGTCCTCGTGTCTACTGAATGTTATTACTAGTGTACTGGCTCAGCTTTCCAGTGCTGTTTTTGAGAGCCTCCGACATACATCGGGTGTACTCCTTACTCTCACAGAATCGTGGTTCTGGCGTGGATCATTAGGAAAAAACATGGGATCATACAGCATTTCCACCACAGTTTTTTCTCTCAAATATTGGATGCCTTTCTCCACAGTATCCCACTTTCTCATCTTTGGTTCCAGACTGTCTTTGTAAGGATGTCTCTCCTTTACAGCTACTCAGATTCGTTCCCAGGGGGTGGTGACTCCATTCAGACATCTAGTAATCCCTCTGTCTATGACTGGGTCTCAGGCAATGCTTCCTAGTTGGTGAGCTTTGTTACTATCTAGGGACACACCGTTGTCCCAACATTGCAACAACCAGGTGACAGTAGTTTCATCCGAGCGCTGTACAAACTCCTTTCTTGAGCCTTGGATTTCAGTCATCTTCAGAGGTTGATGAATAGTGGTAACAGTGACTTCTTCATCATCACTGTCCTCTCCATGTCTCTCACTTTTCTTAGTTGCCTTTTTAGGTGGTGGTGGTTTTGAGGAGGGCCCCTCAGCTGGGTCTCCCTCTTCTTTCTCTGCTTCTTCTTCTTTCCATTGTAGACATGAGGACATGTGTTTCCATTTCTGGCCTTCCACAGGGGCAACCGACATTGACACTGGTGCTTCCTGTGGCTGGTCAGGCTTGACTTGAAGGTTTCTCTTTTGCTTTGGACCTCGGTTTGGAAACAGTTTCTCTCCAGAATAGTATTAAATATATCTTGGCAAGCACAAGCCAAGCCCCAGATGATCTGTTCCTCCTCAGATCTTTCTGAGCCACTCGATCCCTTACCCAAATACTCGATGAGTTTGTCAGGATCCCACAGGTGTTCAAGAGTAAACCACCGGGCTACTAATCTCTTTCTTTCCCATTCAACATACATAATGGCCCTTAAACCTCTTCGCACTAGTTCTACAGTGGGGCAGAGATTCTTGATTGCCCGCACACCAATTAATTGTCACGGTGTAGTTCGTGACAGGGACACAAAGGAAAAAAAAAGGGGAGACGGAGGAAAAAAAACTGCGCTGTCGGTGGCCACGCGGCCGCCTGAGCTGAGCCGCGGGGGGGGGGGGGTGGGGAGGGGGGAAAGGTACGGAGATAACAGTCGGGTCTACAAAAAAAAAGACGATTCGAAGAGGAACGGTAACTTTACTGAATCTAACAAAAGTCGAACACTTGGGAGAGACAAAGTTTCCAAACCAAATCTGAGAGTTTACGTTAGAAAAAAAAACTGCGGGGCAAACACACGCGCTGCATCTCCACAGAGGGCCGAGAGAGCGCGCGCCCAGAGAGCTCCGCTCCTCTTCCGCTCCCCGCCACAGCATTAACTCCTTAACTCCCCGCATCGAATCAGATTTGAGTCATATAACTTCAAACTATTGTCAATAATAACACAGAGTGGTCTCAAAGAAGTAAGCAAGTGTTCCAATCCAACTTCATGTACTTCATGAAGAGCTGAGATTAGTTATAACTTCAAAGTATGGTAGCAACCATTTATGCTAAAATGAGAGAACAAGAGCAAGAGAGAGAACAGAGAAAGTAAAGAAATGCAAGAAAAAAAAATGGATGTCATACTGTAAAATGCAGGACACTCTCCCCCAGGACACCACATGAACCTAAATCCCAAAAGAGAAAGCATTAAACTGTCTTACTTTGACATGAAATGCTGCCAGCCTAGAAGATTTCAAAGTTGTCAAGAAAAGATACTAAAGGTGGGAGTTTGAAGCACTGTAAAGAAGAGCGATAAAGGGAATAAAGTGATTATACATTGTAGAAAAATAAGCCTAGAGAAAACAACTCAGCGAGCAGGTGAATGAGTGATCTGTTGTGATGACTGAACTGAAAAAACCAACCCCGTTATTAATATCTATATCACACTTACAGATATGATATCAGAGAGATCTTCTTTCCATGATATTGAAATATTCCCCAGAAGTATCTGAAATAATAGTAATACAAGATGAACTGTAAGCGGCAGTGGCAAATGATGAAATACAAAAACATACTTTCAGCACCAATGACAAAACCTTCATTTTATACAGAAAGATTAGCATAATTTTCTTTTGTTTTTTTTAATAGCTACATAGACAGACATATCCTAAGAATAATTTCATGCACAGCTGAATTGTCAGAAGGGTCTTAGAAAAATTTCTGAGAAGAAAAGAGTTCCGTCTCACAGAAAGAAAAACAGCATCTTGAGACATAAGCTTGATAGCTGGGAACAAGTGAGAAAAGCAAGTGTAAGCAATGCTGACTTGGATGAGGGACAAAAGTAACAGAACAGAGGACAACAACATTATAGGAAGAACAAAAAGAGAGGGAACAGACCATATTTATGAACATCTTAGCTGTCTCTGTACTAATACAAGAAGCATGAGGAGCTATCTGGCAGAGCTGGAAGTCCTTAAACAAGATGAAAATTATGACTCAATTCTCATAAGAGAGACCTGGTGGGAATATTCACATGGTTGGAATATTTAAGAGCTTATTCAGCCAGGGAGAAAGAGGGAAGAGGTGTTGCTGAGTGGCAGAATGTACAAAGATACAGACTTATATAAAAGCATCATGATAATAACAAGGAAAAAAAGCAAAGGTGTTATTCTGGTAAATGTCAACTGTCAAACAGGAGGATCAATTGCAAGGCACTTCAGGAAGAAATTAGTAAAAATCCCATGAGGTACAGGGCTTCCCAATAACAGGGAACTTGAATGCATCTCTTGGGAAGGGAACAGAGCAGAAAAGTGTCTCCATAAACTTCCCAAAGAGGAATTTTGAGTATTTTTTGATGAAAACAATCAGAAGGAAAGGAGGTCTGAATTCTAGCCTAGTCATTGTGAAGAACTATTTGCAAATGTCAGCGTGGAAAGTAAAAATAGGAGAGAAATGAGGAAACATGATTTTAAGATAATCCAGAAGGTCAGGTGGGAAAAAGCAGAGTAAATACAACAGACTGAAAAAAAAAAAAAAAAAAAAAAAAGGAATTAAAAAAACTGATAAATAAAATCCCATGGAAAACAGCTCAAACAATCTTGGAAGTGCCCACCGCTAAGTAGATAATAAAAAAAAAACTTGCAGAATATTCCAATCTCTATGTGTACCAAAAGTTGTAATGTAACAACTCATAATTAGTAAAATCACGTTATGAAATTAGATATGACTTCAAATAAGAATGAAGGGGAAACAAGAACATTCCTATAGTCCATTAGCAAGAAAAAAATACAAGGCAGAGGAAGCTAAAAGGATGGAGCACTTCACATCTTCCTGTGCTTCAGTATTCAATATAAAGTCAAAAAAAAACCAATCCAACTTAAGGAATAAGGCTATTAGATGCTTAAGGGAAAGAGAGCAGTTTCATTATTTTCATAACTGCCTAGCGGAATTCACCTGCAATATTTACAAATTGTGAAATATGGAATAATAGAATGGCTTAAGTTGGATGGGATCTTTATGGCCACCCTGTTCCACCTCCCTGCTGCCAGCTACCAGATCAGGCTGCCTAGGGCTATTCACCCAGAACTGGAGCATCCACAGTGTCTTTGCACAGCCTGTGCCAGTGCCTCACTGCCCTCTGAGAATTTCTTCTTAACATCTAGCCTAAATCTCACCTCCTTTAGATTATAGCCATTCCCCTTCACCCTATCTCTATAAGCCCGTATAAAAAGTCACTATCCCTCCTGTTTATATGCTCCCTTCAAGTACTGGAAGGCCACAATGAGGTGATTGCCATGAGAAAGCTTTCATAGATGATGGGTTGGGAAAACTGGAGAAGGTCAAACTTGAAGTTCCCTATTTATAAAAACCAAGTCTGGAAAGAATCAAGTGAGTGGTCAGGTGAATTTGTCAAGAACAAATCAAATCAAACCCATCTAATTTTCCTCTTTGACAGGAAACAGATTTTGTGGATGGAGATTTCAAACAATTTCATTTTCAAAAGGCTCTTGTCATTGTCTCACATGGCATAACAAGGAAGCTAGGGAAACATGATCAAGGTGAAACTACCAAGATATGGGAAGAAAAAACAGTCAAAAAGTGGAGTTCGTTGTCAAAAAAGACAGTGCAGGATGTATGCTTTTTACATTTTTTATGTTATATAGCAAATTAGAAAACAGGGTTAAAATTCAAAATGACCTTAAAAGACTGTAGAAATGTACTGTAGAAATACTTCTAAAATTTTAAGACTTAGACATGAATAATCACCTGCCTAAATAGATATAAAACTACTAACCTGGTAGCAAATTTGCAGGAAAGAATCCTTCAATATGATAAATGATGAAAAGCTGAGTATTAGTCACAGATCCCACACTGCTTAAAAAGGTAAACATTGAATCGAGTTGTGTTAAGAGAAGCACTCTTCATGTGACACATGGAATATTTCTTCCTTTCCATTTCCTTGAATTATTTTTCTTTAGAAGATATTCTTTAAGTAATACCAGTTTAGTACAATAAGAATGTATCCAAATCCTCTTTCTAGAGAATAATGATATATTGATTGAATTATTTCTCTACTGAGTCTGAATTCATATTGGCAAAAATATAAAGATGCTATCAGAATCTGTGATATGAATATACATATATTTTTCATGCACAGGCGGTATTTGAAAGAATTAACAAAACTCATCATCGAATGATGGTAGGAAGAAGGCAGCAAGATTAAAATCAATTAAAAGTAAAGTGAAAGTAAGCATTCTCTATTGTCTTATTAAACCCTATCATGTTGTTAACAAGCATAGCATTGCCTTTTACAAAGCAAATGATAACAAATTAATTGCACCTTTAGCTATATATATATACAATTGCATTTTCACCCTCATGCACTGCCACATTTCAAATCATAGTGGAATCTCATTTCTTGGCTTCCTTTATTGAAGATGAAAGTGAAAAATATTTTGTAGAAATGTAGAGAAAATTATTTGTCACGGTACTGTTAACTGTGAGCCACTATTTTTTTACCTTCAGCCAGCTTGATATAGCCTCCAGTTCACCCAGCTGCTGGCTTGTAACGACAAATAAATCTCCCAGCTGCTTAGATATGGTTTCCACAGATATGTTAGAATCTGTTCTGTTGGGTTTCAAAAACATAAGCAATCATAAAATTCTACCCAGAAAACACAAGTCTGAATGGATTTTCTGAAGGTTTCACATTTCGTATTGGCATAAAGGACCTTGTTCAAATATTCAACTCTGGAAAATACCATTAGGGTTACATGTCTTGTGCTAATATCTGGATATTTCTACATCACTTGGAGATCAGTTCCCCAATGCGAAGGTTAAAACAATGAAGATGATTGAAGACGTGCTCAGAAGGATTTATTGTCTTAGCAAGTTGTCTTTTTTTTGTGTTTTTTTTTTTTTTAAGACACTGATCAAAGAAAGAGAGAATGAAAGTTTCTTTAAGATGATATATATGTGTCATATATACGTATTTGTATATATACCTATATAAAGATACCAGAAATTAAGCAATGGACAGTTGCTGCCATCACTAATTGCATGCAGTTGGCGTGGCAACTCTTTGCTACCTTCTTTCCTATAGTTCTGAATACTATGTAGCATGGTGGTTCTGGTTTACTCCTGAGAACACTGAAATTACTACAGAATATCTGAAAATATTTGCAGATTTGTGTAAAATGAGCTTTCCTTCAGTTCTCTATAAAATACAGTAAGAAAAAGTGCAATATTTTTAAAGATTACCAACTACAAAATATTATGTACCCTCTAGAGTTTCCTGAAGCTTTTAAACATTTAGGGAAAAAAAAAAAAAGGCAGGGAATATGTTGTAGACAATGCCCATTCAAACGCTTAATAAGAAATTTGTCATAGAAAGGTAATTTTAAAGAGACCACAAAGGACCATAATATTCTGATAAATGAATTACTTGTTTGCAACACTATAAATAAATGTGAGGATGACTGATAAGCTAAAATCAAATCAATCAGTTCCCTTCAAAGTCATTTTTATGTTGAAATAATATATTCTGAAGCTGATTAACACAACTTTTAGCCTCCATACCTTTAGTCACTCAAGCTTTCTTCTTTTTAATGTTGTTTTTAGGCTCGACCAAACTCCATTTTTATTATGTCAACTATTCAGTGACAGAAAGAAGCCTTCATTTTCATTCAACACTATAAAGAAGACAAGGACAGTATAGAAACGGAGGCATTTAGAATAAAACAAATACATCCTGGACATCTCACAAATGGAAGTAGGCTTTTTTAAATCAATAAAACAACATGTGTGAATTTAGATATCTAAGTTGGAATGGCTTCTACATTTTCCTCCTTCCCTTTCAATTTCTCTAGCTCATCTGTTTCCGCGATATTTGCTCTTCAGCAACATGTGCCAAACCTCAGCAAACAAAGGTGCAAGGATGCTGGACTGCCCATGTATTGAAATGCACTCTAACAGGGAATATAGTCTGTGTGCTGGATTGAGGATTAATCAGTCACAGATTTAGTGCTCATCACTGATATATATGACTTCGGACAAATCTTTTGACAGAACTGTTTCTTCCAGTGATTAAAGAAATAATAAGTTTCCCACTTCAAAAATAAAATTGAAAGGTTTTGTTATTATTATTTAAAAATATCATGAAAGTGATGAGACAAAAACTTTAATATGATTTTATATTTGAGCATGAAGACGTCACCATCTTAATGATAATCCTATGGCTGTTCCACACCATCAGGCTATGTTAAGGCTATACAGGTGCTCTAAGCATGCTGTTCTGTGCTAAGGAACATTTTGATATCTTCTGAAACAATCTGAAACCTGTACATTCTGACAATGATAATGTTTAGATTTTTAAGAACAATGTAGCTTTTAAACTTTTTTTACTAGTGTTATGTTCTTAGCCCCATAATCCAGTTTAATGGACCTTTTTTGGTATTTATCACACATAGTGTAATAGGTAGCTTCAAGCATAGATCAGTCTCAATCTTTTCCTCAGAAATTTTGCATCAAATATGTCACAATTGTAAGGTTCAAGGGAGCAAAGCCATGGGTTATGAGTTGTCACTAAAGTAATGCAATTGCACAGCCAAATATATTTGGATATTTATACAGAGGAAGTACCACAGCTGTTTACTATTTGTAAAGGATTTGACTGATAGGAGAACAGTGCTTTAGAGAAACAAATGAAAATAGACATAGGATAGCTGGAAGCCACAAGGCAGCTGTTGGAAAGGTAACAAAGAGGATGAAGTAACCACAGAGAGAGAACAGGAAGTAGGAGGGCTGTGAGAGGCAAATGCAGCCAAAGTCCCTGAAGGTGCAGAGGAACCATATCCTAAAGCTGGGAAGTAGGAGATCCTGAGAAAGGAGCCAGATGAAAGAGAGAATGCTGTGATGTGAATCCATTGTTCAATAAAAGCTTATTTCCGCATCTCTGCAAAGCAACTTCTAACCAGATCTGTCACTTATGTTAGTAACATGCCAAGAATTCTCTCTAAATAGAGCTAAAAACACAACAGAGACCATGAGCTTCCAAGCCTGCTACTTTAGTAAAGTTTAATAAAACTTCATTATAGGATATGGGTGCAAGAGCCAACATCAGTCCCCTGCTAGGCCCTGTAAGAGCAACAGAAGTAATCTGTGATTCTTCAGAAGTCCATCCAGGAAGAACTCTCATCACATCTCCTAGCAGGTGCTAGAAGGAAATTACTGCTATTAAGCAGCCAATTAATGCCCAGTTCCAGACAGAGCCATCTGTCCTCAGGATATGTACACTGACCTGAGCTGGGAATGTCCACTTTGCATTGCTGCAAAGACTGGTTGTTCTAGAGTATTACCTGGTACTGAGAGATCTGCTGAGAACAGTGGAGCCCAGAGCCAGCATCTGACAACCAATGCATGCTATGACCAAAAAAACCAACACAACTCAAAAAAAGTCCATGTTAGCTGAGTTTGAGTCAAACTTCATTTAGTTTATTTAGGTCCAGTCTCACTTATCCTTACATGTATGATTTTGAAATTTCTTAAGTAACTCTGATTTAAGCTTGTTTGGTCTTCCCTGAAAAGGATGAACCAGAGTGAATCTCTGTCTTACTGCAAGTACTCTAACTCCAGAAGGGAAGCAGTGCAATTAAAGCAGTATGTAGAGATAGTCCTGAGGGACTGGGAAACTGGGATGTATCAAGGAAACGAAAGGACAAGGTGAGGAAACTCCATTCCTAGGGATAGGCTGCATGCTCTGTGGAGGCTGCCAGATGCTTCCTATCAGCTAAGACAGGCACCAACCTGGGTTCCTCCTGTAAGGATCAGGTGGCTGAGAGTTTTGCTGATGTTGAGAACTTTGCACTGGCAAAATCTATCCACAGTGCATATTATTTTTCCTAAATGCCAGTTATATTTGATAAGGAATGCACAACACTAGTCATGATTGTTCTTGTTCTGTACCAGAGCTAAACTTCATTATTACCACTTTGCCTACTTTCTGCCTCCTATATCATGTATTAGGCACTCAGTCCAGCAAAAGCCCAAATGTTCTTGCAGAGGGCTATTGCTGCTGTTCTGGGACGAGGATATAATATCAGTCAAAAGTCACTTTGTACACAAGTATATGGGCAAATCTAAACCTACCCCTCAGAGCAAGTAAATAACATCTATGTGCACTGAGTCAGCACCACTACACAGACTCCAACTACAATGCATTTTATCATCTTCCAGTCTAGAGAGAGGACCAAATTAGAAAATAAAACCAAATAATAGCACTTAGTTTAAAAGTTATGTCTTCCTTCCAGCGTGGTCATAATACACTTTCCAAAGACAGCAGGCAAACAGAAAAGTGATGTTATTTTATAAAGAAGTAAAATCCTATAAACATGCTATACTATCCAGCTAATTTTTTCTGTGTTTTCTGGCATTCTTCTACAGGCAGAGAACTCAAACCTATCTTAGAGCACCCATAGGTGAATAAAATGTGTTTTAGCTATACACATTTAAAAGATCATTAAATACATACACATTTTGCCAGGTTCCCCAGGTGGAACAAAGTCATTTTGCATGGTCTAGCTACTAGCAAAGGAAAATGTCTCACTGCATCTCTCTTGCTTCTGCCGTACTACTAGAAAATAAAACTTTTTAAAACATCTTGTGTTTGTTTAAGCACTGTAGCTTTCATAAAATCATCTCTCACTCATGGAAAGTCAGGAATTCTGACCCAGCCCATTAGAGGAAGCACTAAGTGACTAGTTGGGGCCCCAGCCTTGTTCTAGAGCTCTGCAGCACACTAGGGCAAGGGAAGCCAGGAGCTGGCCATGCTAATAATCTCCCTTTACTCAAGATGCAGACAGCTTCTCTCTGCCTCCAACCATGTGCAACTGAAAGGCCACTGAAAGGAGGTTATCTCTTGAAACTGGGCTGCTTTCTGAGAAGGAATACTGCATAGCCAGGAGCACCTTCACCAGTTGTATGAGTTCAGCTCTTCTTTCTGTATATGACTATTTGCTTCCCTGTGAATACTTTGCCTGGTATTGCTAAGAATCTATCAGAAGCAATTTTGATTTTTCATAAGCATGAAGATAGCCTCTCAGTCTTTTTTTTTTTTTCAGTCTTCTCATATATAGGGTTGCTGTTATGTTTCACACCTCCACCAGCAGCAGATCTCCCCATGTTTATCTTTTCCACCTCTAGTTTGTCTTCCAGTTCAAATTGGAGTACTGGTACTATGTTCTGCAGTATGCAATAATCCCAGCTAACATCATAGATTTCTGATTTCACTTGAAGATTCCAACAGTACTGAATTTCTATTTCTCATTTAGTTTGCTTTATTTCTCTTCTGTTCTATTCTCCTTTCCTGGCTCTTGTGCCATATTTTTTTCCTTTCTCTCACATCTTATTAGTTTAGATGTGTACAAGATGCTGGAACTAAAGGTGGGAAAGTGTGGACTTTTATTTATTTGACATTACATCAAAAGCCAGAACTGGCTGACGCTACTTTCAAAGGCCAAGGGATTCACTTCTGTCTGATTTTTCATAGCACAGATACCTGCTGAAGCTCTTCTAGAAGGTACTGAGGATAGAAATATTTTCTATTAGCTTACCAGTTATTGATTTATTAGGGCACCCTTCCTAGGATTTCTGCAGCTAAACTCACCAGTGGTCATTGTAGACAGGATTAGAAGAAAATGGTTTAAGTCATGGCAGCAGTTCAGATTTGACACAAGAAATAGAAATCAAGGCTCCAAAAGATTCAGATGAGCGTATATTTCTGCAGTTTTAGTATATCAACAGAGCCGTCTGCTGTGTCAAGAGACCCAGCTGCAGAGGCTAAGAACTAAGGGCTGTCTCTGCTCCACAAATCCTCTGTAATTTTTCCATGTTAGGCACAGCAGTCTGCACCTCAGCATGGTCTCCAATCTGTGCTGCAAAGGCACCAGCAAGATGATTATCACTGTTTCAGTAACACATATTTCTACCTGTCTGCTCTGAACTCCTTCAGAGTAACAAACAAGATAAATGCTGAGATTATTACTAGTAATAATCTATAAATATTGGTGAAATGATAACATTTTCCACTTGGTGGCAGATATTGCTTTTAAAAACAAGCACAAAGCTCAAACGACACATTTAATGCAGTTTTCTCTTACAGAGAAAGAGCTCAGCAGTGCCTGATGGGTGAGAGCCCTGTTAGATGCAGAGCTGAGCTACACAGCTTTGGGCAAGGACATGTCCCAGGAGTGTGGAGGGCAGCCATGCATGGTCATACTTCCTCACAGCTTTCTTGCCCACTCAGCCCCATTAGTGTTCTCTGAGAGTGACAGACACAAAAGCCCTGGCCCTTTCAGATGATCAGAGCATCCAGATCTGCTTTGGATACTGAAAGAGTCATTTTATTCCATCCCTGCCTTACTCTTGCTACCTCCTCTCCTCTGACTATCTGCTATTGGTACCTCTTCGAAGCAGGGCACTACTTACAGAATCAAAGAATCACAGAACTGTAAGGGTTGGAAGGGACCTCTAGAGATCACAAAGTCCAACCCCCTGCCAAGGCAGGCTCCCTAGACCAGGTTGCACAGGTAGGTGTCCAAGTGCGTCTTGAATGTCTCCAGAGAAGGAGACCCCACAGCCTATCTGGACAGCCTGTGCCAGTGCTCCGTCACTTTCACATGCACATTTGTGTGGAACTTTCTATAATGGTCTGTGGACATTTCCCCTTGTCCTATTACCACATACTGCTGAGAAGAGCCCAGCCTCATCCCTTTGCCTCCCGCTCCTTAAATATTTATAGATGTGGATCAGACCCCCTCTGAGTCTTCTTTTTCAAGGGTGAACAGACCCAGGTCTCTCAACGTTTCCTCATAAGAGAGGTGTTCCATGACTTTTATCATCTTTGTGGCCCTCCACTGGACTTTTTAAAGGAGATCTGTCTTTTTTGTACTGGGGAGACCAGAAATGGACACAATAAAGTGTCACAAAACTGGACACAGTAAATAGTCTGGGTGAATTGTTATTCTCTCTCAGTACCATCAAGTTTTTGCAGTGTTTTATGCTACTGGGGTGAGAATGGATCAAAACTCTTGCTTCTATGATCTCACCGTTGTCAGAATTAAGAGGACAAATTTTAATCTAAAAGCTGACCATTTACATTCCAGAATATATGAATCTACCTACCAGAGAGACTACTGTACCTTCAGTCAGATTGCTGTCTAAAATGCAGTTCATTGTATCAGCTGGCATGCAGTTGAACAATTAAATTCATGAATGCTTGAGGCATTTTGCCATGAAAAAAAAAATCTTAATAAAAATGTTAATTGTTGAGATAGACTCTTTTCCTGAAAATACAGCAATTTCTTCCAAGTAGAAGTTAATATTTCTTCTCAAATCACAATCATTATTTGTAGATCTGTGAATACTTCTTGAATATTGCATAAACTGGAAAAAGTAAAATAAATAAAATCACTTCATGCAGTGATAATATCTCTCTCTTGAACAGAGGGATATTGTTGAAAATAGCTTTGTCATAGACTGTCATAGTCTGAGATGTTCTTTATGTCACAAGACCCCTCCATTTTTACATCATTCTTTCATCTCTAGTATAACTTATGCATGTCTCAACAAAGAAGAGAACCTGAGGCCATGACATGAACATTTGTAGCTGACGTTTATTTTGAACAGTACTGCACACACTGCAACGCATCCTCTCGGCACAAAGCTACACTCAGAATTCCCTACTTTCCCCACTGAATGGGGAACAAAGTGCTTCCACCTAATTATTCTGACCTTTCTGCAATCTTGAATTGACTCAGACTATTCAAGGAGCAGAGAAAGAGGCTCTGTTTTTGCTTCAGTAATGTGTTGCTTGGTGGTAAAATAGACCTCTGACACTGTAGTCGCTCTCTCCAGCATTCCTTTCCTCTTGGGCCCCAGTCTGATGGAGAAAAAACAAAAGAAAGCAAGAGAATATATAAACAATTCCTGTGCAGCTATGTATCAGTGTTAAGTGTGACTCTTTGCCATGAATTTAACACCAATGAATCACATCCCAGAAAGAGTATAGGCTGCTGCTTGGTGATGCTAATGAAACCTCCCTTCCTTCTTATTTGGAGCACTTCTATTTCAAGAAATAGCTCAGGAAGAAAGGATGGCTTTCTCTCAGCCACAGAGTACTACACTACATAGATGAGTAATGGGTAATGGGCTCTATGCATGGTATAAGGATCTAGCTGAAGAACTGCCAAATTACTCTCTATTATTTGAAAAGTTGTGTTTGTCAGGTAAAGACACTGGTGACTGGAAAAAGGGAAACATTACTCCCATTTTTAAGAAACAAAGACTTGGGGAGCTACAGGCCAATAAGCCTCGCACCTGTATCTGGGAAATTGTGGAGCAAATCCTCCTAGAAGAGATGTTAAGGGACATGCAGGACAACCAGCATGAATTTACTAAGGGCAGATTGTGGTTGGGCCTTCTACAGTGGAGTGATGGTATCAGGGGACAAAGGAAATGTAACTGATATCATCTACCTACAGTTCTGCAAGACCTTTGACATTGCCCCACACTGCATCTTTATCTTGGGGCTGGTGGTCTTCAGCAACTTTATCAGTGACATAGATCAAGCGGGATCAAGTGCACCCTCAGAAATTTTGCTGATGGCAGCCACTGAGTGGTGAAGTTGATACAATAGAAGGAAGGGATGCCATCTGGAGTAACCCAAACAGGCTTGAAAGGTGAGCTAAATTAGGTTCAAGAAGGCTAAGAGCAAGGTGTTGCCCTGAGTAGCAGCAGACTGGGAGAAGAACTCACTGAGAGCAGTCTGACCTAGTGTGTGGAAACCCTGCCCAAGGCCAGGTGGTTTGAACTAGATGATCATTAAGGCCCCTTGCAACTAAGGCATCTATGATTTTTTTTTTCTCCTGCCTCAAAACCAGAATTCTATTGTATATCCACTTTCCAAGTAGTCAGCATGGTACTGCCCCAATGCTAAGTCAACTGCACCATGCCCACAGCAGGGAGCATGCTTTACTGTTTTGAAAAAGACTTGAAGTTAGTGAGATACATTTTCTTTCTCAATACTTTATCTCTTACCCATCATGACCTTCTCAGAAGTGTTATTTTTCTCTTTCTGTTTACTTTTCCATGGCTCCCTCACTGTCACTAGTATTAGTGACCAAGTGCGGGTATAACTGTCTAAAGATTTTTTCCTTCTAACTCTATTTCTTTCTTCTTCCCAAAGAAGAAGAAACTACTTCAAAAGTAGTTATGATATTAATTGGACATGAAATTTTGAAATTTCACTCAGAATGCCACCTTTGTGCCACCTGTCCCACTCATGTTTTTGATACCTTGCATCAGGTGTGACTAGGCTACTGGCTACATCACAGAAAAACAAACTGGTAAGTGAAAAATGACATGACTACAAATGTAGAAAATCACAAGTAATCTGCACAGTTTAGCCCACATACCTGTTTTTTTATTTTTGTTTTTGTTTTAATTATTTATTCCCTGGCATTTTTGTGCAACATTAGAAAATTCCCTTTTCAAACCAGTTGGACTACTGAATACCCATGCCATCTGCTTAAATATCTAATTTGCAGTATGCCATCTATATGACCTTCAGTTTTCAAAGCATCTTATAACCCATCAATCTGTGCACCTGGCACAATATCCTCTGTGTACCTGATAAGTAGTTGGCACATTTTAACCTCTCTCATAATACACAGTGAGTATTTTCTATGCTCATCACAGCTTTCTTTTCTGCTTCTTCACATGTCTTCTTTGCTATTAGAGGACACCACAATGAATTTGTCAGATTTAGAGTCATTTTCATCTGACATTTTGCAAGAATCCATTTGCTCTCAGCACTCCATGTTATTATATCTTATCTGTTTTTTACCTGTCATGAAGACTATGTTAGAAAATTCCAATTTTGCATTTTTTTTTAATGGGAAAAACTGCAATCCAGCAACAAAATAGAGGCTACAAAAAGTATGCAGGACAAAATACTGTGGAGTGAGAGCATTATTCATGCAGGTGCTCACCACGTGGTATTCTTCATAAAAATAGTATCTGCTGCTGTCGTCACCAGAATTCTCGAAAGGAATGAACAAAGGCAAACAGCTTGCTACGTGCTCCAGATGGGGTTAAGTGAATGTCTGCCCCTTAAAGCATGTTCTGAAAAGTTTATATGTCATGTCCTTGAGCTGCCTGGCTGTGAATGATTTTTCAAATGTATTCAGCATTTCCTTTCTTACTCCCATCCAGTTAGATGCTGCTGATGCAGCAGTAACAGGAATGTGACTTATGTTAGAAGGGAAAATGCTCACCCAGCACATGGGCAACATGTGTCACAGGCAATAGACCAGTCCAAGCAGATAGTAAGAGGAAAAAAGATGTTTTGGAGCTCTGATCGCTAGCAGAAAATGAAGGGCTGTATCTTTCAGAGAAAAATTTCAGGGAAAGAGGGCTTTGTGGTGAATGAGAGGCAGTATAAGAACCACACCAGGATGTCTGCCTTGTCGGCCCTTCCCCTGATCCTTACCCATAGAGATTCAACCTTATAATCCCGAGCCACAAGCTCAATAACAACAAAACACTCTCTAACATAGACAGCCGTGCCACCCCTCCCCCCCCCCCCCCCCCTTCCTTGCCTATCCTTTCTGAAGAGCTTGTAACCATCCATTGCAGCATTCCAGTCATGGTAGAGAAGTTAAGTCTGCTAAGACCAAAATAAACATTTTCCAGTCTCAGTTAAATTCTGGCAAACAGGTCTTGACACTGTAAGTGTAACTCGACAGGAATTTTGTGGTAAGAGGTTGCTTGACTAGAAAGAATGGACTGGTAAAAACTGACCATTAAGTCCAAAGTACATTTCCAGGTTGAAAGAAGAGAAGAACTCTTGTAGGATAGATAGTCAGTATGATATCTCAGGCCTTGCTCTCTCAGACTTTGGTCTTTAGTCAGGTTAGCCTGGTGAGAGCATGGGTCTATAAAGGTTAGTTTGTCATCAGCATTACATATGCTTCTGTTTATGCACAATGAATGTGCAGCTGTTTATGTCAGGAGACAGATTTTTCATAAATTAAGACACAGGCTTTGATTGCAAGAAAACAGTAGCGCAAATGTTTAAAACTTGTTGCCCTCCACAACACTGGAGTTCCATTCATCTCTATATAGTGGTCAAAGTGTTTATTCTTTACCACAGAGTTCTCAGTTGCATTCAGTTATAAAGAAGGAGGGACACTTGGAACCTGACCAGAGCTGGAGTGCAGCCCTCATGGTGCATGATGGCCATGCCATTTGATGTCAGCCAGTTATTACCAGCTAGCAGCCATCTCTTTCACCATTTCCACGCTTTACCTGACATGACTTCCCACCCGCTATAAAAATCCTCCACCTTCTCTTAAGCCTCACAGCTTCTAGTAACCTGCTGTCATCTATGAAACCAGGATCAAAGACAACAAAAGTGCCTGTCTAATCTTGAATGTAATCCTCCTTATGCAGGACTGTGCTCAAGTTGTAGGCAGCAGTGCTGCAATCCCTTCTTTGAACTCGGGTCTTAAGGTATCCATGTCTCTCACACTGCTACTTCCACAGCTCTGTTTTGCAGCTGCTTGCTTTCTGCTGCTTGCAGTGGTAGTATATAAAGACGTGAGCAGAGTCTGAATCATAAAAGGTCCCACAGCACACAATAAAAGTATCAGAAACTGGCCTGGCATTAGGTCTGTCATATCAGTTTTCAAAATGACAGTTCTTGCTATTAAATGGTTACTGACCTCTCAGTAGCAACACAAGACAGGTGAGCAATGACAAACTTCTATAAATTTCAACATGCTGTCCTTATCTAGCACTGCACAGCCCCAGGTGATAAGATTGGCTTGAAAAAAGTGGAATTTGGAAGGCCTACAGTGCCAGGCCTTTAGGAAGCTGAAGAAAGAAAACAAATGGATCCCTTTATTTTCCCTCAATTGTTTTTGTTTGTTTGTTTGTTTGTTTGTTTGTTTGTTTCTGGGAAGATCTTTCAGCTCCCATTCATGATGTGTCTGCATGTGTTAGCTAGCATCAAGGAAGCACACCCAGCTCAGGCCATGGATTGTCCTCTGTGTGCTTTCTCTCCAAGCTTGCCAAGGCTCTTCCTTCCTTGACAGGAGATTTAACTTTTCCCCTTTAATCTTCTTAAGCTTTTTTTGGGCTTGAATATTCCAAATATTATGTAGTTCTAATTATTCCAGTAAGACACTTCAAAATCTCAAGTGCTTTTATTCCCCTAAAAGCTGGCAAGGGATGTGTAAGTTGTCTGTGCTTTGTTTCACTTACTACATGCTTTGTTCTGCCTTTCTCTCCCATTTGCCAGCACACAACCCAAATCTGCAAGTTTCCCTCTAAGCCACCCTGTGCCAAATTTTCCAGGAAGTAATCTGTAGTGCTGTGTCCCTTAAGGAGCTGTTATTCCCACAGCAAACATCTGCACTGAGAACAACAGCATAAGGAGAGATGATTAAAAGCTCTGTAGCGCTTATGTTCTTTACATCTGCTTGGCCACAATCTATGTAATAAGTAAATTTCAAAGTTTCTTCTTGGATTTTTAATCAAATCTAGGGCCATATTTGCTGCATATAGGAGTTTAAAGAAGTGATTTGCCATTTTTATGTTAGATTACACTGAATGTAACAAGCTGATGCTACTTAGCTATAGTGCATTTAGGGTAATTGCTCTAATTTAAAGTAACTTAAACTTTACTTTTTTAGAAGTGAAGCTTAAGCTTAACTTTTTCATTAAGCTTGTAAAAACAAACTATTGATTAACTTAAAAACATGTATCTGCCAGATAATTAAAGTTAGTTATAATTCACTGTGGGAAAACAGCAACAACAATAACAACAACAACAAAACAGGCATGTAACAGGAATATATTTACCTTAATACATATTTCTGTTGACTAATTATATAGAACAATGTACGTTTTTCTTCCCTGGAGTTGTGGGAAAGACTTCTATTTAAAAGAAGATCTCTGGAGAAAACAACTTTCATTTCAAAGGTCATTAGCAGAAAGAAGCCTTTGTTTTAGTCTTAGTGGAATCATTCTCCTAAGATGACACAAATATCCATAAAACACCATGATTTCATTTGGGCTTTAAAAAAACAAAAACAACTTCATTTTCCCTTGATGCAAAACAAGATTTGCTTCTTTTTTTTTTAATGTATGTGTGTGCTCTATTGGGAAACACAATAAGGGATAGATTGTTTGGCCCTGGACATTGCAAGAACATGCATGGAAGAATAATTAAAAGGTCTACCCTGGCCAAGTTGTGGCACGTGTGGGCACAAGAGCATGGCCATCTCCTCCCACTGACTGCTGCCTTGGCCCCAGGCAGAGAAGACCACGGGGCTGGTTGCTAGGAAGGGCCTGACCCCCGTCAGGGCTGGATGGATCAACAGAGAGGAGTGGACTACTATGCAGGAAAGGCTCAGCCCCACAGGTTTCCTCCCATATGGTCATGGCAAGGAAGGAACAAAGAGGAAGCTGAACCCGGCTATCCCATTCTCCTGACCAGTCAATAAACTCCATCTGGTGAATGCAGAAAATGAAGCTGAAGCTGCTGCTCCCTATGTAGCGCATAGGGCGTGTATTGTCCTGCAGTCTACAGCTGCGGGGGAGGGAGGCTGTCCTACCTCCAGCCAAGAACCACCAAAGGCCTTTGTTTATATCAGTGCAGCTGTGAGGTCTCCCAAACGCAGGCCAGCTGTTACAAGCCAAAATGATCTCCAAAATAGTGTGAACCAAGCAGTCCTCCTGCATCTGTCTCTTTGACCCCATCCAATAAACTGTCCAGCAGTAACAAAATAGGGTGAGGCTGTAAAAGGCAGTGCACATGTTCATATGGCCATAGGGATTCGTCATACGTCCTGCAGGGACTCCGTGGGGAAGGAGGTCTCCAAGTCTCTGGAAAGGGGAGCCCTCATCTTCACAGAGGGCTAAGCAGGCAGATTTCAAAATCTTTGCATAGTTATTACCATGCCCTAGACAGGAAACAAACATCAGTAAAGCTAAGGCCAAGACAATCTACTGAATTTATTTAAATTGTTTACAAACCTGGTCTGGCCTACAAAAAAGAAAAAGCAATAGTTAGAAATTACTGTAAGTAAGCACTCTGTGTCTTCAGACTTAGAAATGTGTTGATTAATCAGAGGAAAAAAAAATCAGAAAAGAGTGAGAACAGCCAAGTGCTGAACAAATCTCAGCATACTGTCCCACATTAGTAAATGACAGAAACAAGCAATGAGTCTCATTAAGAAATACTGCCAAGCTGGAAAGGACCGAAGTTTGCTCCTACCATTAATCTCAGCAACTAACTGGACCTAACAAAAGTATGTTCCTCAGTACATATTGCCCTATAAGACTCAGTGCCTCCTACATTCAGGGAGATTTTGCTTTTTGGAAAAGAGAAAGGAAAAAAGGACATTAAAACATCTTTGACAGCAAAGAAAATGTTTACAGCATTCATAGCAGATATGTGCAGGAAATTCTTCTCCAGCTATCATAACAGGAAGGTGTTCTCAAATTAAACTGCCAAGAAAGCTCAACAAGGGTTTGTTTTCTTCGTGGTTCATTATAAACTTAGATATTCTTACTTCCTCAGTCCACAGCCAATATCGTTTTTGAGAAACATATAAGTCTGCACCTTGATTTGCATATGTAAGAAGGGGATTTTGTAGCAGTTTGATAAACAGTTAAATAGCAAGTGTTACTGATAAAAACAAATGTGTTTTTGGAGACTGAGGCTTTCTTTGAGGAAAACTGAAAGAAAACTGTAGAAAGTCTTGTACTTCCTGCAGCTGTCCTGGATGTGATATCTTACAGTATCCCTCTAAACAATTTCATTATCTAGGAGTCTTGTGCTTCTTAGTAAATTAGTCTGAGGAATCTGTATTAGAACTCAAGATACTGGGGACATCAGGTCTATACTCCTCTGTCATAATTTCTGTCTGTAGAGCAGACAGGTCACAACCATTTGCTTTTGAAAATACTAGTAAATAAAATCTATTTTTAGAATATTGAATGTAGAGAAGTTTTATTTTTAAATAAGGAAATTATTTTCAGCAACTACAGAGTTTCTGTCAGGATATAAGAAATAATCTCTGATGAAGGATTTGCAAAGTATTAGAAAAGAATTCAAAGCATGTTTTTATGCAATGAATACACAAATAATAATTTTGTAATTACATTAAATTTATTTGTTATCAGAAGGGTCTTTTTAAGTATGTAATATTTTTTATCATTGTACAGCTAATGCTGCCATTAGCAAAAAGAAAAATAGCAATAGAAAAAAGTTGTAAGTAAATACTTCTGAATAGACAACTTGTTAAATATGAAAATAGACTATGTAACTTTAATTTCCTATTGCTTCTTCAGGACAACAATTAGGCGTTTTTCAACTGATTTCTTCAGAAAGCCTCAAAGAGTTGCTGAAAAATGTCCCATTTATTTCTACATCTGCTTAATTAATACAAGTGAATGTGTCAAATATCCTTCTTGGTAATGGATTAAGAAATTATCTATCAGCAGCCTTGGAAAGCTGCAGGCAGAATTTCTCAGTATCAATATGCAGAACACTCTGCCCTACATCAAGGAGTATCTTTTTTAAAGTTGAGTTAAAGTGAACAGGTTATAAAAACATGTAGAGGTTTAAAAATTCTTGTAGCAGACCAAGGCTGTATTACCATAATAGTTACATCTATCATGTCTCCCGTCACATCATTCCTGGCTCTCCTGCTTCAGCTTTGCCAATCTTGAATGCATATTTCTCCCTTTTTGCAAATGTATCTGTAAAGCTTCAGGCAAATTTCCTTCACTGATCCCTTTGCACACACTCCCTGAATCAAGCCAGAAAGATGTTTCTTATCTCCTTCATATTCCTTCTCATGACATATATATTCTGTGATGCCTACCAGAATCAAAATGCCTCATAATGGCTGGGATGAGCTCAGAGATCACTGGGGTGCCATTTTGGAAAATGACTCACTAAAAAATTTGATGCATATATTTGACCACTATATGTGGGAGTATATTGCCAGTGTCCACATCATTTCCCTCATTTACTTTTTGTATCCTGGTGTCTTTTGATGCAGAAAATCAAACAGTGTAATAAGCTAAGAAGGGTGGAAGGCAAAGGAAACATGGCCAATAGTCTTTGAGAGATGGAGAAGATAAGATAATTTCATCAAGTTAGAACAAATAAAACACTATGATCCAGGGAATTCACTCCTCCACAGTTACAGATGAATTGCATAGGACATTTTTTTCAGGAAAAGATTTAGCTACCACAAACAGTTTTAACACAGCCAAAGCTGTTTGACAATTAAAATTTGATTGTGCTGGGCAGAAAGCAAGAGAAACAAAATGTTATTGATGAAGAAGTTCATGTTAGAAGTTTTCGTGTTGGATGCTAAATTCACAAAAGAGATGAGATAAGCAGTGCATCTGGTTCTGTTATACTGTCACCTCTTTGGAATGTGAAGAGAGAGTGTCTGATGTTCAGACTTCTGTGATGCTCAGACTTTGAGCTGATCTTGAAAAGAAACCATGGCATGTACTCTGTTCTGAAGGGATGGCTCAGGAGCTGAAGTCCTCAGCTCTTTATCTAGCATGCTTCTGAGACACCTCACTGCCTCTCAGGAGCACTGGTCAGTAGTGGGCAGCATGTCTTCCCTTAGCAAGATCAGAGGACAGACTGCAAGAACTGGTCCCAGCTCTGTCCTCTACTTGGTCCAAATCCTTGCCTTTTTACTCTCCCCTCCCCACTCTTTATTTTCTGTTTGATCACCTTCCTTTCTCTCTAATTTGAGCACATTTCAGATTTAAAAGATCAAAAGGTTGAGCTTTGGCTCATTGGTGTGTGGAATCACCAGGCTAGGTAATCTAAAGTTAATTCGACTTCAATTCTAATTTTTAGATATCATGTTATCTTTAACTATTTTGATTTGCACTCCATAATCTGATGCACGTACTACTGCATTTCATTGTTTTCATCTTTCTCTAATCTCTTACTGCATGACTCCCCCTCACCACTGGTGACGACTCCTAGTCTTGTCTTGTCAGAAACTCTCACTAGCTAACTTTTTGCATCAGGATCATTAATGAAAATCAGTCCCAAAAATGGAACAGCCTATTCTCCATTTAGCTGTTGTTCTTGAAGCACAACTATGCTCTTCATCTAACTCATTGTATTTGCCACAGTCCTAATCTTCTCCATTTGAAGTAATAGTTTCCCAACTGTGATATGTCCAATGCTTTACTGTTAGAGAGATTCAACTTAATCCAGAGCTTTTCACTTTTCTGGAAGATCAGTGGCTTTATCAGTATTTAACTATTTGGTTATGCTGGTATGATCTGCCTTTAGAAATGCTTAGTTGAATTTTGTCTTCCTTTTCACGCATTGTGGTCTTCAGTATTTCTTCCAAAATTCTCTCAAAGTGCTCCTTAACTTTTGTTCCTGGAAGGGCACTTAGTGAGTCATTATACTGAAATGCTAGCCATTAATTTGTAAATACTGCATTGATTTTATATTCCAAAGACATGGCAAGCTGTGCCTTAAACGAACAAAATTAATATATGGAAAATTCAGCTGCTAGTTTTTTAATTTCTATTGAGTGAGACTTACAAGCTGACTTTTATGGGCTAAGTTCAATTCTTGTCTTTGTTTTCCAGTGTTGCTGTTCCACAAAGGAACCACAGGCTTATTTTCTAAGACTACCCCATGACAAACCCTTTGCTTTCACCTATAGCATCTACACAGTCACTGTACCTCATCCTCTCACCCTTGGCTACACTATCAATCACTTGTCCCTTGTTCTTCACTGTATTCGGAAATCAGTGCCTCTGGTGAGAGCTTTCAAGCACCTGTAGTGCTGGGGTACACATCAACTCCATATCTCCTTACCCCATCTGGGCCCAGGACCAGAGTCCCTGTTACAAGTTAAACAAATGTATAGAGCAGTCTCATGGATATCTTTTCCATGATGGAAGACTTGGGGGAAGGGGCTGAGATTCCTGCTGCTCTGCTGGGGGCATCCCCATGTGCATGGAGACAGTTATCCTGCTCCCTCCGCACTTACAGAAGTGTTTGCAGCTACTGAGATCTCAACAATCCCAAATTAAATTGAAGATGACCAAATAAAATAATGATCTTTTGATCCGTATTTCACAGACAGCTCTGTGGAAGCCCAGCATGTACCCACATGAGCTTTGGTGCTTGAGTACCTTTCTCTCATTTTCTTCAACACTCATATTCCTCACAACAGTTTGCTATTTCAGAGTTATTTCAAGCTTCTGGAAAATTCCTGCTCCCAGCTGGTTTTCAGCTCTCTTGTCATGCTTCTGCTGCCACTCCTGACTCCCAGGAGCCATTTCACTTTTCTTTCTTGATTAAAATGCTACTTTTGTGTTTGAGCTACATTCACTTAACTTGAACATCTATCCCATATTCAATGTATTCCACTCCTACTTCTTTTCTCAAGCTCTTCACTTAAAGGCTACATCATTTTTTAGAAGTTTTAATTCATCTTGATATTTGGCCTTTTTTTTTTTTATTCTGTGATTTCTGATCTGCATGAACAAATTTCTTTGCTGGTGTGTCCCTGCAGTAATTCTTCATTTGCTATATGCTTACTCCTACCAGTATTTGGAGGTGGCTGTTGACTCAAACAGCTTTGGAAATCTTTCCTTACAATTTTCTCCCCTCTGCTTGTTTGGCAGATTCCTACTAGGTTTTGTAACTTTTCACTAAGGGAAACTTCAAGCCTCCTCCACATTCAAATCCCTGAGTACTTCAGTCCAGTTGACTTTACTAACCACTTCCTTTAATTTCTCAAACTTTACCCTTCTGAAATGACTGTATTTATTTTAAACTTAATCAACTCATGCTCATACAATGCAAGGTAATTTTCTGTAATCAGTCCCTTTAGAAGTCCTTCACGCCTTCACAAAACATAGTTTGAAATAGGTAAGTGCAAATTCTCATCGCCCTTTTGTGACTGTAAGAAAGAGAACATGAACAGTGTTTAAGATCTTTGAGCTCTTATCATCATCATAGTGAAGCAATAAGATCTGTAAATGGAGTTTTCCTTAACAAAAAGCCTTAAATTTTGTAAGTGCTTCATCTGACGAAGTTTTATTTGCAAGTGCACCAAGATAACACATTCTGAAGTTAAAAATCTTTGTTATATGGGAATAATCTAGAGCTGGCTACAGTAACATTAGGACTCTATTGAAGAGCTGTGAAACTAATATCAAGCATAGGAACTCTCAGCTCCTGTTAAAGCTAGCTGTCAGGAAAAACAGTTTGATAAAAGGAACCTTAAAGCACACTCCTATTTTTGTACCTTTGCACATACTCCATGTATTTTTGCAAAACTTCTAGGTAACAGTTGGGAGTCCAGTGTCATGAGAAAGTGTTGACCTAAAATGAACATATCATCTAGCAGTAATATCATGTCTTTAATTTAAACATAAAATACAGGCCCAAATCAAAGCACAGGTATTATAGTCCTGGGCACTGGGGCTAGGATGTTATGAGGAAATGAAGTTTTTGCTTTCAGCTTAGTCTGTTTCTGATTCACTATTCCTATAACTAAAGATGGACAGGAATTTTAATAAGAACTCATTTGAATTTTTCTTATTCATATAAAAAGCACAGATTTCAGCTGCTCTAGTTTTTAGTTTCATGATACTCGATATTCAAGACGCATTAAGACGCCTAGCCTGCACTATGAATGTCATTACAAATCTTAAAACTTCAGTGCAAGTTTACTCTGCCTATTCCTACCAAACATTTTTTAACATGTCAGAAGTTTATTTAGATCACCTAGAAGAGAGAAGCACTATATCATAAGAAGACAAATCCCCATAGCAGATAGGACTAAAGCAATCTTCTCTTACAGAACTCTGTGTCCTCGGGAGCTGGTGGAGAGATGTAAGTAAGCCAGGAATGCAGAGGGAAGGCTACTTTAGAAGCCAGTACAGGTAGACAACTTCAAGACAGCTAAAATATGTTTACAAATTCTTCAGTTCAGTTCACATGAGGGGGATGCCATGGAAAGGCTCCAAGGAGGCATTAGAACCCATCTTGTTTGCACCAAAGAGTAGACAGAAAGGTAAAGTGTCCCACAGCTACAGGTAATGACAAGAGTCCTTTGGAGTGGCTGTCACCACAGGCATCCACTTGTCTTCACAATGAGCACTGGAAACTCTAAAAGTCAGTGGGTTCCCATTTTCCAGCAAGACGTTTTCTGCAATGTGAAATTGCTTTTAACAATGTTATTGTTAGGCATTTCAGATTCTGTATCACTACAAATCAAATTTAAAAATTGGACCCATGGTTCTCTTAGGCTCTTGTGAAATCTTCCTCAAAACAAACCAGACACAGTGTGAGAATTATGTGAGAAATGTACAAATAAAGGTGACACACACAAGAATCCTAATTAGTCAGCCCTAGGAGCAATGTACTTACCAGATTTACATGAAGTACCCTCACAACGTTTTTATTTTGTTTTTTCTGAATCTTACAGAGACAGGCACGGGTTCCAAGCCAGCAGAGGCAGCAGATCAGCACCAGGCTAGGCTGGTTTTTGGACTGCAGATGTTTCTTCTCACACACCCACTCTATTCTGTGCAGCTTCCTCTCCTCTGCCACCTATGATATATCCAAGAGTAATTATATACAAGATTGGAAATGAGCAGGAGGAGCAAATCATTTTGAACCACATACTGTAATAAAGGATACAGCTATTTTCTTATTCTCTACTATTTACTGGGGAATGGATATCAAGTTTCTGATTGACCCAAACCAACTGCAGCAGGCATGGTGAACAAATGAAGCTTTAAAAGCAGTTTAAATCCAGGTTCCTCATGATCCCTCTTGGCAAAGAATTAATCAGTTCAACATGTGAGGGGGTGGGTTCTCATTGTTCAGAAAACGTCTGAATCCCATATAGACAAAATAGTCTGTTTGTTTTTCTTGCAGAGAACAAAAGTTTGTTGTTTCCTGCAGGATCACCATTCAAAATTTTCCTCAATAAGAAAACAACAACAACAAAAAAAACCACATAGTTTTAGTTCAATTTTTATTCAGAAAATACATTTCTTGGGTGGTAAGCAATTACCATAGTACGTAATATGTTTTGATCTTTCTAAAACCTGTCCTCAAAAATGTAGAAGCTTAAGTCAGCTATCAATGTTGTCAATAATTATGCTTTAAAATTTCATGGTTGTCTTGTAAGAATTCCAGATAAGTCAAATGACAAGAATGACTAATTGCTATGGCAAAGTGTTACGGACATTAACAAATAATTTGTCATTGTAATGAATTACACCCTTGTATTACAGCTAATTCTTAATGCTTGCTTAACTTTCAGGGAAGTGGGCTGGTAGTTATTTGATTACTGATTGTAATTTTCTAATTACTGCTGGCAGCCAAATATTTTTCTTCCTTTTCCTAAATAACAGCTATTAAGCTAAAATGTGTCTGGGCAAGGCTCCTATATGCCTGCACAATTCTACAAATGGAGATCAACACAGTGTAAAGACAGAGGCTAGAACTCTGTCCTTTTTTCAAAGTGCAAATGTACATTTTTCTGAATGCACTTATGAGTTTCTTCTCTCCTATACTGTCTAGAACATCCACTTGTTTGTTATGAGATTTCTTCTGGGTGGAAAACTTGGAAAGAATTCCTTTTAGTTGGAGACAGTCAAGAAGATTCCCATTCAGACTGTGCACGTGCCATTTATAGCCACTGCTTGTACTGCAAACCATACAGGTATCAGGACCACAGCCATCAAGACCTAGTCTTAGGAAAGTTGTGCGAAGCTAGATCAAAAGCCAGAGGAGCGTACCCTGCAGGAGGAGAAAGTGATGTTAAGGAGAACTTTGCACAAAGAAGAAATTTGGAGAAGTAGGCCTTTTGCATACTGTTTTATATGCATCAAAGATGATTTCTAAAGAAACTGCCATTTTCTTCCCTTCATATATGTTGGGTAATAGGCTAACATCCTAAGCAACCTTCAGGTAAAATGCCGCACAGCACTATTCTTTCTATATTGACTTATTACAAATACCTTGCCTTACTATCAAAATCCACATCCTACTTTTCAGGCTTAAAAAACTGTTCAAACATTTCCAGTTACATTTACTGATGTGTGTACACCACATTGCTTTGCCACATTTGTTTGCTAACCACATACTTCACTCTTAGATATCAGTTTCAGTGCCTTTTCATAGACCACTATTTCACCTGAGACACACAGCCCCTATGATCCCAGGATATATTCAGTGCTCTCTGATTTGTAACACCATTTTCTCAGATAAGGGAAAGTAAAAGGAAGTTTCCATATGCTGCAGCCATACAAAATTTGTAATAAGGTAACCTAACTATCTCAGTGCCAGAGAGATGTGGCAAACTTTGAAAAGCATCAGAAAGCAGGGAAGATAAAAAGTGCGAATTAATCTTAGCCAGAGACAGTTAAAAACAGTCAGCTTTCGCTTCTACGTACCTTCAGCAGTAACCAGCTACCAGTGAGTTGGAATGTGTTTGTGAATACTCATACAGGTAGCTGGTATCTTAAGCCATCTGTAACAGCTATTTCCAAACTCAGTAATCCAGAGAATACAGTAAGGACCCTGGCAGTAACAGATAACCATGGCACAGGAGGGAAATAGCCACCATTCACTATATTTTCACATATCCCATAACCAGTTTTTCCCAAGAGGACCGTCATCCCCAACTACCAGCTATTCAGGCTACTCAGATATGCACACTGAAAATCAACTACAGCAGCTGCAATTAACCTCTGCTCTTTAGCAAACACTTGTAAAATAAAAGGCAGCTTTCAGCAAGCTGATACTCAAATATATGTGGCAGTTGAAAACATGTTAGTATTAATGGCTGTGTGGGGCATTCTGAGGTGCCTTGTACATAGCTATGCTCAAGAACTGACACTTAGATTGTTTCCAGAAGAGGCAGTTACCTTCTGATAGACAAGATATCAGAATCAAAATGAAGTATCAGTATACAACAGTTTTAATGCTTACAGAACCAAGAAAGCATTAGGAAAACACGCAGAAAATGAATGCCTTATCTAATTTGCCTCAACATTTTTCAAGAACTCTATTAGTCAGTCACCAGAGCACACACAGGAAAAAGTCATGGTGAGCTGAGCTGCTTGTATAGAAAGGAAATGACACAAGGTTCAGTGCAGAAATCTGCCCAGTTTTTGCAAGGCCTCAGGGAAGGCCTGGGTCTCTACATGCAGCTGAGGAACAGGAGCAGAAACAACTGCCCTTCCCATCCTGATCTATCTCACACCCCGACAAATCCCTTGTGATACCTTGGTTACATGGCACCTTTGTGAATTGCAGATTTCACTGGCATATTTATATAAGAAATTGTTCCAGCTGACCCAGCAGGCATGAGGCTAAGAACTTTTATAGCACTTTGAGCTAAAGGATTGATTCCAGTTAGAGGTCAACTCCAGCCTAGCTGGAGGATGAGTCTGTTTCAAACATGTCACTATGGCAAGACTGGGGATTTCTTCAAATCTGTGTTCTGGATTTTGTTCCTGGTTACCGCAGCTTGCTGTAGCCTGGGAATCAGTGAAGTGTTAGACCAAAGTTAGCCATGGGTGCCTTTGTGAGAAAGGTGTGAAAGGGAATTTTGCAAGAAACATGCAGTGGAATTTCTGCTACTCATGACTTTTTTTTCTGTTAAGAGTCTTGAGGTTTTGTAATTACTTAATTGATTTTCTCTTATCATCCCTCCGTATTTCAATTATCTCAGTGGAAGTGGTGAGAAGAAGGGGATGGCCTGTGGAGAAAGTGGGCAAAATCAAAGATACATTCAACTTAAAAGAGTTTGTGAGAAATTTTAAGGATTTATCTTCTTTCTGGCAGAAAATATTTCTTTAAAATCATCCTATTTTCCTAGTTTTACAGGGAAATGGAGATTGGTTATGGAAGATTGGCCCAGAAAGCTTACATTGATCTAACCTGTTCATTGTTTCTCTTTTCCCTAATCTTCTCCCTAAAAGAGATCAGATCAGACTGCTACTGCATTTAATTCTGCCAAGTAGATTTTCATGCACTTTTCTTCAGATCTCTTCCTCATTTCCTAAAGGTTCAGTTGCTGTCATGCTACAGGCTTTTTAGTACATCCTGCATAAGAAAACTTGCAAGATCTCACAAGAGATGTTTTAGTACTGGCCTCACTTAAACTTGCTCTTTAAAACCAAGATAAAAAAACTTCAAGAAATAAAAATGAATGTATTCCGTTTCTGTTAAATAATTAGTGTACTAACAAGTACACATATCACTTTTAATTATCAATTATCTCCATAGCATATAAGAATGAAACACAACTGACTACTTCAAGTTAGTTATTAAACATTTAAAGAAGTGTTTTCAAATAGCAGCACAACAATCATTGGCTAATTTTACTACTAGACCTAATATAACTAGAACTATCTAGTAGGTCTTGATGAAAGGTACGTTTTAGGGGTTTTTTCTTTCCTGAAAGAGAATCGTTCAATATTTTAACTCAAAAATTTTGTCAGCACCTTTTCCACAAGGTTCCAATACAACCCAGCAAATGATAATGGCAAACAAAGGATGGAATGCATTCACTGAATTTTAAAATGCTCATATCTTTTTTATATTTCCAGATGACAGGTCAAGACTCTTCTTAAAAGGTGCTTTGTTCTCAGGTCATACAGATATGTTCAGTGCAGTAATTTGTAACAAAAGCATCCTCAAAGATGAACACGCAGAATGAGGAAAAAGAGGGTAAAACACAATCAGCGGCACTAATTCTGCATCTCTTCTTGAATTCCTGGCTGGATGTCACACTGAGGCTTGGTAACAGTACTGTATGTTTGCCATCTCACTTTTTGATGTAAGAGCAACAGCACAGTTAGGATAAAACAATAGTTTTTTTTTAATTAAATTTCATACTTAAAAGTGTGATTTAGTGGAATGGGAAGAACTGTACAAGCAAATTGTGCCCCTTGATCAACCTGGTATGAATTCACTGCTCTGAGTGAGAGTGTTGGTGTGGATTCATAGCTCTAAAACTCTGATAATAAGAGCATCCTTTTCATCTGATTCAGACAAATTCCTACCTCCTTTCTGCTTTCTGCCAGACTGGCTGTGACCTGGAGAAAATGATGCTATTTGGGCAGAGTGAGGGTGACACTACATTGCTTTTGGAATTGCAACAACCTTAAAGGAGGAATGTATTCTCTTCTTTAGTTCTTACTTTTATATACTTGATCAGGTTTGTTCCGCTGTCTTTCACTCTTAACATGTCAAGAAAAGAGAAGAACTGTTCATGTGATCATTTGGAAGAAATCCATTCAAAAATATTGAACAGGAAAAGAAAAATACATGAGAAAATGAGAGTGTACAGCTGTGCCACTAAAGGTAGTATAAAGGCAGCTGTTAGTATGACCTGAAGCCTCTGTGTACTTGGGATATCATTCAGGAAATGATTTTTTTGCCCACAGCTTATAAATAAGAGAAGTCTCAGCCTTTGGTCTTATCTAATCACCCTACCCTAAAGTTTGCACAGATTTCTCCCATTCTCCTGAGTTCCTCTAAGGGAAAGAAAGTGTTGTGACCATTGATGCTCAGCATAAATGACCTCTAGGCTTTGGTGAATTTACCTTAAGAGCATGCAAATTAACTTCTTTGCATTTCAGTGTTGTCAAGGAACAGCTGCAGGTGTCATAGAAATAGTCTGTCTTTTCCTGGACGGCTAAAGGTAAATATGTATTTAGGATTTATTTGTTTTACAGTAACACTAAGAGGTTCCAGATGAGATCAAAACACCATTTTTTTTTCAGATGTATTTACACAAAAAATGAAAGTCTGTGCCTCACAGGGTTTACAGTCTAACTATGGGAATTTCTAACAAAATAATAATAATTCCCCCTTTTCTTGCAGGGATAGCATTAAAACACAAAAAACCTACAGAAACACTCCTGGTTGCATCAACCAGGAGCACACTGGTGTCCATTCATGGACATGCCAGGTCACCCTCCAACCTTCACACCTAGCTGTCTTCTCCTCAAGGTAGCTGGAGCTGTGTGCCCTAGGAATCAGTGCAAGAGGCCCCTTGAAATGATTATCCCCAGAATAAATGCTTGTTTTTTCCCTGCTCCCAACTCTTAAGAGACTTCCTTGTCCTCTGAAACTTGATATTTTAGGACTCTCGAGAACCTTTTATTACCACTATTAGCTTCACTTTGGATGATCTCATCATTCATGTAAAATTCAATTCCTTCATGAGGAATATATACTAACGAAGGGGTCAAGTAAACTCAAAATGATTAACCCTCTTTAGTCTCCTTTGGGAAACTGCAAACATACATTTTTTACTCTTGGCCTGTTTTCCAGACCAATAACTTTTTGCATTTATTGAGCCTTCTGAGGATTCTCTTCCAGCTTTGTGAAAGTTTCTGAAAGTTCTCTTCCCCTATGGAAATCCTGTCTTTTGCTTCAGTCACCTGCACTTTACATTTTTGTATGCTATTATTGATTGCCACTAAAGCCCTCAACATTTTTTTTAAGTGCAAATAAAATTTTATTTTCTAGAGTACTTACTTGCCGAGAAGAAAAGGGACACTTGTGCCGCTTAATGCATCTTGCTCTCAGGAGACAGCAAAGGTGATTGTTTCTGACTCTACCCAACAGAGGCAAAAGGCATTAGCAAAAGTAAATATTTCCACAGAACATCTCATCCACATATCTAGAAAGAATCATGTTTACCAAGACACTTTCTTCCCACCCCCTTCTTAAATACAGGTACTTCTTGAAGTATACAGTTGGACTAGCAAATTCATGTGCCAGTTCTGCCAAAATTCTGCAAAAGCTCCTACCTCTCATTGACACAGGAACTTATAGAAACTTACAGAATTTCCTCCACAACAGCTCTTGCTGCTTACCTAAACCAAATCTAGTGAATGTTGTCTCTTGTTTTAGTGATTATTTGGGGAAAAGCTGTTGGTTGTTGCATCTACCAACATCTTAATGACTATTTTTCTTTTCACCATTCTATTGAATGGATGTTAAAGTCACCCAAAATGACACTGAATATGTTCAGATTTGACTCTGGCATCTATGGCTAACTTACAGAACTCTCCCAGTACAACTTTTCCAGCAAATCTTCCCAAAATGCAAGCCATTTTTTTTTACCCAGTCATCTCTTTTTTTCCAACAACACACAACAAAGTGCTTGTGTTATATTAATGACAAGTTTCTTTTCCCAAAGTAAGTAACTAGAGATTTCTAAATGATACAGTGGTTTATGTAGTTTGTTTTTATTGTTCGGTGGCAGACAATGATACATTGTTTTTTCTCCTTAGATTGAAATGAGGTAAAAATATTTCTTCTCAGACCCTCACATATACACATTTTGGGGTGGAAGCCAAGAACAGAAAGTATAATCTGCATAGATGAATCAGTCTTAATAATTTATTAGCCCAGAAAAGATGGCTTATATTTGAAACATTTGTGCATTTTTAATATTTTGTGCTAAGGCTCCATCCAAGTTATCCATAAACTGCATTTAAGATTACCGAAGTAATTAATAGATAATTATAAAGAAATATATATACATAATTCAATTTCTATCAGAATTAATCCAATGGAAGATCAAATGTTGGGAAATAAATATTTTCCAAACAGACTGGAAACATTTTATATTTAGATATTGTTTCACAGTAAATCTTCCTGTATAAATTTTATGTTCTAGCAGGAATTGTCCTAGGGGAAGAAGATGGGACATTTATATTTGTGTTTATGTTAAACACGTGGAGATCACTGACCACAGAGGGAATGTATTAATCTTGATTTTAATTAACAAGCTAAAACAAAGCAACCTGTATTTCGTTTGTAACAGTGCTATTTTGAAAGCTGCAGCTGTCTGATATATTACTACTCTCCTCTATCGAAAGCTGAACATTTCCACAATAACACACAATTGAGCTTACTTTCCTATAGAGCCATAAGCAATACAAGTGTATAATCTAGGTCTTGGTATAATTGTGCTGTTTATTTTAACCCCCAGAGAGTTCTGCTCAATTCCATCTCTCAGGTGCCTTTCTCTTAGCCCGTGAAAAGAAAAATAAATGTGACTTTTTGTATTCCAAATGCACTTATGTTATGGAGTGTGTCCTTATAATTAACATTTCTTATAAAGATGCTTTTTTTTTTTTTTTTTTTTTTTCCCAAATACCTTCTTTTACTCACTATTTAACTGAGTGGCACCCAGCCGGGCAGTTGCAGAGAATGGTCCAAGGCCTTTCAGTGCTCCCATTAAGACCTGCCTTCCTGAGTGTTTTATAATGTGGCCATTTTTATTCACATCAGGCTAAATTTTTGCAAGTGGGTCCCCAGTTTACAAGTAAATTGTTTGTGTAGAGTTGAATTGATCTGGTTGTTTCTCAGTGAGAATACTGCTAAAAATCACAGCTCTAGAGGTTGACTTCCACTTCTCAGGAGAGCTGTCAACTAAGATGGTCATTACTTAAACTTTGGTTTGGGCACTTGTGCCCTGTGACCCCTCTCATTTCTATCCTCCTTGTACAGGAGCTATTCTATTTGCTATCAGACTGTTTCAAGAATATCCATTTTATTTTGAACTAATGCGTTGTCATTTTGTCAGGAACAAGAGTGACCTCAAGGATCATCTACCTATGGATTCAAGACTAGATTCACAAGAGGTGCACATGAAGACCTGGGACATTTAGATGTGGCCCTGGAGAGCACACAGAATTCACCTCCTCCCCACAAAGTGAGCAGTCCATCCTCTGTGTAAGAGACAGAGGTCATGCTCACCACCCCTCCACCAGTCTGCAACAGGTTCCTCTGGCTGCTAAAAGCAGGCAGTGATCAGATTTGACATAAATCCTGCTGCCAGGCATTGCCTGGATCACATCTTCTTGGTGTAACATCAATATGCTGTGTCCAGCTAGTGTAGATTTTATTTTTAAGATGAATGTGTTTTGGTTTCAACAGTTCTTTAAGATTATTAAGAATTACACTGTCATCTCTTCAAAACATTGATTGCATTTCAAATATATTGTGGACTATTAAGAAATACAGTAAGTATCTAGAATACTCATGTACTTCTTTTCAGTGCTGTTTTTCACAACACAATCCACACACAGTGTTGAGATCAGTGCTTTTTTTTTTTTTTCTTTCTTATATATGAGGCCCACTTTCACTTGAGTTGTTTTCTGAATGCTAACAGGAACCTGAGGTCTTCCTTAAACCTATTAGTGCAGTCTTTTTATTAGCTGTGGTTCATCACAGAAATTACAGCTCTCTAGTGTCCAGTTAGCCATGTTCACAACTAGAAGCAGCCCCAAAACTAAATTGTGCTGAGCAGCTAAGCTGGTATGATGTTCCATATTTGATTAAGTTGTTCTTCTGCTACATTAATTGTAAGTGACTTTGACAGTTTTATTTTCCCACTGTTAGCAGAAAGATAACATTTGTATATTCCCTATGTGTCCTGCTTTGTAAAGCTGACTATGCCTTCCATGAGTTGGTATATAAAATCAATTAATATTATTTTTTTAATGCAATTCATGGCCTAAAATTACTCCTTCCACTTTAATGATTTTAACCTTTTTCCTTCAGAAATCTTTATACTACATGGCACCATATCCTCAACTAAATACAAGCAACTTTGTATTATTTCATGCCAATTTGTCTGTAGTAATAGTTTTACTTGTATATAGAAGCAGAATGAGAAAAATTGTAGTATTGTTACTCATATTTCCCTATATGATGCAAAAAAAAACCAAACCAAAAACCTTTTGATCAGCAGTGCTCTTCTCTGAGAAACTGATTTTTCCATGTTTACTCTCCAAAAATGAGTGAAAAATAGAAGCAAGTGTGGCAGAATCTATTTGCAAATGTTACACTATCAACCATAACTATCTTCTCTATCCCACACTGCAACAGCCAGATATGGCAAATAGCAGATAGGTCATCCTGTACATAGCTGTGACAGTTTAAAATTAATCCTAACATTTCACACCCTTTTTTGTTAAATTTGTTTCTAAATGACCAAAGTATTTAGGCTTTTACAGTTTGCTATGGAAAGTGTTCTGCAAAAGAGTAGTGCTCAATTTTAGAACATGTCTTCTGCAGGCTTTAATCTTCTTCCGCTTTGTTCACACTGTCCTAGCCAATAACTATTTCAGGGCTATCCTCAGACACGGCCCTCACTTTGCCTGACCTATTTGCATGCTAGACACATAAGAAGAGGAGATATGCTAGGATGCAGAATCACACCCGACATTTGCTGCCAAGGCAACAGGAACAGGATGCATTTTCTAATGGTTCAGATAAAGAAGGTGTGACGTTTCAGTCTTACCAACACCCACTGTTTCCCTCAGGAGAAAGCCAACATTGCCAGCAGATCTAGAAGTCATCTAGAATAAACACTGTGTTCTTGGCTTACCTTGAGTTCAGCTAAATGAAGTAAGTACAAAGTGTGACATTCAATGCTGCTATTTAGAAATCAGAGTCTGGGTGCATTCCTCCATCCATTTCAGTCAGCATGGGGACAGCTCTGTGCCATCATTCTACACGGTGACCTGAGGAGATATAATCTGATCCTTACACTATTTACCACCTCCTTAACACTTGTGCATGTTCAGGGACACTTGCAATATTATTTGACCTCAGCTCTTTAATCAGATTTGTACATTTAGAAGTGTTATGCTGGGAGGTGACAGTCTACATAACTAGGTGCTGCTCACCACCTCTGCACAGAGCTATTGGCAAGCAAACCTAGAAAGTGACAAGTGGATCTCTAGCTGTGAATAGATGGACCAAAAAAAAACAAAAAAAAAGCAAGTCCAGCTAAAAAATGAGCTATCTGTACTCACAGGTTACCTAAATGAAGCAGGCTGAAAAGTTTCACTCCACAGCAAACAAGCCTTCTTCGTGAAACTGGGCATGGAAAACTCCTGCCTTTACCTTCCTGCAGGACTCCACGTCCCAGCAGAGAAATAGCTGGGAATGTTCTCAGGAACACGACAGCACAGGAAAGAATCTGTTAATTGTCTTTTGGAAGCCTTTTTGGTACACAGGAAGGGAGTGCCTTGTCCGTTTCAAAAGAAATGTATGCACTTGGAACATAACACTTTTTGTGAGAAGTCATGGGGGTCTGACGTGGCAGACATTATGCGGCCAGTTTACAAGGTACCAGATACCACCTTCTGTCAGCCCTTCATGTATCCTCACAGTTCATATGAAAAATGTAGGAAACCAGCTCTGCACCTCCCTAAATATGCACAGATTAAATGAGTACGCTGAGGTATGCACAGTGCAGGAGCCACAGCTGCTGCAGCAGCAGGCAAGGGGAGATTGCACACTGGTACTCTCACCCAGGATGGGAGATGTAAGAGCAACAAAGTACTCTGTCTTGCAGGGTTCTGTCATTTTAGAATCACAGAATGGCTTGGTTTGGAAGGCACCTTACAGATCACCCAGTTCCAAACCTTGCCTTGGGCAGGGCTGACACCCACCAGCTCAGGTTGCACAGGGCCCAATTCAACCTGCCTTGAGCACCCCCAGAACAGCGAGTATGCAGTACTCCAGGTGGGGTCACAAGCCCAGAACAGAGGGGGAAAATCACCTCTCTTTCCTCATCTTCCCCTGCCTGACACTCTTCAACAGTTCTGCTGTGGTTGGCAGTTCCCCTTCAGGTCAGTAGGCAGAAGCGGGAACAAGGAGGCAACTCTCTATCGACCACGCCTCCCCGGTGCTATGCTCATCACTGTAAGTAATAGTTATGACCACAGATGCTTTCATGTTAGGCTTAAGAGCATAATGTCAGCCTCAAAGTGATGCTAGAAATGAAAATGGTGGAAAAGACTCAAGGTGTATTAGAGGACAGGCTGTACATTTTCACTGCAGATGATCACATCACTACCAACAGTCTAGGATTAGATCACTGCAAACTCCCTAAACCCAGTGATACCAATCAGGCACCACACTTACCATAAATATTATGTACACGTTTATAGATGTCAGGGTAAATGCTATTTATTACCCTTAGGCAGACTCCTACTTCAATCAACACAATTAGAAAGTTTTTCCTTCTCCCTAAGCCACATTTAGCTGCTTAAATACCAGCAGTTAAATGTATCATCAAGGTAAAAGTTTGATTATTTTTTGCAGTCAGTAGTGTCATACAGAAAATGTTAGTTGTTTTGGAAAAACAGATGTGATGCTAGAGGAAACGTTTCTGAAAAGTGAAGTTGTTTCCAAAATTTAAGTTATAGTTACATGCAATAAAAGTTTTTAGAAATCCTCTGTCCCTGAACAGTTTGCAAAAATATATACCTTCTTTAATTCTTAATCACTGCAAGGTGATTGTTAGAAAAGTTTGTTTCTTTAAATGAAATTCCAGGAAATATTTAAAAGACTGTGAAATAGAAATTCTTGGTACTTCGTGTGCACTCTGTTTTGGTTTAAATCTGCAGAACTATCAAAACAGGCTGCATAAATGTATTGTATTCAGGAAGATAATTGGATTTACTGGAAAAACAATTATGTATCTGCATATTCAGGTATTTTATGTCCTCTGACATTTATTTTTCAGCTACAGTATTTTCATTTTACTTAATTGCTTCTGTGGAAGTTTCATTTAGGATAGCAAATAATAAATGTGAGTGCTAACATTCTTGGCTTTCATGCAAAGGAAATCCTGAAATATATCTCATAGTACCTTGAACCTCTAGGTCTTCAGAATTTATATATGCCCTGGTCCAAGTTTATATCATCTAAGCAGCAAGTGGCTATTCCACTCCACCCATTCAAAACTTTACTCCATTCTAAAAATACTCTGCAAATGATGTTGGTTTTTTTTTCCTTTCTCCTTGTATTCAACAAAAACATTCTAACATCACAGGAAACAAAGCTTTTCTTGCGCACTCCTCTCACTTCCACAAAGCATTGAGGACATTATTAATTTCTAACACAGTTTTTAAATTTTAGATCAAAGTGTATCTCTGTATGACAGATACATCTGATATACCACATATGTGAAATTGCACACAATGAAATGCTTTGCCAAATATGAATGGCCGTCAGAAAAATCATTGAACTGTTAGAATAGAATGATAGAAAATTTTGAGTTGGAAGGGACCCATAAGGACCACCCAAAAATCAGACCATAGATAAACATGTGATTGTTTGGATTTTTTTTAAAATCAGTAGAGTTTTGTTCTATGTATCTTCTGTATTTTTTAACAAATCTCATTGATAAACCTCAAATAGCTTTTTAAAATGAGAGTTTTGATGATTTTATGAAGGGTTTGCATTCATTAAATACTTAGTACTAACATTCATTTGCAAAAACATGACTCTTTTTCATATTTTTGCACTACTTAAATGAATTACTTTTATGAAGTACATTATTAAATGTGGTAATGTCTTTGATTCAACTGAGCTAAATTAGGACCTTTCACTTTCTTGACTTTTATATAGAATGTGTAATTTAATTTCCTCCCCTTTTTTTGTTTCTTCCATTCTCTTAAGCTACTACAATTGTGCTTTTAATTATGTATGCATGACATTTACCCTTAAAATGAGGCAAATAATGACAATTCCCTCAGAACGTCATGTTTTTTTTTTTGTTAGAGCTAATAATTCCACAGATGCTAAAAGTTACACTCTTTTATACACATAACAATTCATTATGCTCCTGATTATTTGCATAGTAATTATAATCTACGCTTTCTTTGCCAAATGAAAGACAATAGTTTTTGATCAGAAAATTGTATGCCCCAGAAAACTACAGATGTATTAATACACTAACATTTAAGTGCAAGGTAAGTAATATATAAAGAAGCCATTGAGTAAAATCTATAGTTGTAAAAAGAGTTACAATACAAAATTATAAAGACTCTTTCATCCCATATACTTCACAGGCAATCATATTATGTACTACACCTCTTCATAATCTTCATCTTTTGCTCACTAAACTGAACAGTATATAATAGGTCTGATAATTTGTACAACAAATAAAATGAGGGGAGGACCTCAGCTGAGGATTTTGGGCAGCAATGCCATTACTATTATAACTAATTATTCTTCCCGTTATCATTGCAATACTACGAGATATACTGTCTTTCTAGTTCATCTTCAAGTGTCTCTTCATAAGCTAGACAATGGGACTAGACTGTTCCCTTTCCTCCCTCCCTCAGCACCACTTATTAAAAAAAAAAGATTAGAGCTTGAATGGAAGCCAAAGGAAGCCAAATCATGAAATAACTGTTCATTTTTTTTTATGCTGGAAATAGATTAAACAGGATCTCATGGTAATAGGAATGGTATAACATTTATACAGGTGCTTTTTCAGAAAGTAAAGGTATTATCCAAGCCAACTATCAAGATTTACTGAAATTCTCCTAGTTAACTCTGAGCTCTGCCCTAAGAAATGCACCCAGTCTCACATCGTCTAAAATATATGCTCTGGTCAAGAGGAAATTCCTGAAGACCAGAATTATTTTCAGTACATCAGACTGAGTCACACAATGGAGATTATCTTGCTTGAAGAATTTCTATCAATTGCTACAATAATGAAAATCATTAGTACATTTTTGGTATCATCTGAATTCCTTCAATTAGAGTTTGTTTCCGGCATTGCTATGACAACACAAATAAGGAAATAGTACTGAAAGTCTGTGCCAAAACTGTAGTTCTATACTTGCATTTATGCATTGTTTTTACATTTGCATGATTATATGAAGGATTTCTCCCCCCATTTGCCTTTTAGTAGCATTTGTTTGACTTTTTTTTTTGCTTTCCTTTCATATTCTACCGGTTACATTACTCAGTCCATGCCTTGAAGGCAGACACACAAAAGTTGCCGACCACCTTCTGCACCACGGAACACTTTCTCTTAACAATAAAATCATCCTCACCATCTCCTACATCCTTGCATCTTCACATGCATGCCACACTTCCCTTGCTCTCTTTATGTGAAGCAATTGGATCCAAATTTTTAAACACAAGGAACCTTCTGACCTTTTTCAGAAGCCTGCAGACACCAGAAGAGCCATAAGTCACACAAATCTGGCAGTAAACTGGCCTGCATGTCCACTCTTTTTACTCTTTCTCCCGTGCTTTCACATTTCCTTGTGTCTCTTGGTGGTCATGGCTGTACATACTTAGCTTATACTACAGTCTCTCTTGCGCTTTTGATAAAGAGCCCAGCATCCCACACTGAAGATTTCACTGGCACATGTACAGAGAAGTTAAACAACTACAGATGAGCTATAGGTAAAAGCTTCTGGAACTCATGGGGGCCACATGATCTCAGACGTGATTACATTTAACATGGCAACAAGCCACACAAAAGAGATAACTGCTGCAGTCTGGCCAATGGTTGGCAATAGCCTGGAGATAAAGAAGTCAGGTGCGCAATCCTGCCCCAACAATTTCAGCCCTGCCCAGGAATACCTCCAGAGACTGCACAGAGTGAATGATGAAGGCAACCAGAAGAAGGTGATGGATCTCTAGTGCTATTAAGAGCTGGTCTTGACGTTTTGGTTTCCAGTACTGATTGATGAGGCTAAGGGAAGGGTCAGATGGAGGGTCATTGTTTTCCTTCATTCTCTGAAGAGACACAAGATAAATTGCAAACAGGCTGCATTTTTTTTTTAACCTTACAGCAGTAGCTAATGATCCCAGTAAACAATACATCACCTAAAATTATTTGGTGCAGCAGTTTGCGCCTCTGTTAATTTACAAGATTGGCAAACACAGCGCCAGCTGCTAGAAGAAAGCAAGTGAGGCACAACTGGATCTATCCTTGCAAATGCTGTTCTCACCACTCACAGCTGGCAGCAGCAGAGCTCCACAGGCAGATGAATCTTTCCAAGGTGTTTGCAAATACTTTATTTCTAAGAAAAGCCTACTTTTCACAATTACCTGAATCAGTCTCAGTTTTTCCATTGAATTGGCCATAAAGAACCCACTTATAATTATTTTAAACACATTTCCAACTTCTCCCCAAGAAGCACTGCACAAAACCCTTGCCTTCTCTCCCACAACCCATTGCTTCTGTGATGATGGAATCAATAGAGAAGGCACAGCAGTGCGTGGACATTATAAAGCTCACAGTACAGTGAAAGGATTAGATAGAAACATGACGTGAAATACCCATCTGGCTTTTTAGATCCATAATTGTAGCAAACATACTTTTTGTTACAAGGAATACACAGCAGCTCCCTGTTTCCAGTAGCCAGTGCTGGCACATTAACATTAAGCAAGTTAAATAAACACTAGACCAGAAAATTCACCATATTAAGTTGTCATTTACTACAATAGAGATAAAACTAAACAGGTTCTAAACTCAGGCTGTAAGACTGACCATTAATTTTCTCTCAAGAAAAAGAATGCAGGCATTTTTAAATGGAAAGAGTAAAATATTAATCAAAACCTAAACAGCTCAGTCGTGTATCAGCCATATCTCACATACACATTCTGAGAAAAGATTTTCTATACAAACCATTAGGGTTAATCTTGTGGTCAAAGGCAGCCAGTCTTGATCAGATGGGTCACGCTAGCCACCCTGCACAGTATCTGATATACAAACCTTCCATAAGACCTTGAGAACCAAAAGGAGAGGTAGCTTATGCTCCCTGCAACACATCTATGTATGCCTTCAGGACCTTTCCCCTTAGCATCTGCAGGCAGGAACAAGAAGTCACTGTCCAGCCACCCAGATCATCAGCCAACACTGCTGCAGCATCTGTACACTCTCTGCTCACTGCAATGACAGATGCAACCAAATTCAGAAAATGGACTCTCCAAGAAGATTACAATTGCTGGGATCAGTGGGATGGCCATGAGAGTCAAGCTCAGGTACTTACAGCTGAATTGAGTTTGTTCTATGAAAAATACATCCATTTACAGTGACATACAGTGAGAAAAATTCTGTAACATGTAGTCAAGATTGACTAGCTTTCACTTTTGCTGAGTACCTCAAAGAATTTTCATTCTTCAAGAATAACCTATGATTATTTACTTAATCACTCTTTCTTTTCATCAAATGTGAACCTCTGATTGGGAATTTCCATCCTGTGACTTAGATCACAGATCAGGTTAAAGGAAACTAAATCCACCTTGCTTTTCTTTAAAACCATTGCTCCTTGTCCCAACTTTCTCAATCATTATTCATGGGAGAAAATAATAATTATGCAAAAATCATTGGTACTTCGTGAGTGTTTGTGAGCAGGAAAAGGAGCCAACCGTTATTTTGTGCAAACACATAGGTTCTCAGCTCTGTATTTGTGTGATCAACAAAGCTTTAAATGGAAATATAAATTTCAGGAGAGATCTTCTAAGAGAAATTCCCATAGGGCACAAACTCCATCTCAAAGACTAGCAACAGCCCACTGCCTTCCTACCTTTTCAAAAGCTTCTTTTTTGGCAGACATTGCACTTCTAAAAAGAAACAGTGCAACTCCCTCAAACACATTGAGTCTGTGGCCAACTTAGCATGTAATCCTTAAAATAGATCTGGCTTTTTAACTCCCACAACTGAAGAAGAAAAGACAGATGGATGCAGTAGGTAAGATTTAAGTTAGATTTGATTAAAGGAAGCTCTTAAGCCATCAAGATCTTTTCCTCTCCAATGCGAACATGAACTATCTCCTTTCATACAATACTGCACCCAAGAGAATCTTCCTGTGGAATTTTAGTTGTTACCATTTTCACGTGTCAGTATGAGAGTCTGTGATAGTACAGGTTGCTGGAACAGTGTAATTTCTTCACTATATATGTAGCACTGTATTATTCACATTCCAGTGCAGCACAGCACAGATGCTCCTGAGACAGCAGAGTGTACATACCTTATTGGTTTGTCACCATGTGTAAACAGATTCATAGATTTCTAAGGCCAAAAGGGAACATTATGATCACCCGGTGGTTTCACATTTCTCTTGTAGGTAAAGAACATTTGAGCAAAACTGGAAAAGGACAGTATTAGAAGAAACAGATATCCTTATTCCTCATAAAGTCAGTATTGAACAGAAATGTCAGGTTAGGGCCTTGTTTTTCTAACTTATCGAGAGATGATTATCACCAGTTCTGTCTCAGCCTACAACCTCCACTCAACTTTTATCTGTTTTTCTCTGCTGAGGTAGTAAATACTCTGTTTATAACTGAACTGCTCCTGAATTTCAGCAACAGATTTTGTGTGCCCGAAATCTATGAATATCACTATGAAATGTGCTCACTTCTTTATCCCTATTGGCTAGTAAAAGTACAATCACTGAAAAACAGCCTTTCAATAGTGTGTGGAGCATTCATTTACGAAGTCTTTCCAAAATGTCAGCCATGTCCTAGCAATCAGAGCTACACAATAGCTACTGGATGGTCACGGGACTCCTTAGAACCCTTGATACTTAAGGCTGCATTAACTAATTTGTTACACAGATATCATTTGTCAGCATATGCAACAATAACATAAAAAAGGAATCTGTGCAAAGGCAACCATAGCACATGGTTTTCTTTGTGCACTGCCAAAGAACCAGTGAGTGAGTTGTAGCCCTTTTGACTCCCCTGTCCTCTTCATCTTACCCAGAAATCTTTGCTTCTATAGGTGTAACAGGAGCTGAAAAACAGCTTCTCTCCAGGTAGCAGGTAGCTGCAGAACATCTCTTTCCCTCTAATTTTGGGTCAAAGTGAAATAAAGGAAAAGAACCTGGGAACTGCAGAAGTAGGGTATACAACTTTCAACAAACACATCTTGGGAGGCTCTGCAACAAATGAGAGAGAGAGGTTCCTATATAATCTGGTCTTTAAGAGTGCATTTTCATGTGTTGTCAGAAACAACTTTTAATGCGTGTATGTGTACTTATACAGCTGCACTACACAGGTCACATTTAGAGCTTCTATAGACTTGCAGACAGGCAAGTTATTTTATTAACACTAAATTTAAAATATATTGTGTTTAAACTACTGTACATGAAGTCACCACGTGTCCTAAACAACAGAGAAGTACCCAAGCCTTCCTCACCCATCGAGACTGAAGGACCATTGCTTGTTTAAAAAGAAGGTCCTACAGTAGATTTCAGCCTCTCTTGGGAAGGCCAGAAATAACTCTCACCTATAGGAAAGTCTAGTGAACATTTACAATAAAATGAAAAAAAATTAACTCACTTAAGTAACAGTGCTTGACTATAAAAAGTAATGTATTACATGCTATAAAAGATAAAAGGTTATTACAGAAAAAAATGCAAAAAAAAATGCTACTACATACAGGATGAAAATTGCTAACCTGCACCTAAGATAAACTCTCATTTTTCTATTTATCTAAGGAAGTTCTGTTGTGCTCTGTGTAGTTATCGTGTAAGTAAAGTGGAATTCACATCTCAGTCAACTGAAAGATAGAATGTTATCAATATAAATACTTTATTTTTACTGTGGGAATAAATTATTTTTCCAAATTAAAAACCTGATCCAGCAAACTCTAGCTCCCATGACCATGAGTAAATTTACTTGATATGTTTAAATATTCCTAACCTGCATTTGCTCGCAAATAATCCAAGAGCTAAGAAATAGGCCATTGGTCCGAACCACAGATTTACTAAGTAGTCTGAGTGGAAAAAAAAACAACAAAAAAACCCCTTCATATTTAGGTGGTTATCAAAAATATTTATTTGAACTCTGTATTATTCAGAGAGGTTACTGCACATCAGAAATGATATGATGTCTGATTTCTCCCTCCTGGAAACCTTTTAACCTTCAGACTGTGAAATAGAAAACACTGAATTACCTTCTGTCCCTCTGACCTTTACATTAAGCCAAGATTGTTCCGCAGTTTCATCAATGAAGCAGTCACCATTAAATTGCTCTAAGCATTCTCCTTCTAAAAGGTTGCTAAGCACTGAAGCTACACAATGGAGCATATTTAAGGCAAATCTGAATGAATGATAATAGTTTCATAGATACGTTCTTATCGGACATAGAAAACCTGATCTAATGCTCACTGAAGTCAACTGAGATGGTGTACTATTCAGATGGTGCTCAAATTTAGACATTTAAAAGAGAAATATCTACACCTCAGCCAAATCTTTTCTTTCCATTTAGTGGAAAAAATTGGTCATTAAGAGTTTGTCACATCTGACCAGTTTCAGACTTCTACATAAAGATGAAATAAATCAGGCTCCTGAATCTTCTCTTTCTTTCCACTGATCATAAAGTGGTCACAGTATGACTCAAACAACTGCTGTATGGACATCTAAAGTCAAATGAGAGGAACTGGACCCTCTCGCTCCTGAAAGGATTTGAGTTTTTGCTCTCTACAAAGTAGTACCCAGTTGGGAGTGTGAATCAGAACATGGGAATTTTCAGACTCCACAGTTGTAATTACAGCAAGGAAAAACTCGGAATATACTGGAAAGAGACTGCAGGACTCACCCTGGTTTCTTACTGTGAAAGCCTGAGTGCCCCAGTATGAACCTCTTGGCTCACACAGATCTCTGGAGATGGATAGCAAGGTGAATGTAAACCTAAATTAATTAAAATGTGTTATATATAAGCTTCAAGCTGTCCACAAAGTCAGGAAATGTCAGTGGTCTGATTTTACACAGGAGAAGATAGACCAGTGCAGTCTCAAATGGGCTTCACCCATGAGACCCTCAGACAGGAACTATTGCAGCATTTGAGGAAATGTCAAGTGGCTGCAGAGCTGTGCCCTAACCCTGTGCTGAGGGGGCAGCCCACGTTTCCCCATCTGTTGGCTGCCTGTGACAACTCTGTTTTCAGTGCTTCCCCATGAGGTGGTCTGGCAGATGAAGATCAATGTGCAACAAATGAGATGACTCTAGTAAGCACAGGGCTGAGCAGCGTACTAGTACCAGCACTGACTACAGTGCGTGACCATTTCATGGACTTGCTCCAAAGACTATGAGCATATAAAACTGATTCCAGTGTAAATCTGCAGGGACGTCTCTGTTCTGTATAACCAGCTTTCACCACCCCTGCATTTTCTACTTGAGGATGAAATTCTGGGTTGTCAGCAATGTATCTAATGCAGTTCAGGCACTGGGCACTGAGAGAGGTGGGTAAAAGCAGACTGTTTGTTCCAACTCTAATTCTGTTAAAAGTAACTGAAAATATTAAATTAATAGAAAACAGAGTTAATCCTCTTCTGTTTAGTTCTGTGAACTGCCAGGAGACACTAAACACAAATTTAATACTGTCATATGAGGCCCCTTTTCTCATACTTAATATCACAAAAGTTAATTTGGTATTGTTCCAATGATGTGTTTTCTTATTCTAATTACTGAAAATTACTTATTATTAAAACTGAGAGGGAAAGATTTCAAGTCAGAAGTTATGCTTGAATAAAAATCCAGAGAAACCAAGATTTAGCTCATTCTGTAAATGAAAAGTAAACCTGTCTTTTCACAAAAGTCTGTAACATTCTGGAAATAACAAAATCAATTTAAAAAAAAAGATATAAAACAAGCAGGAAAAGAAAGAGCTTGAATTTCCAATGCTATACTTTCAAGTGCTTGCATAAATACTTAATGCTTCCAGCTCTGCACTCTTAAGAATCCGTAAATAAGATAACTGGTTGCTTTATGAAAAAAGAACATGGGTCTAAAAGACTATATAATGAGATACAGCTTCCTCTGCAAAAAATCACTAAACCCTAATTGCTAACATAGTATCTGCCCTTAAGGAAGGCACATATTTAAATGCACTAATTATAATATGTTGACTGCATTATCTAAGTACTTTGTTTTTTCCTTCAGAAGATACTAATCAGGTGCTATGGCAGATTTGTTTGAGAATGTAAGTCCCAAGATTTTACACTTTAATTTAAAACAAATTATGAAGAGCAAATTTCAGCCTCTTATTTTTATTATTTTCTTGTTATTATATTCCCTCCTGTGTACCTCAATCCATTCCAGAGATGAACTTTCAATTTTTCTAAATTCTGTTTGGAGATTTTATGCACAAAAGCCCATCTAAGTAAACACACTGACAAACTTTATATTCATTAATTTTGTCATGGTAAGATTCTCAGTTTCTCAAGTACACTAGTGAACAGGATTGAATTTAGACAGTTAGAACATGAATCCATTTCCTTCTTATTCTTGGAAAAAACATTCCTTGGTGGTCAGCTCTGAAATGTAAGGACTGATTTATGTGAACATAAAGGTTTCATTGCTGCAGGTAAACAGCCATTTCTGTAAAACATGTTTGTCATCTGTCCCCGTTTTTTCATTGAAAAAAAAGAAAAAGGAACGAGACAGAACATATTCTGTATTTATTTCAGTCATTGCCTTCAGGTTGGTCTATCTGAGATTTCTGATCCAGAGAGCAAGAACAGTCTGTCACTCACAACTAGCACGTGGGGCCAGATCAGAAGGAAAAGTGAGTAGCTGGGTCACCAATGCATGACTTACAGGAATAAGACAGGGAACAAATGAATTTATTCAGCCTGTTGTATTTATCAGGATTCTGTTCTGCTTTGACTTTATTTCACATCAGTATTCCCCAACTTCTGCCTCAGACCTGCTCTGAATTCTGCACCAAACCACAGTGTCAAGAGCAAGCAGGAAAAACACACAAATCCACTGAATAGTAATGTTTATTTTTATGGACTGTGTAAATTATCTGAAAGGCATGCTTTAAGCTCATTCAATACCTTCTGCAGCTGTCCATTCATGTTCCACTAAACTTGGCCTTGAGAAGATAAATGTACCCCAGACCCCACAGAAAAGGCAGGGGATGAGTAGAGTAGCTGTAATATGGGGCTGAGCGCTTACCTTACATGGGGACAATTTGACAGGCAGCCGGAGACTCATAACTCCATGCTTAAAGGTGGAAGAATCTGCCAATCAGAAAAGACATTGTAGATTTTCCATAGAAGGGAAGTTTGCTTCAATCTTATCTCTGCTCCAAATCATTTCATTCCCTTTTCTTCCTTTCAGAGGTGGAGAAGGCCGGTTCACTGATACGGCAAAGTTTAAAACATGGGAGAAGCAGGTGATGATGATTTTGCACCCTTTCCATTCATTCAGATCATGTCAGTGAAACAAGAAAGGACTCTCCTTCTCACTTTTTATTTTTTTAAGCAAAATGTGACCATGGGCTAACAAACGCTATTGAACTGCAATGCAAGTAGAAGTGGATCCTCCTCACCCAACACCCCTCATATTCTGAGGTAGATCTCCAGTCTTGTTTACTAGAGGAAAAAAAGCATTGAAACATTTCTTTGTTTGTCACACTGAACATATATAGCTGAGGGAAAGGATGGATGATTGCTGATGACTGTTCATTAAATTCAGGGTGCTGAGTATTCAACAAAAGCACCACAGAAATCAAGCTGGCAACAGCCTGATATTTTGGGGTGGGTTTTGCTGCTGCTGTTGCTGTTTCTCTAGGTTTGTTTGTTGTTTTTTTCCAAATCCTGAACTGAGAATTTCCTTCTGGAAATTAAAAACAAATTCCTGAGTTAATGTGATATTGAGTCACTGCAAAACAATAAGTGTTCTCTACTTCTAGGGCACATTTTGTGTTCAGAATAAACAGTAACTAAAATAAAAATACTTCTATGCTGTTCAGAAGAGGACTTTGTTAGGCAGCCAAGAATTTTCCCTCATTATTTTAGGCTGTCATTGAGCCTGACTTTCATAATAATAATATTTTTATTATTTTGCATTAATAGGAAACAAGAGCCAACACTAGCCAGACATATCTGAGATGAGTGATCACAGCTCTCAGTATTGCACATGCAGTTCTCAGAAGCAGAGACATCCCCATCATGCTCAGCACAGAGCACACCATTATTAACATCAGAAGACCCACAACCAGTCCATGATGAAAGTCCGGCAGGAGGACACATACAAAAGAAATGCTGGAGCTCTACAGAATGAGCCCCAAGGGGAAGGAACAGGTTTGGGAACACACCCATGAGATGTCCCTGCTGCCAACAACCTTTGAGAGATTTAAGTCATTACTGTAGTGATTTCTTCATTCCTCATTGCCACATTTGTTATGTTCATCCAAACCCCAACGTCTTCAGTTTGCATTAACCTAATGCCTTTCCATCTTTCATCACCCACTAGGTAGTACTCATCTGCAGCTGGATCTCTGCTTGCTCTGAAGGTTACCACCCTTCCACTCCAATTCCACCCTGTTCTAGTTTGGTCATTGTTTCAGCACCTGTTTACAGTAATACAATTTATGCCATAACTTCTTGTAACAAGTTGAAGGATCTGGGAGAAGTTTCCTATTTTGTCTTCCTTTGGTCACTTGTTCTATCTGATAAGAAGCTGGTGACACTTTCCTGTCTCAAATACCTATTTTCTACATGTTTCAGAACAAAGCATTCCCTAAATTATTACAATGAGTCTCTCGGAACAGAGAGCGGAGTTCAGATTCACTGCACTTTATTTTTATTATACTTAAATGACGGATATACATAGTCAGTGACTGTTTCCTTCTTTCAAGAACAAGTGTAGGTTTTTTTGTCTCTGATCTGAGAACACCATGCTGCATGCATCATGACTGGGTTTGTATTCCTTCCACCTACACCACAATGCCTACTGCCACCCGCTTCCTGCAGTCAACTCTATTAGATGTTACAGAAAGCAAGTCTTTATTTCTCTTGATAAAGCAAAGATTCTTATGGATACTCTTACCAGCTTTCAAACCGTTTCTAAAAGATGTTCTAAACACAGCATGCAGCCATCACCACTGTACCCACTAAACAATCATTTTAGTAGAAGAAAAACAGGACAAATTGTGCCCTCATTGGAAAAAACAAAATAGTCCACCTATTTGCAATTCCTTTTTGAAAGCATCCCTGCATGGAAAAGCATCACACACTATTAGCAAAAGAAAATTATTGCCTAACCACAGCCTCCATGTCTTCTCCAGGAAACAAGTTTGAGCTCTTTGAAAGCAGTAAAGATTATGTGCTTGCAAGCTATCACCATTCCTATGGGGACAGCAATTGGTAGTTTCTCACTGTGTATCATTCTCTTGTCCTAAGAAAACAGGCTGAAGGTTGCATCTTTGGCATACCTAGTCATGCTTCTACAAGGTAAGTCACTCTCCCTAAAACTGATCCTAGCCATAACACTTACCAATTGTGACCATTTCACTTACAGATATTAATTAACCTGGATCATTTTCTTAGAAGATATTATCAAAAAAATTCTGATTGCCCTACTGAAAGAGGGCCTCAACTACAAGAACTACAAGAACCTCAACTACAAGAAATAATTATTAACTTTTGGTATGGTTAGTATACTGTGATTGCTTGACTTCCAGTCCTCTCCCAAGACTAAATAGTTCATATAGCAAGAACCAACAAATTATTTAGATATTTATACAGTAAACATGAGATTCTGAGCTGACCAGATGTCCTGCTATCTAGACAGAAAATACCACTGTCCTGGCTACCACAATGCTATACCAGTGAAAGAATCTACCTCTTCATTGTGTGTTTTGAAAATATTTTGAAGCCAAAAGTAGTCTCAGTTAAAAGGTAGTCCGTATTTTGTTTAAAAGTTTCAAAGAGCAGTCCCCTTGTGTCTAGATTATCTGCTAGAAACAAACACTGGGCCTTCTGGCTGAGTATGCTATGCTCAATACTGTATTATCTACCCAAAATTGCATTACCAAACCATATCTTCCAGTTCCATCTGACTGGCATTCTAGGAGATGTGCAAAGGTTTTATCTGCAATTCAGCCTGAAGGTACAAGAATTTTATTTATTGTTAAGACTTCTATTAAACAACACCAAGCAAACGGACAGATGGATCTGTGTCAAAAGTGCTACAACTGAGCACAAACTTTATAGAACAACCAGCAGATCTTCAATCTAATACTTTAGTTCTAGTTAGCACACTTTCTCAAACTTTGTAAGCCCGCACTCACACACAATGCAAAGAACTCAGATTCTTGCAACTGTCCTTTCCCTGAAACAATTATAAATAAAAATGCATTGTCTTCATTTTATTTCTTTGGTAACCTGTGAACATTCTAAGACAACCACCAGTGTTCACTGCTTGTTCCATATGGATGCTGTTTTATGAACTTTAAGACAACTTCAGCATTAACAATAATCATACACACAGATTAAGAATTATAATTTATTTATGTTAGCCCAATCTTTTTAAATAGTTCAGATGCCTTTGCTCATTAACTGTCTGAAAGAGAGCCATGATTAGAAAGAATCTCCCTTCCTTTATAATAGTGAGACTATTCTGTAACTATCACCATAGAGGAAATAAGCCACTTAATTGTATAATATGTTTTCTCAAATGAATAAACTGACCAAAAAATATAGTGTTTATGATCTTGGTTTTTTTTTTTTCCATAGTCACTCTGGGAGTCAAAAACAGGACCAGTCCTAAGGTTTTCATTTGAAAAATATAGTATTTAGCATTATATTTATGTTCTCTTCAAAGTTATATTCAGATAACATCTTATTGATAAGAAAATCCCACTCCATCTCCTTCTTATCTTCACATTCTTTGTCAGGTTTTGTGGCTGGAGAGCACCTTCCTGATGAAGACTGCTTCACAGTGTGCACAGTGTGCATGTGCTCTGATTTCTGCTACCTCCTCATGCATCACTCTGCGTGAAAAAACAGTGACTGGAGGGGTATCTACTTATCAGGCATTGGCAGGAGCTGTCAGTGACAATGACAAAAAGCCCAACAGCCCAGAAAGTTCCTAAATGCCAAAGTGCAGAGAAGAAAGGAATTAAAAACAAAATAAACTTACAGGCAATAGAAGAGTAAATATTGCTTTTAACAGTCTACAGATACTTCAGTTCTACCAGCATGAAAATGTTGCAGGAGTGCTGCGCATTAGCAAATACAGAAATAAGTAATTGATAAATTAGCCCTTTTCAGTGCTAAAAAAGCAAAGTTCCAAAGTTTTTTAAACTCATAAAATGAAATATTATGTATTGGAAAAGAGTGTCCTTATGTATTTCTTTATATCACTGTCTAGTAGGACTTCTTCTGATGTGTGTAAGGACTCACAAATTATTCTAATTCATACTAAAAATTTTATCTTGAAAATTCTGCTCTCGAGCATGAGTTAAAAGGATATGCAGATATACCTGTCTTCATTATGCTGAATTGTTAAGGGCTGGCCCTCTTGTCTGCCACTTGGTTAAAGTAAACTGAACAGTATCTTCTGAAAAGAATTAAGTTAAATTCTCTGCTGAGAACAGAGGTGGTGTGATACAGCTCTTCAGAACAGAGTGAAACCGAAGACTACTCCCATACCCATAATATTCAGTTATCTGATTATTTATAAAAAAATCGTTGGAGATCGTTGGAGTTCTTGGATGTTCCTTACAGGACAGTGAGTCACCACAATCCCACTAGGAATCAAATGGTGAACTCTGCTTTTCTCCCCATTGGTCTAAAGAAACTATTTGTCTGCAGTGGCAGAATGTTCAGACTAGAGTGAAGAGCTGTGCCTTACCATGAGAGTACACTGAAGATGCTGCCCCCATAATCATGACAGTTGATACAGGCTGTTTCCCTGTGGGGAAGGGCAAGATGTTCCCTGGCTCCAGGCTTTTTTCTATTGCATCAAGATGGAAAGCTGCAAACCAGAGCACACCAGAGAAATAACACAAGTGCTAATCATATTTATAGTAACTGCTTGCGTGCACAGTGACCCACGTCTATTACTACTTTTGTTCCCTTCACCCTCATGTGTATAATTCTCTACTAAATCAAAGAAAGCCCATGACCACCTCTACATTTTTCTTTAATATTAGTCTTTGTTCACCTTCAAACCCTCATTCACCAAGCAGCCAAACAATGGGTCAGTGCTTACTTAGGGTTGATCTTTGGGCACTCTGGAGGTCACCAAGGGGGGTGTAACCCTGAGCACAAAGAGTCCTGTTGCCTTGAAAGTAATAAGTGAAGTAGACACGTCCACCACCTCTTGGCTTTTCCAGGTCTGTATGTGGATATGCACAGCCCTTAGCAGCACCATCTGGTTAGCTTCACTGTGACATTCTAGCCTGTTCTGTTCAGCCAAGGGGCACCACACAGAGCAGCAATGCACTATGATAGGAGAAGCCAGGTGAGGTGGAGGCAGCTGAGATCCTTGCACTGTAGGCACAGAGAGCACAAACTGTGGAGACAGCCCTTCAGCTGGCTCTGTGCTTGGCAGTGGGATGTCCCCTGAATACAGTATGCAAACTCAATCTGAGACGCTGTGATTGTTCTTCACAGAAGTCACTGCCAGGAGTGGAGGTACTTCAAGTCAAGATTTATCCATCTACAAGCAGAGATGAAGCAGCATATCTCACAGCCCTTTCATTTACTATTTTGTCCATTAAGGATTTGTGTTAAACCCTTATGTAGTGTCAGCCATGTACAACTTCACTGTTAGCATCTGCTGTTAAATCTTCATCCTTACATGGGGAGAACAACTAAACTCTGAATGGATTTTAAAGAATTTAATTTAAATGAGTGTAGTTTAGTGTTGTTCTAATGTATTTATCTCATATGCTGAACTATATGTCTGACTGACAACATGAAGAGTTTCAGAAAAATATTTTTCACCAATTCTGACAAGCAAAAATCCTCTGCAATGGTCCAGTTGAGAAATCTTTTCCATCTAACAAAGTTTAATATCTCTAAAATATGTGTTGAACATTAATGCAATCTGTAGATGAACAAAAAATCTGAGTATTTCACTTCGCACTTGTCCATATTTGGTACTAGCATAATGTAGAGTGAATGAGAATAGATAGTCAATTTGTTTTATACATAAACACGATTGGAAAATATAGCTGCATTGCCAACAATGCTCAGCTTATTATTCTAAATGGATTTTTTAAATTGCTCTCCTTAATATACTACAACAATTTTTATAAATTGCTCTTTTAGCACAATTTATGAAAATTGTGTCGTGCGCATTGTTAGTAAATTGAGTCTGTTTTTCTTTTGTTCTATTCTTTGCTGCCAGTGTACAATCCAGCTCAAATGGAAGAGCTGAATTCTCCCTTCATCTGTACCAGATAGTTTCTGGATTAATTCACAGAACTCATTTTTAGGAAAGAAAATCTCGATGCTCATGCTGTAAATGCCATGAAATAAAACAGATTCTTCAAAATGTTTCTGAAACTGAACTACATGAGTTCATTCATTACTAACAGGATGCTCACTTATTTCTTCTTTTCTCTAACAATGATATTAAAGTAGACCCAAATTCTGTTTTATTAAAATAATGTGGTCAAATTGTCCATACAATTATTGTCATTAGGCCAAAGTTTCAGCAACTTATCAGTGTCAGAAGAAAAGCAAGGGCCAATGAAATTAGCAAGATGCATAAAAAAGACAACAAATTACAGTAAAACATTAGCAAAAATATTAACAAAAATTAACTCACTCCAAGCTGATTTCCAAAGGACCCAGGAATGATTCCCTGTCACCCACAGACCTGTTTGAGCTTCCCTTCCTTTTACCTTTTCATGTATCATAAACAATACGAACCACATTTTTGAAGAAATGCCTTTCAGCATAGCTTTGCAAACAACTTAATCCCAAACATTTGAAAAATGTGAGGCTAGAAGTTGAGCATATTCAAAGAGCAAAAGGAATCTTAACGTCTCTTCAGTAAGTTTTGTGTAAAATCTTTAATATTTCCAGTCTTATGACAATATCCTGGAATCTCCCAAGAAAATTGAAAATCGCTTTAATGTTTAGAGGATCCAAGGAGTAAGGATATATTAAAATAAAGGAATGAAAGAGAACAAATGGCCCAGAAGGTGTAGGAGGTGAAGCTGTCTCTACAGATTCCTAGGAATCCTCAGACTTGACAGCAGGAGAAAATAAAGAAGATTTTTGCCCCCAACTACATCCCTTTCCTCGTTAAGCAGCAATTCACAGAGAAGTGGCACAGGGAACCAATCTTGTCATAAAGGTTAATAGAGGTGCTGGAGATGAGAGTAGTAGGGGAGCAGAGGGTGACGTGAGGGGAGGGCACAAGCATCAAGGCAGAGCAAAGAAAGAACCAGCTGATGTGCAAGTGGGGAGACAGGTACAAAAATAGAAGAATATATTATGCTGGAGAGAAATATATTCAGGTGCTGGGGAGAAGGGAGATACACTGAAGATAGGTTTAAGAATGAACAACAATTTTTGAGCAGGACTAGGTAAGGCAGAAATTAAGGTAACTCACTGGTGTATTGCAGGGTGCAGTTTTGCAATCAAGACTAGAGATTCTGGCAATTTCCTGCTATCCTGAGAGGCCAAATGGCCAAGCACTGAGACAGAAGACTTTGGTGTGAGAGTATTAGTTGTGCGGCAACCTGCCATTCCACCCACCCACGTCGCTGGTATTTTGACCCTCCTTGGTCTCCAGAGACAAAGACTACTTATCGTGTTTCTCCACTGCTTCATACTGAACTTCAGCTCATCATTAGACTTATTTTAATTATTATAATAATAGGAAGTAAGTTGTTTCATCTGATGGAGAACACCAGTGAGGCAACAGGGACCCTGCCTCAGATGGAGAAATTTTCTCTTATAATTATAACAGCTATTTGTAGATTCATTTGTTTCTCTAATCTTAACAAAAGCTTAGCTAAAATGGGGAAACGCAATCAGATCGGGATCCACACATTTTTAAATAAAAAAAGTTAAAAAAAAGATTTGTAAAGCAAGAAATTACAAAGAATGGAAATCCAAGCTGACAGCTTGTTTTAGTTTCGTGTTTTGAAATAATTTTCAGCACTGTGACATTTAAAGTGTTTTTATAACATGATCAAACCACTCCAGAGGGATAAATAAATCAGTAAGTTATAATAAACCATGTGACGAAGGTCAATCAAGCCACAGGAGATTATTAGCATATCACGTCATTGTAAACTGAAGTCATGCAGTAAAATATTTACTATTTTGAATTTCTTCTAATAGTGAGTTGTTTTTCTTCCTCAAACTTAAGGTAAAAAGGTTCCAAGACAGTCTCTTAAGAACCTGGGGTTTGCATCTGTTTGTTTTTTTCATTATTAATGTTTTCCATCCACTTTCTAACCAGTGTTTTGTGCTCGGGGCCAGGTTTGCTTCCATTCTGTTGCAGCCTCTGGTGCGGCCGCACCTCGAGTACCGTGTACAGTTTTGGGCCCCTCACTATAGGAAGGACATCGAGGCCCTGGAGCGTGTTCAGAGAAGGGCAACAAAACTGGTGAGGGGCCTGGAGCACAAGTCTTACGAGGAGCGGCTGAGGGAGCTGGGATTGTTTAGTCTGGAGAAAAGGAGGGTCAGAGGAGACCTCATTGCACTCTGCCACTTCCTGAAGGGAGGCTGTGGTGAGGAGGGGGTCGGCCTCTTCTCCCAGGTAACTAATGACAGGACGAGAGGGAATGGGCACAAGTTGTGCCGGGGAAGATTTAGATTAGACTTGAGGAAAAATTTTTTCTCTGAGAGAGTGGTCAGGCACTGGAATGGCCTGCCTAGGGAGGGGGTTGAGGCACCGTCCCTAGCGCTGTTCAAGAAGCGTTTAGATGAGGTGCTGAGGGATTTGATTTAGTAGCTTGGTGGGTAGGGATGGTGGTGTGAGGATGGTTGGACTAGATGATCTTGTAGGTCCTTTCCAACCTAATCAATCTATGAATCTAGATCCTTTCCAACCTAATCAATCTATGAATCTATGAATCTATGTAGCCCCCAACAAGTGAAATAACAGCTTCATGCTTTTACATTCATCTTCCAATTTTAGCCAAGAGCATCAACCAGAACACCAGTGGGTCATCAGGTAGCTCTTTCTCTGTTCACTTTTCCTTCCCTGCTTTCTTTATTACCATTTCAGACAGCTATATTATTTCAGCCAAGAGTGACATGAATGGCATCATCATGTCAGTGTAAATGAATCTATAACTGAATACAGGTCTCCACAAACCATCTATACTTTATACTTTCACATAAATGCAAGGAACTAATGATGAACAAGCAATGAGGTGTTTGAAAGAGTAGGCAAAAATGCATTTAAAAGATGAATTTGCCCTAACTCAAATCACTGTTACATTTTCAGAGTGTGTGACTCACCTGATGACATTTTTCTTCCCTTCCCCCAACAGACAGAACAATGATCAATAAATCTATGACAGGTTTTTAACATGTGCAGCTAGAGAGACAAATTTAGAAGCTATGAAGACTTGAAGAAAAGAAGGTTCCATTGTAATACTCAGCTTGTACCTGCAGACCTTTTTTTATGTTCTAGTTCAAACAAAAAATCAGCATAGAAATGGGAAAAGGACTCCTGATCACTACTACTACAGTTTAACTGCCAGTGTTGGGAAACCTGTTCTAAATATTTTCTCAGTTCTCAAAATCTTCAATTAAGTGGCCTGCGTATATTATTTTACAGACATCTAGCAATGATAAAAGAAAATCTGAAAAATGAAATTTTCACATAGTCAAAAAAAAAAAAAAAGTGGCATGGTGTTGGAGATAACAGGAAAGATTTGGAAACATAATTAACATGTAGGTGCTAGTCTTTTTGTTGATTTCAAATATAATTACATGTGTGAGGCTCCAAGCCTATCTGTTTCTGAACAAGATGTATATGAGGAATGGACTGATGTTTCCCCTCAGAAAAAGACTGAAGAGCTCATTGCATAGCCACATCTGAGAAGAAACAATTCTAACTTCATCAGATATGAACTTTTCCCACTGAAATTTGATTTATCTGCTGAGCAACTGCTAAGAAAAGAAATAAATAAATACATAAAACAGTAAGTTGTACTTACGGGGAAGGAGGAAATAAAATATATTTTGAAAATTTTGAAAAAATAATAAAAAGAGGTATCTCAGAGGGACAGACATGGCCAAGACCAAATGAAATATGTGAATTTCAGAATGAAAGAAGTTGGTAAAGCAAAAGAGAAAGCCTGGTCCTTGCTTCCTCACAAAGGGTCACAATTTAGCAGAAACACAGATCCTTGGGAGCACGGCTCATACCTTCTTCACCCACCTACCTACCTTGGAGGCACCTTTCAGCCTGAGCTTTGTCTGCCCCAGGATTTTTTACAGCTGAGGGTTTTAAGCTGCTGTAATATGTCTGCTTTTCAGATGTTTCTTTTATTCAAGGAAACTCAAAATTTTATTAGGGGCCGATGTCGCCTGATTCTCCCCTTCAGCATGTAGAATACAAAGGAGAACTGCTTTTCCAAATGCTCCTTAATTTAAATAACCCAAATTCATACAGCATTTTAGGCAAAAAAATCCAGGTTTTTCCCGATTTTTGCCATTTCTGGGTTCTTCCCTTCATCTTTATGTAGGTCTGTCCCATTGCTCCAAACAAACATAGTAATATGAAAGGAAATGTTCCTTTTTTTAAAAAGGGTGGGGATCTGAGAAGGTAAAAAATAAGCTCAGTAAATATCCCACAACAGAACAAATAGTCAAGGGACAGGGTGAGGCAAGTAAAATCTTTTTTCCTTATGATGTGGTTTATACACATCTTATTTTTGCTCATTTCCAGAGTGGTCTTTGTAACCTTACAACCTTGTAATGGAGACACTGTCTTTGTCTCTCTAAGCTTTTTATGCTCACCCTCAGTAATTTGACCTAGGTCCTGTTTTCTGCACACATCCTTCTTGCTCTGAATTCAGCTAGGAGTTTGTGATCCAGCCAGTGGGTCTCCACTACCCGTCCTCACACAGGGATGGTTTGCAGCTGTGCTCTTCGTGCTGTTCCTGCAAACAACTGCTCACTCACCTCGATTCCTTTCCCCCAGATTTGCTTCCTTAGGGACCTCAGCAATCCGACCTCCAACACAGATGAATCCAGCTTCCTGTCTGTCCATGGTCTCTGCTTTTCCGCTCTTCCTCTTTCTTACATTCAGGAAGCTCCATCTTTTCCTCCCTCCCTCCTTCCTTTGCTTGCTTGTTGGCACTCAAGGCCCTTCCTGCCTGTTAGTAGGATTCAATACAGTCTTCACTTCTGTTTCCTGCATTTTTTTAAAAAAGTCACCAACTCATCTGAGCTTTTTCCACTTAATTCTTTACCCTCCTCGATTCCTGAAAGGTTACAGAGTCAAAAGCCTTCTTCCCCACTTCCATTGATCCCTTCATTTGGGGGCATTCCTGCAGAAACTAGTCAATACTAGATGATCTCCAGTGGTCCCTTCCAACACCTACAATTTTGTGCTTCTGTGATCCTGGTTTGGGGATCACTGGGGAGCCCTTGACGTTGCACTGCCCTTGCTGATTCCTTATTTCATTGGTCCATTCTTCAACATGGCTTCAATAACATTTGCACTGGCATTACCTAGGGGACCATAAACTGCATAAATCATCCGAGAAGAAATAAAATGTCTCTACCTCACAGAAAATGGTACAAAAGAAATTATAGTTTAGATGACTGCAGAACTTTCAACTTTGTGCTTACGTACCAGAAGCTTTTTCCAGAACAGAATGAATCAGATGAAAACATCAGTAAACCAATATAAACTATTTGCATAACGTACTTAGCACTCTGCAAATCCTAATGAAAGAGGTTCCCCTTTGCCAAAATAGAAGGCAGAAAAAATTATCTATGTTTTAAAATCAGCTTTTTCTGCTCCCTAGTCAGTCTCCCTAGTCTCTCAATCTCCTGTATTCAAGGTTTCCTTACATTTTATGCATATGAGATTTTGCTCAGAGTTCATTATCAAAGCAAATTCTTCTACAAAGAGTATTTTGGATGTGCAAACACAGAACAGATGCCAATAATAACTTGCACTCCCATTTCCTCTTCCTTAGGAGATGACCAGGAAAAGAAAACTAGTATCAACCGTAGTTCTGCAACCACGATTCTATCCATCATCTGAGGACATCCATCTCACTAAGGTGCAGATGATCATTTCTGAAAAGGGGATGGTTCTGTATGTTAGAACAGGAAAAAAGTAGTATTTTTGATAGGTTTGACTTACTATCACTTATGCAAGACTTTCAGATTTTGGAATAGTTATATGGGGTTACACATTCTACATTACTGAGGTCCACTAAATGGTCAATCAGCAGAATGACATCTTGTTTGTTAGAAGACAAGGAAGTTAGACAATGCGAAAGGTGGGAATAGTTTTGACAACATGTGATGTCCACCTTCCTTTTAGAAGATAAAGAACCATCAAAGTATCTGTTCTCCCAACTGCTTTGAAGCTCCTCTTTTGGTTTCACATGGCTTCTGCAGATGGTTAGAAGCCTCCACACATTTTTTCATCACCTGCTGTTTTCAGTGTATCACCACCTTGCTCTCAAGCTGCAGAATCCTAAAAACCCTTTAAAAAGGGAAAGAAAAAAAAAAAAAGACAGAAGTACTTTATAGCAGCTGATTTTCTCCATGAAAGGCAGTTAAAACCATTACTGCGCTGGTGAGCATTTTGTTCTCTTCAGACTTTCAAGCAGAAGTCTATTTTGTCTAATTTCAAATGCTCTGTTCTTCATCTGTGAATTATTATGATGCTATACATCTGTACACTGGCTCAGACCAAAAGTTAATTCGTGACCAAGCCACAGCCCTAGAGACAGGACTTCTTGCTGCCCAACAGATTTTCTGTATTTTGCAATAACTCTGTACATCCAGCTGTAAATTATACTTAATAGTGACAGTCTGAGCTGATTGCAAAGACTGTCTACAACCCAGAAATGTTCAGAACATGTATCAAGACAGTCCCTGTAAGTGTGACCAAGAACAGGAGTGTCAATCCAGCCTACAAGGCATACACCTGAGGTACAATTGAAACCAGCAAAAAGGATTCCTCAGTGGTCAAAAAGGGATAAAAGCATTTCCTTCTATTTGTAGATAGTTTTCAGATAAGCAGCTGTGAAGTGCTTGATAAGAAAAATCCTTCCTTGATTTGCATCTCCTGAAATAGACTTAATTAGTTGTGGAGTATCATAAAATGCCACTTGAAGTAGCCACTTGCCGATCTATTCATCTGGGAGCAATTTGAGGAACAGTTCTTCAGCCCTGCAGACACACAAGATGAAAGAACAGACAGATCATTAGCCAACAATGAAGTTAAAAGTAAGGACACAGTTAGCGGAAAAAGTAATTATCACCTCTATTAAATTTTATACAATTTACTATCAAGTGTAGCTGGACAAGAGGACAAGAACTGAGATTCAAACACTTCCACACAAGCTGCTGCATTCAGGTCAAGAAGAGATGAAAGGCAGATCTCTGCTCCGTGTGCTAGGTGGGGCACTGGAGTGTCAAATCCCTTGCTTCCAGGATCACAAGACACTCACAGTGAGCTGGAGAAATAAAGCTAGCATTGATGAATAATTCAGAGACAGGACCTGAGTCTCTACTCAGACTTGAAATGAATAGCTGTTTTGCCAACTGAAGAGCTGTGGGATTTCTAAATAAATCCATATTTTTCACAATGTGCACGAAGTAACCAATGACAGCCTGTTCTACTCTGTGCATACCATACTCTTGCAGGGCTTGCTGCTGCTTGGTGACTTCCCGAGTGGCAATAAAAGTCCCCTCTGATCTCTGAACCTCCTCACAGCTCCAGGCAGTGTCTGCCCAGCCCAGCGTCTCAGGGACTTCTCTCCCCTAGGCATGGCTCACTGATCCTCATCAATGAAAGAAAGAAGGCATGTGCACAGAACGCAAAACCAATGCTATCCATTACAGCACTATTCCAATGTCTGAATCCCATCTTCAATGTCCCTTTCATAGTCTAATTTTGAACCTTGTGATCAGACCCTTGATATCAGCTGTGCTTTGTACATCTTACCTGGTTTAAAAAAAAAAGATTTTCCTGGATGAGGCAGTGTGGTTAGAGTAAGATCAGTGATGATGGACTCAGACTAGCCAGGTCCTTTCCATTAATACTTTGTATAAATATATAATAATTAACAGACATATTGTAAAATAAATAGCGTTACTACATTTTAATAATTTGGAAATCTCGAAGTCTACAGACAACTTACACTGAAAAATTAAAATATTTCATTAATATATCACAAAAGTACTTTATTCTCTTACTTTGGGCAGAAATACTATTAGCATCATCATCCTCTGAGAATCTTCTATCAAATGAGAGTGTCCAAACCAGAAGGATAAAGTTTCTTTTGAATAATTGTGTCTTTGACTAAAGTTGCCTATTTCTTAATTCCATTTCTTGGTCTTTCTCCAAAGAACAGGTCATATTTAATGTCCACCATGGGGCTTACAGAAGACTAAATGAAAAACTACTTGGGATGATTCCACGGGTTCTCAAAAGAAGGCAAAATTCATTAACTTTCCTTCTGTTATTCAGAATATACCTAGAAACAGTTACAGAAAGGGGCTTTTTAAAATGTTAATACTCCCACTTTCCAGAAGACCATAAGAATAGATTTTCTTGATGTATTTTGCTATTTCTGATTCTTGACCTGATCAGAAATGCAAAATTCAAAGGATGCGCAAACACAAAAGGTTAGCCAAACATATTTGCACCTCAGAAATGTTACATCTGTGGTTTTGGAGAAATCTAAATGTCATTTCTTACAAACAGATTTTCCCACAGCTCTCCTTAATTCTTAAATAATGTGATAACAAGGATACAGCCAAGAGATAAAAACAGGTTTAATGAGACATAAGTAAGGTACTTAATAGTTGAATCTGCAGGATTATGCACATAGGAAAATGATGAAATGGTCATAATGCATCATTCGAGATTGAATTCACAAAAAAAGCATGTATCACAGGAAATATATTTGCATTATAAGGGGAGAGAACTGAATATCCCAGCAGGGTATTTCCGTTTCTAATTATTTGCTTCTGTGATTCAGTGACTGGAGCCTGTTGTGGCTTTTTTTGTTTTCTTTTGTTTTGTTTTTGTGATAATGTTCCTGTACACTGTATTAAAGAGACAAAAAAGTCATCCTTTTTGAAGTTTATATAAAGGAGTACAATTTCAGAGCAAGATCTCCCTACAAGAAATCCTTATAGAAATGCAGCCTCTAATTAAAATAGTCTGATGCCTCTACTGACATGAAACTCCACAGCATACACATTTGTGGTGTCCTAGGCCACCTTTAGCCAATTATTTTTAGCTAATTCATTGCTCAGGTGGCAAAAATCTTAGTTCTGTATGCTGATAAACCACATATGTGTTTTCATATTACCTCTCCAGCAGGATTCTGCACCAGGAGCGCAGTGCTAGGAACGACTGCACGCTAAAGAATACATGAAAAAGGAACCTTATTTTTGTACTATTACTATCAGTTAATGTATTTTTAAAAACTATGAAATCTCAGTTTTTTTGTTAGGTTTTTTTTTGAGGGCTATTTGCCCTATTTGTCCTAAATTTTATTTGTAGATGGATTTATTCTTTGAAAGCTGCGATATTTTTTCTTTAATTGAAGATTGTCTTTTTTCCACTGTTTGTCACACTGAACCAGTAATCAGAATTTTGAAATTCTTTCTCTCAAAGGAGAGACATTTTATTCATGCTGATAACGCTCTGATGTGATAGTCCTAGCCGACAGTAATTGTGATGGAGAATTATCAAGATGCTGTTAATTTTCACATGTACTTTGGAGAATAAATGAGTCTAGATTTTAGACTAGCATTGAAGTTATTTTACTATAATGTTTTTTGTTGTCCTGCTTCCAAAAAATCATTGATGGGCAACTGTTTTTTTGTGTACTGTAAGGTACCATGCAATTCCAAAAGGTGACTTTTCCTTATTTTCTCAACATATAGTTCTTACTCCGAATAATTGTTTGGAGTCTGAAAGATTCATTTGCTGAAGGTTAATTTGTATTTACTTTTGACAGAAAAAGGAGCAACCTGAAGCAGCACCTGGAGAGCCCACTTTTGCCCTACTCATTTGCCAGGCTAATGATTTCACCGTATCTGATAGCACGACTCATGACTGATGGTCAGACTGTTCACTGCACCTTGTAAACTAAATATTCAGCTTCTAGCAAGCTAGTTTCCCTCATCAAAGCCAGCACCTTCTGAGCCAGAAGGACAAGAGTACAATCCAAACCACTTGGCTTTGTGCAGGAAATGTGAGACAGAATGGGTAGCAGTAATAGAGAAAAGGGGGAGGAAAATCAGTTTTTCTCATTGCTTTAATGCTCTACTGAGATATTTAAAGTTTATTAGAAGTAGGAACCATCAGGCTGTTAAAAAGGTTTGAAACCTGTCTGGACTTCCATCAAAGCTTTGTTTTGATGACCAAATGCAACATCAGGAGAATGGGAAGGAGGAGGATAGCAGCCTTTGGCACCCATAGCCATAAAAACTGCAAGTTCTTGATGAGACAGGACTGTGGCTGTACCTGACTTACTGTACTTTGACTTGGATGCAATGTATGAAGGCACAGAGACATGGATTTAAGATAGCCATAAACTGTGCTATTAGGGCAGAACAGCACCCCAGAAAGTCAGCCATTCACCTGAGCACCAAATGGCTGTGCTGTGGGGCATGGGAGCGGCTGTGCCCACCACTGATCCCTTCCCCAGGGGACTGGGGGGATCCAACTGCAGCCAGGGCAGCCATGGGGAGGACAACAGCCCTGCCCAGCCCCTGGGACACTAGATTGTGAACCTCAACATCAGCCAAATAGTGTATTTATCCCTTCCCTCCATAACGAGGGAAGCATGCGACACTGCTGAAAATCTGTTGGCTTTGGAGTAAATCTGGCCACAGCTCAGATCTGGGTAAACTAACGATGTATAGCACTTCATTGACTCTGTCATCCTGAGATAGCAGCTTAAGCAGCACAGAAACAGGTTCTGGGGAAATCGATGACACCCTGTTTTGAGGCACTGCAAGACCCGCACTGTCCAGCACAGAGGGCTGTTCTATAGGGCCTCTTTTTAACACATGCATGGGCACATGCAGTAAGGTCCAAGATGAGCTTCAGGCTGAGCTATGAAACTGGTGCAGATTTGTAATGCTGCTTTATAAGGAGGTATCCAACTCTCTATAACCTATCTAGGCAATGTGAAGAGCTACTTAGTTATTTTCTTCATTTCATTCTTTAAGCTTGAAGTATAATAACGCTACTGTGCTACCGATCCTCTACAAACATATCTTTTTTTATTTACTGTTCTGTGATTCCCTCTTGCACATTATGTACTTTTTATTCAAACTCAATCTCATTTGTAAACTGCCGTTGTGAACAATTTATGAAACATCATTTGAACCCCGAAGAATTTTTAATGAGTATATTTTTCAAAGGGCAACAGCACAACAAATAACACTAATTAATAGCTTTATTTGATCAGGGGAGGAGGAAGAAGCAAATAGAAACTCAGATATTGATTTTTCCAGTAGGATGCCTATTGTACAAACATAAACCCTCTATGTTCTATATGGGGCTCAATTCTCATTTCCTACCTTGTAGAGTACAAGCAAGTACAACATCTGAGCAGAAAGAAGAATGGAAAAATTTTCTTTCTAACACTATACACTGAATAACACGGTTCTCTTGATACCTGATCAGAAATACACTTAGATTTAATACTTCTTGGTCTCAAATGGAGAGTATTCACATTTTTATGACTTACCTATTTGTTCAGTATCTACAAAGCAATAAAAAGAAATAATTCCACTGGCTGGTTTGATAATTACAGAAGAAGAAAATTGGGAAATATTGTTTAATTTCTTACAGCTCTCCCAGTTGTGTTTTTATATTCCTGGTCAGCTTTTGTTACCATCGATAGTTTAAAATTTTCATTTCTTCCTGTCCCTTCAAGGAAGACTGAATTACCTCATGACCCAGTAAGCACTGGCTTCATGAAGAAGTATCAAAAGGCAAACAAGCCCCAGCAGGAGGTCTGTACCCACTGCTCTGGGTGAACCGAAGAGAAGTTACAGCCCTGCTCTGCTAAGCACCAGTGAGACTGCTCCTGGGGTCCCTGCCCAGCACTGGCCTGCAGGCTGAGGGGGACATGGAGAAGCTGGAGGGAGGACAGAGGTCTGGCAGCTGCGGGAACAGGCATCCCACCTGCAGGTACAGGAACACAACAGGGATATTACTGACTGGGGGTGCACGTCGCAGCAAAGGCCTCTACTTCTGTGGTTTTCACAGTGCTAACAGAATGTTTCAAAATTATCCTATAGACTTCTTCAGTTACACTTTAAACAATAAGTGAAATGTAATATTGAACACTGAAATGCGGATACACTGCTAGAAAATATCAGATTAACAATACAAGGGTTTTGACTGCCCCACATCTTAGCTAGTATTTAAAAAAAAAAAAAAAAGGTGTGGAGTAATATATGTATGCATTAGGGCATCTTCAGGGCTACAGTAAATCACTCTGCCTGCCACAGCCCCAAGGGATTGCTGTTACACTGGACGGCAAGAGGACTACAGCCGATTTTCACACCCCTGTCTTCACAACTGCCATAAGTTATGCACAGGGCACCTGGTAAGGGGAAATAAGTGGGAGACAGACTGAGCCTCCAGATGGGCAGCACCAGAGGATGTCTTTCCCCTTGGTCATTACCTCCTCATCCCCAGCTCTGCAGCCACCAGGGCTGTCTCAGGGTTTCAGCATCAAGGAAAGTGAGGGAAGTGCCACGGACGGCAGGGGCAGAGCAGCTGCAGAGAATGGAGAAGTAGGGGCTCTGTTTGCTACAAAACTGCAAGCTGTTAGGGCAAGGTTGCCTTGCTCCAGGGTTTTTCCACAGGGACACTTGCTGATCAATACACAGGAATGTCTAACTGACCGCTTACCAGCATGCTCTGCTTTGCAAACCAAATTAATAACATTTCTTTGGTATGCGCATTTTAATACCAGTACGTGTTTGGATTTCTTCCAGGTTTGACATTTACTGTGAATTTCCTGGATTTATGTTTCTGGAATTTCCTTTATAAAGCAATTTGAGATTTACAGATAGACAGAGATCCCTCTAGCTGAGCCAGGCAGTGCTATTGTTGTGGTTACAGCACGGTGCTCAAACGCACAAATGTCATCCCAAAGGGTAGGCCGGATAACCTTCACCATGATGGACATGGACGTCTGACAGGACTGATACATCTACCAGTGACTGTAGCTACACAGGGGGCCCAAACTCACTTAATGTACTGCAAACAAACAAATGTCGTACCCTGATGGATACGGCCAGTCCCAAAAGGTCACCCCAGCCGAGCTCTGGAGATAGATGAGCTTCATCTCTGAGAGTGTACTTCTGTGGCAGAGAGAATAGATTTGTTACCATCAGGTGTTTTGCTATATGCTAACCTGCAGCTGATAGCCAGGGATGCTGTCCTGCCCTCCAGCTACTGTGTGTGCCACTGCTACTGTCCCTCATCTTTAGGGACTTTGTGCAGCAATTGGGAGCTATGGGCATTTGGCCAAGTTTCCCCCTCCTTCTTGTCCCCGGGATGTTTTAGTGCATATTGAAAGAGCAAAATTGGACAGCCAGCCTCCTGCTGGCTCCGCATTATTATAAGCAGGTATTACTGAGGCAGAGACAGCAACGTGCCGAGCAAAGGCTGCACAGAAACACAGAGTTTCCTTTTAAATATTCATAGCCAATTTAAAAAGGGAAATACTCCGATTGCTTCAGGACTGCCTTTGGCTCTGATTAGAAACAGCTGAGCAAAGCCAAATGCTCAGCTGTTTCTGCAAAGAGATTAACACCTGTTGAAGATGAAATAAAAATACGTGACAGAGTTTAACAGTAAATATCAAAAGATGGTTATTGTAAATCTAACAGTAACACCAGTGACAGAACACGTCCCCACCCTGCCAAGCTGCATCGCTCCCAAGAGGGAAGAAAGCACACTCACACATCACAGCACACACACAGCACGGGCACATTTTTTCAGCTCTTTCTTCACCCACAGCTGGGTGATCAGTTCCTTGACTCTAGTTAGACAAAGAAAATATTCAGATGGTATCGGGTGAAATAGTTTCTACTTGGGCATACAGTGCATAGAGAAGGTAGATAGCTGTATTATAGCACTTGTTACAGTGCTTGCTTGTATCTCATTTGGGGTGGGAAGTATGTTCTCAGTGTGTTTCCCTGAATGACGTTTTGTCTGTGCTGCAGAAACAGCACAGATGTGTTGCATTTCCCCATCAGAAGGCAGCTCACAGTGCTGGAAGCCAGTTCCTACCTGCACTGAGGATCACAGTGTCTCCTCTATTCTATGAGAACAGTATTTATGAGGGCATGAGGGAAGGCTTGGCACTGCTGTCTGAAAGTGTCTCTGCATGGAGGGCTGTCCTGTTGGCCACAGTGAGATGTTTGGCTATGCAGATGGCTTTGCAGCAATTCCCCCTATGGTCACAACCTATGCACCCAAGTACAGGCACACACATACTATAAGTGTGATACTAATCCACACCCCTGGACATCACAGCCTGGACAAGGTGCGTGCCAAAGCTTGTCATTACGACATGAGAGGAGGGCTCCTTCCATTCACCCTTCCCACCCCCTATTGGCATTTTCCACTAAGCCATGTAAAAAATATGCTGCAGTAAATGCCACCTTTGGGTTTTCTGTCTGCCACAGATCTTCCACTCTTCAGACCACAGCCAGATGAAAAGGCTGCCAAATCGGTCACTTGCAAAGCACATCACTGCCACATCCCCAGGTCTCAATTACAGTAATGACGTAAAGATTTACACCAGCTGAAAATTCTGATGCATGTCTCCTCAAAGCTAATTTAATTTTATTCCAGAACATATAAATAATTGAAAAGTCTGATTTTTTGTGGGCTGATTATTATTTATTTTCTCTAGTCATTTATTGTACCTCAATTTATTTCTCAATTTTTCTTTTGATTTTAATTTCTGCTCTAGGATTTGTATGCATTACTGTTCCCTCAAATATTATGCACAAATATTATGCACATATTATGCACTCAGAAAATAGAGCTCCGGGAATCACCTGTAGAACTCAGCAGCCTTGGAAGACACAAACTGTAGAAACCTCAGAGAACAAGAAACAAGTATTGACATTTTGATTATATTTTATTCCAGCATTACATATGGAACACTATGCTTCTAATGTTATTAAAAAAAAAATAATTAAAAAATAAATAAATAAAGCAGACGTTGGAAGGGTGTACAAATACTTTGAAACAGATGAAGAAATGAAAAGAAAGTCCAGGGGAAGAAAGACTTTAAAAAGATTCAGAAAGGGAAATAAGTAAAAAATTGCACTTGATATACCAAATAATGGACTTTAAGAGAAATTACTTCAGTACTTCTTTTTCCACAATGTAAAGGAGAAAATATAACACTGTAGATCAAAATTTCTTTTCAAAATTTGTGAATTTGCTTATTAGTTTTGACTGTAATTATTCTGTAGGTTTAGAAGAAATTAGTTCAGTTATTAATTTGTATTGTACAATTTTCACTAGTTATCCTACAGTAGAAATTCAGAATAAAAACCTCACACATATTACATAATGCAACTCTTCAACACCAGACTGGTTTATATTGTTCATCTTGAAGCATCTTGCTTGTACCTCTGTAACACCTAAAATTTTCACTTTTACTGTTAAGTTAAATCCCTCTGTTAGCTGGGCTTATCTGACTGGGGATATAAATGTTGGGGTTTCCATAACTATAACCTTTCTCAGGTTCAAGTAAGTGGAAACAAAGCTGTGCTTAATCTTCAGTATAGCAAATGTGCTAAATCTTAAATATATTACTGTTAGCTCTTGTCTTAAAAAAAGGTATAATGTTTGCATGCCAAAGAATACAAACCAAAAAAAAAAAATGTAGAAGAGAACTGAAAGTAAGACAAGGTTCACAAATCATTTGTAGTGCTTGAATATCTAACAAGCAAGGGCATACAAGGACAGACTTCGTGATATAATCATTACCAAAAAAGGATCTTCTGTCACCTAGAGAAGTGTAGAATTTAAAACATTTGAAGTTATTGCCTGAACACAAATTTCCTTGGGCCAAAATACTATATTTCTGGTAATTGCTTCATGCAATATCTGCATTCACACAAATTATATCATTCTGCCATTCACAAGAAAATATTCTAAGGACCATCCATGCAAGTACAAATCTATTTATCCCTGTGTTGCTGCCTCCAGATGAGCACAGCACTTTCAACTGCCAGGTCTCCAGAACCAAGTAAGGTTATCTGTCTGCAGCATGTATAGAAAGAAAAGAGGTATCAAAACCTTTTTTTTTCCCCTTAGCTTTTAATGATTCTTTTATGTCTCCTTTCCCCTTCCCTGCCCTTCATTCCTCTCTTCCCTTTATTTATTTATTTATTTCCAATTTGTTCAAAGCAGAAAACAAACTGACAAATTTGATAGATAGTTATCGGTAGTGTGTTTTGTCAAGTTCAGTATCTTACTCCAGACAGCGGTAGCTGAACATAGGAGGCAATATAGCTAAAGAATTCCCAACCTCCTACCCAAGACTGGGTAATCTCCAACTTCCCTCGCTGTATTTTACCTCAATTACCAAATATCAAACAAATAAAATAGTTAGAAAGAACGATGACAAGTCACATCAAGACTTGAAAGTTTGGTTTCTATAAACCAACATAACAAAACTCTACAATTAAAATCCTTTCTTATACCTTTACTTTAAAGAGTTGATACATAAAAGTAACAACCTCCACCATTTCAGTATTACATAGGTTCACCAGGTGAGATTCAGTAGACAACAAAGAGAATATAGGACTTCTATCGTTGCTTAAGGTGAGAGAAAAATACAGAGGCTTCTCAAGGCACAAGCATGTACATTTGCAGACTGTTGAATCCATTTTACCTTGGAAGGAGGCTCGGTGTTTTTCTATTTCTTCCAAATAGACACCTGAGCTACTACCAGAAAACCAAGTTGACATCTAATAATTTTTGCAACGTTTTTCAAGGTTCAACTGCCCCAACATACAAGCGACTGCATTGCTGAGAAATTTTTCCAGAAAGAATGCACATCTTTATGGCAATTTTATTCTCCCATGCTAATAATAAAAAGCCATGAAATCATACATAATGCAACAGTCAGTCCCTACTCTTACTGTGCAGTAGTACAAAGTAAAAGGAGGCCAGAAGAACAAAGGGAAGGTGTGAATAAGCACTACCACAGGTACCTGGTGGAGTGGCACAGCTGTCCATACCCTGACTGTCTGACTCACACAGCTTGTTTTTATATACATCAACACCAAGACAAACTCAACTGTTATGTGCAGCTTTGATAATACATAATTAGTTGGTGATTTAACAACTGTTACAAAAAATAGGACAGTAATCATGGCAGGGGGAAAGAATGAAATGCCACAAAAAAAGAGCTGAATTAGCCCCTGCAGACAGCATTTTTTGAACTCTTTGAGTAGTTTGTCAGACTATAACAATAGAATTGATTTTGGAAATAGAAGCAGCTCATAAATCAGCAATGCAGCTGATTGACAACTGAGATTCAAGCTAAAAAACATTCACAAATCTACAGTATAGAACTTTTTTAAGGAAATATTTTAAAACCTCCATAACTACAAGCATTTATTCTGCAACCAGAAGAATACAAGCAACAGCTATTCAGTTTGGGGTACAGGACACAGGAGATGACCAGACTGAGTTTTAATCTGGGGGCAAGTTCAGAACTCTTTGATGAAAAGTAAATGTTATCTCTGATTATTGCTTGAGCTGAATAGGAAAAAAAAAGTAAGGAAAATCAGTCCCAGCTCTCACTAAAGCCAATGAGAATTTGCCATTAGTTTCAACTGATGTAAATATCTGCTGAAATTCTCCTATTAAAATGGATGAAAATATTTTCTGATGGGAAGAAACAAAGGAGGCTATTCTCTGTATTCAGCAGAGGCAGCTATTGCTGTGATGCTGCATTTATTAAAATGGGCAACATAAACCCAGTTATAGGGGAAGACTCTAATGGCTTGCAAACATGATCACAGTTTTCCAGTTTATGATCACTGGGATCATAAACTGGGAGGAGAGCTTTTACCCACTCATTTTATCATTCTTCTCAGCTGCCTCTCTCTGCCACAGTGGAAATTCAGTCAAAAAATGCTAACCTGAAGGCTCCAATTTAACTTGCCTCTCTGTATTTATGCTTAGATATGTTTCCTTATGGAAAACTATTTTTGAACTAGTATTTTATACACAACTGCAATTTCCTATGCAAAATTTCGTATATGAGAAATAACATCATTTTGTTTGTAACCTGTAGACTCAGATTTGTGGGTCTTTTTTTTTTTTTTAGCTGATCTCTACAAAGCAAAAGTTCAGCTTTGTCGTTTTTGAAGTTTTATTAAAAGCTAGAATTGTTGTTCTGGGGTTGGAAATAGTCCTAGATTTGAAATAATTTCAGATTTCTGATCTTTCCCATTCAAACCAATTCCAGATTGCAGGATTTCTTAGTTGCAGACAGATTTACATTTAAGATTTCCTAACATTCTACTGCAGTCTTACTTAAATTCAATTGTAAGCCTAGTGTCAGAGTTTCAATATGCCACTGTGTAAAATTGTTCATAAAATTGATCTGAATTAAAAGATTCTCCAAAACCGACTTCTCTCTTCTGCTGGCTTTAAGCTTTCACTTGAAGAGTTAAAGCTAATAAAGAAAACCTCACACTCTTCCAAATATGAACACTTCATCAGAATGAAAATTCCTAACTCAAAGGTTATTTTCCCTCTTTTCCTCTATTTAGAACATGTATTCTCTGTGCCATTCCCCAGTTTCCCTTCCCTCTGGTGTTCTGCATTAATTTTATCTTTAAAAAAATGATATGCATACAGTGCTTCAAATATTGATGAAATAAGTCTTGTGAGATAAATGTTTATTGTTCCTCTGATGCACAGGTTGGATTCATGAGCTCAAAGGGAGAAACAACTCTGATTGCAAACATGCTGTCTGTAAGAAAACTGTGAGCTTTTCTTCCACAGAATGTTGACAAAATGGTCTACTACACTGAACAAAAGGAAAGAAAAACAGAAAAATAAAATCTTTAAAAATCAGCTTCACATGACGTCAAACTGCTGGCTTTCGGGCAAGAACTACTTGCTCTTTAGGTTATCCATTGGTCCCTTCAGATATAGCAGCAAATTGAAAGTATTAACAATGAAAATATTCAGAAAAGATACTTAGAAAATATGAGAATAAAATGCAGATTTGAAAAAAAAAATAGCTAATATGTAGGCTAAGATTTTACAGTAAATTTCACATCAATAAATATTACTGCACAAAACATATGAAGATGAATATTCCTACTGAGGAGCTGTCTGACATAGCTTATTTCCAAAACAGAAAAGAAGTATCTCTGAAAAGTAGCTGAGGTGATGAAACAAATAGTACATTTTTATTTCTTAATTTTGCTGACAGTGTCAACACTGCTTGTTGCCAAGTTGTTCTCTACTTTATTTTTCCCAAACAGCTACTTGAAAAGAAAAAAATCATTTAAATGTTGAGTGTGTTCAGTAAAATAATGACATGATGTCATATTGGGACCCCTGTCTCACAGAAGATACAGGAGCTTCATCAAAAGCAATGAGGTGTGCTCGCGTTATTTAGTACCTATTTGTGCAGTGCATCTAAGCTCATTAAAGTATCTATTTCAGTGGCATGCAAAACACAATGCACTTGTGACTGAAATAGCAAAATTTTTAATACTTTCTGTGTGAGAGTGAATTTGAGCCTTGTTGGACCAAATTGCAAGGCCAGCACCGATTCATGGCTTCTCCATGGGGGAAAGCCCTGCAAAGCTTGCTGGGGACTGAAAATTCTAACACACTTTGACTTAATGACAACAGCCTATCCTGATGAAAAAGGACTGACATTTCAGATCCTCTGAATTCTCTGGGTAAGAGAAATTAAAGCATCAGCCAGCAGCATCAGGTTTTCACTAGTCTGCCTCTTAACCAGTCTCAAAGACAGCCCTAATATGTCAAAGATGGCCATGGCCACTGCTGTTCCACTCCTCAATTGCAGCTCCCACATCTTTTCTGTCAGTCTGTAGGAGTAAGAGTACAAGAGACAGTTAAACCACTTTTGTCTTAGTCATCCATTTTTTCCATTGCTATCTGATTGGGTAGAAAAGGTCCAGATCTTTTTATACTCTTCAGTTTCCTAAACTTAAAGCGTAGCTTTATACTTCCAGATGTGCACAAATATCTGAAAAAGAGGAGAGAAGAAAAATTCCCAAAGCATAAAAGTTGTATATATAACACTGAAAAAAAAAAAAAAAATGCACTCCAATGTATTTTCAAGGGCCTCTGTTTAATCCTCGGAGACTTGAAATTGCCAGTTTCAGTTTCTGGTAAATAATTGTTGTCAAACTTCTGCTTATCAGGAGTGTCCTCTTCCAAGCCTGTGTTACGTAGAATGCCACCCATGAGGGTGGGGGTAGGAATTAGTCACTGCTCAGAAACAGGATTCAAAGAAGGAAGCTGGATAATTGGCTCTGAAATGGTGCTTTTACCATTACATAACACAGCTCAGTGCTAAGTTTGTGTTGAGCTCTGAAAAAAAGTACTTTCTGAAATTCCTAGCTAAACAGACATGCACTTTCAGAGATTGTCAGAGTTCATAAACATTGTGGGTTTTCATCAAGTTAGCAATTTTGTTTCATTTTGATCTAGTGCTGCAGTCAATTTGTTGACTTGATTTTGATTTGATGTCTGCAATGCTCCATTTTTACTTTTGTGGAATACTAATGCTAGACTGGCTTTGATTTCATGGTTCTATTTTAGTTTAAGTTTCTTAAAAAATATATTGAACTGATACTTTTAGTGGGATTTACAAAAGTGACTAATCTGCATACTATTTTTCAGTGTGCAGCACAACTGCAGACTTTGAAGATATGGGTAAGTATTAGCTAGTCAACCCTAAACCCTAACTAGCTCTCACTGGATCAAGGTGTTAGTTAAACACAGCAATAAGCATAATAAAAACTTCTTGCTGTGGAGTAGGTTTATGTGTGAAAGAAATACTGCTTAGTTTTCTGAAGAAAATTGTGGAAGCCATCTAAGGACGCTGCTGGAGAGAGGAAAAAGGGTATCTGCAGACTCAGATACAGCTATCTGAAGTGGACAGCTATTCCTCACATGCCTCCTGCACTGTGAGAGGATAGAGGCCCATTCTTGGGCTTGCCACCTCCAAGAATTTATTTCCTCCGGCACAGAAAAGCCCGTGAAGTTATACACCTAACACTGGATAAAGCAAACACAGAAATGCAGATGTGAATTCTGTGTCCTGGCAGAGAAGTTCTGGCAGGCATTTCTACACCGAATGTGAGAAGAAAAATAAAGCAACAGGGTGCTTGATGCCAGTCCTTTGTTCCACGAGATGAACGCTGAAAGGTCAATCAGGTCTGCACACATACCTCCATACAGTCATCTACACAACTGTTCCCACGGAGTATATGCATCTCCCTGATCACTGGCTGAACTGGCAGCAGTACTGTAATTTCCTAAATCTTTGCCCTGTGCTTGAACTATAGGGCAGTTTCGTCTCTACTTTCATATTGAATGCTGAAGTATCCCACAGCTAATGTGAGGTTAATTCAAACCTCAGGCCTTTCACAGCTCTCGGCACCCTAATTGACTCCTGGCTTGACTTGATATTTTAAAAGATGGAAATTGCAAAATCTAAGTGCTCGTGACCTTAAGGCTGTTTCCTATTTTCAGCTCAGTTGCTCTTTGGCTTTCTCCAGGCTCTAAAGTTTTGTACTCTATTATTCTACTACAGCGTAGCTATTACAGAATAGCTACGCTGGATCTGCCAAGGGTCACTGTTTTATCAGTTAGTTCTAATCTGGATTTGCCAGTTGTCATCCTCGGCTCATTCTGGTCAGGCCACGCATCGACTTCTCTGCATAGCAATTCTTGCAGAATCCTTCCCATACATCAACTAAACAGTCACAGCCCCTGAAGAAGTACAAATTGATCTGCCCAAGTTAAACAGCTTGTTTTGTAAGGCCAAGGCTACACAGAGGCTAACTCATGAGGGTCATGGTAGGAAAGGACATTTTCCTAGCTCCTTTTGGAAGTTCAACTCAACATCTCCAGTCAGGCAAAGGCTCCAGCGGGTAGCCTGGTGCCCACATCACTGCTGCATGGCCCCAGGCTTTAACCATGCCTGCTAGAACTTCTTTCAGCGCCCATCTTCTCCCCTCCTTGCCTCCACTTCTCAGACCTTTTCTCTGCACCCCTTGGGCTGCCTTCTCTCCCTCTCTGAGAGGCCTTGTCCAAGCATTTGCCGTACGCCTGGCCCTGCTCAGAGTTAGTGCTGCACCTCACATAATTTTATGTTTTTCAGCTCCCACAGTCAAATGATTAGGTGAGAATCTTGGCTTACAGTTTTAAGTAAGTTTCCTAGACCTTGTGGTAGCAAGAAGAAACTTAAAAACAAGATTCAAGTGCACCCCGTAGGCTAAGAAACCTGAAGGCAATAAACCACACCCTCAATGTATTTTCTTTTTGAAATCTCAGTTTTAAGTTTTTAACCAATCTCAGGCCTTTGTCAGACTTTCCTTGTGATTTGTGAACATCTGGGATTGGCAGTGCTACAGTCTGACCAAGCAGGTTGGAAAACATCACCCTGCAGCCTCTTGGCCAGGTCAGGTTCTCCCTGAGGTACTCTTCCCCGAGGCCTAACCAGGCTTCACTTCCTGAAATGTGCCCTTCCTCTGAGATATGCCAGAGACTAATGATTGCTCCAGAGTGTCACATGAATGGCCATGGTATTGCCCAAGCTGTGGCTTCTTCATTTCTGCCTTTGGAAATCTTAATGACTGTGCTTTTTGACTATCCCAGTGAGAGCAGCTTTCCTCAAGCAAGCGTGGATATCTGGAAGTAGGAGGAACTGATGTGATAAAATCCATGTGCTATCTGCTCCCAGAAGAGTATGCTTTCATCTCTCACCAGCAAAATCCTTTTCACTCGTTTTTTCCCTTTGCAAAAAAAAAAAAAAAAAAAAATGATTACAGGTACTCCTTAAGCTTGGTAAACACGGGTAACCTCAGGTTAGATTTTTCCAAGCAACAATCTTTTGTTTCCTATGTTGTAATTTCCAAACATAGCAGGTCCAGAATAAAGGTTTGTATAAGTTTTGTCCATCAAGGATCATTGATTTCCTGCATAACAAACATGGCATTTCACTCCAGCTGTTTATACTGTTTTTCCTCTGTATCTCATTCTGCCTTCAGATCCCACTGTCACGCTAGGCAGAAGAGCCTGCCTCCATTATTTCCTTTGTAGACTCAGTAAGCACTTATATTTTAAAGTTAAATTGATTTTTCCTTCTGTTCTGTGAAGACTGTCACTTGGGCTTCTGACCACACCAGCCCACTCATGGCAGCCAATGTAATCTGCAAAATACAAAGAACATATCTTCAAAGTAGACTGAAGAACATCAAATTCAAATGAAAAAAGGTCAAAATAGTAAAAAACACCAAAATTCAGTGCTTATGTTAAGAAGAACATCACTGTTAGGCTTAGACCTGCTGTGATGAGAACTGCAGGGGTTATTAAATGTGTCTGCCTTCTTAATAGCTCAATTGACAGTTTCAGTAGTGATGCACAATTGCAGCCAGGTGTTAAAAATAACTAAATACAGTACAGGCACAACTGTGCTGATCAATGCAGGCTATGACAAAGTATTTTTGAAAGAATAAAAAAAAAAGATTTCCCATCCTTGGTCTGTTAAAAGTTAGCTGGTTCATGAGCATTACTTGAAACAGAAAATAACTTTTCTTTTAACAGTGCTCAGACTTAGTGCTCATGATCTATTACTGGGGGGCAATTATCAATTAACGTATTTATTATTAACAATCGATATAAATATACCAGGGGAAAAAAAGCCCTGTTATTTCATGGTAGGGGCTGGACTATAAAATCATTAGAGCCTGTAGCTTTTGTTGTTAGGTAAATAAACAAATTATTGGAAAACCAGAGGGAGCTCCAATGGTGTAAAGCTTCAGTAGGATGCAGTTCCTTGGCTCAAGTTTCAGCTGCTGGGAGGCAATTGGGACCATCTCTTCTTAAAGGGTAATGAGCTTCCCAGTGCCCAGGCTGGAAGGTTGCATTGAGCAAAATCAGGCACAAAAAGAAAAGCTGCAGGTCCTCTAGGTACCAGCCAAATGCCTAAAGTATGTCGTACACAAGCCATATCAAATAGTTAAAGTCCTGCTTATGTTACTGACCTTGTCAGGAGTATTTCAAGATTGCATTCACTTGAAAACAAAAAAAAAAAATACCGAAAAAAAAAACACTGTGAAGGTGAGCTTCCCCCCTCCCAACCCCCCCCCCCCCCCCCATATATGTGACTTTCTCCTTCAATCTGTGCTTCTTTGGACCTTAAGTGGGGTCATAAGGAAATTACCTTGTTGCTGTGAGTTGACCACTACTGAGCAGAACTTCAGTGGGACCTACACAAAGATATTAAAACCTCTGCTGAATGGAAACAGCTGAATCAGAGGTGGGGTAGGAAGAAAAGTATAGAGAGAAATGAGACTGCTGTCCGTTCCCATTGCTGCTTGATCTGTGAAGACAGTAGAGCTTTTTTTAATATATGCTTTTGGGCTAGGATTGAAAAACTCAAGAAAAATATACCTGGAGCTAACACACAATTAGCTTTTACTGCTGCTGCTTTTTGTCTGTTGGTGCTTCTTAGATTAACTGCTTACTTTTATTCCAGTATTTGAACAAATGGTGCTATTACAAGCCTCTCCTCTGAACCAGTGAAGTGGTTTGTTTTGGTAGCTAAGAGTACATTATACCCCACAGACTATCCTCTAAAACCCGACAAGAATAAAAACCTTTGTACTGTTCTAGATATAATATCATGGGGAAACTGAATATTTTATAAGCAAAATACCTCTTGCAAAACATGATTTCTGCAAGTGGTATTGTCCAACTTCATCAGAAGCTGGGTTTTCCATGCAGTGAACTTCCCACTAATTGAAATCAGTTCAGAAAATGCTCACTGGGAGCTTTTACAAACTTTACAGAAACATAAACCAGTGGATGCCATTAGGTTGGTGAACTCACAGTATGAAACGCAGGCTAAGATAAACAGACTCCTATTTTGCTGTGTTTTGCCCCCTACCTCCAACCACTTCTTTAATCTGGGGAAGAAGAAGAGCAGCATCTTATTTCTGCCAGTAGCATCATGGGCTGCATTCCTATAGGGATCAAGTGGGTCTGGCTCTCTGGAGACCACAGACAGCATTCCTGAGGGCTGAGCATCAAGATATGCTTGCATTCTCTGTTTTAAACTTGTACATTTTATTCTCGAACCCTCAAAGAAAGAGGGAGGTGTTATTTCTCTCTTACTTAAGCCGTGGGAGCCACTTTTGATTTCTGAAAGTGACTGGTAGCTATTCATTTCTTTCTTATTCATATGGCTGCTTCGGAGGAAACCCAGGAGTGCTGATGTTTAAGTCTGCATGCTGGAGCAGTGACATTGGCAAGATCAAGGCCAAGCCTGTGCCCTTATTTTCCTGGGTAAAAGTTCAGAGAACCATCAAGAACTCTGCTATGAGTTGTGCCTATTACTCTGCAGAGCAGGAATTAAAGCAACAACCTGCCTGGGATGAGTATGAGCAGTGATATGATGCAAATCACCAGGGAATCAAAATGACTCACTGGTTTTGTGTTCAGCTCCACACCTATAGCCTCTCGGTGATTATGTTAAAAATAAATTGAAGTACTTTCTCTGCCTTAAAACTGAAGAAGTATCAGTGACAGCTACCAAGGTGCTGTGTTTATGTAAAACTTACACTTCATGAATATCAGCTATACAATTATATATAAACATGCCAATTTTGTAGAACAATAGGAATACAATAAATGCAACTAAAACCACGAATTTAAGTTCAAAAATAGATAAATACGGAGATGTCATTCTGTCATGAAAACTGAGTGACAAACCAATAAAATTTTCCACACATTTCAATATATTCAGCATACATTTTCACTGAGTATTTCTAACTGTGACATGTTTGTGTAAGTCCTTATTTATTGCTGTTTTTTGTTTGTGTTTTTTTTTTAACTTTTGAGTTTTAGTAAATGCTTTCTTTCCCAGAATAATAATTCTGGACTGGACCACCGGTCCACTGGGTGAAATTTAGAACAACCAGAGCATTAATGCAGCTGCAAGATGAACTTGGCCATCATCTTTAATATTCTTGTGATTAAAGCATGTCTATAAATAAAAACAAGTGAATTCCTGACACTGCTGCTGTCAACAAGGCATTTTGATTCCATGGTAATGATTTTTCTTTGACTTATTGCTGCAGCACTAAAATTTTACCCATGACTGAGAGTGAGATTTGTTGTTAATTGATGAATAGGTTAATCCAAGATTTTTTTTCCCTTCAGATTTCTAACATCTTTTACTTCGACTTCCACTTAAAACAGCAATAACACTTTGTTCTTCCTCTTCCCTGGGTAACTGAGGATACTTTTTCAAGGGATTCTTGCTTTGCCTTGCATTATTCAGCAGCATTTTTCAGCTTCCAGTGTTTATGCTTTAGCATAATGCCGTAGCTTGCTCTTGTAATTCTGAGCTTTCCAGTCATCTCTCACCCAAAGTAACCTGGATCATTTTGTCTACTGCATATTTTCAGTCTCAGTGCTCACCTGATTTTCAAGAGAAATGTGCATGCAAACACATGCATGTATTCAGAGAGGGAGCCTGAGGCACTTAACACTAACCTTTGGCCATATTAAAAATTAACTGTTTAATCCTGCTTTAGAGAGGTTTTCTGTCTTTCAATCAGTGGCAGTACTTAAGCTCTCATTTTATGACTACCTGATCTCCTCATCCATCCCTCTCATGAGGTATGAAGCTTCTTTTTTTTTTTTTTTTTTTTTTTTTTTTTAGAAAATTCAATTAAAATGTCATCTCACTCTTCACAAGATTTCTGTTGAAATGTTCAGGGATTCTTTAAAAAGAAAGATACAATTTATCTAATGAAACACACTCTGGCTAAAAATATTTGAAAATTATTTCAGTATTTCCAGGCATCAGCAACCTGACCTGGTAAAATCCATTATTTTTCCTTAAAAAGAAAATGTTTCATAAAAATATATTCCATAATAGTCCATGGGATGAACATTCAGAAAAAAAATTTCATCATATTGCAATACTCTTATTTTCTGACCATAGCCCAGCAAGCTTTCAGAATTTCGTGAGGGTTTGCTGGTTTTGTTTTAAAAAAGATTCAGTTTAGTCTCACTTTTTGTGTTTCTGGTTATCGAATTCTCATCTTTTTGTCCTTCGTATTTCTTCAGATGGGCAGAATCATCATCTTTTTTTTTTTGTATAATTCTAATTTGCTTAAGAACAAGCACTTGAATTTCTCCACTGAATGTGGGGTTTTATCTTACCATCTTGTTTTTTTCTTGTTGTATGCCAGGTTGCCTTCTGAATTCTAGTCATTTTCATATTTTTAAGTTACTTTACCTGTAGGTTAATTTTTTTTACCAGATTTTTCACTACATAAAGTATTTATTTGTAAAGTAAAGTGTTAGGGTGATAATTATTTGCTATTAACATATTGCTTTGGAACGTTCATCAGGGTTTTTTAATGGAAGTATCTAAATGTAAGTTGAAAAATAAATAATCTGATTTTTCCAAAGCACTGAACTCTGGCACCAATGGAACTATTCAGCATTTTTAAATCATGACATTTGAAGGTAAACTTTTCATACTTGTTATTTTTAAAATCTTGAATCATGACACTCCAGAGGAAGAAAGGAAACTTTACATGGCACTCCAAATGCCCCAAACAAGTAAATAATATAGAATCATAGAACAGCTTGGGTTGGAAGAGACCTCAAGGATCATCAGATTCCAACCCCTCTGCCACAGGCAAGGCCACCAAACTACAGACAGACCTTACTCTACTGAAACTAGATCTGACATGCTGCAGAGCCTAGTAATAAGCAACGGTTTCATGAGCAGAAATCTGAGGACAGCAACTAATTACAAAAGATAACAGAAAAATTTACATCTGCTCTTCTGGAAATTGAATTCATTATGAAAAATTTTATAGTACTGACACGTACATAATATACTCGAGGCTCACAGAAGCAGGTTAATGAACTCAGCCTTTCTTTTCTAATCATATGTACAGATGGACATACTTTCCTGAGAAATTACCTTCAGTTAATGAAGCTACTATTCAATAAAAGAACAATATTTGAAAAAAGCTTCTGGTATTCATCAGGTAGGTGTTGAACAGTTCTGAACCACATGCTGTGAATGACACCTAGTAGTGACAAGTTCTCAAGATAAAGAAGCTCAATTAAGTTTTAATTTGAAGAAAGTATTTCTATCCTCATTATACTGCTATTTTTCTGAGTCTCCCATAAACATGGTTGCAAAATAGAGCATCTGCAAAGAAATGTAAAGATCATTATTTTATTGCATCAAATTCTTAGCTTTCTTATTTGGCTTTATGTCACTAACTATGCCAAGAATAATAAGAAAGAAAAACTCAGAGTCATATTAAAACAGATACAGATACTTTTTTTTCCTTATCAAAACAAACAAAATGAACAAAATAAAAGGAGAAATAAAGACAATGTATTATTAAACACGTCGTTCAATAGGAAGCCCGAAACTCAGTTCTGAGTCACTCCACCCTAGCTGTAACTTTTCCACAAATGTCATAAGTTGATGGACTTCTCAACACTTAAACAATTCTAATTCTTCAAAGAATTACAAAGTCAAAGAAAAATATCCTAAGAAGCTGTCTCTGTGTTTCCCATGATGTAATCCAAGTTTTTCAGCTAAAGTCTCTTCCCCTAATAAATCATAGAGCTCTTCCATGATTCAGCACAGAGATAAGCGTTACCATAATCCTGCACAAAAGCTGTTATTTCCCTCCATTATTCCATCTCTTTTATTCAGTTTCAGTTATTTCCAACACTGGGAAAAAGAATATGTGGCTTAATTCAACAGTAATATGCTAATGCTCCTCATTATTATTACCAGTTTTGATGATCCTGTACTTAAGGATGCTCTTACCTTCTATAAAGGATGAAGCTCTGCTTCTAAATATATGAAATACTGGGTGAAATGTCTTGGTCAAAAATGTTTGCTATTATCAAAATCAGTCTTTTTTCCATTGTCCATTCAAAGTACAGAATGTGTTTTCTGACAAAATCATAAAAATATATTAGGTAGACTTTTTATCAAGATACTGATAGGAGCAAGTTCTCAGAGTAAATATTTTTTCTTCATCTCCTCCTAAATGATTTATCCCCTCTGATGATCTGGCCCTCTAAGTAATACTTCCTTTGCAATTGATAGACAGTAGTAACATGTCACTTACTTGCTTGAGCCACTTGAGCATTCGTATGCCCTACCTTCCTACATATAAAACCACGGCTGGATCTACATCTATTATTCAGTTCTATGCCCATAATGCTCATAGCTGGCAACAGCATCTTCTTTGAAAAGAAAACACAAATACAAGTGGGCAACTCCCTAACAGAAAATTTAGCACACATGGCACATTACATGAGCTTTGTGCTGATGTCCCTGATGGGCTTCCTAACTAAACCTAATGGGTTTAGTTTTTGTTCATCTGCTCCCGGATGGAAGAATTAGACAAATTTAACATGAAGCAGAGAACCTCATTTTGAATCCACTAAGAATTTAGTAGACTTCATTATTGGAAAGAAATGGAAAGGTGAATTTTGTCATCAGAAGCTACCTGGCAGTGAACAGTATTATAGAGTTTCCTGCCTTTTGTCATTTTAAAAGTAAGATCTGCATCAGCTGTGAAGTTAAATGACAATAGAAAGGAATTAAAGGTAAAAAAGAAAAGCAAATCTTTGCTTGTTCCTTTTCAGCCCATTGGAATTACACACGGGCAAGTTGCTGTTTTCAGGTCAACAGTCCCAGGTACACATGTTGCTGAGCAACAGTAAGCACCACTACAAAGAGCAAATTAACATACTCTACAGTTTCCAATGATCTTACATAAAATGATATCCACAAATTGAAAGTACTTGGCTTTATTATTTAGTTAACCACTAATACTGGAAGCGTGAGTTGTCCTCCAGTTTTCATCTCCTGTAGTCAACCCACCACAGGAGACAAAGTAGGAGCAGTGCTGGCCAGCCATGCCCATTGGGCACAGGGGTGGGTAGCTCACAAGCCATACAGCAGCGGAGATGTGGGTGCCTGGGCGCTACTCTGGCGCGATTCCCATTCACCTCCAAGAAGCCGCCATCTTGGGAAGCGCTGCAGCCGCGGCACGGAGCCGCGCCCTGTGCCGGCACCAGAGGGCGCCCTCGCACCAGGATCCCGCCTGAGGCATGAGGCGGCGGGACCGGGAAGAGGTGATGCGACTTTGCCCAGAGAAATCAGCAGTACTTCCCAGTCAGCTGCACTGGGATAAGCATGACTCAGGCTTCATTGCTAAAAACTCTTCAAGAAGTTCAGTTTGCAAGTCTCTGTACGTCTTGCAGAACGTGCAGGGCCTTTGTGAATGCCATCTCCTTCCCAGCAAAGCATGGAGGTCTGCAGGTTTCCAGCGCTCTGCTTCTCTTCAGATGCAGTTTGAGTGTGCAGCTAATGGCCTAAAACATGATGGATCAAGAGGGCTGCTTTTCTGCTCTGTGCTCTCATGAGGGCAGAAGAAGACCCTCTGCAAAGTTCAGTGCCTGGGACGTGAGAGGAGCCCATTCCCTGCAAGCTCCACTGCCCTGCTTGGGATGGGAGACTTCAATTGACCCCAAACCATCTCCAGCTGTGCTTTAGGAAGTCTAGCCTTAAATAGTCTTGGTGAGGTTGATTCTAAAATATTCCCTTCATGACTAATTCATATTTTTCCTTGATATTTAATCTAATTTGCTGCAGGCTAAGCCCTTTGCTTCTTGGCCTGTTGACAAACGAAGTTGACTAGTCCCTGTGCTCCCTTCTCTCTGTAGATCAGCAGATTCTTATTATCTCTCTTTGGTCTTTTTCTGTTTCTTCAATAACTCACAGAGCATAAACACATCTGTTACTCTTCTCTTCCCACTTAAGGGAGAATCCAATTCCAGGTGTTCAGCAATGGCAGAGGCAGAAGCAAACACTATCAGCAAGCTTTAGGTAAATGCTATGTTCCACATATACCTCACATCTCTAGCCCAAATCCTCCTGTGCCTAAATGCCTTTAATTACCATCTACAGACTATTACTGAAATACTTATCCCTGGGTGTTTCCTTTCTTTCTCTTATGGGTGATGATATGTGAAGCATCCTCTTCACTGTCCCTGTTGGCTTTAATTTGTCAGCTAAAATGCATAATTAGTATTTTAAGTAATGCATTCTATAAGCCTCATGCATAATATACCCCTCCAATGGGATGAAGTTCAACAAAGCCAAGGTCATGCACTTTGGCCACAACAACTCCAGAAAATGTTACAGGCTTGGGACAGAGTGGCTGGAAGGCTATGTGGAGGAAACAGACCTGGGATTAGTGGCTGATGCTCAGCTGAACATGACTCAACAGTGTGCCCAGATGGCCAAGAAGGCCAATGGCATGCTGGTTTGTGTCAGAAATAGCACTGCCAGCAGGAGCAGTGAAATAATTGTCCCTCTGTACTCAGCACTGTTGAGGCTGCATCTCAAGTACTGTTTTCAGCTTTGCGTCCCTCACTGGAAAAAAGACATTGAGGCCCTGGAGCATGTTCAGAGAAGGACAACTAAGCTCTGAGGGGTCTGGAGCACAGGCCTTATGAAGAGTGCTCTGGGGAATTGGGATTGTCTGATCTAGTGAAGAGGAGGCTCAGGGGAGACCTTTTAGCTCTCCACAACTGCCTGAAAGGAGGTTATGGAAAAGTGGGTGTCAGCCACTTCTCCCAGGTAACCACAACAGAACTAGAGGGAATGGCCTCAAGTTATGCCAGGAGACAATCATGTTGGATGTTAGGAAAAATTTCTTCTCCAAAATAATGGATAGGTGCTGGAATGGGCTTGTAAGGGACGTGGTGGAATCTCTGTCCTAGGAGCTGTTCGAGAAACATTTAGATTCTGTACTAAGGGATTTAGTGGGGAAATATTGGTAGAAGGTGGACAGTTGGACTGGATGATCTTGGAGGTCTTTTCCATCCTTGGTGATTCTATGATTCTATTCTGAGAAACTGAAGACTGCAGACAAAACAGTGTAGTGACTTGTGCAGGAACTGGGACAGTAGCTCAAGTTCCAAACTGAGATTTCATAGGCATCTTTGGGCAGCTATCTCACTTACCCTACACATCTCAGTTTCTCCTTCATAAACTGGAGCTGCATTCCTGTCCCACTCAGGAAATGCATTTATACTAGTGAGGTATTTGGAAGCTAAGAAACAAGAGCTAGGCCAAACTTTTGTGCAGTCATGTTAAGAAACTGCTAAAAAATAAACAAAATAAAAGTGAATCAGATTGTACATTCTTCTGCTCTTTACCTATCTCAAGCACAAGAAATTCCATGGACTTGTTATTCGCTGATGTTGTCCTTGTAGTTGAAGCCTCAGTTTGGCAAGATCCCTGAAACCTGAGCAAAAGTTTCCTCACCATCTGCTTCTCTATGGGGGCTCCTGTGCATGTCCCACAGCACAGACAGGGAGTGAGTTCCCAGGCATGGGGATCTCCTCACCATGTTCTGAGCAATGCATGAGCAAGCAAGAAAACTTTTAAGCTGTTATGGCTACATTTACAAACAGAAATCATTGAAGGGCTAAAATGGAGAAGGATAAACTTCACCTCAACAGGCAAACATTTGTAAAAAAGACATTTTTTTCCTCACAGGAAAAGTGGACAGGCATTCCCACACTCTGTCTGTGATTGCTGCTTGTGTCCCCTAAAGCAATAGCCAGCCCCACAGACCAAAAACTTCTAATCCTGGCCAGACATGCTTTTCCAATGAAAAAGTACTCAGTGCAATGAGTAGGAACACACTACACTTTATTTAAATATTACTACTTTAGGGATGTTATCAGGATATAGATGAAGCTCCAGAGAAAAAGTAAAGCATGCAATCTGAGATTAATTTTTAAGTCCTTGTCCCTCAGAATTGCTTAGATGTGTGAATCCAAGATTCCACAAATAACCACAGAGCATCTGGGCTATATAATGTGAGTTCAGTAAGTCTGAGCCCTTTTTAAATGTATTAAACACACTGTTCATTCCCTGCACAATCTCAGTGAGTGTACACAGTGCATGTGAGGGCCTCACCGTGGCTGTGTGTACACAGTGATTTTACAGCCCCACCAGATACCATATCTAAGCATTTGCACAATTGTGCTCCTATACAGCAAGGGTATCACAAGTCTAAAAATCCCAGATAATATGGGCAGCTCCTCAGAAAATGTGCAAGTTTTCTGCATGAGAGAAGTAATATTTAGGAAAAAATGCCTGTACATTAACCTTGTTATCAAATAGTTTATTTTTTTCTTTGTTTTCTTCAGATCCCCTGACAGCCACTAGTGATGATTGTAAGTTACGTCACTGAAATGGATGGATCTATGCATAAATTGTCAGGTAAGTGTCTTTGGGTTATTCACCTGCTCTCAGATTAAACATTACTGTCAATAGCACTCGATGAAATTTGCATTACTGTAATAATGGCGTTGTCTTTTTTTTCTCTTTTGCTTGGACAAGACATAAGAATTGGCAATATAATGGTGTCATTCTGCATAAGAAAAGTGCTGGACCTACACAGTTTCACAGAACACTGCAAGCACCTTGCTTGTGCAAACAAAAAGAGCAACTTACCATAAAAGCAAGGGAACAAACACTATCCATTCAACAGTGCAGACTCCAGTGTTGTTCTTTATTATATTATTTAAAAGGAGCAGATTTACTTGGTCATAAATTAATAATTCAGAAGGTATAAGAAGGCACAGCCAATTAGCTGCAGTAATTTGCATTTTTATGCTACCTAGTTAGTTTTTTAAGGTTCTTCTCTTGTATTATAGCAATGCAAATGCCATCTTCCAAAAGGTGAATAGCCAACCTGTTTTTTGTTTGCATGGTAATGAAGCCTGTTCAATTATTGAGAGGCCAAACAATTTAATAATTTTCTAAGACAAACCTTTGTTCCTACACTTTTCTTCTTTATACTACTGTGAAACATGCCTCTTCAATGTAATTTGTTTTAACCTGAAATCGACAGTTTATTACATGGCTGATTTTCTGTGGTTTATGAAATCATGTCTAACCATACTTGTACAATTTATCTCATAAAGAGAGGTATTAAATTTTTTCTTAACTTATGGGCTGACAAACAGCCCCATGTATGATGCTTTGTTCACAGCGTGGGATCACTTGAGCCTTGCACAAAACAAAGTGAGAAGGATTTAATGCGTGAATTTTACTCTGAGGAGAACTTCCCTTTTGTATCAAGTAAGGCAGGAATACTTCATGCCCCCACACACGTGCTGGTATCTGCACCATCAGAAGCTTCCTGCCAGCTGCTCCAGGAATCTCCCTCTTGGTCACTACTATCTGTGGGCACTGTCCTGCTCAAATGGATGTCTTTGCCTTCTGACAAATACTCCTCAGGCCAGGGAGGCTAAAGTTAAAAGACTTAACTGCAGGCTACAAACACAGTCACCACTGTGCTGCAGATCAGCTCTACTTGTATCATTTCATCTCTGCCTTCCCATGCAGGGCACCAACAAATCCCACTGGCTCTCTGGGAGTTGCTCCTAACCTGCAGCTGGCCTGACACATACTTATTTTTCCGTTTTTACTCGGTATTTTCCTTTCCAAATGCTTTCCATCTGAGGCCATTTCATTTTATTTTTGTAATTATTTTATTTTTAATACAACCCCTCATTCCAGATGTAGGATACTACATTACACTCAAGCATACACATGAGTAAAGTAATGCTGAGGCTGCTCCTTTACATAAATGACTCTGAGGCAGAGTGCAAACTAAAGGAACTCCACAGACATTTCAGAGGATCAGTGGGGATTAATCTGAAAGGAAAAAAAAAAAAAAGTAGAAAGAAAATGAAAAGTAGATAATAAAGCAAAGATGTTGTATGATTTTCTAAGGCAACCTCTAAAGGAACCTGGCTCTCCAGGTTTCCAGGAAAGCTACTGGATAGTTGAAAAAGATACAGGAAACCTGCTCTTCTCTGTTCACTTATGGGAAAAACACAGAATAGATGACTGATTGTATGAGCAGTAGGGTGTGTCACTGTGATGTAAAAATCTTTCTTCCTTATTTTTAATTCTTCATGGAGGCTCTGTAGGAATGCACAACTCTAAGTCACTCCAAGCCACAAGGGGAGGGTGGAAGGAGAATTGACAGCTAAATCAGCTATGAGACCAGTGACCCAATGGCAAGCAAAATTATGCTAGCAGTATATCAAGGTAAGAAAGGAGAAACAAAATGGCTTGAGTTAACGAGTTAACCAATATTTAGAGTTAACAAAAATAAAAACTCTGAGCAAATAAAGGGAACTTCTAGACCTGCATTGCATTTCTCTTTTCCCTTCATACATGGACAGAAATGTGGAGCTCTTCAGGTGTTTTTTTTTAGTGACCAAACATCATCTTTTGTTAATTTATGTGAATTTCTATTATGCCAATCAGAAAAATCAAAATTTCACTATATACTGAAGTTTATATAACTGGAGTCAGTTTCAGAGCTTATATGCCTGACAATTAATTTATGTATTAAAATTATTTGCAAAGCACATTTTTCAAGAATACCCTACCTGTTCAACCTGGTCTAGGGAGCCTGCTTTGGTAGGGGGTTTGGACTAGATGATCTCTAGAGGTCCCTTCCAACCCTTACTGTGATTCTGTGATTCTGTGATTCTTGCCTTATATCATCTCAGCAGACTATGATGCTCATTTCACATTTTTTGGTAAAAGATATTAAAAGGGATCTGTTGACTCTCTAATATGACTCTTTCCATCCCACATCCACAAGATTCCCTTGTATTAATTCCAGTATTAAGACCAATGCTGCAGCTAAACCAGACTGGATACTGATTTTGATGTTAGATTTTTTGTTCAGAGAAAGTTCACCACAGCATTTAATAAGTCTTTATCAGTGGTCACCTCCCTTCACTGTTGTACAATTACTTCAAGCCTACTTTTCTCTAATTCTAGGCAATCGATTTGACTAATCTTTGCCAGAGAAATTAAAGATGCCTTTATACCAGTTTCCTCTTGTTCAGTAAGTTAAAATCTGTGAACTTAAATCCCTAATTTTCAGTGTATGTGGGCCTGACTGGAAGTAATGCCTCCTATTTACTTCCATGGAAAAAACAACAGATAAAAAGCACAATAACACTGTTTGATAAATTCTCAGCTACAAAACACTATGTTTCAACATAGTCACCACTATTAGTTATGCATTTTTGCCAGCAATGAACAAGAGCCTGCATGCCACACCTAAAAACTCTGTAGCAGCACAGGTGACCACTGTCATTGTTGCCACTGCTGAAATCCACCAAAAAAAAGCTTGTGAGTTTTTCTTGTTGATGTTTTAATTATTAAAAAAAAAAAAAAGTAAGGAACACTTTGGAACAGAGTACCAGTAGCAGTAATGAAACAGGGCTATGGTAGGCTGGCTCCCAGCACAGGCATAGGCGAAGCAGGGCCCTGCCCCTCCTTCTCCATCAGACAACAAGGCTCCAAACAGACTTTACCACAGAGCTATGGCCCCTGCAGCACATTTCCTTTCCCCTCACAGCAAATCTGCACCTGGATATTACACGTTCCCCACTTCTATTCGTATTCTCCTGATTATACTCCAATGATCACTTTAGCACTTTGTCCGGGGTGCGCTGTAGGAGCTCCATGTGTATCTGATTATCCATCATAAAATCAAATCCTTCTCAGCCCGTATTTCCCAGCATGGAGTCCTCCATCCTACAAGTGTGGCTCATGCTGTTCCACATTACGTGGGCTCTCAAAAAAAAAAAAAATCTTGTTCTGTTTTGTCAAGAAATTCAGGTTGCTCTTTGTTGCTCTCCAACTCTATTTGTCATATAATTCTCTATCAGTTTTAGTGGTATAAGGAAATTTTACTAATAAATACTAATAAAATGTATTGTATTGTCTCATTAGTAAATAATATAGGGGAGAAAGCTCACCTGGGAAAAACTTTTACCATGATTTTTCCTTACTGACAGCTGTAAGACCTATTATTTTTAATTAAATTCATAGATATCAAGTGGATTTAGTTCTGAAATCATTTTTAACATTCCATTTTTCCAATTTCTTAAAAATTCCCCAGTTTGAAGACTTAGTCATCTACATTAAGTGCCCATGGGGATCCCTTGCTAGTTCTTTTAAAACTATCAGATGCTAGTTAAACGGACATGCAGATTTTAAAATGTGTAACTTCAATAAGCTGCTGTCTAACTAGTTAATATTAAAATATGACATCATCATATCATATGATTATTCCATCTGGCTTTCCCCAAATGCAAGCACAGAGTGACCGAGACTCAGATTTCCATGAATTCTTTCCAGTTCCGCTATCATCATACAGCTACAGAACAATTGCATTATTGGGAATCCCAGGACAAAGTAAGCCCTTTGGCTACCTCTTCATTCTTAAATCTGTTAACCACAGATTTGTTCTTTAACAATTTGGTTCCACTACTTTCTAAAATTTCTGAGACAGTTGTTATGAATTGGCCAGGTGTTTTTTTCCACTTCTCACAGTGATTTATAGATGCTTTTATTTTACTTTGAGCCTTAGTACTCTTTCCTTAAGTCACTGCAACAGCATCATTTTAGGCATCTAGTAAGATGTTATTTAGCAATGGACAGTAATCTTTCTCATTTTCCTGTTTACACATTCTCCATTTGATTGTATTGAAATTATATTCAAGTTTATTAAATTGCTCTTTTCAAATTCCCAAGAGTATCTGCTATTGACAAAACTCACAGTAAAGATGTAGTCAAGACAAAATCAGCTTCAACTAAGCAGCCACCATTTTCTGAATTATGTAATTAATTCTTCACTTCATGAGGTCCCATTTCGATTTTTTCCCTCTAGATACAATTGCTGTTTAAATATGTATCATTTTAAGAATGAAGTTGACACCTTAAAGTCGGCAGCTTATGTCACATGTCTTTTAAAGTGATGTCATCTCAAACAGCTATCTGTTCTTGCTACATACTCTAGCTCAACGGTTGAAGAGCCAGTGACCTAATTCTGTGGTGTGCTTGAACATTTCTAGCAGACCAGAGCTTGCGATCTATCTTGTGCTTTCTCAGTGATACTACAGAATCCTTCTGTTTTGTCAGTAGTCAGTAATCTGGACCTGGGCAAGGCCATTTTAAAGCGGTTCTCTCTTTCTTATGTATTTTTAATTCAATTTTTTTTCAAAAGAGACTATTGCAGCCAGTAATTTTGAAATTACAAGCATGAGAATCCTATTTATTTTCAGAAGACCATACTCTATGCATATAAATGAAGAAATTTCTGCTCTGGATGTAGCACATAGCAAATGAAATACTGCACAAATTAGAATAAAGCTAGTGGCAATTAAGCTACATTATCAACCGTTTTACATTTTACTGTGATGGTTATATTGGCTGTAGACAAGGAAAGGTGGCTGGCCAGAAAACTTAGCTGAAATCAGTGTGAAAAAGCAGATATTCCATATTTTTTTCTTCTGTACTTGACTTTCGTACAATCATTCCACTGGTTATATCAAGTATGAAGTACGACAGAGTCTAGACAAATGTGTTAAGGGCTTCTATTAGTAAATTTCTTAGTACAGCTGTCATTATTTTTTTGGTTGCTATGGAGACTTACTAGTTTGAGGCATCACTGTTTCAATGATTTTCCATGGCAATACTGCTTTGGCTCCACAGCACACCCCAAAACAACCATGAATGTCTTCCAGGATAATTTATCTCTTGTTTATACTAAAATATCTACACAATGTGCTAAGGAGCAATCAAACCTACTGAAAGATTGAGGTGAAGACCTACTTAGTAAACCTACTGTTAGAAAGAATGAATTTCATAATCAGAATTTTAAAAAAATGGTAAAAAGACATAGCTGGGAGAAAATAGGAAAAGCAGAGTGTTCTGTCCAAAAAGAAATAAAATAAAATAAAATAAAATAAAACAAAACAAAACAAAGCCTTCATAATAATTTAGATTTTAAGCCTCAAGATTAGAAGATCCCTGGCAAATCTCAGAATCCTCAGAAGTTATAATATTCAATGCTGTCAGGTTTCCTCTTTTTGTCTTTGTGCTAAAACAGAAATAACTATTTTATTTTCCCATCTTAGATAATTGTCGCTTTGCAGGAATGTGTAAGGAATGCATTTAAGAAATTGCACAGACCTCTGACAAATGCATCAAGTGGCAAAAATCATAAACCACTTCATATGGTCAAAGCATATAGCTATTATATGGATGAATGAAAATCTCACAGTGAAGCTGTGTAAAGTATTCTGTTCCAAATTTAAAACACTCCGTGTTTGATATGCTTTTTAGCTGCTGAGCAGAGATATAAACAGCCAGAAGTAATTGGTTTTATGCCAAAGGAAGAGGAGTACAGCAACTCCCACACAACCTGGTAGCAAGTTGGACCTCAGCACCCAAAAGTGCCCAAGGATTCACACTGAAAGCTTTACTTATTTCCAGTGGATTTCCTGCTCCTGCTTTTTGTCACAGCCTCCATTCTAATCTCCTTTTTACACTACAGTTTCAGTGGCAGTTTATTAGAAAAGTAAATATTGGACAGAATTCTCAGGATTGACAGCAATCCAGTACAGGAACAGTTCAAGTGAAAATAGGCATAAGAATTAATAAAATAAGTTTTTGCCAACACAGTGCTACCTCTTATCTGTTCAAGACAGGGATTTAAAGATCTAGTTCACTATAAGAAAAGGCCAAGTAATAATTTGCAACGAGAAAGAGGGGCCTTCTCTGACCAATCAGCCTTGTGACATACATGCTCTTGCTAGCAGAGGTGCAGACAGCCTCACACCCTCCTGCAGAACTCCTCTGAGGGCTCTCCTCCTTTTTCACATTGCGACTAACATCCACGTGCAGCTCATAGGTATCTCGGGGCTACAGCTGGATATTTGGCATATGTATAGCTTCTCTTTGCTAGGTTTGTATACTCTATTGATGAAAGAGGCAAAAAAAACCAAAAACACTAACTGCAACACCCATGATTTTCTGTTTTTCTCTCAATAATTTTACTTCACTGCTATTTGGAAGGTGCACAAATAGTCATCTCCGATTTTTTAGATATGTCCCGACTTTAGCTTTCCTAATTTTGTGCATTGAGAGTTGATTTTGTTTGCAGGAGTTTCATTGGCATTGCCAATATGTTTTTCATTAACTTACATCTTTGAAAGAGCTTGCAGACCCTACCATGCTCATCTGAGAACATTTTTTCTGTAGTATTCACAAACACTGCATATAATGTTGAGTTTTCACCTTAACCACACTTTCTGCTTAAAAAAGAAAAGAGAAAAAGAGAGATTGTTTCTCTTTAAAGAATTGCAACACTGTGTGCTAGCCTATGTTGGGTTGCAATTCCCTGAGAAGGTTTTGAACTAGTGACCAACAAACTGAATTGCCAAATCGTGGTGCTACGGATAGAGATGTCAGTTAATTAAATTCCGGGACAAGGAATAGAATGGCAGCTGGATTATAAACATGTGGGAAAGTCTTATCACCTTACGACATATGGCTTCATTTTATTCAAAAAAAAACAGTCTGTATGGAATATCTTTATTGCAGTTCAAGAAAGGAATTGCATGAGATTCAGCAGCTGGTATAAATGGGCAACATACAGAAGATGTGGACTACTACACACTACATTTTCCCTATGAAGAATATGTTGTCAGAATACCATGACAAATCAGTGCAGTCTGATATCATAGATTTTCCTTTTTTTTTTTTTTTTCCTGCAGCATGTGAAAGCAATCTATCTTTTAAGGTTAGTTATGTCTGCTAATCACTTCAGAAGTTTACGCATATAAACCAAAATCACTAAATCAAGTGAGACCAAATGTTCATCTAGCCTGCTACCCTAAAACTAACTTCATAAAACCTTCCTCAAAACTCTTCTTCACTCAATAGAAACCTATAAGAATGTGGGAAAATTATGTTTACTTAAGTAATGTTTTACCATGACGCCTCCCTTCAGCCTTCGCTTATCTGAGCTGAACAAACTAAGGGACCTCAGCCACTCCTCATACACCTTGCCCTCCAGACTCTACACCATCTTATAACCATTCTTTAGACTCTGCCTCTACAATGGTGAATAGCATCTCTGTAGTGTCCCTGTGTCACTCAACCTCACTTCCAGGGGCATTACACTTGCTCTGGGAGGGTATCCCTGCTCAGCCAGGCTGGTCTTCTGCCTCATCTGCTTGACTCAGCATTTTGGCATTGCTTGTTCCTGTCCTCTTGAGAAATGGTATTTAAAAAGAGACTAAAATCAATATAGTTACAGTGGGTAAGCTGCTAATAAATGAATTTTGAAGAAAAAAAAGCCCTTCTGATGAAAAAGAATTCTGATGAATTCTTTCTTAACCCAGGATACTAAAACTACTGTACTTACAAAAGGACTGGACTGCACTCAGAGTTGGAACAAATAATCTTCATGGCATCTATCAAAACTTTCAGAAGGAAAATCCCCAGAAATTGAGACATGAACATTTGTTTCTGTCCAGCAGCTATATATATATATGTGTGTGTGTGAAAAAAGGAAATCTGTAATAACTTGTGTGAATCTAACTTCATACCAGCAAATCACTCTCAAACAGAACTGATTAGAGGCTAAGAACCACTGCAGACTAACTGTACCTGAACAATCAATCCCTATTGTCACAGATGGGCTCTTCCCAGAGACCAATATGTGTCCCAAAATGAAAGAGGCATAAACTGAAGGAGATTAATCAGGATGAAACAGAAAGTTCGATTAGACTTCTCTGGAAAGGGAAATGTGCCCTTAAGGCTGTACTCAATCATAGCAGAGTATGAAGAAATGAGTAAAACTCTGAGGTAGCAGAATTTGAGGAAAGTGCTTGACTTCTGACTGCATAACTGTAATCTTAAGTTTTTGGAGTATGTTGCAGAAGCATATTTACTGACACAGTGGTTATCATCTAGGAGTAAAATTAGGATCAAGGAACAAAAAAAAAAGAGAAATTTCTATGCTTCACTTTAAATAATTTCATCTACTGAGTATGGGGGACAAAACTTCATTACAGTTACCTTGGGAGGCACCTGACTGGTGGACAAAGGTGGACCCATGATCCCCCTGCCTTCTGGCAGCTGATCTGTAATGGAGAACAAAAGGTTGACTGACAGCCAAACTTTGATATCAATCACAATAAATTTGTGCAGATCTTCAATCCTACCCTAAGAAAATTAACATGAAATTACTAAAGCTCCACTGAATTGAACAGAATAGCTCCAACCTCATTATAAGTGGAGTTTTTTTTGCCTTGTGATATTAAGAGACCATCATGTTAAGAGATTGGCATTTTCTTTTACATCAATCTTTTGATCCATTTTGCTATTTTTCATAAGAAAATCTTTCACACAAAAAAGCATTATGAAAGAAAAATGTGGTTTGCCAAAAGCCAAACAGGTTTCTTTTTTGAAAACACTACATTATTTTTTTTACTGAAGAGAGATCGTCCTTTAAAGGAATTGTCCTAGAAATATTTTATGCAGATTCCCCTCTAATTCGAGATCTTTGCAAAAGCACTAAAATCCTTCTGTAGCGGCCGCACGTGGTATATGTTTGTTTTAGGATCTCTTCACAGCAAAATCAGATGGTGAAATATATATTTCTCTTAAATAAAAGGTGGTGGAAAATGCAGGTGGGGATCTAATGAGACTTGCAAAAGCACAGAGCTGTATGATTTCCATTGATGGGAGAAAGAACTCTCTATTCCATCCATATTTCAGGATCCTGAGTCATTTGAGGTGTTCGAGCTCTTCCGTCAACCCCAGGTGTTTTCATTTATTGCTGAGGAGAGCCCGGGGCAAGGTTTCCCTTGGGGAGTGCTGGGGAACTGCAGGGTGTCCCTTTCACAGGACAAGAGGTGGCATCAGTCCACCCATTCCTCCCTTCAACCCTGCAGTCACACGTCCTCCAAGAAGTGCTCTGCCAAACACAGAGGTCAAGCAATTCCTGAGTTTGTAACTCACTATTTCAGGGTGTTACTTTTTCTCAAGTAGATGGTTTTTAGACTATAAAATCCTGCTGTTTCTGCCAGCCAGTATAGGAAATCCTTTAGTTCAAGTTGCAGGTGTCTGCACAGTAAAACTGAAAGTCTGGATCCAAACACGGCTGATGACTCACTTGGAAACTGCTACAGCCACACATAACAGCACTTGTAATAGTGGTCATCTTTTTTTTAAAAAAAAAAACATTTTACGTGCAAAACTGAAAGCCAGTTCTCCTCCATTTAGGTTACCAAGCTCTCTATTCACTGTTGTGTACCTTTCCTAGTAGTGAATTTTATGACTTTAAACACTGAAGGTGAAAGACTAAAAAGTTGCCCTTCAAATCATCCCCCACCTCTTGCTATGAATACCCATTAAATTAAATGCAAATATAATTCCTACAGTAGCTGTGTATTTGGTCTGTATTATGGTAATTATACTTGTGTATATCTGATACCCAGTTAGCTCCCAATATAGCCCCACAGCTTCAATAGCTTTGCACAGCTGAATCGAGAAAATAAATCATAGTTCTAATGAGAGTTCAGAACTCTGTAACAGAATTTGCTGGAAGAAATATGAAAATAATTCAAACTGGAACAACTCTGGAATAAAAGAGAATATTTCAGTATGTATTGAAACATGACCTAAAAATGCCAGTAAAGTACTCTGCTTTTTCTATTATTTGAACTGCAAGTCTCTGTACTCTAGAGTAAAAGTAAGTTTTCACTCCTGGTAAAATTGCAGTATGTAGATTTTTCAATGCTGTCTATTTTATGTTACAGAGCCTTATTCTTTAAATTGACAATTGGGTTCATAAAACAGCAGAACTGATACTAGAAATGTTTAAAATGTCAACATTTGTCCTTTAAAAATGAGGTCTCCAAAGAACTAATTAATCAATATTCAATCTCTCTAACTAAGATCTTATTACTAGGGGAGTAGGGGGTGTCCTAAAACATAACAGAAGGTTGTTTGTTAATTGGGTTGTTTCAGAAAGATATAGACATGAAAAATAAGGGTTTTTTTTGTGGGTTTGTGTGTGTGTGTGTGTGTGTGTGTGTATAAAGATAGAGACAGAAACTGGTAATGTACATCACCAATTCATGGTTTTTTTTTATATTTATTTGCTATTAGACTTGCTCTGAGATTCTGCATTGATAGTAAGCAGGTAAAAACAAGTACGTGACAACTGCAGAAGCTCAATTTTTCCAATTGCTATTGTAAGAACAATTGTCCCAGATATGTAAAGTAACCCTGGAAGTGAATTCTATTAACAACTCTACTCATGACGCCCTGCACATGTCATGATGAATGACTGCATGGGGAATCACACCCAGCTGTTTGTTTGTTTTCTCCTGGAGATAGTATATGTGTTTGATACTGTTACAGTCTGCAGCATGGCTGCTAAGCACTTTCAAGCAGCAAGATTAGTTTTAAAAAGATAGCACATTCCTTCATGTGACACAGAAGACAGGTCACATTCCAGCTTTGAGTCCTCTGGCTTATCAAAGCTATCTTTTAATTATAACAAGCAAGACCTTAGCTACTGGGACATGACAAAGAAGTAGAGAAGAACACGATGCCTTCCTAAGTGTTCATACAATTGCAAGTAGAAGCGTCAAAGTTTTAGCTTGGGTTGTGGTTGTTTGGTTACATGTGGGATCTGATGTACATGACACATCACTCACGCTCCTGCAAAGCACATACAAAACACCACAGCCCAACCCTGAACTCAAGGAAAGGAACAATTAAAGAAAGGATATATGTCTGGTACTGTCTGCACAGGAAACCCAACAATCATATTAAAAATCACCCCAGCATGGCACAGTCCCCTTTATTCCTAAGTAGGTACTGTTGATTCATCAGTAATTTTAAAGTACTGATGTAACATATACTTGATGATAATATTTAAAAATGCATAGTGCTCTGCACAGAGTATCCTATTAGTGACACATACATATTTTGTGTCAAACATTGAAACACAGTGGCTCACTTTTTCACAGGCAGGAAGCAGTTTCAGGTGCACAGACAGCAATACATGTTACAGGGGTTTTATTCCCAAGGGCTATCATCCAGTATTCTTCAGACCAGGTCAATATATACATTCCAATGTATTCACTTTTTCAAAAAAGCTTCAGTTATTCAGATATTGAGATTGTCACAAAGAAAGGAGGGACTGACTCCAAAGGCTTTTCCTCAAGTTTGAGAAACATAAACAACCTATAGATCATTTTAAGCTCATTTTATAAGAACTTTGAGTGCACAATAGAAATCCAGAGTCCAAAAATCATCAAGTCTTCATATATAATGCCAAGAATGTGAAATTCATCCTTTGCTTAGGTATCATGACAGCAAAGAGTGCTTCAGAGAACAAAAGCAGCTACCCAGAAGCCAGCTGTGTACATGTTTATATCTCTAAAACAGCTGCCGCCTTTGACAGTGCCACAGAGAGAGAAAGTCTCCTCCTTTCCCACTGGCCACTATATTAAGCAGCTTGCTGTAATGGCTGCATAGCATTTGGCAGTTGCAGGCATGCTAGCAGTTAGCATTAATAAAAGTAGAAACTGTTCTCACAGTTGCATGTCTCACAGCCGCATGTGTGAAACGTATCACATTCAGTGTAGACAAACTGGACATCTATAGTACTGATGAGTTGAGATAGCAATCAAACAAACGTGTTCAGCTATGTGTGTACCCGTGTGACCAAATACAGCATCAGAAGTTCAGTAATTATGTAGTCAGAAAATATACAAATATAATGATTACTGAATTCACTGCTTGTTTATTTTCCTTCCCTTTAGAGCATGGTGTTGAATTAGTAAAACTGATAACTTTGAGGGCCTGTTTTAATATAAATATGAATGGCTTGCTGCATGAAAAATAACATGGTTGCATGCATGCTTAAATATATTTCTTTATACCTTCATCTGTAGGGAGGGAATGAGTCAGAGCAGGCAGCATATAGCTCTATCTGTACCTGTCTATTCCCAAAATATCACAACAAATATTTAAGGATCTTTACAAGTGACGGAACTAAAGGTCAGGGTCATAGCAAAGGGCAGGTTGTGGAGGAGGGGATTAGCATTTCTCTAAGTGATTTCTTCTCCCATCTATTTTTTATGCCCTCCACAAACAGGCCTCTCTAATTTCAAACACATTTTTTGAATTCTGCAGAGAAGTCAGTTCTAAAAAGGTATCATCCAAAATAAATGTTTTTCTTGGCTCATGCATCAACTACCCCATTTTCTCTTCTACTGTAGATATGGGTGGGAGAAGGCATATGTGTGTGTGTACTGTGCGTATACACAAATAACAGTGTACTATTTATTCAGCATTCCGTACTCATACATCACTTATGCAGAGGTATTGACTAGAAATCTTTGCTACAAAGATATTTCAGTCTCTTTTTCATTGAAAAATAATTATGTAATAGATTGATTAGATTAGCATTCATTTGTCTTAACTGTCTGCTAGGCTGATGTCTGAAGAAAGTTCCAGGTGTTCAGCTCCTTTGCAAAACAGGCCTTTATTTTATATATCTGTATAGAAGGCAATTCTCCAGCATCCCACACACACACACTCAATTCTCCTTTTTTAAGCAGCTGTAAACTGTGTGCTGGGTCATCTCTGAATTCATATAGACTGCATTCACTTTTTGTTTATTTTTAAAGATTGCTTTTAGATTAGAAATCCATAAATGGCTTTGTGGAAGGGTGACCCTTCAGCTCTCACCCTCCGCCTTGTCACTGCCCAGCAATAAACAGCTGTTTCTAAAAGCAAACTAAAACCCAAATTTCCTAAAGACTGTAATATAAAATGCTCATTTCAGTTTTTCTTCTCATTTGTGTTCTGGCAAGCGGTATTCCAGGTTTCAGATGAAATTTCTCAGTAAGTAGTTTTCTCTCTCTCAAAATGTGCGGCCAAAACTAAAAAGCATAAAGAACCTGATCCTTAATACCTTTTCAGTTCAAGTACTCACCTACCATTCTGCAGAATGAAAATAGACAAGGAAAACAGAAGCACTGATCTGACAGCAACTCACAGCCAACTAATACAGGCATAATTTATTCCCATTCAAGTGGCTCAAGAAAGGCGCTTGACTTCTCTAGCCCACAGAAATAGAGAGAAGATTATGCCAACTCTGACTGTCTGAGAGGGAGAAAGAATATAGGCTTCTTGTGCTTTCAACTTGGACATTAAACCAGAAGAGGGAGAAAGGGAGAACACTACTTAGGGAAAAAGATGAAGAGAGTTTTTATATACTTGCTTCAGTGTGTCTTTTCCATAACCTGTCACAAGACATGCAGACCATCAGTCTCACTGCTTTTGAACATCAGATATCCATTTGCCTAACTGTACTATACTCCCCCTACTCTTGTATTCTCAGCTTGGGCCTCATTGTAATACACAGTATTTTTTCTTAAATTGCATTAATATTAGATAACTCCGATTAAATTAGGTGGTAAAATAGAAAATTGGTGATAGGATGTCAAGGAAATGATGAAAGAAGACAAATGCTTAGGGTTTTTGTGAGAGGCAGAGAGTGAGAAAGCAAGAGTGTATTCGTGCATGGGAAAGTGGTTAGGCTCAGTGAATACAAGATTGAGGGAAACTAATACCTCCTGACCTGAGATCTTGCAGGGTAAGCATGGGGTACCAAAACCCTTAGCTAGTGTTGCTGTGTCATTTTTAATTCAGACACACTCTCACTACTGTGCATTCATCTGTCAGTAGCTTTCTGTAAGATAATAAAATGGATGAGTCTATGACTCCTACATTTATTTTTCCCCCAGTAGACCATTCTCACTTCTGCTTCAGATCATCAGATTTTATAGGTTACACTAGCTGTGGAATAAATTGAAAGTAGCTGCATTAAAACCAGCTCAGCCTCTAGGGAGCCAGGTGATAAAACAGGTCACCAGAGTTCACCGGGAGTTTGGATCAGACCATCCCCCAGTCTTGGGAAGCTGCATGGGCAGTGAGAAAATGAAAGTACACAAGGTGAGATTGACAGCCACGGCAAGAGGGAGCTGTGTAGCACAGCACCAGTCACAGCTGCCCAGATGCCATCCTCGATGTACCAAGAGCCAAAGTGAGGAGGGTGAACGCAGTCCCTGCGTTGCTTAGTGCTCCGACTATGGATCCGCACATGCTGGCACCGCCCGTGCTGGCTGCTCACCACCAGCAGACAACCTGCACATAAACAAAGCCTAGGGTTGACTAAAAGCACAGCTTAAAATTAAGATATGCACAGTAACTTCGGAATTTGCTCCCGAATTAACAAAAAAAAAAAAGTAATAATTCAGGACTTTCTCTCATTAATAGAAAATAACATATGATACTTCTTGGAAGTGGCTGGGAGGGCAACTATAATAGGGTAGAAGTCAGTTGAGGAAATGAGTTTCTGAGCTTTTGGCTGGTTTTCAAAGGTTCTGATCATTTTAATACTGTAAGTATGAAACTGTTCTGTTAATGATGGGTTAAGGCAGTCATGGATTTACCAGAGGTGCTGGGCAGATCAAGGCTACGTGTTCCCCACTGGGCAGCCATCACTTTGTAATTACCTAAATCAAGGAAAACACAGTAACTTCTTTCTAGAGTAGGCAAAGTATTAACTTCAATTGTCCTTTTCTTGCAGATAAATTTTGATCACCAGAAAGATGACTGTAGAAATATTTTACTGCAAATCTTATACAACTTTCTCATCTTTGGTTGCCTTGCTGCATTGGCCTGTATTGATTCAGGTTATACAATTCTGTGTGACCAAGATGCATAGCCAGAGATGCTTTTACTCTGTTCTTCAGAAGCAGCAGCCTTTTCAGACACAGTTTACTCAATTGGAAAAATAAGGCTTCTTACCTATGTTTTAGTCACAGATTTTCCTGTTCCATTAAAAGACAGGATGGGTTTGAGCTTTTGAATCTGCAACAACACCACTAACAATTTACTGAACGTAACACAAGTGTATTGCTCCTCAAATGCTTTAAAAGAAAAAACAAAAAACATTTTTAAAAAATGGACCATCAGCATACATGGGAAGCTATGTATACAGCTGCAAACTGCCATTTTGGAGAGCCAGACCTTAGTCCCTTTGTACTCCTGCTTTGCTGGGTACCCATGGAGATCATTCTACCACAGCTGTCCTCTCAGAAAAGTATGTATAATAATGCCTGCTTTGGGAAGAGCTTTGAAATCCTGGGTGGAGAGTACAGAGTAAGAGTATTTTTAGTAATTTAGTTATTTATTGTTCAGGTGTGTGGATAGTGGTCCACTTCATCCTCTGCTGCATCACAGCAGTGATAATAAAAACCACTGTGATCTTGGCAGCTGAAGAACTTCTCTTGCATTCACTGCCCAAACTCTAATTTCAAGTTGCCCATCTCCTGCAGCTGACAGGTGAAAGATCCACTGCAGATTCCTTCCATAACTCCACAGCTAGAACTTTCCTTTGTAAGTCTTGCCTGCTGCAGTTCTGTACTCCCTCCAGCCTTGGTGCCTCCCTTCCCCATCCCAAAATTCCTGAAGGGTATTAGAATGTGAGAAGGCGCATTCCCCTGCAGTGCCATACAGTAAGGAGGGTGACAATCTTCAGAGCAGCACTTGCATTTTGCCAGCTGAAGAATGGACCTCTTCCTCCAGCTTCCTCATTTTCTCCATTGAAGGCGGATAGAGGTTGGAAAAAAATACAGTAGCAAAGCACAAACGTACTTTCTTCTCTGGAAGGACAGCACTCAATAGACTGTGAATGACCTCAAGCTATTGACAAATTGGATGAATGCTGGTTTGCACAGATATCCAAGCAAGCAATCACGATACCAGATTTGGCTCTTGCAGTGGAAATACTAAGTTACAGCTTGATACAGCGATTAAGCACCTGGTGGGAAGGCTGGGCCAACCCACAGGAGCTAAGGTGCATGCAGTGTACCTGAGGGAGCAGAAGAGGTGGAGCCAGACATCATCTCTCTCTCCCTCTCTCCTTCTCTCAGGTTACTTACATTTTTTTGATCTAAAAATGAGGTCTTTTCATTAAGTCTTCACTAATTCCTGAGTCCCATCTCTCACTTTCTGTATTTTTTTTCACCACTACATCAGCACTGCTTTCAGAACTCGCACTGCCAGTTTACTAACCCGGAATTTATACTTCTTTCATTCATGATACATTATCAGAGCGGACTTATTCCTGGTGGTAGGTCTCTGCAGCCCTCCTCCCTAGGTTTTTTTTTTGGTTTTTTTTTTTCAAAACAATTCTTTACCATAGCAACTTTTCTTGGCTACTGACCCATTTTAATAACTTGCAAGCAGCAAACACTTGACAACACTGATCACAGCACACTATCCCTGTGCCAAACGGAAAGGCAACTCCTCCCTGGAACAATAAATGCTGTTCCAGTGTTACAGGGTGAAGCTGTTGCAGGTCTCTCAGAAAGCTCATATTCTTGGCTGTGCCAAAACTTTCGGAACTTCAGAAGTAACTCAAGGGAGCAACTCCTCCCTGAGCCTTTTAATTTATGATAGGAAGGGAAGAGCTGTAAAAGCTAACAAACTTGTTATAAAATGTAAAGGGGAAAAAAGCATTCAGCTCAAATAATTAGACACAAGAACTTAAGGTGCCAAAATCATGCTGAACCAACTTATTTCTAACATTGAGAGTCACTGCCAGTTTGACGTGGTATGTTTGAGAATATGTGAAACTAAGAGTCAACATATTCTTAACTGATGTTGTTAAATTACCCATGTAATCATATCTTCCAATTACAGATTTTTTAATTATAACAATACTCCACTTTAGGAATTTCCTCCACAGGTTAGGTGTAAGTCCTCTAATGTTCTGGTGAAGAGAATATCTACTTCAATATTCACTCCAGTGTTTTCATAGAGATAAATTTCCTCAAAGTGAAGCCACAGAAAAAGAACTCTTCCCTTTGAAAATGGCTGAAGAAGTGTTTATCATTTACATTTATTCCATCACACTAAGAATTGGCACCAAGTGTCTCAATGAGCCACTTAGTAGTTCCAAATCAGTACAAGCAAAATATTTTAATATCAACATTATAATAGAAAATTTGTTTTCTTATTTCTTGGTCACAAAGGCTTTCAATTACTCTCTGATCACAAGCCATCAGGCTTAAAGTAAAGGTTTTATCTGCAGTTGGTAGAGTTGAATGAAGCTACAAAATGACCAAAAATGTAGTATTTTAGTGTAGCCAAGAATCTGTAGAGGTTATTAGAAGTGAGATATTTTGAAGAGGAAGGAGCTGCAATATGAGCATAATAAACAATATGACCATTTAAATATTAAAGTATCCCATGAAGGATGATGCCATGAAGTTTTTATTTGTAAATTCCTAATGATGTCATTATTTGCTTAATTTTCCTGCAAATTACCGTGCTGTTGTAATTCTTTTGGGTTTTCTGCCATCAGTTTGTATTCAGAAATGAAGCAGAAGGATGCAGCAGTGGTATATATGTAGTCACAGGGTACAGAGGAGGCATGCTCCCTTTGGAGAAATCTACCTTAATGCTGCACTAACACCTGGGATACTACCTCCTCCAAAGCCATGTGAAACAAGAGATTTATCTTTACTTCTCAGTGTATAAATGAGGTTTTCCAACTCTGCTCTTTCCTATCATTTACCAGGGCATACTTCACAAGTCCCATCCTGAATCTCAGGCTTTGCTCTTTCTACTTACCACCTCAGTTGATAACTTCGGTTGCTCCTCTACACTTTGCAGGCCCTTTGGGACTTATCTTCCCAATGCTTTTGAGGATGGGAAGGAAGACTGTCATCCTTCTGTTATACATCTTTTCAAGCTGACCTGTCTGTTTCTCTTGGTACTTTCCCAATTGCTGTTTTATCCAGATAATAATCACTGACCTCTTTAATATGATCAGGTTGGAGCAGACTCCTTACCTGTTCTGGATACTGTGTATGCATATACACTTATATTGTTACTTCTATTGTCATTTCCTTATCTTACAAGTGCTTTCATTCTGCATGTTTGCCAAAGGTGGGCTGTAGAAACACCCCCACACCTTCCTAGCAGGTATTGTAGTTGTGGTTGTTATTACCTCTACCAAAACCTTCACACAGCTGTGTATCTTGACTATTCTTTTACTGAATTCTTTTAATGCCGAATTATTACAGCAAATCCATGCTTAGGCTATCAGGCTCCTTTGCAGCCTGAGTGAGACTGGTTTGTCAGATTTGTTCTCACTTTGCAGGCTACTATTTTGTACCCTTCCTGCTGTAAATGTGAGAGCTGCAGGTACAATGGCCACAGCTGATTTGGATGGCTGCAAAAAGAGAAACAGACTTCCATTTATTACCCTACAACTCTGTCTGAAGACTCAAATCCATCAAATCAGATGGAAAAATTCGGTGCTTGTCAACATTTTTGTCAACTGTTCCAGAATATGAATGTTAGCTGATTCATTTCAAACTGTTTCAGACAAGGTTGTTTGGAGCTGTTTTTCTCAGAAAGGCAATGGAATATTTTGGAAGGAATATTACTGGAAGCCTGATATATTTTTCATAGACTGAGAAATCAAAAACAAAAAAAAAAAAAACAAAACAAAACAAAAAAAAAAAACAAACCCAAAACAGCAATCTGGAGAGATCTTGCCTTGGTTTTGGTCAATATTATGTTTGTACTTCCTAGCCTTCTCTTAATTAGTCTTGATTGCTTGTTTCAAACACTTAATGATACTTTATTATGATATTTGAATCTCATGTTCATAGAATTGGTTGCATTTTATCGATGTTCTTCAGTCAACACAGAATTTCATTTCTATTCCAGTCTTTCCTCTAACCTGAGATATTCTGCATCTCCACAGAGCAATACCTCTCAGAAATATAAAATAGCTAGGCTTTGCCAAAAACAAAAAAGCATCTATATTTTACTTGTCAGACATTTTTGTCTGGGGGAAAAAATATCACATTACATCCTAGGCAGACAGAATCATATAAATAAATAAGAAATGCCTTTCAGAAATTGAAACTTGCTTGGTAAGCAGCAGCTGATTCCTAACTTTAATAATGGTGGATGCTCTGAACCTACTATTCATAGATAAATACTATCACCGGAAGATTATTTGTGAGTCTGTAATAAAAGACCTAAAGTTAAGCTCATCCGGGAAGTATAAAAGTATCTGTATCTATATAACATTAGCAGCCCCTCTTGTCTTAAATTTTTGCACTGTATCTCTGTACCTTGCTGATTCACCATCTTGAGTTCTTATCTTCTGTCCTGTATCTCATTTCCCCTACACAATGTCCCGAATTGCACTTGAAGCACTGCTTAAGAATTTACTGCAGAAAGTTACTTCATTTGTTTTGGCACTTTCTCTTCACAATTTTTCCAGTTGTCTTCATGTTTTCACTAATACCTTTAAAACATGGCAAAAGGGGATCTCATTGTCATTGTAGACGAGAAAGAGAGATCATATCCTATCAGATGAACGTTCCTGTTGCTGGAGAGAAAGTACAAATAACCTTGATTTATTTTAGAATTTGGCTTCACTGGACCTAAAACAATCAAAATTCATTAGCTGTCCCCATGTAAAATGCTTGTGGAAGATGGTGCTGCTACTCAGTTTCTTTTTCACTGAGAGCTCTGTAGTTCAGATTTAACCTACTGCCAGTGTTCCTTTGTTATGCTGTATGACTTCTGCTTGGAAAGAACAATGGTTTTTTTTCCCTATTATTCTCATGTTCATAATTATAACTTTATTTTGGAGTTACAATTTCTGGAGATGCCACTGAGGTGATCTACAGTGACGGTACTGCACAGTAGCAGAATAGAAGTTCACCTACTTTCCAATGGTGGTCTTGCACACACAGAAACACCTTGTGCTGTCAGCTTTTAGCTGGGAAAAAAAAGGATATGCTCAGAAAATTTCACTTTGAGAAGCAGCTCTATTTAGCTGAATATGATCACTAGGGTCAAAAAAAAAAAAGTGAAAAAATAACAAGCCACAAGGCTGATTCTAATATGTGGATCCAAAGTACAAGAGACATCCTTGTAGAATTTTAGTCTTTCTTTGCTTGAAATTCCTTTCCCAAGATGCTTCTCTCCTCAGTTTCATCCCATACGAGAGACACGTAAACTTTGCATTTTTCAGCAGTAGATCCTGGTTCAGTCTACTGAGTCTTATAAATGCCCAAGAACATCCCATGCATTTTCACAGGAAGCCCATTCTTTTTCTCTCTTTATACTCCTGTTGTCCCACTGAACCACAGCAATTAAACTTACACTTAGATAGGCTGCTCAGATAAATAGAGATCTCCTGGACACCGTATGTGATCTAGTACCTGATCTCCTAGTCTCTTTGAAAAGATTTTTTTAATTCACCATCTACTCAGCAAGGTTGTCTGTTCCAACTGGTACAAATGTTCAAAAAACCTAGAAGTGTTATTTCCAAACTCACCCATAAAGCATTCTATACACTCAGCAGATTGAAATGAGATGCTTTGCACAGTAAATATTATTCTAAGTGTGTTTTTGGGCTCTGTTTATGGTCTTCTTCTTTCAGCACAAAGAAAAACAACTGAGAACAATAATTGGAGAGAGAGCTGCAGAGCACAACAGATTAATATAAAATGATAAGAACTAAACAACTCAGCTTCTGTAATAGTAAACATGTCTATATCTTATTAAAATTCTTTGAAAGAATAAAATAGTAGATAAAACAAACTGATGGATGCAATTAATTTGTCCTTTCCAAAGGCTTTTTAAAACCAATTCTCCTAGAAGAGGCTCTTAAGAATATTTGTAAAACACAGGTGCCTGAGGGTGCATCCAAATCAGAGTTTAAATTTATATCACCCCCACCTTCTGCACTTCAGGTTGTGTTGTGGAGCCATTTCAAAATAACTGAACAGATTTTCTTCTAGATAGAACTAAACTGGATGCTGCAGTCCTGCCGCACTTCAAGTGCTACCAGGTATTTAACTTTTGGAGTGTATCTTAAGATACTAAACTGAATACTAAAGCCTCAAAATGTATGGAGCATGTCCAGAAGGCACTCAACACCAATTTGGTCTACAAACTCACTTCTCCTGAGCTGTAACACTGGCTGATGCAGACCTAGCCTGAGGTCCACGATCACCAGATGAACATTACTGCACCAAATGATCACACTAGGGATGTCCTGCTAGGGCAGTCAAAATTAACCCTCACTTAACTAATCTGCCTTTTGGGTGGTAAGACAAAATTCCACAGTGCGACTTACTGTACAGGGAGAAGTGAAAGGTGTTCAGAAGGTTGTTACAAGGAAGCCAGTGGTGGGAGAAAACCAAAACAGCTCAGGACACCAGCTGAGTGAAAGGTTTAAAGGCAGTTAACAGGCAGTGGAGCAGGACAGTGGGCAGATCTGGAGATGTTCTGAGGATAAGGGTCAAGATGAGATCAATCAGTGGAGCTTTCTTCAAGGATCTATGAAAAAGGGATTGGCACTGCTGTAGAGCAGAGGAAGGGGTTGATATTTGCTGTTTACACAGCACATGCTCCTCTTACAAACATTCCTTGTGCCCTTTGGCATAGGCAAAGCTGTTGGCTCTGCTGCTGCTGGTTATTGCCCGCTCTGACAGAGCAGCAAGTTCACCCTGTCTGTCCTGAATGATACCGCTCAAAGAACAAGAGGCTTCACTAGTGTGAAAGCTTGCAGGCTGCTTTGCCGGCTTCACTGACTGTGGCATGCTCCAAAGGTGCTCGCTGCAACTCCTAGATGCCTGCAGCTATATTACTTATAGGCTATATTTCTAGTATTTTGATCAGACTTGATCTAAGTTCCATGAACAACTGTCCTGAGATACCTCTATGCAGTCAGATAACTTGTAGCAACTAGTCTACATGTTAAAGGCTGAGAAAATGGACGTGAGATCACTGAACTGATGGAGGTGTTCCTGAGGCCTGGCTCTTCTTGTCCTTGCGTTGAGATATTTTTTCTTATCATTCTCTGCATCTTTTTTTTCTTTTCTTTTTTTTTTTTTTTTTTTTTTGAAATGTGTCTCTCTTCATTCATTCTCAGCAAAAGAATGCATTTTAAGAATGCAGTTTTCTCTTAAATATATCTCGGATATGTTGCTGTTGCTTGAGTGTCCCTTACCCAGCAACACATCCTGGCCAGCAATCTATAAATGGAATTCCAGGTACTGTTTTTATTGGCACCTTTCTTCAGCTCTCTCTTCCTGCTCTGATACAGCTTCTCAGTGTGCAGCATCAAGTTACAATGTCCTTTTTCTACTGCCATATTGTATTGCAGTTGTATGAAACTGCCATCTATGTTTATGCTTTTTCATTATTCCCTCAGAGGTTAGTAGTAATTATATTCATCATTCTTTTCAATATTAATTTTCCATAACTGATTTCATCAATTGTCTACATGTGAAACAGTAGAAGCAGTTAAAGCAGTTCTGTTGTGAACAGCCAAGAAGATGGTCTGAATGGCCCACATCAGCATCTTTTGGCTACTTCCTTCACTTTGAGTCACTATGGCGTCAATTACTTTTTGTTCCTTGATTAGGTGGAAAAATCAAGGCTTACTTCCAGCAGCAGTGACTTCAGGATTGTTTTAGTGCAACCAAAGGCAGAATTTGCACCCGCTGTGCTACATAGGTCAACACATACTCTTTCTCTCAGTCCCTCTCTGTTTTTAATATCTCCCCTTGCTGTCTTCTTATTGAAGAATCATAACCAACTGCAAGACACTGTGCTTTCATTTGGAAAGTCAAAGCTGGCTGCTCTCCAATGTTCCTTATTTTAACATACCTGGCACATCACTGTAAACAGGAACCACATGTATTTGTTAGTAGGGAACCCAATAATTTCACTCACCACAGGAATTTTTGGATGTATACATTAATGGTGTTAGTATGGCAAATAATAAAGTTATTCTGAATGTGATGCCTAGTGGTCACAAAAGCACTAAAATGGCCTTTCGCAGTAGATAAGAAATGCTGAAACTCTGAAGACTTTAAATGTGTATTATAATCAGTCCTTTAAAAACAATAATAATAAAAAAAAATCATTGTTATCACTATTTCAAAATACCCCGGGACTGCGAAATTTGTGTTTTCCCCAGCATGTAAAATCATAACTAGGCTCATGTGATTTTAATACAGCAGAGTGATTTCCTGCTTTGTTCTTAATTGACAGTATGCACAGACTGTATTTTCAGCATGAGTTATTTTTATTCTAGTTGAAATTAAGAAAATGGGAGCAATAGTAAAGTCTACATGAGAAAAAAATTCTTCCATAACACATCATGCTGACTTTGTGTTGCAAAATAGAAACTGCCCTTGGGAGAACCAGTTTTAAGGACCTTCAGATTGAAGGTAACTGCTAAGGGTCCTAGATCAGGAAACAATTTAAGCATCTGTCTAATTTTAATGGGATTTAAATACATTCTTTAAGTACGTATGTTAAAGCCCTCAGAAATCAGGAGTTATTTTTATATAGACATGCATTTATAAATGTATACATGTATATTTAAGCACTGTGCATCGTAACAGATTCATGAAGAATAGAGTTGAGTGTGCCTAATGTGGTTCCCCTGAATATTTATAAGTTTTATTCTCTTAAAGGTTTTTGTATTTGCCCTATAGCTGAAGGTAGCTTGTTAGGAACGGAACTAGGTTTTGCTTATTCTCAGCCCTTCATCTGTATTAAAGGATTCATATTTTGTTGTAATGTTTTCATTCACATCCCCCTCAGGCCAATAAAAAACAGTCATGTTCTTCCCCAGTAACTGCATGGCCATCAGCTTTAATTTCAGCAGTCTTCTTTCTTCCTGAACCTTTTTGTCTGTTAACAGCTGGTCAATATATTTCTTCATTACATATCCTCTTTCAAAAGCAGCAATGTCATGCTCCCAGCAGTATGCCTTCTTGATAACACCTTTGTCCTAACTGTTTCATCCCTTATAATTTTATGTATATCCTACTGATGGATGCAGACTGTCTGGGAGGCATTTATTATAGATGCCATTTCCCCTACAGTGTTCATTCAGTTTCAGTGGGGGAAAAAAAAAGTCATACCTACGATAAATCATAATGCCCAGAAATACCTCACTTAAACGTACCAAAATGGTAGATTCAGATACAGAGATTTTATTTCCAAATAAAATTATACTTCATTTTCAGCAGTGCCCTTCCAAATGTGCATACAAAGCTTTCTGTTTATCTGCTTGATCCTCGGAGATAAGCAGCACTTCTAACATAGTTTACTGAATGTATCCGAATTTGTTTCAAACAACTGTGGGCTCTTATCAAACAATTTGTTCCAGTAATCCAGAAACAGGCAATTAACTCTAATTTTTTTTTTAATATTGTCAGTAGTCAAAAAAGCTATGTGCTGCTTTCAGTACCTGTGACAAGCATCAGCTACAGCTAACGACATGATTGATTAATCATCTCTGCAAAATTCAGATGTATTATCTGTCTCAAGAACGTGGCCTGTGAAGATGGGAAGGATCTGAGTCCCATTCATTTTCCGTCACTGACCGGACAGAGCAATTATTAATGTTACAAACTGCATTTTCAGGAAGTAGTGCATTTCCTGAGGCAGCTCTTTCATAACTCCCTTTATCAAAGTTATTCTACATACCAGCTCATGAAACACTCTCAGCGCCTTCTCTTCCATACTTTAGGATTCTTTGAGCTGCTTCAGCTATGAACATGCCTTTGGCGTGCCTACTTTGAGAAACACTAGGCTGTAGCAACAGAACCATATTCTACAGACCTTTTACCATTTTGCAGAATTTACTGAATATTGTCATTTTTGTCAGTGAATTAGATCTTTCTTCTTCCTTGTGGCAAGTTAGTGATAATACTTAAATAAAGGCAACCAAGAGAGAAAATTTTCATGAAAGTGATAAAAAAAACCCTTGTCCTACAGCCAAATCTGATCAGTTAAATGCGCTCATTGTTTATATACCTGGCAGAGAAGGAAAGTATCTCTTACCGTTAAGAAAAAGGTAACAAAATCATACTGTCAAAAATTATACTGAAAGTAGCATTACAAATTTTAGTTCCAGTTCAGCAGAGTTCTTCAAGACAAGCTTACTTTTAAGCATGTCAGTAAAGTACTTGTATACTTAAGAACACACAAATGCTTGCCAGCTTTTCTAAACCAGAGTCATAACTGGATGTTCTTAAGCATCTAATTTAGTTAAGAAAAATGGTTTTAAGGCCAAATCAAATGGAAATTGCTATTAAAATACTAATACCAATTATGAAACAGAGTAAGGGTGCAGCAAAAAGAAAGCAAACAAAGTCTATGCCACTTCAGAAAAACATTTTATTATCTTTTAAATATTACAATAAATGCCTAAAAAAATACCTCTTTCCTACTTCCCCACCTAACCCTCAGGTTAGCCATCGTTACTGTAACTGGCTGATTTTCTAAATCCACCCTTCTTAGGAAGAACCTTAAGGCATGAGATCCAAAGGGAGAGAGCATGAGTGGCTCTTCATATCGTTTCAAGGAAGGCTCTCCATGGAGTAGCTCGGAACAAAGCACTGAGACATTTATGTCAGAGCTTGATTAATCTCTAATGTTTGTGGAGAGAAGGGTGTTGCACAAAAGACCTAGGAACTACAATGGACCATGAAAGAGAAGACAAAAAAAGCACATCCATTAGTAAAGAGAAAACAACAGTGGGGATCCAAAGGAAGGATTTAGATAAGGCAGGAGGCTGAGGTGGCCACTGCAATGCGTTTGTGAGAGAACTGTCAGATTTCAGGCTGAAGGTCCTCAGAAACTTTTCCAGGCATAACAAGAGTGTCCTGTTTTCTTCCTCCCCTGTGCCAGTGACAACTTGCATCTCATCCTCTTGATACATATATAGAAAATGTACAGGAACAGTGTGAAAAATCCTACTGCAGTTGTGTTGTTTCTTGTGTCCAGGAAAAAGATGACAGCTGAAGTCTGTCAGAGCCCAGAAGGTACCTAGGGTTTCAGACCACTTGCCTGCCTCATTCCTAGGGGTTTGGCCGTCTGCACCCAAGGCCAGCTGTAATACAGTACAGTGGTCACTCTAGGTCAGGCTGTGGAGAAAGAGCTGTGAGAAGCATCCCTGGGTTCCTCCACTCCCTGTGTTGTGAAGGGCATGCAGGGTTTGGCCCTTGATCTTGGCTGTTGCCTTAGAGGTGTCTGTGTTTTATGTTTGTGCCTAGTTGTGCATGTCACTGAATGTGATCTTGCCTAACTGCCTTGACTATCTTAACCATCTGCTCTTGATCTGCCTGCTCTTAGGGAGAAGCCCCATTAGTCCTTCAGCTGTGACCAGAACTACTGAAGCAGTTCAAAATCAGATTTAAAGAAATCAACAGAGCAGAGAGCTAAGCAGCTTTCTAAAAGAACAGTGCTGGGGGATGGGATGGGATGGGATGGGATGGGATGGGATGGGATGGGATGGGATGGGATGGGATGGGATGGGATGGGATGGGATGGGATGGGACGGGACGGGATGGTGTCTCATCCATTTTCAAAAACAAGAATTATCTCAGGGCTGCAGTCAGGCATCCACATTTGGAGGTCTCTAAATCTTCTTCTCAAGGCAAGGCTGCTAAAAGTACACTGCAACAGATCCTTCTACTTATTCTGAAGACAAATCTCCAGGTGCAGTAGCTGGCTGAAGGAGAAAGCTCAGACTGAGGCAAATCTTCACTTAAGTGTAAAATTTCTGGCTGAAATTAGTTTGTGGCTAACTCAGATGTCTTGCAACGAAGTTCAAAGCATTTCTGTCAGTGAAGAAAGGTCTAGTGAGACAGACAGCTAGAACCTCTTGAAATCTAGAGGAGAAAGTACCCTAGGAAAACACAGACTTCTAAGTTTTGCTCTCCGGGTGTGTTTTATTCGTCCTATCCAAAGCATAAATGAATATATGTATTTTCGTTTATTGATAGAACATTAGTTGTGTGGTAGACACAAACACTGGCCCAGGACCTGCTTGGATAACAGCCCACTCAGAGATTTAAAACCTGCTGAGTAGCTACCTCTTAACTACCCTCATTTCCCACCTCTTTGATCCTTGCAAATATTTACCTTACACCTTTAAGCCAAAAACTCCTTTTAGCCAACTAAACTATCAGCTGCATAAACTTTTGAAAAATAGCTCTGAAGTTTCTTTATTTGGGGGGGGAAAAAAAAAGAAAGAAAACAACCGAAAAAAAACACCCCACCTCATTTGGTTGGTTACATCTATTCACCATAAACTTGCACTAATTTTCAGTCCATGCATCTGATCCCCTCTGGAAATACTGAACGCATCTGCTTGCTCCACTGTAAAGGGATTCTTTGTGATGATTCATTCATATATACCACTGTCCTGCAAATGATCTGTCTTCAAGAGCTGTATCAAAAATTGGCCTAACACTTTAGATTAAAATTAGCAAGTTTGGCTCTGACCATGAATTTCTTGTCACTTCTTACTTTGGGCTGGTTAATTTTTGTACTTTAAATTTCTGAGCTACTACCTGTGATTCCTTAGGCCGTTTTCTTCGTGTCTCAAAATACACTGTTATGCCAAGACAGTGTTCTTCCTATTTAATTAAATTCTTGTTCAGGTGCAATTGTCCTCTGATAAAATCCTGTGTTTGATAATTCTTGAACAAAATCATGCTGAATTTATACAAATCTTTACACTGACTTCAGAAAGTCCTGAAATAAGTTTAAGCAACATGGCTAGCAATTTCTCCTGTCCCCGCAATTATGGCACCTCCCCTTTGCAAGCTTTTGCTCTCTACCTTTCATTTTAATTTTACTGGTTTTATTTTATTGTGTCAGTATCATTCTTCTCTTTCAGCTTTGCCAAGAATGGTTCACAGCCTCCCTATTAATTTTAAATGCATTTTTTAATTTGAAGGTAATCGTAGATACACTGTAACAGACATGTGTGGAGCTCCTCTTGCATGTAATGCTATCAAAGAAATGAGGCACTTTCTTAGGTAGTGTCTTAGGTAGTGTTAGAGTTGCCAAGGTGCTTTCCACAACAGTTATTCTTTGTGGAATGGTTGGTTTTAGCTGATAAAATCTTTGTTTTACAAAGAAAAGGAAAAAAACAAAAACAAAAAAACCCAACAACACTGAACTATGGAGTATTTCAATCAGCAATCTGATTCCAAATAACTAAGAGGTGATGCAATAATTTCTCCAAGAAGTAAAGTGAGGGTGGTCACTACATTCTCAGCATAAATGCTCATGGCTATTGAACTGTTTTTGGTCCAGATGTCTAAAAAGATAAGGTGTATTAGCCATAATAATAATAATGATTCACTGAAGGAGCTGAGAGAGTGATAATGAGGCTTTCATGCCTTACTGTAGACTTTAAAAAGAAGGAGAACAAAGATGTACCAGGAAACCTGGACAAAAACAAGCACAAAGCATGGTTATTTCTGGTGTCATTCACAGGGACTGAGTTTGGTGCTCTGGTGAACTGTATGAAATGCTGGCACTGTACCACATTTTGTCGTAGGTTGTGCTCAGAGCCCTGTCAAGGAGTAAGATGAAACAGCACTCAGAGTAAAACAGAATATTTTTACTGGCAGGTAACACCTAACACTAGCTTTTTAAAAAGCAAGTAAACTGCAAATTAGTTCATTTCCCAGCTTTTAGAAGAAGCAAAGGGAAGACTTCTGCTGAGTTTCAGCTACTTATAACTAACAGCACCCTTAAACTTCAGCCTTGTCTACAGCTACGGAATTGCAGCTATCAATTTACGCTTCAAATGTACTAATATAAAACATTTGGGCGGTTCATCTGCCATGTCCATCACGTAGATGTGCTGTCCATTTTGTCTGCGGCTGGAATTAGCCTGGGACACCCCCACAAGCAGCACTGAGCTCTCATTCACACAAAGCCATACACAGCTTACTATTAATACTCAAGCAAGCTATGTTTTGACCGTTTATCACAGCGTGGTTCACCAGGGAATTACAGGTTTCAATAAAAATGAATAATTCTACCAGTGAGCAACACAAACTTCACCAAGTCTGAAAATATCTTGTTTTCCTGGATTGCATCCACAGCCTGCACGGCAATGGGAGCCTAGCTCAAGGGACTCAGATCTGAGGCACCAAGTGAGGATTTCAATGTACACGTTTATATCGAGCCTAAGGTTACTTCCTTTTCATATGAACTTGTGTCATTCTGGGCGTTGTTAGTGGCAGGTTCTGATCACCTGCACAGCACTGTGCTGTCCCTCACACATGGGAATTGTAAAAGCAGGTGCTACACTCGTGTCGGGAGCCTGCTACCAACAGGGGCGGGATAGAAACGAGCAGAGCCGGTGGAAAAATCCTGAACTTGGCAGAGGCCTCGGCCCGTGGCTCCCAGCCTCCCAACCCAGCAAAACAAACGGCTGATAACAGCGAGGCGAAGCTGCGCACCGCCTCTCCCAAGGTCAGCTATTTGAGGCACAACAAACAGGAAAACATGGCGCCGCTGCCCCGCCCCGGGAGCCCCGCGCCGTTGCCAGGGTGACGCCGCCGGCGCCGCGGAGGAGGGGGCGCAGGTGCGCCACCTGGCGGCGCCCCGAGGCGGTGTCGCCGTCCGCCGACCGGCCCCGAGAGGCGCCGGGCGCTACGCGACGGTGGTCGAAGGCGCGACGGAACCGCGGCGGCGGGGCAAACCTCCCGTGTTATGGGGCCCCTTCCGTCCTGCGCCTCGTGTGGCAGCTTCCTGCGGACCATATACAGCAAGTCTTAATCCCAAGCAGGTTACCCTCAGAAATCTCGTTAAAGCCCGCTGTGTGCCATGAATTGTGTTGACTCGCTTGGCCTGTGATCCCACACTGCGATGACTTTCAAATACCTCCAGTTATTTGTCTTTCTGACTGGGGAAGCTGCTCTGTGACACTATTTGAATGCATGCTTAAACCCAAATACGAGTAACAATACTGCATTACCAGGCAAACAGAGTGAGCACAGTATTTAAATACATTAGTTTCAAAACTTGCTTTATCTTCTGAGTAGATCACTTCAGAGAATAACAGTAACAACTTATTAATTTTAGCATCATCATAGAGAGTATTTTAAAACTACTATTTTTTCTCCTAGGAAATAGCCTGCCTACCTCCTCTTTTAAAGGCTATTTTTGTAGCTGTGGGTAGCCTGGATTGAGGATAGAGTTAATATTTTTTTCTCCATGACGCATTAGATAGAACATGCTGAAACTTTATGAACCTAGAAGCATATTCTCTATGATAAACAAAAACAAACTAAAAAAAAAATCTCTAAGGACTCTGCAACTCATACGGCTTTTACCATCTGGCACACAGTCCTGAAACATGGTTAATCTTTGCAAGTGGTATCTCATTTACAGACCCTAATGCATAAAAACCCATATGCCAGCAGCTCTTAGAGGGGCCACTCCTTTAAGCTGCAGACATCATGTTACAGCAGTATGTGAACTTCTACTAAGACAAAACTTTGTATAATATTTTAGATGGTAAAGAATACGTTACCTCGAAAACATAAGAGTATGGATGCTGTCAGTGAGGAGACTTCTAGTGATGATACCTTTCTTTAAAAAGGTCACCAATCACACTCAACACAGAGAGCTGAGAGCCAAGCAAAGGCAAAACAGGGGAAGGAGATTGCTTGTTGAGTGCTTTAAAGATAAGTCCAGGGTTATCTCTGGAAAAATTAAAACAATTCACATCAAAACATTTAGTAATACAAGATATCAAGGTTACATTTGATGAATACCAATCCTAATGACAAATATACTCCATGTAAATCTGAGCTCCATGGCTTTTGGCAAGGATATTAGCCAGCAGCTCAAAAGTCCTGGCACAGATTACCAGCATGCTCATAAACTTCTACATCCACCTGTTAAACTACTTCCCAAGCCTTCCCTCACCAAATATATAAAGCTGTGTCAACCGCTTCTTCAAATGTCTCTGTATAAGCCACACCTGACCTACCCAGGATGAAGAGACTGAAGCCCTAAGAGAGCTCTGAGGATGAAGTAGTATGTTTCTACCTCTATGCTAGCACTGATGAGAACACCAAAAAGCAGGATGTCCTCAGATAGGCTGACTACCCAGAACAAGGGCAGACCGCAAGGGTTACTAGATTTTGGTGCCAGAAGGCATAATCTGGTCTAACACCATGAGTAATACAAATGTGGTAAAAGCTCATCTGTTCTCTAGACTCGGTATCTTTTTATCTGCTAAAATGAGGTTTATGAAGATAAGTGATATCTGCATCTCTTCCAGTCTTTATTTCTTTCTTTCGTTGAGGAGAAGTCACAATTTCTCATCTGAACTGGGGAATCAGAAGAGCTGTAGATGAATAAACAAAGATGGTTTCATACTTAATTCTATGCATAGTGTCAAGATTTTGCCCAAATGATGAGGACACACAGCAACTCTTTCTGATAGCATTAAGAAGGAACATCCATATTCTGCTGTGTTTCATTCCTCCTAGACAGTGGTAGTTCAGCAGGAGGGCTTTTATGCAAAGAATCAGTCTAATGTACATACACAGATAAGAAGGTTACAGATGCTAAAGAGCATGTTTTCAGAAGGAAAAATCAATCCAGCCAGGAAGAAAACTATGTTTCTTCTCCATTCACATATCCACTTAGAATTTGCAATTGATCGTAATTTACAGGAGGATAAAATGGTGATTTTGCATAAGTTCACAGGGAAAGCCTCCAAACTTTAAGCAACATGAGAAGCAGACTCAAAAACACATATTCCAAAATGTTAATGAATGTGCAGTAGACATTAGCATTTTAACATGACAGGAAATTGAGGGAAGATCTTAAAACTGATATGAAGAGATGAGTGGGCCAAACAAGGTGGGAGGAAGTCTGAGTGAAAAAAGTGGGACTCTGTACTGCAGTCAATGAAGACAGGGAGCCATGTGTTAAGGCACAGGAAGGAGTAAATCTGCCAAAGACAAGAACAAGGAAACTGTCTTTGCAGCAGAGTTTTGAATCTGATTCAATTTGTTGAGATTAGAGGGGAAAATAAGAACCAGCTTTGAGATGTAACAGGTATCTCACAAGGCAGAAAGAGACAGAGACACTAAGAAGCAAAAGTTTACCAGATTTAGGCACGGCTGTGCTGCACAGCTCTAGAAATGCTTGACTGATATTACACACTTGTGTGACATTAAAGATAATTATGTTGTTTGTTGTCTGGCAAAAATGTCCTGGATAAGAATGAATAATTACGTCTGAGCCTGAATATGGGAAGTTTTTGAGAGGTTTTGTTGAGCACCATCTCTTTGAGTTCAGTGTTGAGCTATGTTTTCTGATATAAATAATATATTTCAAGATAAGTCTTGACAGTATGATGATATAATGTGCAGCACCGTAGTGTCATGGGAAAAATAGGAAAGATAGGAGAGGAAGTAAGAGGTAAATATGACTCTGGACCTTATGTTCAACAGATGTAAAAGCAACTACAGTTCAAAAATATTATATATATTTTTTTCAATATATTTTTTTCTATATTCTTTGATGTAAAACATTGTTAGACAAGAAGAGTAAACAAAGATCAAGTCAGAGTTGGCTGGCTAATTTTGTAGTATCAGCATTTTTTATTAAAGTGAAAAACCCATGACTGACTATTCACATAGTAATCTTCAGCAAAGCTTCTTGTTGAAGGTTCAGCTTAGTGATTAATTTAATCTCATGCACGGTCCAAGGTTCATCTCATTTCTGGCGCTTCTTTTCTATTACCACATTAAATAAATTTCGTGTTAACTCTGTGGAAAAATAAATAAATAAATAAATTTTAAAATTGCCAGGTTTCAGCAACTGGTTGCTGACCTATCTCTCTGTGGCTATGCAAATCAGTTGAGTTCAGACAAGGGAAGGGTGGGAATGAGCTTGGTATGAACAGGAAAAGCAGGACCGCTCCTTTCCAGGACAGTAGTTTTAAATCAGACATGAAACAGCAGTACTAGAGTCAAAGCTGGAGTGAAATTTAGGTGCCCCAAGTATTCATTTCTTAGGAAGAGCCTTCAGGGCACCTAGACATTGAGTACATCTCTCCACGATTCAGCAGTTTTACAATGAAGGAAAAATCATTTTTATCGTAGCATAGCAGTGATAAAAAGTCTTCAAGAAATGATGATATTTTCATGGGAAAATAAAAATTTCCTCTATGTTTTTAATACATCCCATAGAAACGTGTACATATTTCAAATTAATTACATAGTTCAGACTGTTGGTTATTAATGTCTAAAGCAACTTTTCCTGAATTTCTCTGTTGAAATTAATACTATTAATTTTGCTAAATCTGAAAATACATTAGGGACCATTCAGTTTGCTTTCTGTTTTTCCAAGTATCACACAAAATCCATCCTATTTTGTATTTTCCATGATTTTAGATTTTCTTTTTGGTTGTATTGGGTTTTTGTTTTTTTTTCCTCCATAAGTGACTTTGAGCTGCTGTCTAAAACAGTGATTATGCAAAAAAAGATATTTATGTAGCAGCTGAAAGCTTGGCAGGATATTGATGCAAAAACCCCACAGACACTCCATTAGCTTGTTAAAAGGAAAGGAAAAAAAGAAGAAGAAAGCAAGAAAAAGAAGGCAAGCTCCAGTACATGTTTTCTCTGCCTATTTGGCAATTGAAATTTAATAGCATTCATGTTTGGTGATTTTCCAAACAACGGGCTTGAGATTATAGAATTAGACTTTTAGAACATTGATTATTTTACTAATAACTATTTGTGTGCTCATCTAATAAGGTAGGATGTATAATTTGTGATTTCTCATGCTTGCTCAGCTAACTGAATCAGCTCATAGTTTAAATACCTAATCATGATATTTGTGCAAGTTATTTGTGACCCTTAAGTGAGTTTAGAAGTGTGTTGAATACATTCCCACAGTGGAAAATTTAGAAGGACACTGTTATCAATTTCAGATAAATCTCCAGCACAAGAAAGAACAGTCATGTTTGTCATTGTGAATTAAATGTTTATGTCCAGCAAAGTGGCTTATGAGTTTATTTTAGTTCAGATCCATAAACACCAGAGGAAAAAGGGACTGTCCATTTAGACCTATTTTATCAGCTTTAATTTGCTCTATAATCTTTTTTCTTCCCTTTTCCTCTGATTTGTTGCTACATTTCTGTTTGTTTTTTAAATAACTGACATCTGAAGTATGTTGTCCATAGTTTGAACTTTGTATCCGCATCCCCTTTATTGTCTCAGTGAAGTGTCAACATATGAAGGTTTCAAGAGAAACAAGGTGAGAAAAAAGGCTATCAAAAGAAGTAGGAAAAATACTGAGGAAAGCCAGCAAGGACCTCTGTTGTAGTGATTGCCATTAAAATCGTGCAACTGACCCATTCTTAATGAAACAATATGCTGAAAAGATCTTTCTAACGATAGAAATCTCATTACATACATACATACATCAAACATTTTTTGAAAGGTGTTCAGAAATAAAATGGAGTATGTAGCTCTGAAATGTGCAATTATAAAGAAGGATACAATAAAATAGAAGTGATGAAACAATTCAAACAGATCAAAATGTAAAGAACAAAATCTAAAAGACAACATGATACTTGTCATGAGCTGAAACAGCATAGCTGCAGGTTCTCCTGTGCTGTTCCAACTCTGTGAGTTCGGTGTTGTAGAAGAGATGGTTAGAGAACAGTTCATAGCTTCTGTTCTGTTCAGTCTGGGAGGTTAGCATCCTTCAGAACATCCCGTATCTCATCTCCAGAGGCCCATATTAATCCTGAAAGTCCTCCTGTTGAGGAAAGTTAACTTTAAGCATGTGATTAATGACTTTCATTAATCAAAGCCTAGAAGATGGACTTAGTGGACACAGCAGTGTTTATCGTATTAGAAAAACAATTCAACTTGTTTCCTTCCTTTTTAATAACTGACATTTTGATTCAGTATTTGTACAATCCTACAAACTGAAGATTTCTTACTGAAAAAATAATGGTAGTCCCTCTGAAAGCGATGAGAAGGGATGCAATCCAGCAGTATACTCATTGAAGCTATGTTATTTCTGCTATGACATTCTTGAAAGATAATGAGACATGATGACCTACCTATCTTTTAATGACATTCCTTATTACTGAGGCTGAAATATTATTTTTTTTCTGCTATAGAGCTACTTGTGCATAGCTACTTGAAACCAGAAGCTAAATAAGTGTGTTTTTCAAAGGATGTTGCCATTTCCATGCACAATTGGAACCATGTTTTGTAGTCTTTGTAGACTGGGATAATGTTCTATCTGTCCATTGAGATAAGCTTAATTACCTAGAAATTACGATATGTGATAGCATACTGGTCTTCCATCTCATGTTATGAAAGTTGTTTAAAAGTTGCTTCTATATTGTTATGGCAGAATAGAAATTAACCTAGATATAAAGAAACATGGGTTATCTCAATGGTTCTGAAATTCTGATCACTGTATTGATCATGTGAAGTTTAAAGAAAATCAGGTCCATTCAACAATAAATAAGTGGTACACTTCTCATTTTAGGGAGATTGTCATCTACTAAATTTGGTAAAAATCAATGAATTATAATACCTTGACATCAGTATCTGTTGTTAAATTTGCTTTTCTGCTTATTCAGATGTGAGGAATATTTCTACAGGCCTACACTTTACAGAGTTGATGTGCCAAAAGTTCACTGACCACACTGTCATCTTCATAATAGCTTTGTTTGCTAGTTAGTTGTTTCTGAGTGCATTTGTTCGAAAGGATTTTGAAGCTGCTGATGTGTTGTATTTAGTTCTTTTGAAATGCTGAAAACAGTGTCTTATTATGTTTAGCTTTTAGCTTACCTTTGTTGTCAGTTCTCATTGTTTAATATACCCACGCTCTTTTAAGGTGGAAAGCAGAAAAATCTTCTCCTCGAGTTACCTGAAGATCATCCTTCAGTTATTATACTGAGTATTTAAGGGCTTTTTCAGTGAAATTAAAAGGCTCTTAACAATTGTTCTGTGAGGTTAAAGTACTCAGATGAAACTTAAAGTTTTCTGGGCTTTGCTAAGGATTCCCTGCCTGGCCTTTGGCAGGACTTCATCTTCATGCACCTAAGCTTACCCACTGTAAAACAGATAAAGAATCCAGTCTTCTGTGCCCTTGGGCATTACTGGGATTTTAGTCAAGGAGGTTCAAGAGCTCTTTCTAATTGTACAGTAAATATCATGATTTCCTCACACATTTAACAAATCCATGATTTTAACACTAAGAGTAACCCCAGTGAGATTACTCTGTATGTCCTGCCCACTAAGGCAATAGGATTATTAACACAGTATGTAGATTACTTTGGCATTTTTGTGATTAGGATGTTAATAAATTACTTTTTTTTGCTCTCATATTTAAGGAAGTCATAGAGCTAGCTTCTGGCTCAGCCAGCCTGCTAATGACAAAGAATAAACAAGAAACTTTATTCTCCTTTGTACTATGACATTCTAAGTCCAGGCTGAACATTAGAACTGGCATACTTTTTTATGACACTGAGAGTGATAAGTGTTGATGTCTAAATACCAGGTGCAGTTTTCTTCAGCTGTCAGTCAGACTCAGTCCTGTAGTTAAATGATTTAGTAGTTTGTGTCTATTAAAAAGAGTTTGTAAGGGATATTGCTGTCACTGGCTAAGTTTTGCATTTTAGCTGTATCACTGTTTAAAACCTCTGTATTTTCCATGTCATCTGATTTCTCAAGTGTCATCTTTCAGAAGAGTGAACAACAGCCTTCATCATAAGCATGAGAATATGCCATATTTTCCCAATACCCTGTATATATATTAAATATTTGTTTAATATTTGCTTAAATGCATATAAAAGAGAATAATATCTGCATGCTGCACCAGTGAAAAATTCACTGTTATATCACTGCAAAACTGAAAGAATGACAGAATACTGTTTGGATATTCACAACAGCAGTAAAATCTAAAATAGATCAAAATGAAATATTCCCAGATCTAAAATGATCAAATAAAGAACAATTTGTGCTCTTCAGTGTTTTTCATGTTAAAGTGTAAATTCTGAAAGAGAACAGATAAATTTAGGCTACTTTAAATTGGACATGAGGCAAATTCTGAATTACAGACACCTTTTCAAAGAAACTTCTAACAGTAATTTCTATTCTTAGCAACAGAAGGAACTCTAAGTTGAGTACCACTGTGACTCATGGTATCTGATGTCTAATTTTTTGTGGGTTTTTTTTATTATTATTATTATTTAGAGTGCAGTGTTGTTTCCGTTATTATTTTTCTTTTTTTGGGGGCGGATTGGGGAAGGTGATGTTTGATCAGACTAAGTATATGCTTCATCTGTGGTATAATTACTTTAGAGAAGACTGAAGTAGAAATAGTATCATCTTTTTTTTTTTAATTAAAATTAATTGACTCTATCCACTGATTTGAAATTACAACTTTCTGCTCAGAAATTTTTCACTGTCTGCATTTCTATCATGTTAAAATAAGACCTGATTCTTCGTCTGCCCATACTGGTTGCAAATAACTGAACCTTATCCTGACAAAATACATGTGTTTCTCATTGTTTATATGTATGTATAATATATACGTTTCCAAACAATGAGTATACTCAGAAGATTTCTTCAGGTCTCTATAATGTGTTACACTCTTTGTAGAGGGATACTTCTTAGTCTTTGAATATTTAAGGCAGTAACTGTATCTGTCAGTGTCAAGTATGAAGTTAACACTAGTTATGAATTCAACCTTCCCGCTGGGCAGTTGTTAAAAAGTTGTTCTGTCTGATTCCTGTCTAAATATCTAGGTTAGATTATTAATAAAAATTCTGTGAACTTTAGCTGAAACAAAAATAACAGAACTATTTTAAGTTTGTTACAGTCTCTTCTGTATCCAGTTGACCTTGTCCCAATTTTAGCTTTGTTTCCTTTTTTTCTGTGGCTTCTGGGAACCTGCTTTGAAAATAAAATCTACACAGAGGGTCAAATCCTGAATTTCTTACTCTGACAGTACTTCTATTCAGATTCAACTGGCAAAGACTTGAAAACAATTGCCTTTGCACTCTTTTTTTTTTTTTTTTTCCTGAATTAGAGCTAAAGTTCAATTGCTAGGCTAAGGATAACCTGTAATAGATTAGGATATATGGAATACATTCCATTTGTGCCAATCAAAATCATACTTTTACCAGGAACACAGTTAAAGAAACATATGGTATAATCCTCAGTGTCTTTGAAGTAATAATAATGGAACAGCTGAATAGCTCCCAGGATCCAGTCATCCAGCTTCAGATCTACTACCTTTTTCATAATGAACACTTATACTAAATTAGTAGCTCTGGATCAGATGGGAAGGCAGACAAAAACTCTAGCCAAAATCATATGCTTTATTTCTAATGCAACAATATAAATCCAGTCCATATTATCTGAATACAGCTCAGCATACTCTATCCAGTAAAACTGTGCCCACCCCTCCCAATTGCTCTGGAGAGGTAATTCGGTCATCTGACACTGTTTTTTCAAGTTCTGTTTACTACCAATTCAAGAATGTGGTATGTTAATAGAAAATAAAATCTGTGCATTCAAATTAAGAATTGGGATTTTTTTAAAAGACATCAGTAATTAAAAGAGAACTTTTCTTGAATATCTATTATTAACTTCAGCAATATATTTCCAATTCAGACCACATGCTAAGGACTAGACTATGCCTTTGAAATGCAAGTACAGAGCATTTTTTTCTACTTTTCATCCTGAGGTGGGAGGAAGAGAAAGAGATACTACTGCACATTCTGCTACTTTCTTCCACAGGCTAGGGACATTTGTGTGGGGCTGTGAAGTAAGATTTCCAAAGGTACCTGCTTCTGCTTTGTCCCTTCTTGTCCCACAGCAGCAGCACATAGTGCTGGGTTACCTACCTCATAATACTGAGAAAACATTTTCCTTCATTTTCCACAGTTCCTTGCTCTTCCCCGATTTCCTTATTAATTAAAAAAGATCATTATCCTGACTTTTTTTCGTAAAATGCTTTGAAATAATTGATAAAAAAGCTGCATTGTTTATCTTCATCTTTAACTGAAATGACAGAAAGCGATCAGGATCACTGATAATTGTTACAGCAGATTTGCTTTTAAATAGCAATGCCTTGCAATCTGTTCAATCATTATCCAGTATTTACCAGCAAAGTTGATACTTTCAGTCCCTGTTTCTCATTTATGCTAAAAATCCATATTCCACTCTGATAAATCAGAAGAATCTCAAAACTTAAACTTCTTAAATCAGAGTCTAGCTAGGGAAATTATATACACGTATTGTGAAATACTGTGGAAAATCAGGAGGCATGATTTGTAGCCCTCATCACACTGATCATTTTATATGCAGAAGAGAGATAACTGATAATTTGCACATGAACTGTTCTGATCACATAAATGGTCACAATAGTCAAGCACAAACCTCCAGATGTGGAGGCCTATGCCCTAATAAGTGTTGAAATTCTCCATTAATACAGTTAATTCCTAAGCATCAGTGCCTAAGAATGAATCACTCACAGCCTGACCAAGTAGTAGCTAATTAAGCACTCTGCAATGGAGTGTCAGAAGTAGACAGACTGTGTGCAAATTTGCTGTCCATTCTCTGCCCTCTCTTAAATCACTGTCATGTTATGGTAAAAAAAGCAGTGCACTGAGTTGTATAAAGCATATATCCACACTCTGCAAACCTATTCCCCATTTCATGTTTTTATCAGAAACAGAGGAATGTAGGAGCTTTGAATTCTGCTTGCTTTATCCATAGTAGGCAACGCTTAATTGTAACAGGAATAGCCACATTATTAAGAAAAAAAAGATTTGTGGGCTAGTCTATCCTGCTCATGTATTTCAAGGAAGGAAGTACACACTGTTTGTTTCTTCTAATATTATAACTGATGATACCCTACGAGAATATCAACAAACAAGTGACCGGATGTTATTCCTACTGAAGAAAGTACTAAAGAGCTAGTGAAACAGGTGCTATAAAATATGTAGCCAAATCTGAAGAGACTTTTGGATACCACCTACATGACAGAGCATGCTGTATTGATTTCAAAGTGTTTACACATTCATGTTGTGGAAACAACATCCAACAAATAGATTTGAGGGGATGGTCTGTAGCAGGATGGATACACAGTCTCAAAAATGTGGGAGTAATTTAATGAGAAGATACACTGCAAGATGAACAAACAGACATTGTCAACATACAGTACTGCACATGTAACATTTTCAATCCAGCAAAATGTTTGCAACAAAAATGAGTTTTCTAAAAACTCCCTATTGACAAATGAAGATCATAAATATTAAACATGTGGCCAGCTCTTCCTGGATGTTCCTCAGATCGGTGCGTCCACTTCTCTTATTTCAGGACTGCTCATTCAGTCTTTCCGAATATTCTTGATCTGAATGACAGAGCTTTACAAAAAATATATCAATTCTTGAGAAGTAAAGATGAACAACACTTCCACTGATATTTCTTCCTTTTGGATATGTTATTTTCATTTATTTTCAATTTAAAATATAAAATCTGCCTGGAATAGAGGATAAGTTCAGTTTCATTTCAGGGCAAAACTATGGACAGCTGTAATAAGGAGAAATAGGAAATGTTAACACTGAATACTACTAGACACTCCTAAAACGCATTAATTTCTATGTTATTTACTGTGATCCATTGTGGGTAAACATGTAAGTACGAAGATTGTTACATCTATGAAGCACACGATAATCTCTTCTCTAGTATAAAATATTAATGCAGTTAATTTAAAAACAAATATAGAAACCACAACAGCATAAGCCAACAATTGTTAGGATCAAATTCCTCCCAGAATAACTTAAGGAAAGTCAATTCTAATGATCAGTTTGGCTTTGGCCCAAAATTCTTACTGTTACTTCTGCAACGGCCTTTTCAAGAATGCAGATTTGGAGGATGGAAGGAATTAATAAAAAAGAGAAAAAAAAAAGCACAAAGTCTGATGCTGTAAATTCTTCTTTTCCATCCTCTGACTCATGTAAGGACTTTTCCCTTGTTCTTTGGAGTACATTCCCCAGGAATGAAATAAGATCATTCCCTATTTCATTTACTGAAGGACGGAGGGAAGAACCAAGGCAGAGTATGTTCTCCTTCTGCTTTGGCTTACAAAGCAAATCTTAATTCTTGCGAGTCACATATTCCCAAAGGCATTTAGCAGTACCATAAATATTTTAAATACTGCCTGCATGCTGGGAAGCTCATGGAGGCATTGGGTCTCATTGGAACGAGATGCCTCTATCATCCCCTGGGAAGTCATGAGGTTATGTAATGCATAGCTGTGCTTAAGGGGATAACCAAGATTTCTCTGTTGCTTATTAAAACTCAGATTACTTCTGGCTCCTTTTAAATCTACATTTGTGGTTTCTTATTAACTGTTCCCTTAGTATAATATCAAAGTCTGATGATACAAAGTCCAGTGTGTGCATTAGTTTACTTTCAGTCCAGTTTGCCCAGGAATGTGTCTTGTAAGTACGTTTGTAAGCTTTTTTTTTTTGTCACCTACTTGCCAGCCCCTAGTAAAACTGTTGGCTGATTTTATCCAAATTCTCTCTGTGTTCATTTTCTAAAAATTTCATGATCATAAGTGGCCAGGGAGAGGAGAGAGACCCACTCCTTTCTTTCATGGAAGAAAAGACTTTCAGAGAAACCACATGGAAATTCACCCTCAGATACAAATCATAGAAAATCAGGCCAGATTAATTCCATTGCTCATGGAACTACTTGTTTTAGGTAACACATCTGCACTGGAAATTCAGATGATAATAATATCTTTGCTAATTCACAGGGCATTAACACTTCTGTACACTACTATATGTTAACAGCAAGACATCAATTGCCTGATCCAGCCATCATGAACATCAAAGGAATCTTTCCACTTACTTAAGTGGGAGTTAGACTAGATCCTTGAGTAGCTTTACCCATCACAAACTTTTATAATAGCAATATTAAAATACAATTTATTCTGTAAAAGACCAAAAAGCAGAAACAAAAGAAACATTTGAATCCAGTTTTAAATGCCATGGTAGATTTCAGCTATGCAAACAACAGCATAGAAGGAAAACATAAATTCATATTCATAAAAGCATAAATGAGTGTACCATAAGTGCAAGTAATGTTCGCTTCCTTCGCTGCTCCTGCAACTTTATTATATTTTGGAAATGAAACTTTCCATTATGCTACTTCATTTTCAGTCACACTCTGCTTACAGAGGTGGTTTTCACTGACATACAAGATGGCCAAAGTTATTCTGTTGGATGGAAAATTAATGTATATGAGGTATGGAATTCCATGACTCCTTTTTTAAAACATCTCTATAAATTAGCATGAAAATTTTCAGAAGACTTGGCTTTCATAGAATCATGGAAGTCCTGCAGTGGCTTCGGTAAATGTCTCCATAGAGGAAATATTTCATATCCTCCAGTAGCCTGCAATTCCACCCATGAGAGTATTCATACGCTTTTGAAACCTATGTTACAGCTCAGCTGAGGAACCATTAATGGTCCAGATTAGGCTTCTACAGGAAAATCCTGCACGAGGAAATGGAAATTCCATGATATGCTCCTAGAAGAGTTTCCACGGTATTGTTCTTTCAGGGAGAAAATAAAGTTTGTATTCCAGCAGAATGTGCAGTGGTTACAGCCCAAGTGGCTCTCATAAGTTTAATTAGGATCTGCAATCAAGCGCACTCAATGTCAAAGTCTTCAGGTTGCAGTTTGGGTCCTCATGTCCCAAAGAACTGTTTTGTCGAGGACTGTCTCACTAATTGCCCCTGCAACAGATGCAAAAAGGTTTAAATGTGGCCAGGCAGAGCTAATGTCAGTTAAGACATTCTGCTTGTAGACCTGAGTGCCTGGTTTTACTTCTCTTTATGGCAAATCCTCAATGTCCAAAAATAGGAGGAACATTCCTGAAAAGGAAACACTGTTTCCATCTATAGAATTCATCTTGGGGTTATGTTTTTTTGCTACTGGAAACTGTTTGGCCTGCTTAAGTCTGCATTAAGCTACTGATCATTGTATCAATACGTATGTATGCTGACCAAATACTTTTTGAAGGGAAAAAAGAAAGAGGCTTAAAAATAAGCTACACATATAGGAACTGTTTCCAGTCCAGGAATGTGCCCGGACTGGATCCTAAATGAATAGCAGGCCAAGTGTATAAATTAGTCTTTCTCTCCTGTATTTCTGCTCTTGCCTTCATGAAAAGCAAGCAAAGAAAGCACTTGCATGGGCCAGACAGTAGCATGCTCCATCATGCCCCACGAACTGGATAATCGCGAGCAGTGATAGCACACTAGTAAGAGCCTAAATGACTGGGAAGACTTGATCTTTCAAATCAATAAAACCCTTTAGGAGTTTTCTGAAAATACTTTAAGCACCAGTATGCCTGCAAAGATCTAAATTGTGCCTTGTTCAAGTCGTACAGTAAGTAGGTTCTCCAACAGGATTATGGCCTTTGACACAGAACATAAACACCTTAATTAACTGGGGCATGTTGGAAATTTTTATATAACATTTTACCGCCAGAATACTTTTTTTCAGGCCCTTATGGAATGAATTTATGGTTCAATTGCCCTTGATAGAACCGCACTCTATGAACTGTCAGAGAATACAGAAGTCTTAAGATCCAAATCTGTTTCCATTAATGACAATATGAATTTTTGTGTTAACATAAATGAGAGAAAGGACAACATATACTGTAAGTAAAATGGTGACACCGGAGAAAAAAAGCAGACCAGAAAGCAGACCACAAGGGACATATGTAGTTCTGTTTCTTCTATGAAGATGGATCACTGATATTTGTTCCATTGTTTCTCAAAGCCAGAGATGCTACTGCCAATTTTAACAGAACATGTAGTCTGTTCTAGTCTAGTTAATTATGTATTAGTACTTAAGTTTCCTAACAGATTTTTTTTCTTTCTAAGTTTAAACTAAAAACTGGAATTCTGTAAACTTTCAGGTATGGACTGATACTGTTTCCAACTCAGATAATATATTACTTTTTTAACACTGATTGTACTGAAACTAGTAAATTAACTTTCTGATTCCTATCTGTTTTGTTTTGTTGTTGTTTTGTGTTGTTTGTTTTTTTTTTCCTCTCTTTTAAAGGGCAACTAGTTGCATGAAGTATTTTTGGATGATGATTTCTCCAGTAAGGTATGTCTTTGAAATCATTCCAGATTCATACCATATAACTTCATTATCCTTAAAATTAAACATTAAAATATTTTCCATATACTGCTCTAGGTTATGGTAGTAATCATGTTTGAAAGAGGGACTGCAAATATATTCCTACTTGAGCTTATTTCTTAAAATAAAATGAAATCTTACTTTAAAAAATATTATTGTCGAGACAATCTCAGTTTACTAAATGACATTTAAAAATGATATTAAAAAGAGGTGTTTTACTTAAAATGCAGTTTTTGAGGTATCTGTTCTAAGAGAGTGATATCAACTGCTAATTTCACCTGAGAACCATTTAATTGGGAGGAAAAAATTCAGAGTTGAGAAGCTTGAAGAATTATGGAAGTAGCATTTAATTTAAAATATTTTTAAGAAGAACTCTATTTTAATTATCTGATCTGCCATTAATTTTGGCCAAAAAAAAAAAAATCTGTTAAAGGATCACCATGTCCTGTAAAACACCAAAAAGAAGAGCAATGCCCTTCAGTGCTTGTGAAGCAGATAGTTGCATTACAGACACAATTGTCCAAAATGTATCAGAAAAAGAGAAGTTTTCTTCAGAGGAAACCTGGCCTGCCTCAAGAGAAGCTGGATCATATTTATCAACAAAATAGCAAGGCATCAGACTGCTATTTGCTAACCACATCTGTGAGTAACCAGTAACAGATATATCTACAGGCTATTTATCTGAGTGATAATCAGAATGCTAATTTTCTGAGGAAGGCAGGAATAGCTGTGGAGCATTAAGAAAGTCCTGATTTTTGCTGGCTCTCAGAAACACCTGAAAGTACTTTCATGAAAGAGACTTTGCTTGGATTGCAGGACTTTATTGCTTGTAGATACTCCCTTATTACTCTTAAATTTTGTTTAAAAGTTTTGTTTGCTATACATAATTCAGAATGTATTTAGACATCCTATAGCTGTTTTAGTGCAAAGAAATTTGAAATTGTTTCCTTCTCTCCCTGTGAAGGAGGAAAAAAACAAAGAAGTCAATAACATTTTGGGAGGATGTCAATGAAAGTATATATATACATACATACATACATACATATATATATTCAATTCATTATATATATTGTTTTGACATATCAGTATTTGCGTACGTGACACAAAAGTCAAATAAAAAGAAGGGCTAGGCTCTGTAGTTAGACCACTTAGATGACAAACTGAAAACTCATGTTGCTCTCCACCTTCTTGAGAAGTTTTGAATTGGTGTTACTGAAGAGTTGCCCTAGCCCTTAATATGGTACATATGGGATTTATCAGTCTTTCATTGGGAGTGACTTATTTAGACAAAGAGAAGTAGAGAGAGAATGCAGTGATTGATAGATGGCAAAGGTATGGAACACCTGGACTCAAACTCCATGATCTAATGCAAAATAGAATGTCAGCAAGCTGAACAAATGCCAGCAGTGTGCCTGGGCAGCCCAAAGGGCCAGTTGCATCCTGGGGTGCACCAGACCTGGCATTGTCACTAAGCATGGAGGGGGGTTGTCCCACTCTGCTCTGCATTGTGTGGCTTCACCTCAGGTACTGTGTGTGGTTTTAGGAACAACAATGTAAGGACATAAAACTATCAGAGAGTATCCAAAGAATGAGCTACAAAGATGGCGAGGGGTCTGGAGGGCAGAGTGTACGAGGAGCAGCTGAAACCCCTGCTTTCCTCAGCCCAGAGCAGAGCAGAGGAGCTGAGGGGAGGCCTGATGGCGGCTGCAGCTCTCACAGGGAGCGGAGGGACAGCGCTGAGCTCTGCTCTGTGTGACAGCGTTAGGGCCAGAAGGAACGGCATGGAGCTGTGCCAGGGGAGGGGCAGCTGGGGGTTAGGGACAGTGCTGCACCACAGAGGGGTGGGCATGGAATGGGCCGCGTAGGGCAAAGGGAACAGCCCAAAGCTGCCAGTGTTCAGGAACCTCATGGGTCCCTTCCAACTCACGATTTTCTATGTTTTTCTGATTCTAAACCTCCATTTCCCTGACTTTTACCAGCGTGCGTGTGAAAACTGAAAGGAATTAGCAAACCTGAAGTCAATACTTTCAAGAAAATCCAGGTTTGGGGGTCAAAAATAAGATTTCTTTATTCTGGAAGAAGTGGGTTCCATTTAATTTTCTAGATTTTAATCACAGAATAAAAATATCCTAATAGTATTATTGCCTGGTGTTTTGTTGTTGTTGTTTTGTTTTGTTTTGTGGGATTTTTTTGTTTGTTTTGTTTTGTTTTGTTTTTTGGCAACTGAAAAACAACAACAAAAAGTGAAAATAAAACTCAGAATCTTTGTCTCAAACCAAGGATCGTAACAGAAATAAGTGTCACCATTCAAAGAAAATCTCATTCAGATGTTGCTGAATAATTCATGGCCTGTTTTCCAATTGAATTTCATAGCAGTTTGTTGAATGTAACTCTTCTGACCGTTAGGAATTCATGTGATCATTTAATGCACATTTGGATACGTGTAGAGATGTTCAGCTTTCTCATCTGCATATCTGGGGCAGTGAAAATTGTCTTAGTACCCTTTAGGTTTCCAGTTTGCATTTGCTGATGTAGGTTAATGGTCACTGAGGCACAATATTATCATTGCTACCATACCTCCCATACCTTAGAAGAATGTTCTCGTTGTGTTTGCTGCTGTCTGCTATTGTATAAAAGGAAAAGACTTTAGCTAAAAAATGGCATCTGTTGAGCATAAATGTTTTCATTTCCAAGAATCTGAGTGATTTAATTATATAATCTATTACAAAATGTGCTTCGTTCTACAAGCAACATTCAAACAAATTATTTTAATTAATACTAAACTTTAGAAAATGTCATAAAATGTCTCTTCTTCCCAGACAGAATATGCTATCTGTCACTGATATTATATGGGTATTCATATTAAAGGAGGATTTGGTCCATTCAAAAACCCCTTTCATCAACAGGCAGCATTAATTCTCCTTCTTTTTGTGTGCTGTGCATTTTGTGTCAGAGAATGCTGTATACCAGCATTTTCAGTGTGATTTCTTCTTTTGCTACGTCTTTTGAATATTACCTCGATTTCTCTACTGAAGTTACACTTATTTTATGAGAGCGCTTAGAGTCCAGACTAAGTTTCCATGTCTGGATGGAAAGTACAGAATCAAAGAAGTTCACTTAAATAAATACTTTTTCTTTGCATTCTGAAGCTAACAAAACTTGTGTTCTGTCAAAAATGGTAAAGAGAATTAATTTCAAAGATATGAAGGTGTGGGAGAAACTCTGTTGCCCTAGAGAATTTATCCTGTGGCTGTTAGTTAAAGCTCCTGAGACAGCCATATCTGGTGTGGTAATGCACAAAGCCAGTGCTTCAAATAATTCTCCAAATCTTTGGAGGAACTTATATCTAACGGCAGAGTTAACTCAAGCAAGAAGTGAGCTCTCTTAAATATCCAAACTACAGAAATATCTTGCAGCGTTATATTTTTCCCCTCAGGTTCAATATAAATTCAATTTCATAGGACTATGTGAACAGAGATAGCTGAAGATCTACAAAACGTGTAGAAACTGTGTGCTTTTAAACTTGCCTAACTTACCTATTCACAAACCCCTTCATTACTGTCCACCTTAAAAAAGTGAGTGAGATAAAAAAAAGTAGAGAGTGCAATTGTAGCCAAGATTGAAGAAGGCTGAGGAGGCTGCATGGAGAATATTGATGTGGGTGAGAAGTGTCTTCAGGCTGCAAAGGCAGCTTACAGATAGTAACCCTAAATGTCCAAATTTCCACAGCCTTAGACAGCACACTTGTGCAAGTCGTAGTTTTGTCTGCACTTAATAGGGTTTTCTTTAGACCACAGGCAAGTTCCAGCTAATTAAAAAACTATTCGTAAATGTCTCCCCAAAAGATAGCCTTTGAGACTGACAGTTGAGACCAGGAACAAATGGTACCTTGAGGTGTGAAGATACTGCCCAAATGATACAAAATCAGCAGGCACTAACTTCCCAATTACATCTTCTTGCTAATGTGATGTAATGATGGACAGCCCTCCATTTGCCTCCTGCTGCCACTCTCCTTGATATTCACTTAGGTATAACATTGGCTCTAATTGTACTTAAAGCAGTGTAAAACCTAATGTGTGGTTGTGACAAAAAATAGCTGTTTCCTGAAATTCAGCATTTGTTAGTTGCCCATAGAAATGATCTCCTTGTTCTTATTTTAGTTTATGATTATTTTGGCTTTTATTTGCTGAATTCGATACTTGATAATTTTACAGTATAGTGATGACTATACTGCCTGAAGGAAGACCTATAAATATATGTAAATCTAGAAACAGTGGTTTGACAAACACTAACACTGGCCACTTCATTTGCTGTTGTTCTAACAAGAGTAACAAAGAAAAAGGAAGGAAGACTTTTATACACAGTATATCTGTGGAAGAAGTGGAAAACATATCAAAATGGAGTCTTAGGACTGCCAGCAAATCTTGCTCCCCTCTCTCCCCCCCCCCTCGCCTCCCCTCTCCCCCACTCCCCACAGCATGATATTGAGTTTCTGGTTTCCTTTAGGTGTCATCCAGCAGCAAAGGTCATCAATAACCTGCTTCACTTGACAGAAATTGCCACTGTACTGCCAAACCTGAGTTCTGATCTGAGTCATCTGAAATACATGCCACAACAAGCGATGGCAGTCATCTGCACTGTCCCCAGATTGTCAACAAAGCTCATTTTATGGCCCTGATGCACCTTTGTATTGTCTGAAATGAGTCAAAGCTCTGAACTATAAAGCACAGATGAGGAAAATGTTCCAGAAAACAGACACAAATAAAGTAGTACTTTGGAATGAATGGGAAGTTTTGCAAAAAAATCAGGGTATCTGATTGCTCTGATGTAAACTCCAAACAATAATTTCATACAGTATGATAGCAGTATAATCAAATATTTCCATATCAGAAATGAAGTGCTTTGCATTGAGATCCCAGGTATTGAAAAATCAGCACTGGATGCTGTGAATGGTAAAATTTCGCTGTGAGCTTAAATACGAAGCTGAAGAAGAATCAGAAATCAAATCAACACAGCACCCCAATGAATATTTATCCAGCAGAAGGATTAAATAGAGACATCTAAATGAATAAATTTAAAAGACAACTGACAGGTTTAGCCTTCTATGCGTTTAATGATAGTAATAAGGATAGAATTGATAGATTTGATATCAATAGATTAATCTGTAACAGAAAAAAAAAAATTGCCATCAGCTTAGATATAAATGTGAGACAACAGAAGACCTTTCTGTTTCCCCGTCTGTAATCCATTCTACCTAAAATTTCTTAATACACTGCAAAAAAAGTCATTGAATTAGTAAGTATTTATGTAGGACCAACTCGTCTTACACTACATACACTTAGAGGATGATCCAGCTATCTAATCAAGACAGACAGCAAATAAATAAATGGAAACAAAAATAAAAGAATAGGCCCATGGTCATACAGTCAGGAAGCAGCTCTGACCACAACTCTGCTTTTTCCACCCACAAGACCCAGCAGATCAGGTGGATAGCCAGCTAGCTAGCCACATCTGTGGCATAGCAAGGATAAAAGGATCCTGCAGAGCCTCTTCAGCTCTATATGAAGTAAAAAAAATTCTAAGCAACAAGTATGTCTTAGTAACAGCAAGAAGTTCAGGATCAATTGCTTTTAGTACAAGAAATGACATTAGCATCTAAAACTTAATCTGCATCTGAGAATTGCAAATGTCCTGGTAATATCCTAAATGATGACTCTTCCCAGGTAAACAGTTTTGTGTCCCATTCATTCCACAGTTATTTTCAATATTGTTATGGCTACAGTCTGGCTAAATTAGTAATGTATATGATTAAAAATTCGGAGATCAATTAGATGTATAATGAAGGTAAGCAATACCATCTCTTACGTTACTTCTGTGACTAGAAAAAGGTAAGCCTAAGAGCAAGACAAATATGAATTTTTCTATTAAAAATATGTTCATTAGAAATCTATAGTTAAACCAAAACCTTTCTTGTCACACTTAAACTTAAGCTTTAAATCTCACTTATTATAAATTGCATTGAAGTAGCAAAAAGACAAAGTGTGGAATATAAACTAACGTGTCTACATGAATTATTCATGGCAATGTGGAAAAAATTAATTGATACAGAAAGAACACTAAATGTCCAAGGAGAATTCCTTCTGATAATTTTAACTTTTTCCTCCCTATTTTATAAAAAAAGAAGAAAAAAAATAAATTACTTTGAGTTCTCTCCTGCAATAACACATTTTCTCTCTCTTGTATATTTCTCTACTCAGTCAGAGATCTCTACTGAACCCACAGATATCAGTAACAAATCTGCCCTGGCTTATCCATTAATACAAAGAAAAGCAAAACAAAACAAGAAGACTTTCCTAATACCCTAGAAACTTGGAGACATCATTTCCTACAGTAAGAGGAAAAATACCAGCTTTCACTACTTCTAGCTGCTACCTAAAATTCCCACGTACCTCATTTCCTTTTATGACAAAAACAAAACTTCCAAGACAGAAGAGTTGCTAAAAACTCTCTTGCTGATTAAGTAGAATTAGAAAAGTACTAACAATGTATTTGCTAATGATAACTATTAACAACTCACTAGACAATTTTCTATCAAATCAAAGAGTTTCATAACTATTCTGTGAAGAGCAAAACATTATAGCCACCATTTCTGTCACATGCCCATGTGTGGTGGGGGTCTAAACTTAATATCTGAAAGGCAAGTGATTAAACAATGCTGCAGATGTTGAAATGATTGCTTTGTCCAAACCCCAAGAGTATACATTAAAGATGACCATTCATGAGCTGGGGTTAAAATCACCTATCACTGTCAAACCATAGTCATAGCCACCAGATAAACTTTTCATCCACATGTCACTCATTTTCCTTTCCCATTGAGCTCTATGTCTATGCATCGACCATTGCCTTCATCTCACAAAAATTCTATTTTGTGGTAGCTCTTGCCTAGAGATGCTGGCTTTTCAGCAGCAACTATAAAGATTCAGGCTGCCAGCTCTGGACGTCACTGGCCAAAGTAACAGCTGCAGCAATTTCGACTCAAACAGAAAATCTCTGCAGAACTAAAGAAAAAAAAAATGTCTTTGCCAATATATGGAAGGCAGATGTGTTGGCCAGTTGACGTACACATTAGAAGCATGCCTGACCACTATCAAAGTTATGAAAATGGAAGCTTAAAGGTGGGGTTTATACTCCTTTTTTAATTTCTGTGGCAATGGAAGTATAAACATTACAAAGAGCTACAGTTCTTTATCAGTAGCACTGCAGATAGGAGGTAAGAGGTTGTTCCACATAACTACATATTCCTGCCCAATTCCTCTCTATTGGTCCATACGAATCAAATCAGATTCCTTCCTGCCTTTCTTACTGCTGAGGCCTCACTCTGTTCAAGCCTTGCTTCCTCACTCCACTGCTTTCCCATTGTTCTATGAAATACTAAGTTTGTTAAGCAGAAATGCTTTTAGAGGCAGGAGATGCTGCGTTCTCCTCCTAAGTGGATTGCTACCTTTTTCATACACAAGTCATCTTACCTTCCAGCTCCTTTACCTAACCCTGCTTGCTTCCTAAAATTAAGATTCTAAATTCATACTTTAAAATATAAATGGTGCTCAAAACAGTGTGCAGGAAACAACTTCCATTTGCTTATTTTAGCCAAGCCAGAGCAGGAAATCTACTGAATAGGTCTTCTTGTGTCCTGAAAGAAAAGGCACATGATCTTACATGATACTGAGCCTTCATGAACTGCAAACTGTCAAAGTCTCTCTGTCTAGTTAGCAATTTAAAAGACAAACCACTATATTTCTAATAATTTGAAGAAAAATGACAGAAATTATTGAATAGTTCTTTTTATATACTGAAATCAGCTATGGTAGACCAACTATTATCACAGCATAAACAGAGAAAGCATAGCAGAAAACAAGCACTGAAGGATGCTTGGTTAGTCCTGAAAAAAATATCTGTAATCTATTTTTGCCCACAGAAGTTTTAAAACCTAACATGTCCAAGCAACTAGTATAAATGCTGATTTGTACTAATCTTTTTCTGCAAACATACTGCAGTATCTTTAGACATATGGGCTTTGCAAATGGTATCCAAGCTGCGTGCAGTTCTAACCAAAAGAAGCTGAACAGTTAGACTCATTATTTGTTATCCATGAAGAGAAATTAAGCTCATACAATTTACAGAAATATTGTTTCACTTTGGGGAAAAGTCTCTGCTTTATTCTCATAAGTGGCATTAGTTCACAAGGATGGACAAACCATCCAAACCTGATTTCCTCTACATACTTGGTATATATCGGAAACCAAACTTCTTAATTTGGTATATACAAAGTTGCAATATCCAGAAGAGCATTTGACTTAGTCCTAAACATTTTTTCTAAGCCACATCATCTTAAGAAACTGAGAAGGTGAGTAGAGACACGAATGGAAGCAAATCAGTAGAGATTTGTTGGTTTATGGCTAGTTACATTCATCAGCATTAAAATCTAGAAAGTGTTAGAAAAAACACTGGAAATGTGCTATGATTTCTTGGAATGAATGGTCTGTCCAGCCTTAATAACGACATAAAAAATAGTCTTGATCTGCTAAATACCAAAGGTCCAGGTTGAGATCGTCTTACCCAGCCCAAATATGAAACACTGCCCAGAAATTTATAGCAAATACTGTCAGCTTTATATAGCCCCCTTGCCATGCAGTGCCTCCCAATTAACAGCTGATAGCTTGTCTGGGTTATGGATTAACCATATTGCAAGAGAAGAGACATCTGAAAGGGGCACACCCATGGAGGTCAGGCTAGCTCAGTCACCCCCACCTCTACAGCCAACAGTACTGACAACCTCTCTTTTCTGTATGTCCTCATCGTGTGTTCCCACTTACATACTGCCTGTGAGTTAAAGGCTGGATTAGCAGTGGTTTTTGTGTTTTTTTTTTAAATTTCCATTTTTCATGTTACTCTTGATAAACGACAGCCAAATAGGCCCACACATATGAATGTACCGATGATGTAAAATTTCTCTAGCACAAAAAGCATATATTTTTTAGACATTTTATAGATATGTTAAGACATTTTCTAAGAGCACTACAATGTTCTTAGAAAAAAAAATAAAGGTGAAATTTCCATTAATTTTGTTATTAAATATCATTATCCCTTAAAAATCAATTTATGTAGCCTCTGAATAAGGCTGCACTTCACTCATAATTAGACACTTTTCCTTTTAGCACTTGATTCATGCAAAATGAAGTCTAAGCCATTTTGTTCTTGTAAGAATTGGTTACTGAGTTTCAGTCAAATTTTTAAGAGTTTGAAGCTCAGTCAAGTTTTGATGAATTTGAGCAGAAATAAAGAGTATAGCAGCTGAGGCCTGACTTACGTTGATAAGCAGCTACCCAACAGCTTAGTCCTGCTAACTTTACCAGCTCGTGCTTTTCCTTCAAGAGTTCAAAACTATTTTTGAGAAAAAGAAGTTCCTTGCCTTGCACTCTGTGAAGATAACTTCTTTTGGACTTACTGAGCTGGGAAATTAGTTATGGTGCTTTTAGATCACATCTAGTGTGTCCTTTATCCCACTTGATTTTATCTATTTACTACTGTAGTTATTGATACACAGAAGACTGCAGTGAAATAAACACAGTAGTTTCAGTTTTACTTTTCAACGTTTAAAACCTTGTCAGTATGCAGCACTATGGAAATAGATGTAGATGCTGATCTAATCCACCTACTTTTCTGGTGGCCAGATTTTCTGTAATAAAAATGCTTATATTGGTTAGATTGACATATTCATTTTAAATACTTCCACTTTACTTTTGTAAACTGACAGCAAATTTTCCATCTTTACTAACTGTATTTTCTTGTTAAAAAGATTTTCTTCACACTAAAGAAGCTAAAACCCACATGACCTTGAGGATGATCAATTTAAATACAAAATTGGATTTCTATACACAGCAGGTTTTTTTCTCCTGATAGCCTCCTGGTAGATAGCCTTAAACAGATATTGACTCCGCAGTTCTTTAACCTTGTAATTTCTAAGATAAATATTGTGAAGTGCTTATATACATATAAAAAAACAAACCCTGAGCTTGAATGTGCAGTGCTTTCAGTGATCCAAGTGAAATGTGAAGAGCTGCATATGTAAATGGCCAGGGATATTAATTTCTTGGTTATTTATTAATCATTTTTATTAATTTATAGCTTCTGTTGAAAAGCATGTAGAAGTAAATTAGTCGTGCAGTGTTTTTTTTTATTTTTAATTGCTTATGCAGTTGCTCTGGCTCTATTGAAAAAGTAGGTCCTTTCACTTGTACGTTCCATATGAGCAGCCCAAGGTGCATTGGGAAAAAGCTGCTAACACTTCTGTCTGTCAGTCATTCTGGACTCAAATGTTAAACTGCTGTGTTGTTCCAAGCTAGGAATTCAACTAAGAGGACTTTATAAGGCTGAAGAAAAGAGAGACTACCTGAAAGGATATATATATCTATGTATTAGGAACTGGTTCTAAACAGTTCTTTAAAAAAGATTGTTTTCATTAAAATGAATTGTCATACTCAGCTTTCCAATTTCACACCATTTTCCATTCAAGGGTTTTGAAACACCTTGCAGCTACTACTGTAATAAGTCTGTAATACTTCTATGAAGAAGAGAGAAATAATTCTCATGTATTTTAGACTAATCCAGCGCTGCTTGTAATAGGGGCAGGTTTCATCTTGATCATTTTATCTGGGAGCAGAGATTGCTTATGTGTATAACCTATTTATGGAAAAGTTTATGTCTAGAGACTGCTACAAAGGAGACACAAGTGATCTTAGCCCACTAAAGAATAGAGAAGGAATTTAATGTGCAATGAACGTAGAAGAAAGCACAGAAAAGAAACAAAACATTTCCATAGAAAAAAAATATTAAAATCTTAAATATTAAAATCACCATTGTTCCAAGACTCAGAGAGTCACAATGAATTATCAGTATACATCAACACTGTAAAAGCAAATAATGGAACTGTACTGAAGACACTTGGATATTTTACTTTTTGATAGAAAAAAAATCATTTTTCATGTTGTATGTATTTTCTTTACCTACATCATGAAACAAAATCTGTTTCAGTTGTTACTACTGTGAATATCATACTTATCGGGACATATATGCTGAGCACCTATTTTTCACACAGAGATATTCAGAGCTGAGGGCTTAGAGGAGGGGGTAAGTTGTTTCTCATAAACACTGCCTGGTTTTACAAAAGTTCCACACTGGCCGAGCTGTAATTCCACTTTTAGTTCTTCAGCTTCATCCAGCCTAGACGTTGCTGTAGTGCTAGAGTTACAGAAAAATAAGCCCAGGAAGATTCAGCTGCTACAGCCTGGTTATCAGAATGCTCCTCTTCCTCTCACAGTTGTATTTTGTGGTATTTACTGAGCTGTTTCTAGGGAAAATTAAGAACTGGATCTCACTTCAGTACCTCAATCTACTTACTGCAAAGCAATTTGGATCCGTAGACGCATTAGTAAATCAAAAGGCAGTAAATCAAATGAATTTCCTTGTAAGGGTCCATCCCTGCTTCTTGCAGGAGAAAGCAACGAAGTTCACTTTCCCATCAAATACTGGATTTGCCTATTTCCAAGGATTTCCCTTGTCCCTACAGATTCTTCTCGGGTTTGGAGCAAGAACCCCCTCTACCTTTTGTGTTTAACCTGTACCCTGCACAATGAAATATTTAATGGGGCCAGAAAAGGAAAATACATGCCTAAGTAACAGTCATTTATGACTCACATGTAAAGGACAAGGCGTGAGGATATGGGAACCCTAAATTCAGGTCCTTGTTGCATAAATATTTCAGTGTTTTGCTCCCTCACATGAAGCTATTATTGGGTAAGCAGGCTGTGACGCAGGGTGCTAATCCTGCTCACAGCTGAAGCCTCTCTCTGTTGGCACTGGGCTCAAAAATTTGCTCTCTTTTTCTCAGGGCCCGACAACATTCTTATCTAAGCTGTCTCTAGCTTTCCTCTTCATCTGTTTTTCTATTGCTTCTAATGCTCCTTTGTTCCCACACATGCAAAGACACATTAGGTCCAATGAATTCTTTGTGCCCTGAGTACACGGCACATCAGTGCAGCGCAAGACTCGTAGGGCTGGCATGTCTGGGAAATATTAAGCCTCCTGTGCGTGCAATCCAACGCCTGGGATTTCCATGCTGGCTGTGTTCACCATTCCTGGAAAAATACCTACGTATTTTGCACAGACCAGCTCCTTTTTCAACTTGAAGTTATTAATACACTGTAATCAGATCACTTTGCATCTTTTGATAAGCGAAGCGCGTTGAATTTAAGTCTTTCCTCACATACTGCGTTGTGCAGCATCATCTCTCGCATTGAAATTGTTCTTCTGATTCCTGTCTGCCCAATCTCAGCTTTGTGAATAGTTCTTTTAAAAACACATCCACAAGAACTGCACGCCTCATTCTAAAACCCAGCTTGGCAAAGCTACACACAGAATGTAACACCCCATCGTACTCCTTGTCATCGTACTCCTTGTCGGGAAGAGACATGACCAAAAGGCAATGCTTCCAGATCATAGGAAACGCTATGTTGTTACAAACTGTTCTCGCAGTGTCCTGGGGCTTTTTTTGGTGGAAACTTCTGGTGAGTTAAAAGTATTCTGACCCCTGCAGGTGCTTTGGGAGACTGACGGCAGTGGGCTGAGGCTGAGGCAGGGATTTTTTGAGGAAACGGTGAGAACTTCTGAGCAAATGTGTTATAAAACTTCTTGCTCAGTGCACTGATGCAGCCATTGGTACATCACCAGCTTGCCATAACGGTCTGAGCACTTGTGTAATACGACCTTCAGTGCTCTCCTGACCAAATACTTTCCATAACACAGCAATGTACCGCGCTTTGTTTGTTGTCAAATGCACGTGTTGTTTATACCAAAACACCGCGCTTTTATGAGATCAGCTTATCATTTGCTTCCCAAATCCGTTCAAAAATATCACACAGTTCAAATTCAGTTGCTCAGAAGACGTCTGCTTCTCACTGTCCATTACTTTTTGAGGTATGTCAGCTAAATGGCCCTCATCCATGTAATGTATGCTGTATCGATAGTGTTTCATCACAGTAATGATGCACTAAAAAGCACAGACCAAGACAAGTGCCTGGCAAACTATTGGGGCTAATTAAAACATTTGTAGCTCCGGAAAAATAAACTTTTACAACTTGGTTTCGATTCTGAATTGATCAGGGTACAGACAGCTACTCTGATATGAAGAAAACAGCATTAGTTTTAATGCAGAAGGCAAACTTAGGAAAGGCTTTATTTTTCAGAATCGCATTGCACAACTGTACTGTTCCCATCAGTAATGCTGGTAGAAGGGAACCTTGCTACAAATGGACTGGGATACGTGTCAATCACTGTGCTTTTTACACAGCAAAAAGATGCATCATTGCTGACAGAGCTTCACGTTAATGCTTCTCCTGTCACTGGTGGCCTGTCTTTGATGCTGCCCTCCCAAGGCAGGTCTCCAGTTGACATCAGAACCGGCTCTTCTGAGAAGATAGATGGCTGTTTGGAACATGAGAAACCATCCATACCTTGGCACCCCGCATAATAACGTATATTAAGTTTCCAGAACCTCTCTCCTAAAAATTCCCCACATCATTGGCACCGGTGTGCACGACTATAGACTTTCCAGGCTCGGCACTGTGCGGCTGACACAGTCCCACCTGCTGACTATATTACTTCATCCTCTAAATCTCCACAACATCATACGCCGATTCTGATAGCGGAATGAGTTAATCCCACAGCCTTCCTTCTTGGCACCCCGGTGAACAGAAGTCAGCAGAGCAGAGATGACCCTCCTCCTCGGGTGCAGTTGGGAGCCCGGTTTCGAGGAGGGCACGTCCCGAGGCGCCGCAAGCCCGCTCTTCGCCCGTAGGCAGCACCGCCGGTACTGCAGCCTCTCGATACCGCCGTCCTGCCGGCACGGCGCTGGGCGCGCTGCCTCCTGCCGGCCCTTCGGGGCCGAACCGCCTCATCGCGGGCCCGGGACCCTCCGGCGGGCCCAGCGCAGCAGCGCCGCCGCAAACGCGGCTCTCGCCGCGAGCGCGACTTCGGGCCCGAGCCCCGCGGCGAACGGAGCCGGCTTACAGCCGCTCCCACCGCTGCCGGGCTGCGGGGATGGGACGGCGCGCGAGGCGCTCGCCTTCCGCCGCGCGGGGGCCGAGCGGGTGAGGAGGCGCGCCCCGTCCCGGCGCCCCGCTCCCTCGGGGGACAGGCGGAGGAACGGCAGGAGGCCCGCGGGGCCACGAGTCCCCTTCGCGGGGTCCGCGCCCACTCCGCCCCGCCATCCCTCGGAGGCGCGCGTTCGCCCCGGCCCGCGCCCGGACTCTGGCGCACCCGCCTCGCTCCGCTCCGCGCCCGGAGCTCCGGGCGGGGGAGGGGAGGGGCGAGTGGGAGGAGGAGGCGGTGGCTGCGGCCGCCGTGGGGCCCAGGCCGCTCCTCATTTCGGCTGCGACTCTCCCCGGGCCCGGCATCTAGGGCGGAGGGGCGGTGGCGGGAGGAGCGGGCGGGGCCGGCCGGGGCGGAAGCCAATGAGAAAGCGCGAGAGGGCAGGCGGGGCGGGGCGAGGGCGATCGCCGCCCAATGGGGGAAGGGCGGAGGACGCACTCGGAGAGGGGTGAGCCGCAGGCAGGAGGCGAGTCGGGACTCGGGCTGAGAGCGGGGCACAGGCGCCGCCGCACCCAGGGGCTCGCGGCCGCTCGCGCGCGATCGCCGCTCCTCCGCGGCGGACGGGGCCGGCAGCGGGCGGCCGAGGAACGCGCGGACCGACGGACGCCGCTTCCCGCAGGGGACAGCGGGCGGAGCCGCCGCCGCCGCCGCCCGGAGCAGAAGTTTGGCTGGAGCGGCCGCCGCCGAGAGAGGAAACTTTCCTCGGGGGGCCGGAGGCGGGGGCGGCGGGAAGGAGCCGCCGCTCGGCGGCTTCTCGCGGCGCGCTCGGGGGCTCCGGCGCGGCTCCCCCCGGCGCGGGCCGGGCGGCGGCGGCCGGGATGTACCTGGCAGCGGTCTCGGCGGGGAGGAGGCGGCCGGGCGGAGACGGCGGCGGAGGTGGCGGCGGCTGGCACCTGGCGGCGGCGGGGTGGCTGCTGCCGCTGGCGCTGCTGCTGGGCCAGCCGGGGACGCGGGCGCTCGTCTGCCTGCCCTGCGACGAATCCAAGTGCGAGGAGCCCAAGAGCTGCCCCGGCAGCATCGTGCTGGGCATCTGCGGCTGCTGCTTCATGTGCGCCCGGCAGCGCAACGAGAGCTGCGGGGGCGTCTACGGGCTGCACGGCGCCTGCGACCGGGGGCTGCGCTGTGTCATCCGCCCGCCGCTCAACGGGGACTCCATCACCGAGTACGAAGTGGGAGTCTGTGAAGGTGAGCAGCGGCCGGACCCTGCCCTCCGAGCGCCGCGTTCTCTCCCTCTCTCCCTCCCTCCCTCCTTCCTTCCTTCCCTTCTTGCAGCCACCGTCCCAGGTGCGGAGCCCCGCACCGCCCCTCCGTGTTGCAGCCCGGAGTCCTGCAGCCGGCTCGGGACGCTCCCTGCCCGCTCCGTCGGTGCCCGGAGCGCGTTTCTCAGGCGCGGGATCGGAGCGTTGCAGCGGGGCGGCTCGCGGAGCTGCCCGCGTTTGCTTCGCGTGCTGTTGTATTCTGCCGTGTTCTACGAGCTCCGGTTTACCGCGAGGGTGTCTTCAGAGCCGTTCCGCCAAGGGAGGCGAGTATTTGAAAGTTTCAGCCTTAGTTTTGATGGCTTGTAGTAACGTCAGGCTCTTCAAATGTCATTCTCCGTTTATTAACAAGCTCGCCGCTTGTTAATGGTTCATGTCAAGCCAGCCAGCTGTTGGTACCCCGCTAGAATTTCTTGATAAGAGAGGGACCTGGGGACAGCTTGCCAGCCTGAGATCAGGGGAGGTCAGCGCTGCACACATGATGTCTGTTCCGGATTCCTTCTCCTTAAGGAAACACAAAGGCTGATCATCTGTTGTAAAGTTTTTCCTTCCTGTTCCTGTCACTTAATATCTGCCCTTCTGTCTGCCCACACAGGCTCGCTGTACGATAAGGCATGTCTGTGTCTCTCGCGTCAGTAGTGAGCCCCATGGCAGGACAGCTTGCAGCCACTGCAGCTGTATGCCCGCTGCTTATGAAGTGATGCACTAGTGCGAAGCACAAGAGATCTGCTCACAGCTCCTCTTCGAACGTAGAATCTATCATGGTCTTTTAAGAGTTTGTTCATATATAATTTCCCACAAGTCTAAAGAGAAATATTTCGGTCTCTCTAGTCTTGCTTTGTCCCTTCCGCTTGCTTTTCCCCCAGGATGAGGGGAAAACATGGCGCTGTAAGGAGCTTACAAATAAGCGGTAGTTTGGAATATGTAGGAAATGTATGTGAGACTTTGAGTGTGAGCTTCGACAATTCTGGAAAATAAGAGCGGGACTTGCTGCTCTCGACGGGTAGAGGGCAGTAGAAAGTCCAGAAAGCCGTTGGAAGCAGCGTCTGTCCAGAACCTGGCCTTTAAAATAATACACTGTTTTGAGAGAACTAAAACTGATCTTTCTTAGTGGGCAGCTGACCCTGTTTCCGGCACAGGTTTTTACTTGCAGCTCCATTCCTCTCTCGTAGAGGTAAATTGCAGTCCGCATCAAGCCAGGGTGTCCTCTCTGTTGTTGCTTGCTTAGGAGCAGCTGCAGGCTCAAAAGCTCTGTTAAAGAATTAAAAATGCTTCTAAACTGCCTTGAAGACCTTCATCAAACCCATGAGATTAAATATGCATGTTGCTGTAGTCGTCCTCTCTCTTTCACTCTTTATTTATTTTTTCCTGTGTATTGGAAAAGTTGTTTGTGAATAGGCAAGTGCTTCAAAATACCTGCCTAGTTTTGAATGGAGTCCTGGTTCTGCATGGTTTTAAGTAAATGCTTGGCTTAAACTGCTCCCCTTTTGGTTGAAAGGTCTGAAAGCCTCCAGTCTTTAAACACCTACATGTTCTAGCTCCCTTACTGTATCGGAGTATGGATGTCTCTGGCAGTTTCGGAGTATTTCATTCCTCTGAAGTGATGCAATCTGTACGTTGCTGTAGTTCAACTCATAACACGTCCCATCTACTGTTGAAAATAGTATGAAGCATTTGTTGGCAAGATTGCATTTCAATTAGTGTTGTGGTTAGAAACTAGTTCCAGCTGTCCCTATAGGAATAGTTGGGGAGATAAGCTATCTATTTAATTTTCATTCTCGTAAATGAAAAGCAACTGAGCCGAACTGTCAGCCTAATAAATAGTACTGCAATATCTATTAGGGGCATGTCAGGAAACTGCCTCATTCTAAGCAACAAAAGCAAATTCATTGTTTCTTACGGTGTAAATTGTGTATGAGTGGTGGCAGCAAGGGAAAAAAAAACAACAGGACTTAATGTGCTGTCTCTGTTCTCTGAAATAAATTTGAGTAACTCTGTGTTTTTAATTGGTGTGATTGAAACTGTTGGGCAGTTTACCAACACTCATGAAATGGGCTGGGCTGGTTTACCTGGTGAATCAATAGCACTAAGTGATGGTTTCCATTTATCTGCTAGCAGAATAAAGACTGCTTTTCTTTTAATGCTGTCTGTTGTGAGGGAAAGCCCTATCTACATGCATTCAGGGAGGGGGAAATGGAAGTGACTAATATAGAACCGTGTGAATAGAAACTGATGTTTTTGCTCTTCCTGTCTCTAGCCTTCTCTTTCACTGCAATTTTTTACACTGAAATGACCCCTACTGGTTACAGTTATGAGCTTTTTTTTTTTTTTTTATCAGTATTTTGGGTCTTGAATGGGGATGCTTTGGCATAGTTCAAAGTACCAACACATAATTGGCTGAAAAACTCTAAGCTGTAATTGCACCAGGTAAGAATGCTTGGCTATTAATTTGATAGTAGTGTTACATAAGAACATTTTAATAACACTCAGCATAAGTGAGCTCTGTGATACCTGATGGAGAAGTTAATCTGTCATTAATGGCTGATGTCTTTGTTAAACTGACACTTGTTGATTAACTCCGTTATTAATAAAGTTCTTCACACTTCTGAGCACCGTAGAAAGTGCTCAGTCATCTCACCACATTGACTGTGCAGGTTTTTGTGCAGTTCTAAGGTTCAGTTTGTGGCATTATAATGGTGTCAGTAAAAGTCTTTCCTGCATTTATTATACATTCCTGTAGTTGTGTTCTTGGTAAAGAGTAATTCTTATGTCAGCTTCTTCAGGCACGGCTGAGTACTTCTGAAGGGTGACCTTGAGAGGCTTTGCACACCTCCAGCCTCTGTTGACTTTCCAGGAGAGCTGTTGGGTTGGTTTGTTGAGGTGTCAAGAGCACAGAGCTGGCTGAAAGCCAAACCTCTTGGCATCAAGAAACTGTGAGCTCTGAGCAGGGACCACTCTTGCCCTCCGTGTTTGAGGGAAGACCTGGAGCCACCTCCAAATTAGACAGGTGCTCTCCGGAAACATGTTGACCTTGGCTTCTGTGTTAGCCAAGCTCTGCAGAGCTTTGTCTTTCTGGGGTACCAGGAAAGCCTTGGGAAATGATCTGGTGTAGGAATTGGGTTACCCTGTGAAGGAATTTCTCATGATGCCTTTTCTTGTGTCTGTTTTTACACTTCTTCAGTTTCTGGTGCACTTGGATGAAGAGGCCTTGATTGCTCTGCTAAGCTATTCTGAAGCATAGCAGTAGCATGTGAAGTAACACTGAAAATGAGCTGGAATTGGTTCATTTTTTAACTGTGTAACAAAAGCATGACTAGTTTTAACAATACATTTGAAATGAAAAGTTAGCAGGACTGCTACTTTTCCTGTGTACTGAAGTTCCTATAAGAATATCCTTCAATATTAGCTATCCGTATACGGATCTTTTCTAAACAGTCTTCAAACTTGGTATCGCAGAATGGCCTGGATTGGAAGGGTGAATCTCCAACCCTCTGCCACAGGCAGGGCCACCAACCTCCCCATTTAATACTAGACCAGGCTGGCCAGAGCCCCATCCAGTCTGGCCTTGAACAACTCCAGGGACAGGGCATCTACAATCTCTCTGGGCAGCCCGTTCCAGCACCTCATCACTAGATAGGTTGTCCAGAACTACTGAAATTACTTGTAATTTCTGTACTCCTAGGCATGTTTGCTGTTCTGAGTACCATCCAGCTGTTTCAAGAACACTTAATTTAACTTCTTGCACAGTATTCAGTCAACTAAAATGTTGTTTGACTGACAGGCATACTTTACAATAATTACTCCTTCAGTATTTTCCAAAAAATTCCTGCCTCTTCTCATCCTTTCTTTGCACTACCCCCACAAGTATCCTTGATCTCAGTAAGTAAGTGTTTAGGGTGTCGTGCAGAAAGGACTATGTTTCTGTTTTAATAAGTTAAATACTTTGCAGAAGTCACCTATTAAATGTCTCATAACTTGTATACTGCTTTCATTTGAGAATTTATTTAATCCACAGGGAACGTAAACATGGAAATGGTGAATTTAGAGTTTTGCCCAAGATGGTATGTCACAGATGTTCTATATAGCCTTACAGAATTACATTTTAGCTCTTCAGTGTATATGAATATAATTTAGAAAATGACTAATGCTGACATAGAAAGATTGTGTGTATAGAGAAACCAATATAAACTAAGATGTGAAGATAACTTTGTATAAAGGCTATCTAGATTAAATTCCACATAAGCATACAGATGATTAAAAGGTGGTCCCTGAGGGAATTATCTAAGCAGACTAGTTTTGCCATGTTTGGAGGATGCAAGCCTTCAAGTGTGAAGATGAATGGAAGAAGCAGTTCACACCTTTACCAGAGGCAATATTCCTTCAGTCTTCATCAGCTTTCACTGCTTGTGCTGGGTACTTCTGAGTCTGCAAATCATGTTAACGCCATATAGGTCAAGAGAGTGTAGGTCTTACAGCCAGAAAACAATCAGAACTGAGTATGTAGCTGGGGACAAAAAGGACCCTGGCTTACATGCGTGCTAGGATTCCTGTGCAGTGACTGACTTCTGGAACTTGTATTGCTGCCTGCTTTGGTAGCGATGTTCTCCTTGCAACAAAGTAAACCTAAGGGTTGTATGGTTTTGCTAGAGTGTATACTGTCTCCTCTCTTCAGGCTTTTGTTTTTGCAGTCTGTTTCTCCTTGCAGAAAGGCTGTTCCTCAGTGTGGCTGAGGTTGGAGGAGACCTCTAGAACCATCCCCCAACCCCCTCCTCCCCCACCACCCAGATCAGGACCGCTCAGAGCAGGCTGTCTAGGGCCATGTCCCAAAAGCTTCTGAAGATGTCCATGGATAAAGGCTCCTGCTGTGTTCCAGTATGTGCCTGTTGCTTCATGTCCCGTCACTGGGCACCACTGGAAAGAGTCTGGCTTTGAAGAATCTGGCTTTGTCCTCTTTGCACCCTCTGTTTATGAGTTTCTATACATTGATGAGATCCCCTCTAAGCCTTCTTCAGAGGAAGCAGTCCCAGCTTTTCTTCACTGGAGAGACACTCCAGTCTTTTTATAATCTCAGTGGCCCTTCACTTGGATCTCTCCAGTGTGTTCATGTCTCTCTTGTGGTGGGCAGCCCAGGCTATGTCAAGGCAGTCCAGGTGTGGTCTCACTAGTGCTCAGCAGAGAAGGTTCACCCTCCATGACCTACTGATGACTTCTCTAGTGTGGACCAGGACACCATCATCCTTAGCAGCAGGGGTATGCTGCTGGCTTGTGGTCAGCTTGGTGTCTGGATAATCATCCTGATGGTACATGTGTTAGCACAGAATGTGCTGCTTTGGTAGTGGGAAGAGCCAATCTTATGTCTGTCTCTAAGTTGGTATTTAGAAAAGCCTTTTTGATGCTAACTCTAAATCCAGGAAATTTTTTTGCAACTCTTGCAAAATATTCTGTGTTAATATCTGGGGGCCAAAAGTGACAAAAGATTTGGAATATCAGCTTTCTTTTAATAGTGCAGGCTCTTCTGAATACAGCCAGCTTTATTCATGGCACTATTCCAGAATTTATCATAGAGAACTTTTTCTACTGTTGTCCATTCTGCTCCTGATGAGCTTTGTCAGCACACTGCCTGTCAGCTGCTTCTTTGTGATGGAGTTACAACATATGGATGTACATGTTGGCTTCTGAATTATGTGGGCACAGTGTGCAACTTGGAAATACACTGGAACGTCAGCCTCCTTTGGAAAACAGACAGAAAGGCTTGTCCCTTTCCTTTGGCTTTACCAGGTTTTAGGATTTTTTGTTTTGTTTTTAGTTTTCTGGAGCTGAAGGAAAAATCTGCTAGGACAGCTGAAACACTGCTGTCTGTGCTCATTCGAATCAGCAGAGGCTCTTTCTGACAGATCAAGTCCTGGCATGCTGCATAATGTTTTCAGTCAACTATTTACAAACAAACAGAATGTGGTGCTGGTCACAAGATTAAAATAACTTATTTGCAGATATCTTTCTTAGGTTCTTAAATGTCTAGGGGTCAGATCTAGCACCTTGAGTTCTATTGTTTCAAGCCATCCTTTGGGCAGAAGATGTTGGAAATTCTGTCTTGTTGGAAGAACCCAAATAGTGAAACATTTGCATATTTTTTTTTTTTCTTTCTGCATTCTTTAGTGTGAAATGACTGCCTTGAGGCACGTGGAGAGCTGCTGTGGTGAAAATCAGTCACTTTATTGGCAATGTAATTGCTTGAGATACAAGTTCTAGTTTGAACAGGATGAAGCTGGAGCTCAGGTTTAAGATAAGCCTTACATATAATATGGTTTTCTTAAACTGAGTGGTATGGTATGGTTTCTCTAGCTTTAGTTAGAAGTTTTATCAGGAACCTTATGAAGCCCTTTTGTGCTGACACACGTTCTGCAGGAAGATTTGATGTTGTATAGCAGACCCTTCTAAAAGTGGAAAAACTGCTTCATCATAAAACTCTTAACTGTGTCTCTCACCACAAAACATTCTGCCGGCTCTGGTCCCTGACTCATTCTTCATTGAAGGGATAAGTTGTGAGATGGGAGAGGGTTTCCGCCAGTACATAAGCACAAATTCACTTCAAGGCTAGCCTTTCTCTCTGCTGCTTTTCAAGGTCTGGGGCTGTGTTTCAAGAATTTTTTAGTGGTGATTAGTCATTTCTATTGTTCAGCTCCTCCAAAACATGAATTTCCTTTCCATCATTCTCTTTTCCTGTTCAAAGTGAAGCCAGGCCTACTAGCAAGAAATATTTCCTTTAAAAAAAAAAAAAAATTAGAAAATCTGTGAAATGTTTTCGGAGTCTCATAGCATCTTAATGAATACCACTTATTGTAAATACTTCTGTGTGTAACAGTGCAGTGGAGTGATGGAGGATCAGAGCTTGTGTCTGGTTTGTTAGAGAAACTTTTGGCAAGTTCTCCCTCCCTTCCCAAGGAACAGAGTCTCAGGAAGCAACTAAAAGTGACTTTTCTGTCACTTGAAATCCATTCTCTCTTCCCCTTCAAATGCGGGATTAAAAAGGATTCTCTAAGATCTGATTTTAGACTTTCATTTTCAGACTGGCGACTCTTTGATCTTTCTTTTTGTGTTTTAAGAGCATGCCTGTCATGCTTTAAAAAGCTAGAAGTAGGTACCATGCTACAGTTAGATGTAAATGATGGGAGTTGACTCGGTATAGACTCACTCCCTCTGTACTTAAGCATTGTATCCACAATAATCCTTATGTATTTGTCTTCAGTAGTTCTACATTAATGACCATCCCAGTGTGTGGCTTGCAGTTTTGAGGTGCTCTGTAGAGCATGAAGGAGAATAGTGTATCGTTTGTTTGTTTGTTTAAAAAGCTGACCTTCAGTAGAGTCCAGACTAGAGGAGAAAGCAAAGAGAATAAAAGAGAAGATTTGTGGCAGGCACAAGTTATTGAATCTTGAAGGATGGAGGAGATGGAGAGCAAACATGAGTCCACAGTGGAGAGGGTCTTTCATTATATTTCTAATTGCAACAGTTTTGAGGTCTTTCACATGTGGAGACAATCTGTGCTGCTGTATTGAGATATGCGTAACTCAGGAATAAGACTCAAGTTGGTTTTTAGTGGTTGCATGCTTCTTGAAACAAATGTGTTAAACTGGGTAGTGTATTCCAGTTGTGAGCCCTGTATCTGTATCACCCTCCCCATTACTTATTGGATTTGTCTGACTACAGCTTCCAGTCCTTAAAAAAAAAAAAAAAAAAAAAAAGTCACTGTGTGTTTGTGCACACTTATTTGTGAGTAAATCTGCGTTCTGCAAACAGCTGCTTCAGTGTGGTGATTGAGTGCCTGTATGTATGATTAGTCATGGAAGAACTTGTGGAATGTTACTTACTTGAGGCATATTTCTTGGGTTGTTTCCCAGACTGGACCTGTTGTTTAAGGACCTCTTACTCAACTTGTTAATGCTTTAATCCTCTTCCCTACTTTTAGAAGCATGCTAAGACAGGACTTAGGAGTTCAGTAACATAGAGCTGTACTTAGTCTGTTTGCAGAGAGCAAATCATTATGTGAGTGATGGAAGAAAATGAAAAAAGTTTGGAATTAATATGATCCTTCCCCTTCCATGTCTTCCTTATGTTATGAGTGCGCAGTTGGAAGAATTCAAAAAGCATTACGTCCAAGGTTTACTCTGCTCTGGGTATCCAGAACTATTTTAATGCCTGAAAACAGAACTTGCCCAAATGAGTTGGCAGGAATGAAGAACTGTGTGTAGATATAAATAGTCTGAAAGAGTGACTTCTAAGCTATTGTTAGCAGTCTGCTTTGGGCCTTTGAACTGCTTCTAGGCATGAGTGTGAAAGACAGTTGAGTTGCTGCACAACAACAATGTAGAGTGAACTCAGGGCTGCTAAAAGGAATAGTCTTTTCCTTTTCTTGCTCCTACCTGACCATGCCAGCACAATGAGGTGGTGGAAATTGCAGCTAAACACAGATCGTTCTGGATGAAAAACAACCATTTAATTTTGGCCTGCTTTTCAGCTGGACTGTTTCTAAAAGCTCAAGAATGTTAAAACCTAAATATATTTGTTTGTATGTGTGTATGTTCCCGGAGTGACCTAGTAGATATACATACCGGGGATTCAGAGGCTCTTACTGTTTTATTTGGATTTTGTCAATCCTGCTTGTGACTTAAACCAAATGGAGATGTGAAGTATTCAGAAATGTTTATAAAAAAATAAATAAATAAACTAATACATATTATTCACATTTCTGAGAAGTGTGCATGAAAAGAAAACCACAGAGGTGGTTAAACAGAGCGTACAGGAAAATGTGTGTTCTACACTGCTTGTGAATTGTCCCAGGCTTCAGAATCATTTGTGTGTACAAATTTATTTTTTGGAATAGTCCACTGGACATAACGACTTTGGGAATAGTAGGAGTAAAGGCTCATGGTTCACAGGTACTAGACTTTGTTCTGAGATGTGTTTTTGTATCAGTTAAGATACTGCTGCCTTTTAAAGGAGCAAGCATGGTGTGATGGACCACCATATATGTGCATCAAACAGAGTACTAAATGCTTTTGCATCAAGTAACTAAAGCTTTAAATCAAAGTTAGACACTGGATTTGGGTGTTCTAGGTCATGCAATGCTTTCTTGTGATTATATGATTTATTCAAAGGAATTTTACTCTGCCTACACTGATGTGACTTACAAGGATTTATTTTAACTGATAATCAAGGGATCATTTAACAGAACCTTTAACTTCTGTTCTTAGGAGTACAAAATCAACTGGGGAAAGGAGCCTTATCCTTGCATAGATTTACTAGACTACAATAAGCTGTTTTTTTTTTTTTTTTTCTCCTCACTCATTTGCTACTGCATTGATGGAAACCCTGTTTCTGAACTGAAATGTATGAAAAGCAGTCTGCTGAGGGATGTTATTCCTATATGGATGTGACTTTCTAATATTCACTTGCTGTAATGAAAAATACCTTGGTATTATACTATGAGTAATTATGTCAGATGTTGACTGTGAGTACTCTGCAGGGATTTCTCTTCTATCTTTTTAAAGACTATTGAGCTCATTTTTGAGGGGGTGTGGTATTGAAGACTTAAGTACACCTAGTACTGGGCCAAGCACTCTGTGTGTATACTTTTCTGCTCCCATCTGAAAATCCATGAGAGTTGGCAGATATCAAACATCTGTAATGGAAATCAGATAATACTGTGGATAGTTCCAGGGTTTCTGGTACATCTGCATCAAAATGGTCATTTGTGAATAGGGGACTGCTCTGCTTTTCACTCCAGGCAAGTCCCTTCTCATGTGAGCCAAGCTGCTTCTCTTCTCTGAAGAACTCATTGCTGAAATGCTATAGGGCAAAAATTCACAAATGCCATGAACTGGGTTGTTCAAAAAGTGAAAAGTGTGCCGTTGTCGTATCCTGTATGCCCCGTCTATCTGCACTGAACTGATTTCCAGAGCCTAGTGGGAGAGAGCAGCTCAGGGAGCTGAGTGTTAGGGGCCAAGCAGTCATTAGTACAGCTGGCTGTGCCCTTGTTGGGATCTGGGCTCCTGATCTACAAACCAGCAGAGGATGAGATCCTGTGCATCAGAAAGAGGTAACAATTCAGCAAACAAATGGAGTAATTCTGTTTCTTAAGACCATTAAACAGTCTGATTTGGATCATGCTGCGGTCTGATAACAGAAATTGACACACTGAATTTTGAAGCACAGCCATTGCTCCTTTTGTTCTTGTTGTTATGTAGGTTAGTGCTGTGACTTGTAACATACAAATTGTCCAAGCTGTGTTCCGGCTTCTCAAAAACAGGATATATTATTGTTCTCAAAATTCCCAGGTTTTTTGTTTTGTTTTGTTTTTTTGTTTTTTTTTTTTCCCTGGGCATGCCTGGCCTCACAATCATGCAAACATCCCAAAAAGTACTGAATCGGCATCTTTCCTTGGAAGAATTTCAGTAGTTTCTCTTCGTGAACTTCTGTGCTTCCTTTGACTTTTATTGATACACTTGCTCTGATATGATTGGTCAACTTATGAACTTCCTGGAGTTAATGACTATTATTCCGTAGTTATGGAGTAAAACAGCCACAAGATTCCCATGGATGCTCTCTTCTTCGTGTCTAAAATTGACTTGGTTGTTTATTTGGTGCTCTTTGTCAGTAAGGTGTTGGGCTGACTTGTAACAGAAAATAAGTAGCTAGTTGTAGAGGGAGAAACGTACTTGTGCGATTTTACTGCGATGCTCTCTCTAGATCATCTACTGTACTTAGCCTTAACTGGTTTAAAAAAAATGAATAAATTCCTCTTTGCAGTTTCCAGGTATTTGTTGTGTAGAGGTGTGGGATTTTTTTGTTTGGTTGCTTTTTGTTTTTGTTTTTCCCCAGACACACAGTTTAACCAGAACTCTGCACATGTCTCTTGTGTGGGAAGTATTTACACATCAGATTCAGTGTGTGTATTTGCTATCAATTTTTAGGCTGAATGACAAAACAGTTCATGTTTAGCTGCAGTCTGCTGTGCTGAAGGGCAGCTTCTGATGCTCTCTCTAAGATTATGGTTGGACAGGATGATCTTGTTGGTCTTTTCCAACTTTGGTGATTCTATGATTTTGTAAGATGTAGCTTACAGGGTATCTCGACTAAGAATTGTTTAATAGGAATCTATTAATTCCACAAGTTATAGTTCTACTGACAGGAAGAAATGAAGAAAGGTTTAGGGAGGGGACATGTGTCAGCTGAGGACATATGTTCCTACTGAACAATGCGCAAGTGTAGATCTGTAGATCTGATAAGAATGAATGCTTTCTGTCAACAGTGCCTGGGTTAGAAGGTTTGGTTGATAGTGGCTAGTGTTCAGTGCCAGGTCCAGAAGCAGCTGCTGCACTCTGAAGTCAGCTGATTGCCCAGCCTGATCAGCAGGCCTGCTTGCTTGGCTGAGGGACTTGAGCATGCCTGGGTCCCTTCTTTCCATGTGTTCCTGGGGTCAAGGTCTGGTGTGATGTGTTCTGGACAGAAACATGGAAGCACAACCATGTGTGTCTTTGTGGCTAAGAAGGCCAATGGCATCCTGGGGCTCATGAAAGAGAGTGTGGCCAGCAGGTCAAGGTTGGTGATCCTCCCTCTCTACTCTGCTCTGGTGAGGCCTCACCTGGTATTGTGTCCAGTTCTGTGCTCCCCAGTACAAAAAAGACAGGGATCTCGAAAGAGTCCATCAGAGGGCCACAGAGGTGCGAAAGGTGATTCTCTCATGAGGAAAGGCTGAGTGACCTGGATCTGTTCAGCCTTGAGAAAAGAAGACTCGGACATGGATCAGATCCCTTCTATAAATATCTGAGATGTAGGATGAAGCTGGCTGTTCTCAGCAGTGCGTGGTCATAGGAATGGGGAAATGGCCACAAACTGAAGCATAGGAAGTGCTGCAGAAATGTGTGCAGGAACTTCTTCACAGCAGAGTGATATGGCACTGGCACAGGCTGCACTGAGAGGTGGTGGAGTCTCCCTCTCTGGAGATGTTAAAGACTCACCTGGATGCCTACCTGTGCAACCTGGGCTAGGGAGCTGCTTTGGCAGGGGGGTTGGACTCAGTGATCTCTAGAGGTCCCTTCCAACCCCTACAAAAGCGTGATTCTGTGATTTATTGAGAAACTGTAATTCTGACATGTCATGATCAAATGAAGATTTTATGATTCTGCTGTTTTTTGTCTCTCAGCATCTACTTTTCTCTGTTTCCTGGCCATGGTAACTTTTGAGATTTGTCAGAGTCCAGTGGTTATGTTAAGTGATTCTAGCCCTGCAGCACTCTCCTTTTCATTTGACTGCAAGGAACGTAATGTGCTTGAGCAATTCTCCTGGAATGATAATGCCTGTTTAGGGGTGCTGGGAAACTTGCTTTTGGTCACATTACAAAATCAAATGCCTGTCATGTAAGAAGTCATCTCTTTGGAGTGAATTCTATATAATGTATTTTTAAAATGTATTTAATTATGCTCTCTTTCTAACTTAGTTTTGACTTCTCTAACAGCTGCAGTTTCTCTCCAACATTCTCACTTCCATGATAAATGTAACTTCAAGTATCTGTAGAAGTTATTTTGTATAGAATAGCATTCGTTTGTACTACAGCTATGCTTTCTCACCAGGATATGATAGTCTTTCATAAAGATCAAAGTAATCAATGCCAGTAACTGGGGTAAAATGGGCAGTACAACAGCTGTGGTACATAATATTTTGCAAGTCTCAGTGTTCAGATTAATTAATTCTTCTGGAGTCTATTTTGTTTAGCTCAGTGTTAAATTTGAAATAAATTGTACCCAACCCCAGAGCAGCTGAATTCATATACTGTAACTAAAATCAATAATGAGTTTCTCTACTTGTTTATTTTAGATGAAAACTGGGATGATGATCAGCTCCTTGGATTTGAGCCATGCAACGAAAACCTTGTAACAGGTTGTAACATAATCAATGGGAAATGTGAATGTGACACTATTCGGACCTGTAATAATCCATTCGAATTTCCAAGTCGGGATACTTGCCTGTCAGCCTTGAAAAGGATTGAAGGTAAGCAGTCATCATCAGTAATTCTGAGTTTTGTGTGTTTGACTGAAAGCTGGGATCAGGTTAATATTCTTTTTTTAGGATGACTTTGGTAGTTTCAGATGCCTGTGGCTTTCTACTTTTCAGAAAGCAATTATTTGCTTTAAGGAAGGAGACAACTTAGTTATCTTGGCCTTCTGAATGCATAAATTTAAGAATGAAGAAACTAATTATTTGTGCTTTAAGTGTTATGATGATTTCAATCTTTAAACCTGTGGACATTCTATACATGAGTGTATGGTTTCTGGTAGCTACTTTTCTGGGTCTTTGGCTCCTAAAAAGCACGGGAAAATTCTTTTTAGAAGCACTGATGAATAAGCACAGGGGATCTTATTAGCAAACATAAAACAAGTAGTAGAAGTTGTTGATTATAGTTGTATCTTTTGTGTATGCATGAATTGCTATTTTCCTTAAAATAACATAATGCAGCATTACTTTATTGCTAGTACTTCTCAGTTTCATGTTCCTTTGATTTGAGTTGTACTATGTCACGTGTATGTATGCTTCTGTACACAAACTTTATTGTTGTTGAGCTTAAAATGAGACGACTGAGACATAGTTGTAATACAAGTGATGTGATGTGTTTTTAGGATTGTTTTGAGCAGATGCCCAAAGCTTGATCTCAGGTCCTTTCTGTAACACTGTAATTACTGTTTATTTCCCAGTGTGGCTGGGGATGCGCAAAAGATAATAGGTGGAATGAACCTGCTTAAGTAGTCTGTTTTTAAAGCAATGTTTTAATACCACATGCAAAAGTAAATGTACTTATACGGATACTAATCGTATTTAAAGTTGTTATCTTCTCTTAAGAGAGTGTAATCTGATGTCATCACGGTCCCTCTGTGACAGGGAGATCTTGTAAGAAAAGTGTAGCTGGCAGAAACATGTTCGTTATCATCACTTAAGGTGTTGATCCCTGAAGGAGTACTAGTGCTTTGTGGTTTGTTTGTTTGTTTGGTTAGTGGCATTTTGATTGTTTTTTGTAGAGAAAGAGGAGACTTTCCATTCTTGCTGAAGTAGTGGGCAGTATTATGTATGTGCTCTTAAGTAACCTTACTGTCTGGTTCCCTTTTTACTTAGCAACGTGTGATTAATTTTGTAGTTGTTCATCAGAACCTTTGCTAGGGTAACAATTCATTGTGTGTTTAACTTGCTATAAGAGAATCTTTTGGGGATGTCTTTTTCCTTTTTGTAGACTGTGAAGAAACTGATTTATTTTGTGAATTGGCATAGCAAAAGCAGGTTGATTCTTTGAGTAGCTTGCCTTCAGAAACTTCTTGTTTTAGCTATTTTCCCATTTCTGAAAAGAGTGATGGGATTGGCAAGTGTGCTGCAGTGCCCCCCAAAATCTTGCATGTATAACTTTATTGCTGTAACAGTCCAACTTTTGCATAAGAAGGTGACTTTGCGTTCACTGTCAAATTCCTTTCACTGGGAATTGCTTTAAGTTAAATCCAAACATATCCTTCAGTAGATGTGCAGAAATGATCACTCAAGAAGTATTAATAATAGGACAGTAAAGGAAAAGAAATTACAATGGGTATGTTTGTGTTGAAATAATACTTTACCTCTTTCAAAAATAAATCTGGAAGATGCAAATGTTAGTGGTACAGCAAACAGCCACTTGTGTGACAGAAATAAAAAGAGAGACTACTGATTTTAACTTGCTTTTCACATTTCAGATTCTTTTCATTTTCTTAGATAAACTTAATTGAAACCCTCTGGAAATTTAGTTTCTACAATGTCAAAACAGACTGTTCCAAGAATGGTAGTTTACTTTATTTAACTACCGTTTTAAATTATATTTTCACTCAAACTAACATTATCTGGATAGAAATAAGACCTTTTTCTATGCCTTGACACTAGCTTATATACTTTGTGGGCTTTTTTTTTCTTGCAGAACATAGCATTAATTTGTCTGCATGTGACAGTCATAATCTGTCAGATCTGCCTACTGTCTTCTACGCATGTATTATCCTTTTTCTCCAGATATGTGCAACAAGGGGATACTAAGTAGTGACCACGAGAGTAGGATTCTTATGCTACAATTGGAGATTTAATGCTTACTGTTTATGGATGTTTTGGTGATTAAATGTATTCTTTGTCTTGTTTGCAAGCTAATGGACAGGACAGTGTTTGTTGTTTGAGTATTTCAGGCTTTCAAAGTTCATGGTCTAAAAGTATAATTCAATCATTTGGAAAGTCAACCTGAAATATGGTTCAAGTAGTGTGCAAATCTGAGAGGTCTGAGCATGTTAAAATTGAGAAACCTCATTTCTTTCAAGGCAAGCTGAGCTTTAAACTGTAGGATCATGTAAAAATGGATAATTCGTAAGATCTGTTAAATATGTCTAACTAAGATTTTCTTGAAATTCAAAGTGTACTTCTCTATTTTGTTTTGTCTGATGAAGACAGTAGTGGGAAGAAACAAAATTGGTCTTTCAGGTGTTGAAATACCATGATTAGTAGTCTGCCACAAAAAAAGTGTGTTGATAGTGTGATTAAAAACTCACAAGCCGAGTACTTTAATGATGAATATACCATAATCACAGTTCCTGAAAGAAACTCACAGAATAAAAGTGCAATAAGTAGAAATTAGCTGCTTCCATGTTCTTTCTGCTGTGTTGAGAATAGTTACCTAAGCAGTTAAGAATGGCTTGTGTTATACATCCTATCTACCTAAATTCTGCTTCAAAAAACTGTATTAATCTAATGTATTAGTTCATTACACTGTGCAATTTATATTTTGGACTGTACAAATTTCTTTAATTTGTTTAATAGAGAGCCCTTCTTTCAGCTTTCTGAGCAGCTGATATAAGGGCATCAGAGAAGCCAGTGGTGCACAGTTTCTTGTTCTTACTGAAACTGGTTATGTGGCTTTTTCTTTTCTCTGCTTTTTTTTTTTTTTTTTTTTCCATTTTGTTATTTTTTGGGAAAAAAAAAAAGAAAGAAGGGTGAAGTTAGTCTGTTCCAATGGCACCATGTGTACATAGATCCATGCATTGGAGATGCTGAGGCCAGCATGCCATTAGTTGTATTTGCCTGTTCTGTCAAACTGTACAGTTAGTCGAAATCCAAATCTGCAAGCAGATGTTGAATCAATTTCGTAATTATTCTGTCAGCTAACAAACAGTGAGCCAGAATCAGGAGTCCCATTTCCAGATGTGAAGAGGTATGTGCTAGAAGTCAGGACTCTACCATGTACTTTGATTTCCTTTCTTTTGTATTTCCACTCTTCCATTCAAGTGTCCACCTTGTCATTTTAGTATTATTTTTAATCTGGTTTGTCTTGTACTTAACATTTTTAGGTATTGTGGTCTTCCCTTCTGTGTTTGCTCTCTGTTGTATCTTGCTTACTCAACTAACTCAAAGTTTTTTCATTTGCTTCACATAAGATCAGCTTGTGCTTGTCTACCTTCCCAGGCTCCTTATATTTTCTCCTGCCTTCACCTTGCCCTGCCTTTTCTTTTCTTTTTCCTTGCCTACCTATTTTGTATGGCTTGCTCCTCAACTCACTCAAAGTTGTCATGCTTGACTGATGTGATTTTTGTGTCTGTCCTTCCCCAAAGTTAGGCTGCATGGGCTTCAACCTCGTGTTGCTTAATGTTACTGACAGGGCCAGAAAGCAGTGTTCTTCATAGTGTGTCCCCAGGACTTGCTGTGTCCTGCATTAAAGGAGCATTTCTCTAGATATGTATGTAACTTCTGCTGTAGGTGCAAGAACATCCTGAAAGGATACTGTAGGTTCTCAATAATAGAGGTACTGAAGAAAGCTGTACCCACTCTGTGCCTTTGGTTTTTGTTTCTGGGTGTTTTGTTTTGTTTTGTTTTTTTTCCCTGTTATACAGTAGGATTGAATAGGTCTGAAAGAACTGATTTTGTCATATAACTTGATAGATAATTTCTAACTGATCTATTAGTGTAGACATACTGCAACTGTTTGAAGACTTGATACTCTCTGTTCAGGTAATGTAGTGGAAAGTACATTTGTGCCACAGAGGTCACCCAACCCTATTACCAGACTTAAAGAGTGCCTTCTTCTCTGTGTGGACAGTCAGTGACCTTCTATATGAAAGGTTTGATAGAGGTCACGAACTGTTCTATTACGAGGAAATCCACACATTTTGAGCTGGAAAGGAAATTTCTGGAAAAGCTATCACATAACTAAATAATAGTAGATCCATGTTGTGTGGTGCTTTTCCTTGCTTTATTATTTGTGTTTTTTTTTTTTTTCTCCCTATTTATTTATTTATTCTGATGGTTATTGTCTTGACTAGTGCCTGCTCCTGATATGGTTCAGGAAATCCTGTGTTCTTGAGTGTACATATCTTGTTTCTATTCAAGAGACTGCTAATGATGGCATTTCAATTGAACGAGGACCATTGAAGTGGACTGTGAATAATATGGCTGGAGGATGGGAAGTACTGAGGTGCTGTCTGTCAGCTAAGTCACAGGCAGAAGTCTAATAAATTGCATCTACATGTACTTGCAGCCACAGTGTGCTAAAATTTAACTGTAGGCAGTAGTGTAGAAGAGTCAGTTCTAGATTTTATGTGAGGGACTGGGGATTGTGGGTAAAGAGTGAAAGAGGTGGTAATTTTATTCTTCAAGGCAACGGTTGCACGGTTTTTGTATATGTTGCAGCATTGAAAGCTTGAATTGTAGCACTGTTAAAATTCTCTTGAAACTTTGCCTTGAACTTATGAAGAGCCACTTAGAAAGTCACTACCCGAAGTGATCTGGTCTCAGTAATTTCTAAGACTTTCTTTGTTTGTACTGACTTCTGTCAGGAATTTAAATAGTGTAGGCAAGCTATAAAAAACAGAAACCTGAGGATATTCTTGAGCCTGTTCCTCTTCTACCACAAGCAGTTCAGGATCTGCGTTCTGTTGAGCAAGACATGGAAAGGGAATGTGCCCTCATCAGAGGAAATGGTGGCAATTCTTGCTCTCTATGAAATGTTTGCTTCTGAAGTAGCTATTTCGGCTTCCTCTGGGAAGTGATGGGGGGGGGGGGGGGGGGGGACCAAAGTAATGGATCAAAGGCATTTAGTCTTGCAATAATTGTGTGATGCTTCAGGCTCAGATCTCTTCAACTGGGTTTACTGAAGACATCAGTCTGCCCGTTACCTCAAAGATGTGGAAATTCCCAATGCTAGCCTACTTCTTTAAAATTGTTTGGCTTCAGTGTTTGTCATACTAGTACCAAAAGACAAAGGTGTTGTTGAGTACTAGAAAGCATAAACATCACTCGTGTTAGCAAATGTGGTGATTTTTTTTATAGTTACGCCAACATTAACTTGAACTTTGAGAGAAGAAATAAATCATCTGTCTTTGCATTATTGGTAGAGTATGAAGCAAGAAACTTTTACATGAAAAGGTTAAACCCAGTCTTTTTTCTAACTATATGCTGGATAAAGCTTGTGTGGTCTGATGAAAAATGTGATTAATGTTTTTAGTAAATGAATACCTTCTCCTGCATCTCTTCAAGATCTTCTGATATTATTACTGAAACTCTTACTTTAAAACAGTTTCTTCTCAGTCACTTGGCTTGTACATTCCCAAGCCATTAACTGCTGTCCTTCATAGGTAAAAGGAGAAAACTTTTAAGTTGCTGGTGTCTTTTAAGCTTGTTCATTGCAACATAGTTCTTGCATTCCATTATTTTTTTGCATGTAACTGAATAACTTTATACTGGCAAATGCTGCCATACCTGTCAGACCAGTCTTGGAATAACAAATATGAGAAGCTAATTTTATTCTAAATGCTTGTTTGTTTCTTAAGTCTGATTTTGTGTTAAAATTCACTTCTGTGTTAATAGCTGATGGTTACCTTTTAAAAACTACAATAGAGTAAATCCAGCTTTCTGCTGAATTATCAGGCATTGAGGGGGGTGAAATACTTTCAGAAGTGTTTAATCTGATATACTCTCCACTCCTCTTGCATAACAATTAATGTATGTTTTTACTCAAATAACTGAACTTGGAAGGTTGGCATGTATTTGCAATAAGGAATGTGATTGCGGCGAAGGTCCAAATTTTACCTTTGAATGTGCTTATGAGAGCTAAGTAAACACATCCAAAGGCAAAATTTTTAGTAAAATATAAAGGAAAATAGCACCATAGCTTTTATTTTTCCTTCACTGAATGTGTGGATACAGAAGGAATAACTATTTGATAAGTAAATAATGCAGATTAAGAATACTGACATTTCCTCCTTTCATCCTGAAGGGGGATGGGAACTGGATGGGGGAAAGCAGTAAAAACTAACTCATGAAGGATCTTATAAAAGTGAGGCATATGAGTTATCATAACAGTATAACTGAAGAGTGTTAAATTCACAGGACTTCACTTTTCTTGATTCTGACTCTTCAGAGAACTGTTTCCAGATCAAGCATGATCTTCTAGTTCGCTGATTTATTTTTCTTGTCCTGTTTTTTAATGGTTTGTTACATAGTGAATATCTGTTCTGTGTAAATTTAAATTAACAGTAAGAATTCCTTATGGAAGACTCACAGACACATTGAAAGCAGAAACTGTATTTCATATTTCTGTATTTTTCTGAATACTTGTAACTTAATTAAGCCCAATTTTGGATACACAGTGTTTAGTAATGAGGAAAAGGTGTATTGCAGAAACTCTTAGGAAAGAAGACTGAAGAAACAATCCAAAACTGGGCAGCTTATTTAAAAAAAAAAAAAAAAGAAAAACAAAACAAAAACATAAGGGCGTTAGCATAATGGAAATGGCTTAGTGTAAATGTAAATTGTAATGTAAATATGTTGTTTCTAGGAATTGATTTTATTTTCCTTTGGTGCTAGACTTGCTTGTGTGCGTTACTGTAGAGATGCTACCTTTGCTTTTTCTTCCTTTACATCCAAATCCCTTGAGTATGTAAAATTTAAGGAAAAGGTACCAGATCATTAATATGTTACACTTAAGTTTCCTTCAGTCTTGCAGTTTACGTTATTATTGTGAATAGAAGGATAAAATTAATGGGAGACTATAGCCTAAGACTGTATGACAACCGCATCCTACAAAGCTAGCAACCTGAGATCAAAGCACTGTTCCTAGAGACAAAGGAGTACCTATCTTGCTCTTTTCTGTTTCGGATGCTTACCTGCTTTCATCTGAAGCCAAATACGATGTAGTACATTGAATCTGAATCCTCTATAGGGAGAGAAAAAGAACAGGGCGGATCTTGCTTTCAGTGTCTTCTCAACGTTCCTTCCCATGTTGGCAAGTGGGCTCTGCCACAGGACATCCATGTTAACTGTAGTGGCAAACTACAGGTTTTACTTAATTTTTGTTAAAGTTGGGGAACAGAGTGAAAATGTAGCAGGTAAGCACAGGAATAAGCACACTTAATCACATGGCACTTGGTGTGCTGGGTCATAGGTCTTGCTCTGATAGTGCAAATCTTTTGGATGTATGGTCTGTTGATACCAATAGAGATAAGCAAGTGTCAGATGAGCATATCCAGTGCTTGTGGTATCAGTGACTGGTCAATATGATAGTGGTTATGTTACTGCAAGTAATAAGCATTTTTCAGTTAAATAGTAATGGCTTTTTTGTTTGATCACCTCCAGTAGACTTCATGGTTGTCCTTTTCTTTTTTTTCTTTTTTCTTATAGTGTTTTATATGAATGTGTGCAACTTCTGAACAGTTTTGTTAACATGGTGACAAACTATTTCAATTCTAACTCTAAATTTAAAACTTCAATTATTTCACAGACTGTTCTAATGAAAGAAGAAATGATAGTAATTAAAAAACCAGTATTATGCAACTTCTGCAGCATGAAACAGACTTCAGTATGCAATAGATTAAAATATACCAGTAAAACTGTCTGTAATAGAATGTATGGATGGAGACTAGAGTCTAAGCAAGGCACTGAGAACTAGTTCCTTTCTGGAGATATTTCAGCAAAGTTGAATAACCCCTTGCAGAAGGGGAAAGAAGAAAAGGTAGTGTATCTGGAAAACTTCCATTTGCTCTATTTCAGAATATTCCACAGATAGAGGATGGTTATTAAGGCTGTATTTTCCCAGCAGCTAAGCAGAGTAAGGATGTTCATGTAGCTGTTCCAGCTGCGCAATTTTCAAGATGCTTGAGAACTTAACTCAGTGAATGCTTTTCAACTTAAACATTTCAAAAATGTGAGCCTGTTTTTGTCTATTTACTGCTTGAAGATGAAACATTTCTTCCCCCATATATAAAAGCACTTACTAATTAATACAGTAATAGATGTCTCTACCAAATAGTATGTGAATGTGAACATCTTGTTCTGTAAGAAAGCAAAAGGTTTAATAATTCTGATATTAATAGAAAAAGAAAAGTGAAATTATTTCCCTATCAGGATGTTTTTTTTGTTGTGTTTTGTTGTTGTTGTTGTTTTGCTTTTTGTTTTGTTTTTAACTTTAATAATATTTAGGGTAGTCTGTGTGTCACTTTATTTGATGTGGGACTAGACTTGCCTTCTCACTGTTGTTTTTCTGTGTTGGTAAATGCAGGTAGGGTTCATCTGTTGCTGATCACATTTCTGGGCTCTAGCTGACCTCCTCCTTTGAAATCATCCAGCCAAAGGTCCTCACAGCTCTGCCATCATCAGCAGGGTGCTGATCAGCAGGGGAAGAAGCATTAGCTTGTATTCAGACACAGCAGAAGTGTATAAAAGACTTCAGTGTAATGAATTCTCAAAAGCAGTTCTCAGGTTTGATGGTGTTGTGGATTTACTTTAAGGTTGTGCTTTTGAGCACTCACACCACCTGCTTGGTTGGTTAGCCTGTTTTGGTGTACACTGCAGCTCACTTTAAATATCTGCCATTGTATTTCTGGGTATGATTATTTTTCTGATGGAGGTGCACCTTCAGATAAGAGCTCTACTACTATAACAATTAAAACTCTTATCAGAATCCCTGTTGATCTGTGGCTAGCTACTTCTCTCATTTGCCTGTGGGGATGGACAGAATAATTTGGATTTTCTTCTGCATTGCTAACCTTTCTTCTCTGGGTTATTAGTTGATGCTATGTGACAAATCCGTAATCAGTTCCCTTCTTTTAGAAAGGGATGAGGGGAGAAGGGGTGCAAACCAACTTCTAGTTTCCCTGTAGGCATGACTGCTTCAATCTAACTGGCTGTAAACTGCCACTGATGGACTGATCTGATGATGTAGGCATTAAGCTTTGTTCTCAGCTTATCACTCATGTTTACTCATTACTGTGCCCTTCTTGGTCAGTGTGAGCAAGTGTTGCTTGGTTGCACATACTTTCCCCATCAAACAGGGGAAAAAAAACCCACAATTTTTTTATAGGATCATAGGAATTTCTTGTAAGATGATTTTATTCTTTTTTTTTTTTTTTTTTTTTTTTTTTTTTTTTTTTTTTGCCTTAGCCAACGGGTTTATTTCATAGTATTAACTAAGTCCAAACATGTGATTAAGAGTATGGAAATTACTTAATTTTAATGGGTCTTTTAGGATTCAGTTATGTCTTTCCCTTGTGATATTGCAGTGAAATGGTGCTCAGCCTGGTATCCTTATGGACTGAACTTGAGCGTAGATGGCACATGTGTGCCCTCTATAGATACTTATAAATAAAATATCTGCACTCCAAATTCTGGGGCATCTGTCAACGCACAGTGAATATATCTTGTGCACATCGGTGCTCCTGGTTGCTGCTGAAGGAATCTTTTACACAAGTACTTGGAGAAAATGTGTGTATTTATAAGTGAAGCACTGACCCATGAGGTTGAGTGAACATCTCAAAAAAAAAAAAAAAAAAAAAAAAAAAAAAGTCATTCTTAGCCTCAGCACAGAAGAGTAATAGCTCTGCTCTGTCTCTCCCAGTGCATGATCTTTCTTTTGTTCTAGATTCTCTCAAGTGTCCTGTGTGAAAGTTTAAAAAACAAACAAACAAAAAAAACAACAACAAAAAAACACAGACATGCAGTCTTGCTTAAATCTAAGAAAACTTCCTCCTTCATTCATGAAATAACATACATGTGCATTAAATAGCTCATCTGGAATCATGTTACGTCATCTTATGTTTACAGATGTAAATTCCACCCTTCTGTCCAGAAGAAGCAATGCTTTCATTAACTCTTAACTCCTGCTAGAAAGAGAACATCCAGTACTTTTGTAGATCAACTTTGTTCTATAGACACGTAAAAGTTGTTGTCATAGAGACGAACCAATCTACATAATTTATGGTGCTGGAATTTAAATGACTTGTCAGATACATATGCTAGAATCTCAACTTGTGTAAAGGAAAAGGAATGAATTAGTATGTTAAATGTTAAACATGTTTGGCATTGGCATGTAATTTTAGAACAGGCAAAGAAAACATTTTCTTTATTTTAAAAAATAAAAAAGTAAACCTGGAAACTTAAATCTGCTTTTGACCTTTGGCTAGCAGATACAGTCACATACTCTGCAGTAGAGGAAATGCCTAACATTCTAGCCATCTGAGCTAGGGCTTCCAGTATTTTGGCACGCTTTTGTGTATAGGTCTGATCTTTTTTCTCTTCAATTGTCATTGCGGAAGTGAGTAGGGGACAAAGTATTACCAAAAGCATCCTGTTTCATCTTTTTGTTTTGAGTTTTTCTGTGTCAATTGTTTTATGAGGGTTTACAATCTGAGTTCCTAATCTCCTGTACGTTTTTAAAAGCCTAGAAAATGAGACTCAACATTCTACAACTTAAAGAAAAAAAAATAGCTACAACTTGAAAAGCAAATCTGGATGTTTCTGTGGAAAACAATTTCAAACATTAATTAAAAAAAAAATCCCATTAAACTGATTTAGACTGTCGGCTATCATACTAGAATACTGGATAAGAAACTAACTGTAGAATAAAGTTACCCATTAAACACACTTGTCTTAATAGAACAATAATTAGAAATGTGGGCAGTGTGGCAGCACCTCATTTGGATAGATCACATCTGACATAAAAATAAAATTATGACATGAGTACTGTCATTTATTTATTTATTTAAGTTTTGCTACTGCATCTATTCTAGCATTAGGGCATATACTTTAGTCTGTGGTGCTTTTCTGAGCATCCAGTCCTTACCTGCCCTCTGTGTAAGCTGTTGCCTTCAGCTTCCAGACAGGGTAACTGGATGTATTCTGCTGGGGCTTTGTTGTACTGTTGTACTGTGAAGATGACCTACTGAGTAGAAGGCCTTGAACTTGGAACTCACCTGCCAGAGCTCCAGAAGTGCTGGAAGTTAAATGCCACTCATTTGTCACTGAATGTAATTCTTGCAGCCTTCTGAATTTCTGGAGTAAGTAGTAGTTATTAAGGAAATACTCTTCATCTCATCTTTCTAGCAAGTTGAAAGGACCAAGTGAGCCAAGCAATATGAATGGGAGGGGCAGGATGTGAAATGGGAAGGAAGAAGTTCTCTATTAACACTTCTATATGAGGATTGTCCCTGCGTAAGGGACTGTACCTTATTGCTGTGCTCTGGAAGCTCCTTAGACTACAGATATACTTTGTCAGAAATCCTTGGTACTGATGTGAACACAAGATTATCTCAGTTTTCGCTTAAAGATGCACCTTCACTGGAGCTTATCCTCAGCTTCTTTTAAATTATATCCTGATGTTTCAATAATGTAATTACTTTTCTGTGTGTAGTCAATATCAGAAATGCTCACTGTAAGAAAGCCTGACTCTCTTTCTGGGTTGTAATTGGTTTGATTTCAGGCAGCTGCAGACAGAAGAATCTTAGTTTGGCTTTTACTCACAGTCCTACGCTTGCAAAGTAATGCCTTGCCAGCACATTTATTCCAACAATCTCTGTTTTCCTTCTCAATCTTAGGGAATATTGCTGTGAAAGCTGCTAGCTCGTTGACAAGGGAGATAGAGCTTTACTTTCTAGCAGAAATTAGTGTGCACTGCAGCTGTAAAGACACAGATTTAATCACTGAATGATCAAACATGGTTTCACATCAAGGTACACATGCACTGCTTTTCATCACTATGGTAGCTTTTACATGTTTGTTTTACTGTGAGACCGTACACAGCTGAAATTCAAACCTGTGGAATCCAGAGCAAAAAGTGAAACGTGCTTAGACTTCTCCCTTTCATTTTCAGATTAAATCTAAGACAGATCTGTAAATCACCAATAACTTTGCAGCAGTGTGACTTACTTGCAGTCTCATGTGGCAGATCTTCCTTTTGTCTATTTTTTTTTTTCCCTGTTGAGTGTGAGTGTGATACTTGACTGAGAAGTTACTGCTAGGAAACTTGGAGAAGAGTGAAGGGATTGCTGTGGACTTTGAGGGGAAAAAACTTGAGAAGGTAAATGAAAAACATCAAAGAAAGTCTTATGTGTGTATGGTTTTGGTGATTTGGTGATCTTCCCTTTTTCTTTTCCCTCTCTCCTGGGCTAAAATTAAAATGCTTGAACCTCAGTGTTATTTACTGAGGCATCTGTAGTAGACATAGCCTAGAAATGCTAATAGTTTACCAGTCGTGAAAGAGAAACTGCAACCTGAAGCATCTATGGGATTTTAGAATGCAATGCAAGTTCATGTGATAATTTTGAAGTACAGTCTCAAGCCTCCTACTGGAGAAGCATATCTGTTAGATATAAAATCAGGCTAATAGCTACTTGGTTGTGTCTGTGTGTGAGGTGTGTTCTCTGAATATCTTTGGTAAGATTTGTTTTTTAAAACATACCCAAAGAGGAAAAGATGTGATATACTGCTCTGGGCTTTGTAGTCTGGTGATTTGGACTGATCCTGAATAAGCTAAACAAGTGATCCTTCCTTTCTCATTTGTGTTTTGTGTAAACAAAGACTGACCTAGTTTAGGCATTAAAATGCTTCTGGCTTTGAATCCTAAGTGGGAAAGGGGGCTTTTGAGAGTATGGCTTGACAAAAAAGGAGATTCCCGCTAGCACGTTGCCTCGCAGAGCTGCTGTCCCTGTTCTCCAGTGACCCTGTCTCTACTGCCTTCTTATAACTGTCCAGGCTGTGAACTGGTCAGGGAAATCCTTTATACTGATAGAGCTGCAAAAGTTCTTTAAATAACTTTTCTGTACAGGTTGGGGGATGACCTGCTAGAGCTCTGAAGAGAGGGACCTGGGTGTCCTGGTGGATGACCAGGCTGGCCATAAGCCAGCAGTGTGCCCTGGTGGCCAAGAAGACCGATGGCATCCTTTGGCACAGTAAAAGGAGTGTGGCCAGCAGGCCAAGGTTGGTGATCCTCCCTCTTTGCTCTGGTGAGGCTTCACCTGGAGTATTATGTCCAGTTCTGTGCTCCCCAGTACAAGAAAGACAGGAATCTCAAAAGAGTCCATCAGAGGGCCACAGAGGTGAGAAAGGTGATTCTCTCATGAGGAAAGGCTGAGTGACCTGGATCTGTTCAGCCTTGAGAAAAGAAGACTCGGACATGGATCTATAAGTATCTGAGGTGTAGGATGAAGCTGGCTGTTCTCAGCAGTGCGTGGTTATAGAAAAGGGGAAATGGCCACAAACTGATGCCTAGGAAGTTCTGCACAAATGTGTGTGGGAACTTCTTCACAGCGCAGTCACGGAGCACTGGCACAGGCTGCACAGAGAGGAGTTGGAGTCTCCTCTGGAGATGCTCAAAGCCCACCTGGACACCTATATGTGCAACCTGGGCTAGGGAGCTGCTTTGGCAGGGGAGTTAAACTCAGTGATCTCTAGAGGTCCCTTCCAGCTCTTACAGATCTGTGATTCTGTGATTTATTCACAAAGTGTGATTCTGACATTTCATGATCGAATGAAGATTTTGTGATTCTGCTGATTTTTTTGTCTCTCAGCATCTACCTTTCTCCATTTCCTGGCCATGGTAGGTATTGAGATTTGTCAGAGTCTAGTGGTTATGTTAAGTGGATGGAGATTTTGATGATATTATACTCCTTGAAGCACTGAAATTGGGCAGCTGACTCTAAGAGGGGCTCTACAAGATAAAATCACTTTAGTACAAGCCAAAGAGAATCAATGTGAGCTGGAGGTGGATTGAAGAAGCATTGTGAATATCTGGATAGCTAGAAAAGATTCAGCTGATACTCTCTTCACATTTGGTGGTACACAGCTTTGTTCTCATTCCCTGTGGCTAGTGTTTTCAGTGTAAGTATAATTCCTCATTCTGTATTTCGTTCTTTCCTGTCAAATGCTTCCACTTCAGAATAATGTTATAAATAATAATGACAATTGAAACAATAGTTTAAGGCTATAAATGCCACTAGGTGGCAGAACCCCTGCATCTATTCTATGGATGACTTTTTCTATGTCTTGGTTTTCCACCTGTGAGTTTGTTGGATACTGTTTATCTGCAGTGTATAATGAGAATAAACAGAGGTGTAATGAGATGCTATCTTAATAGAGCTCACATTAGTTGTTTTAGCAGGAAACACGCTTTCAATACTCTATCCTTGTTAAGACTTTTATCCCTTCTGAAAAGCCTGTTAATCAAAGCAGTAGCTTGCATTTAATTGCCTTTAGTTCACACATGACCTTTTTTTTCCTTCCTTGCTCCATTTCTTATAGAGTTCCTCTGGTTAGTAGATCAGAAATTAAGAAATGACAAAGTGATGTTTAAAAGGCTAGCAGATGTGGCATGCAGATGGTGAAGCTGGGTTTAACCTATGGCAGAAAGCATGAGCTTTGAGTACTGGATGCTTGAAGTATTGTCAAGTGGTTCACTTCTATTGATAATGTGTTCATAGTTGAATGGAGTTACCTCTGGGAAACTAATGCATCACAAAGTAGTAGTTTTCATACCTGTTAGTGACAGTCTTTTAAGGTGGTGGTTCTTCTGTTAGTGCTAGTCAGTGATTGCAATGTACTTGTCCTCCACTCAATGTCAGCGGTTGTCTTAACTTCTTTTTACTGTTCTTTTGACTCACTGAGCAACTGAGAAGGGAGGTGAGAATAGGGCCATTGCTTGCCTACATTTACTGATAGAAATCTGTCTATGCCCTGTGTGCAGGGACACAAAATTTTGCACAACTATTTGTGTACATCTGTATATAGTAATACTTGAGGTACAGTTCTCATCATGCATTTTGGGATACATTGGGATCACTGTAAAGACCTGAAGACATCCACATCCTTCAGATCTACCTCCTAAGTTTACTATCTCTTTTAATAAGGACCTTGGTGGTTGGGTGTATAGTAATGAATTGGATGAATACTGAATAATAAACCTAAAAGAAACAATATGAGTTTATTTTATTTTAGAAACATCTTCTAGTTATTTCAATTTGGAGTATTAATACTAATTAAAATGGAAGTGTCAGATTACAAAGCATGTTTGTGAAGGTTTTCAAAGGGATTGAAATTGTTTAACAGAATGTGATATCTTTGGATTTTGTTGAATTTGATGCACTACTGTAACATTGCAATTTAATAGATATTTCTGTTTACCTTTGAAAAAGCGTGAAGAGATGCCAATGTATTCCATTTAACAGTTACCTGGTTGTTGGTTTACAGCTTTATTTTGCAGTTCTGGAATGAATGTATGGATATGAATAACATTTTAAACGTAGTGTCTTGGAGGGATTGTACAAGTCTCTTATTTCTCAGTAAGTGTAAACAGAAGTTCTTATACAGAAGGCTTCTCCTTACTTCTGATTTTATTCCAGTGCTGCAGTCAGCTGTGCACATCCTTCTTACTCTTTCACCTCTCAAATGAATCTTCTGTGCGTACTCCTAACCATCTTTTGCTCTGCCTCCTTGCATCAGATCAGTACTCTTTTCTGATAATGATCTTGAGTGTGGTCACAACTCATGGACAGCTTGTTCCTCACTTAATTGTTTTGGGATTTATTCTGAATAGCTGCTACCGCAGCTGCTATCTAGCTCTGCAGAACCCCTCTGAGAAAGTCTTATGAACAATTGAGAATTTCTGGTCTTGGTAGTGTTAGGTATAACTTGTCTTCATTTTTTATGAGTACCTATATTTGAAAATGTTTTTTCTTTACTATTCCTTTAAGATTAATAGTGTTTGACCGAAGAGCCTTTGTTTGTAAGGGAATACTGAGAGAATTACTGTGAAGAAAAGAAATTCAGCCAAAATTGTCTATTTGCAGGAAGGTGCTACTTTGGCTGTAGGTTTGTTTATCACAGGAAGATAAGTGATATTTGGGGGTTTTATTTTAAAACTCAGCTGTTTCTAATATAAAAGTATTATTAAAAATATGCTAGCTGTCAGAAATACTTGAAGTTTTTCTGTGTTCAGGGTAGTGTGTATGGTTTCTCTCCTCCATCCCGTTCATGTCATCCACTCCATATAATGTCCACCTAAAAACTCATAACAGAGATCATTCAGCAGGTTGTTTTTGTAATGAAAGAACTTTGGGTATATATGCATAATATATGCTTTTTCTGAAGATTTACTTTCCTACTTCATACGGCATTTTGGAGTTAATGTTTCTTAAAGGTTTGTGAGGAAGTTTGTTGTTATGGTGACAGCCATTTGAATTGCATAACTTTTTTTTATTTAGAACTTGATGCTTCTTGAAGACTTGCTTTCTGTGCAGAGTTCTTATTTTCAGAAAGAAACATGTTGACCCTGTGTTTCCCTGTGCCGTTGTTGAGAATAGCTGGTGGTTGAACATGTGCATGTTGAGAGCTCTAATGTTTAAGCTGTGTGCAGTGCCTGGTGAATTTTCGTACAGTCAGTTTAGGCGCTACACAGCCTGACATACTGAACTGGTATTGAAAGCAAATTCATGCTTCCTTGTTGAACTGTGTGCAAGAGTGATGCCTAGGTATGAAGTTCCAACTCTGTCAGCTATTTTGTAGTCGTGGTGACATCTGATGAAGCTGTGGCAAAGATGTAGAGAGAACAACTTCTGAAGCTGGCAGGTCAAGCCTTGCTTGGCCTTACAGGTGTATAAAGTTGACAAGGAGGATTACCTATAAAATTTTGTGAGCATGCAGAAACACTGAAAGTACTATTTTACTGATAATATCCCAAGTACAATTCCAAGGTTGATGTTGAGTATGCACTCAGAGAAGCAGCAGTAGAGGTAAAGATGTGGGTTGGGATTGTTTTTTTGTTTGTGTTTGTTTTGTCTTAGTGATGAGAGAGTGGCTAATGCTGAAGTTATGTTTTGTGCCAGACAACATACATGTGGTTGTTTTTTTTTTCTGTATAGAGAGGGGATTTGGGAATCCACAGTGAGAAGAAGTACACTGTGTTATCCTCGAATTGAACCCAGTTCTATCTCATGTCTGCCTGTGTGTATGATACACACTTACTTTAAAGCAGTGTCCTATCCTACAGGATTGTATTTACTGAGACTTAGAACAGCAAGCTTTATTTATAAAGGTGTTTCTAAATTCCTGAATTGATTATAATGATCCCTCAGTCATTCTGAAACTAGAAACAGAGAAGACTGACAGTACTGTCTTATGTCTTGATTGTGGGTATAGTCTAGCCTAGCCTTTGGAGAATGGAGTTCAAATGAATTTCACGCCAACTCCTGTAAGTAGTTTAATTTCAGCATCGAGGTTCTTTTTCCAGTTCACAACAGATCTAAGCGCTGACTTGACTGTATTTTTTTTAATTGAGGTATAGCTTGATGATATGGGATATTCTTTTTCTGCTTGTTTATGAGAGTACCTCTGGGGAGCAATACTTGGGTTGTTTGAGTCTTTTGCCCACTTAAGGACTGGTGTCATTCTGAGCTGTCTGTTTCAGATCTCTCCTGTGACCTTGTGTGGTTTAAGATGCTAGAAAATAAAATTTTGTAGGTACTTCACACTTGGTTAAGTGAATTAGATTTGGATTGTACAGCCAGTGGTTCTTACCAGCTCCAGCGTGATCCTTTTTAGCAGGTGAATTATGTCTGTCATCTCTGCAGTTCCTCGCTTCCATCAGTCTTGAGCTTGTGGATTCCCTGGCACAGGAAAAGGTAAGTCCCTTAAAAGGGAATTTTCTTTGGAATAAAAAAAAAAAAAAAAAGATTGAAACTCAGCATCACTTTTATGAGTAACTATGAGAACTCATACTGTGTCTTCAGTCTCCTAAGAATGAACTTCTTCCAGACAGCTTTCTCAGGAAGGCTACTTTCTACTATAGGTCCGTCACTGTCGTTACTACTAGTGTTACACGTGCTAAGTGATCATGTTGCGATCATAACTTGCAGAGAATGTGACCCATAAAATTTTGTCTGGATTCCAAGGTGATTGCAAAATACGGAAGAACAGTGTCCATTCCCTCTGCAGACCCAGCTTTACTGGGTCCAATGAGGGTGGTAGACAAAGAACAGGCCTCAGTAACCACAAGCATTTGTGGAAACTGATAGCAGCTGGTCCCCACCTTGGAGGGAAATAGGCTTACAGCTGCTCCTTGCTCCTGTAGAGACATGGGAATGGAGCTGCAGCTCCTACAAAGAATTGTGCATGAACAAATGAGCCAAACAGGAGCCATACTTACAGAAAGTTTTCAGAAATGGTGCTGGTGCGTATGAAGCCGTTGACCTCATTCCCTGAGGGTGGTGTTGGAATTCTTTTCATTCAAGCATAATAAGTGGCTGTTGCCTTCCCTGCCCCATTAAGACTTGGTGAAAGGAATGCTAAATGCACAGATGTTTTATCTGTGAAAACTTGAAGTGTCTCCTTTAAAGTCACGTTATACAGTTTCTTCACTACACATGATTATAAGTTCAGAAACGTACTGATTTTTAATGGCTAAAACCAGATGAAATAGTTGACTGAGATTTCTTCTTTCTGTGGCTTGAGAAGTGATCTAGGTATTTGCAGTTCTTCGGTTCTTATTCTGCAGTGAGTGGAAAAGTACAAGCAAAGACACCAGTGTCTAATTGAGCTTCCTCACCTACTCCCACTTAAGATCCTTATTTTTCATTTCCTGGCATATAAATGGGAAATATTCATTAAAAATCAGGGAAAGCATTAAGAAAATAGTGATGGATGATGAACTGAAGAATCAAGGAAGATGGATATCTGTTACGAACTATCATTAACTTGCTTTTTAGGCATTCATAATGAATGATTTGGTGTTTCTGATGCATGCAAGGTTGGAGCTCTTCTGCAGAGGATGCTGAATTTGTCTTGTCGCATTTCTGGCCTTTTTGCCTGGAAAATAAGTGTTGAATCTTAGGGTAGAAGTTCAGTGGAAATTATGGTATTGGTGCACTGTAGTTTTCATTTCTGACACTTCTGTTCTAGTAAATACGGGATTACTATAATTCTTGTTTTATTTATGGTATTTTGACTTGAAAAATTCCTCTTCACTAGTCAGTGGACGTGATGAAAGCTATGAATCTTTTTGCTTCCTGTTCATTTTATTACTTTATTTTTTTCCTGTAGTCTCTTTCTTTTACAGTCTAACATTTGAGTTGACTTATTCTCAGCTAGTAGAGAGAGCTTTATTTTCTTACCTTTCACTTATTCATTCCTAGGGTTAACATATTTACTTTTTTCCATATAGATTCTCTATAATAGAACTTTTCCCTCTATACAACCAAGACCTCTTTATCCTGTGCTGTGCCCTGCCAGCCACGCACTTTTCCCACTTTGTTATTATTCCAGAATTACTTCTTGCTTATTGAATGTGGAAGTAAAATGAAAAAGCTTACCAATGTTTGTAATACTTTTGTTTCTTTTCTTATATGGTCAAACAAAACAAACAAAATAATTAGCCCAAACAATAATAGTTGGTTGAAGAAGGTAGGAGAAGCAACAACTACTGCCTTTTTCTATATGGTTCCCAAATCCTTATTCCTTGAGAAGTGATAAAGGCTGCACTGTATTCATTCTGAGTATTTCACTCTTGGGTAGTCAGATTTAGATCCTCAAGTGCTGTGCAGCCTGTCTGCCAGCGAGATCTATTTATTTTTAAACGGAAGTTAATTGTCCTTTTTTGTTGTTGTTTTTCCACAATTCCAGGTTGTATAAAAGCAAGTTAATATTGCTGTTTAAACCAAATTGTAATCTAGACTATGAAGGTCTAGTGCTCAGAGTGCTTCCTAACTTTTCAGGAAAGGTGGAAATTTCCTTAGTTGCTCAGAAGCAAAGTCCTTCAGACACTTTTGCAGAACACTTGCTGTTTTTATATGAAGGTGAATAGCATAAGCAAAAGTAGTTTAAATTGGCCTCGTGCCAGTTCTTTTAAATTTCTGTATTAAACATTTAATCCTGTAACTGTATTTAGAGGGTTTTTGAAGTAAACTAAAACTTAGTAATTGTGATAGTTCAGAGTAGAAATACCTTTTCTAGTCATTTATGGAATAGATTATATCTGATGTGAATTTTGAATAAAACTCACTTTTAGTCCTTTAATTTTTTTCTGCTTTGAGGAGAAATCTTTGATAGTTTTAGTCTTCGTTTGTAGTATTTCTACCACTATTTGAATTATTTTCCACTGTATTTATACAAACATAATTATTTGATACACCACAGTTAATCAACATTCATAATACGATGTGCTCCCATTAGTTTTTTATTCCAATCATTATTCTGTTATACTTAATATTGGGCTTTTCAAATTTTGTAATAGCACACCAGTAATTTTATTCGTTAAGAATCCTCTTTGTTTTATGTGTATGTGTATATATTGTACATGATTTCAGGTTATCTGTTCTTGTCAACTGATATATCACTGACTTAATTCCAAAAATGTCAATTCTCTTCTAAATAGCAGCTAAAATCTTGACCAAAAAAAGAAAAAAAAAGTAAACATATGTGGACGTTGTGTCCCTGTAAGATTTTAAGAGCAACTCTAAACATTTTTGGATTAATACGATATTGTACTCAGCCTCATTCCTGTCTCTGCATTGCCTGCCTGTTGCCTTTTACTTTCAAAGCTGGTGGTACAGGTAAACACTTCAAAGATTGAGGAAGAGGATGCAGTTGAGCTCCCCTCAAAGCACTTTAGAGAGGAAGTACAGCTGACCCATCAATGAAATTCTCTAAACAGCAAGTGCTGGTAAGTGTACTAAATTAACTGGGGAAAAAAATTGTCTGTAATCTTTTAATGTTAGCAGTCCTGTAATAGGACTAAATTGTTTAGTTGAAAATGTGTGTTTGCTTTTCAAGTTGAATGGTGTTGAGTTAATCATCCTGTCTCTAATTCTTCCCTTCTCTCATCTTGGAACTACAGTTGCTCATTTCTTTCAGATAATCTGATAAATTACTTTCTGTAGACAGCTCCCTTTCTTGTCTGGCTTTATCCTTTGCAGCATATTCTCCCGTTTCTTTCACAGTAAGAATATTTCTCATTAGCTCTGCTTACCCACATTACCTTAAAGCACAGCTTTTCTAGCATGGAAGGGAGTTGTTTCATGAAGCATCCACGGAAGTTTATCTGAAAGAGTCTTAGATCCACACTTAAATCTTGCTGATTATTTGTTAACAAAACTGATTGTTACATTCAAGCCCCTTTGAATCCTTCTGTAATCATATTTATTTTGCTGAGGATGTGGGAATGTGATGTAATGGTAGCTGAGTGAATGTCAGTTCAATAAGCTGTAGTAACTGCTCTTGCCCATATGCTGAGTTTGCTGCAAATGCAAATTAAAATTCAATAGTTTTAATCTAGCTGGAATTTGCATTTGGGGCAGAATAATCACCCTTTCATTTCTTTTTACTGCTTAGCAGATAAGCACTAGCTTCTTAAGACAAGGAAACAGTTACTACAGTTAAGACAGCACAATCACATTTTGACACCACTGGTAGTATTCTGGATTTACATTTGACTGCTATAGTATCCATCTTTGATTTATGCTCTCTCATTGATTTTTACATAGGTACTGCAATAAACAATACTGTTCTTTATTAAAAGAAAAAAAAGCTCAGAAAAGTTCTTTTTAATAATCAAATGCATTTTTGAAATTTTAAAAGAAATTGTCCTAGGAAAAATTGCACAGGCATTTTCAAATGCTTTGTTTTTTGTTTCCTATTTCATTGGAGTCTGAGTTCATGACTAACTTTTTTTTTCTTAAAGATCCTATGTACATTTTCCTTAATTTTGTTGACTCCAAATATCTTCAGATGCTTAATTCTAAATACCTTCAGGTATTATATGTTCATTTTCATTGACTGAAAAGCTTTGTGGAAGTTTTGCTTAGTCCCATAATTAATGTATTCCTGAATATATGGCCCCTTTGTGCACTTCATTTTTTTCTTTTTTCTTGAGAGCTGCATGTACTGGACTTACGTGAGTAGAGCTGGAATCATAATTTCCTTTCAGTATTTTCAAACACTAATATTGATGGACTGAGTGTCTCTGTTTTAAGCAAATTACTGCTTACTTTGTTATAGACTTAGCTTACATTATGCAAAACATGGTTTCTAGATGCTACCTCTCCCTGCTGCTTCAAAGCTATTTATTGTTTTCAGTATAATTTTACTCAGTTCAGTCTTTTCTGATGTTGTCCTTCTTTGTAAAGTTCCTCCATGTTATAGTGACTAATGTAGTTATAGCAAACCTTGAGAAGCAAGCAACTTTTCTTGGACAACTCTTTATTAAACAAACAGATGTGTTGATTCCAGTAAGGACAGAAGTGAATAAGATGGTAGTATTTTGAAGGTTAGAGCTTTAAAGGGATTCCTTCTCACCAACTTGGTTTAAAACTAGAGTTTAGCCACAAGAAGGCAAAATTCAAAGAACAGAAAAAGAGAAGCTGCTGCTTGAATGTAGAGAGGCAAGGGCTGCTTCACAGTTCATTTGCTGTTTCTGTCTCAAAACATCCATACAGAAAAGCTTTTCTTTAAGATGTGGAACAATGTTATGGACAAGTGCCAATGTACATATGTTTTTTTGTTGTTGTTGTTTTTTTTGTTTTTTTTTTTTTTTCTTTTTTGTTAAGATTGTCTAAAGGGGCTGAAAACTGCAATGTACAAGTTAGAAAGATGGTGGTTCCAGCTAGTGGCACTTCTAATTAAAGAAAGAAAAAGTTTACAGCCAGGTACTGGGTTTTTTAGATTCAGAAACATAAGAGAAAAAACAAGTAGAACATTAAGTCTTGCAGCCTGAGCAAGAGTGAAAGAGGGAAGTTTGAATTATAAGGTAAGGTTGGTATGGAACATAGAAAGGCATAGATGTGAAAAATGATTGAGGATGGTGATGGAGAATAGAAGCTTGAGTGAAGCGAGGCCGGAGAAGAGGTGGCGGTGGCTGAGAGCCCTGGCGGCATAGCTGTCCGTGGTGCTGGGTGGAGACCAGAAGGTAGGAGCAGGCTGTGCACTGCTCAGAAGCAGTTGAGGAGTGCCTGACCCCATGAGCTGGGGTGAGGGGGGAGCACTGTTCTTTTCCTGTGAAAAGTTATCTTTCTGTTGGTGAGTGACAGAGAAAGTACAGAAGGTATGATTGAGGTGATCTAAAGCCTCAGTTCTCTGAGGCGGTAAGGTCAGCTGAGAACTGAGAATTTAAGGACTCTTTTTAAATTCCATTGTGACAGAGACTTGACATCTAATAGAAGCAAGTGATATCACCCTCCTGGAAAAGTTGCTGTAGTGTTTAATACCTGTTGAAGGTCTTTTGACAGCCTGATAGTTTACAAATGTGTTCAGAAAGTATTAGATAAGACAGATACGAAAAAGTGCCACTTGTCAGCATGAAGAACCACAGTATTTCTCACCAACTAGCTTGTCTTCCTGGGTTAGCACATCTGTGTGAACATAGTTAGTTGTAAATAATTTATATAGCATGGGGTGAAATTTAATGGAGCAACATTTAAAACAACTGCTCTGGCTAGGTACTTGCATGAGGGTTTTTCTGTTTTTTCTTTTTTTTCTTTTTTTTTTTTTATTTTTGCATTCTTGCATTATTTCTTGTACAATGTCTGCTGTTGTGGAATTTAAATTTTCAATGCCCTGAGGACCGTTTTTTAAGCTGAGGGCTTAGTGCTCAACAAGAAATCATTTCTGAAGTTTGAGGGATATTCTACTTGTAACTTCTGACTGTTAACCTTCAAGTCCAGTTTAGTCTTTCTTCTGTGTTCTGCTCACAAAGTTTCTCCAGTTTTGTTGTGGTTACTGAGTCTTTCTAAATAGATACTGCTTCTGTTATTTTGTTCTTAAACATGCTTAATATTTCTTTCTTTCTTATTTAATATAGTTTCCCCTGTTCTTTTTTTTTTCTTTTTTTAAAGATGCTTGTATTTTAATGTTAACTACTTTAAAACATGATCCGAAGGAAACAAATAGCCCAGATCTCAACATCTAACTGCATTTTTTGTAGAGAAATTAGGTTGTATCATTGTGAATTATCTCTTTGAGAATACTTTCCTTGGAAGTCCATAATGAAGAGATTTCATTACTTCAAGATTCACACCCTAGTGAGCTGTTGCCTTGGACATGCTCATCTTAAGTGTAGCAAGGTTGCTGGGTGTCTTGAGTCAATAACTCATACAGATACTGTCTCTCTGATGCCCTGCCCTTTGTCTCTGGTTTATTTACTTATTACACAGGTCACTTTCTATAATTTGTCTATAATGAGAGTTTTCCTCATTTACTAATATTTCTCATGTCACTTCTCTTTCTTAAGTAGCTGTATTTGCTAGTTGCTTACAATTACATTTAACATACTGTAGAGAGCAAAAATAGAAGCAATAGATCTTTTTGTGCTTTCTAGCTTTATATAATAGTTTCTGTAAACGATAGCAATATACACCTATCCTTTAAGACCTTATATCATTTGAGATCAGTGGGTTTTTTCTCACTTCCTAACAGGAACCATTTCACAAACTCATGTAGACAAACTTCTTTGTAAATAATAATTACGTGTTAGTACTAGTGAGTGGTGAAGCTCATGTAGAAATATTGTCTTGTTCTTGTTTTCTTCCTTTACATTATGTATTATCACATCAAACTTTTGTTTGTAGTTAAGTTTTTTAAAACTTTAATCTCCACTGAGGCTGAGTTTAAAATGTGATAATACCAATAAGATTGGCAGCTGAGATGCCTGTATGTTTTACATTTAAATTGGAAAAAAAAAAAAAAAAAAAAAGCAATATTAATACTTGGGGGGGAGGAGGAGGGGTGCTGAAGCACATCAAAGGCATGAAGTATTATGATATCTTTGTCGTATGTCCTCATTTTAGACAGGTAAATTGTCTTACATCAGCTTACGCATTTCCTATCAACACTGTTTAGCACTAGTCAGTATATTTTTACATTCCTTCTCTTCAGAGTTTGAGAATAGGTATTTTTCTCCTCTGTACAAAAGTTAGATTAATTTATCAGATATTTTCTTAAATTCCAAGACAAATAATAGGTATGTATCACATGCTTGTCCACAACATATTTTAAAGTTATGTGCATGTAATGCAACTACAGATTTTATATAGAGATACAGATAGAGTCATTTAAAAAAAAAAAAAGAGTATGTACATAAATCCTTAGGAAAGTCTTTTGTCTGGAAATTGAATTATTAGCAAAACATAAATCCTTTACTATTCCTTGTCTTTAAAGTACAGTAGATATCATATATAAAAATTCCAGTATCTGCTGTATTTTGGCCTAGTACCATATCTTATCAGTGTAGCAGAAAACTTAAGTGTCCATCATAGCATTGTCCTCCATACACAAGTCCTAAAGTCCTATTCTTGTGTAACTTGCTATGCCCCATTAAGCTTCAAGTGTTCTAGCATTTAGATTGCACAGATTTGGATGCATGCCTTGAGCATGCATTTCACCTAAAGTAACTGTTTGTAGCAGTGTTTCTTTTCGTTCTGATTTCCTTAGCAGAGGCTCCTACTTAAACGCATGGCAGGGGAGAAAAATCATCAAGTCAGTATTTCTTCCCAGTGTTCTAATACCTCAAACAACTATTTTACTTTGTATTTCTTCCTCTTTACAGATTGATGATAAAGTTTTTCTAGATTCTTACGTGCGCATTAGGTTTCCATGCTATAGAAATGCAACTGGGATGGAAGTGGACAGGCTGCTACTTCCATAATGACCTTGATTGACAATTGTTTTGCTTCCTGGTAGGTGGGAGCCATAACGCTTAGTGTAAGGACTCTGTTGTAGGCTGGAGGAAGAGGAAGACTGCAATAAACAGAACTAGCGGTAAGTAATAACTTCCTGCCATCTCATAAAATTCTTCAGGGGGATATGGTGGATGTTCTGGAAAAACGATTGATTATAGATGAAAGCACCCGTTTCTGAGGAAACTTCCTACATTGCTAAGAGTTAGATCATAAACTCTCAGAGTGTCAGAGTAGCAAAGAGTAGTTCCAAGTAACAGTAGTATAAAGGGCACTTTGAATCAGAGAGGCTTTGGAATACTGTGGTTTTCATCTCCATCCTGTCTTCTGATTTGGGGAAATCAGATATGGTTTTAGGAAGTGTAATGAGAATGAAAAGTTAATCCTCAGTAAAAATTGGCAAAATCAGATGGAAGAGCATGGCTTCTCTTAGTTTAAAAGACAGTTGAAAGTTATCTGCTATATTACATTTTGATGTTGCAGCCAAAGTTCTGTTTACTATGACTTGTTTCTAATATGCATTTGGGATTGCATGTTTCATTCCAAAATTCTTTTAAAATCCTAAAGATTTCTGGGTAGTGAACTGGTAAGCTTGAGGAAACTGAGGAGATACTGCTGTTCACATAATGGTATTACCAAATCCCTTAGCTCATTTGTTTGCAACCAGTGTGAGAGAAAACGATAATAGATACTTATCTTGTTCATCTGTACATAAGAAAAAGGAGTAGTGCTACTTAAATTCATTCTCCATCAACTTTTTTATGGCACAGGAGACTATGGAATAAAATGTTGGTGCTGTGTAATGAATACTGTTAGTTTTATGTCCAGCATTGGCTCTAATGATAGTTTTCAGTTTTTATTTTCAATGGAAAGTATATGACTTGTTACTGTACCAGAGCCAACACAGACACACACACAAAATCGCTTAAAAACCTTCTGGAGCCATTATGATCGTGACTTTCTGTGTTAAAGTTGCCCCAGCTCCTTTACACCTTTCATGAGGTACTGGAAGTGGAAGTTACAGTACTTTATTATTTTAATGGAAAAATTGTTCATAGGTACTTGTGTAAACCTATAAAAATGTTTTGCAAGTGTAATCACAAAAGTGGGTTTCAAAACATTCATTCATCTAATGGTTACCATTGTTCTGACTAGCAATAAATTGAGGTAAATTCGCATAATCATATGAAAATCTCCAAGAGGCCATAAACAGTTGGCAAGATACTCTATGTTGACAAGGAAGTTTGCTTAGAAAGGAGATTTTATTTATTTATTTTTTTTAACTTTGCTACAGTTTGCATGATAATCAAAGACTTTCTGAAGAAAGGTATACAGATGCATTAAATGCATTTATTTTAGGGCCTTGGGCATCAAGGATAAATGGTTCCTTTTTACAAGGTTAAAAAACAAAAAAGAATTGTTATGAAAATAAACTAGTATCCCTTTTCTCTTTGAAGAGTACTTGGTCAAGTACCAGAAATACTGAAGGATGAGAGATTCTTGCCTTGTAAGCATGAATATAAATTAATCTTGTAACCTTCGCTCATGTCAAACTCTTCCTTGACCCTTATTTAAATAAAGTATTACCTTCATAATGATTTTTTTATAAAAAACAATTAATTCAGAATTTAAAGCTTCCCTTGTTTTTATTCCTTTTTAATGATTGATCAGACTTTATTTGTTACAACTATACAGAAATGAAGTATAGTTTAGTAGATCAGCTACTGAAGTCGTAGAAAGTTATTACATCAAATTCACCACAAGTGTAGCAACCACCTTTTAAAAAACAAAAATAATAATCATAATAAAACCAAAAGAATTTTTATCTGCAGTTTGGTAAAGTTTAGAGGGTGTTCATGGGGCTATTTCCTCGCTTTGGCAACAGGAGATTTTCCCTCTCAATGTATGGATTTGATGAATAACTTACATGTGGAATGACCCTGGTGGGGATGTTCAAAAGTCTTTAAATAAATAAATAATATATGATTATGATATAATATGGAGCTCCATAGTTACTGATACTCCATTTATGTGAGTAAGGAAAATAATAAAGCCACTAGACTAATAATTTAGAGCTTTTAGGTGGCTATAGCTCATGATAGTTGTTGCAAATTGATAATAGACTTAAAAAAAAAAAAAAAAAAAAAAAAAAAAAAAAACCCTCCAAAACCAGAAATTGTTTTAGGTCTATATTATGCTGAGAGTGAGAGGAAACAAAGACAACTGGTCAGTAGTTAAAAGCTTCCAGCATCGAGGATGAACAGATTTTTGGAAAATGCACTATTGAACGGTGAGTAATACACAATGAAAAGTAGTAATGCAATTTGAAAGAAAAAGAAGTGATCAGCTGTGCAGCCAACTTGATAAGAAAACAGAAATGGTTACTGTTACTTGTATGTTGAGCTGAAAGAACAGTTTGTTCAAGTGAAATATGGCACCTAACCAAAAGGATTGTTTAGAGTTAAGAAGTAAATGAAGTAATAGATTTTAAAATGTAATAGCTCTGGGCAGTTTTCCAGAAAGTCAGATTCAGTATTTGACCACCATTCCAATGGAGAATTTTTTCCTCAGATCTAATTGGGACATCTCATGCTGCAGCTTTCCATCCCACTGGGCTCCTATCAGTAAAGCCTGGTATGCCCTTCACACTGCTGCCACCTATCCTGCAGTTGAAGTCACAAGTGAGACTCACTTTGGCTGTCTTGTGGGAGAAGAACAACACTATTTCAGTTGGCTTCTCGCTATATGCCTCAGACCCAGTTCACCTTGGTTCCTCTAGGAGTTGCTGTAGTGCCTTAGTACATGAGGATTCCCAGGTTGTAATTCAAGCATAATATCCAAGTTGTAGAGGGAGAGGAAAAATAATTTTTTTTTTATCCTGTTGCCACAGGGCTACCCTGCATGTGCAAGCTATTGTCAAACAATGCTCACCAGGTTGTTTTGTGCAAAGCTACTTTTTCTAAGCAGCTAGCCCCAGCTTGTTGCTTGGAGTTACTTCATTCCCACAGCAGCATTGTTAAATTCACGTATTTTTTTTTAGCCCATAACAATACTTCTGAAAGATAGTCCTCCCCTCCAGTTTATCAATCACTCCTCCCAAATTGATGTCAACTGCAGACTTGCTGAAAGTGTGTTCTGTCCCATTGTTCTGCTCACACAGAAGCAAAATTACTTCTGACAGGTTCTTGACAATGCCATGCAAAGTATTGATATGTATGCTAATAATCATATACAGAAATCAGAGTTGAACTCACCCAACTGGTGAGGGAGCTCTCTGTCTATGCAGCTCTCCTTCTCAAGAAGCAGCATAGATCCAAGAGATGCTCTCTCTTTGGCATCTGGTCTTTATATGAGCCTGGGGTGGCTGCACCCTGGGTCCACTGTTCTTGTCACATGGGGACTACGGGTGCAAACAGTTTGCCAGTGCTCCCTAGGCCAACCACACCCTCCACCAGGTGCTCAATCACCAAGCCCTGCTTGTTCCCCTGTACCCATCGTCCTGCTTCAGGAGAATGCTAAGTACATCAGTTTTTATGTATGTGGTTGAGCATGTCTAGTAATGAGTCATTCTCTGAATCTGTGACATCAGTACTTTGAGGCCTAGCAGATGGTAGTTCAGTCACCTTCCAGTTTATTTCTCATATTTGGCTGCAAAGAAGTTATGTGGTTTTTATGTCAAAAATTTTGTTAAAGTGAATGTAAATGATACTGCTCTTTGTCTACAAAACCAATCATTTAACTGTAGAAGCAGTTCGGCATAATTTGATTAGCGGTTGTTGTTCCCAGTCACTATATTCATGTACCTTCTACAAGTACCTGCTCCTTATTTTTCTTGTTGATTCTGACTCCTTGACTTTCTTGAAGATAGGTATGCCATTTGCCTCTTTCTAGTTTATGTAATAGCCTTCAATAATTGGAATGGAGTTTCAGAAATGATGGGAAGGGTCTCCCAGGAATACTGACCAGTTCCTTCAGTATGTTCAGATATATCCTCTATGCACTCCCATGGGCTTATGTAAGCACAGTTTGCTCTTACCTGTCTCTACCTCTGTCATTCTCTACTCTGAATTATTCCTTCTTCTGCCTGAGTACATGGTGGCAGAGACCCATGCTGAGGCAAAGAAGAAAGAGTATTATCAACCTTCCCATGAGTAATTGTATCTAGGTCCTCCATTCACTGGGTAGCGTGCTATCACTTTCTTTAATCTTCTTTTTGCTGCCAGCAGAGCCTACAGAAATACTCGTTGCTTTCATTTCCATCATCAGTTTCAAATGCAGCCAAACTTTGCTTTCCTAACTTGCATCCCTGTGTGCGTAGGCAGTATCTTCCTATTTCTCTGAAGTAGCTGAACTCCACACATATACACAGTATTTATAATCTGAAGCCAGAAATTTCACATTCAGGACACATGAGGAAAAGTTTGGGTTTATTTGAGCTGTTCAGAGGTTTGGGATACTGTATACTGCATGTTCTATGTTGTATACTGTATATTTTTCAGAGTAAGAAAAAACTTGACACTTTTTACAAGGGCAACAGATTTTAAGAAATACTTTTTTTCAGCAGTGGTGTATATTTTGGATGCACCTGAAGCAGTAGAGTGCTTTTCTAAAAACCAGTACTACAAGCTTAATGGAAAGCATTGCTGTGTGTACTTGTTTCCAAGATATTAAGTGACATGTTTTTTCTTTGATTAAAATATTTAGAAAAAATTGAAATACAGATAAAAACTTTAGAATACTAGCGTTTGATGAAGATTATTTGTAAAAACCTAAGATACACCTGAGAAATTGAGCATTATTCACAAGTAACTCTGCTATTTTGGGTTGCTTGTTTGTGATAAGGAGAAATCAGTTTTATTTCAACTATGAAAAGATCCACATGAAGAAAATGATGATAATTGTCTGTAACTAAGTCTATTTTTATGCTTTGATAGTAAATTTAAACCTTCAGAAAAATTTAATATAAAATGTTTTGGGCAGAACATGTGCTGTACATGGCAAGCAAAAGATCTACCCTGTGAATCTGTGTCTGGATCTGTGACTGATAACCACTGCTGTACAAAGGAGCCTTTCCCACTTTCCGTTCCTCAGCAGAGGGTGCTGATCAGAAGCATCTCTGTGAACCTTCTTCTGTGGAGATTTCCCTCCTTACCTGTTGAAGAAAGGTTTTTGGTGATTTGTAGTCGCTCTGCCCTTTGATTCTGCACTGACTCAGTGTTACATCTGTATCCTCCTTATTTGTTTTGTTGGCTGTAATTTACTGCAGTGTCACATACTTTCATACGTATGTAGGCAGTGGGAACTGTATAGGTAGTTCATGTGTTATGTAGTATTAAAAGATACAGAAAGGAATGAGTGGCAGGAATGTTGAGTTTCTATTTTCTAGCCTTGGTGTTTTCATAATGTTATCAAATATTCACACTGTACTTGAGAAATACTTCAAGAATTTATAAGTGTGCTTTAAGCAAGTGTTAATGTAATAAAGCAGCATTTTAGATGCACTTGAAGCTGAAATACACACGTGTTTTGAAGAGCAGCATGACTATAATCAAGAGCAGTATTAAAATCTATAATATTGAATGTAGGAGTAGGTTGGGCTATTGCATCATGTGCAACTGGTTTTGTTGTTTCAGTTTTTTGGAGGTGGTAATAACTAGCAAATATATTAAAGCTCCCACGTGATTATGAATTGAGTAACTGTACAAAAAGTATTTTATGTGCATCCAGAGAAATTAGAAATTTGTAACAAGCTCTTCTGTTTTTTTGTTTTGGTTTTGGTTTTTTTGTCCATACTGTTTATATTTTAGGAGAGGGCAAATGAGAAAATTGAAATAACTATTAGGAAATTGTTTAACGAATAACATAATAAATAAAATCTATTGGGACATGGATGCAAGGGTCATACTGTAATTTGATCGTTTGATGAGCTGTTTAAATTGCCTTTGCATATTGGAGGAGGAATAAGGAATATTTCCTGAAGCTCTGTGGAGAATCATCTTTTTCACCTTATTTTCTTTACTAGTTCTTCTTAATTCAAACATGTATCACTTGTATCTGAGATTTTACACGTGGAGGTTTTAGGTCTAGTATCATAATTGTTGAAACTTCGTCTTACTCTTTTTTGTAATTAATCTTGTAGTAATTTCTGTGCCATATAAATATATGCAGATTTCTGTAATTTCATAACTCCATGTATTTTTAGGTGTTTTTAAAACAGGGATATTTATATTTAACTATCATATTGTTTAGGATGAAAAGCTATCTCTTCAAATCATTTTACACAGACTGTAACGTAGTCTGACCCAGTACTAACTTAAAGTGAAAGAACATCCTGGGAACTACATAATTCAGGGAAATTTGGCACTTTGTTTTCACTGTCACCTTAAAATTTCATTTTTCATGTGATATTTGTTAATTATAAATTCTTACTTCTGTACTTTCTTAATAGGAGTTCTTAAAGAGTTTTCCTGAGTCAGAGTAAACATTACCAAATCCCTGTTTAGACCCTGGGAAAATCTTTTAATTTTTCTCACATCTGTGGCTTGTCTGTTGACCCATTCTCTACTTTCTACGAGTCTCCAGTGCATTAGGATCCTGTGTTACTGTGTCTCTACTTGCATTCCATGTTTTCCTGGATCACAGCAGCTTCCCCTGTCTTGGTACAGTTAGCTACTTCCAGAGGAAGGAGCACTTTTCCTTTCTTTCATAAAACCTCACTTCAAAGAATCCAAAAGGCTGTGGACAAAGTAAATGAACAATATTCCGGATAACTACTGATCCACGCTGATGTGTACTTACCCGAAGAATAGCATACTCAGTAAGGGGTGCTAGAAATATGGCCATGAGTACATGACGTGGCTGTGGGGATCACGTGCATGTGCATTGAAATACCTGATGTGAGTGTAGCTGGCTTAGTGAGCACATGATAGGTTAATCTGTGGTGTATCTGCCTTCTCTGTGATGTGAGTATCTGGGAAATTGGCAGGAAAACTCCCCAACAACCAGTGGTCTGCCTTTCATTACTGTGGTAGCCCCACAGCACTTTAAGTTACTTTGTGGTGAACCATAGGAAGTCTGCTTGAGACTGTCACCAGCTCCTGTTCTCAGTGCTGGTAGAGCTCCAGCACTGGGAGGGGGCAGAACTGCTAAGGCCAATGCAAAAAGGAAGAAGAAAAGTAAATGTAAAAATTGAGTATTTAAATGAAAACACAGCTTTTTGCATTGTGATTTTTCTGTAAAGCTTAGTAAATAGCTGCCCATTCCAAATACTGTGTTTGCTGTAATTTGTGGAAGAAATTTTTCCTTCAAAAGAAATCTTCAGCAAAAACTTCAGGTTTTTCTTCTGGCAGTTAAACACAAGACACACCAGCGTGTGCCAGTGCCTTCCATGCTGAGGTTTTCCTTTCACTTTCACAGCCAACCATTCTGGTTTCCCTCCCTGTTATCAATCATACTGTCAAAAGGCATTACTTACAGTTGCTTTAGCTGACATGTCAATTTTTGTTGAAATTTATCTAGACAAGAATAATGAATTTTGGAAAGTAAGAATTTAAATATATAATCAACATAATCATATCTTGCAATTGTATGCTCATGAATAGCTTTTCCACTTTATTTCATCTGCTCTATGTACTAAAAATTGATATTTATTCTTTGTTGTGAGGTACACTAATCAAACACAGCAGTGAAATAGTTACATCAGTGGATTTAAATAAACTGGTATTGTTTGTTATTATTTTTTGTTGAGGAGGGAAATTATAACGTGTGCCAGGCTGATTGGTTTAAATTGTGCTAGAGGTTATACTAATACAAAACAAAATTATGTTTCTGTCTAACATACACAGAAAGTAATTGATGGATACCAACAAATATGTAAGGACAAAGTATCAGTGAGTAGTTGACTATCATGGAGATTAGCATTGGAGGTGTGGTATTGACAGTATCCTTGGTGCTTTATAAGGAACTTAATAGGGTTTAGGCAGTGCCAGCATGGGACAGTCTAGTAATCTAAGGATAGCGGCTGCGTTTCAATTTGGAGAGAGTCTTAAAAGTCCATTTGTCTTCGGCCTTGCTATTCATTTTTTTTTACTTTCTTTGTTTTTCTTTAGGTTATATTTACAGTAGGACAGAATTAATATATCTGGATGATTGTTATGCTTCTTGAGTATATGCTAATTGATTATTAACTAGTGATCATATCAGTTTGAGGCATAGGCTGCTTTTCCAGAGCACAGTATGTAATTCCTATTTCTATCAAGCATTTAACGCACACTCCATTTGTTTAACTTTTTTTCTTTTTTAATTTTTCTATATCCATAGATATATCTGTATCTCTTCGCTACCATGAGTACATTTCAGGGAAATTAAGATCAAATGATGCTTTTACAGAGCTCTCCCATTTTGTGTGTTCATGAACCTTACTAATAACTTGCTTGTGCTCTTAAGAAAAATAATTCCAGATTTGCTAGGATTTTTATTTTTAGCAAATCTAGAAGATTTCTAACTTAAAAGGCAATCACAGTGTGTTCAGTATATGAAGAGATGTCTTAGTGATTATTTTTAATACAGTTCTGTGAGAGGAGAAAAGATTTCTGTAAATAAGATGGACATGTGGACATGTGAATTTGAGATGTAACAGAATTCGAAAGATAAAGCTTAGAAAAGAATCTAATTGATGTTAAGTTTGCTTAAGCTGCAATTTTTCTGCCACTTGCAGTTTCAATATCAAGATTTGAGTGTATTTCTAGGAAGATTCTTGAGCTTAATTGAGAAAGTCATGAAATTTTTGTGTGTGCTGTGCAGATTAGATTGCATAATACTCTTTTTTCTTCTTGGTATTAAGATAGTTTAGTGAAACATGTATGAAATACGTGGAGGTTTATTTGAATGGAGTTTAAAAGGATGTAATATTGTATGCCTTTGACAGGGTCCTGCATTACATTTTTATCTCTTAAGTTGGAGAGATGTGGACTTGAAGAAAGAATTATTTGATGGAAAAATAATTGGTTGGATGATTGCAGCGAGAGGGTTGTGGTCAGTAGCTCTATGTCCTGTCAGAGGCCAGTCACAGATGGTGTCTCCCAGGGGTCCAGCTTTGGACTGGTGCTCTTTAACATCTTTTCTCAGTGATATAGAAAGTGGGATCAAGTGTACACTCCGCAAGATTGCAGATGACACCAAACTGAGTGGTGTATTTGATAATATAAAAGACAGGGTTACCATCTAGAGGGATCTGGACAGGCTTGAAAAGTGGGCATAGGAGAACCTAATGAGGTTCAATGAGGCCAAGTGCAAGTTGTTTCACTTGGGTTGGGTCAATCCCAGAAATGTGTATAGACTGGAAGAAATCTTTGAGAACAGCCCTGCAGAGAAGGACTTTGGATTCTGGTTGATGAAAACCTGGACATGAATAAAAATAGATGATCTTGAAGTTCTCTTCCAACTCGAGCCATTCTATGATTCTATAGTATGTACATGAACTACATTGCAATCAAATCATCAGGAACATCATGGGCTCACCACTAGGGGAAATCATGCTTGGCCAAATGGATAATCTTCAATGATGAAATGACTGGCTTAGAAGATAAACATGGCACTGAATATCATTTATCTTGACTTCAGTAATGCTTTTGACGCTATCTGCACTAAGATCCCTATGGCAAAGCTGATGATGTGGTAGGTGAGCAGGTGGATTGAAACTGAATGGTTGAGCACGGAGAATGAAGATTAGTGCCACAAGGCCTACTGGCTGGTAATTCCTGTGAAGAAAGACTGAGAGTAATGAGACCGTGCAGCTTGGAGAAGAGGAGGCACAAGAGGAATCTTACCAATATGTGTATTTTATTATACATAAGTAAAACTCTAGATCTTGAGTCCTTAAAGCTTGAAATTGAAACTTCTTTACTTCTGTCTTCCTGATTTGAACAAAGGTATATCACTAGTCAGCCTTTGAATGGAAGCTGTATGCTACAAATAAAAATATTTGCTCGTACAGTGATATATTAGGAGTGCACCCCCCCGCCTTAGATAGAAAACTATTGACTTTGTTTTACAAAAGGTTTATTTCCTTATTTATACAACAACAACAACAAAAAGCCTGCTTGAAATAAAGATACTGAATTTTATTCCCTCTTCCGCAATAATGAACTTCCATGTAAGTGATTAATATGATGGGTGATAGCTGTTGCTCGACTCAAATGGAAGTAGTGTTTACTATAGGAGAAATTTTTACAGGATGTGGTTATAATGGCATGTAAGAAAGGAAGGCATTGCCTGGATTGTGCCGTTCTCTCCTTTGAGCATAGAGTAATCATTGTTGTCAGTCCTACTTTATTTTAAAAGTCTTGAGTATTTTGCTTCTTTATAGAGAAATTTGGACTAATAGAAACAGTATCCAATTGTAATAATTGTGTATCTAATATTTGAATTCTTTTTTTCTTATGCTTCTGTGTCATAAACTGGAAGGGCTCCATTAGATAAAGTTAGTAGTGCACTATGCATTTTGCACAAAATGATAGTTGTAACAGTGATGTTATGATATCACGATTGGAGTGAAACTACTGTTTTCTGAAACAGTTTAAAGATGTTTTTGAGTGGTTATTATAAGCTTCCACCCACTACCCTCCACTAGTAGGAAAGAATAAATAAATTATTATTAAGCCTTGCAGTGTGGCTTTATCTTCTACTATTTTAATTTGTAAGAAATTTTTTCTTTGTGATATCTCTCAGCTCACATACAATATTCACTAGCATATGCTCTCTATTAATACTTTTACACTTTTCATTTCAAAGTCTGATTGTGAACCATCACTGCCTTGTTTCAAAACCACCAAATAAATAACCATGAAGTGCTGTTTGAAGAAACACAGCAGTTAACATTTTATTATTAAAACAAAATACTTGAAAATGAAGATTAAAGCTTTTGATTTTAATCTCTGTATCTATTTACATATTGGGGCAGAAAAAAGTTGAACAAATGTTGGCATCCAAAATTCATTTTATTATTTGGCAGACAAATATGAAATTGAGGTAAGAGATGTTATTTATTTATTTTAATTCCGCTTGAGGGGTTTTGTACCTCTCTTCTCACTGCTTTCCATGAATACCCTTGTTTGCTTCAGCAATCTTTTGTGTTTTTCTCCTTCACTGGAAATACTATAGAATTTATCGTTTTGACAGCATGAAAATCCCAACTTGCACAGTAGACTAAGCCTTAATTTTCTCTTTATATCACAGTGGAAGCTTTAAATGTATAAAGATGAAAGATACTGCAGAGCTTTTTAGACTGATCTCCATTACCCCATGTAGTGCTTAATCCTTTAATTCATGAAGCTAATTGAAAGCTAGAAAAATCTTGCAAAATCTTAGTATTTCTATTTTTAAAAATGCTTTTCATATCACACTAGCTTGACAAAAACATTTCTAACTGTCCTTCCTAAAGCTTTGTTGAAGGATAGGTGTGAATGGAGTTGAGCTCACTTTTTTCACTTGCTGTTCAGTTAGCTTTAGCACATATAGATAGTCATCATCTGCCACTTGTCTATGTTATGATATGTAGAGAATGATAAAGCTGCTGCTTCATCTAATTAGGGCAATGAGTTTCTGCTAAAGGCCTTCACAGAGTACCTTTGTAGATAGAAGAGTCTTAAAAAGCTCAAAGCTGACCCTTCAAGCAGCAGTAGAAACTGCTTGAACCATCTGACAATTATGCTGAGTGATTACAGTCTGGAGAGTTTCTTCACTATGTTAAATGGCTCCGGCTCCTCTCCTGCCTTCTCCCCCTGCCTTCAGCTGTCTGTTCAGATTAAACTTCTGGCCCCTCTGCCAGCAGCTCTTCTATGTTGCTTCTTTTACCTTCTTTCTCAGTTATGGTACTACAAAGTAATAATTACAGCTATATGCTTTTTCCCTACTTCTAGAAAACTGTCTTTTTCACAGCAAAGTGTATGTATGGTGTCTAGCAACAGTGCAACTTAGTCTTAGTGTAGTTCTCAGCATATAAATGTAGATTTGGTATTGAAATTACTCACAGTATTGGAAAAACTAAGCAACAATCTTTTCTTTCTGGAGTATTTTGTCTTTTCATCTCAGTCTGTTTTCCCATATCTCCTTCCTCTGGAAAGACTGAACAAACTGCATGTTTGTTGCATGTGTAATATTTGTTATCTGCATTTTTCTCAAATCTAGAATAATATTTTAACTAATTCCCATTTTATACTGTAACGGAGTGCTGCCTTATAGGGTAAAACAGTTCTGCTCTTTGAATGGGCCGAAGATTTTATTGGATTTTTTTAAATAGGTCAGTTTATGGTGGGTGGAACTCTTATACATTCTGCCTTTCGTTTAAGTGTCAGAAGTATGGAGTCATTGCATTGCAGTGACTGGGGCAGGGAGAGGCAAGGCTGGCCGGAGTTATCCAGGCCACTAAAGTTTCAAAATGCCCTTGCATTTATCCAGCCCTGTCCATTGGTTTATGTCAGCCTGGAGAAATTGTGTTTGTAGGTCTGATGCTTCAGCTGGAAGCCTGAAGTTGAATGCATCTAGGCAATAAAATTTGGAGTCTCCTTACTAGTTCCTGGTCATCATTATATGGGCTTGTGTTTTGTTTTCTGTTTTTGACTGTGTCTTTAGTGGTACCTGCACTAGACAAAGAAAGATGCCTAGATATGTATAATCAGCAGCTATCTATATAACGGTTGCTTACTATTTAAAAGAGGCAAAACAGTATTGAATTAAAGAAATAAAAATAAAAGCTCTGCTTTTCTGTCTTAGCAAATCACCAGTAAATGGCAATAATCAAATACTATCGTTGTTCTCTTTCTTCTTGTCCCTCTCCTTATTTGAGCTTTTTGTATTTCAAACTGCTGTAATTTCACTGGAATTGGCAACAAATTTACACAAGATTATTTAAACTTAAAAACTAAAATATAACAAATTGTCAGCTTGTTTTCTGCCTCAAAGAAATTTCAATATTGCTTTTCATCTTGAATTCCCTTAAAGAAATACGATTTGGTATTGCTGAAATGTGGTGTTTTTTCCCCTTAATTGGGGTAATGCTGAGAATTCCAGGTTAAAGGGCTTGGTTGTTCAGTTATGAGCAACCAAGGTATGATTTCAAAGGAAAATAGTAAATAGCATTAATTACATTTCAGCATTAGAAATCACAACCAAATCAGAGCCTTGATGCTATCATGTTTTTGTCTCTCAACACAATGTACTTACTGTTCGAAAACTCTGGGAAGTCTCCATGATGCTTGTGGTTGTTTTCTAAACAAAACTGCAGACAGGCACATCTGAAATATGCTTAGAATTGTGAGATGAAGAACAGTCTGCTGAATGGGGTTTCAGGGCTATTGATTGGGTGGACGCATTAAAAAACAGGCTTAAAAAGGCTGTCTTTTGAATGAAATAGGCTACCGCTTCTTTAAAAAAAAAATCCCTTGGTTACAATTATAATAACATAAGTTGTTTCCAAAACGTGAATAATACTCTGCTACCAAAATAAAGCAACTTAAGTGAGCTATACAGGCCTGGAAAAAGCGTAGGGATTCTGTAAAAGGTGACTCTGTAGAGTACTACATCGGTCTTTGAGAATATGCAGCAGATGCATATAATACTGAGAACAGTGATGGGGAAAAAGCAAATAACTAAAGGTGTAAAGGGAGAAAAGGAATACAGCTCTCCAAATGAATAGATTAATGCACCAAGGAGACAAAATAATGAGAAAATGAACATAATCAAGTAAATGGTGAAAAAAATCTATCTCAGTAGTGCTCAGTGCTAAATTAAAATAAATCTGATAAATTACAGTGAAGGAAAAATTCCTGGAAAGTTCCTGAAGAATATATGTATATATAAACATGTACATACAGAAAAATTCATCTTCCTCAAAACAAGAGAAACAGGTGAAACTTTAGAGAAGTTGAAATGAGCCTATTGAAATAAATTCTGAATCTGAACTATTTCTTGATGGTGACAGTATTTCATGTTCACCCTTTATGACAAAAATATGAGTAAATGTTATATAGACTTACACTCTGGCACTTCAGAAAGACTCCATCTAGGCTAATCTGTGTTATATCCCTGGTTTCCTGCCTTACAGTTGTAACTGTCACTTTATAAGGATAGTTGTTTTTCTGAAATAGATTAGAGGTTGTACAGTTGTAAATCCCTTTATTTTGTCTCCCGTTTCATTTGTATTTTACAACTTCCTATCTGTTGGATCAGAGAGATAATTAAGTAATTTCAGATTAATTTGTTTCATAACTGAAACTGCATTCCAAGGATTCTGTAATTGCAAAAACTATTCATGCAAAAATGCCTTTGTTAATTTTAAATAGCTCTATAAAAATGACACCTCATTTATTTTTTAACTGTAGTCTTTAAATAAAGAAGTCATCTGTTTTCAATATCATTAATTAATATATGATGTTATTTATTGTCAAATACGTTTGGAATTTTTTTAATCTAGTAATTTACAATATAGAATTTAGAATTTAATTAAAATGTTTTTATCCAGTTGTCTCTTTTTTTTTTTTTTTATGGAGGAAAATACACTCACTGAATATGTTTAATAGTCATTGATGATTGATCTATTGTAGATTTATGCTACTACACAGAAAAAAAATAGATTAGTAGTTGAGTTTTTTGTGTTTAAACCAAATGATACATGCAAACTTTTATGTTCCTTGTCATAGAATTTAGACAGCTAGTTTCATGTATCTTTGTCTTTATGTTAATAGTTCTCAAGGGACATATTAAGATAGCATGACATAATGGATGTCACTTAGTTTTGCTATTTAATCCTTTAGTTTTCTTCCGATGTAACTGAAGCTTAGAAAACTGGGGCAAGTCTTCATGTAGACGAACATAACTTGACTTTTCCCTCCCATGTCCTGTCTTTTCAGACATCACATCTGTTGTTTTATTTTGGTTTTGTCTTAGAAAGCATAACTATTTACATAGATATTGTTTTTCTGTAGGTTGACGTGGATGTGGAAAAGTTAGTTCATATAATATTAATTTAACATTCTTATTGTATGTTCTAGTTCATTTGTGTCAGTTGTTCACAAGATGGGTTCTAATTTAAACTAAATTCCTTATATAACTGTTTATAGTTGAAACATTTCCAGATATTTACTGGGGATAAAATCATCCATTTTATTAAAAACAAACTAGATGACAGTTTCCAGGCAGGGAAATTAATTCTATTTCCTTTAAAGTTGCAAATGATTTCTTAGGTCAAACTCAATAGATTCTAAATTTTATCTCAGCTTCCTTAAGTTTAATTTTGCTTCTTCTTTTGTATTGTTTTTTTTTGTTTGTTTGTTTTGTAGGTGTTCTCCCCTTTCTACTTTCCTGGTTGCACTGTGGGACTTCTCCCACTCTGCTGCTGATGCCCCAGATGAACTCCTTGGGGGAGGAGCAGCCTCAACAGTTTTGAGGGTGAGTAGAGGGCAATGGGACAGAGGCTGGGACAGTAGTGCCTCTTCTCCTACCTACTACTCTTTTCTTCTTCCCAGGAAGCATGTGAATTTTCCTCAAGTTTTGGCCATCAATATTTGTATTTCCTTCCAGATTACAGGCACGATAGTGGTCTTTTGACACACATTTTCATCTGGGGAAAATCTGTATTAACCTTCCAACTACATGTTTATCAGACCTTTCTGCATCTCCTCATCTAACAATTAACTGCTTCCTCGTTCTTGAACTGAGAAAGAAGCAACCATTCTCATGTGCCTCTCAGTCTCTGGTTCCTTCCTTCTTTCAGCAATTTTGGTCACAAGCCTAAAAAAACCACCAAGTGTTCTAGGTTGTAGCGTGAATATATTCTTGTGCTTGCTTTGTTTTCTTCTCTTGGTGAATCTGGCTCAGATGAAGTCCTGCTTTGTTAGTAGAAATTGGTGTAGAGGTGCAGGATTTAAGAGTGGGAAAGAACAAATAAAACCTTATAGCTTTTATCTTTTTTAAAATGCCATGCTCTTTTGCGGTCTGTAGGGCTCCTCTTAACTTGTACATTTTTGGAAATAGCTGAAAAAATCATAGGTTCAAAACAGTCCATTTGGTTTTCCTTCAGAAGACCAGTTTCTTCTGTCTGAAGGAGTATAATGTGCAGGTTTTCTTTTTGAAAGTGGTGCTTGAATTCAGCAAGTTAGACAAACTTTTTCAAGTAAACAGGTTTTCTCTTTCCTAAAATGGTGGAATTGAAAGTCACTATCACAACAAGTGTTTGGTTTCCTAGTAGCTCCTCTTAGGATTTGCATAACGTTGTCTTTGAAATAAATCACTGCAGTTAAAAAGCTATATAGCAGCAGCTAGTGCTAAAGGAGTTTCTGAGAGGTTCTCACATACTCATGATTTAGCAATAGTAATTTGTTAATGTTAAAATGATCGGTAACTGGATCCTTGAGTTTGTGGACCATTCATTGTTGTTCCTTAGTGTCTTTCATCATTATTTAAAGTATAGCACCTCATATAGACAAATAAGTGTGTGCAAGCAAAGCAGAACAATGGAAGTCTTCTGAAGTAAACATGCTATGCAATAGAAAATGCTTCCAGGGTTTCTGTGTGTTATAAGTATTTCTTTTTACTTTATACTAAGATTTAGTCTTCTATTCTTGAGTGGTTTATTCAAACTTCCTGTAATCAGTTGTTTGGAAGCCTGATGTACAGATGCTACAGATAAAGCTATAGTCAGTTTAACTGGACTTAGTGAATCCTTTCTTAGAGCAGTGTAAGTGAAGTTATGTTAAATTCAGATTAAAAACAAATGCATTCCTTATGAAAAGAGATTAGCCTTATTCATGCAAACTTGGAGCTTTTTCATTTCCAATTTCAACTGTTTTCAAAACTTAGAAATTACTTCTTGAATTTCTTGAGGCATTTTAGGCCTCATGTTACTTTGTCTCTTTATCTATCCTTACTTTCACTTTACATCTTGTTAGCAGTTACTTTATATTTAATTTTGACATGAAAATACTTCAAGAAGAATGTTTAATGTGTTGTTTAGATTGATGTATCATCCAGTGTTATATAATCACAGCAGTAGTATGTGTATTTTTTAGAAGATATGATAGGCTGAAAAGAAAAATCAATTATTGATGCCAGTAAGGGTTCCAAATCATAACAGATAATATTTGAGCATGCTTTTGTCTTTTTTTGTTGTTGTGAATATTCTCTGCATAAAGCTGTAATTTTTGTTTTAGTTTTATCAGCAGCTAGTGGTGTCGTTCATTACATTGTAAGTGGTGATGCACACCCTCTGATTAACATTTGTATATTTTTGTTCTTGTTTTATGTGTCTTTGCATCAAAACAGTCTCTTGATACACAGGAGAAACAATATTATCTGCATTCAGATGATATTTTGCCATCATTTTCATTTGTTATTTGGTTCGTACGTGTAACAACTTGTCCCTCTCTGTATACTTGATCTGTCATTAAGGCAGAGACCTCCATTAGTTTGACAATAATACATACCAGCTTGAAATAGGTGGTAATTAAATATAGTGTCTTAGTCTGTTTTGTAGATGTTATTAAGCCCTGGTACTCATATAAGCACTGTTGCACTGATAATGGATTCTGGGGAGCTGAATTATATTTTAGATGGATAGAAGATCTGAGAGGAAGAATGTCCATGTCTCTTGTAACTGACTAAGTCAATGCACACAGACCACATCCTCATGACTTAGATATTTCATGTTCATGAAAGAAACCCTCTCCACGTTAAGTGTGTGTTGCAGAATGTTGCTTTTACTCTGTGATAAAGTCTTTGCAGCAAAATATTATATAAACGAGTATACATAAATAAAGTTAAATATTACATTTCTTACAAATGTAAATTGAAAATGTTTTTCACTGTTGGGCTGGAGACTGAAAATGCTGTGAGTTACCTTGAATGCAGAAGATTTTTGGTGCAGTGGAGTGTTTGCTATCTTTGTGCAACAAGAGAGATTAGATGCTTGAATTTGCATGGCTCCCCTCCTATGACAGCAGCCACCCTTGCTGCAGGGAAATAGATTATGGCTAGGTAGCCAAAACTCTTTGTGCTTGCTTTCTCCCTAAGCTAGGCTGTTACACACCTGATAGTAAATTTTGTTTGTAGCAGAAGTTCTACCTTTGTGGTCAGTTCTAATTGTGGGCAGAGTTGTATTGGTCTTTTCAGTTGCTTAATAAAGTAGTGTCATGGACTGTTCAACATTCCAGTAACTTCTGCATATTTTGTAATAGCCACCTGCAAAATAGCAGCAAAACTTGGTTTGGGTAGTTTCTCTCCTGTACATTCTTTTATGGACAAAGTGGATTACAGGGCAGGCTTTGTCCTGGCAGGTAATGCTTAACAAAAATGTCATGCGCCTGAAGCAGGAGCCCCAAAAGGGGCTGGCAGTAGCTCTGGGAGTGGGGCTTGCTTCCTTCCCTTTGCCATTTTATTTTGATGTGCTTGAGGTCAACTGCTGCCAACCAGCTTCTCAACACTTGGTGCTATCATGGCTCCATCAACACATTGACTGGTTTGTGTCACCACAGTGTCTGATGCTCTGGCAAATTTAGCCTCCTTAAAATGGCAATGCTTCATAACCACATATTTTATTTCTTAATTTAATGTGACTTCTGTGATGCTATTGATCGTGTTACGAGGTCAAGCTCTCTTAGCAAGAAGAATGTATGTGATGACTGCAAACAACAGGCACTCCACAATATTTTCAATGTGAAAATATGGGTTATACTTAGTATTTACCATATTTTGCAGTCATGCCATTCCTCATTGTGATCCAAACTTAACTCTTTACAAATTTGTTATGTGTCTAAGTAACTATCTGTCTTCAGACAATAAGAGAATTTATGCCTGTCCTTGTTCATTTACTCAGAGCTTTCTTCAGTGATACCATTGAAAGCTCTCCCTTGACAGAGATGTTCTTGCCTACATTTTTGGATACAATCTTGTAACAAACACCTTTTCTTTTGAGCACAATAATACTTTCCATATTTGTCTGAATATATACTTCTTTCTTGTTTGTGTTTGTGTTGGTGCAGACTGTTAGAATGCAATTGAGGGGCTGGACAACTTTGATTCCTCTAGAAGCATGTATTTTGAAGGAACACTGGTTCTTTTTTCTGAAGTTTAAGGTCTGATAGCTCTTTCTTTTCCAGTGCTTGTTTCCAGTGATGCATTATGCTTGTGACCTAATATTAACAGTAGTAAACAGGACAAAAATCCACCAATGTGTATTATAAATATTTTCAGTATTTGCAGATGTACAAATATTATAATGGCAAATTTAGCAGTCATTTTAGTGAGCAAACTGTACAAATACAACTGTCTGACTAAATTTTTGCCATTTGATGTAGCACTGGATCATAACCTGAATTTATCATCAGTTTCCTGAAAGCCATTGTTTTTTATAATGGGAAGTTCAGGAATATAAGGCTCTGTAGAACATGCTATTTACTTGGTTTTAGGGGTCAAAGGGAGGTCTTTTCAGGACAGGCAGTGTAGTATTTTATTATGGTATTTTAGTTTATTTGTCTTTGGAGTCTTCTTCCTGCTATTAGGATTCTCTGAGAAAACAAGTAGTTCTTTACTTCTGTTTCATTTCAAGAGAGCAACTGTGTGTCTTCTCAAAACTCATGCATAATTCAGTGTGATCAGAAATATATCCTGCAAATCCTGTGTGCTCTGCGATGAGAAAAAATGCACTTGGTTATGATTTTTTTTCTGGTTTGTCTAACTGTCTTAAAATAGTAATATGATTACTTTTGTTTTGTTTTACATTAAGCTGTGAAAATTTAACTTTGTTGTGGAGTGATAATAAGGAAGACTGCTATTTGTGAAGCAAAGCTGCTGTAGTATGACTGCAAAGGACTAAATAAGCTTTCTAGAAGCTACAGACATTTTTCAAATCTCTCAACCCCACGTTTGTGTAAACAGCTTGACAGTTTTACTCATTAACACTTGGACCAAAACAAGATTTAAGTATTTATTTACTTCCTCCCATTTTGAATTGTAGAGTATTAACCACTGTTTGTATGTCTCTAATATGTGTCTACAGCTTGAAAATAGGGAATACGTTTCCAAGCGATTGTCTTTGAGCATGTATATCTACTTAATTTTCCATTAGGCCTTAAGTTGGGAACTGGTGCTATTGGCTTTACCTGTGAATATTAGATATGTTTAAAGTTGCGTGTACACGAGTGTGTTGCTTTTGTCTTTTATTTTGTTTATTTGTTTTTAAAGCTGAATGTGAATCTTAGAAACCAAAAAAACATGCCTCAGCCTTTACTGTTTCCACTGGTTACATGGAATGTGATTTCATCCAGTTTCATCTTTTGTCAAACTCTCCTAGTTGTCCCCTTCTGTTCTTTATATTCATAATCAAAATTTCTTTGACCTCCTAACTAATAGGTACAAAGGTGCTTTACTTCATGTTTTCACTAAAAATAGTGAATTTTTACTGTTTTACTCTTCCAGCTGTACAGTTCCAGCATTTCAGCTATATCAAATTATTCTTTCTAACATGTCGGTACAGCTAAAACCTTCTCTTTATTCATTTTGTCTTCACAAGTCTAGTGCTTTGTTTTCAGTTGTGACAGTGTCTGTTTCTCAGTTTCTAAAGCTCTTATGTGTGGCTTCAAAAAAGTACTTATAGGAACTTGAATTGTCAACTTTTTATTTCTTTCCAGATTCTTAAGTAGAACATTTCATGTGTAGAAGGTGGTGCTGTTACTGTGACTGAAGCTTTTTTACTACATATAAAATTGCATAAATATTAACTGGAGTAGGGTGGTAACTTGGTTAAACAGTGAACTGAAGCCTCCAATCCCTGAGCAACATAATATGGAGAAAACAGTTAATTTTTAATGCCTAATGAAAGTTTGAAATGTTTCCATTTCCTTGGAAAAAAAATATATTCCTGTGAAATTTAGTGATGAGCCTTGCATTCTGATCTCCAGGGTAGACTTTGGAGGCAAAGTCCTTCAGGAAGATCTTTCTCAATTGTGAGAATCACATCATTCTTTCCTTGTCCAGTTTTTTTCTGAATTCTTTCTGGGGCATTTGCAAAATCTAGAGGAAGGGTTTGGCTGATGCTAAGTTCAGGCTGTCTCAGTGTGTTGCCCTGCGGTCTGTCATATATGTTGTCTTCCAGAGTATAATTCAGTATAAGTTTTTCTTAATTAAGTTTCAGTTTGAGGTAAATAGGTGTCCAATGCAGACCCGCCTTGTTTCTGTTGAAGCTTGTTGCTGAAGCAATAGTGTGATACTGACAAAATCAAGAGAGTAACAGTGGCAACTAAAGCCTCAGTTGGATGGATTAGGCTACTAAAGCACTGCTGCGATCAGATCACAGTATAGCCATACTGAATAGAACAAAAATGCATATATATTCTGTAAATCATTCCCTTATGTTCAGGAGCTAGGTTAGGTTCTTGTATTATATCATTTTAAGGGGCAAATTTGTCATTTACAGCACAATCTGTTATGGTGCTATCTCTGAAAACTACTAATTATCACAGGCTGTCTCTTCAGTTTCTGCTTTTACATTTTTAATTATTCTTTCAGCTAATAATGAATTTTGATCTTGTGCCTTTAAATATTAGCAAATTTATCACTTAAAATATCATTTTAAGAGGTTCAACTAGGTGTGTTTCTTCCTATTGTTTGTTTGTTACTGCTTGTCCTGAAGCATACAACGTACAAAGGCTGTTGAGAGCACTGCTGATAGAAAGTTGCTGTTGTGCTTCTCTTTCGTGTTCTTAGTATTGTACTGTGTTAGGCTGGGTGGGCAGGATGTGATTTCTAACTGTAATTGGTATGGGGCTTTTTTTGTTTGTTTGGTTGGTTGGTTTTGTGTTGTTTTTTTTTTTGTTTGCTTTGGTTGTTTTGTATTTTTTTTATGTATAAAATACATAAAATACAATACACAGTACTGCTCATGTTCAAAGCTACCTGCAGTATTAGCACAGAAAAACTTTACCAACAATGTGCTGTGGGCCAGATTTAAGTTTGATGTTGATAATTTTTTTTACTCTTGAGATAATTGACAAGAAATCACTATTCTTTATACTCAAAATCTTTTCCTCATCACCTATCTCTTTTGGTTTTGCTCTGACATTGACTTTCAAAGGGGAGACACTGCTCATAGTTTTCAAGGCTATGAAACTTTGAAAAACATGTTTACAAAGGCTCAGCAGAGATTTATAGAAGAAGTTTACCGTTTACACTCTTAAGAAAAAAGGTTCTTGTCTTAGTTCACAGAGGATTCAACGTGCTTTGGACATGTGAAGACCAAGGAGGGTTTAATGCAATTTCCTAACTCTACACTGCTGTCAGATATTGAAAAGCAAGGGCAAAATTCCATGCTCTTACTGCTCCGCTCATGCTTGGACAGTGTGCAGAAGGAGTTCTGTTGAATGAAATGTAGCAGAGATTAGAATAGAATAAAGAACAGAACAGAAATGGAATCTGTAGCAGCAGGAAAAAGGTGTGGAAGAGGGATAGAATGAGGAACATAAATGTGAGATCACTGAGGAAGTGGAAAACAGTGTCAAGAATTCAAAAAGGAAGAATGGAAGCTAATGGTAAGCAGATGATAGGAGACTGGCATCTGAAGGGGAGGTGAGGAGAGGAAGATTCTGGAAGGTCTGGGTCTTTATGCTTTCCTTCTCTGAAATTCAAGCTTGAAATAATTGACAAATTTTGTATATTTATTAACAAATATCCAGTAAACTTGGTCTTGGCTCAGTGCAGTGTTTGTTCAGATGCAAAATAAAGCAACGTAAGAATTCCTAAGATATTACTGTTAGAAATCATTTATAGTATGTAAATCTAATGAATATCCTTCCTATTATTGAAATATTACAATTTTGAGTTATTCAAACTGTATTCTATTTTCAAAATAAATGCAGATTTTTTAAAGGAGCATCTGCTCAACAATCTTTGAATTATATGGGTTACAAGAAAAAGTTATTTTAAAGAGAGACCCATAAGTAAGTAAATATTTTAAAAGATCCTCCTACTTGCAGAAACATTTTTTCCAGGATGTATTTAATAATTTAGTAGGCAGCTGTAGTGAGAGTTAGAAATGTATAAGCTGATGTTCAGAATGCAATGTGGATAGAGCTGGTCTGATAATATTAGGGGAAGCTTTCCTCTTATACAAAAAACATGTTAATTAACTAAATTCCAATCCTTTTTGAATATCTCAGAATATTCAGGGAAGGGTAATATATTAAAAATGTGTACCTTTTGAGTGGGTAAAGCTGTACCCCACATATACATTGAGCAGAATGATGCTACCTTGCAAAATCAGTTCTGATATTAACGCAGACTGTTTACAAAGGTTCATCAAAATGAAATCTTGAAAAGTTTGGCTGATTGTCTGATGAATGTTTCAAGTTAAGATGAAGTGGTAATTTAGACTCTTATATGCTTTCAGCATTTGCCAATGGCTAGTTCATTTCCTCTACACGTGCTTTGAGTTGGCTTAGTTGGTTTAAGACTTGATCATATTCCTGTTAGATTTGACATTTTGACTTTTTATCTGGAATTTAAAACACTTCAGAAATCCTTTTGTTTGGTACTGCTGCTTATGATGTTGAATTGCTCTAGTAAATATGAGAATGTAGAGAGCCTTCTATAGTTGCAGTATCACCACTCCACGTGCATCAGTGTTTGAAAAATGCTGTTCAGGTATTGCTTAAGGTGCAAAGTATTTATTTCTAATAGACAGGATTCTAGTGTGCTGTAAACATCTCCTTAGTAAAATTTTTTGTAAAGTGCAAGCAATATTTTTTTTTCCATTTTAATATGTATTGCAATAAATTCTAATTTGAAAAGTATAGGTAGACAATGTTCAAATGTTCTTGTTCTTCAGGGGAAGAGAGAGTGAGGTGCATTATATATTTAGACTTGTTCAGTATGCAAATCTAAATTCTATTTATATCAAAGTATACATGTGCAGAGAGTAAGAAACAGTACTTGAATAAAACAGCTTTGATACATTATAAAATTATCAGTAATAAAATAAAACATTGCTTGTTTTATTTAACTGTAACATAATCATGTTTCTGAAGGACAGAAGTGTTTTCACTCTAGCATTTGAGCCACCTGAGGGTTTTATCTATTGCCCGATTGCTGTTGGCCACTGTGTAACATTGTATTTTTCTGATGATGATTACCACACTGCTACGTAGTGTAGCAACAGACTGTATTCACTACTGAAAAATCAATATGCAGTCACAAATAGGTATGGTGTTACAGGGCAAACAAAAAGCTTTGTCAGTTGGCCTGAGTGCAGGTGTATTTGTTGTATTTCAGTGTTCATTGCAACCAGGTCTTAAGGCAGGTTGTTTGTAGTGAATTCTTACTGGAAGTCTTATATTAAGTTGATGGGAAGGCTAGCCATGTACATGGTTAAGCATAATACATATATTTAATTATACATATTAATAGTTATGTTTATTTATTGTGGGTGCTCATTTTGACTTGATCTGTAAGCACAGCATGTGTGGTAAGCTTGTTACTCAGTGTAAATAAAAGTTTCAGATCATTTAACAAAAGTTGTTCATAAATGTGGGGGTGTTTACTTGGAAGAATGTAACCTATTGTTTCAAGGCTCAGGATGATGGGATGTGCCTCACTCTTGACCTGTATCAACAAGGCTTTAGTCTTTGCAGACCTGTCTGGGCAAGAACATGTTTTTGGAGAGGGGCTGCACCAGTTACCTGGAGGTGGAGGAGATAAGAACTCTGAGAATATATCAACTTCTTAGGACTAGTTTTCTTGCCAGTAGGGTTCTAGGATAACTTAAGGCTATATTAAATATTTTGGACAGATTTGTCTTGGTTTTGGGGGTAGGAGTACTAGTGCTTCTCTTCAGTTGTTATTCAATGCAGATTCTCCCCCCAGCACTCCTGCACCCCACAAGGCAAAAGAAAAAAACAAACTTTGTTTTATGCGACACAGTGCATAGTACATGGGCCTATATTGCTGATGAACATCTTAACAGCTTTGGGAGATGTAACTGAGAGAGCGGGAGAGAGGCTGAAAACTGAATTTGGGATTTAAAAATATGTTTTTGAGCTTCCCTTATTACAGTTGTCAGTTTTTAAGATCAAGGCCCAAAAGGAAGTCTTTTTTTTTTTTTTTTTTTTTTTTTAAGAGTTCCTACTTGGCTTGCTGGACTGCAGAAGTCAATGATGAAATAGAGAACCTAATTTAGATTTATTTTTTTTTTTTCTTAATAATGGAACAGCCACACTGGGAGCAAGATATTCCTGACTGTAGAAATCTCTACTCTCATGTTATCTTTAACAGTGAAGAGGTTTATCCAATATATTGCTGGCATTACAGCAAGCTGACATGAATCAGCAGTGTGCCTTCGTATGCTGTACCAGCAGGTCAGCCAGCAGTGCCAGGATGGAGACATTTGTCCTCTCTCAGCAGTTCTGAAATTTCATCTGCAAGATGGTTCTCTGTCTTGGATTCTAAACTACAAAAATGACTGAGTAGGAGTCTAGGACATGTGCTGTATGGGAACACTGGGGTTAAGGTCATCAGCTATAATAAGGGAAATTTCATTTAGATTTTATGAGAGGATCTTCTTCGTGAAGGTGGTCAGATTTCTGCCTTCTGCAGAAAGTGTTCTAAGTATTACTGAGTTCCTGTGAAATAGCTGGACAATCACTGTAAAGGGCAAGAATCTGCTTATTTTGCCAGAGGGCAGGGAAACATTTCAGTTCTGTGTTTACATGGCACCACATGAGCAAGACAGTGTGTATGATGCATGCCAATGGCCTTGATTGCTCTGCCATTCTGTTACACTTTCCTGTATATCTGTATCAAGAGTAGCCTGATATTTTCTCTGTTAACGTCAGATGTAGAAATGTTTGGAATGAAAGCTCTATGATTTTTCTTTCATCTATCTAACTACTTTGTGATAAATGTCCTACTTAGGAGTATGAATATCCTACTCTCAGGAGTATACACAGAAGAGTATAGACTTCACATCAGTGCACTGGAGCCCAAATATGTGGTTTGATTGTTTACACATTCTCACATACAGCATCTTTCTTCTGAAAATTTGTTTGAAGGATATTAACTAAAATGTGCTTTCTTCCATTCTTGCTTTATTCCAATCTGTGTAATATGCTTCTATAAAGCTATCTGACTTTCTTAAGCATGGACACTGGAGTATCTGAAGAAAAATGAATGTATCATACTTGGATTTAATCTGAATTTTGATACCTAAAACTTGGCAAATTGAAGTCTCTTTCATTGGTATTATATGGAAAACTGTAGCTACTTGCCAGTGACTGATAAGTAAAAACTCATGGTACTTCACACTGCATTCTGTTCTGCTTGTTCTAGTCAAGGAATTATACTCAGATGCAAGTCTTCAAATGAAAAACATAGTTTGCACTTTTTTTGTCCTGAATATGCTGTCTTTCTGAGATTATCTAGTGTATATATATATAGTGTTTTCAGATATATACCTGAAAAGTTTGGTTTTTTGGTACTGTCTAGGGATTTTGACTGAACAAAACAATCATACTGTACAAAGCATGACACCACATGTAGAACCAGTGCTCCTCAGGCCTTTGTGAAGCAATGTATTCATATAAGGAATGGTACATTGGGAAATGAAAAAGGAGCAAGAGAGCTTGTCTGAGTTCACAAAGCTAGGAATAAAAATTCAGTCCATTTGAATGCAGTGCTAAAATATTGTCTCAGATCTTGTGAATTTTCTGTCAGTTTGGAGCATCCTTTCAATCCACTGGGTGTTTCTTGGTGAGGCTGCCTCTGCATGTTGGAGATTTATTTATTTTTCTGATCCAATTTTTTTTTGTGGTCTATACTCTTGTTTACCTCGTTGTTATGTGTGAGACATGAAATGATGTAAATTCATGTAAGTACCTTGAAGTCTTTGATTACTATATCAGACATTTAAGAGAATTTCTGTTAACTGAAGGTCCAATCTTAAATCTTGCTAGATTATTTATTTACTTCACAAGAGAATTTTCCTGTATTTTATAAACTGCACATTTGCACATCATTTAAACTTGTCCTACTGCCCATTTTGCTATGCAATGTAAGTTTTGTTTTTTAGTGTGATAAAAGTTGTGGCTAAAATATGAGATTGACTAAAATAATGTGGATTTTAGTTTTGGTTCAGAATTTTGTTCTCAATTTCATCTCAATTTTGTCTACCTTTGGTTTAAGTGGTTGGTGCTTAAATGGAATTTTAGATTAATATCTTGAAATCTATAGTGTGATAATGGAATTGAAGAATATTGTGATATTTAAAAATGTATGTCACTGCACATTAGGTGGGATAAGCATAATGTATAGTTAGGATCTGTGCTACATTTCAAGTATGTGAAAAATACATGTCACTCTGAATGGAATGTTTTCTATTTATTTCTAAGGAAATTGCAACGGATACAAAGAGCATACTAACACTATTTGATAAGAGCAAATCCTCAGCTACAAAATGATACTTTTCAATATAGTCACCACCATTTGCTGTGCATTTTCACCAGCATTGAACAAGAGCCTGCGTGTTGCACTCATAAAGATCTGTGCTAGTGGAGATGACCCACTGTCACCATCACCACTGAAATGCAGCACTCACTCTCTCACTGTTTGGTCTCCATAAATGTTCAGCAAGTATCAGTAAATGTCATCAGGTGCCATTTTTTTCCCATGGAGGAATTCAAACCCACTCCTTTACTTTGTTCATGCTTCTGTGTCAGACACCATTTTGTCAGACTTGTCGCACAGTAACAGTATGTAATGAAATATTGGTGGGAAGGCCCACCCTTTGATGCCATACTGCCATTGTCTGTGTCTGATGTCATGGGCCAACATAATAACATAGTAGACATTACCTTTGGAGCAGTACCCATACATTAAACTTACAAACTGCTTCCTTCCCTTTACTTCCTTTGAAGTATTAATGTAAGGCAATAAAAGGGATAGGTTATGTGCAAGAAATGCAGTGTAATAACCAACTTTTTCCTGACTTCAGTAATTCTTTCTTTTAACATTGGTTGAGATTTTGGAGGCATGTTTTACAGGTGCAAGTTGTATCCTATTGTATCCTATTTTAGCATTACTGAAATATCAGTATTACTTAATAATCTCTTTCCCATGTGATTATACTGCAAAGTTCTCTGATAAACAATGTAAGTCTTGATCCAGAATTCAATGAAAGCAAGTATTTATTCTTTGTTGAGAAAAGGCATTCACTGCATAGATTGGAAAGATTAGAGAAGAATTGTTTGATTGTTAGCAGTAATACCTAGATGGTATGTTATGTAACTTTCTTTTTCTTGAAAAAAAAAAGTGTGCATTTTAAGCTAACAAAAAGTCTTGTTTCAAACACGCCTCATTAACAATTAGCACCTAGGATTTCTTTAACTAAAGATCTGTTTCTGAATATTAAGGCTGTTTGGTTGTGATTGGCTAGGAGGAAATGGAACAGATAAGCCTCTTGAAACCTAAGGATTTTTAATGATAAGTACAAAGAATTATTTTAGGATTTGAGTTTTTTTGGGGGGAGAGGGAAGAGGTCATTGGTTTTGTTTTGATTATTTGTTTGTTTAGTTAACACCACTGTTACAAAGTATCTGTTAGTTTCTGCTCACTCATTCCATTCCTTCAGAGTTTTAAAAAGACTTAAGGTATAGCTGTCAGATGAGTAAGGTAAAATACACGTTGACAAAAGTGTTACAGTAGAAATTAAACTGATATTTCCATAGTTCAAGAAAAGTTCCTTAAAAGAGATGTTCAAATGAGAATTAGAGCACTAATCTAAAACTTCTTAAGAGCTTTTCTGCCATCTCTTCAATTACACTCTAGGGTTGAAATTTTGCTAGCTTTCTTAATTATTTTTTATGTCTTACAGCACTTTGAATTAGTTTATATGGTTGTTTAGGTTTTTCCATTGTAGAAATCAAATTTATGTAGGAGTGATTAAATCTGTATCACCAGTTAGCAACAATCGAATACATAAATATTTTTCATTCTTCCTGCTTTACTTTAGTGGCTGTTGGTTTATTGTAAAGCAGTGAGGACTGCTGTTAAATGAACTGTACAGTGGAGGAGGAATCTTTAACATGTGAGATACCTCATCATGGAACAATACTAGATTTTATTCTCTTAGATGTCTTTATCTAGACAAGCAGGAAAAACAATGCAAGTATTGTTAATTAAAGGAGTGTAACTGCTTTGAAACACATGCATCACAGTCTATGGTATTCAGGAAAGAAACGTGTGATTGGTCTTGCTTTGTTGGATGTCAGCAGTCTTTTCTGGTTAGTACTGCTCAGGCTTTGCCAACTCCTGCAATACCAGTTGTTACCTTGGCCTGTAGGAAGGAATATTTTTTTAACCTTTCGGATTTCTTAAAACACATTGTGTCAGGTTATGTGATAAGCAAAATATCTAGGTTGCACGCATTATAATTTGTGTTATAATTTCTTAATGTTTGCTACTACTTTTTTTGTCATCTTCCTTCTTGTAGAGTTTTTTTCAGGTTCTACAAGGAGCCTGTTCTGCAAATATATAATTGATTGGTCTCTCCTATTTTGGAGATACTAGCATCACATATTGTGACCATATAATATACTTAACTGATTTGATAGTAATTCTTAAATTCAACAGAAAATCCTACTTTCCTAGCTACTTTCCCAGGTACTTATTGATACGACTTGACTCTTATCACTGCAAATTTATATTTAGAGGTATGTGCATGGATTTTGTGCAGTTCCTAAGCCATGCATCACACAGAATTTGGTCTAAAAGTGGCGTTGTATATGACTGAATCTGAAACCTTTGCAAGAAATACAAACATGAGAGCCTTGCTAGAAATAATATTAACTTGTTTCGCTTCACTTGTAAAGTGCAACCATACCTACAGTTTCTTGGCAATGACCATCCTCGCTATGCACCTTGTTCCATAAAGGTGTGTCATGTGCGTTTTAGTGTTGTGTAAGTATTACATTCAGTGCTCAAACCCAAAGAAAATGTGTTAATCGAACACTTATGCAGCTGAATTCTCAATTTTTTTAATTGCATCATGGAAGTTGTTATGCAACATGCCACAGATATTTTTCTCTTAGATGTTTGAAAGAAAACACTATTTTGTATTAAGGTAGCTTGCTACAGAAACCAAATATGGAAAATATATAGCAACTAAAACAACAGGTTAGAAAACATTTGATGTAAATATTTTTGAGGTTTGCTTTCTAAGAGGTCATAAACAATAAATGGATAATCCAAGAGGAAAGGATAATGAAGAGGATAGAATAAGGAGAGCACAGGGTGAAGAAGCAAAACAAATCTCTGAGCAAGGTAATTTGTGATACTCTCCTAGTTTAGTGGTTCTGATAAATAAAAATATGCATATGGGAAAGACTGTTTTCCGTACTTGCAGTCTTCTAAATCATTTCCCTTTAGGCTACTCTTGGAAGAGATCTTTCTATCTAGTTTATACCCAATTGTATAGTTAAATGAGATCAGAAATTGATTCTAATGAAGGAGCATTGCAGTAAACAATATGCTAAAGATGAGAGATTATTTTTATGTTTTTGGTTTAGGATTGTTGGTCCTTTTCCAGACTCGCTGTCTTTTGTTTGTAAGAAAAAAAAAAAAAAAAAAAGAGTGGTTTTCATCCAGCTTTAAATACAGGGGTCCAAGTTTACTGACTACTGTAGTCAGCAGAATTCTTGTGCTAGTGCTAACAGAAGCTCAGTGCTGAGTAAGCTCAAACTTTGTGCTTTTTTGTAGTTTTGAAGTTTAATTCTGTGTGATGTTTCTGCTTTGAGGCAAAATAATGGATGCTGCAATAGGGTGGGGATGCCTGGTAGCATTTAATATATGGTGGACACTAAGTTGTGCTCCAGTTGTACTGTTTATTTTGAACACTTTATTTAGGTATTTGAACAGCCTTTTGTAGGCACCTGTTTATTGACTATGTGAGGAATAAAGACAGTGGAAATTATGTGAGTCACTCTGAAAGTAATGCCCTGTATTTTTGCCTGTAGCAAAATCCATTTTGTGACATTTAAGTGCTTAACACTGTGATTCCTAGTGCACATATTCTTTGTGTTCAATAAAGCCTACATCCATAGAATATAATATTTCAAATATTCCATGTTTTTACATTGAATATGAGAAATTGCCCCTGAAATAAGAACCAGAATGCTTTAACTTCTCTTACTGTTGAATCTTCCGCTAAACTGCATATTTGTGCTTTCTACATCTTAAGTAGATGTGGTAGTTTCTTTAAAGACATCATCTTGGAAGAAAAATTCTTGGTGTGGAATATCCACCATCTCCTTATTCATTGAAATTATCTTAAATAGAGTTTTATTAAGTGTCATTTCTTGTGATTACTTCTTCATATGTCAACTTGTTTATATTTTCTAAAGCTGTACTAAACAGAACTGTTCCAAATACTTCTGCTTTGTCATCAGTTTGGTAACGAAACAGTTATGAATGGTTTTCGACTGCTTTTATCATTGCAATAAGGAATAATTACTGCTTTATTAGTCGCCTATTTGTATGTTTACTCCTAGCTTACATTTTTGCAAGTCATTGAAGCGTATGCAGTTTATACTGATTGCAGACAAATTGTCTTCATTTTTAATTCACTTTCAAAAGGTTTTGGCATTCTTTAAAGCATTGGCTCTGTAGTTGAGACCACCTTACTGCTATTATCATACTTTCTTTGTTTTGATATTTCAGTTGATTCACAACTAAATAGCTTGACCGGTAGTAGTATCATTCATCCAGAATAATAGGTTCTCTTTTACAAAGAAATTATAGTGTACAATGTTATTCCAATCATGATGGAATTGAACATTCTTTTTTCCCCTTCTTTTCTTTTTCTTTTATTTATTTTTTTAAACAGTGGTAATACAGTTGTTCAGCATATGCTGAGTATCTTGATGAATCTGTAAATCATAGGTGCATAGCCACATCACTGTGCAAACTCTTCATTTCTGTAAATCTGACTCCAGGTATCAATGTCCTAATTTCTCTGTCTGCCTCCTAAAGTATTTGAAATATTGAAGTTCAAAGCTTTGAATTCATTAAAAACAGCATGGTTGTTGGTAGCATGGATCAAATGCACAGGCTGCATTAAAAAAGGGGTGGCCAGCAGGGAGGAGGTGATTGTCCCCCTCTACTCAGCTCTTGTGAGGCCCCATCTGGAGTACTGCTTCCAGTCCTGGGGCACTCAGCACAAGAAAGATTAAAAGCTCTTGGCATAGGTCCAGAGGAGAACCACTAAAATGATCAGAGGGTTTTAGTACCTCTCCTGTGAAAGGTTGAGGGACCTGGGCTTGTTTAATTTGGAGAAGGGAAGGCTCCCGGGAGACCTCATTGTGGCCTTCCAATACTTAAAGGGAACATATAAACAGGAGGAGGAATGACTGTTTATGTGGGTTGATAGTGATAGAACAAAGAGGGAATGGTTTTAAACTAAGACAGGGGAGATTTAGGTTATATATGAGGAGAATTTTTTCCCTCAGGTAGCGATGCCCTGGAACAGGTTGTGCAGAGAAGTTGTGGAAGCCCCATCCCTGGAGGCATTCAGGGCAAGGCTGAATGTGGCTCTGGGCAGCCTGGTCTAGTGGTTGGTGACCCTGCCCATGGCAGGGGGGTTGAAACTAGATGATCTTTGAGGTCCATTTCATCCCAGGGCATTATATGGTTCTATGATTTCCTTGGAGTTGCATACTTCCCTACGTGGTGTGCAGCCTGCTGAACTCATTTCCTTATATTTATGTATTGCTTGTACAGTTTTGCTAAAGAGTTAATGTTACCCACAGTAGATCTGTATTGATCCTTGTTAGCGTAAAGCAGTTAGTTTATATTTATAAATATTTATATGTATCAAAAAGACATTTAAATGAAATGGAGTGGCAGGGGAACTGACTTGAAGAACCGAACAGGACAGTTTCTAAGCCTAGCAAAGAAATACTTTGAGCTGGGAGGCTTGAACTCAAGTGCAATTTCTGACTCAAACAAGACTAGTTTAATTGAACCTGCAATTGCATTCAGATGCAAGAACATCTGATAAATCTCCATTGAGGGCATCTTAGGTTAAGATGCGACTGCCATTCTGGTGTGTGTGTAAGTAACCACCTTTTTTCAGTATTGGAATAGAAAAAATAAAGAAATGGAATCCTTAATGATTTTTTATTATCCCTAGTAACTTTGCTGCTCAAAAGAAGTTATTATCTTACTTGATCATCTTGAATGGCATAACCCATGATCGTGGGCATTTGGTCCTTGAAATGAAACATATTTGGTAAATCCATAGAAAATATCAACATACGTCTTTGCAACATGCTATTTGCATATTTACTTAAACTTGTCTGTGATATTCTTGTCTCCTATATCCTGTGTTTTCAAACCCGTGTTAAATGCAGATTGTTGTTGTTAAATCATGAGAAGATTAGTGTATAATGTGGGTCAGACAGATTGTTCCATCATGTGGTATGTAAAATCCAGCTTCTCAGAATGATAGAAAGCAAATAACATTTACAAAACAGAATGGATTTCAAATAAAGTTCAGTTTTAGGTAAAAGGTCAGACTCTAGCTGCTTTTTTTTATTTGTAGCAGTTCATCCGTATACAGGACTGTGCATATTGTGTGTGTAAGATAATCTCATTTTTTAATCTACTATAACTGTTCTTTTGATTCTTGAAAATCCTTTTGGGTATTTTGCATTCCGATATCGATCCCTGTCTGTCTGACTGCTTCAGCTGGGTAATCATTTTTCTTGTTTATCTCTAATCCTTTTAATATTTCCTTCCTGCCACTGTATAGCAGTACAGTGTGCCTATTGTTTGCAGTGCATTTCAGTGCAGGCTGTATAAGTGTACAGTGAAAAGTGGCTGCATTTTAGCCTAGATTTCATCAAATCAGTTTACAAATTAAAAAAAAAAGCAAAACTGGACAGGATGTGTCATCAAATCATGTACACTGATGTGATTTGATAGCTTTGCTTAGTTTTGTATAGAAATCCTCAGACATGAAGCTAGCTATTTCACTACTGGTTTTGGAAAAATAGGTTTATTCTCTCTATAACTAAATGTATCTATGTATATGTATACACACTGAAAAGTTGTTTTTAAAAGGGCAGCTGTAGAACAGGTTAAGTGTCTCCATAGAAGCATTAGGACCTGAATCTCCTAATGCTCTCTTTAACCTTCTACTCCTATTAAAACACTCTGTCCCTGTTTCTATGGTGACTGAGGAAAGGCATCTGTGGTCACATAAATTTTTGACAATATGATAAAAATCATTCCCTCAAAAGGCTTCCAGAAAAGCACAGATCTGTTTCACTTCACCTGAAGAATGAGGAGAATAGCTTCCCGCCCCTGCGGTGGCTTTTCTTCTCACTTTCTCCCACACTACGTTGTACCTTTCACTGTGCTAACCAATGCTTTCACTGCTCTGCTTTTCTCATTAACTAAACTTGGCATATACTTCCTCTGCGTGTCAGAGTAGAGCATGCAAATATAATGAAGGAAAAGAATTTGATACAGAGGTGAAATCTGTGAAAGCTGTTTTTAATTCTTCAGGAACCACTTTGATTCCCACACTTTGGTGCTGGCCAAGATGAGTTGTATGGGAGCTCATATATGTAATGTGTGTTTGTTCAGTGGGAGTTGTTTCAACTGCTGTGCTTAACAAAACAAACAAACAAAATTCCTGAGATCTAGATTTTCTGTAGTCAATGACAGTATTAATAAAACACTTCTAACTAGTGGCCAGTCTGAATGCTCCATATTGTATGACTCTTTCAGGAGGGTAAAGAAGTTACCTTCTGCCTGAGAAAGTAGTGGTATAAAATAAAAGCTTCAGGAACTTGCCATTATATTTGCATTTCCCTGTAATAACTTTGTGAGGTCATGGGAAACGTCATATTAAAGTCATATTAAGTGCTTTTCAAGTGAAGAAACAGTGAAAGTTGGATTTCTGCTACAAGCCTTACAGTTATTACTTTCCAACTGACTCTTCATAAAGTTAGAGGTAAATAAATAGATAAAAGCTACATCTTTATTTCTTCTTTCTATTCTATCCATTTAAAGGTTGCTCTGCTTGCTCTCATGCACTATACAGCAAGTATACTATGGTTGCACTGAAAGGTTATCTTGAATGGTACTGTGCTTTGACTTCTGAGATGCTCCTTCTGTGTTTTTTAAATGAAAATTGGATAAAAAGGAAAAACATTGCTGAGAAATTCTGACATTTTAAATGTATGATCCCTCTTTAATATTAAAAGCATGCAGCATGTTGTTACTTTGATGGTTGAGTTATTATTGATCTTTGTAAAGTATTCTTTGTCATATACTTAGTAATGGCAGGTTCTTTCTGCAGGCTAACTGTAAACCTAAGCCTTCAGACCTGCAGAAAGTGAAGTTTGTCTTGAAATATGAAATAATTTATACCAAAAAATAGCATTGTTACTGTTAACTGTAGTGATTTTTTTTATTTTTTTATTAAATGGTCTTAACAGGGACCTTTTTGGGTGTTTGTTTTGTTTGTTTGTTTGTTTCCAAGGATAGAATCCTTACTTTGACTTCATCAAAATGTCATTTTTTTCTGATTGCATTCATTTTGTTAAAAATGTTATCTTTCCAGATATATTTCCAAATTTCTTGAGAAGATTGGCTGCCTCTGAATAGATAGTTTGTGTAACTTTGAGCTTGATTGATCTAGACTCTTCCTTTATCTCTGTAGAGATTCTTTGTTGGCTCAGACTGGTGAGATTGCGGTGTTACAGGATGCTTCTAGCTCCAGCAGTGTTTGATGAAAGACTATAAAGAGAACGTATCCCACAGAGAGGGCTCATCAGCAAACCAATGGTGTCTTTCCTTTGTGTAGTCATTTGAAATGCTGCTTTCTTGAATGTAAAAGCAACACTCTCAGAGAAGTGATTATTTTATTTTTTTAAACCAGGCTGTAGATTATCTTTTCAGATATAATTTGTGAGAAGTTTGATGGATGCATCCTTGACAAGCAACTAATTGCTCTACTTTTTAATGCTTTCCCTTTTTTTAAAAGAGAGACTGAAATGTGATTAAGCAGTGTATGCTTTTTCCATTGACTGTTTGATTCCGTGAAGAGCAAACAGCATACAGGACTTAATTTCATTAAATTAATTTGTGAGTTCTATGAGCTCTTACTAAAGCAATCAACTTATTAAAGGAGACATGTCAGCTGCTTCAAGGGTGGAGGTTGAACAATATTTTATAAGAATTTATTTTAATTAGTGTTAAAGTGTCTCAAGTACAAACTCTTAATTATAAATGTGACATCTGCTTTAAGATTTCTTCCTCAGAGTAGTTAGGTTATGAAATAGATCTTGTAAGAAAGTCTATGTTATAGATTAGGAGGATGTGATGCATACCTTCTTGCCACACGATTTGTGTGTCAGGCTGTTTCTTTATCTGGGAATACTTACATATTTGCTGCGCGGATTTATTTCATAGAGAGTCATATACATATAATTCTCCCATTTCTTGAAAATCAGAATTTTTTAGGTTCAATAGACTTCGAAAAATGAAATTCTCCCGTTCCTGAGCACAGAAAGGGATGGGAAAATTTGTACCAGTTAGGTACATTCTATTTATTACAAAAATAAAATAAATCAGAAAATAGTTGAGTGAAAGAACAGAGCCTTAAAACTGATACTTTGGCTTTGAAGATGTTGGTTAGAAAGATCCTGACTTGTGTAATAGACAACTTCTGGAAGATAGACCAGAGCATCACAGTGCGTGTATGTGTGTAACAGAGAAGCAGCAGGTTTCTGTTGTGGTCTGTTAAGAAGCCACTTTTTTGTAGTGCCTATTGTGTAGAAAAGGGGTAATGTAGCAAAACATATTTCTAGTGAAGTACTTTGTAGTTATTTTCTGTGAAATGTCGTGTTTAACCTTTTGACATAATTTGTTATATTTTCAATTTTTTCTGCTCTGACAAATAGATTCTCATATATTTCCTTCATAAGAGCTGGAAGCCTTTGTTAATAAAGGAGAATAATTTTTAAACAAGCAGATCCTTTTGTTTGATGAAATCTTACGCCAGCTGTATGTAATAGAATTAAATTAGGAATCCTGTTAAAGCAGTGACATTTATGGCTGTATTTGAATTTGTTCACAAAATAGATAACAAATATTACTTTGACATCTCCTTAGATCAAGCCTTGAAATGTTAAGCTAGTAAGTTAATTAAGGACAGTGAGTTTCAGAAATCTATATCATATAGAAAACTTGACCCCTGTAAATAAAAATGATGCATATACTTATAAATGTGTGAGTTGCTGAGATAATAAAAACCTTGAACCTTTTTTCAGTTGTTTTTTCTATTGAAGCTTTATATTGAAATGAGGATCCCTCTAAAGCTTTTTCCGAATTGTAGTAAAAAATAGAGCAGTGACCATTTAATAATGCCATGAGCACCATGGTCACGACAGTTACACAAGCAAGGTGCTAACTGATTACAAAGTTTTCACTAAAATATAGAAATGCTAATGTGTGAAATGTGAAGTTTCATGTTTTAGCTACGATTCCTTCCAGAAGTGTGAAAAAGATACTTTACAAGAGAATAACTTAAATATTGCCAATTGCATATTATTTTGGCCTCTTGTTCTTTCCCATAAAGGGAAAACATGTTCAAATGAATGACTGAATCGTGCCCTGGACTGCAGAAAGAGGCTCTTATTGCCCTAGATGTTAATGTGCCTAGAGTTAGAGAACCTCAGTGAAATTTATCTGGTGCTGACTTACAAAAGTAATAGTGACACTGGATTAAAAACAGAAGTTAACTTTTAAGTTACCTACTACTAAAACACAAATAGATATTTGAAAGGTGGCTGTTTGTGTTTAGACCATTTCCTCTTAAAATGATGCAAGTCATATTAAATAGTATCAGTTTGAAGAGTTGCATCATATTCTTCTACAGTTACCTATATTAAGAACAATAAACGGAAAAATACTTCTGAAATTAATAGTAACTGTGAAACAGTGAGCGTTTCATATATACTTGTCATAGTTCTTAGGAGTGGGTGGTCTTTAAGGTCTCTTCCAACCCAAAGCATTCCATGATTCTATGATTAGAGGTATAATGTATACCTGTACAAATTTGTGTAAGTGTAGTCAACTAATAGTCTTACCTAGAGAAGACTACTTTCTAAATTAGATGGAAATAGTGGTTTGTTTTTTTCTTTTAACTATAAAAAAATAATTATGGCATTATCTAGTGTCACATTTAGGTTATTGATCTGTATGACTGGTTACTGTTTCACCTTGTCCTAAGAATGCTGTCTTTTTGAGTGTCTGGTATTCAATTATTACCTAACAGAACACAGATATGTTAAGCAAAGTGAAATACTCTTGGATATGTATAAGTTTTTTTATATGAAATATGGACTAAATCAGTCACAGGAATGATCTGGTTTTCCCTAATGTAGCTTAGGAAATGGAAGGACACAACACATCTATTGGAATTGGAATTTTGTTTTTTATTATGAAGAGTCTTGATTTCAAGTTTTGAAAGACAGTTACCTAGTTTTCCAAGAATCATCTTCTGTCTTCATTTTTGCTTTGTCTATGTTGGTGTTGTTCAGTTATTGAACTTGTTCTTCAGTATTCCTTCTTTTATTGTTATGTGTCAGCAGCCAGTGCTTCATTTTTTCCTTTTAGTCTCTTCTGATATTCAAGCCACAGAAGTCATAGGAATAGCAATTTGAGTATAAGCTCTAGAATGTTTACAGGGAATGTCTGCTAATGTATGGGCTTCCCAAGGCTGTGAAACAGCTTTTTGAGTGTGTGGAATCTCACTTTAGGTCAGCTAACACCAGTTAGTCACAATGCATAGTCTTATGAAAATTAGTGGTGTAGATGTGAGCACTGGGGGCTGTGCATGGTATGACAAGTTGGTTCCTAATGTCATGGCCAAATGTGTAGTTTCACTGTTGTTTCTGAGGCATGAGTTAAACAGTCGTGCAGATGGCATAAATTATATATATATTAGGATGACATTTTATAATGTACTTGCCATCTTGCAAATACCAAGATATTCTTAAGCATAATCCATAATTTTTGCTAATCAATTTAGAAGCAGCAGTTTTCCTTTTTACTATTGTCTTGGGGGAGTGAGAATAAAGGGAGCTTTATCTGAGCTCATCTTTACAGCTTCAGAATAGTGTTTTACTGACATATGTGGCATGCTGATTTTTCTCTCCTTTTCAGAAGAGAAACCTGATTGCTCCAAGGCCCGCTGTGAGGTCCAGTTTTCTCCTCGCTGTCCAGAAGATTCCATCTTGATTGAAGGTTATGCTCCTCCTGGGGAATGCTGTCCTCTCCCAAGCCGTTGTGTGTGTAACCCTGCAGGCTGCTTGAGGAAGGTTTGCCAGCCTGGCTATTTGAATATATTGGTTTCTAAGGCATCAGGAAAGCCAGGGGAATGCTGTGACCTCTATGAATGTAAACCAGGTAAAAATGGACATAATTTTTTTTTTTTTCAATTTTCAGTTTAATCTATCTAACAAGCACAGTTTATACAATTGAATCTGATAAATCCTCTATAGTATCTGAATAATCTTCAAAATTTAGACGGTATTTGTGAGCAACATCCACTTAAAAAGATAGTAATAATAAAATTTTGTTTCTCTTTTTCTTGAGGCATTATATATAAACTGAGCAACAAGGGAGAAGTAATCTTTAGTGAGAATGCTGTATTTCAATACATGATGCTAGTGAGAGTGACATATTTTATTGTGATTTTGTAATATGAAGGTTTTTTTCACCATGGGGATATGTTGTGTGTAAAACAAATCTTAATTCATTGCTTAAGATTTATCTAGGTTACAAGTTGATGTCCCTTAAAAGTTATAGAGTAAGAGGATTGCAGAGGAGCTTAGTTAAAGACTTCATAGCATTTACAGTGTTTCCCATTGCATGGGAACACAAACCCTTTATTGTGATTTATTATTCTTGGTGAAGTGGAAGATGTAATTCACTTTTCTTTTTGATCCAGGCATTGGTAAAAATAAGTAATAAAAATAGAAAATGAAAGCAGGCATATAAAATAGTATCATCCAAAATCTCATATGTAAAGAGGTTTGAGTATGCTAAGTTATGCCTTTTCTTAAAGTATTCCACAAAATATTGTACAATCTTTGTCTCTCATGCTTCTGCCTGTGTTCTTCCTAATGTCCAGTGCAAATCTACCTATGTAGAAATTTAAGTAAATGTTTTCATTCTGTCTTGATCAGGTTGCAAACAAATCTTAAAGTAATGTGTGCTCGAGAACATTTTCTCTACCTCAGTTGTCTTTCGTTACGAATTAGACAGTAGGCATTTATTATGGTATAGTTTTCCTTGTACATAGTGCTATGTTGTTCTTGAGTTTACTCATATTTCCTTAAAATGTGATATTCCGAGGCAGAGATGCTATTTTGAGTGAGTCTTTGTCGGCACTAAATGCAATAGTATTTGTTGTGCAATTGTACAGTAATTACTACTGGCAGTTCATACAAAATGCTGATTAAGAGTGAACTCTTGAGGTTTACTGATGAAATGCTGTGACTTCAAGATCTTTCTGTAGGATGACTAGAGAAACTACAATCATTGGATTATGAGGTAATTTATTCATGTTTTGGGTTTATGTGGCTATATCTTGGTTTTCTGAAGTGCTCTGCATTTCAGGAGGCTAGAGGAGCAGAGTCTATGAAGAAACTCTGGAAGGAGACTAACAGAATTTTAGGGAGGAATAGAGTTTTGCAATGGTGATTTGGAATTAAGGGGCTAACAAAGAGCAGAAAGTCTGAGACTTTGGCTATCAAAGAAACACATTTTCATCATCTCCCAGAGTTGAGTAATTTGTATTGTGTATGGTAAGAGACTAGAAAGGGCAACAAGGATCAAGAAGAAGTGAAAGAGAAGAGTAATAGGAGTTTGCATTCGCTTGGATATGTGAAGTAGTGAAGCTAGGATTTAAAGACAGCGGGAATTGAAGTGCTGGTGTGAGGCTCAGTGAAGTTAGTACTCTTGTATATCCAGGCAAATATGTTTGATGAAAGATAAAACAATTAAACAATGAACTACTAAGTGGAGCACCTACTTATCCGTAGCGTCTTGGTTTTAGGAAAAAAGAAAAAAAATAGGAGTACTGTTACAGATGGGTTTATTAGTCAATACGTAGCCTAATTTTTGTCAAGCTAGACTTCAGCAGCTATACTAGTTGGGCTTTTATTTGCGCAGTTTTTTTTTTCTTCTCTTTTTTTTTTAACCTTGATGTTTGTTCTGTTGGTTATTTGGGGTAGTGGGAAGACTGTGGAAGAAAAGGAGATCAACATGAGATCAAAAAACAAAGGAAGGTGTAGGTTAATGTTGACAAGTGTCAGTAGACTACAAATTCCTTACCACAGAAGACTTTGTTGGTCTTTTTTAATGGAAAATCTTTACAAATCTGAACTGTTGCTCAGTTTTCAGAGGAGCCTTGTTTTCAAGGATTGTAAACAGCACTTTTACAGACAACATAATTTGTACTTTCTATGTGAAGAAAATCTGAATACTGAAACATTTTTTTAATATTTCCTCATTTTTAATGTTTTTCAAATTTTCAATTCAGAACAAAATGACAAAATGACATGCTTAATGTTAATCACTTTGGTTTTAAGTAAGTTTTTTTGTTTTTGTTTTTTTCCTTAATCTGTTAGAACAAGCATTGGAATATTAGGGTTTTGTATTCATAGAGTCATGGAATCCTAGAATAATTTAGGTTGGAAGAGACCTCTAGAGGTTGTCTATTCAGTTTCATCCTATACTGTTTTGTGCCATTTATTCTCTGTGTATATACATTCACTACCATATGTGTAGTAACATATGTGGGTAACTGTTCATGCAGAATTTCTTATGGATCTGATATAATCCATTCTGTTGAATAGTGTTAGTGTGTCTATGAAGTTTACATGTGGAATGGAGAAAATTTCTGCATATTTTACTGCAAACCTAAAAACTGCTGTTCTGTAACTTCTGCTACCAGAGTGCTCTTTTTTCACTATTGTGTCTCAGTAACCAGCCTCCTTATAGATTCTGAACTGGCAAAGAGGTTCTGGTGAGAAGAGATTGCCAGAGGCTAGAAAGTGTTTTTCCTATGATAGCAGTGCTGTTTATGCCAGTCTAAAGGGTTCATGGGATTAAAGCATGAACTGTGTTTGTTTCTATTTCTTAAATAATATGTCACTGCTTTTCATTTTGCAATGACAATTGATTTTGGACTCTTCTGCTGAGAATTACACTTGTAAATAATCTGATTGGTAACTGAATGAAAGGAAAATAGGAAGTTGCCTTAACACTAATTGCTTGTATAAAAATGTATTCTTTCGTGTCAGAATGTGCCAACTTTTCTGCAATACAATGATCACAGTGATCAGAGGAATTAGTATATAATTAAAATGGAGTATTATCATAGTAATACCTGTCTACTAATCTCTAGATTAACTTGGCATAGATGCTCTTACCAGGTGTTACACCAAGCATCTCACAGCAGTTATGTTACATATTGCCTGCAAGTCTCTTTTGATGTTCTTCCTATGCTCATTTCTGAGATGACACTGATCTGGTGTCATAAGCAACCTACTTAGAATACTTAGAATACAGTATCCTTATTTGGAAAGAATCAAGTCCAACTCCTAACTCCTGGCACTACACAGCACCATCCAAAATTCTTGAACTCCAGCAGCTTGTTCCAGGGTCCAGCCACAATGTGGTGAAGAACCTTTCTCTAATCCTCAGCTGCCCCTCCCCTGACACAGCTCCATGCTGTTACCTCAGGCCCTGTTGCTGTCACAGAGAGCAGAGAACTCAGCACTTCCCTCTGCTCCGTGTGAGGAGCTGCAGCCACCATGAGGGCTCACCTCAGTTCATTTGCTCTGGGCTGAACAAACTCAGGAACCTCAGCTGCTCCTCACACACCTTGCCCTACAGACCCTTCAACCTGTCGGTATGTCCTTCCTTCAGATGCTCTCTTAAGAATGTTCATAGAATCATAGAATGGCTTGGGTGGGAGGAGACCTTAAAGATCATCTAGTTCCAATCCCTCTGCCATGGGGATGGCTGCCACCCACCAGATGAGGCTGCCAAGGATCCCATCCCACCTGACCTTGGATGTTTCAAGGGATTGTTAATATTTTTCTTGTACTGTGGCATCCAAAACTGCACCCAGTGCTTTAGGTGAGGCCGCACAGCTCAGGACAGAGTGGGACAATCCCTTCCCTTGCCCAGCTGGCAGTGGTGGGTCTGATTCATTCTAGAGTATGATTGGCCCTTTTGGCTGCCAGGGCACACTGCTAACTCATATTCATCTTGCCAGCTGCCAGAACTTCCAGATGCCTTTCTGTGGGACTGCTGTCCAGGCACTCATTCCACAGTCTGAACGTACATCCAAGGTTGTTCCATCTGAAGTGCAGGATCCAGAACTTGCTTTTGTTAAAATTCATGTGTTTGTTGATTGCCCAGCAATCCAATTTGTAACGATCTCTCTGCATTGCCTCTCTGCCCTTTAGGGAATCAACAGCTCCACCCAGTTTAGTGTCATCCACGAATTTTCTTGGATGCAGGACTTGATGGCATACTAAGTCATTGATGAAAACATTAAAGTGAACTAGAGCCTTGTGGAACCCCACTAGTGACTGACCACCTGTCTGATGTAACCCCACTTACTGTGACACTTTGAGCCTGACCCATCAGCTGTCGCATTATGTTTTTCACTAAGTTTATGGTGGATGTTTTTTCTGAAAGAATACTGTGAAAAACGGTACTTTATTTCTACCCACTGTGTATAACTAGACTTTGAGTAATGAATTCACTGAATAAAGCATGGAATTCAGTTTTAAGTTGGAAATTATGGTTCCTGTACAGTATTCACTAATATCAGGGTGGTTTTGTTTTGTTTTGCTTTCTTAAGAACTTTATTTTCATTCATTTCTTGGTGAATGGTCTTAAATAGATCTGCATAATGTATTGACATGAAAATTAAAAATTACCCATGAAAAGATTGTGATAGTATGTATCTTACTTGCTAAGAAAGCTAAAACATTGTTGAGTAATGGCTTTCTTAAAACAAGTTTGTTTCTTTAAAGAGAGTTAAAATCTAATCTGAAATGGATCTTGCTGGAGCTATATTTCTTTTGAATAAAGAAAGGTAAATAATTTACTTTTGTAATGAACCCACAGATATTTCTAATATCTTTACTGTTAAATTTTGTATTCAGAGATGAGTAGTACCACCTCAGTTTCTGACATCATTGGAAAGCTTTGGAAAACATCTTTTGTGTTAGATAGAACCTCTGTTGAAAACGTTGCCCATTTATCATTTTTCTAGAAGAACTTTAATTTACTTATCATCTCTTCATGGCCTGGAAATTACTCCGACTGAAATGACCTTTTTTTCTGGTACCTAATCTTCATTTACACATGCAATTGTAAATTGAATGTTGGCATCTTTCTTCAGAGAATTTAACTTTCTGAGTAGTCAAGGCCTGATGGAAAGTCTGAGCTCAGCAGTAAATTTTAATAAGTAGTGTCAGATGATGCATAGGGAAATAAGTTGTGCTCCACCCTGGTACAGCTTCAGCACTGAAAATCGTGACTGGAATTTTTACTGGCTTGCACAAAGGACAATGGTCAGAAAAGTCAAGTTTTTATAGATAATAGAAAGTATAGTTATATTATTTCATTCTTTATTGCTTTCAGAAATAGTACATGGTTGTTGGTTGATTGGGGTTTTTTAGATGCTTTCTTAAATCTGATTTTTAAAGGACTTAGAAAATGAGTTTGGAAAAAGACAAGAAAATAAATGGAAAAATCTCAGATATTTTCGTGACAGAGCTGGAGAAATGGATGATAAGTTGGCAGTGATGGTGAGGAAGAAAGCAATAAGAACTACTCAGGAAAAATAAGTAAAAGCAGGGTTGTATTGGGAAGTACATGTGACAGTGAAGTTAATGTCATTAAGTCAGTGAGATATTAGCAGTGGAAGTCTGGGAACATTATCTTTCCTGTTGTGTTTAGCATGTTCTAAGGCGTGGAGAAGTGTAAAAAGGATGAACATAATGTGCCTATTTCAGGATCCTGATTTTTTTTCAGGAGAAGTGTAGGAAATGAAGGAGATGTGAGGGGCTTTTATGGTTTTTGTTCTTCCTTCTTCTTTTGAAAATGTAATTAATGTACCAAATGTAGTATGGTTGTGCTATGTTATTAATGAGGGAAGAATTGAAGTACATCTTTATCTGTAGGCAAAGAGTGACGTGTGATGCTTCTTGGTTGTTGTAGAAATTGACTTTGTACTCTAGCAATAGAACTTCTGGGAAAACCAAACAGAAAAAAAATAAAAAAAAAAAAACAGAAATCCTTCCCTGTGCTGAGCCAGTGTTGCACCATAGGTGCAAACACTGCTTTGAATTTCAGCCCTTAGACTTGTAGGCAGCTATTTAGATCTCATCTCTGTACTATGCATATTCTTCTTTGAAAAGCTAGTGCACTATGAAAAGGTGGAACTTAATACAATTGGGTTAATATATTTTACTAAAAAGTTATTTTCTCCTATTTTTTATGGTTTGATGATTGGAGAATCTAGGTTTTGTAGTTTACGGAGGTGGTTGCACAGTGCTAGAGATGAGGTGTGGTTTGTATCTGTGGTAAGGTTTCTGCTACATTCTTATAGAAAAAGTAACTAACAGTTACAAATTCAATGCACGAATGAAGATTCATAAACACTGATAGAGTGCAACTTCAGTAATAGGAAATTTCAGCATGTTCGAGTTCTTAAAGTGATATATTAGTCAAACTAGATGTCTAAAGTGTAATGTTTCTAGGAAAGACAGATAATTTTTATTTAGACAGGATTTATAATTCTATTAGCTTTCTAAAACTAAACCTGTTCATGAAATGTACACTTCAGATAATTACTGAAGTCAAAGAGCTGAAAACAAAACTAGTATTTCAGTGGTGAAGTTTGGTGTCTCCTTTTTTAGAATGATAATACAGCTTATCGAGGTAGATCTTTTTAAGTAATAAAGACTGATTATAGATTGTTCTGTTACCTTACAGTACTTTCATCATGCTGGAAAGTTAAGCTAAATACTTTTTAAAGTTTGAGAAACCAATTTAAATCTGAAATTAGCAGGATCTGCTTTTTTGTTTGTTTGTTTTTTGCTGCTTCTGATCTCTTACCTCATTTCACCTCTGTTATTTGAGGAAAGACTGACAGAACTGGGGATGTTTAGCCTGCAGAAGTGGAGAACTCAGGAGAGATGTCATCAGTGCATAAGAATGATTCTGAGCAGTCTGGTCTAGGTGGCCATGTTAGAGCAGGGTGCTTAAACCAGATGAACTTCAGATGTCCCTTCCATCCTCACCCATGATTCTCTCCTTGCCTGGAGAGAATGTTGAGATGGAATATGAGTGTGGATTATAAAATTCTGAGGGTGGTGGATTAGCTCACTGTAGATCAGTTGTTCACCAAATCCTACCAACCCTAACAAGAATTGGAGAAAATTCTGGTATTAGCAAGAGGTCAGTGTACAATAATAGTGAATAGTGGGATATTGCTACCACAGGAGATTATGGAGCAACTATTTTCATAAGAAAAAAAAAAAAAATTAGACAAGTTGATGCACAGTGGGTACATAAATGTGCACAAGGGTTTGAGAAGATATGTACTTCAAAACATTCCAACAATTTTGGAGGCTGGTGGAAGAGGAAAGAATGTCCTAAACGGTGTCCCTAACTAGTATCTCTCTTTGTAACCGTTGTGGATAACTGGTTACATAGATCAGTACTTTGACCTAGCAGGGTATTTTCTTTTTATTCTGAGGAATTCTTCATCTTGTCAGCGCAGATAGAGCTGGTAATCTGCATTTCTGTTTCATTGTATATAAATAAGTAAACCGAAGAATAAGCTATAAAAATGGAGTGTGCGTTTGCAGACCCAAATCCAGTGTATCTTTTATATTTGTTTATTTATTTATTTTCTATAATCCAGGAATTTTACTCTTTAAACGGATTTTAACCAGAAAAAATAAATAAAATGAAATGGTATTATTCTTAATTGTTTCTAAAACTGTGGGAAAAATATGTTCTCAGTAATCTAACGTTTTTCTAGTAATTAATGTTATTATCTAATTTAACAATTACTTGAGATTGCCTGTACAACTTTTGTAACTTTCTAATTAAGCGATATTAATTGATAATGAAGTCCATAATTTTAATAAGTGGATATTAAAGAGAATGGGAATCTTTTTTTCCCACCGTTACCCACCAAGCATGCAGTCAGTAGATGCATTTTCTGATTTATATTTGAAGACTGATGTTTAACTGTTTGCTTAAGGTGAATTAGTTTACCAAAAACTTTTAATGAATGAGTAAAAGGAACTTTCTTTTCCTCTTACTCCTTAGTGTTCAGTGTGGATTGCAGCACAGTGGAATGCCCTCCTGTTCAGCAAGTGGTTTGCCCTCTGGATAGCTATGAAACCCAAGTCAGGCTGACGGCTGATGGCTGCTGTACCCTGCCCACAAGGTTTGTGTCTGGATGGTTGAATATTCTTTTTTTCATTTATTTTTTAACTTTGTAATTTAAGTAACATAAACACAAGATGACAATGCACATCTCTCAGGCAATAGAAGGTAACATGGGACAGAAGATATTTGCGGTAGGTTAAAAGTTTATCAGGTAGATAGAAGTACTAAGTCCATCTTTTTCAAGCAGAAGATTCTCAGTGAAAATGCGTTGAATTTTACTAAATTTATTTGATTAAGTGGGTTTCCAATGTATTCATTTTGTTTTACAAAATAAATCATTTTGAGAAATATCTTTGATGTTATGGAATTAAATGTTGGAGATAGCAGATCTGAGAAATAAAGTCTTACCTGTTAAAGAAAATAAGGTATTTTTTTTCTGTGGAGACTCCCGCTGTTCTGTGCTGAAAGATTACGACTGTCTGAAACTGTAGGGAATTAGAAGTTTCAGATATTCATTCCATTTTACTTCAGTCTGCTAAGTAAGTGTAATTTACTACAATTTAGGAAAATAAGACAATTTTGAGTTACTTTTTTTTTCTCCAAAGTTCTGCACCGCTACTTCAACTTCTGTTTTTGCAACAGACTTCCCCAAACCCGACTGAGTATTGTGCCTGATAAATATCTATTCAAACAAAAGTGCCTTTAGTGAAAATATTTTACACAGTATGGAAAATGTTTCTTGTGGATATGAAACTAGTAGATTTTTTTTGTATGAAGGTCTTTCACGCCATACTGGTCTGCCACATACCCAGTCACTTGTGAGACTGTGAAGTAGTGATAAACTTGTGAGTTCAGAAAGAAGAAAATAGCAAAGTCTGTATGATGAATGAGAGATCTTTACCACTGAGTACCCTTCGGTTACATGTAACTTCTCAGAAACTGTTGTTTACCTGAAATATGAAGACACTGATAAATTTTTACTTTCAAATTTGTTTCAGCTTTCTGGATTAAAAACTCCAGATAGGCCAAAAGTAATATTGAGTTTTGTATTTTTGCAATGTGCTATACTGGTAGAAGTTGTGGCTTACTTTCTACTTTTTCTTTGGTGTGGGAATGAAAAATAATCCACTTTCATCTTATTATATAATAACAAGCATTCCTTCTCTTAGCGAACAGTTAACAAACAAAACAGTTGTTTTGCTATGTGTAAAATGTAACTTATGTCTGAAATGTACTTCCATGTGTACATGGTACCTAAGGGACCAAAAGAGTATTCCCATCTCTTGCATACAAAGACCCCAAGCAGGCTCAGGTTGCGTGGAATTATTAGGTAATACTGAATTGTACTGAAACCACTTGAATCACTATGGCACCATTCTTAAGAAGCACAGCGGTCATACATGTATTGGATGTAAGGATATTACTTGAAGTGTGGGGAATAAAGGAACACGGGACATGGGAATAACCAAAAATAAATATTAGATAAAGCTTAGAAGAGAAGCATAGGTATGAAAAGTGAATGGGCAGAAAGAAAAACTATGCTCAGCTACTTTGAGCATGAAAATCAAACCATATGAAATCAGACTGGAAACTGGTAGGATTTGAGGAAACACTGAAACTTTGTATTTGAAGCTCAGATATGAGCTCCCATTGAAATGAAAGCTCCCATGAGGAACTTAGAATTTTAGAATTTAGAAGTTTAGAATTGCCTAAATCTGTGTCGTTATTCTTTATAATCATTAAAATCAAAAGTATTGCTATATGTTTTTCTGTACATTTGAGAATAACTCTAAAGCAGATTCATAAATCTGTAGGTTTTAGTCTTCATTAACCAATATTTATTACAATAATTGACTATTTCAACAAATTAAAATTCCTTCTAATTTACTGCTACTAAAATACAGGCTTAAGAACAGCAGAAGTGGAGGGCTGTGAGTGTCATGGTAAGGAATGAATGGCTGCATGCCATTTACTTTCTTAACAGCTGACAACTTCAAATACAGCAGGAGCAGATAGGTGTATGACTGTCCTTGACTCAATTTGAATATGTGATATTGTTGTATCCACTTGCCCAAATGCCTCAAAGGTAAACATTTCCTGAACCCTTCCTGCTTCAAATTTTGGACATGAATCAGTCACAATGAGTCAGTGTCACAGTTTTTTATCTCCTTAGATGAACTCTTTTCAACATGCACATGTTGGCTTGAATATCTTGCTGATTGCATGGCTTACTTTCCGGAGAGGAGAGAAGCATTCAAGAGTATGTTCACTAAATCCCAGTAAGAAGATTGCCTGACCTACTTATTTTAGAAGTTCACACCAGAACCCAAATATTTTCTAGATTAGAAAAGATTCAGAAATAATTGGTATGTTTGTCCAACAAAATTTCAAGTAGTGTGTCTTGTTTCTGAGTTTTAGCTTTAAAAATGCCATTTCAAGCTTTTGGTGAGAGAACAAGGGAAAGAATAAATGTAAATGAAGCACAACAGGAGCAAATAACAAATTACAGACAAACTTTTAAGAAGAGCAAGCTATTAAATTAATGAAATGGGAATGCAAGTCATAAAGATTAATTAGTTCGTATTTCAGATAGAAGTGAAGAATGGCTTTTGACAGATACCATTACTTCCTTGCAAAATTGGAATCTGAGAGGCTTCAGCATGAGGGATGGGTGAATCAAGATTTTTTTAATTCAGGCCAATTCACCATCACTTAGTTACAGATGGTTGCATGGCAGTGCAAGTGCAAAACTTTCAATTGGGTAGAGTGGCGTGGAGGGGTAGGACTATAGGCTTATTGTTTAGAAGTAAAACTCTGAAAGAGTTTCTTCAATGAATTAGTCATAGATTTTTTTTTTCCTGTTTGAATAGCCTTTGCCCTGTTGGTTTTACTTTATATGCAGTTGCAATGTCTCAATCTGTGGCTGCTTTGAATGGCAATTCCAGAGATTGTTCATACTATCATAAAAATTGAAGAAGTATATTTGACAAGCAAAAGTGGTAGTTCTCTGGGCAATATGCTAAATTTTTGGTTTTACATTGTAGTGACATAGCCCTTTTGGGAGACAGTTCACATGTGTTTAATTTTCCTCCTCCATTAAGCTTTAATTGGAAAAGACACTCAACCCACCCTGCCCCTTTAAAAAAAACAGCTACAACAAAAAAAAAAAAACAGCAACAGAATACCTTACAAGAATATGCAATCTGAAATATTTCTTCTTAAGATTCTAAAATGTATGCTTTGGAAACATGAATGTACTTTATTAAATAAAATTTAGGGTGATATCCTATAGTATTTATTAATGAATTTTTGAAAGAGATCAATGAAATTGATCCCTGCCTCTGAAATTTAACAAATTGCATTTTTCTTTCATAGTGCCTGTCAGTGATATTATTGTGTAAAGAAAGAAAAATTTTTTTCGATTTTATTATAGATATGCTAGTCTCAGATTTCTAAATTACTTTTACTACAAATGAATTCAGTCTAAAATAGAAAGTTTTCGAGCATTTAACTATATGTTTGGGGTTGTTGGTTTTTTTTTGTTGTTTTTTTGTTTTTTAACATTTTCTCAGTAAGCAGTAGTAAAATGCCCTGAGTTATTAAACTATATATTGACAAAAAGCATTAGAGACTGTACTTAGACTAAATAGCCTAGAAGGAATATCTGCATTTTATGTTGAATCTAATGCTGTGAACATTAAATACTAAATGGTAAATGATGCATCTTAAAGCACATTTTCAGTATTCTTTTATTATATTATTTGGATTGCACTTGAAATTTTTTCTTAAATATTTTGATCTTGTAAGTTTCAATATTAAAACATGTTGATTTAAAACTGAATGTGATTTTTACTGCAGATATCAGATGACATATTTCAAACTTATGTTGATAAAGAGATGTAAACTACAGTTTATTCAGATTCTCAAGTACCTACAATTTATACAGTTTACAGAAATTAATTATACCTCTGTGTAGCAGCTAATCATTTATTTACTCAAGATTAATGTTAAGCTATATTTGGATAGAAGTAGAATGCAACTTAAAACAGTATATAACCAGATTATCATATCTAAAGTAAAATCACTTCTATAGGCATGGCAAAGTAGAAAGGAGAATACAATTACAAAGTTGCATTTAACTTTGATTTATTAACGTAAGAAAACAGTCTTTTGTATCTGTCTTATATTAGCATATTTTAAAAAAATGATATGCCATGTTTATAGCAATTTTGATGACAACATTAAGAAATAGCAGCAATTTATATCATAGTCTCTGAATTTTGTGTACCATCACATGACTATTTGGCTTTTCTCAGGGAAGAAATTGACTGATTTATTATATCTGGCCTTTGGTTTCCAATAGAGTTTGACTGTCTTGGGCACAGCATAGATACCACTATTTATCATTAGCACTTCTGTTTTTCTTTTTTTAGAAAGCTGGTAGGTATCAAGCTGTCCTTTCATTTTAGTTAAATGCAGTGGGATTTATGACAACTGTTTCTACAAAAAGCAGGCTAGTTCAGAGATCATTTAGATTTAAATTTATGATTTTGTTATCTTTCTAGATTACTTTCCCCAATAAGCAATTCCTTTTAAGGTACTTTATCCCCTTTTGTGACACCGAGCCCTGTTATCATCTATGGTGTCTGAAGCCTGTTAACTGCATTAGACCTACCAGCTGATGGTATGTATTCTGTGTTTCTTGTTATACCAGTGTCTAAGGAATCCTAGAGGCAGCCAGAAGTAAACCACCACCGTTCTTTTCTTATTTTATGGCAGCACCTGAAACATAACTAGGAATTATGTAGTTGTAAGTTTTCTTTTGAGCTATTACTTGTATTTGGCTTATATTTGAGTGTACCACATGTGGTTGGTTGGACAGTGTTTTTCTTCTGATAGCAACTGTAGAGTCCCCAATCATCTGTGCATCTATCCCATTCAACATGAGGTGTTAGTTCGGACAGATCTTTTCAACCTTGCTCCTGATCATAACACAGTTCTTTCATGTTTCTATATTTTCTTTTGTTAGGTCTTCCTACCTTTGGAAGATCTTAACTTTATAATATACTTTTTGTTTGGTGTTCAGTGCAGGATTGGAAACCTTTTTAGAAAACAGTCATGTGTTTTCAAGAGATGAAACATTTTACCTCACTCTTCCCGCAGAACCAATCATTTCTCTTAAGCAATTTTTGCTGATACAGAGGTCTGCCTTCAATCTCCTTTAGAATTTTTGGATCCTTCTCCCCCACCCATCGAGAAATGGTTTCCTTTTTGTTAAAGGAAAGTTCAGCTGGAACTGGAAAGGCAAAAAAGAAGCATCTATATCTTCCTGAGATTTCTATTCAGGATTTGACTTCTGATAAACCTTTCTAGCTGGTCCTGATATCCAACAAATCCATGTTAAGGTTCTGCAGAATCTTTGACATGTTTTTGGTTCCTTCATTAGTGTTAGAACTTCAGTTTTGTATTTGTCATGCCCCTCTTGCTCAGGTTGTTCCTACTGTACTTAAAATCTGTCAGACCAGTTTTCCATCTGCAATACATCTGATCATCCCATACCATGGGGTTGTAGCACACAGTGTTAAATTGGAGACACTATTCCTCTCTGAAGAGCTAGTTTATTTTTGTGATTAGAAAGCCTTCCATTGATGTTGATTTAAACCATCTTACATCAAGCTCAAGCCTAAACAGAACACCATGATTTTCATAATGTATGGAAATAGGTGTTTAGGCATTTTAAAGTATTTTAGACTTTCAACAGCAAATACCTTTCCTAGGAAAAATATTTTTCTTCATTCAGGTCTGTTAAATGAGGAGGTGTTATTCAGTTCACCGAGTGCGCTGTACTGCAAATCCATGAAGAAAAAGTAAAAACAGGACACGTGATCTTTATAGATGACCAATTTTTTCATGTCCATTTTGGCCTCTCAGAAGATGTAGTGAATTGCTGGATCCAAAGTTGTAGTGAACTCCTTTTTCCCTTACTATAGCTGCCTCAGCAATTCCTAGATATTCTCAGTGTGATGGTTATTGTAGCCCTGGTATCCAGCCTCACAGTGTGGGTTGTTTTGGAAAGCAGGCATATTTTCCCAAAGTCCACAAATGAGAAAAAGATTTTTTAAAGCCTTATGAATAAAACTTAAACAGAAGCTCGTGAGACAACAGAAAAAAAAAAAAAAGTTTAGGGATCTTGATGGCTAGCTTTTAAGTGAAAAAATTTGCAAAGATTTTCAGAAGAGGTCTATCACATGAGGCTTTTGCAGAGAAAGCTGTAAGACATTGTAAATACAGGGTTTATTGCTTCTCTCTTATAAAATCAGCATTTTGCACCTGTATTGGACACACTATAAATGCAGATTCACACTCCTTTCCACAAACTCCAAGGAAGCACTGAATTGCAAAGTTTTTCAAGAATAAAATACCAAAAGGAAGGAGGATGTTCATCTTAAGGGGAAAAAAACAAAGCAGCATTGTCAAGAATAAAATACCAAAAGGAAGGAGGATGTTCATCTTAAGGGGAAAAAAAGAAAGCAGCATTGTCATAGGAGATAGAAGTGCTGATCATAGTTATACAAGCATCTACTTTTTTTTCTGTGGAAGTTTTTATGAAAATGTATAGCGACTTATCTATCTGACCATCTGCTGTGTTAGTGGTATATTTACTTCACTATCACTTGAAAAGGAATTTTAACCCAGATAAAGCTAAGAGTTGCTTTAATTTGCTTTTAGATGCTACACTGTTGCTTAGTGCCTCGAAGCGGAATGAGATTACGATGTCTATAGAATTTGGTTTGGTTTTGTTTTCTTAATGCAGCAAGCTAGTCTTTCATGTCTGTCAACTTCCATTAAACAAGCTGGTAGACAGGCTTTTTCTGCTATATATCTTACTTTTAAATGGTAGGTATAAGGATTAGCGCACCTTAGTAGTGTACCTTACTCACAGTGAATACTACTCCCCCTCCTAAACACTTTCCACTCTGTTTCTCTCCATTGTGTCTACTTACTCAGCTAATTAATTCATCTGGAAATTGAATACGTGATTTAATTCAGAATAGTTGCTGTCATGAACAGACAGATTTGTGTTTGTAGCGCAAAGATCAGTGGTTTTGACAGATGTCCTCAAACTCACAACTGTATGCCCAGGGAAATCCATATTCATAATAAAGTAATAGAAATATCATTTGGATGTTTGCTGTTAGAGGTATATAGACAGGAAAACTTGCCAGCAGTTTGCCAACAATTGTCAGAGTATATAACATCACCTTTACTTAGGTTATATCGAAAGAATTTACAGTTCTGTTTTCTCTAGTAAATAGTAAGAAACTTTGTGTTGGACTTCAGCAGTCACAAATTGCTGTTATAAACAGTAATCTTGTAAGCAGGTAAATTGAGTAATATTTTGAATGCTTTTAAAATTGTTTACTATTCTTTAAAATTTCTGTGCTGGATTTTCAAGAACCTTATTTCTATAAAGGGTTACTGTTTGTTTGGGGTTTTTTTTTAGTACATTATTCCTGTTGCGTGGAAAATATGTGATTAATTGACTTGTTTGGTTTCAGAATCACTAGGTTTCTGGAGTGATTTTCTGGCTTAATTTTTAAATTTAGTTCATAATGGAATAAATTCAGAAACTAAATGATTATCCATGTATTTGGGAGGGTCATATTTGCCCCTTTTGGACAGAAGTAAAGTTAGTAAAAAGAGTGGCAATAGGCATGATCACAGTATGGAGCAGTTTCTGGAAGAGATCCTTAGTCAAAGTATTTTTCTTAAACTTGTATAAAATTGTGTTTGGGGCTATGAAAAAAAGGATATAATACTGCAAAGGGCATGGAGAAGCTAAATATGTAACAATTACTTTTTCTTTCAAAGAAAAATTAAGCCATCAAAGAAGCTTAAAAAAAAAAGTCTGTTCTGTTATATTTCCTTATCTGTAGTATCTGATGGCTCGGTTGTAGGGATAGCTGTTTTTTCCTAGATTTATTGAATGGAGTCATAGAGTTGTTTGATTTGGAATGGACCTTTAAAGGTCATCTACTCCAACTCCCGCACTGTCTGATAGAACATGGGAAAGGAATGTAAATAAACTCACTTGTCAAGATCCTGATGTTTGAGGGTATAGGCTGTCTCTGTAGACATTGTAGCTGGCATCCCAGCGTGTGTTGGGATGTGCTCCGCAGGTACATTTCCAGCTCCTTGTGGGTCTTTTCAGAAAGAACCCAGAGGTAGATTTCATGCTGTGTTGTTGAAAAATCACTTAATGATACCCTGGAAAAAATGTTATAGTGACTCTTGCCACTCCTTTTCCAAAACTTTGTATCTTTACTTTGTACAAAAAAAACAGCGAGCTCAAACAGTTTGAGGCAGGATTTTTTTTGCTAGATGAGTCTTCGCTCTGACCTGTTACAGGTGTTCAGTTGTATGTCAGCTTGAAAAATAACTGAGACTTTTAAATGATATTCATTCTTTTATGACTTCAATTTTAGAATGATTTTTCACTGTTATTCTGCTAAGCGCTAGAGAGCAAAGAGGAGAAATCATAGTAGGACAACAACATGCTTAGGAATGCATTACACTGAGTTTTTGTTTTTTAACTCTCTTAAACGAGGAAAAATGTATATGACTAGGAGGGGTTGGAGTTATATTTCCTAGTATGTTCTATGAAGAGCAACTGTACCTTAACAAAGCCCTTCTATTTTGGTAAAGCAGTATGTGCTTGGAATTAATAAGGATGTTTTTCCTCAATTGATCCAGTTCCAGATTCTCATAATTTATATCATTATTAAATGGAAAATGACACACAATGTTTTTAAGTCCTGACCTGTAACTTAGAAGTAAGTAAATAATAAAATATTGGGAAAGACAAGCCCAAGGTGAGTTTAAAAATAGCCTTTTAGTTCTCTTAAAAATTATCTATCTTTTGTGTCATTGTTCTGGGTTGTTCATTTTAAGATCCCGGTCGCTTAGTTCCAGGGAAATATATTATACAGAAGAATAAGCATACGTGCTATTAAAATTTCATGAATAGTTTGGAATTGGCCTGTAATTATCTCTAGCAAAGAGAAGGTACTCTTTACCAGTCGAGAAACATTATTTCTTCTTTGCATTCAAAATTTGCTTTCACAGTAATTACGTAAAATTGTACTGGTCATCTCTGTCCACTGAAAAGCGTGCATAAAGAAAAGGGGTTCTGCATGTCTTTTTTTTTTTTTTTTTTTTTTTTTTTTGTCTGTTATCATGAAAGATGGGAGTTACAGGAATACTGAAGCTAGCACAGTGAATTAGTTATGAAACTATTATTTGTAATACTGATTTCTGACTTGCAGTCATTAGGGATTGTGCTCCATCTGTATGCAGATTGTGTACTATTATTCCTCATCAAAATTAGAGCAAAAAGAAGGGAAATTAAAACTTGCACACTTGATTGTCATTTGTATAACACTAACTCAGTATCATCGGTTTTGAAAAGTTATTTTCATAATATTATGTAAGATAAGGAAGATAAATCTAAGGAAAGATTAGCTTATTAGTGGCAAAAAAATGAAGACATCAGCAACAGAGAAAAATGTCAACTGCTGAGGCAAAATATAAGAAAGATGCAAGGTTAGACTGATTTATGTTGTGTTTTATTAATGTTCAGATGAACTCTGAAGAGTCTCTACCTATATCAGTGTACAGTCTGCTGGTTTCATGCGACTGTTCTCTTTTCCCTTCTCATCTGTCTGGACAACAGACCAGTTAATATTAACCAAAGGATTAAATAGAGTCATCATCTTTGGGTTTGAGTAAAGCTTGGAAAGATGGTAATCTATTTGATGTGAATTTGATGATTTTACAGCTTTCCCTTCCCTTGCATCTGTTCAATACTTCCTAGCAGTAATTATACAGAAAATATGCATAAACGCAGTTCCTTTTTGCAGCATCTTTTAATTTAAAGCTGTGTAATCAACTTCTGTAATGTTTCGGTATTTCCTGTCTATGAAGACAATTAGTCTCATGAAAAAATTCACTGTTGGATATTTGTAATATGTTTGTATCTATGCATGTATCCACTTCTTATGTGGAGTTATTTTTTTCTAAATGTAGTATTAAGCTGATTCCTTAAGTTGTAACTTGGCATTTTTCCTACTCAACTCATGTCATGGCTTCAAGTGTAAGTAATATGGATAAAATCCTTTGCTGATTTCATTAGATTGCTATGTTAATATTTTCTTCTGCTGCACATCATCTTTTATACACTGTGCTTAATGGTAGGGAGGGTGTTGTATTTAATCTCTTTCCCTTGCCACCAATTAATCAAGCTTTGATAATGCTGAGAGTTCTGTTTGAATATTGCCTCCTTTACAGTATCTTTCAGTTGTTCATATTATTCACAGATCTGTGGTAATTTTCTCTACTACATTTAGCTAACATAAGTGCTAATAATGGTAATGCAAATCGTACTAGAGTCAAGCAAGGAAGAAGAAAGAAAAGGTCTGTGATAAGATCTCCACAAGAATGTGATGTATGTTTCAGGAATGCTTTTCTTCAGTACCAGTGTTTCACACTTGATTTTGTTTTGATCCTTAAAATAAATATCCTTCTTCCCACCTTACCCCCATTCCAACCTCCCCATTCACTAGTATTAAATCGTTTTTTCTGGAGTGCTTGTTCTTATTTTCATAGCAATTATGCCTTATGCCTGGAGAACACTTTGATCCTACCATCAAAAAGCTTTTCTGAGGCTACTAAGCCTTTCTCTCTTTTCATCTGTTTAGTAACAGAAGTAAATGAACCAAGATAATTAGATTTTAAATAAAAATTGTCGTCTACAAATACCTTGTTATTCTTTTTCATTTCTGAAATTCTGGTGACAAAAAATGAAAAAGAAAAATCATGTTAGAAATGAAGAAAAAAGCATAAAAAAGCAAATAACCAAACAAGTGACAGAATTATTTCTGCTGGGAATAACTTCAAAAACTGAAGGAAATGCAAATGAAAGAAATACGTTATCTGTATTACTGAAGCTGTTCCTTTTTCTTTTTCACAGTTGAATTTTGAGAGTACTGTTATATAGTCATTTATTTACTGAAATTACTTTTGCTTGGTTTTTGAAATTTCTAGGATTTTTTTTTATTATTTTTTAGTGTGGAGAACTGGAGAAATTTCTTTTTTGTCAGTCTATTCTCTTTTTTCTTTTATTTTTTTCATCCACATTTGTCTTCTGAGCTAGGTTCTGGTTCCTTCCTGGACATGCTGCCACTCTGTGATATCTCTTGGATGATTGTTTGATGTTCTTTTTTTCTCTTTGTAGGCTCTTATTAGGAGACTGTATTCTCTTACAGGACTGTCCTTCTTACTTGATAAAAGGGCATATTCCTCCTTGTTGACTTGACTCCTGTTAGGGTATGTACTGATATTCTGAGGTAATGTGTTTGCTTAGAGCCTTTACTCCAAAGGAGGGTGAGATACTAAATGTCAGCTTCTTGGTATCTCAAACAGTGATCTCTCTTTAGTCTTGCAGTATTTCAATGTTCCTGTGCTATTTGGTGTAACAATGGTGTAGTGATAGTCTGGAGCACCTCTCCTACAGAAACAGGCTTGTTCAGTCTGGAGAAGAGAAGGCAGTGGGAAGACCTCATTACGGCATTCCAGTATTTAAAGGGAGACAATAAACAGTAGGGAAATCAACTTTTTGTGCAGTTGGATCATTTTAAACTAGGGAAGATTTAGATTAGATGTCAGTGGGAAGTTTTTCACTTAAAAGGTGGTGAGGTGCTGAAATAGGTTGCCCAGAGAAGCTGTAGATACCCCATCCCTGGAAGTGTTCAAGGCCAGGTTGGATGGGGTCCTGAGCTATCTGATCTACTACTTGATCTAGCAGTTGGCAATCCTGCCTGTGGCAGGAGGGTTGAAACGTGATGATTCTTGAGATCCATTCCAACCCAAGTTATTCTATGCTTCTATTATTCTAGTCTGTGTTGAGAGACAAAGCAACATGTAAGGTTGTCAACTCTTTTTGAAGCTTTTGTTACAGAAACTCATGCTGTGTGTGTATTCCTTATGCAATTTATGACAAAAGAAAGAGCAGCTCAGAGGTAACGTTGTGCCTTACAGATCAGCGTCCTGAATTTCATAAAAATTACTTAGGGTGGGATCGTGGCCACTATCAACAGACTTTCACAGTCTAGCCTACTAAATTTCCTCCAAACCTAATGCTCAGTAACTAGGCTAAAATACACTCTGCACATGGATAGCTGCATGTGATGAAGCACAGACTGGAATAAAACTTCTCTTCCATCTGTCTTTTAGAAAAGACTCTTCAGGAAAAAAAAAAAAACAAAAAACTATACAGTAGTATAAAGCTGATTTTGCTCTCTTATTAAGAACTGGATCACTTATTCAGACTTTCCAGATGTTATTGTTCTGGCAGTGCTTCAACTGTGCTCAGCTACCAGAATTCCTTGGGTTTCTTCTTGAAAGACTTCTGTCTCCAAAACAATGTTTTCCATGCTAATAGCCTGGAATATGGTCAAAGATTTTCCTAGCACTACTAGGAAAAGAATGCAGAGTATTTAAAAGTCCATCTGAGACTATTTGCTGCTTTGACATTCTCTCATGAATGGATTATTCTATCCAAATGGGAAGTCAGTTTTTAATAACTTTGTAGGGTGGTGTCTTCTTTGATTAGGCTATTATGACCTTTTTGCTGTTTTTGAATGAGTGTACTAAGCTTTCATTATTCTCAGTGGGAGGGATTCATTTCTGCAGAAAGGAACATTGATTCCCAACAATCATCCAAATATCATTTCAGCTCATGTTTTTGAACATTGTTTATTGTAGCTTATTGATTTGTGAATTTGGTTTTTGTTTGTTTGTTTTTTGGACTGTTTATTGTTAAAACCAGTTGACTGAGAAGGTGGGAGAACAAAAGGTGCTGTGAGCTAGCATTTACTATTCTCCCATAAATCAAGTCATTCATGATAACAAGTGAGACGAAGGACAGAAGCCCACATCACAGGACTTAAAATCAAGATTCACAATTGTATTTCCATTATGTCTGCCATGCTCTAGAGAAGGTTGCCCAGAGAGATTGTGGATCCTCCATCCCTGGAGGCATTCAAGGCAAGTCTGGATATGGCTTTGGGCAGCCCGGTTTGGTGGTTGGCAACCACACCCTGTCCACACCAGGCTGGTTAAAACTAGATGATCTTTGAGGTCCTTTTCAACCCAGGCCATTCTATGATTCTGTGATTTTTTTTTCTTCAAACTGATACTTGAATTTTTATTGAGTTTGATTTCTATATTTTCACAGAAATCATTTGTATGTTGAATATAGAATGGTTGAAATGTTGTACTTTTATCTAGGCCTTTAAAATCCCTTTCATTTTGTCTGTACTTTGTTTTTAATTATTTTTTCTTTTTTTTCCTTCTCTGGGGGAATATGTAGGCACTTATTTTGGGGATTTTTCATTTAATATTGATTGTTTTTTCTTTGTCTCAATAAGTGTATTCTTTTTATTGAAGTGGGGAAAATTGAGATATTAGTAGAGATTTCTGTCAGACTACTTAAATATCTTTATGTGCTCTTGGCTTTTTCCTTTCTTTTGGCCAAAGGGTGTTATAAGTGGCTTTATTCTACTAGTACTCTTGGATATAATATCTACTTTTATTTGTTGGATGACAAAAAGGAGGAATAAGTATTTTCTTTTAATTTTCATTGAAGGGACCACTCTCTGCCACTTGTACATCCCACATCTTTTCCTTCATTTCTGCTTTGTATCATCCCAACTTTATCCTCTCATTGTCAAGCTGAAGAAGGGAGGGACTGAGTAATCTTACAGGTAAACTGTAGTCACAAATCCTTCAAGTTTTTCAGTTCCATGTAGTAGAAACTGTATTGCTTTTTTTTTTTTTTTTTCCTTCTACATCTCTGAAGGCAAAGGGCATACAGTAGATAAAATAATTAATTTCCTTCCATCTCCCCCTTTTTTTTGTATTTACAAGTAGGCTGAGGAAAAAAAAAAACTGTTGAAATCAAAGATATGATAAATATAACTTAAATTTTTGCTGTTTAAGTTTATTATTCTTTACTTTTAAGTACAGTGCTATCAATATTCCTAAAATACATTTTAAAGCTGTCAGTATACCATAGGAAGTGTGTGCATGTAGTATTACACTACATATAAGTAAAAGGGCTGGAGGGAATGGCCTCAAGTTGTGCGTGGAAGATTCAGGTTGGATGTTAGGAAGAATTTCTCTGAAAGAGTGATCATGTGCTTGAATGGGCTGCCCAACGAGATGGTTGAGTCACTGTGCCTGGAGGCATTCAAAAAACATTTAAATGTACTAAGGAATATGATTTAATGGGGAAATACTGGTGGTAGGTGAATGGTTGGATTGAATGATTATGGAGGTCTTTTCCAGCCTCGGTGATTCTATGATTCTATTTATCTTTATTTGGACATACTTAATCACCAAATAATTATTTATGGATGAATTTGTGAAATTAGTCATTAAATGTGATAGAATAATACTACTTTTTCAAGGAGTCTTTTATCCCCTTATAGTAACACATTGTTAAAGTAGAATATTTTAAAAATCCTTTTCAGTTATTGCAATAAAAGCCCTGCGAGTTTACTTGACTTAGCTTTTATTTCTTCCTGGAAATTTCCTTTCATTGATACATTAGAATGTATGTAAGAATGTACTTATTCATTGAACTCTGCTTGTTAAGGAGATTTGCATGGTAGAGGAGAGCCAAACATCTTGCTTTTTAAGAATAAGAAATAAGCAAGCCCTGTACGTACCAATAATGCTTGTTTCTGAAGAAGTTTTAATTTTGGAATTGTCTCAGGATACTTAAATATTTTTGAAATAATCATACATAGTGTTCTTATTTTCATTTCTTTAACTTGTAATTAAAGGATTTTCTGTTGATTTTTCTTTTCTTTTTGAAGTTCATATGTATTTATAGAATGCTACAATAATCTGCCTTTTTCATCAATTTTTTTTCATCTGCAATTAGAAAAATTTAAGTTCTATACTGTGACATTGCTTGGCTGTGATATTTGCATATTTCTCTTTGTTTATTTTGTCTCCTACTTTTATTGAGTCATTGCTGCTTATCCAATTAGTATGCCCAATGATTGGAGCAAGGACACTGTTAAACAAACTCAATGAACATCATAAGAGTAAACATAAAATAGAGATTCTGGAAACAAATGCAACTACTGTTTAACACATTTTATGTCTTCCAGGCATTTAAAATATTTTCTTAACTAAGTAAATATCATTTGTATGCAGAAAATGTTTTTAAAATGATACAATCAACTAGCCACAATATTTAAGTATTTATTCTTCTGCAGCTAAAGGAAGCACCACCAAGAAAAAAATAAATAAAAAAAAAAACTACCTGCAATTGTTTTCATTTGGCTTAGATTTAATGATTCTCTGTGATATCTTCCTTTTATTATTCTTTATATAAAATTGGCTTTCATACAGCTTCCTAATGAGAAGGCACAATTTCTTCTAAATATGTAGTTACTGCTTATTAGCATTTCATCAATTTTGATCTTTCACAGATTAAAAGAAGTCTACTTTTTCGAATTAAAGAATTTAGCTACTTTCAAACAATCTGAAAATATATTCAACTGAAGTTCTGATGTTGTACTGTACAACCTTTTTTTTGTTTGTTTGTTTCTTTGGCTGCTTGAATAACAGAGTTCAGATAGTTATAACATTAAAAACAACAACAACAAAGAAAACAAAGAAACAAAAAACAAACAAACAAAAAAACCACCTTCCCTACTCGTTCCCTCCCCAAATGCACTTTATGATAACAAATGGCCTTGGTCATTGTATTAATAAAAGATGATTCTAAAATGTGCATATACTAATACAGAAACATGCTATAACTTTTCATTTTCCCTTCCCTTATTCTTTCCCCTTATGTGTGGCTTCATTCATTTATGGGGTTTTCCTTACTCTTTGGTTTCAGATGCGAGTGTCTCTCTGGTTTATGTGGTTTCCCCATGTGCGAGGCAGGCTCCGTTCCTCAAATAGTCTCGCGTGGAGATGGAACACCTGGCAAGTGCTGTGATGTCTTTGAATGTGTCAATGGTATGTGAAGTTTTCTCTTGTTCCTGGAGGGGGGGAGTATTTTATGTGTCTGTGGGAGATGCTGGATATTTGGTTATTCTTACTGTACAGTGAATATTCAAGAGAAATTATTATTTTATTTTTAGTTCAATCAATAAGAAGTAACTGGAAGTTTAATTGAAGGTATTCAGAAGGAAAATATCTGTAAGCCGTGTCATATTTCCTTAACTTCTAAAGCATGTTTTTCTCTGTAAACTCCAGGAATTAGAATTCTAGTGAAAAGGTTCTTCACTGTGTGTTTTCCAGGTGCTCTTTTGCCAGTTACAAACACTAGAGTCCTTTTGAAAGTGTTGTTTTTGTTTATTTTGGTTAAGCATTGAATCTGCTGTAAACAAGAGCTGTTGGGTTCACTTAAAAAAAAAAAAAAACAACATATCAAATAAACAAGTAATTTTTAGTGCAAATGTAAAATCCTTGGAGATTGCAATTCAGTTTTCCCTTTTTTTTTTTTTTTTTTTTGCTTCCAGATGGAAATATTTAGAAAAAATATTTAGAAAAAAACCTTACATTTGTTATGCAAATGTTATTCTTGATTTGTTATACAAATCTCCAGATTGCTCTGTGTTGTGTATGGTGAGTTAGAAGAGACAGGTATTTGGCTACTGAAAGGAGGAAAAGGTTCTTGAAAGGCTGCATGCTCAGATAATTTCTGAGCATAAACAAATGACATGTTGGTTAAGTATTTACTTATTAATATTTACGAAGTGTTATTTAACATTGTTCCATTGTGTATGTACCACATGCGTTTTTGTATTCTTTACTGCATATGCACATAAAGGTACATATCTATATACACAGCCCTCTAGAAGAATGCTTGTGATGTTTACACATAATAATGTTCTAAATACACAATTATTTAAAAATCTGCACTGCTTTATGGTTTGGGATTTTGCAAGTGAGTTTTAGAATGGTCAAGTTCATCGTGTATCAGGGACAAAAAATGCAAGGCACACCTCTCAGACAGAGATGATGGATGCTGACAATAACTTGATGGATAAATGCCTCGTGCTGCAAAAAATGGTTATACATATATATATATATATATATATATATATATATATAATTTATTTTAAAAGTATATGTAAAATGCATTATAAAAAAGATATATGTAAAATTTCATATATACATGTAAAATAAAATCCCTACCCTTACTTTTATTAATTTGAAAGGAAAAGGTGGTAGAATGTTGTTTAAGAATATGAAAGTTGAATGCTAATATATGGTTCTGGTTTTCAGAAGGATCTTGAAATATTAGCAAGTACAGAATAGATGTCTTAGATATCAATGACAGATGGAGAAACTTGATTACAATGATAGGCTTAGATCAGTTTCTTCGTTAAAAAAATGCCGTAGACGTAATGAGAGCCAAATCAGTAAGTGCTAGCACATGCTGTTCTCAGTGTTGAGGGTGGCTGACTGTTGGTACAAACTGTCAGGAAGATGCTGAATTTCTTATTTTCTTACTTCCCAACTATGATTAATAGCCATTTTGGAGAGCATGTTTTTATCAAATGCAAGTTAATGGATTTATAGGTGGTAAGTATACTGATTACCGACTAGTTCAATTAATTCTTGAGTTTGAAAACTTCTGAAAACAGGCAATGGTGTAGTAAAAAGGACATGCACACAGTGATGTTCACATGGTTTTCCTGCTGTTATAGTATCCATTTAATGATAAAATTAAGGGAATGGATAGAATATAAAGCTGTCAGGATCATCAGTACTGATCCTCTGATACATAGACTGCAAATTAAAAAAAAAATCCAGTTAGTGTATGTTCTGTGGGGTAACTCCATTATGTTGTTAGGTGATGTGCAGTGTTAAAGTACACCAGCCTTTTGTACTTCATACCTGATAGGATGATGGAGAGAGGATAGGCAGTCTGGAAAGGGTAGAGAAGACCTGGTTGTCCCAGAGCAGCACTGACTTGAGGTGAGGTTAGTGTATAACAGCAACAAAATACAAATGACACAGAGAGTGTTTGCATCATATTGCCATTGCTGTTTGTCAGCATTTGGGAGACAGGTCAGTCTTTTTTGACAAAACTTTTTCTGATATTTAATATTAAGCTAATATTAACTTAATATTAAGTTTCAGAAGTTCTACAACAGATTTGAAAGTTTTGTGTGGTTCTCTTTGTAATGAGTGTGTGCTATCTCAAACTAGCATTAGGTGTTCACTGTGTTCACAGCCACTGTTTGGTCTCCATAAATATTCAGCAAGTGTCAATGTGTGTCAATGGGTGTAATTTTTTTACTCAACAGCACCCCTTTATTTCATACACACTTCCATGTCAGATACCATTCTGTCAGACTGCCCCTCTGCTGCCATCTGTTACATGACAATATAATGTAATAGAATATTGTTGGGAAAGTTAGACTTTTACTGTCATCCCATCAAAATCTGCCTCAGATGTGGGCCAACATCATAATGTAGGAGGCATTACTTTCAGAGCAGCCCTGGTATATTGGTGTACCTTCATGTTCCTCATCCTATGTAATCTCCTGTTTCTTTTAGTTTGTCACATTATTATGTAAATATTATTTCTCATCAGAACAATATTTGTTTGTGTTTGGAAACAGTTCTAATGTTTCAATTTAATGAAACTAGATTTTATTATTAAGTTACATTACTACAGTCTTTGACTGTTCAGCATTTAGAGAGTGTTTTGAACTTTCTCACTGGTAATAAGAAAGGAATTTGCTTAAGAGAGATGCTCCACATATTTATTTGAGATTTTAATAGTCATTAATATAAGCAGAGAACAGAAGATTTTATGTAAAGCCAATATAGTGACTGGGGACATAACGTTATACTTTTAAAACGCTGTTGTGGTTATATTAATTTACCATTACAGTTAATGAACAAGTATTCAAATCTTTCCTTTTGGACGATACTAGATAGCATGTTATAATTTGGTAGGAAAATTGAGCCTGTGTTTTATTGAATTGAATTTTAGGTTTCTCCAGATCCATTCAACTTTTATTACTTGTTTATTTTTGTCTGTTAACAGTGGTGCACTGCCTTCCCTCATGGGAGAGGTTGTAAGGAAAAAAATGATTCAGCATTCAATTACTAGCAACAAGAAATGAATCTAAATAGATTGAAGGCTACATGTACAGCAAGGGTGGAAGTGTTTGGAAACAAGAGAGCATCCAAAATCTCTGTTCTCTAATTAGGTATTGACACACAGGTCTCTTGAATGTAGGTTGTGCTGTAGACACTGGCTGGGAGGCTGTGCCTTTAGAAATTTGAGAGCAAAATGCTAAGCATCCTGCTGCTGCTTTATTCTTTCAGTCAGGGCTTTCGTTTTTGAATATTCCGTGAATGCAGCAGCTACTTTAAAAAGGATCTCTGATGGCTTGATGAAAGGCACTCAGTCGCCCATGGGAGAGTGGACCTAGTTGGATGTAGAGTAGTCCTAGAGTGGATTCGGGTCCAAGAGCTCCAAAGTGGAAGGGACCAGGCCGCTTTCTGCCCCAGCCTTGCCAAGAATGGCTGAGGAGGCCTGTTGCCCCTCCATTACCCCAGGAGGTGAAGGTTAGTCTTCTGTTCCCCTTTATTCAGAACGGAAGTACCTAGGGTATGCTCCAAAATAACAGGCTGACAAGGATGACAACTGCCACAGGGAAACTGTGACTTCTTCTATACTACTTTTCCACTTTACTTGTGATACAATGGAAAAGGGTTGTGATTGGTGGCACAGAGGCCAGTAGTTGGCAGCCTGTACTTAGCTGTGTTCTTCCGGGCTCAGTGCTGTGTCCAGTCCTGTTCAACATCTTCATCAGTGACCTTGATGAGGGGATAGTGGCCACCCTCAGCAACTTTACTGGTGATAAAAAGGTGGGAGGAATGGCTGATGTGCTAAAGGGCTGTGCTGCCATTCAGCAAGACCCGGGCAGGCTGAGATTTGGGCAGAAAGGAACCAGATGAGGTTTAACAAGATTGTTTAAATTCAGAGTATTTTAATAGTATTTGAAAATCAAAGTTGATGACCAGCCATAGCAATATGAGAATTTGAACTGGTGAATTGAAAAAGGCAGGTCAGTCTGCCGAGCCATGCATAATATTTTAGATCCTCTGGATTTGGATTATACTCACCATAATCAATAGGGAAAATGTCTGAAGCAAGGTGTGCCACTTACATTTAAAACAGAAGGGTAAACTGAGATGCGAAAAACTGACAACCAATCCAAGACCAAATCTAATTTACTTCATTTATTTATGTCAGTTAATAAAAACCAAGATACTAGGTATATTTTGTGGAACTGATGTTATGCAATGTACAAAGCATATTAGATGCTAGATGGTTCAGTTCTATGTAGTTTTAAAAATAAATTAATTTTTAGTATTTACTTTCTGAAGTAGTAATGTTTTTTTTTGCCAGAGTGAAACTTCTTGGTAGGGTAATGTCTTCTGGCTCTGAGATATTTGCAGACGCTTAAATCTGGACAAGGCTGCCAGCACTTTGGAGGAAAAGTATTTTTATTAAAGAAAGGAATAGATGGTGAGAACTGAACAAGAGTCCTACTGCTGAGCATCATCTTTTAGCTATAATGCCAAACCACAACCTTGCATTAACAGCTTAGGGTATTTTTCCTGCAATTGTAAATTTCTGTCATGCATTGAAGGCAGATCACAGATGGTTTTGTGATGAGTGATGGGCTGTGGCAGTCCTTACAATGGTGCTGAATTTTTGCGGGTGCCTGTGTCCTATTGGCATGCCTATAAATAGTAGTTACAGGTTTGTCTTAGTCCTGATTACTGTTCCTAGATGCCAGACAAAAGGACTTCGCAGAGTAGTTCCACAGATGTGTTAATGATGAATACATTGCAGAAAGTACTGAAGTCTGAAGACTAAGAAGCCAAATACTTTCTTCCACCTAATTGCTTTGATATGTTTGTAGGTAAATAAAAGCATACAATGTGTATGCTGTTGCCTATTTACATACTATGAACTAATTCAACTGAAGTGTATCCTTTTCTTTTTTAAAACTCCTTATCAGCAGAGCTTTTGTAAAACTGAAAGCTTTTTCTGTATTTTGTTTGTACTGACAAAGGGCTAAAGTTTGTCAGTTTCCTTCCCTTTCATTTATTGGAAAGTTCACTGCACTTGCACCAGTTCCTTCCAGGAGTCTGGTGCAAATTCCTCTGTATTCTGAAGAAATGTCCAAAGTGCCGTGACTATGAACATTTTCATCCTTTAAACAACAGAAAATTGTTTTCAATCTCTCCTCCTCTTCAGACAGGCTAGAAGAAAATGCCCAAACTTGCCTACAGACAGCTGATACCTGAGCATCACACGTGCTTGAAATAACCATGTCCAGAATAATGCCTAACTAGAGCTGGATGGCAAAACTCACACATGTTCCTGAGCTGTTCTGTAACTTTAAACAAAGACAGCCGCCATTACAGGGAAACTACAGAAGTCTCTGTAACAGCAGATTTATTTTAGATTAGTCCAGACTGTAGACTTTTATTAGGTATAAAAGTACAAGGCAAAAGACCATAGAAAATTGATTTGGTAAAAAAGATTGTGTCAGTCAGCAAATTGGAGATAAAGGTCTTCAGAAATGAGTGCTTTTTCTGTTTGTGTAGCACTAGCCTGTGTGGCTCACAGCAGCTCTGACTTCAGGACTCTTCCTCTCAGAATAATAAGGATGAGGCTCACTGAAACAGTCTGTAAAGCAAAATTTGTGCCAGTTCTCCCTGATTTAACTCTGGAGCATGAACTTCAGTGCCAAGTCAACTGTGCCCTCTTTGTCATGTGCAGTTTGATGTTGGAGCAGAAATCTGTTATCTGTCCCATCACAGGAACAGCCAGCAGGAACTCTGCATTGTACTCTGTCTGCTCTGCTCTGGATCCTTCCACAGGTTTGGGGCTGAATGACCTTGCCCAGGCTAGATCTTCTGTCATAGGCTAACTGATAGCTGGCAGATGATGAAGTCAGGTTCATAAATCCATGGCCTGGGTAGCGGTCTCGTGCCTACTGTGTCATTTGGTAGTTGGCATCAGAAAAGGAATTTGAGTTTGCATTTATATTTGACTGCTTGATGCTGTGATCTTTGGTTTGTTGTAACTATTTTGCCACATGGAGAAGTTTGGTAGCTGAAGAATTTTGTATGCAGCATTTTCTCTATTGGTCACATAATAAACTCATGGTTGCCAGCCTTTCAGGAAAAGTGTTTATTTAGTGATAGCTTTATATTCTTTCATTACTTTGTGGCTATCATACGTTGGTCAATAAAGCAATAAAATTAGCACTACTTAAAACTAAAACAGGTGTGAGAACTCTGAGTATCGTCCAGCATATCCCGCTGAAAGAAATGTGTTGGTTCAAATTCCGCAGCAAGATGTTGGCTCTTCTATTAGACTTTCACTTTATGAATATCTAAAGCTAGAGTTCTTATTATGTTTGTTCTGGCAGGACTGAGTCATTAGTCTGCACAGATTTAACAGTAATCCTTGTCCTATGGCTGGATGCATATGGATAGCTCGGTAGTTCTGTATGCATCCATATACACTACCATAAATCTGGTAGTACACATATAGTGACATTTTATAGAATTTTTCATTTGTAGGAATAAAGTAGTTTGTTTCCTCTCTGTATTTACAGTTTCTTGCTTTTTCTTGTTTGGATATTTTAAAAATGAATGATAATTCATGGAAGATGTTTCTACTTTCCAAACTAGGCAGAAATTCAGATCTACTGTTGGGGTGGAGGGAGGGGAGGAGAACAATAAAAAAATCTAGAAAGCTTCAATCAAAATAGTGAAGTCAGGAACAAATGGATTTAAATGCCTTTTACGTTCCTGGCACTTTTTCCTTTTTGAGAAGGTTTTTAGACTAACAGCTTCAGCTACATAAACTTGAAATATTTTTCAAGTGTTTGTTTATGTGAATAGTTTTCTAATGAGGTCATAGCTGTTTTCCCGGACACAGCGGTATTTCCTCTTTTTTTTTTTTTTTTTTTTTTTTTTAAACACTGCTTTCTACATTATACCTTGAAGACAGAACAGGCATGTAAAAATCAAACATCACTCAGGATAATTCCAAGTTTCAACGCTAACATTTCACAGTCATACTAAATGATTTGAGACTGGAGCTCAGTGTAAGTGTGTGTGGAAGAAACTACTAAGGTCACTGAAATACTTTAGAATTTTGAACAAAACTTAACATTAATGTCAAGAATAACCTATATGAATAGTCTTCATACTCCAAAATTAAGAAGATTCAGGAGAATTCAGCAAATCCTGAATTTTCATTTAAATATTTTTATCTCCCATGTGAGATTGTGTACCAAGAACAATAGGAAACCTAATCTCATCAGGTACAGTTATCACCGTGTTGTGGCAGTTTTATACACGTAATTAAACAATTTTCCATATAGTCTACGTAAATCAACAGCATATGCAATTGCTCACTTTTTAAATTTGTATCTGAAACAAGTTGCTTCCTTTATCTCAGATCCTTTGGCTTTGAAAATGATAGATTCATAGCTACTGAACAAATACATCTGCTTAGTGGACAATGTTTTGTTTCAGGTATCTGTTCTCAGGTGGCTTGGGTAAGTTTTAGAAAAGATTGAGAATTTTAAGTTATTCCATAATGGGAAAGAGAAAGGAGGCTTCAGTGAATAATACAATGATGAAACTGTGAAGTCATGACTTACTAATGACTAATGCAGTGTAGAATGTGGTATAATTATATTTGTTCTACAGTGTCAAAACAGTTATGTGATTCAGCTGTATGCTGTGAAGTTGCACAACACAGTGTGTGCATACATATCAGACTGAACTGAACATGTCCTTCAAGTCCTTTCCCAAATATTTAGGAACTTGTAGAGGCTTTTAGTTTCCCCATTAGACTGGATTGAAACATAAGTTAGGGCTCTGCTATACAAGAAATAAAACACAGCAAGACTATTTTGTCTAAAAGCGCCGAAGTGACCAGATAATGGTCATTACAAGGGTGATTATTTTATGTGGGGAGTACAGCTGTGAGGTGACTAGTAGGGCTACAGTTAGATTGAACTACTAAGAAGAGTCTGCAATTCATTGTTTGCAATTCCACGTGGTCATGGAATACATGTATCTTTCTTCTTATAAACTAACAACAAGATGAAAAACAACAACAAAAAGCCCATTATGTGTTGGACAGCTCTAAGGCAATTGAACCACATGTGTACCAGAATCCTGTAGAGAGTGCTCTTAAAAAACATCAGAAACTCACTTTTAAAAATATAAAAAAGTTATTGCTTCATTTGCTGAAATTTGAAATAACTTCTGGCTCATCCAGAATGAAAAAATTTAGCATCAGTAAAAAAAAACTACTTTCCTTCATTATTTTAATTTTTAAAAAATCAGAATTTTATTTGTAAATAACTAACTGCTCTAAAAATAAATCTAGACAGCATTTCTTCCATTGTTTAAACAGACAATAACATATGCTGTGTAGTGAAAAGGAAATATAGATGTTTTTACTTAATGAAGAAAAATTTAGTGGTTTCCTGCCGCCTGGTTTTCTCGGTAGCAAAATGAGTTTAACTATTTACCATTTATTGATATCTGTAAAATACCTGACTCCTTTTTTTCTTCTTCTTTCAGAAGTAAAGCCAACTTGCATATTTAACAGCATGGAATATTATGATGGGGACATGTTTCGAATGGATGCTTGTCGCTTCTGTCGGTGTCAAGGTGGTGTCTCTATTTGCTTCTCTGCACAGTGTGGTGAGCTACACTGTGACAGGTATTATGTACCAGAGGGAGAGTGCTGTCCAGTATGTGAAGGTACAGTATCTTTTAAATCCTTTTTTTTTTTTTTTTTTAAATCTTTCTGCCTTTTTTATTTTGTTTTTTCATTGGAAGTGAGTGAAGAAGTGTTCCGTGTTGTTCTAAAGTTTGTCAGCTCCTTCTTAATCAAGTCTTTCTTTTACGTTTCTTGATATGATCTTTGACATGGTCGCGTGTGCAGTACTTTTTCAGTGCCTTCTTCCCAAAAGTCACATGAAGCTGTTCCTAATTTCTGCACCAGAAATTACTCTTTTAGCTTATAATTTAGACATTATTTTGCTTCAAAGCAGTAGCAGTGTGTCTCTGGCAGTATCTATGGCTTTGCAGCCTGCTTCTTCCACTTATTGCTCTTCTGTTCAGCTGAACAATGTTTACAATTGTAGCGGAGAACCAGGGCAGTAATCTGGCTTCAGTGTTTTTCTATTCCTCCCTTACCCTGTTGACAGCCTGCTCGTCTGCTTGTTAGGCCTGCAGTCCTCCTAAAAAAGATCCTGTGGGAAATTTCACATTGACCCTCTTGCTTATACTGGAAAATATTTGACACATCTTCTGCCAGAATACAAACAGGATTCCAGGAGAGGAAGATGAGGGCTGGCGCCGTACACTTGGATCTTGCCCTCCTGAGGGTCAGAGTATGGCTAAAGCATAGAAAAAGGCCTGTTAAGCACTCCTGGTCCATGTGGTTGAAAGTAAACTTAGGAATGACATCTCAATAACAAAATAAGTTGGAAATCTCAAGTCTTCCAAATCAAATTTCTCAGTTCTGAATGATTAGCTTTGTTGAAATGTTTCCAGATTTCCTTTACAGTCTGATAAAGTTGGTACAAAAAAATCCGAAAACTAAACATTGTAAAAAATATAATCCAGCCATCTGTAGATACATTTTCCTATACTAGATCTGCTTGTAAAATATTAAATTTTAGTGGAAATATTTAAAAATAGAACACTGACTTTATGAATGTTATGCTGACTTAACATTTTCAACAGTAAATTTCAATATGAAAATATCATAAATTGTTGCCTGTATTATTGTATCTCTGTATACCAGAGTGTGGTCCTTTCTGTTTGATAGTGGCTTCATGGAACTATTTTTAAATTATACAAAATTGTGACGTTGAAGTTATGCATACATAATATTTAGGCATAAAAGGAAGTGTAAAATTTCTTGTTCTATTGCAATTTCTCTTATTTCAGATCCAGTTTACCCTGTAAATAATCCTGCTGGCTGTTATGCCAATGGTCAGATCCAAGCTCATGGTGACCGCTGGAGAGAGGATGACTGTACTTTCTGCCAGTGTATCAATGGAGATCCTCACTGTGTTGCTACAGCCTGTGGGCAGAGCTGTTTGAATCCTGTCAAAGTTCCAGGAGAGTGCTGCCCAGTATGTGAAGGTGAGATCTGCATTTCTTTTGTCATCCTTCATACTGTCATGGCTGCTTCTGATTTAGTAATTACTAATTTACTTTATAATTTTGAAGGACTGAAGTAGCTGTTACAGCATTTCCTGTGACTTTAATGAATTAGCTGGGGGGAAGGGAATAAAAATAGCTGATTTTTAAATTGTAAATTACAACAGTCTAACCACAGCTATATGCAGCTATATTCAATACTCTGTTGGTCTAATATAGTATTAAAATCAGCATTATTAACTAATTTGACTCCTTGCTTTTATTAAAGCTTATTAATAAATATAGGAGGAATCAGAGGATCAAAATGTTCAGCTACAGCTATTACTTATAATTGAATTATTCCTAATTTCTTATTCATTGCTATCATTTAGTTACAATTCAATATCTTTGCACAATATAGTTTCAGATTGAACATAATTACAATATGAAAAAAAACATTATTTCAGTGGAATTTATAAGGGATTATTATTAGGTAGGGGAGGCATTTTGATTTTTAGAGTTGAAGATGTAGTTACATTTTGTGGAAATATATGCAGTTTATATAGCAGACTGAAATTTTAAGTTAGCTACATGGAACAGGTTGCCCAGTGGGATTGTGGATGACCACTCGCTGGAGATGTTCAAGGCCAGGCTGTACGAGGCCTTGAGCAACCTGACCTAGAGGGAGGTGTCCCTGCCTATAGAAGGGGTTGGAACTGGATGATTTTAAAGATCCTTTCCAACCCACGTGATTCTGTGATATGGCAAATACCTGCCCAACCTGGCAATGAAAACATGTGAAGGTGTGCAAATGAATATATTTTTAAAAATCTGTATGTTCACAGTTGTGTTTTTGGTAGTACCTGTTCATCCTGAAAAACACCAGATCACTTGGTTTCTACATCACGTCACAATTTCTGTATAGAAACTTGCAGGGGTACATGCTCACTGAGCTGCCAACTTATTTGTACTATTCCATCTGTGATGGGATGAAATGAATTTTGTGTAACTGCTTCTAGACCTTCTTGGGTTGCAGTATCTATCCAAGTTCACTGGATAGATGCTGCTTAGGAGCGTAGGCTTTTCTTCTTGGTGCTTTTTCATGTCAAAATTCTTATCACAGGATATGAAGAAGGTGTCTGATAATGTATGAGTTCTGCCCATGAAGTGATGAAATTTACTACTTTCACGCTAAATTAATTTTATGATGAAGGAAATTATTAAGTCTTAATCCCCAGTGATTCTCTCATGATGTGTATCACAGAGTATATGCTGTCACCTCTCTTAGTGTGTATGGGAGTGAGCTAGGAAAGATAGCATGGACAGGTAGATTTATGTAAGTATTTTCTGTATGCTGTGTCTTTTTCTCCAATGGGAATGGACAAAATGTCAGTATGATACAAGTGTTGTAAAAAAAAAAAAAAAAAATGGAAAGAAGCTGTCGCTGATAATGGCAGCAGGGGCAGCAACAGTCTCCATGCTGAGAAGAGCAAAGGGCTCCTGAAGGCCTCGTGAAAGTCAAGCAGAGCTGACTGAGCATGTGGACAGTTCAGATGACAGGAGGCCACGTGGAACTGACAAAGGAATTTGAATGTAATTTGGATATGGAATTCCAAACAGCTTGAAATGTGTAACTTTCTGAATGCTTGTCAGCAGTTGTTACTGGACTTGCGGAGAGGGTAATAATTCAACTGCTCCTAGGCCCTCCCAAATTCTCTTTTGTCCCATGGATGCAGGAATGGAATTCAGGTGCAGGGATCCAGATCCTCTTAATTGGAGCTGCCAAGAAGGAGAGGAGAAATATGGGGTAGACATATGGAGGGGAGATGTGTAGCACTGCAGTACCACAGACTGTGTGTACATTGTTTTAGTCTTCAAACCCGTGGACAGCCTTCCTTGAGTTGCGCTGTAGATAACATCTGCTAGCATCAGTGTCCAGTTCTGTCTGAAATTTTTACTAGCAAACCTGCGAACTCAGTGCAAACTGAATTTATTTAATTTCCAGACAACAAAACTGGAAAGGGTAACCAGTATCTTGGAGAACAGAGTATGAGTTTATTTGATTTAAAGCAGAAAGTGAAAAAATGTTGACTGAATTAAACAAGAGAAAATCTACTGAACTGTGTTGGAAGAAGTTCTTCAAAAGTCCCGACTTGGTAATTGTTACGTAGTGGTTTTCCAGGAATAGTTTGGTGATGAATGAACAGAAATTCAACATAGATTAACAGACCCCTGAGAAGGCGGGTGCCATACTAAAATTAAGGCCACAGATACAGTTCGCAACATGTCAAGTCTTGATCTCTTTGCTATGGGTAAGTCCCTATCTGATGTACTAAGTCCTCAGTCCTTTCCTGTACATTATTCCTCCGGAAGCCATGCAGACAAGCTGACAAGAGTCTGAACGGGAATTATGAACATGGTCTGAGTTTAGAAAAACACATCATAAGAGGGCAGATAAAGTAAACCAACCCAATTTATTCTAAAGTTAATTATGACTAGAATGAGAAGATAGCAGTCTTCAAGTGCCTGAAAGGTTGGTGCAAAGTAAAGAGAAGCAGCATATTTTGCAATATCTTCTGAAAATAGGACAAGAAATAATGGATTTGGGTTGCAAAAGGGAAGTTGTACTAGAGAAAGGTAGATTGTTGAGGAAAACAAAATTCCTCCTGTGGAATGCTTTGACTGAGATCGTCATTTTGCTTCATTTAGGGAATCATATTGTTTGTATTTTCAGCCTCAGTGAGAGGAGATGCTCTCAGGAAATTGCATGCATAACTGAAAGTAGTTATAGTAGCTGATATGCAGTTTTCAGTGTTTATGCAGGTGATGACTGTTGCTCAAAAATATACAGTTGCTTTCTTCTTAAAGTAAGTATAAAAGTGATCAAAGGCCTTTTGGAAAGACCTCTGTTTACACCATGCCTACCCATCACTTCTTGCCAGTTTTCCAATACAGCAGTGCATATTGATTGTACTTGTGCAAGACGTGCATAGAGAGCAGGAGTGAGGCAGAAAGCAAGGGTCTCTGATAAGGCATGAGGATAGAGAGACAGTGCAGTGTGGGGGTCAAGACAAGACAATATCAAACATTCAGACCAGATTGTAAGAAGCTGTAAAGCTGGTACAAGATTGCTTTTAGAGACACAGCTCAATACCTTGCTAAAATGCTTTGAGCAGCTTTGTTCTCCCTCTGGAAAAGGGTGCTTTCTCCCCTTGCAGAAAAAAGATGGTTCCAGACAAAGCCCAGATGTTTTCTATGTCATTTCTTCCTCCATCAGCCAGCCCCCATCCTTGAGCTCTTCAGTCTGTGTTGCTTTTCATGGCAACCACCTCCTTTCACCAGTCAGAGCTGAGAAAAGCAGTCCCATGTGTTCTGTGGATCTAACACAAGGAATTAGTTTTAAGCTTCTGATGGATGGTCCTATAGAACTTCTGTAGCTGCTGTAATGATATTGGTCCTTGGGGATTTGCTTTTGTTTGTTTAATCTATTATCTATTTAGTCTGTTTTTTTCTTTCTTTGTTTTCTAGACTGTCTTCATAAAGAGCCAAGGCTTAGGTAATCACATTAGTCCTCTGCGCTTTCCCCACAGTTTTAGAGCCAGTGGTCACTTGCAACATAGCGAAATCTCAAAGATAACACATTGCTTTGTATTTAATGAAAGCAGACAGGTAGTTAGAAGGAACAGAGTGCAAAGCTTTGGCATGAACTCATACTTTGTTACTCCCAAGGTTCTTCATGGAAGCTGATTTGGGTGCCTGTCCTGTTGTAGGAAATGGATCTGTAGGGAATCAGGCTTTTGTTAGTGCTGCTTTTCCTAGAACTGTTTGCTTCTCTGTTGATTTAACATTTGTCTTGGTTTCTAAATGTTCATGCAGCAATTCCATTTTTAATGAAGTTTAAAAACTGGATTCTGGAGCTTCAAATAGCTATTAGTATCAATAATAGTAGTAGCATGTGAGTAACACCAAACAAGCTACAGTGACATGAATAACCATGCCTTCCTCAGGCCACGTGGAGACAACCATCTGCAAATAGGAGTTATAGTCATGTTCACAGTAAGCAAATATTGAGTAGGGTATTAAGAAAATTGTTGATTCTTTGAAAAGAAGATAATAAACACAAGTGCTGAAACTTGGCATTGATACCAAAAATGTCTCTAAAGAAAGTGGAAGGCTTCCTATGTTCCCTTGTTTCTCCCACATGCTCAGGCTGCAGATAGGGAAAACTTGCAGCCAAGTCAGTTGATGTACAGTAGTTGGCTGTCACCCAGTGAGTCGTTCTGCATGAGAGCTCTCAGGTACAGGTGGAAGGGTTCCAGCATAAGCTATGAATGAGAAATTAAGTGTTAGACAAAGTCCTCTCAGAGGACTTTCATGAATAAGGACTGCATTACTTTGCTGTCATAATGGCTGACACTTTATCTTCGCAAAAAGAAATTAACATTTTCATCAATAAAGGGCTCCAAACTGTAGCTGAGAAGTAATTCAGTTCAGTTCCTTTAGTGTGTCCAACACATCATTAAGTAAAAAAAGGCACCATAGTCCCATGAAAAGAAATTTGATTCATTCTCGATGAAGTCAGTAGTAGAGAACAGTGTTCACTGGCATAGGATTTGGACTCAGGCATCTACTTAGAGCACGAAGTGCAAGTCATTGTTCAGTGTCAGCACTGTAGGTCTGGATGGGTCTTTTCATCAAAGTCAATTAAGAGATTCAAATGCAGTGCTGTAGAGAATTGAGCTTACTTTTGCCAGATTGTGATTTAGTACAGCTTTTTTAGACAAGACAGCAGAGATTGTTTAACCACGCAGCCCAGTGTGTAATGAGACATTCTGCCAATAAAAGTCTTCACTTTTAAGAAAGTCAGGAATGCTAGACTGATACAAAATAATCTTTTCCTCGTTTTTCAGTGATTCGTCATGAAGTTCATTAGGAGATGGCTATTGAAAGGATAAATAATCTGGAATCCTAGTGAATACGTATATGTATCTCAGTGCAGCTAAGGATGTCTTGCTTTTAAAGAATCGCATGGGTCATCTAATTAATTCTTTTCGGTGCCTACGGCATTCATAGATTTGGCCCAGATACACACTAATTTAGTGTGTTTGTCACACCACCTCGTAATAATAACTGAATGGCTTTATCTAGTTGGATGTTCATTTATAAGTTCAATCAATTCTACTTGAAAAATGTGGTTGACAACCTGAGGTTGTCAACAAAAACAAACCTCATGAGTCTTAATGTCTATCTGAAGGGAGTCCATGCCTAAAAACTGGAAGTATGGGTTGCACCAAATAAAAGCTTTGAAGTTAACAACTTGGGAATAGAAAGTTTGTGAGTGTTTTGGTTGCATCGCTGCAAAAAAAGACCCCCTCACACACATGCATCATTGTTTCAGAGGAGGCTTCTTCAAAGGAAGAATAAAAATAATCTTGAATTATAATAGTTGCTTTTGAAGAAAACAAATACTAAATACTTTCAGGTGAACAGTAAAATAACTTTTGAAATTAACAGTCTTTCTGCCACAGTGAGCCATGTGTTTAGAAGTATTAATGAATATGTTAATGAATATATTTTCTGTTCCTTCTTTGTGACGCTAAAAATATTTGAATTTAAATCTTTGCATACAATTTACATTATGTAATAGTTAAACAATGATAGTTAACACAGACAGTTATACGCTGGGGGTTGGAGGGGGTGGAATTCTATGAGTCGTTAGGGATTTCAAACCCAGGAAGGAAATTCTCTTGCTCAGGACTCAGGACTGATATTTTTCATGTAATGGACTGGAGGGGCGGGGAAGCCTGGAATGCTAACTATGAGGATGGAAAACATTTAGTCACTCTTGGAATGATATGAATGTTTTTACAGGAAGCTTAAGTAAACACACATGCTGCTGCTTAGTAGGCTGCAGTTAACTTTTTTGGACTGCAGACAAAATTCAAGCAAGTATATAGACTCCAACGAAAGGCTGTTGAGCAGCACACCCTTCAGGACTAGTTTTCAGGCAGCTATCAGGGAAAACGTTTAGTACAGAAATAGACTACTGTTCACTCACACTTTTTCTTAACCTGTATTGTAAATGCTTGAATGCATTGAGTCGACATTTCTGTAAGACTGTTGGTGTTGGTTTTGTAGGATCAGAGCGTCTTAATCCTCTTAGAGACAGCTTGTGGTATAAAATGCTACAGAAGAGGGAGCTGTTTCACTTTCCCCAAGCACAGGAAAGCTTTTTAAGACTGCTGTTGAGATCTTTGTTCATCTGTAGAACTTGATTTTGACTCATTTTTCCTCCCTCCATCTAGAACACACTTCAATTTTACACTCTATGAGATGCTGAGCTTTCTAGAATCCTGTTCTGGTACACTCACATGACTAATACTTTATCCCAGTGTCTCAGGACCCATCACTGCTGAATGTAAATGCAGTGCTGTTTTATGTGAGTTGCTTCTCTGGGATTAAAAGTCATTGTAAATTAAATGCATGCACCTCCGAGAGTTACATTTTGAGTTTGTTGTTGTGTACAGTGAGACTTTTATATAAAATTTCTTTCTGTTGTCCTTCCTAAGTAAAAAAAACAAGTAATAATAATTCTCAGATTTAATTATTGTTAAGAGTAATACAGTTGGTTAGAATTTGCACATGGAACTTTGGGGGAATTATTTCTTTTCCACTTACACTGAACATGCGGTCAATACTTTTGACCAAAAGGAGAGAAAAAGAAAGTATAAGGGCTACTTTGAAAGTAACGTCTCCTGTGTTATTATGTTGGCCCACTGCATCAGAGGTGTACAGCAGTAAAGGTTGAACCTTCCCTCCAATATTTCATTACACATTGTTGCCATGTGACAGATGGCAGCAGAGGGGCAATCTGACAAAATGGTGTCTGATGTGAAAGTGTGTATGGAGCAAGGGGGTGTCACTGAATTCCACTGTGTGGAAAAAAATTACACGCACTGACATACATCAGTATTACAGAGACCAAACACTACATGTGAGCACAATGAGGCAGTGGGTGGTGCACTTCAGCAGTGTTGATGGTGACAGCGGGTCACCTCTGCAGGTGCACTTTTGGGAGAGCAGCATGCAAGCCCTTGTGCATCACTGGCAAAAAAAAAAAAAAATGCATAGACAGTGTTGAAAAACAGTGTTTTGTAGGTGAGAATTTGCTCTATCCACTAGCATTGTGTTCTTTGTAGCTGTTGTAATTTTCATGGAGGCATTACTTTCAGAGCAAGCTGCATCCATTGTCATGCTCACAACTGAAAATAAAGCTTCTTTGTGCTATACTATGATAATCTGTTTCCATGTTCCAGTGTTTTAATAATACATACAGTAAATTATCCAATTTTATCTAGCTGCCTGTAGCAAAAGCATGAACTGGTTCACATTAGTAAAACGAGAATATGAAAGCTGGTGCTGAGCAGTTCTAGTACTGAATGCTGATGTATACAATCCCACATCTCATGCTACAGTTATGGCATTTAAATTTAGGATTATTTTCAGGCCTGGTGGCTTTTTGTACTGTGTAACTATTAGATATATTTGAGAAATTTGAATTACTATTGATAAGAGCTTGTATGTTGAAATTATTTTAATTATAATTTAACTTTTTGAAAGAAAAAATGTTTTCTTTTTGAAAATTACTGCCAACTTTGTCTTCCAATTACATGAGCAATAATTTCCAAATAGTTCTTCAGAATACTTGGTTTATAATATAATGCATTTGTATTATATAGTAACTATCGTAACTAACATCTGGAAGTTTGGTTTTAGACATTGTAGTTATAGTCAGCATACGAGTACTGAATAAATATAAATAGGATCCAAAACAATATTTTGGGAGGTTCCAGGGACAGAATTTTTATGCTGTCTATTAATGTAAAAATTGTTTGGCAAAGATTTTTTTTTAAAGGTTTTTTCTCTTTAATTCCTAATGTTAGCTAGATACTGGTGTAGAAGTTTGCAGTCTTTCAATGAAATTGATGAAATTCTTTTTAGTTTTTAAAGGAGATCTTTTTGAAAGATAATCTTCAGCCTCTATAATAATGTATCTATAGAGCTTACAGTTTTATAGTTTTGATTAAGTGTGTTTCTGTCAGGCAGACTGAAATATTTTTGTTAATGTGAAGTTGGTGGAAAATGCTAGTTTCACATAAATATAAGTATATATAAAAATGTAACCAGGCAAAAAACAGCACCATAAATTCATAAATTACTTGCAGCTTCAGGCTCTTAAAACATCCTCTTTTCCTTATTTTTTATGTCTTTATTTGTAGTCAAATCTACTTTGTTGTTCTAGTTTATTATTATGGCGTATGCAAAAAATTCTCTAAAATGTGTAGTACACTGCATCAAATGTTGATAAGATTTGTTAGCTTTCAAGCGTATATGCTTAGAGTAATACTGAGACAAACTGCACAGGGAGCACGGATGAAGTGATTAAGGGAATTCAGATCCCTGTGTCTGTTTAGTTGGAATAATCACTGTGCTTGAATCAGGGAGAGTAATTTAATGTAGGTGTTTGATTTACACTAATGTCTTCCAATTCTATGCTTCTATGTAAAATATAGGTATTTTTAATTGTAATAGTAGTTTTTTTCCCTTCTATTGAAAGGACATTTGCAAGTGGGTTGATTCAATAGTGTCAACTATCTGCCCTCTTACATTTCTAATTATTTTGTGTTAAGATATACAGCAGTCCAGATTTCTAATGGTCAATTAGAAGCAGTATTGGCTTTTAAATTCATTCATAATTAACAATGTCAAATATAGCAACCTGAACATTAAACAATATGCAGAATAAATATCTTAAATATGATTTCTTCCTTACTTAAAGCCAATTTTGTAAAAGCCTGGAGTAGGAATTTCCCTGATGTGGTTTTACTGAAAGTGTGAAACAAAGCCTGTTTTGAGTTGAAATACTGTATTCCAAATTAAACAAAGCAAAGAGCTTGTTTTAAGTATTTTTCATGTCACAATAATAATAATAATGAGCTGAAGAATCTTTCTTAAGCTATTAACATAAAGATGAACAATAAAATGCCATTTATTAAAGGTAGTTGTGGCTGTCATCAAATAACATTCTGTAGACAATTGTGTTTTAACTGCCTGGAAGAAGTTTTGCTTCTTAAATAGCAAGCTATTCCTTAAGTCATTGCATAGATCTCAGAGAGATGGTATTAAACAGCATCTGTTTTTACTGAGTAAGGAAGACAGTCATTACTTTGCAAGGGAATACAAAAACAATTAGAAATCGAAATATTTATCTGTGGATTTCACTGTTATGATTAGGATCCACCAAGGATGTTACTGCTTTCACTAGAGATGTCCTGAATTGAAGTTCTTAGAATCATGCAAGTTGGAAAGATCATTAGGGATCATCCAGCTCTACCTCCTGCTCAAAGAAGGTCCAGTTACAGCAGGTTGTTCAGGACTTGCTCCAATGAAGTTTCAAGAATTTTCAAGGATGAAGATCCCACAATTTCTTTAGCACTCCATCACTGAGTTTGACCACCCAGTTGGTTTAAAAAGAAGAACAAAATAACTTGTATGATATTGTATTTTTTCTTGTTTATATCTGTGTTTATTGATTCTCATAATTCTCTTGGCCAACCCCAAGATGAACTGGGCCCTCTTCTGTCTTATTACAAAGTTACAGACAGCAGAAGAATTGCCCCCAAAATCATAAAACCATGACAGCCCCCAAGCTCCAGTTTCTTATCCTCTTCTCTTACACCACCTACCCCAGCTCCTGACCAGCTTGGTGGCCCCATGCTGGACATCAGCCTTTTTCTTACTAAAGAGGCCAGAGGTGGACATTACACCAGATGTGGTCTCAGAAGTGCTGAACAGAGGACAGGTGTTGCTTCCCTGGACTTGCTTGTTGTGCTCTCACTGATATAAGTCCTCTTGTCCTTCACACAGACCAAAACTGAACACTTATGCTCTCTTATAATACACGTGGCTTTGCCATGATACAGTTAAGTGGAATCTCACTTTTTTTGCTGGTATGAACTCAATACCCAAAGTTCAAATTTCAAACAATTTTAAGGTGTGATAGGAAAATGTGTATAATTGATATCAGCCTTAGGGGCACTCTTTTTTTTTTTTTTTTTTTTTTTCAGCTCACTTGAAAAGTAACTAAAGAATTTTGTAAATGCAGTCTCCAGAGTTGGAAGGAAAAATGACATCTTCAATTAATTGTTCATTTTTGACATTCAGATGAAAAATTGAAGTCAAGAAGACTGCAGTAAATGCTCCCAGATTTGTTTTTGTTTTTATTTTTCTTTTCCAAGGCTTCAGCAGTCATCAGTAAATTTATTTCTTTTTTATATAACTTTAAATTTTCAAACTGTAAAGTTTGCAAAGTAAAATTGTTATCCTTAGAAAGGTTTTCCCCTGCTGTCACTGAAGCATGGATGAATTAGTTTCTCTCAATTTCTGAATACTTCATCCAGGCATTATCCTAGTACTGATCCAGGTATAACAAGATCCATGTATGACAGTGTCTGTTGCTTCTGTCAGAGGCACAGTACTAGACTTAGATGGACCATGCTGTTGTCTATGTATTTCACATTTTTAACAGAAGAAAATACTCTTTCTGACAACAGCTGTGTCAAATTACTCATAGTAGAAGTGGAAGGTCTCAGAAATCAGAATATAGCAGAAAGGAATGCTTTGAGGATTGGTTAGAAAACTGACAATGGCAGTATGGTCTTATTCCACCTTGACAAATTTCCTTGTTTGTGACACTCGAGTTTTGTGACAGTATTACTAAGGTATGTCCAGAAAAACAAAGCCAATTCCAGGTATTGCTGAGAGATCACTGTCTTTCCTTCTTTTCCTGAAAGGTACTTTGCCTTCAAGCTAGGATGGGTGAGATTTGGGGATTTGATCATGCACTGTAGAGTTTTTTCAGTGGGTCAGACTGACAGGCCACCAGCAGCTGGGATATCCGCTGTAGTTTTCATAACTTCTGAAGTGACTTTTAAATGAAATGTAAGATATAAAACTGTGTTCTATCTGTGTTTATGCTTTGTTTGATGCCTTAGATGGATCTAGATATCAAAGAGTGATTTAAATCTGCCATTAGCTGAGTGCAGCATCACTTCTGTTTTGTCCTGACATGGAGGGAAAGGGTAGGCAGTGGTATTGTAACGCAGACTTAACTAGGCCATGATTCAGTGTTAGCAGTTTGTAGAACAATACGTTCCAATTGCCTTGTTTCTTCAAAACAGTAAAACATAAAGTCAAGAACATTTTCTTTGCAATCTGACATGCATATACCAGTTTTTTTATCCTGCTTTATTTACTGCTGTAGTATTCCTGTTGTTAGCTGAAGAATATTTGTAGCAAAGTGAAAAAGCTTAAAGAATGAATTCAACATTTTGATCAACCTCATAGCATGCAAATTGGTAATCCTTTGCTCTGAAATTCAGCATAGAAAATGTTATGCTCTGAGAGAGTATATTGAAACAAGTTATTCTAATAGCAAGCTGCATTTAACCTTACTCATAAACACTTTACATCAGCATTATCTGCGTTCTATTTAAAAAAAAAACAAATGCATTGTTTTCAAGCAGACTCTCATCAATCTTTTTCTCTTTATTTTCATTTTCCCTCTTTCTTCATTATAGTTTAATTGTTGTAAAATACATAGACAGAAATGGCATATGTTTTTTCCCACCAATTGTCTGTTCATTTGTGCACTGGATCTTTCTTCTGCAGTTTCAACCAAGAGCAGCAGTGAAAGACTAACTGGGATCATGTGGCTGTACATGCTTTTTCAAGCCTAACTACTGCTTGCCTATTCAAATAGCCAACAGCCTGGCAGCAGCAAAGCTGGCTTTATTTGTTGAGTCTTGTCTAGCGAAGTGAAAAGGGCTGATAGTTTTTTTTTATGCCTGCATTTTTGCACATGTGGGGGTAGGGAATGAAATTATTTCTTTTGTCCTCCACTTGCAGCTCATTGAGAAGCAGGCATGCATATAAAATTACTGTATCTCTCAGTACTTACCTTTAGGGACAGAAGGGAGGAAAAAGAGATTTGTGAGCTTCCTTGGAAACTCTCAGGATGCTAACAATATAAATAAAAATGTGAGGTAATATAATAAACCACAAAAATCTTTTAAATTAAAGTAGAAACTATTTCATTTTGTCCCTACTAAGAGGCTGTATTGCTCAATGTATCAAGGTAGCAAAATTTCAAAATTGATACGTCCTTATCAAAGACAGAAGAGCATCAAAACACAAAACAGAGCTTTGAAAAGTTACCACATGCATTGGATAGCATTAGTGATTCGTATGATTGGTAATGTTTTTAACATTGCCATTGATTGTAAGTGTAAATGTGGCTTTTCTGTTGTTCCAAGTGCCAGATTTGGGCTGCCTGGACAATGGCCTGCACGTAGCTTCAGGGTAACTGCTGTGTTGCGGTCTCTTGCTTGTTGAGGATATTTTACTTAAAGAATACAGTGAGGTAGAAGTAGAGATTTTCAGATAAGTACCAGATGCTAAAGATCAGTTTATTTGCAAAGACGGTAGATTATTTCCTGCCCTAGACAAATAGGGTGAATTAATGAAGATTCTAGAATAAATCACGTTCTTGGTGTATATTGATATGGTCTTCATCCATAAAGTAATGATATATTTACAAACACTAGATAATAGGTATCAATGTGATGTAGTTATTTTATTGAATGAACTCAAAAAAAAAAAAAAAAAAAAAAAAAGCAAGGAATTCGTTGCAATTAAAAATAATCTAGTTTGTGAATTCATTTGTTCTAAAGTAAATTGCTAAATTGCTCATTAAGATTACCTTTCCATACAATGCTTGCAAACTCTGAGCGATTAAATGAATAGTTCACAGAAATTTATAGAATTTCTCATTTGACCTGCAAATAATCTGTTAAACTCCTAGAAGAAAATCTGGGGAACAAAAAAGTAATTCATCTTATGAGAGATTTGAGGATTCTACCTGCACAGAGATACCATTATCCAAATTTCCAGCTTTCATTTAAACAAAGCTGTTGGTGGTGCTTTATGTATGTATAATATATATAGACTCTTTTTCTACAGAAATTGCAGAGAACAGAGCTTGAATAGTGGTTCAGAACTCACAGAAAAGTGAGGAATCTGAACCATGACCCATGAGAGAGAAAACTAAAATCTTCTCTGCTTGTTGTGCATACTTTTTGCTCCTAACTCTGTACTTAGCTGACCTAATTTAAAAAGGATTAAAAATGTTCAACCACTGCATAAACTGTTGTGAAGGGAAGAGTAGGGCTGGAGGGAAGCTGTGAAAGCAGAAAATTGTACAAGACAATGAAAGCAGAAAGGCACATTCTTGTAATGGGATAATTTTCACTTGACTGGAAGGCATGGGTGCAATAGCTGCCTGGTGGGTTTGTTTTTTTGTTTTTTTTGTTGTTTTTTTTTTTTTTTTTTGACAGCATGTACCTCTTATAACTTAATAAATGTTGAGTAGTGTTCTACTCTAAATCTGGCAGCAAGACTATTTGCCTTAAAATATGGAAGACAAAATTTGCCAGTCAAAGGATTTGATTTGGGGATGAGAGATGGCAAGATATGGCCATCTTCTGTCCAGGAAAATAATGCTGTATAAAACACTATTTTCTGGCAATGATGGTTTATATACCATTTCTTCATATTTTCACAATTGACTAATTCATCCACTTTAATTTATTTAAAATTTAATTTCTTTAAAATCCTTGTTTCTTGAGATTCAGGAAAAAGAGGAGCTCAATCAATTTAAACACTGAAATGAAAACTCTCAGTTAAAAAATTTACACTTAAAATGCACTTAAAAATTGTGTAATTTGTGCTTCATAATGCTTAGCATTGTGTTAATAATATTCATAAGTAAATTTCCTGCTACTTAAGTGCTGAGGAAAAAAAACAAGATAAAAAAAATTATTCTCCCACAGCAAAAAATCGTTTGGAAAATAAGATTTTTCATTCCTTCTTTATCCTATTTTTTGATGTTCATGTGCAGGTTGCTTGCTATTTTCATACATCTTGAGGGTTTATTTTATCTAGTAATCTTGTGTACTAAAGTGTATGAATATTTCTTGCTACTGCATATACTAAAATGAATTTCATACTCTCAACATATTTAAATGGTGTCAAAAAGCAAGTATTACAGTGTAAATAGTTATTTAATTATTGAAATTAATATATTCAAATTCAAAAAGAACAATTTTATACTGCAAGTTATACTGTAAGAAGTGATTTTTTTCAATGAATGGTTCTGTTATGTGGCTTCAGGAGATCTTTCACACACATTGTACCTTACATTCCCATTTGGCATTCAAGGACTCTTCTGATTTAAATTTCTGTAGAAGTGATCTTATTCACACAAAGAAAGATTTGATCTCTTGAGCTGCATGCAGCTTGATAGTATCAGTCAACTAAGCCCTGGAGAAACCTCTGTGTTTTTAATTCCTAAGAATCTGCACAGAGTTTTGATAAAATACTTCTGGCAAAAGAATGAGTAGAATAGGTTTTTTGCATTCAGTTTTAAACTTAAATGCAGGAATATTGATTTCAGAGTAAACAGAAATGTAGTATCATTTTTTTCCTGTTTTACTATTTAAAACTTTTTGTAGGTTCAAACTGTTTGTAATGAGTATATGTCAGTTCAAAACAATGTCTGTTTCTTGAATTAAGTTCCAGAACATGAATCAGAAACAAAATTTGTTAACAATGATTCTCTTTGCTGTTGCACTGTCTGCCTTTTGTGAAATGTTTGAAGTATCATATTGATCTCAAATATGTCTGTTTTGTTTTTTCTTGCATTTAGAACCAACTTACATAACGATAGGTCCACCCACCTGTGAGCATTTGGTGAACTGCACTTTGACCGAGAAAGACTGTATCTATAGTTTCAAACTGGATCAAAATGGTTGCCGCATTTGTCAGTGCAAAACCAGTGAGTATGCAAAAATACAGTGCCTTATACCTGTTATATCCTGCTGTTGGTGAAGATGTTAGAATGCTGTTTTTTTCCATTCATAAAGTTCATTGGCTGCTGTGTTACTATACATGTGTTTTCTATTTGTTCATCTTTAAAGGAAAGTTGCCAATTTCTGATATTGCCTACTTAAAATATGTTTGGGGGAAAAAATGAAATGTATGAATTCAGGTAAAAAATAACAGCTAAGTGAAAAAAAAAAAAAAGGAACAAAAGTTATAATTTGGTACTTAACATTAAATGACAGCGTGCCTTTGAGAAGTTTTATCAGGTTCGTGCACTGCAAAAACTCCTGTTTGCTAAGCAGCCTATTTTTAACATAGTTTCTTGCTTTTGAGGATCAAAAATATTTGAAAGTGATAATTCTAGGGGATATGTGTTCATATACAAGCACAGCCATACTTAATTTTATTTATGTAACATATATGAATGCATTTGATTTAAGATTTATACAGGCTTTAATTCATCATCTACTCTGCCCTGAGAAAAAGCATTGGACCTTGTGAGAACTTTGCATCTATCAGTGATAATAGTATCTTCAAGGAGAAGCTGGAAAAGTGTACTTTATGTATTTTCTTAAGAATTCAATGTTTATGCATGAACTATGAAGCAAGGTCAGGTTTGTTCCTGGAATTATCAAACAAAGACCTGGAGGGCAACTCAGTTGAAGGACATATCTCTTGCACCCACCATCTCAGCTAGGAGTGGCTTCAAGTCCCTTTATAATTTTATTTTAGCTCTGCATCTTTCTTGTTTAGGAATTGGCTTGGTGTTTTGCTTAAGGAGAGAAAAATTGGATTTGTTCTGCCACCTTCATCTTTTTTTCTTGAAAAATGTGTGTTTTTTATTTCCATTTTGATAAGAGACGGGAAAACTCAAATAAATTTATGTCATTACACTAGTACAGAAATAATATTTTCAATTACAAGTTGTGTTCCTTGCAAGGATGACCTTCATAGATTTCCACAGGAACCTGGCAGAGGTTTACATCTATTTCCTACTTTTTAAAATACAGATAAGAGTTTCCCCTATTTATAAAGCATGCAGTGCTGTTTATATCATTTGTTTCAGACTAGTATTAGTTGTGTCTTAATTGATTAAGTATGTTACCTACTGGTTCATGTTGTTTTGACTATGCACAAGCGCAGGTACGCTGCACATTCTGTATACTCTCTAGAGAAGAGTATAGCATTTTATCTAAGGATTGTGTGACTCAATGATCAGTTTGAGACACAACTACAAGAGTTCATACAACAAAGAAATGGTGCCTAGAAATGAAGTCATAAGCTGATGTGTCAAAAGTTTTAGTGGATAGAAGAAAAAGCACCCTCTGCAAGGGTAGATAAGGCACATATTTATTGCCATCACATACATGCCTTGTCTACAAAATTAGAAAGTTCTGCTTTTACCATTGTTATTTGATTTTTCTTTTCTGTTGCTGAAGTATTAGCTGGCATGAGGGGGAGCTTTTTCTGTAAGGAGATTGACAAGAAGATGGACATACTCATCAAGTTCCGCATTTAAGCCTGTGCATGCAGTCCTGCCCTCCAGTTTATTGCACAGGAGGCCCATCACTCCAGAGTATCATTTCTTTTGTCCTAGACTATCAGATCGTACATGTCTACTTACTGCAACCCTGGATGTCTCTGTTCTATCTTGGAGTGTTTCTGATTAAATACTGTTTAAGAACCTATTCAAAGAGATTTTTCTCTTGCCAGATTTGCTTGCAATTATTTTCATTTTGCAGTAGCAAACTGTCAGGAGCAAACTTAATAGTATCATTTATCTGTCATCCTTTTTCTCAGTTAAATAACTTGTATTGTAGATTGCTTAAAAATCTCTCAAGTCATTCAGAGAGGAGAAACCTTTATTTACTAAAGAACGGAAGAAAAATTACAGCTCAGTAGTCTTCATCAATGATGGGATATCAGTCAAAATGACAGGGATAGAATTTTTCTTTCAAGTAATGTTTCTTGCTTGCCAGACTCTGGACAAATGACTGCATGAGGACCAAGAAGAAAACAGTTGAGGTCACATATGATGAAAATGTACTGTTCTAGCTCTGTACTTTCAATTCTAAACCAGTTCAGTTGCATCTTGGCTCTCTAAAACTGTAAGAATGTGTTTTATCTTAGGTTCACATAGGCACATGTGAATTTACATTTAAATTAATTTCTTAATTAATATCTTTACACTGCATTCACTTTTTTTGCTCATCTGAGCTGCCCAGCTTATTCAGATTTAGTACCTGAGTACAGAAGTTACACATACCTCTTATTACTGTCTGAAGTCATCCTATCCAAGCCCTACTAATGTCCTTCTGATGGCATTTCCTGCTATCTTCTCTTTAGCTATCTTCACTGAGATATATATACTTCTATTCATTTCAGACAGAATAATTGCAAAATTATGAAGAAGAAAAGGAAGAAAGTGCAGCAAATGTATAAATGGTTCCTCATTGTTATCTTCATTTACATTTCTTACATTTCTGTAGCTAAAAATTTATACAACGGGTTTATTTGACATGATTATATACATATGGTATCATGAAACTTGTGCGGTGCTTTACTGTAATTTAGATTCAAGTTGATCCTGCTCATTTCAAGTGGACTACAGGATGAGAGAAGGAAGAAGGAAGCAAATGGTGATGTTTCTCGAACACGATGGTTTTAATAGAAGGATACTTTATCCTTCTTCCTTGTTTTTTCAGTGAATGTAAAAACATGCTTTGCAAACACGTTGTGAAAACATACTAGGTGTGAAGTAAAATTTAAAAAGCAGGGGCAGACCATAGTTATAAGAAAAAACTGCCACTGAGCATAGAACTATCCTAGTGGTTTGCAAGGGGCTGGAACTAGTTGATCTTTAAGATCCCTTCCAACACAAGCCATTCTATGATTCTATGACTGAGCACAGATGAATAAGAGGAAAAATTCCAGCGAGTAGTGATGGAACCACAAATGCTGTGGAAAAAGGAATTGTAACACTGAGCAGGAATTTACTGAAGCCAAAGCAGTACAAGAAGATGAAAGAAAAAAAAATTATAACCCTGTTTATAGGAAGAGCTGCTGCAGAACACCATCAGTGAAACTGAGACAGTACTACAACAACAGAAAAAAATAAAAGATGATATAAGAATAAGAAACTAATAAAAAAAAAGTGAGCAAGCAAAAACTTGTTACTTGTAAAGTGCAGCAATTGCAATTGTGTGTGGAGTGTCTAGGCTTGTGCTTTCATAGAGAGAACTGAAGTGGATTAAAGTCTTTGGAAGGAAGAGTACATAAGAGGAATGAAATAAAACCAGTGATCAGATATTTATGAGGCAGGACTCCTGTTGCTCCAAAGAGGACTAACCAGCACATGGAATAATGCCTGCTGATTGCGGTAAATTAAGATTTGAAGTCTGAAAGTTGCTGCTGAACAGTAAATCATTTTTTACTGAGAGCCTGCAGTGAGATCCAGTAGCTTATCTTGTCTTATCTGTTCCCTATATTAAATTCATGAAAAGGAAAAAGCCATTAAAACATTTCCTGTAACTTCCATGATAGACTGAAGTCTTTCACCCTAAATGAGTTGAATGTGAAGTACTATGCAGGGTATAACTGAGAGCATTTTGGCTAAACATTTCTGATCTTATTAAAATTAAAATATTTCTCTAAATTTGAAGCCTGCTTGCTTCATGCAGAAGGCTTAGCTTTGCAGTTACAGGAGGCCATTGTCATACAATTTCCTTAATTCCAAAGTGCTCTTGGAGAGATGCCGTTGTAGAAGTCTATAGAGACAAGGTGTTTTTCTTGCACATTGTAGCATATTGTCATCCTCATCCTGTTGTGGTCTGTTTTGTCTGTCAAACCAAATCATGAAATTGGGATTCAATTAGTATAATTCTTTGTATGTTGCATGTTTGTTCAGTTCTGTAGATGTAAAACAACCCTCCTCTTTCATATACATCCCATACAAATACAGAAGTACTTTTGAATTTTTTTTTTATACCTTTTCCTTAAATGAGTAGACCATGTTTTCTCATGGAGTTATGAAGTTTTGTACTAGCGCGGTATCTGCAGCATGGACTTCAGTGTTGTGGTGAATCACACCATCTTCCTTCATAGCTGGTGAAGCGGAGTGGAACTCCAATGTGAAGTTTAGATATGAAGGTGTGGGATTTGGAGTAGCTCTGAGATAATCTAAGGCAGCTGTGGAAAACTGAAGCACAGGATTGGGAGGTTTGAGAAAAATAATGTAGGCTTATCTATGGGCCATCTATAAGCAGCAGTGTTGAAGCTTTGAAAAAAAATGTATGGCCTGATGATGAGAAAAAATAAATGGGAGAATATATCTCAAATAATCTCTTCAGCTGTACATCAGCAGTTACAGTTTTAGATGAGTTTTCCTAATCTTCTACCCTTTCTATCCAAAATGTGAACAACTGATCCCTTTAATCTATTCATGTAAAAAAAAAATCATTATTTAACAATGCAGTCTAAGCACTTTTAAGCTCTCTCAGTGTTAATGTTGCCCCTTTAAGAAAACGCTTTTTATGTTTATTTGGTTATTGAATATGAGATGGAAAAAGTAGTCACACTATTCATATTTTAAACAGTAATTCTTGGAAACGGAAAGGTAAATATGGTAGATGAAATATTTTTCTATTCTACCATTGTTACTATGATTTACCAACAAGTTCCATAGAACAAAAGGAAAAGACAAAAACAGTCTATTAGCTTTTTTTAGTGCAAGGAGAGATAACCTTGGATTTTTTAATAATAAGGTGGTCCTGGCAGAAAATGCACATTTGAGTACCTTCCTGGAGTGATATGAAAGGAAATACGTAATATCCATTAGACTTCTGCTAGTGGAATACAGCCATGGGAAACTGGGGACGAAGCATGTTTCTTTAAAAAAAGAAAATATACGCTCTGTGTAAAATTGAAAGATTAACTGCACTTGTGGAATACAGACAAGTACTCCCTGAAGAGAACACAATTATGATGAACAACTCATGCTAAATAAATATTATGTCTTCTTACTAGAACAAAAGTGGGGATCTCTGAGGAATACAGTGTATTAGTTTTAGTAATGCTTACAATAAATCTAGTAAAATAAAAGTAAATAGGAAATTTGCTTGACTTGTTTAAAAAAAAAAAAAAAACTTTCTTGCTTCTTGAAGGGTTGTGGAAGCTCAATCATTTTCCAGTGATTCCACCTTTGAGAGATATCACTTTCATGAAGTTGTATGTTGTGTGTGAATCATAGAGTTGTTTAGAGCAGGTATCCATGTGGGTAATTTGCCTCAATGGACTCATGGCATTATTTTTTTCTAGCATCACAGTGCCCAGTCCCTTCATTTTTATCCAACTATTATGAATCATGAGTTAATTCTAAAGAAAGGAGGGAGGGTTAGTGTGGATCTGTGGAGGCAATATATTCAGAGAATTCCAGTTACTGATAAGTAACCTAGTTTTCTCCTTCATAAATTTGCCTCCCCAGATCCCCACCCCTGAAGATTAACCAGCAGTAGCAATCCACACCGAGAAGACGGCTGAGGAGTGCTTAATTATAAAGGTACTGTGAAACAGTTCTCCTGGTATGATCTAGCCTCAGCATCAAGAAAATAATGATGGTGAAGGTATGTAGCTAGCTTTGTCTAGCACTGCTACAAATCTATTTTTTTTTAATGGACACTGGCCTAAGTCAAGTTGAAATACTGACATATTTCTTCTCAAATATCTACTAATATTGTCCAAAAGTTATTTTTTTTCACTGTGAACTACAGGATACTAGAAGTATTTCAACAGGTGATGCATCTCTGGAATGCATTTTCAAAAATTTTAGCCTAAGATGTCTTTCAGTCTTCATAAGAAAATTATCAGTGTCCATATGTAAAATAATAAATTGGAGAAAAACGTATCTTATAGCTTAGATTTTTTTTACATGTCATATGTGTGTTAGAAGAAAGAAATTGAGGTCTGTTTTTATATATGAGCTATCTAAAATTACAGTCAAGCTGTTACATTTCAAATGGGAGAACAGTTTTAGACCCAATCATACAATTTACAGAACTGAAATGTGTCCTCTTTCCAGTTTGATTTTTGAGAAGTATTTCACTACATTCTAAATTTTCTCCTACTCATGTGAGGTAGGGATATTAGTACTCTGAAATCAGGAATAAATTGCACATCTGATGGTTGGAGCTTAGTCCTAAGACTGGTGATTCATTTTAAGAAACACTGCCTCTGAGGTCTCATACCTGAGAAGGAAATATTACATTGCATGTGAAATATCTGAGTTTTGAGTGAACCCTTACAAACACTGATAATGTTACATACTCTGGAGCATGATGTTGGCATCTTGTTTGGAGGGTGGTATCTATATGTCACATCAGTATATCAACCTCTGTAATGCCCTATTTTTGTGTGTATCTTTCCTTCAGCAGCGAGTGATTAGGTCTTGCAGTGCTTGGAAAACCTTTTAAAATGAATTTATTACAGTACTGAGAATGAGGTATTTAGAGGAAAAGAATTACTGGCACCAAATCTTTTGCATGTAGAGCACTGTGTGGTCTCATCATGTATTAGCAGTAATCCCTTGTTTTTAAGACATGATTTACTTCTTCTGACAGTCTTGTCCCATTCCACATATCGTAATCAGATTTTCCTGAAGTAACATCACGCTTTTCTGAAACTCTAATACTTCTTTTATTAGTCCATATGTATGCAACTAAGTTTGGGAGTGGGTGAAGGAAGGGGGAGGGGGAGAAAGAAACTACTGTATTAAGAGCAGTTTCTTGGCAATAGTGACCAGACCTAGAAACTAATCCTAGTATTTGTATCTTAATAATTCACTGATGTTTTTGGAAGACTGGTTCATCTTTGTCTATTCTTTCCTTTCCTATTTTTTTTTTTTGTATTGGTATCTTATTAAATTGATCCAAATGAATCTGGTAATGTGGAATTCATATATCCAAGTCAGCATATAATGTGTCAGTTTATTGCAGCTACCAACCAGTTTTTGTTAGAACTACTGTGTTTAGAAGAGTATCTGAAAAGTATCTAAGCAATAGCTTTTGCCAGTATAGTGAGACCTAGTGAAGTGTCTAGAATTGTTGGTAACTGACTTTGCTACTACTTTTGCAATCATCATATGCAGAGAATAAAATAATATGGTCTTGTTTTGGATGGATTCATTGATGTAAGTACTCAGGGCATGTTTGTCCCTAAATGAGTGTTTGTTCCCAGTATGAAGCTGTTTTTATCAAGTCATTGGCTGAGGACAACCTTTATTTGATTGTTGTGCTGTCTTTTTGCTGTCTTTGATGCAGTTGAAATTTTTCTAGAACTTAGTTTCATATTTCTGTTTATGTTTCATCTAAAGTCTATCTTTGCATTAAAATGTGTTAAAAGTGCAGTTATATTTGTTTGAGACATTCGGGAACACAGCTGTCTCTTTCTAAAGTCACATTGCTTTAATACCCTTCTGAAATCAACAAATTTCATGTATGTGAATTCAGCTTATACATTTTATACATTTTCAGTATTACTTTTCATTCCACTGTCATTACTTTATCACCCTAAGCCCTCCTATTACCTTGTGCAGTAGGGCTGTTTTGTGTATTGACATAACCTCATTGGCATTTCATTTTCTTATCACTGAATGTGTTTCTACTTCTCGCATAGAACTGTACTCTCCATCCACATATTTCTCAAGAAGCATAATGAAAGATGCCTTCTCCTTAACCGGTTTCCTACTTGTTGTATCATTTCTGTTTAGTCCTGTACCCCCTGCTGAATCATTACTTGAGTTTCCTTGATGATGTGATAACTAATCATTCAAAGAAAAGAAACATTCTGTAATCGTGAAGCTTGCCTATGCTGTTAGAATTGCAGTGACATGTAAGCACATAATGCAGGTTTCCAGAATTTTAAAAGGTAGATTTCCTTCAATGTTAGCTTTTTGAATTGGTTCCTATTCTCAGTCTGCTTACGTCAAATACAGCCTTGAAGCTGTTAGTAGTCCATTTAGGGCTGGATCTCTTCCCTGTGAACATGTTGCACGATTTGGGATTCAGGTTCTAGATGAAGTTTATTTAAGTAAAAGTGGATAAGGCTCCCCAAACAAATTACCTCCTAATATTTTCAGTAATAAATCTCCGCAGATGATCACCGCTGGCTTTCATGTGTGGATTGCAGTTCTTTTTATTCTTTAGGAGTTTTCATTTATAATGCAAAGCCTTATCAGGAAATCTGTTTTTACTTGTCTTTCATAATAAACGTGTGATAATTTTACTAACAACAAATTTAAAGATATAGTTAAGGCTATATGTCAGGGTGAAAATTGCATGCATTAAATTTTAGTTACATGTGGATCATGTGGATCTTTAGCCTTGGCTTATTTTTCTTTTTTTTTTTCTCTCTTAGAGCTAAACTGTGTTCCTGTAAAATTGGCACATTCACTCTCAGTTTTCTGAAAAAATGCCCCATTTAAAGATGTGGAATAGGGTTTTCAAAAGGCCTGTGCATGTGTACCAGATGGTACTTCAGTTTGAGACTGCCTGCAATTTTCCATGTCTTTTAACATGTTTCAGTAAAAAGAAATGTGAATAGTTAGATGTGAAGTCAGAAAGCAGGCCAGAATCAACTTAATGATTTCCACAATACTAAATTTCTTTATAGAGAATATTTCTCAAAACCTATTGAAAATCTTAAGTCCATAGCTTGAAATTTAAATAGGAGAGTGTATTAATTTTAGTAACAGCTCGCTTCTCAGAAGGCATCATTTTTAGTATCTTTTTAGAAGGATTGTCTGTAGAGTTCTGTATAGATTATGTAATGTTCTGATGACATAACACTACTCAGGTCAGATGTAAGCAGTAGCCTATATAGACTTCAATCAAGTCTATATTGAATTCAGCAAACTTTACCTATATGTTGGGATAGAATTTTGATTATGTTTTATATATGTCATGATGAGGATACTCTTCAGTGTCTGTTCTTGAGAGACAATGTTTGTCAGTCAATCATCCATTCTTGACCACTCAAAAATTCAGAATTCTTTTGAGAATAACTCAGTACATAAATGATTAAGCAAGGAAAAGATTGCCTTGAGACTGGATTGTCTTGTTAGTATGTCAACTGACTGTTTGAATTTTAAGTAAATTAATGGAATGAACTACTTAGGTTAAGACACCATCATCCTGCCTGTATGCCACTGTCTTAGATACCTTGACATATAGTATATAGTATATTAGTTTTACATTTAAGAATGTGTTTTACACCTCCAAAAAGCAGTTTCACTAAACAAATTCACAACGATCAAAGCAGAACGGAAGATTGAAAGCAAAAACATATTTAGCCATGAGATCCTGATGAAGTCAATATTTCACTGTATTTTAGTTCAAATTTAAATCAGGGAGTCGCACTTTGAAAGCTGTCCTAAATACAAATCTCAACACAATGACTTAAAGAAACATGCAAACAAAAAAAAAATATTCCTGTTGCTTCTATGTCTTCAGGGATTTTTTTTTCCTGTTTCTCCCATACCTTTAAAATTGCACCTTACTGTTTCTTGACCTATGTTCCGTGAGCCTGCTGATTACACACAGCTGCCCAAACACTTCATCTCTATGACAGAGTACACTTCAGAAAATGAATGGTACTCATGAATCCAACCTGTGTGGTTTCAAGATTATTCATGGGTCAGTTCGAAGCATCAGCAGGAAATGTCATAATTTACACATCAAAAGTCAAAACAGAGTTTGATTTCTTCTATAATACCACCAATTTATTTAAATTAATTTAATTTTTATTTATTTATTTTATTACCATCAATACAACATCATCCTTCCTTCCCACAAATAATAAAACATAGTAATAGACTTCAGGAGGAAGGTCTTTTAGTCTAACATCTCTAAGCTTTGAACATCTCTTCCAGTATGGCAGTTATATTTTTGAGAAGCAAGTTTTAATCAGCAAACAGGTGACAGCGAACACCCTAAGTAAGGAATAAAGGTTTTTACATTCCAACCTTTCAATTATATTTAAAATAAATAGACTTGAATTAAAAGCTCTTCTATATTGAAGAGAAACTTCTTAAATGAACATGGTATGTCGTAACTTTATGTTATTATCAGGTACTGGATCTACTCCCCAAATTCTTGACTAGAACTGAAGACATCTCATTGTATCTGTTTGTCTGGTATAAATGCTGTTTGCTTTGCAATCATCTACATGTGTTCTTCACAGGGGAGGAGCTGTGTACGGGGCTCATATCAGGCTGCTCCTTGGACTGTTCCTTCGGGTTCCAGACTGATGCCCACAACTGTGAGATCTGTCAGTGCCGTCCACGGCCCAAGAAGTGCAAACCTATTGTATGTGACAAGTACTGTCCCTTTGGATACTTGTACGTATTCTTATTCTAAACATATAACATATGTTTATTCTATTCATATTGAAAATATGTGCAATCTGGGGATATATACATGTGTTCACTTTGAGAAAATTGGGGAAAATGTGAGAAGGAAGAAATGTCATTGCTTGATGTAAAATTATTCTTCAAATCAATTGGGATGTTAGCACTGAACTTACGTAAATGGATATGTATATATCCATATATCCTTTATTACTTGAGATACAGCAGCTTATTACAGGAAACTGTGGTCATAAGAGTGATGGGGCTAATAATGACTGGCTCCTCCAATTCCTTTGTCTGAACATATTATACCTGGTAAACTGCTGTAGACACTGGCTTGAATCCTGAAAAAAGCACAATTGGCAAACCAGGGATTTACTCGGATGGCTCAAAAGCTGAAGCACTGAGAATCTGAAACCTAAAAAATACAGTAAATAAAAGAAGGTGTTGATAGGAGGCAGCTCCTGATGTTAGGATAGTTGACATGGATGTTAGGTGATCCACACTTTTTAAGATGAAGTCAAATCAGATAGCACAACAGGCAGGGTCCCCTGTGAGCTTCAGGGTCCTGAGCAAGTTACCTTCAGGCATGTTGACTTAAGGAGTGGCTGAGAGTTATTTTCATTATGCAGGTAAGAAAAGATAAGGCAGGATAGAAGTTACAGAAAAGTGGTGTCAGTTTTGTCTTCTTCAGAACTTTTACCAGTGGCTTTGAAGGCAAAGGCATATTTGAGTACCAGAATGAAAGAAACATTAAATATTGTGTGGAAGTACTGCATGAATGAAATGGTTAGATGGCTTGGATGCTAAGATAGGATAAAGCTGCTCACATTAAGAATCCAAGTAGTGAAGTCAATTATAACATGTACAAAGCATGCAGATTTCTTTGAACATTTTCAGGGGCTTGAGCCATTTAAATGAGCAAACACAAAATCTGAGATGAAGTCTCTTAAAGTTTCAAAAAAATTTCTCTACTTGTTAGTGTTATTAGTTCTGCAGTGAAGTTAGCTGTTCCATCTGAACAGAACTGAGCTCTTGGTAAGTTCAGAAACTTCTTACTTCATTTGAGATATCTGACTTTCATGGTCTCTTTTATGGACTGTGATTAATCTGCTTTTCTGATTAAAATGTTAAATAAGGAGAAGGAAGTTGATATTTACAGGAAGCTGCTTCTGTGAAAGAAGCACGAGGGTGGTCATATTGGATCAGAGTAAAAGTTTTTCAAAAAAAGGAAGTATTTGGAATTTAATGATAAGAAAGAAAAATGACAAACATGGTTAAAAATGAGAAGTGTAAATGTTGAATCTTGCATCTATTCATTTGAATTCCTAGACATGACACCCATATAGGGCATTGGCTCAAAGAATTCTGACATCTGAACCATTGAATAACTTGCCCAGACATTTCCCTATCTTTCTTCTCTCACATTTTGTGATCATGGATGGTAATTTGGGCTTACAGAGTCCTAAAAAAGGAGAGAATTAAATGTGATCCTCATACTGTATATGAATCTCAATTTTAAGATATGGAAGCTACATCGTATGTAAGACATTATTTGTCTAGTGAGAGAAGACATTTGCAACTGCTGGCTTTGTTTGAGATCATGAACAAGCATCATGCCCTTAAGGACTGCTCAGTGGGCTGGCACTGAGCTACATGGTTTATCTTCAAATAGAAGGTGTTACGAAATGATAACATTAAATCTCTCACAGAATTGTACTGCTTGTAGTAAAGAGTAGTTATTTGTACCCTCCGTGTGTAGCTTAGTATATTTTCCTACAGAGGAAATTTTCCTACAGAGGAAAATTTAAAATTTTTGTACTTCGTTAAGTTGAAACACACACTTTTTTCTCTTTTTTTCCTAACTAAAGTATGCGTAAAACAGTTATATTAGTAAACCTATAGTTAGTAAATTACCAGGTATAGAGATTTTAGAAACGATAGTGATTAATAAGAAGCACATTATGGTAGCATGGAGTAAGAGAAAGGTGACTTAAAATCAAGCTGATTTGAAGCTCATGCCACTGCGTCAGGAGCCCTATTTTCAGGATGGTCTTATAGTTGCATTTTTGTACACATAAACTGAACTTGAAACATTGTAAAGCTAATTTCAATATAATCGATATAAATTTTGCTTTTAGGTGTAGCGTGTAGTTTAACTATGTAAAATTTTTGGTTTTTCTTTTTTTTTTTAATCTTTTATGTTTAATGATACTATTGTATTTTTTTTCTTTCTTACAGAAGGAAAATAAGCACCCTAATCTTGTTATTATCTACAAAATATATTAATATTGGTACTGATGTTATTAAAATGAATAATGTTAATGATAACTGAATATAACAATTTGTAGCATGAAGGACTAGAATTGTAGTAAGAAATATTTTAAGATCATTTTATTTCAAATCTCAATTTAGCACTGAAATTATTTAGTCTTGTAGTAATATAGTATATTCATGAGTCAAAAGCATATAGATCTGTATTATCTGTTATGGCTTGAAACTGCCAAATGCCTTTTGCCATTCACATGAGAAGAGAACATGCCAGCAATGGAGATGTGCAATAGTGAACATAAGTGTGAATGTTAAAGACAATTTTCTTTACTTGATCAGTCGCTTTAGAGGTTGCTTTTTCTTTGACCATGACATTTGCACATTTGAGGGGTCCTGCTGATGTTTTACAAATTATTTTTGTAATCTAGGAAGAACAAGCATGGCTGTGAAATCTGTCGTTGTAAGAAATGCCCAGAAATGCCTTGTGGTAAAATCTGCCCAATGGGTTTCCAGCAGAACAGCCATGGGTGTGTTATCTGCAAATGCAGAGGTAGGTGTTGCCATTTATCACTGTGACTTGTTTTCAAAGCATTTGGAAGTCAGATTTGAGCAATGCTACACAGAACCTGTAAGAATTGAAATGTCGTACCATAAACATGTGTAAAATTCTTATAGTCTAATTTAAGAAATTCTTAAATATAGCATTGTCACAGAAATGCTTCTATGAGATTTCAGAGCCTGTGGGAATTTACTGAGATATGTCACAGATTTGTCCATACTTTAGATTCATTATTACCTCTGATGTTTTCCACTGCTTGAGTATTCTAATATTGATCTCACTCTCTCATGTTTAAAAAAAAAAAAAAAAAAGTAAATTATCACACTGACCCTTAGAATGTATTCTGTTTTATTTTTAAAAACAAAATATCCTGAGATCAAACACTGGAGCAGAATGAACTGTCTTTTAACGGATGTGATCAGTAGCAACTCATCAAAGAATAATTAGAACAATTGTCAGTATGGTCTGGGGGAGCCCAGAGTCCTTGTTAAAACTTTGATCCAAAATTCCTAAGTAGAATGAATGAATCGATAAGTGACCTGCCTGAGAATTAGCTCCACTTTCTAACCTGTGTCTTCTGGAATTTACTTATGCTTGAGTAAATAAAAGTAGAGCCATAGAAATACAGAGGTTGGATAGTATTCTTAAAGAGTCCAGTTCTTTGCCCTCACATAATGCCAAGTGTATCTGGATAATCCTCAACAGATGTTTGTCTATGATTTTACTTCTTAAGAACCCCCAATCTAAAAAAAAAAAAAAAAAAAAGAAAAAGAAAGAAATCCACTCCAGGCTCTCTAGATTATATTTTCCTGTGGCTACCAGTATGAGACACTTTAAAATGAGTTTTCTTATATTTCCATCTCCTTTTCTAAGAATTAAGTCATCTACTTATTTTCCTAAGCTCAGCAGACTCAGGGAACAATTGATCATCACTCCTTTAGAATTCTGGCAGTAATTAGAGACTCCTAAATTTTCAAAGTCAACAAAACCCAGTTCCTGTGATCTCACTTCACAGTTCTGAAACTGCACACCGCACTTCTGCAGCAGCAAAAAAATGCCAGCTGGTACAGATAGTAGCACTGCATTTAAAGGTCTGATGCTCCCATACTGTACCTTAGGCTGAACCTGCCTTTTCTGCAGTTATGCAACTTCCCAACTCATATTTTCCTTTAAGCTACTATAATTCTGAGTTTATTTTCAGCCATGCCTTTGGGTGTTGATTTATTCTCATTTTGCTTTTGGGAACTTGGCTTCTTAAAGTATTTCCTTCTGTACAACTTTTAATTGAAAACTGAATAGTGAAAACAATCTCAAACTGTTGTGTTAATCTTGAGTATCTACTTATATGCTTGGTTTGCTTTTCCAAATTTAGGAGTAGACATAAGAATATCTTACTAAAAAAAAGCCCGAGTACATCAGATATTTTTCAATAATAATTTATCAATAATGATTTTAATGTAAGACAGAATTCAAAAAGGAATCCTTACATCATCTGGTATTACAGTTTGAATGTGTAGTAACTGTGTATAACTGTTTCATGTTGTTTCTGTTCAATGCAATAAGATAAAATTTGCTTTTAGAAGTATTGTACCCATTTGCCTTTTTTTTTCTTCTACGTTTCACAAAGCAGCATAGTAGTGCAGTATCTGTGTATTGAGTTCTTATTCAAATGATGTGCACAAACCAACTTCATAGTATCTGTGTGGTGTTGTTAGGCCACCATTCATAGATTCACCACAGCTGGAGTGCTGTTAGTTTTTTGACGAGTTTGTGGTTGGTTTTTTGTAATTAACTAGAAACACATTTTAACAATTTTTCTCATTCCATATCATTTTTTAGGTGGATAATTGACAAGTATACTAATACAAACAGCTTTATATACGTAAGAGTTGATGTACCACTGAAAGCAAGTCAGTTCACTGACAAACTGATCCAAAATCCTCCATCATGATTATGTGGATGAGGGATTGTTAGGATCTAAATTCGCTCTGCTGATTAACAGAGAATATACTGAGGCTGAGTCCTTCCACACTTAAATAATACCCCTTAAGATCCAAATGAGACTTTATCCTCCCTAGACCAGAAGCCTCCCTGTTCTGGTTGAGAGCAAGCAACACCATAGTCCTAACTATTGTGTTTTCATCTCAATAAAACCTGATAATAAGGGATAACAATGTCAGTGCAGTCATCATCCAAACATCATTTATAACAACTAATGCAAGTAATTTCTTGTTGGTAGTGTTTTATGAAATATTTCCAGTACCTAGCATGACCATCTTAGAAACTTCTAGTGATTTTTTTTTAATTCATGGTGCGTATAGAGCCATCCTTAGCTTTTGTAAATACTTTTATATTCTACTAGCTATCAGATACTCACATTAAGATAATATCTAAAACTATTCTGTTTAATTTTAAATATGCCTCGTGTTTTCTACCATTTCTTTACATTATCTAGCCAGTGCTGTGTTACTGCATAATTAAAGACAGTATAAGCACAACAGAAAGAAGTAATGGTAATTTTCAAGGAAATAAATTCTACTGTGTCTTACCACAGCCTTCAATATACCTTTGAATTACTTCATATGTCTCAAGTTTCCTTCATTTCTAAATGTAAATGATGTATTTATTAATCACTTGATCTCATATGTACTTTAAAAATAAATGCAAGCCAGGCGTAAAATACTTATGTTTTTCTAAGCAATCCATGCTTATTAGGAAATGGCTTTTTTTTTTTTTTTTTTATGTCTTGCAGAGGCAACAGCTTCTCTTATGCCTCCAGTTAAAACAGGCTCTTGCCTGTCAATGGATGGGCGCCGACATGAAAATGAGGAGAGTTGGCATGATGGATGCAGGGAATGTTACTGTCACAACGGACGGGAAATGTGTGCCTTGATCACCTGCCCTGTTCCTAATTGTGGCAACCCCACCATACATCCAGGGCAGTGTTGCCCATCGTGCCCAGGTAACATGCTGTCTTGTATGTTCTTTGTAATTGGGCTTTTTTTCACGAGTGGTGTTTCCTAATACATGGAAACTCATTCAGTAATAAGTGTATATTTCTATGTCCAAACATAACATCATGAATGGCTTTCACTGAGATCTCAAATCTGAAAAATGGTTACTTCAATATATGAAAAGTGTGTGTTGTAGGTCCTAATATATTAATCGTTGACACATTGAAATCCTTAAACAATAAAATGTTTTCAGTTCTTATTAGCTATAACAGCAAATACAATGTACTGTTGCATTTCCCTTTTTTATTTTGAAGTGTAATTATATTAAAATTCATCTCTATTTGCCAGCTTCTTGCAGGAGTAGGCTTTTGAAGAGATGTGTGTGGCAATTGAGCATCATTATTCTGTGTTCTGAGGGAATGTTCCTCAACATCAGCAGTAGAAAATTATTTTAATTCTACTGGATAGAAGGCCAGTACAATAAATGCTGCATTCTAATATAATTGTAATAATAAGTGATAAAATGGAAAACTTCTTATAATAAATAAAATGTAAGAACTTTACCGTATTAGAATGTGGACAGATGATAAGAGTAATCTTATTCAGAAAAATTCAGATTGATTCCTACAGTATTTTATATGCTGAATAGATTAGTTAGAATAAAATATGTAGCCAAATTCTCTTTCTGAAAGTGACGGACAAGAGTGTATACTTCCTAGGACATCATAAGGCCATAGAATCTTCTGAGTTGGAAGGGACCTTTTATAGGCCATCTAATCCAACTTTCTTGTGATGAACAGGGGCACCAGGAGCTCCACGTGCTCAGAACCTTGACCAGCCTGACCTTGAATGTCTCCAAGGACAGGGCATCCACCACTTCTCTGGGCAACCTGTCCCAGTGCCTCACCACCCTTATTGTAAAAAACTTCTTCATCATATCCAATCTATCTGTTTTAGTTTGAAACCATTTCCCCTTGTCCTTTCACAGCAGACCCTGCTATAAAGTGTGTCCCCTTCTTTGTTATACCCCCTTCAGATACTGAAAACCCACTGTCAGGGATCCCCAGAGCCTTCTCTTCTCCAGGATGAGCAGCTCCAGATAACAGATTGCTTCAGTTTGCTTCAACGAATGGTGATCTCCAATCCATTTTGCACCCTCTTGTAAAAAGACAAACAGTCCTCAAAAGGATATGGGACTGCAAAAGGTTGCTCTGCCTTTCAGCCTCTCTCAGCATGTACCACTTGCTCCCAGTACTGAGACTGGGAACAGCGTCTGTGGTTCCAGTGCCAGTCATGATGTTGCTTTTGGCAGTTTTTTTACAGAGACAGAGCTATTAAGACTAAGCAATTTAGCAGTGGTTACTGAGGCTGAGCAATTTCTGCTTAGCATCTTATTAATGGCAACCATTAATGAAATTGTTAGCTGACTTGGAAACATGAAGTTACTCCCGCTATTTATGCACACTTGAGGATCCATCATTTGCTTGCTTCCTTCTCACCCATTATTAAGCAGCATGGCTGGTTTTATCAGTTTGTATCCAAGATTTTTGCCACTCCAGAGTGCAGTGTTATCCTGATAGAGTCCAGATATGGTCCTAGAGATTTGGTGTCTACCTAGATTTCTCTGTCTAACACCCTTTGCTCCTTGCATGGTATGTGTCATCTAGTTTCTGTACTAGCAAATCTGCACTTGGTGCAAACTCATGCAATGCTGGGACAACCAGAGATTAGATTCTTTCAGATCATTACACATGAATATATAACTTAATATGGCCAGATTTGTTCCTGAGGAGTTCTCTTTCTCCAGGGTTTTCTCTTTTGCTACATACTTCTGATTTTAGTTTGCAGTGTATTGATTCCACATCGATGCTATTAAATGAATAACATGGCTTTCTACAGATAGGAATGCAGCTGTAATTCTGAGGTTGTGAGCATGACAGTCAAATATATCTAACATAAATAATCAGCAATCACTACTAATGTAGTGAGTTTTAAATCACACTTTCAGCCTACTGACAGGGAAGTGACAGCTCTCAGAAATCTCTTTTATGCTCAATTTCATATTTGGTTTTCAACAGAACAAGTATTACTGTGCTAAAACACTCATTAAAACCTTGTTTCTATATATTAATTATGAGATTCAAGTGGATTGTCCCAGTTCTTATGGAAAGCTCCAAGTTTCCTGCAAGATTTAGAAAGCCATTAACTTCTAGTGTTTTGCACAACCATGCTTCTCAGAAAGACTGTGCGCTTGCCTTGCTAGTTACTCCATCAGGAATATAGTAATTGCACATTTGCAGCAATTCAATTGCAGTAATATATCAATACCAATGCTGGTAAGGGAGCTGTAAGCAGTACCATACATACAGCAGAACTCTCAGGTTATGCATTTATGATTATGAGCAGTATATAAGCTGTGACTTTGCGAAGAACGTAATGCAAAGCTTGCCTGACTTTGGATGTTACTGCAGAAAATGCAATAGATTGTTCCAGCCAAAGTAAGTCAGACAGTGACAAGGCAGCAGACTAGCTGTCACTTCAAGTGTGGTAAATGCTACTGAATCCTATTTGCTGTTCAGAAATGTATGCAATGAGAAAAAGGTGACATAAGCTGATCACTGATAGATGAGTTAATTCCCCAAAGGAAGAAATACTAAAGTACTTTCTGAACAAGATAAGATCAGCCTGAGTCTATTTTCTTGAACTCTACCTGTCATTCTCCAGAAGAGAAAGTAAGTGATGGAACTGGGCATCTTCTGTGAAGTAATACCTCAGAGCAAAGGGCACAAACTTTATTCATCAGACAACTACAACATTACTAGGAATGTGGTGAGAAGCACATGTACTTTGTTAGCCCTGAACTATCCAAATGTAGGAGAGAGGGACCTACATAAAGTATTTTAGAGATATTGAATCATTGCCTGGAGGTAACTTTCTAATTGCTTCCCTTCACAGCACAGGAATTCTGAGGGAGCTCGGTTCTTAATGTCCAACATCAGTTGGGTTGAATTCAGGCCAAAGAACAATATGCACTTGGAAGCCTGAAGCTTCACATTGCAACAGGTTAAACTCATGGCTCATGGATTTGAATAAAGCATTTTAAGTGGGGCAGCTTGATTCCTATATGCAGTGTGTGGAGAAAGCTGGTTGGCTCATCCCAGGTCCACAGCAACCAGCATGCGAAACTGTCATCTCTTTGAATTTATTAGAAAAGATTGCAAAGTTGTTGTTTTGGAGTATTCAAGGAATGTTTAGACGTTGTGTTAAGGAACATGGTTTAGTGAGAACAATTGGTGATAGGTGGACAGTTGGACTGGATGATGTTGTAAGTCTTTTCCAACCTTGGTGATTCTATGATTCTTTGATTTTATGCTTAAACACTTTCTAAATGCAGAGTAGGTCTCTTTTTTTATTTTTAAAACACCCACTGGTGATAAGGGCTCCCTCATTACTTTTTTTTTAACATCCTTGTGATTGAAAGACATTCGTGCTTGTCAAGGATTCAGCTTGAAGGAGGTCAGATCCATTCTCTTAACTGCCTGGATTTCTACAACTAGGGCTGTAGACTTAACATAATTAATAGTGTGAAAAGAAGCTAAGATTAATTTGGTGAGATACTCACTGAAATCAGAAGTCTGTGCACTGGGCTCATCTGGGATACTGTTCTTACTTCAGTCATTCCTGCAGATTTTTTTTTTTTATTTTTTTTTTTTTCTTTATGAAACAGTCTTTCAGTGACATACTTCCACTGGTGTTAATTGTGTTTAATTTCTTAGGGGTACAGATGGAGATTGTCTGTTTTTTATTTTAGTTTGGTATTTATTGAATGTTACAGGCACGAATCATGTCAGAATTTTATGGTAGGCAGTTGAATCTCCTCAGATCCTGGACTGCGTATATTTATCCATCCTTTCAGGAATTGCATTTATGTTAATATTTAGCAATTAAGAAACTGTGCGATTTGAATACACTTTCAGAAAATGACAATCATCTCCTTTGGAATTTCTATGTTATAGATTGGTTTGATTTCTTTCCAAAATTCCAAGAATACTTGGTTATCTCCAATGTCTGTTAATCAGCATTCATTCAAATTGATTCCCACAGTGTTCCTTGTTCATCTTTTTCACATTTTCTGTGAGATACAAGTAAGTGACTTGGAGTTAAAAAGTTTCTTTAGGAGTCAACTTATAGCTGGTTTTGTTAATCTCAACTATTTTCTATGATAACAGCAAGAAATAAAAGGCTGATTATATGTTTTAATCATTGGAGTCACATTTGTCTTATCTTCCAATTCCTTTTTTTCCAGATGAAATAATTGTGCAGAAGCCAGAGCTCACCAGTCCATCCATCTGTCATGCTCCTGGTGGGGAATACTTTGTAGAAGGAGAAACATGGAACATTGATTCTTGCACACAATGTACATGCCATAGTGGACGAGTCCTGTGTGAGACTGAAGTCTGCCCTCCTCTTCTTTGTCAAAACCCCACTCGGACACAGGACTCCTGCTGTCCTCAGTGCCCAGGTATATATTGTCAACTAGTTTTCATCAGTCTTTTCTTGGTTTTAGAATTTATGAAGTGAGTATTAGTTGCTTCAGTATGTGCACAGTTGCTTGTTGCTTTTCCTTTTTCCTTTAGCATTTTGAAGTTTAAGCCTGCAGTCCTCCCATTTTGAGTGCAAAATCAAAAACAAGAGTTATCTGCTGAAGGAATTGTTGTCCTGAAGTTTGGACACCTTCTCTGAGGGAAATCTAATAATGTAAGGGTTGGATATTTGGGATTTGGTCACAAAAGAACATTTGCTGTTTTTGTTTTCACTTGATATGATTTGAGAGTGACTTGAAGGCAGCTGACCAATATCAAACCATTCCAGCCCAGCGGTAGACTGCCACACAGTGTCAAGAATATAACAGGATTTGCTTGTCCCTTGGGAAATAGATACAATTCTAAATAAATGTGAATTCCTGTTTTACATAGCAAATGGGGTTTAATGTAGTGGAAATTCAGTACAAACCTAGGATCTGTATATAAACTCATAGAGAAAGTATTTATTAAAAAACAAAATCTAAACATTTTACTTAAAAAAAAAAAAACAACAAAACTACCCTTTGCCATTTCTTCCACAGTGTGTTTGTTGGTTTGGGAGTTATTCTTTCCTGACAGTGTATTTTCAGTGAAAATGTTAGCCTCTTCTCCCAGCCATTTTCTAGTTATTTTTCTAATTATTAATAACTGTGAATATTAATTTTGTTTAACTTCAAAATACTTTTTGGAGAAGTTCATCCCTGTTCACTGGCTACATGTGAAGCTTAGCCTCCTATTTTGCATAGTTAGATTGAGAACCTCATCTGAGTCCCCATATGAATCTTTTTATCTTCTTTCTTATATGTTCTCTGCACCTACACTCATATTTCTGGATCTGTAATGTCTTGTTAAGATACAGCTTCATTGCAGAAATATCTCCCCCATGTGAGTGTATGAGAATCAAAGCCAACACATCAGCATCAAGATGAAGCCTGATCAAGCTCCATCTTTCTCAACAGCTTATAATTATCTCCCATAAGTCTAGAGAAGATGATAACAGTGTAATAGCTTTTGACTTTGCACCACAGAAGGCCTTGAATTGTATCTGAGATTCAGCTTTTAGACTTAAAATGCAGTATCTCTGATTTAAGGTGAATTCCTATATGCCCCTCCATTTAGAACATTCAGAGTCTCTTTCTGAGAGGCTGCTTCTGATAATGATAATTTCACGATTTCACTATATCACTGTATTTGTTCTTTTTAGTAAACTCAATAAAGGTTTATATCAACTTTATTATAGAACACATAATGAGATCCTTATCAATTGTAGGGACTGAATTTGCACACAACAAGGATAAAGCCTACGTAGAAGAAGTATCAAAGAAGTTAGCTACTGTAAGTTAACTAACTTTATTTGTTTATATTTACAGATGAGCCTCTTCAGCCTTCTTTGTCAAGCAATGTGAGCATGCCCAGTTACTGCAAAAATGATGAAGGAGATATTTTTCTGACAGCTGAGTCCTGGAAGCCCAATGTCTGCACTAGCTGCATCTGCATGGATGGTGTAATTAGATGCTACTCTGAGTCTTGCCCACCAGTATCCTGTGAGAGACCTGTTTTGAGAAAGGGGCAATGTTGTCCTTACTGTATTGGTAAGCAAATAAAAATAGTCAGTAACTTGCTACTCCCTTCTTGGGAATAAGAAAGACTTATTTCCAAACTGAAATATGTTTTCCTGTTTTGGGGAAATACAGTTTGTGCCTCCTGTTGAACTGAATCTGCATAGGGAGCTTCGAGGATCATTACTGGTTTCAAGGTACAAGTGCAGGAAGATAAAAATGTAGTTTTCATAAAGGCTTGAAGATTCAAAGGAAGATCTGACTGATAACATGTATGTTATATCAAGATATGCAATACCACAAATAAAAGATTATTACTGCAAATGGTAAATAGAAGCATATGAAATTTCACAGAATGCAGAATGAAACATCCATGTTTCTCACGTTTTTGCTCATTTCTTGAGAACTGCGAAAAACACCTTGGCAGAGATCCTTCCTTCTTATTTTCATGTAATAGTTGATGAAGTATTTAGTAGGCAAACTGTAGTAACAAGCATGTATTTTATTCTACTTCATCTAGGATTCAAATTTTGTTCATCTAACAAGTTACCACAGATTTAAATTCAAAATCTTCCAGGCCTTGAATGCCTTGTTGTTTTCTGAATCCTTAAATTCATCCTGTGTTCACCATTTTTCTTTCTTGTGCAAAGAAAGGTTAATTAGGAAACCTAACTGTCTTCATTAGACAGGATAACAGGGTATCAATTCGGTGAGTGAAAAGATTAGTCTTCAGCACAAAACAGCATTGATTTTGTATGTTTACCAGATGTCTTTGATTTCATGGTGAAGTTGGAGGAAATATGAGAAAAGACAAGTAGAGCTGCACAGTCTTCTGAACTGCACGTTTCCGTGTGGGTTTCTCACTGTACTTGTCCTTTGCTTCCACTCTTCTCAATTGTTTGTTGGTGTTGTAGCCTTCTTATAGAGTTGGACATCAAGCAGGAGAGATGCCCAGGATCTTCCTTTCATGGCTCAGAGTTGTAATACTGCTACTTTGAGTTTATCTTTGTTAATTTTTTTTCTAAAAAGCACCATATTAAATTTTGATGAGTTCTATATAAACTCATGAAACCTGAGTAAGTTACAGGATTTCTCCAGTCATCCACCCAACAAGGCGGCACACTTGAAGAAGCTGTCCTGAGTGAGGCAAAGTAACATTTCTGGGAGTGGATCAGCCCAGGGAGAACAGGGAGTGCTCAGCTCTGGATAGAGAGTAAGAAATAGTGGACTATTCAGGCCGTACTTCGTGCTCTCTTCCTTGCCATATCTACATCCTAACCTGGGCTTCACTGGATCTTTATGAACACTTTTAACACAGAAGTAATCTTTTATAAATGGAAATTTTGTGAGGTTTTTTGCAGCTTTTGACCACTTTTTTCTCTCACTCCTCCTTTCCTTTTCCTGTACCATATTCATGTAGAAATCTCTTCTTGAAGAGGTTCGGACCCATGTTTATGTCCATGGACGCATGGATGCCCAATCCAAGGCCCACTGTAACTTTAAGCTTTCCAGATGCTCTCATTAGTATTTTCTCAGTAGTATTCAGTCGTCTTTACTGTGTCTAGATGTGTTACATTGGTCTGCTGACTGCAAACCTTTCTATTCTATATGATACCAGTCTATTATCTTGTCTCTAAATAAAATCTGTAATGATGGCCAAAATATTTAATAAGGATTTGTTTTTATACTTGGGAAGTAATTCTAGCTGACATATTTATATACGTACTCTGTATGAATATTAAACCAGTATTTCTCTAACAGCTTAGTAAGTTTCTTCACAGTTTGGTTCTGCTGTCTTGTGCATCTGCTTAATCTGCAACCCAGTATCATCACCATGTTTCTTCATAATAACTTCCTGCCTCTAGCAGAAAAATATAGTGAGAAGTAATGAAAATGAGGTTCTGTCTCAATTTTGGAGGTTCTGCTGTGTACTATTTTTTGTTTGTTTGATAATCTGTAAAATGCTATAGTAGCAAATAAACATCCAAAGTTAAGCAATTCATGATCATCTTCTCAGCAAAGTAGAAGGTGTAATACAGGCAATCTGAAAGACTTGTGTATGAATCAGCATTAAGATATACTGAATGCTTAAGCAGAAAATGAATACTGCTTTTAAGTGTTTACCCAAGACATGCTTTATTCATCACGTCCAGGTTTCTATTACATAGCATGTCAAAATCTGTCCAAAAAATTGTTAGTTTTGTAGCTCTCAATCTTAAGGAGGAGTGTTCTGGAACCCAATCTCAATTTTTTGAGTGTTACAGTCATGCCGATTCCCAACTTTTACAGTACTGACCATGAAAAACCATACTTGCTACCCTTTTCCTGAGAGTTCCCATTGATCTGGTTACAAAGAATAATCAAATCCCCATCATATCTGTTTTGTCATAATAAATAGTTGAAACTCTTTTAGTTGCAGCACTTCATTCTTCTTGGCATCCTGCCCAGCCTTATCTTGAAATATTCCTGACTGCGTTTATCTGTCTTGAATCTTGGTAATTAGAACTGTAGTTTGGCTTTTTTCTTAAATAGGATTTAAATAGGATTTATTAAGGAAAGAGGAGGAGGATGAGTTAGGAGACACAAACTGTCAAAGAAAAGAAAAAAAGTCTATCTTTTATAATCTTAATTTTCACAGTACTTTTGATATCACTGTTTCACGTCCCAATCATGCATCTTCTAGCCTCCTGCATGAGGAAAATGATAGGCATCAGTTTGGGCTGATCATGTACTTCATAAAGAAGCAGAAATTATATTTCTGAAAAATCTATGAAAGATGGGGAGAGGGTCTTTTCATTATAGCTGGGATTTCTTCCTAGCTATTTTTTCACTGTTGTATTTTGGGAAAAGATAGGGTCAGTGTGCAATTGACCATCCCAACACTGCTCTGTTTTCCTTCAACAGAAGATACAGTACCAAAGAAAGTAGTCTGCCACTTCAATGGAAAAACATACGCAGATGAGGAACGCTGGGACATTGACAGCTGCACACACTGCTACTGCCTGCAGGGCCAGACTCTCTGCTCCACTGTCAGCTGCCCACCCCTCCCCTGTGCCGAACCCATCAATGTGGAGGGAAGCTGCTGTCCCATGTGCCCAGGTAATGTGATATGACGACTCAGGTTATTGCAATGCTCTTTTCCAGGACTGACAGTCAGGTTTTTTGCTTCTGCTGCTTGTTTGTGTACAAAGTCATGAAATTTAATGAAGTAGGAAAAGGAATAGTTTTGCACTTCTGCATATTTGGTCAGTAATTCACATTTCTGTCCCTTCTAGGTCACTACTTTTCAAGTATTTCATTACTAACATATTTTAACTTGATACATATGTTCAATGAAATTGTCTTAGCTGCGGACGCAAGAGACTTAAGAATTGCAACTGCTTTTTAATGCTAGCCCTGACATATTTTTTGCAGGTGCTTGCCCTTCTTGTTGAGTCAGCTAGTAACTACTTCTGCCAGGACAGTTCAGCAGTAGCCTCTTTTTCACCCCTCCTACTTCAGGGATTACAGGAGGGGAAGGAAAAAAGGAAAAAAGAAAGAAATTGTCAATTATATATCAGCTGGAAGGATGTAGCACTGCCTTGGCATTTTTGATATTTATTATCACAAAGCAAGGCTTAGTAAAGTATCTATTCTGAAAAGGTATTTTGAAAAGCGGGAAGTTGTTTACAGGACTGCATCGTTCCTGTTACATTAGTATAGTGATTATGGCAACGCACATGTGTCTTGTATACAGTGGAAATTTTTTAACTCAAATTTAGGTTATTATGTCAAATTAAAACCAAATGCCATAGCTGTAATGGTGAAAATTCTAAAACAAATGGAACGATTAATAGTACAAAGCACTGCAGATAGCCAGACTTATCTACTAAATTAAGAGCAACACCAGAAAGTCGAGGTTGTAATTTGTAAAAGACATTCATCTCATTTTGCAGAGATGTACGTACCTGAACCTACTAACATCCCTATTGAGAAGACAAATCATCGAGGAGATGTTGAACTAGAAGTGCCAAACTGGTCAACACCAAGTGAAAATGACATCATCCACATTCACAGAGGTGAGATATAAATGGGGCTAATTTGGATCTGTGACTATTCCTCATGTTTTAATGTGCTTATTGTTTTCAATTCTGATAGCATCTGTGTAATGCATTGAAAAAGATTGTTATCTGAGAATATTATTCAGTACTGTGGCTGTTACATGCATTTGTTTTGAGCAAAGAGTACTCAGTCTTAAGCACTTTGATCTCTTTATCATTACATCTTCAGCTTGGAAGAGACATCTGTGTTGGTATGACGGAGTAGTGCATAGTTAAGGATATGGTAAATTGGTGAATCAGGAGTGATTCTGCAGTGTCTTTTTCATACAAAAGCTAGAAAGCAGGATGCTATCATGCCATTGACATCAGTGAACTTTGATTTGGTCCATTTGACATTCCTGTTTTGAAAGATACAAACGGAAGAACATAACAATACCTTCACAGAATTGTGGAGGTTGGAAGAGACCTCTCAAGTCCAACCCTATGCTAAAGCAGGTCCCCCACAGTAGGTTGCACAAGAAAGTGTCCAGATGGGTCTTATCTCCAGAGAAGGAGACTCTACAACCTCTCTGGGCAACCTTTTCCAGTGCTCTGTCACCCTAACACTGAAGTTCTTCCTCATGTTTGAAAGGAACTTACGGTATTTCAGTTTTTGACCATTGCCCCTTATCCTATTCTGCACACCAGTAAAGAGTCTCACCCCATACACTTAAGTCCCAGATTTAATACATCATAGAAAAATGACTGAGGAACAGAACACTTCAGGTGCAATGACACAAGACTGTTAAAGTTGTTTAATGGTGTAAATCCATTTTAAAACTACACTACCCTACAGAATAGAGGAAAACACTATACATCACACTCTTTGCTAACTTTTTCTAATTGAACTATTTAAATCTGTATATACTTTTTTTCTGTATCCAATGTCATATCATAGCATGCTACTACTTTGTGGCTAGGAGAATGGGTACCTGAAATATAACTATTTTACAAAACTATGGAGTTACACTTTTTATAATTGCAACATTTTCATGTTTTGTAGGCACTGGTAGTTGGCTTGTGTCTATCCTGGCTGAGTAAATGCACACTGAAAACTGTGTGGGAATACTGTCACTGAAAACGATCATGCTTTGAAATTACATGAAAAACTAGAGTCTATTAGACTGACAGTGGTCTGTTTTCATGGGCTGAGTGGTGCAAATGTTGTAATAATTTCTCAGCAAGTGAGAACAGACAGGACTGAACTGCTCTGCCAGCTTAAAAAGTTTATAAATTATTTTTCAAAACCCTTTCATTGTAAGACTACCAGGTTTCCTGCTGCATAGAAAAACAGCATAATTTTTCTATGAATGAGAATTTGGTTGTGATCAGATAAGATGAAGTGAATGCAACTGAGCTGTCACAGTTGCTTATTATTGCTCCTTCAGATTCCATCCAATTTCCTCTTTTTGATGGCCTTTTCCTGGCTAATACAGTCACTATACCAAGTGTTAGCTTTCAGTTATTGTCATTTGTACAAATAAAGGGACATTTCAGGAGAAAAAATACAAATTCATGAGAGTGACACGGCTTCTGACTAAGACTTTTAAATTATTTATGGATGGGGCCCATTTATCATTACTAATGTCAAATGCCCACATTTGTCTCGCAGACATGAATCATCTCCAGGGAGAGTACAGAAGTGGAAGTGCACCACACCCCAGTGAGGATGCGTCAGTTAGCTCTGTTGCCTTGGTGACAATTCCAATCACGATAGCGCTGTTACTAATCATCGTCTTTCTGCTCGTCAATCAGAAGAAGCAGTGGATTCCAGTGTCCTGCTACAAAGCTCCAACAAAGGTGCCATATTCATGCCTATTTCCAGGCTCTTGCCTTTCTGAAACACGAGATTGACTGTAATATTCTGTGAGATGCATTGAATCCGCATCATACGAACTCAGTTTCTTTTAATTTACACCTGAATCCTTTTTATAGCATTCAGGGAGCTGGTATTTATTTAATCTCCTGAATAATTATTTTCATTATGAAATGAATACCAATAGTTCCTTGCTTGATGCAGTAATGGGTGGAGATTGGATAGAAATCAAGTTCAGCAAAAAAAAAAGCAAACAAATTCCCAACTCTATATATATGTACATAATTGCGTGCAATTCCCATCTGCAGTCAATCACCTGGGAGAAAGGTTTTGTTTTCTAAACTTCCATCCACTTTCAAAGTATTGTCCAACATCAGATACTGTAAGTACTAGTAATGGTCATCACATTTTCTAGTAACTGCAACACGTTGGACATTTTTAATATGAAATCACTGCTTGATTGCAAAACGTTTAATGAATTTGAAACCAATAAAGATTTTTATTACAGATTTGTCCAGCTTATCCAATGATAACACAGTCCCATGAAGTGGCATTTCTAATAGTTGTGTTGTGTTTTATTTCCAAGGATATATGTCACTTTTTCCAGAATTGTTACTGACATTATAAACCATTACTATATAGCTTTTCATCTCTTTTATCTTTCTGATGCTAATGGAATAAATAGATCAGTATTTAGAGCAAAAATATTTCCATGTTCAGTTGTTTGTAGGAGTTTTGGGGTAGGAACTACTTTTCAGAGGAGTACATGCTCCATTATGCCCTTTAAGCTGTGTGCCATCTGGCTTTCTTTCTACTTTACCTATCGTGACTATAGCAGAAAGGTTTTGCAGCTTGTAGATGCTTAAATATGCTGAGAAAGCAGAAAAAATGTATACATTTGATGTTAATTTAAAAATCAACACATAAGTACTAAGCTATATAATAGTATACAGGATTAGATAATTTTATTGATGAGCTTTAGAAGTGATCTTTAAAGGACAGTGATACATAACATCCACTAGAAAATGTGGGTACATTGTTGAAGAAAACATACTGCTTGCTTCCCTGTCAGGTATGATGGGTTTTTCCACAATTCTCTGTGAAATTTTGCACTTCTGCTGCATATTCTCAAATTAAGTCTAGGAAATAAATGGGAGATCTTGTCTACTGCTGGTTCTGCTCCTTCTTGTCACATAAAATAGCACTTTAATATTGTAAAATGTGGCCTTGTTTTGTTTTTTTTATTCCTTGTTTTGTTGTAAACTCTTTTCTTACCTGTGAGTCAACTGGTTTCCAAAGAATTGCTCCTTAAGGTAACAAAATCTCACATTTAACAGAGGAGACAATCAACTTCAATTGCTTGAATAAAAATAAAAATAAAAGAAATCTCTCCCATTATCCTAGTGGTATTGTCTCCTAGAACAAAACGTTCTAGAAAATGATCAGCTATAAAGAGGCTATTAAAGTCTTGGAAACAACCTCCTGCACCTCTGAGGCAACAAGTTTAAGCCCTTGTGCAGTAGGAGACTAATAGATAACAGTTTCACTGGGTAAAGGGAATACCAAAACTTCAGTGAGAAGATGAAAAACAGTGATTTGCAAGAGGCAGTTGGTTTGTTATTGTGCTTGGCATAGACCTTTACCAATCTTAGCAAGAGTCCAGACTGTTTCATTGCCAGTTTGACTTTGTGTTTATGGGCCTGTACCACAAACATCTGCTAACTGTGAGTCGAATTAAGGAAAAAAAAATAATTAATTCAGCATTCTCTTTCTGTTTTAACAGCCATCTTGTCTAAACAATCAACTGGTATATGTGGACTGCAAGAAAGGTACCATGGTCCAGGTGGACAGTTCTCAGAGGATGCTAAGAATTGCAGACCCAGATTCAAGATACAGCGGATTTTACAGCATGCAGAAACAGAACAACCTACAGGCAGATAATTTCTATCAAACAGTTTGAAGAATTGCACCCTTACCAAGGATTTAAGAACGGGAGAGAGAGAGAGAGAGAGAGAGAGAGAGAAAGAGAGAGAGAGAGAAAGAGAGAAAGACTAAGTCTGCTATTAAAATAAAGCTAGAATTGTGCACTTGCTTAGTGGATTGTATTGGATTTGTGACTACATGTACAGCTCTAAGACCTTACTGGGATGAGCTCTGACTCCTGCAATGTGCCAGAAAAAGCATTCCCACTTTTCCTTGAGATAACTGACCAAGTGTTTTCTTAGAACCAAAGTTTTAAAACTTGTTAAGGTGTATTTGCTTGTAACATAGCTATAGAGGTTTTTTGGGAGGGGGAATCGGGGCTAGGGGTAGGCAGTAAGGTAAAAGGAAGTTTCAGAGAAGAAAAGCTGGTCATGCTTGGCTGGAGAAGAAAATGAATAAAGAATACCACCAAGCAGCAGGACAGTTGCTTTTCCTGTTATTCTGAAATTGCATCTGTTGCAGCAAATCCTAACCCCAGGTGAAAAAAAAAATAATAATAAAAATAAAAAAGGTCTGATGTTTTCTTTCCAGCTGTTGCTACAATAATATACTCATAGAACAGAATTTGTCACATCACAGATGTGGTGTAGCTGCAAATATTTTTCTATATGTTGAGAAGCTGCGGTAGTTAATGAAATAGCAAGGAAAAGGTTATAGCAGAAAATAAAGGGTGGGTTTATTAAGGATGTACAAAATTATACCTTGTGCTGCTTTTTGGTTTTGTTTATTTTTATTTTTATTTTTATTTTTGTTTTCTTCAAAGCTGATTGGCTAGATTAGCCAGACTTTGGCAGAGTTAGCAAATGACTGAGGCCTAAGTAATTCCTGAAATGAGCACTGGATCTTTTGACAGCAGTATTGAAGGAAGGAAGGAAAAGTCAAGAACACCATGCAGTTCCAGGGGCTTTTGTTTGTTTGTTTGTCTGTTGTGGTTTTGTTTTGTTATTTGATATCAATCTCTGGTTGTTCATACAGGAGAAGGAAAAATATTTTTTTGTTGGACAAAGCTCTTGCTTAAAAGAGAGTAAAAAAAGAGACTGTTTTAAGGTTGTTTTTGTTTTTTTCCTGTTGATGTTCTTATTTACTGGTATGCAGATTTAGAAACTACTTCCATGCTAGGAAGCTGCTTAATTTTAATTGTATATTACTCAAGCACCTTTTTTGAAGCTCAGAAAAAAAGGAGATCATGCTTCTTTAAACTTTAGCATTATAGGAATATTTATGTAAATATAATTATGCTAAAAACAACAAAAAGTATTTGTATGTTTGTGTATATATATGTATATACAAATGCATGTAGGTATACATGTGTATATATACATGCATGTGTATGTACACTTATACGTATATATACTGTATATATAAAATACTATGTATACAGTATATATTTTTTTCTATTTTTTTTCTTGTTGAATGTATTTTTATCTGAGAGAGATTTTACCCAGAGCAGAAACAGATAAACAGGCATTCCATATCAGTGCTTAATCACTTGTGAGTTTAGAAAAGACAAGAAAAGAGCATCTCATTCTACCTACAGTTTGATTTGATTTGAAAGTGTTTGTGTGCGTGTGTGTGTGTGTGTGCACTCTTGTGTTTGCGTGTGTACAGTACGTGCACGATTATAGCAGTAAGCGTTGCTCTTGCTACTTGCTACATTTCAGGGTGTTTCTTATTTTTCTTTTCCTGCTTAGCCTTAAAAAGGCTTTTTAATGAATGCATTGGCTAGAGACACTGATGACAATATACATGCAGCACTAATCAGCTCCACAGAATAACACCATCAGCTCCTGGATTTTCTGTTGTTTTTTTCTTTCTTTTATTTTTATTTTTTTTATTTTTTATTTTTTTCAAACAATTGTTTGAAACAACTACTGGAATATTGTCCACATTAAGCTGGAAGTTTGTTGTAGCTTGCCTCATTTATAACTCTGGCTGTATAATACAATGTTAACTTTCCAAACAGGTCTTGGCACTTTTATACTAATTACCCATTTGTGCATTGCCTTTTTTCTTTTACAAATGCTTGTCATAAGAGACACAGATACCCAGTATGCTTAATGTGAAAAGAAAATGTATTTTTTGTAAAGGAACTCTCAAGTATTGTTGTAAATACTTGGTCAGAGGTTGCTGAACTTTAAAAACTGAAAAGAAAAAAAAAAAACCTAATTTATTATTATAATGACCTAATTTATTAATCTGAAGATTAACAATTTTTTTTGTTTGTTTTAGAATATCAAAAAGGTGTTCTAGCTGTTTGCATCAAAGAAAAAAAATAGGTGTATCATTAAGGGTCAACATTTTTTCTGCTTATGTAACTTCTGTTTCCAACCACCAGTAAGAAAAAATGTGGTCTCCCCAGTGTTTTGTACTCAATCTGATATCGAAACAGAGACGTTTCTGTCCAGTTACTACAAAGATTTTGTCAAGACAAGACATCCATTCCTTGCATAAGAGTAAGCAGTCTTTATCCAGAAATTGTAAATGCTTGCTTTTGTTTTACAATCAAGGCCATATTCTGAAAATATTAGCAGGATATAGGACATGGTGTAAAATGTTTTTTATTATTATTATTTTATTATTATTATTTTAAAGATATGATTTATCCTATGTGCTGTATCCATTACACTCTTTTACTTTGGTTCCTGTTGTGCTCTTGTAAGAGAAATGCAGATATAATTTTCTGAAAAATAGATGCATATGTGGCACTCGGAGTGCACTGCGGTTCAGCAGATTGCTTGTTTACTTTTTTAACTGTAAGGCGGTTTCTTGTAATTTGGCTCTTGGCAGCACAATAAAAAAAAAATTTTAAACCTACTGATGTCTGTTTTCTTCAGTCTTCATGTTTACTGCTTCCACACGCTAGTCCTTGAAACATTAGTTTATATCTTCATGTCATGATGAGTCATTTGTTGTCTTCGATCAGAACAGTTCAGAAAGTAGTGTGGGTAAAGAACTGTTTGCAGTTACAGAAATCTCTGTGTTCTACACTGAAGAATTTTCACACTAAAGGGACTTGTGGCATTCCAAACAGTTTCAGCATTCACTGAAGTGCAGTCTCTCAGAAATCAAGTTATGTCTCTGACGCTGACTCCATCTGGTCCAGCCATACCTCCCACAGTCAATCACACAAGACTGCTACATAAGGTCCTGTAGAAGGGTTGTGGGATCACAATTTGACTCTTCAAGGACCTCACAGAGTCATAGAGTTGAGTTGGAAGGGACTCTTTGGGCCTTCTGGTCCAACTCCTGCAGCGAACAAGGACACCTACAGCTACATCAGGTTGCTCAGAGCCATCCAGCCTGATTGTGAATGCCTCCAAGGATGGGGCATCCACCTCCCTGAGCAACCTGTGCCAGTGCCTCGCTGTAAAAAAAACTTCTTATGTCCAATCTCAAACTCTTCTTTCAGTTTGAAACCACTTCCCCTTGTCCTATCACAACAGACTCTAATAAAGAGGCTGTCTCCTTTCTTCTTATAACCCCACTTTAGATATTGAAAGGCCACTCTCAGGTCTCCCTGGAGCACTCTTCTGCAGGTAGAACAGCCCCAACTCTCTCAGCCTGTCTTGATAGAGGAGGTGTTCCATCCCTTGGATCATTTGTTTATGTATTTGCCCAACACAGCATTTTTGCTCCTTCCTGACTCCGTCTATGGAAGACTGTCTTCTAGAACAGCGTCTTTAAATGCTGCTTGTGAAGATCTTGCTTTTTCATCTGCTCAGAACAGGAAATAACTGTATGCTAATGTATACAATGACGGTGCATCCACGTTTGAACACTCAAAGCAGTCCTGGCCTCCTCTGAAGGACGATCGGTATCAGAAAAGATTGCATTTGGAATGCCTATGTAGGGCAGCGACACTTAGTCTCTTTCTAGACACCAAGTGGAAAGAATGAAAAGAAAGAAGGCTCAAAACAAATAAAGTTAAGCAGAGAAACTTAGGAACGTAGAATCACTGAGGTCGGAAAAGACCTTCAAGAATATCAAGTCCAACCATTCACCGAACCTGCTGAGTTCCAACATTAAACCTTAATGCCACATCCACACGTCTTAAATGTTGACAGGGATGGAGACTCCACCACCTCCCTGGGCAGCCCATTCCAATGCTTGTCCGCCCTCACCATGAAGAAATTCTTCCTGAGTTTCCATCTTACCCTCTGGTGCAGCTCAATGGCCTCGTGTGCCATCATTTGGCAGGTGGGAAGAGGCTGACACCATCCTCACAGCAAGCTCCTTTTGGGCAGCTGGAGGGAGCCTTCTTTCTCTGAACAGCACCAGTTTACCCAGCCACTCCTAGGTTTTGTTTTCAATCCCTTCACCAGCTTCACTGCTCTTCTCTGGACACTCCTGACTCACTGAATGCTCTATACCGAGGGGCTCAAATCTGAACGTGCTTGGACAACACTCAGACGTAGGCTCTGAACTTCGTGTGGTGCTGAGCAGAGCCAGGGGTTGGACTCGGTGATCCTTCCTCGACTCGGCTTATCTGCGACTGCTGCAGCCTCAGGCCTGCGGCCGCCACTTCCATTCGACAGCGTCGACGGATCTCCTATCGAGCGCCTGCGCTTCCACAGCATCTTAGCCGCGATGCGGGCACCTCGGGGAGCCGCACGCTCCCGGGGCGGGCAACGAGGTGCAGCGTGCGTCTCTAACCGAGCAGGGCTGGAGGAGCCGCAGCCGCGAAGCCCACCGGGCCGGTGCGGGCTGCCCCAGCAGCTCCCTTCTCAGAGCGAAGGCACCTCCCACTGGCGCCGCCGCCCCAGCGCTCCGCCCGCCCGCCACTGAGCCCCGCCTTCCCCCCCTCCAACCCCGCGGAGCGGCCGGGAGCGCGCAGCACCGGGAGCCGTGTCCGGGGGCGCGCAGCCCGGCGTCTCCAGCTGCGGCCATGGCGGCGGCGGCCTCGCAGCGAGACCCGGGGGACTGGCAGGACTTCTCGGGTTTTCAGCCGCCGGCGGGGAGCGCTCCCGAGGCCGCCCGAAGCGACAAAGGCGGTTTGGATCTGGGGGCGAAGTTGTCTCTCTGCTTCGAGCCCCCCCAGGCCCGCGCTGCCGGTTGCGGCGAGAGCCGCGTTCCTCTGCGGCCCCTCACGGAGCAGAGCGCGCTGCAGGACGACGAGTGAGTGCAGGCCCGGGCTGCGGGGCGGCGGCGTTCCGGACGGAGCTGGAGGCAAGGCCAGGCCCGGCCCGGCCCGGCCCGGTCCGTGGGGCGGCGGGGAGCGCGGTGCCCCCGGTGCTGTGCCGCTGGGCCTGCGGGTACGGGCAGCACTGTGCTTCCGGGATCTGAACCGCTGTACCGGAGCGGGACTGCGTGCGTGCGAGCCCCTTGGGTGTAGGAGTGATTCAGATGAAGAGTGATGGGCTGAGGTCAGCGAGAGTACTTCTGAGCGAAGCAGAATTAACTTTGTTATTCTGTGACAAACGGGGGGAAAAAAAAAGCTTTATGAAAGCTAAAGCGAGCTGTAAAAATAGACGTTTGACTCAGACGTTGCTCTCAGCCTCTGCTACTTCTTGACTTTAAATTGCAGGAGGCAAGAAAGGTACGAACAACTCTAGGGACAGAATTTCTAGCTGACCTCGAGTTTCAATCGGAAAAGCCTTGCCCACTCCCCAGCAAGATTTTGAGTGGGTTTATACCTGTAAACTGCAGGTGAATGTTTAGGGAGAAAAACTGATAGTCGCTGGTAGAAAGATATTCTCATTGCATATGTGCTTGCTGTATACGTTTTAATCCCTCCTTTCCTTTCTCCAGGATTTGGAATGCTTTGACTGATAATTATGGTAATGTAATGCCAGTTGACTGGAAATCTTCCCATACCAGAGCTTTGCACTTGCCAACTTTGAACCTCTCGGAAAAAGGGGTAAGTTCCAATCTGCAGAAGTGCCCTTTCTGGATCTCATACACTCGGCGGGGGAATAAAGCAATTTGGACTGTTGCTACTAAATAGCTTAAAATGTTTTTCTTGATGTTAGACCTCAGGCTGTTGGACATGAGAAAAGCCATGAAAAAAACAGTTGATGTATGTTTGCTTCTGCTTGGATTGGAGTGACACAGGGTTAAATGAATGGTTTCTGGAGGCCAGTGCTACTTAGACCACAGCATGATAGACAAAGTTGTATAATGTGAAAGTTTTTATCTGAAACACTTTATTCTCTCTGTTGAATTTTGAAAAATATTCTAGAGAAAGGGGGGGAAAAGGAGCGTTCTGATTTAGGAAAGCTTGTATGGACTTTCTCAAAGTTGATCTCATTCTGCGTTCATTTGGGGGCTGAAGTGATTCTTAGAGGGAAAAGTGATCCAGGAGAATGGAAGTGCAACTTTGTTCTGTCTTGGTTTTCTTTTCTTAACAAATGAATGGTTTCCTGGAGAAGGAAGAGCTTCAGTGAGGTTTATGGAAGGGGTTGCCCTCTGATCTTCTTACAAGTGGATTAAAACACTTGAGGGACAACACTAGGAAGAATTCTCATCTCTCAGGTCTTCTGAGGGAACACGTTGTTTAAGCATGGTGAAGTTGGATTACGTTGCAAAAATATCTCAGTGTGTAACCTGAGAATAGATTAATGCTTTGATTTCTGTCATCCTTTAAGGAATCCATAGCTACTTTTTACTCTGACAAGGGCAGTGATTGTTTTGATGAAAAGGGTAGCAGAAAAAAGAGACTTGACCATCTTCCCCTGCAGAGCCTCTGTGTCTTTCTCTGTTTGAGTCTGATGATTATCTCTTGATTTTGTCTTACGTATATTCTAGATTTATTAAAAGCATGCTCAGACTTTCTAAGTGGTTTTAGAGTAATGAAATTCTTACATTTGAAGTGAAAAACAGTTGCATCCCCCTGTGCTGTGTTTATGTTATGTGACAAAGCAATGGATTGGAAGGCTGATTTCATAAAAAGTAACGAGTGATAATATACGAATATTTAATGGAATTTTTATAAGGAAATTATGAAGGGACTACCTAAAACTGAAGTTGTGTTGCTGGGTTAGAAAGAATCTTAGGTATGCTGTCAGTAGAGAAGAAATTAGTTATGAATTAAACATAGCTCAAGTTTTTCCAGCTTCCACTCCACCTGGCATGCCTTTGGATGTCTGAAGCCCATCTGTTTGGAGGCATTCAGCACCATTTTTTTTTCCTACTTCTCTTTTTTAGCAGTACTGCTGGATATGTGACAGCACATATGGGCCAGCTAGTAGCTTGTTTTAACTTTCCTACAATGAATGCTAATGGCTAAGCAACACTTCCTTGGTGCATTTGAAGCTTGTAATGTGCCACTGGATCTGTGCTTGAGGTGTTTCTCTTCCTCTTCTGGGAGGAAAAAATGTGAGGTGGATGAGCTTGATTCATCAAATCTTTGTTGCTTTGACGTCACAGATCTGTGAATACTTCTGTGTAGGACTGATGGCAAAAGGAGAAGCTGGGAGGAAGTGTTGTGCAGTGGTACAAGGAGCAGGGTTGCGTAATTGTGTTTATTATATTATTGTTAGGTCACTGTTAGACATGTTGCTGCCTGAATTGATCTGTTCAGCAGGTGCAAAAGCCTGTGCTGCCAGTACAGTGAGTGGGACTGTGAGGGCAGAAATAGGCACGCAGTGTGGCTGGGTGCAGTGCCAGGTGGTCCTTTTGGTGTCAGCTGTGCTTTGGGCTGTTTAAAGTGGTTTATTAGCCTAACCATCAGAATATATGCTGTGAGTCTCAGAGTGATGTCAGGGATATCAGGAAGGGGGAGCTGACCTCCTTCTGGATGTGCTGTTATCCTTGCTTACCATCTCATAGATGTTGATTGTTTCATAACTTCAGACGTGAAAGAACGCTATAACTGAGATGTGTCTGTGAGGAGGGTGAGCAGATGCTCCCAGTGGAGGCCTGTCACTGCGGGGTTAGTCCAGATTCTGGAAAAAACAGGGCACCTGCCTTCCTTCTGATGTCTGAAGAAATACAAGTCATGTGTTTTCAGATTATTTTAGCTTTTCTAGATTGTTTTGGCTGGATTGTGATAACAGGCAGAATGCAGAAAATGAAGCAACTTTGGAAATAAACTATAGTATGTCAGAGTAAGAGAGTAAAATATGTATGACTGATGATGGAGAGGACTTAAGGAAACGTTCCATTTGTTATAACAAAGTTTTTGTTGCTTTCTTTATGTGAACAAGTAAAATGATAGAAGTGCATAAAATAACAGATGTGTAGTGTTATTTATTTTACAAAGGTTTCCAGTTCACACTGAAAAACATCCATCTGCTTTAAGACAATTGCCTGTTTTAAATATCTGCATTGGACTGACAGCTTTCCCTACAGATATCTGTGTTGCATATGTGGTCTTTAAATGCTGAGTTCTTCATCTTTCAAGAGTGACACCTCTCTTAACTTTCTACATTTATGGTTTTTTATTTCAGGAGTTAAGATGCTTCAGTTTCTGGGTGCTTGACAGCAAAAAGCATGGATGCCACTATTATGGGCAAGGATTATGTTTCATTTGTGAAACTTGATATTAGTTCCCCTTTTTTAATATAATTTTTCTGAATGTGTTTTTATGCGTGTGCGTTTAATTTTCATTCTTTCTAGGTGAATGATAACTTAAACCTTGACCTGTCGGATGATGAAGAGCTGAGAGAACAGTTGGATATGCATTCCATCATTGTTTCCTGCATCAATGATGAACCACTGTTCACAGCAGAACAGGTACATTTTTTGTCACAGTGGTGATGTTGTAGTATTTTCTTTTCACCTGTGATTATTTTGTGGTGTCCTTCCTTGCTGTTTACAGGAGCTAGCGTACTTGATTGCTATTTTTTGGTGGGTTTTGGGTTTAGTTTTCTTTTGGGGGGGGGGTGTTGAGTAATAATAATGTGTGTGATATTATTTATATCATTTGGATTTGTGAAAATATCCCACTGGTTCAGGTGAGGTTGATAGTCAGGTCTTTGAAATCTTTATACCCTTCTTGTCATGAATTAGTCAAAAGTACTACTGAATTAAATATATGGGCCAAGAAGCCAAAACATTTTCAATATGTTTGTATTGCTGTAATGTTTGTAGTTTCCCAGCTTGGCAACGTGGGCATTCATATCTGCATATGGCTTATAGTATAATAGCAGGGGAAAAAAAAAACAAACAAAAACAGGGTTGTGGTTTAGATGGTTCTGAGGCAATGTTAGTACTACTTTTTCTAAGGAAATGTTAATATTATTTTCCCTGATACCATATCATGGGAATCTTCTGTTTGATCCAAATGCTGGATTAACAGGAAAGTTTTGCCACGTTAGCAGAGATACAGAGAAATACATTCAGAATTGAAAGAGCTGAGAACACAGAATTCCATTTGCAGTAGATGACTTAGAGTGGTGTTTTTAAATGTCATCTTTGTTCCATATGTGCTGAATTTTCTCTAAAAGTGGCATCTGTAGAAGTACGAAACAGTTTTGCTTAGAGAAGTGTAGTGAAATTTGAGAGTATAAAAAGAAATCCTCATTGATTTTGTTGCTGTTTTGTTTTCCTTTGACTGAGCCCTCCAGAAGGATATTTCAGCAGACACTTCACTTCTGTTAAGCAGAGCTTTGTATACCTTCATGTGGAAATAGCTTTGTGGTTTCAACACTCTGCTTGTATCGAGTTCACCACACAGCTACCAGAGTAAGGTACCTTGAAAAGATGCACTTATTCTCAAAGAGTGAGGATGGAGAGGAAACATCAGTGTGATTTGATTCATTCTGCTGAACCCACTCTCAGTATTTGTTTCACTTAGCAACATCTGTATTACTACTTGAAAGTTTTAAAAAAAAAAAAAAAGGGGGGGAGAAAGAAATCTCAAAATAGATTTGGTTCAAATTGCAGCTGTTTCTCTTCTTGCAGTGAGAGTTTTCATAAGGATTGTCTTTTTTAAAGGTGATTGAAGAAATAGAAGAAATGATGCAGGAATCACCTGATCCCGAAGATGATGAAACACCTACTCAATCAGATCATCTCTCCATACTTTCCCAGGAAATTCAGACACTCAAGAGATCCAGTACAAACAACAGCTACGAGGAGAGTAAGTGGTGTTTAGCATTTTGTTCTTAAAAAATAGTTACTGAAAATGATTTAATCTTATTGAAATAGGCTTGTAGAAAACAGTTTAATAGGTACACTTGTCACGTACTTAATTTATAGAATTATATTGCAGATATTATGAAATATCTGCAGCCAAAAGTATTTTGAAAATATTGGATCTCTCCCAACAGGAGAGAGTAGATTTAGAACACAAATAGAAGATGTATCTTTGTCATCTTTCCCATCTTAGAATGAAAATGAAACTGTATACAGTTTATGTGTTGGGGTTTGATAAGCTGTAATGAAGTCCTTTCATAGATAATGGATGCCTATTATTTTTATTCATTAAATTATATATTCTTAAGTGAGATGCTTTCTTAGGCCATTGTGCTGCTCATTTTTAAGGAGATTAGATAAAGCTCTTGAAAGCAATGCAGTAGGAGAAATAGTATTTCTTTGGTACTGTTTCATTCATTGCAACTAATCTTGATACACAGTAACGGAGAAGTAAGAAAACCTTTGCTTTTTTTCCTATCTAAGGACCACAACCCTTTCTCTCTGCCTCTTCTATTCCCCTTCAAAAAACCTTAAAAGGAAAAACACTTCCTCTTCTGCTGCTCAAAGGAAATAATTTGCACTTTTCTGTATAAAAGGAGAAATTACATGTATAGTTTAAGTAAACATCAATTTGCTTGTAAACATAAATCTGTAATTAATTAATTTCATGGTGGAAATGTGAGTTATCTGCTAGTTTGTCTGATCTATGCTTGAAAGTGATAGGAGCATAGTGAGTATCTGCTAGCACATCTTTCTACAAAGTTACAAGTTTGGTGTTTTCATTCTCATAGTCTAGGTCAGCAGTATAAATTCTGTGGATGATTCAGAAAAACAGCTGACCTTTTGTGACATGCCTTACAGCTTCTGCTACATTTCAGATTTATCGAGGAGATTCCATTTTCATGGTTGGACTTGTAGCTGTCTTAAGATGTAAATTTCAGGAATGTGAAAGCATAGCATATCCTGCTCAGCGGGGCTTCCTGCTCTTCTGACAGTTCCATATGTCCTTAGGTTTGGAGCTAATCAAGCTTGCTCTGTATTTCATACCATATTTATTTTGCTTTGCCTCAAGAAAAGGAAAATAAACATCATCATCTCTGTTGCATCTTTATGGATTAAAAATCAGCCTTGACCAAATAATTCCTGGAGTTACTCCTGTCACATAATTTAACTTTGCTTTACCAGTTCCTCAGGATTGGCTTTCACATCTTTCAGGTCACTGTTCTACAGAAAGCTCTTGCTAGCTCTTATTCATGTGCAAAGCTGCTTCATATTTATGTCAGCATCTCTCTGAATTTGTTGAATTTTGCAGGTTGCAGGCTTTTCCTGGAAGCTTAGTCTGTCTTTTGTAGGATAAATCAGAGGTGTTAATCTTTAGGACTGTGAGCAAGAAATCATAGCTTGTATTTGCTCTCTTCTTGGATGGGAAATGCATTGAATTGTTCAGTTCAAGCTACTTGAAACTTTGAGCCTTTACCATTCTGTACTGTGCTTTTGCTGTACTGTTGCAGTCTTCTAGCAGAATTTAAGACCTAAGCTACTCTGAAAAAAAACTGAGGCTCGTTGCTCTAACAGGTTTAATTACCTCTTCTTTGGTAAATGAGAGGGAGCTTTCTCAAATCAATCTATTTCCCTGCTCTAATTTAAGAGAAAGAGTAATGTTTCACCTACTACCTTTTGATACTCCTGAGAGCTGTACTGCATTGTAGTTTGCAAATGTATCTGTATTTATTTTTCAGCACTTGACTTTGAGCACTTTCCTGCCTAACAGTTTACTAGACTAATTGAACATAACCAAATAATTACAAACACATATGCAGTGTCTTTAAATGCATTGTACTCTCCACTGTAACAAGAACTGACTGTTTTAGAAATGACAGTTAGTGATGTTTTTTGATGTAGTACATGGGGCTCACTAGTTTAAGTGTGCCTGACCTTATTTTGAGTTTTGAAATGGAAAGCAGTCCTCAAAAAGCTTTCTTAAGTTGAGATTCTTTGTGATTGTAATTTATTGTCTGTAGCAGTAGGAATTTTAAAATGTAAATCTGAAGGGTTGGTTTAGTTTCTGAGTTGTTGTTTTTAAAGGCTTCTGGTGTAGGTTTCACCAATTTAGACCTGTGCTTTCTCAAAACTATCAGTACTGATTTTTGCTCAAAATGACCCTATCAGCTAGTTTTACTTCCAGGCCTTTGTTTTGATTACAATCCCCAGACAAAGAAAACTTGGAAGTTAGTGGATTAGTTTTCTTCCCTCTACTAAATGCATCTTATCATAAAAACTTGTTGTTGTTTTTATTAATATGCATGCATACCTTGCCAATATCCCTAAGAGGATCCCCTCACTCGAAGTATACATAGTTTTTGTGTTATTAAAAGTGGAAAAATCCAAGGATTCCTGCAATGCCAGTGTTGACTGCTTTGCAATAAAGAATGGAGAAGTCTTCTTCAGAAGAGTGAGTGCAGTGAGAAAGTAATAGTTAACAAAGATATCAGTATTCCAAGTTTAGTGGCTACTTTAGCTACCTTAACTACAGCCTGCCCCTTGTATTAGTGGATAATCTCAGATTTCTCAGAACTAAGCAGAAAGTTTAAAATTCACTTACTTCTGAGCTACTTTCTTCTATGATGAACTTACTCCTTTATGAAATTTGATTTGTTCTGTATAGTTTTAGAATGTATTTTGTTGTTTTCAAAAAAATATATTGCTCTCGTGTCATCCTGCACATATTCTCATTAGAATCTTGACAGATTGCTTTTTCTATTAACTCCTCATAGGAGTAAAAAGATTGTCTGTTGCTGAGTTAAATGAACTGCTGGAAGAAATTGAGACTGCTATTAAGGATTATTCTGAGGAGCTGGTACAGCAGTTGGCACTGCGAGATGAGTTGGAGTTCGAGAAGGAAGTGAAGAACAGCTTCATTTCTGTCCTCATTGAAGTACAGAATAAACAGAGAGAGCACAAAGAAACAGCAAAGAAGAAAAAGAAGCTGAAAAATGGCAGTCCTCAGAATGGGAAGCAAGAAAGAAGTCATATGCCCGGAACAGTAAGAATATATTTATAACTGTTTTTAAATTCAAAAAATATATATATTTTTGCCTGTGGAGAAGTGATAGTCCTTGATTAGACCATAATAAACTGGTACTTCCTTCATGCTTTTATTGACAAACAAGGCTCTTAGATGCTTCCTATTTATTTTTTTTTAGTCTTTTTTTCCATAAGCTGATATAATGTTTTGCTCTTTTTATACTCAAAAAGAAATGTAGGTGTTTGCACATTTGCCTGGAATCAGAATACCTTTCTTGCCAATACTGCTGTCATTTGATGTAGTGCTGTGTGTTCTGTTATTGGATTAGGCAAGCTCATCCATTTGTTTTGTTTGGTTTTATAGTGTGAGTTTCAGTACGTTTACCCCAATCAGACTCGTTGGAAATACGGTATTATTGATGGAGTTGTTCAAATGTTTATTAATCGTGTTGACCCCAGGCTAGAAAAAAAGTAAATCTTTCCCCAGGTCTCTGAAACCTGTGACAGAGTTCTTATCTCCAATAATAGACTGAGGTGAGGCTGATATTTAATGCAGATGTACAGGGAGGAACTTGGTTTATTCTTTGCAAAACATAGCAATAGGAGGAAAAACGTCTTTCAAACTGACTTGAAAAAATAGGAGGTAGGCAGTGAGCAAAATTAGGTTGTTATCTTGTCAGTGTAATTTTGTCTTATCTGTCCAGTGTAATTTGAGATGGGACATTATTGTTAGAATGCCTGAGCTTCTCTTACAGGGTGCAGAAAATGTGGTTAATGTATTGTGGGTCTGGCTAAGCCCCAAAAAATCTGCTTCAGTTTTGCTTCAGAACTTTATTTTTCAAACATAAATGAATAAACATTTGTCATGAAACATCTTCTCAGCAGCGTGTGGCAATAGGAAAAGGAGAAATGGCCACAAACGGATGCACAGGAAGTTCCACACAAACGTGTATGGGAACTTCTTCACAGTGCAGTGACGGAGCACTGGCACAGGCTGCACAGAGAGGTGGTGGAGTCTCCTTCTTGGAGACTTTCCAGACCCGCCTGGACGCCTACCTGTGCAACCTGGGCTAGGGAGCTGCTCTGGCAGGGGGTTGGACTAGATGATCTCTAGAGGTCCCTTCCAGCCCCTGCAGTTCTGTGATTCTGTGAGTAATTCTTCAAAATCCTATTATTGTAAGTTCATAAGATAGATATCTTTGATATGATCCAAACATACTTGTACATCTAGTCCAAAAGGTGGCTCCTGGCAGAAACCAGTTCTGATCTCCTGGCTGGTATTGGACCAGTAGGTCTAATTTTGTCCCTATTTTTCCCTTTCCACAAGTGGAAAAAAAACTGGACAAAGTTGCTAAGCCTTGTGTTAAGATCTAGACAGTATTACTAAGTAAAGTAGTTAATTGATAGACTTGCATCTTTACGTGGGATTGTGCTAATCTTTACCACTTATTCACATAAAATGTTCTTAGTATTTATAAATCTTTACCAACCCAAGTGAAAAACCATCCTTTGTGTGAGTAGTTAAGTGTTAATGAACTCAAAGAAATTGGATGTCTGGAAAACAATATAGAATTTTTAGCCCTTTGCAAGAGCAAATCAAAGAGTTCAGGTGTATTCCTTTTTGGCTCTCAGACACGGACAAAGTGGTATTCTAACTAGAAAAAATAAAAAAGATTTCTTGATTTTGAGACTTAACTCAGGGGATTCATTACCTATGCTGATTATTTTCAAGTTTTAGAGGCTTGAATGATGCTTTCAAGAACAAACGTATATAAAACATTCTCAGGTTTGGTGGCTTCAAGATGTACATATCAGATTGCTTCTTTAGATTAATTGAACTAACTATCTGCCAGATAGACTATAAGTTTTCAGAGGAACCATACACTCAAAACAACTTCCACTATCAATTACAGATTTGGGAACCATCAGTCAGAAACAGAGGTCTAAGTTTCTTCCTTCAACTTTTTATTTTTGAAGGAAATGGAAAGAATACCTATACAAATAGTATATCTGGGTTACTTTGTGAAGAGTGAGCTTTTGTTAATAACACTAATAATGTTGATGTCTCATTCAAATTCGAAGCTAGGAAATAGGATTATGTTTTTGTATTCTGGGAAAATCAGTTCTTCCATAGATACATCGTTTGAATTTTAATAAATACAGGTTGTAAATCTTTGTTGTTGGTACAGACTTTGGGTAAGTCATTTTCTCATATTTACAGTGCTTATTAGCACATAGTGGAGAGTAATTAAAAATACTCAGATTGTGAAGGGACCAGTTACTTTAAGCAGAATATCTTGGAAGACTCGAGATGGCTTTGGTAACATCTGTGTCTGTATTTACTGACCCTTTTGCGCTTTGGAAAGCAAATGAACCCAGTATTCCAGCACATTTTTTTCCTCTGCCCACAAATATATACATTTAGATAAGCGTGCTCAGGTGTGCACATCATACTGCTTGCCCTCTGTCAGCAGCTTGGTAGTTTCTTTTTTCATGTTCGTACCAGTTGCTGAGTTTTATCTTTAATCCTAAATGTTGAAATTGCTCCAGTATTTTTTGTAATGATTTTTTCCTGCGAGCAAAAAGGATTACAGTGTGCGTGAGGAAAAATGGTTGAATTGCTTATTCATTTTTCCTCACTTGGGTTCCATGTAATAGAGCTTGAAATTAAAATATGAATGCTTTATTAACCAATTTGCATATTTTATTGACAAAAAAAAATTGGGAATGCAGGTGATAGCTAATTGTTGCTTCAAAGTGGAAAAGGAAGCATAAAATGTTTTAAAGAGGTTGGAATGAAAATATTGCCTCTGAAAAATATTCCTAATAGATGCTTAAAATCTGTAAAACTGATAACAGCAGTGTGTCTGTTCTCTCTAGAAATGTATTCCTTAAATAAGCTTTAAAGAGGATCTGTACTAAGAAATAAACCTTAAAATATGTCTTGTATGTTTAGAAATGAAACAGCAAACCTTAATATATGTCTCAAAAAAAAAAAAGTACAAATTTTGGATCTGAAGTGTGAAAGATCTTGTTTGATTAAATTTATATATATATATATATATATATATATATATATATATATACTGTTCAACTGATACCATAAGGTTTGCTTTCTATTAATGAAAACTTAGTGGATGAATGAGAGAAGTAGAAATGTGCTGAAATACATCTTAGAGCTTGCCTTTGTCATTTGTCTTGGTGTTACAGTTGTGATAGATGCTGATCAATGCTAGTCTTACAAACTTTTTTCTGTCCCTTTTTTTTCTCTACCATGTTTTCACTACCTTTAGCGCTTCAGCATGGAAGGGATCTCAAATGTCATACAGAATGGCTTCCGCCACACGTTTGGAAACTCAGGTGGAGAGAAACAGGTGCTGGGCTATCCTCTCTCTTTTCCTCATTCTTTGTCTGAACCTTAAGTAGCAGCTGAGATCTTGAAAATTACCATAAGTTGAATGTATATGCCAAGACAGGAAAAAACGATAGGACAAAAATGTGGCATCTGTAGTCTTTCTGTGCCTCAGGACTGCAATCAGCCTACCGTCTCTCCTTCTTTCCTCAATGGGTTGAGACAGTCAGGTCTTGATATCCTGATGCACTGAAATCGTAGCTCTTATTTCTTACCCCAGACTAAAAGTCTGATTTGACATAAGGCGTGCTTTAGATATGTTGCATGTCTGTGCAAATTGAATGTCCAATAGAAGAACATATACCGGATTTGACATTCCGTTTCAGCCTTCAGCATTAAAGGACTTAAGGCATGTCTACGATGGTGGGTTTTTTTTCCTTTCTTCCAGTGTTCAGAGCTGGTATGTCTTAAAAACTGAGTAGCATCTGCAGAATGAATGAACTGCATTGTATGTCCTTTTGCCATTGAAAGCTGCATGATCTTAAAAGCAGTGGAATGTGTACAATACAAATGACTGAGGTAACACACAAGGGAAAGGCAGGTTTGTGTCTTGTCACTGACTGTTTGAAACTTATACACAGCCCAGTATCAGTGGGCATCCCTGGAGGTGTTACATACACGTTAGAAACTTCACTGTTTATTTCAGAACTGTAGTATTATCATGAGGTTATAAATGATGGGTTTACCCTCTTTCTCAGGCAAGGTATGTGCCTACATGTTAGTGTAGGCATAGATTCAGTAATCTGTTTCTTGCTTTGGGGATCTTGAGTACATGGCTAGACGTAACCCAACAGAATTTATATTGCCTTACATTATCTCAATTCTGGTCCATTGCAGTTACAGCTGTGCTGTTTTTGTTGGTTGTTACACTGCTATCTTTACCATTCAATGCTATTTACTGTTGGTTTTAGCTATTTTAAGTATACGAAAAGGCAGTTCAAGACTAATTTTCTGTGTGTATGTTTATAAAAATATACCTTTTCTTCTCAATTCTAATCATAAGTAGCTTAGTCATTTACTTCCAATATCACTAATTGGGAAAGTTCTGATTATTTTTTTCCAGTTAATTTAATAATGCTGTTCTTCATGATGATTGTATTTATCTCCTGATTTATTAGCTGGGATATATTTTGTTTTCCCTCCTTATATCCTAAAACCAGTCATGAAAATAAAAATCTTAAAATGAAAAAGAGGAGAGAAAGGAAAGTGTGATACTACCTTTTCTATTGTATTTGTCTAAAGTCTGTTAACTGAAAGGATTTTTTCTGTAAATGCCTCCTAGGAAATGTTCTAAAGCTTTTCTTACAGTGTCAGTTCTATTGTGTTCCTCACTTGCTTGCTTTGCTTATTGTTCCTCTGTCTTTTTACCAAGCACTGGCCCTTCTTTTAAAACACTGGTGTGTTTTTCTTACTGCAGTGAGTTAGAATGCAGAATAAGTATCATCATATGCCCAGTGTTAGTTGAGTTTAATCTAACTTTGCCTAGTGTTGCTCTCAGAATATTTGTTTGAGTCTTTTTTCAGGGCATGTTGTGTTTATAAACTGGAGTTCAGATATTTTTTGGTGGCTGAAAAGAGTTATGTAACTCCCTGGGATTGTACTAAAAAAATAATAATAATAAGGCAAGAGTGGATGATTTATTGAATGCCTTACAAGGTAGAAGTTCATACCCGTTCAATCATAGCATAAAGTTTCTGATATGTTTGTTCAGTTCTTTCTAGACTCCTGTCAGTCATTAATTTCAATGGTATTTGCCACCTTGACTGTTTTCAGGGTAGTGCTACTTTGAAGGCTAGGTAGGTACTTTCCTTTTGAAAGCTGTTGTCTTTTTATTTTATTTTTTTTTTTGTCTTTGAGACATGAGTAAACACAACTTCAAATTTCTTCAGTGTCTTCACTGATGGTAAAACTTAAAGAGAAGTTTCCAATGGGAGCCACCGGTTCCCGTCTGATAAAGCAGTTGGGAAAATACAACGCCGAGAACAGCACAAAAAGCATCAGAATGCTGTCAGTTCTTTCTGTGATCTTATCTCCAGAAGGAATTGCAAGATATTTTCATTTCACTTATTATACATATCAAGCACTCTGTGTGACTACAAATTACAGTGGGGATCGCTGCTTAACGTATTGTCAAATGTTTGTCAAAAATGTACAGGTCACAGTAGATTTAATGCCTGGGCATGTCAGTAAACTATACTTGAATCATTTTTGTAATGTGTTCTTCACAGGGTAATTCAGGGAATAAGTTTTAATAGGGCCGTTATAGAGACTTGCTGCTAACAGCAAAGCAGTGATGAGAAAAACAAGGTGATTTTTGGAATGTAAGAAAACAATTACGTGGTCACTGTTTTTTGTCTGTTTCACTGTAAAGTGAAATTGGTAGATGGAGGTTATAGGGCAAGGAAAACAGAGAACGTATATTTGGTCATTAAAATGTGTCTCAGTAATTTGTTCTGTAGGTCGCTAAAGGTAGAATGCCACTTGAATATTCTGAGGACTGGAAAAGACAGCCTGAGACCTGGTTTCTGAGTGAATAGATCTACTTTTGTCTCTGACAGATATAGATTTAACAGCTTTTTATCTAGCTATTGATTTTCTTCGTTTTAGGAATGATGCAAATCTCTGTGACACATCTGCTGGGAAATAAATTGAAAATTGACTCATGGGGTGGTTTCCTTGGAAGCACTGCATGCTTTCCTCTGCTGTGTTAAGTGGATGTGAGGAAAATGTTGAAATAATAGGGAAGGTTTTGGTGAGGTATCAATGCTTCCTATACAATGTTCTTTTAACTTATACAGAAGAGAGTCTCTGGCTTTTAAGCATAACAACGTAAGGTGAATCACCCCACTCTAATCATGGCAATGGTTATATCTGGTTTTGGCAACACCAGCTCTCCTGCAAAATAAACTTCTTCACCAGAGTGAGTTATAACTGACTCTTGCTAAAATGTTGCCTCTACTACACAAGGAGACACTGTAGAATGTGTGAGGGCTGCTCCGAAAATAATGCCACCTATTTGATTATGTTGGTGGTGTGGCAGTAGAGGCTGGGTCTTCCTGCTCACGTGCCATTATGTGTTGTTGCTGTGTGACAGATTGCAGCAGAAGGGCAGTACAGCAGACTGGCGTCTTAAATGGGAGTATGAGTAAGGAAAAGGTGTGAAACTAAGTTCCTCTGTGCAGAAGAAGTGGCACCCATTGGCATTCATCAGTGCTTGCTGAACATTTATGGAGACCAAACAATGGACATGAGTACAGTGAGATGGTGCATAATGCACTTCAGAAGTGGTGACAGCAATGTGAAGACAAGCCGCATTGTGGACAGCCATGCAGGTGTTTACAAGCAGGGCATGCAGGCTTTTATTCATAGCTGGTGAAAATGCATAGCTAGTGGTGGAGACTTCATTGAGAAATAGTATTTTGTAGCTGAGAATTTGCTCTGTCAAATAGTGTTACCGTGCTCTTTTTTTCTGTTGTGGTTTCCATGGAAATAAATAGGAGATACTATTTTTGAAGTGACTTATTTTGTCATTGTTACGTGAAGAGCTACATCTCGGAAGTTGAATGAGAAATGGAATGTTGCTTCATCTGCTGCCCTATACATAATTAACACAAAAAATATATATTTCAATTAAATTCCTGAAAATGGAATTCAGGGAGATCTCAGGAAACGTTTTCATTAGGAAAAATCCCTGTGATTTTTGTTGAGCAATAGGGTTGCTTCAAGAGTTTGAAAGCTCCAGGTACTAAAATCCTGAAAGATTTTTTTTTTTTTTTTTTTTTTTTTAATTTAAAGCTGATGAGTATGAAAGATGTCAATGAAGAGTAAATAAAGCAAAAGTAGAGTTGGTTTGAAATAATCTTCCAGCATACTTGACTAGTAAGACTGAGAGCTCAAATTAAAGTGCAGGTGATGGGCTCATGTTTGATTAGGTTTGCTTTGTTCCTTTTGGTTGGAAGCATATAGGGTCAGAAGGTGAAAGCTGTCTGTTTTCATTTTCACACAACTGTAGGGCAGTCTAATTTTCTTTGTACAGAGGATTGTATAGATCACCTTCAGCGATGGGAATGGGCAGTGCTCTTTGATCTACCAAGATCTTTGGAATGTTTAATGCACTTAGGAGTTGAGCAGTCACTGGGAAAATCCCATGGCTGTTCTGAGGTGGTTCTAATACAACATACAGCCAAATTTTCTGAATACTTTTTAGCATGCTTGTATAAACATGAACATCTCATTTCATGCACCTCTCACAGCCTGCATAAGATGTGTTCTGCAATCCTTTAAAGGCTGTGTGATATCAGTTTCCCAAATGATCTGAAGGAAACATTAATAAGAATTATCTGGACATATGTTTATTTTATTGTGAAATTGTTACTTTCTGATTTTTGATACAAGTGTCACATAAGTTATATATTTATATGTTTTAGGAGCTCTTTTTAAGATTGTTTGTCTGCATTTTATTGTTTGAGATGGTTGTTCTAGCTCTTGCTTCACTGTAAGAAGTACTTAAAATATATGAAGGACTTGTTCTTGACATCTGGAAAGAGGAGAGATTTTAGATTTTCCTGAGCCGTCCTTAGGCTCTGAGAAAGAATACCAGACTATCTACAACTTCCATTTTTTGTCTTGTTTGTTAGTGTTTTGCTGCATGGGTTTTAAAGTGATGTTTGCATAATTTGGGAAAAAAAATGTTTAGTTTCTGTAATAATAACTTTGACATGCAAGAAGTAGAATCTTAATCATCTGTGAAATACGATTTTTTGAGGAGCTTTTATTTGTGGCTAGCAATTTTAATAGCTACAGTGTTCACAAAATGAATCCAGGTAACATACGTAGTATTAAAGTATTGCCAAGTAACTCTGTTTTTTATCTGACAGTATTTAACAACCGTCATTCCTTACGAGAAGAAAAATGGACCCCCATCTGTTGAAGATCTTCAAACATTAACCAAAAGTAAGCATAAAGATGTTCTCCCAACTCATCCTGTCCTCCATGAATGGAAGTGGTTGCTCACACCAATGAATCATTCATGCATGGTTGTCTATTTCTGTCTCATTCTATAATTCTTGTAAACTTGCATTATTTTAGCAGTGTGTTTTGACCTCCTCTTCTGAGATTTTCTGAATCTTTGCAGAATATTCATTTTCTGGCTATTGTCTGAAACTCTGTCTTTCTGCTATCTTTTAGTACCTGAAATCCCAGCTTTTGTTCAAATTTGCTGTTCCGTACTGATGTTACTGTAGTGACTTACAGAAATTTAAATGAATGCAGGAACACATAAGGTTGTCTCTTTGTACTTGATTGCCTTTAAAACAGCCTACCTCTCGCTGCTGGTGATTTTTGGGGTTGGGTTTTTTTGGTTAATAAGTTTTGGCAGTTATGGAGTGTAAACTAAACCTGAGTTTTGATAGTGTTCTAAATTCTCCTATCTATCTTCTTGGACTGGAGCTTCAGAATTATTTTTAAGTTCTAAGTCCTCTATGGTATACACCAGTTTACATGATATTTAAGGTCGTATCTTAAAAAATAAAATACTGACTATTAAGGTGATTAAATACAGCAGACAATCTCAGGGAATCAATGGCATCTCCCTTTTCTCATATTTTTAGGAATAGATTGATAATAGGTGGTAAAATGCCTTGATGCATTTGATTGAATCGTGGAACAGTTCAGGTTGGAAGGGACTTCAAAGGTCAAGTCCCATCATCCTGCCATGAGCTGGGACATCTTTCAGTTCATAGAATCATAGAATGGCCTGGGTTGAAAATGACTAAAGATCTAGTTTCAACCCCCCTGCTGTGTGCAAGGTGGTCAGCCACTAGGCCAGGTTGATCAGTTTGACTGAAGACTGATCAGATTGCAGAACAGTGCTTGGAATCTAACAATGCCCTAAGGTATTTTTCCAGTTACACATCTGTTATTCCACAGGTGGCTGAAGGATAGTGAGAGGCTGGTTGGTTGTTTCCTGGAAAGAGAAAATAAATGTGGGATAAATTCTGAAGTAAATGATATGTTTAAATGGAAATTAGATTCGTTATGTCTTTCTGCAGTAAGCATGATATTTTGCGTTTTAAATTTAGTCCTTCAGAGAAGTTTTACCCTCTTGCCATATTTAAATTTTGCTTCAAAATATTATAAAAACCTTGATATTGGGAGAGAGGTAAAAGCCTCCTGAAAATGGCTTCTATTGTTTTAATGGCTTATTAATAAAAAGTCTTAAAAAAAAAAAATGCACTCTAAAGAGTTTTAACAGCTCAGCCTTCTGTAGACTGGTTGGAACTCTGACCCTCTGAGTCAGTCAGATTCCTGACTCACTCTTTGTGTTCCTGTTAACACAGACCTTAAAGAAAGGTGGAGGGCTTTTTTGCGGAGGAGCGTTCTTTTTCCCCAAAAGCTTTGGATTATTCTATAGTTATGAACATTCATTACTTACTTAAACATAAAAGTTGAAATAAGAAACATATTTGAAGTAAAGTGTTGCATAAGAAATTTGGAGCTTATAGAATAATACTATTCCAGGTAAAGATAAGACAAGTAGTGTAGCATGCTTTTCTTAATTAAGGTTTCCAACTCTCCAGCACCTGGTAGTATATTTTGGTTTTGGATGTGGTGACTTTATTTTGTCAAGGCTTTTCATTGTGAAGATGTGCCCAGAAAAGGGCAACAAAGCTGTGAAGGAATGGATCACGAGTCTTATAAGGAGCAGCTGAGGGAACTGAGATCAGTGTGGAGAAGAGGAGGCTCAGGGGAAACCTTATCAGTCTCTACAACTGCCTGAAAGGAGGTTGTGGTGAGATGGGGTTTGGCCTCTTCACCCACGTAACTATGTGAGGATGAGAGGCCATGGCCTTAGATTGCACCAGGGGAGGTTCAGGTTGGATATTAGGAAAAAGTTTCTCCTCTGGAAGAGTAGTGAGGCACAGGCTGCCCAGGGGGATAGTGGAGACACCGTCCCTGGAGGTGTTCCAGAACTGTGTGGATGTGGCACTGAGGGACATGGTTAAGCAGTTATGATGAAGTTGGACTGATAGTTAGACAAGATGATCTTAGAATCATCAAGGTTGGAAAAGACTGCTATGATTTTTTGCTGTCACAATTGATAACATCTTACTGTAAATAATTAGCTAAAATGGGTCTCTTCCATCCACATATTGTGGAGTACGGTGAGAATTATACAAGTGAAGAGTGAAGATACTATGGGTCCTGTGCATTTCTTCTTGTACTCCAGTTAAGAATTTTCTTGCTAGTAGTATGTAATATCCCTATGAATAGTAGAAATGTCTTTGCTGGGTTTTTTTTTCGTATTATCTTTAACTTATGACTTAAATATCTGAATTCCTTGTTTGCCTGTTTTTTTTCCATACTTCAGTCCTTCATGCCATGAAAGAGGATAGCGAGAAAGTGCCAAGCTTGTTAACAGACTATATTTTAAAGGGTGAGTATTGTTTCCTAGCAAAGATATATATTAAAAAAAATAAAATTAAATTAACATGCTGAACATAAAAGATGTATGCTGCACAGCTACCCTTTTCTAATACAAGTGTTATGTTAGCCTTTTACTGTAGTAGGCTTTCGTTCTCTCAGGGCCTTGTGAGCACATAGTTAATGATAGAACATGTTTATTTTGTTGGACATACAGTGTAACCACATATGCTATTATGTATATTCACACAGTTGAATGACATCAGTGAGAGCAAAGCAGCCTGGCTCACAAAGTTATTTGTGTGTTACTAGGTTTTCAGAATCGGAACTGAAAGTACTTAATATTTACAAAATGAAGTGCTTCTAACTGTTTAAAAATGTGTTACCTTCTGATCTGTGTTATTTTTAATATATTTTACATTTATTTGTTGTACTTTCATCTTTTACTTGAAGTTTGTGTACTAATCATTTATTTTTCAGTCTTACGCACTGATTCTATTAGCAGAATGGCAGACTTCAAAAATCACTGCTAGCTTTAACTTTAAGGAGTTGTTCCAGGTAGTTCCCAGGTTGCTAAATTACTTCTAAACGCTTATTTGAGTTTGTTTTTGCCCACAGCTTAAAAACACTTATGTTTATTACTTAAGTCTTAGCATATACATCATCCTCACTTCTTTAGTGTTTAAATATTAATCAAACTCTGAGGATCAGAACAAGCAGGTGTATTAAAGGAATGACAGATGCCATTTTATTTGTCATTCAAATGTAGGTTATATTCAGCTGTTCAGATTCAAGTTTGTATGCTTCTAAGTCATTAATTTTCTTTGGTATCACGTTTTCCAGGTCTTGCTATTTTTTTATAATTTCAAATACAGTCATTTGACTACTTCTGTGTTTTTAGATTTTGTGTTTTTTGTTGTTGTTTTTAAGATTTTTGTACTTCTTACACATATTCTAACCACTCATCTCATAGAGATTTGAATACTTGCATGGTTACAGCTGTAGATAAGTTAGCATGCTGTTGCTTCAGAGAAACTGATAAGAGAACCACACAGCACTCTAGAAGCTTCCACAGACCTCTGAAAGAGGCTCATTTCTGATTTTCATGTAATGTTGCAGAACTACCACATACAGTAAGAATGCAAAGCTCCATTTAGTTGATTCCTTTGATTGCCCCATTGTTTACTTATCTTTCTGAAAAGCTTTCTTATGGTAGACAGATGTATTTGCTTATGAGCTGAGAGTCACTTAAGCTGAAGATCAAGGAGTTTTTAATGGTGATGTTTTATGAAGAATAATTTTTGATCCAAGATGAACTGTTGTCAGTAATTAAAGCTGTTTACTTTTCATCGTAATAGAAACTGAATGGATAATGTGCTTTACAACATCTCCCCTTCCTTTTAGACATAACTGTTGAGAAATGCTTTTCCATTTCTTGGATGCTGAGAGGGAGCTGACTGCTGAGGGAAACAGGAATCTTCTGCAGAGAACTTATAAAAGCAGATTAGCTGAACATATGACAGGCTGATCTAAGAATCTTTGGGGTTCCCACCTACCTCTTTCTCTGCATGCTCGTGACTTCAAAGTCACCAGGGATGTTCTACCAGCTAGTTGCACCAATTATGAAAAAATGTTATGCTCTCCTCAAATGCGTCAGATCAAACTTGCAGGGAAGCATTGTATCTCTTATTGTAAAAGACAGATTATGGGAGTTTGAAGGATAGCTTCTCTCTCACCTCACTCATACTTAAAAGAAAAGATGATTTCCCCTCAGATATGATTTCTGAACTAAGAAATCATGGACTAAGACTTTCTCACTCTTCTGTTTGCGCAATATACAAGCGAATCTGCGTGGAATTTTATTCTATCATAGTAGCCCTTACTGAGTTTCACGTTGCTTAGATTGTTCTAAATATTTGTAGCTTATCTGCCGTAATTACATTGTAATGTAGATATTGTCAGTTACCACTGAAGATTTACTTTGATTGTTTAGAATCAAAGCTGAAGAAAAAATATCAGTGCAAAGTGATTCTAATGATTTCCATAGTATTATTGATATACCATAATGGAAAAATGTGTTATGAGGCTGGAAGGTTAAATGGAAGTCTAAGTCCAAGCAGTAAGTGTTCATTTTACAGCAAGTCCTGCTGCTTCTGTTCTGATAGAAACAAAAAGAAAGTGAAATAAGTTTGTATCTTCTCTGAACTTCACAGTGTTTGGTAGAAATGTCACTATTTTGAATATCTTGAACTAAATGACAAAATTAATTGTAAAGCTTGTGAAAGACTAAATTTGGATCACGTAGGAAGACACCACCAACCCCACCATATGTATCATCTAATACTTGATATATTCATATAAGGATGATTGAGTAACTTTATTTTGGCAAGACCGTTCAGTCAAGAGCTGGAGCATGGGGCTGAGAGACACAAACACTGTCAGGAAAAATCTCAGAACATTGCTCTGCAGATGCAGTATAATAATGAAATGAAAAAGGCCAATGCAACTCAGAGCTCTCAGATATGTTTGCACAGGCATTATCCTTTTTTATGTCGGGAAAAAAGAGAACTCCTTATGCATTTCTGAACAGGATTACTAGTTTTCAAATGATATTTTTTTATTCGGGTTTTTTTTCCCGTAAAAAAAATTCTCATTGCCCAATTTCTGCTACTTCATAAGTGTTTCAAAATATATATATATATATGTATATATATCATCGCTTTATTTCATCCTCATATGTGATTCCCTCTTATGTGTGATGACAAAAATAAAAGAATATGGGGATGTCCTGCTGGGGAGGAGTTCACATCAGATTTAAATATTAGCTTAGGAAGACATGGTGAGAAGTAAAATTAGCTAGTTTTTACAGTTATGGAGGTAAGGAGAAATAATTAAGGTAGTCTGCAGGAAGCCAGGATTTGCTAATTCAGGTACTTAAGAAGCAAATCAATACATTTCATGCAGATAAAATAAACATTTTTAGGAATAGGTTGTCTGATGTCACATTTGACATGTTATTTCAGGATTACTGATTTTATTTTGTTTTTACAAAATTTGGAGTTTTAATTTCAGTTGGTTGGATAACTATTGGGTAGAATATATTACTGGTGCAGTACACAAATTGAATACGTTTTTCACTGCAAGATTGTTTTTTCCCTCAATTCCAGTGTAAATGTGAAGTGTAAATAATTATGACATTCTTAAAGCATAATTGCTATGTCTGTGTATGCATGAATGTATTTATGTACTTCTAGATAAAACAAATGACTCAGGAATGAGATGTATCCTGACAGTAAGCTGTTTTAAAATATTTGTATTACTAAGCTCTGTGCTCTTGTCCAGTTGTTCTTAAACAATAATTCTGACATATACTGCTAAAAAGTTATATACTATATATTTTTATTATCACTGAGTAAAGTTGATGAAATATATATAGTGTTCTTTTCTCTTGGGCTTTTTTCTGAATGCAGGTGTCATAAAAGTAGAAATAATTTTCATCTTGCAGCTTGCTTTCCTACTAGTTATCTGATCTTTTAGGCATCTGGTAAAGGCTAAACGAACAACAAAACATTTTTTATTAATGAAGTAAGATCTTAACTCTTATCCTACTAATAAAATATGCATTTGACATAACAAGAATATTCATCTTCTTGTCATTGAAATTTTTGTTTGATTGTTACAGCTGACTTCTCTGTTTGCTTTTGTGTTGTGCTAGCATTGGTTTGAAAGCTGGATTGCTCCGAGGTTTGTCTTGTATGTGAAACAGGAATGAGAAACATGTGAAGGACATGTCTTGTCTTCCCACTGTCTGTGATTCAAGTACATGCACCAGATTTAGAAAGTAGAATTAGAATCCCAAATTTTCAGTGCGTATTTTAATAACAATTGCATGTGTCACCTTTTAGTTAGTGTTCTGTTCTCTAATATAGCACCACGAAAAGCACTGTTTAAGACATGACCTTTAGTTAACTCATTTCTGAATAATGTTAGTTAAAGGTAGCGGGTTGTGTCATTTAATCTTCTTTTGAGGGGAATATGGTATCTTAATTGCGAGTTTCAAATGATTTCTAGATCTTGCTGTGTTACTAATAGGGTAGAATTCAAGGTGTAATTATTTCTAGCATAAGCAGTACATTTATATGCAGTCTAACTTCACTGATGTTTATTTAGATATCTTTGTGATCTCTTGCAGTTCTGTGTCCTACATGAAGAGGGCTTCCTTTCAGAATTAACCTTCCTATGATGAGAAGCTTTCCATGGAAACAACTCATAGTATTTTCTTCCATTCAGTACTTTACCAGTACCCGTTTACCTCCTCTGTGTGTGCGTGGATTTTCTGACCCTACATTAAGTCTTCTGGGCACGACAACTCATCTATTTTAACCTAAATAGTGCAATGAACTGGAGCAGGGAACAAACGCTGTACAGTTTTACTCACATTGTTCTGGCTTTTTAAAGTCTCTTTTTACATTGTATAGCATGTAAATCCTCCTGCACGTTTTGTTGTGGGAAGGAGAAGTAAACTTTGGATAGTGTAAATAACATAAGCCTAATTGTAAGGAATCCATATTTAAAACATCCTTAGTTCCTAAAGCAAAAATGTAAAAAGAATCATAGTTGTACAGACCTGACAAAAAGATTCAGATGAGTTTTTCAGGAAGCACTCCACGACAGTGCTGGTGGACATTTGCTTTCAATGGTTCTTTTAAACATTAACTTATATTGAGCTATACAACAGTACTGTTCACAGAGTGAACAAATCCTTATTCTTTAGTGGTTTGGCATAAGTAATTGGTGTGTTACTTATCTTTGTTATCTAACATAAACATCGGAGTAATGTAATTTCTCATATTTAATTGCTGTTTTTATTTTAATTGTTAATGTTCACTTGGCTCAGATATTCTCTCATATTGCTGCTATGATTTTACTGGTTTTAATGTGTTTGATCTTAATATGCTTAAATATATAAACATTTTAAAGGCTATATCTTTTTAAAAATACATGTACAGTTTGAAAAAACTTGCACCTGGGTTCCAAGTTAGGATTATATTGAGACTTGGCTCATTGTGTATCTCTAAACTTTACCACAAATCTTTCTTGTGTGCTCTGTCTCCTCTGTGATGATGTATCTGCATTCAAACAGATGAGAATGTATTTTGCCAATCCTGTAAAAGCAACATACCCTGTAATCTCCATATTAAATATTTGTCACAAATCAGTTTGCTGGTCTTAAAAATTACATTAGAAAATACTAGTAGAAACAGAGGATCTTTTTAGGCTGAATTTCTATTAATTCTATACCAGATTTGGTACAGTATATGTGAAAACAACTGGCAGATAAGGTTCTAAAGAGAGAAATGTCTTCGCTTCAAACAGAGATTTCTGTTTAAAATAGTCAAACTTTGTTTAAATTGGTTCATTTTGATCAGCTAAAAGAAAAAAAAAAAAAAGGGTTGAAAGCTTTAACTTTTTTTTATTATTATTACCTTAGCATTTTTTCTTTTGTATCTCTTCGTTGCTGAACTTTCCTGAGCTTAAAGTTCTTTCATCCCCCCCTTCTCCTCCTTTCTCTGCACCTGATGGCCATCAAATACTTGCATGAGGTACTCATCAGGAATAAGAAATCGTCTGTGTAAGTATGTAATACATGGGGAAGGGTTTTTTTGTTGTTATACTTGATTAGTGGCTCCCATACCAAACAAGAGACCATTTATTTCTTTATATGGCATGTTGTAATGGCTGCTTCTTCTGTAGAAATGCTTACTTAAAATTACTGATAACTGGAAAATGACTAAGGGAGGGAGATGAACCCATTTCGTTACTTCTTTTTTTAAAATGGTGAAGCTCATTTTGTCTCCAGATGGAATCTATTCCAGTTAAACTCTAAAAGCTAAAACCGACTTCAGTGATTCAAGCATCTGTGTGGGTTTATTATGTCTTCTATTAGATTTATAATTAAGTACCTGTTCAGATTATGAAAAATTTACCATGTATATAGGATGCTGGCATTAAACACCAATTCCCAAAGGTGGTCAATATTATATGTACGTAGAAATCTTTAAAAGTCTCAAGGCAAATGAGTAAAAAAAAATGTGCAACTCTGAAGTACATGAAACTCATCAGAAAAGCAATGTGTCTTATTATACATCCTTCTTCCTGTTCAGTATTGAATTTTGCATTCTTTGAGGAAGCTGGGCTTCATAATTCCTTTTGGTTTCTGTGAGACAGCAGTCAGACGGCCACCCAAGAGTATTTGCCAGCAAACACCTGCATTTTTACCAAAGTCTGTTCAGTTTTTAATATGAAACATTCTAGAAGTCTCCTGTATGAATTCAGTGAATCAAAATCAGTGAATTGAAAGTCACTTAAAGGTAGGTATTTGTATAATTTACTTTACAAGCTCTTTTTAAAAAATCAACTTTGGATATTCTGTAGGATTCAACTGTTTTCTTTGATAAGTTTATTCACTTGCTGCTGGAATCAAATGCTGAGTGAGGGGCTCTCTGGGTATTGTGTCCCACGTTGGACAAGAATTCTTGAATATGTTTTATTGGTTAAGGAAAAAAAACCCAATACTGCCATCAATTCCCCTAGTGTGAAAGATAATAATCTAGTTATACTCTCAGCAGTATAGATAACTGGTGGTAAAGAATATCTGCTGCTGACCTTGTCAGGTAATTGTATCCTTAATCTTGGTGTGGTTATGTTATAGCAGTAGTTCACTTCGTTGCTTCCAGACAAGATTACCTTGCCTGTTCTTCCTGCATGCATGTTGCTTGGAAACTGCAGCTAATGCAGAAGAAGACAGTACTGTGTGTGCTCAGCAACAGTGTTGGTTGTATACAGCACTGTTTGCACCAGCTGCCTCCTCATTTCCAAAGTGTTGATTTAAGATGCAAGCTTTCATTCCTGAAGCTCCAGGTGATACAAAGCCCACATGCAGCTTGCTTCTTCAGCTGTGTCACTAATGGTCAGTGAGGGTCAGTCAGCAAAATAGCATCTCCCCTGTTCAATCAGGAAAGGCCTAGAAGCAAAGCTCTCTAGTGAAGCACTCTAAGCTCCGATGCATCCAAGCTTAAATTTATTGACTTGTTCTATCATTCTGTTAAGTGTGCCCTTTTGGGTTATTTCTGTATTGTACTAATAACAATCTGTGTTGGATTGGAATTATTTTCTCATGTTGATAGCAGTGTAAATTTTTAATGTTTTATTCGTGACTCCAAATTATCACTGGATATGAAATCACTACAGAAAACATCAAGACTCCTGTCAGCTAGTCTTGAATTATGTCAGGTGAGTTTTGTTTCCTGCTTGTCTTGAGGGCACAGTGTTATTTTAAGCCAAATGAGAAAGTGTTGTAAAGGAAAACTACCTGTTGTAATACTAAGATAACACTATTTATAAGATGGCCACTGCAGAGAGCAGTGACTTAGTAAGGTTACATAGGACACATCTAGTGATGGAGAAGTGTTAGATACCTTCCTTCTGGACAGTTTCTTATCACTGAAGAATGAAAAGGAGTTACTTTGGTCTGTTTTGTGGGTTTTTACATATGTTTGTTTTAAGTGCCATTGCTGATGAAATGAAGTACATAATTCCTTTGCTCATGTTACTTTGACCAGGACCTACCTCAGAACTTATTTTTGTTTTTATGTATTAATCAGTGATGATTCCCTGTTTCCTGATCACTGTTCAACCCTAACAAGAATTGGTGAAGAAGCTTCATGAATGCTGAGAATTAAATATTGAATTCTGTTACTGTTTTGTTTTTCTGCCCCCTTCAACCTCTTCAGATGTTGAATTGAATCTTTTCTTTGCTAACTCAAGCAGAGCTCATAGTTATTTCGTTGGTCATTTTTAAACCAGACTGGTGTTTGTGTTAACTTCATGGAATACAAAAGTAATTCTAATTTTCTCTAGTGATGTATGCTCATATTTCTTGGAAACAGCGTGTTGTAACTGATGAGAAAACTGATGAAAAGCTCTGCAAAGAAGACAAGATGTTTCAGTTTCCTTGATAAGAAAATTGTCTGGAAAATTCCCACCTATTTTCAAAAATAGGGAATGAAAGTTATGATCCTATATATATTTCTCTTTATTAGGCAGACTGCACAAGTCTACGGCTTGATAATGTTCAGAGCACTATTTGTTTTGTTTGTTTGTTTGTTACTTAAAAGCCAATCTAGATTTTCCCAGTGACTGCCTTTTTGGCCTTCAGAAATAGTCCATTACACAGATCAAGCAGTACAGGAAATCTATTCAGTGAAATGATACTGTTGTTAAAATGTTTTTCTTCTTCTTCTTCTTCTACAGACAAATCATTGACTGCTCTCAGGAATGTTTCTCCTGTTTATATTACACTTGTAATATATTACAAATGTGTTGTGAAAAATTAGCCCCTTGTAAGTCACGCTGCTTATCTTTGTATTTTGGAAACGGGTTGGAAGATTACCAAATTAATATGGAATTCCTTCAGAACACTTTACAGCTGTCATTAAAAACATCTCCACTGTATTACCTACGTTCACTTCTTTATGACCTGCGGAATAAAAAATTGCTCGAGATGAATTTGAGGAATAAGTAAATAAATGCAGATACTGTCACTTTCTGTTCCAGGAGTTGGTATTGTCTGCCAGCAGTGACGTGAAAACCATTGAGGGCAGTGCTGCTTCCCTGTACATGCATTGGCTGCTGTCATTGATATGTGAAGTTATAGAGACTGCTGTAAGACTTGTCACTAGAAGCACTTAAAACTGCACAATTGCTTCCTCTAGTTTGCATGTCTGAGGTTGTATAAGATTCTGCAACTAGTAAGTCTTTACCTTGGGTGTGGTACACTGAATGATTTTTCCCTGTGAAAACTGTGGGTGTTGAAGTCCCAAGGGGCACGGTAGTTGCCTGTTGCGTGTAAGAGCTTAAGAGTTCTGCTGCACCAGCACTTGGTATTGAAGGGCAATCTTGCAGAACCACTGTACTACCCAGTGCTGACAGCTTTAGGAGTAACTGGGCCCAGCCAAAATCCTGTAGTGTCTGGTGTAATTTTCAAAGACCTGTTGGCTAAGCCTGCGTGCCTGGGTTGGCAAACTTCTAGTGATCATTCTTTGTTGTGCACACATTGACACAAAAAATGGTTATTGATAGTGACGTTTTCTCTTGAAGTGTTGATCAAAAGCTCTGTTAGCTGCCTACAGGCAGTTCTGCGTTCTCTTAGAAATGTCTCCCAGAAAAAGGTTTGTCTGCCTGGCCAGATTTTTTTCAAAGGAATGCTCCAGTTTGGAAAGCCTATTTGAAAACCAAGAGTTTCAAGAGCACAGAATGGATTCCAATGCACTTTCCATTAGTTTTCTTCCTGAACAATTCACAAGTGTAGTTCAGTAGTGAGGCAGTATCAGGAACATCATATGAGAACACACTACTCTGGAATGGGTGTCCATTCTGTTGTAAACTCTTCATTCCCTGCAAATGAGAAACAATCCCCTTCTCATAGCTGAGAATCTGAACATCACAGCGTATCAGAAGATAATTGTTGTCTGCTGCTATGAAGGTGCTCAGTCAGGACCAGGAGCTTAACCTGTGGGTGAATGAAGGAAAGGTAAGGCTGGATCCTCAGTGGTACCCTTGTAGTGACTTACTGATTCAGCAAATGAAGTAGCAGCACTGATAAAAAGGTAACCTTTGTTTGTTTTTGTTTTGTGTTTTGTTTTGGACTTATACCTCTTTTCATCTCATGTTTCCTGGGCAGGGCAGAGTGTAAGTAGCTAAGATTCATGTTTTCAAAGGGAAATGCATGAGGGAGCTGGGCAAATTGTGTCTGAGTAAGTGAGAAGAGTTGCAGAGACAGCAAGTTTGTGTTGTGGGTGCTGCTGCTTAGAGCAGAGCAGGCCAGGGTGGGCTGCTGGCATGGAGAAGCACTGGTAGAGCTGCAGGCAGTGGGTGAGGCTGATGGGAAGAAGTGCAGCCTGTCTGACTGCTGCAAGCTGTTGAGTAGCAAGCACAGAAGGGAAGGGTCTGCTGAGAATCAGATCTGCATTAAAGAGCAGGTTGTGAGTGATTCAGAGAGTAGTAGAGGGTGCTGGGGGGACTGAAATTCCCATTTGTCTGTGTTGGAGCAAGCTGGTTTGTTTGTGGAGGCTGTTACCTAGTTCTCAGCTGGGTTAAAGGGTCTCAGGTGTTATTCTGCTTCTCCATCATCATGTGCTAAGAGAAAAATAAGTCTGGGCTGCGTTTTTATCTGTGGGCTCAGTCCTGCTGTGCGTGGTGTACAGAATGGCTTCTCATCTTTTTTATACAGGCTTCACACTTCAGAGATGATGGAGGTTGTACTGACTTCTGGAGTTCATCTCTCCTATAGGTTTAATAATTTGGCTGAATGATTTCTCTACTGAGATCTTGGGCAGCACAGGTGAAGTTAGCAGCAGGTGATATTTACTCTGCTGTGAATTGGCACTTGGATTTCGTCAGAGCCTGTGATCTTCAAGATGCTTCTGTACAAGTCCTGCCTTTGATGCCAGAATTGGAATCATAGAATCACAGAATGACTTGTTGGAAGGGACAGCAAAGATCATCTAGTTTCAACCCTCCTGCTATGGGCAGGGTTGCCAACTGCTAGATCAAGTACTAGATAAGGCTGCCCAGGGCCCCATACAACCTGGCTTTGAACACCTTCAGGGATGGGGCATCCACAACCTCTCTGGGCAGCCTGTTGGCGAGGTGCTGAAACCTCCCAGTGAAAACTTACCCCTGACATCCAATCTAAATCTTCCTTCTCTTGATGCAGCCAGGGACAATGTTAGCATTCTGGACTGCAAGCACACGCTGCTGGCTCATGTCCAGTTTCTCATCTATCAGGACCCCCAAGTCCCTCTCCCTAGAGCTGCTCTCCAGGAGCTCTCTTTGTCTCTATATCGAGGACTGTCTAGCCCTATGCAGGTGCAGCACCTTGCACCTGGCCTTATTGAACCTCATTAATTTCATATGGGCTCACTTCTCAAGGTTGACCAAATTTCTTCTGATGTTGTCCCCTCCAAATATGTTGTGTTTGGATTCAGCTGTCTGTTGGCTTTCCTGATCGAGGGTACTACTAGATTTTTCTGTCAGAAACAGTGGCACCAGTTCTGGAATTGGCAGTCTGATGTGGATAGTGCCAGAGATGAGTTAGTGTTAACTTCATTTCTGGAATTTAGACCACTGAATGCTGCATTGCCTCTCTGTTTGAATGAGGGACATGAGCTCCCTGTCATCTGACCCTTATTTTCTGCCTGGGAGGGTCACTTCTGCTAGAATCACAGAATTGTAGGGCTAAGTAGGGACCTCTAGAGATTATCATGTCTGACTTGATGGTTTGGGTTTTGAATATCTCCAGAGAAAAAGACTTCACAACCTGTATGGGTAGTGGCTCGTGGCTTTCTTAGATTTCAAAACTGCTACAAACAGATAACTGTCATTCCTTCTGAAGCATTTAAAAGCATGAGTTGATAGCAGATCTTAGCCACCTCTAAAGCAGTGTTTTTCCTCTGGTATAGAACTGAAATACATACATCTGCCACAGGATGGCAGCAAAGGGCCAAGATTGAGACAGTCTCTCACTGTTCTGAAATTGAATTTCAAGGGAGGAGATGAAATATTCAAGCTAGATCGTTTGGTCAATGGTATGAAAAATACAGGCGAGCCTTTTTGCATTTTTATCCATTATTAATGAAAGCCATGCTTATCAAAGAATTTGTTACAATATAATAATTTGCTCAGCTCCAAGAGATTGCCCAGGAGTGCACTCTAGGTATCATGTAGTTGTCCATACGCGAGTTCATTTTGAGAGGGATTAAATACTGAGAGAGAGGTACGTAATCTCTTCTTAATAAGTACCTGCTTCATACTACCTTTAGACATGAGTTTGCAGTGCCATGGGGTTGTCTAAATCATCCCATCACTGTAATGCAATGCCTTGCTGTGATACACCTTCAATTTTCCTGTAATTCAGTCTCTAAAACTGACAGTCATTAGCTTGTTATAAAATGTATGTAAATTTGCTTAGAAATAATTTTCTGTCACCTCATCTACAGTAATGCTTGAAATTAATTTTTCACAGCCAGTGTTATTTTAAGTAGCTGGTGCTGGTCCCTTGTTGGTCCTGCCATCAATGTAACCAACCAGCTGTGACCAGAGTGACTGCCCCAGCACTCAGTAGTAAACACGCTGCATTCAGTAAGACTATGTGGAAGCCGAAGGGGATTTAGAGCCTTACACTTGTCACAGATTTCAGTAAAATGAAATTATTTTGTGGAAGTCCTATTGTGTGGAAGTCTGGCCTTTTTTGTTGGAAAACACAATTTTTAAAATGAAAAAAAAAAAAAGAAGTGCGGGGATGTGAAAAGGTATCTAATTAACAAGCTCCTTGCCCTGGCCTGGGCAACTTTTCCTGCTGGGACCTGCACCACCACAGCTGTGTGCTTCACCTGTGCAGTGCAGTCTCTCTCTCCAGGCCTTGCAAGGTTCACAGGTGAAAGCTATTCTCATTAGGACAGTGCAGGAAGTGCACTTGGGTGGCTTGCAGAGTCAGTGGTGGAAGAGTCAGAGTTTCGTCCTTCTCTCCTGCTGCCAGCTAACTGCACTGGGAGGAACAGGGTCTCGGCTTCTTCTGTCTTTTGGTGTCTTTGTAAGTCTCTTGTTTTCTTCTTTAGTTTGGAATAATTGGCAGGACTGTCCTGTAAATCCCTCTATGAATGGTCAGAAAGGCAGGAATCTGTGCAGCAGCACATAAAGTGCAGCTGAGATGAGTAAATCGCGTCTGGGAACCTTAGAAGCAAGGGAGGCTTACCAGGCACCTAAGGAGCACCAGAAACTTCTCCAGCAGAGCACAAAGACAGGGTGAGTCAAGCTGCACGGTGGCTGGTGTGAAAGAGGTTGTGTGTGTGTGTGATGGTCAAGTCCCTTGATACACTGCTAAATTTAATATTCTGCTCTCACTGGAGCAACCAGTCTGGGGCATCTATAAAGCTGCCCCTGACCCACCCAGGGCAGCTCCTGGTGGAGAACCTGACTGCCCAGCCCTGGTAAGACCAGCTGCAGGAGGCAGGAGAGCCTCCTGCAAGAGCTGTGCTGTGCCAAGTTGGGGGACCAAGGAGAGCTGTGCAGTGTCAGGGAGGAGGAACAGAAATGTCCAACCAAAAGCAGCATCGTCTGTCTGAACTTTCACTTTTGTGTGGAGGGGTTGCAAAGCTGTGTACTGGATGTGAAGAAAACTAGCTTTGAATTGATGTTGAGAGCGAACTGGCTTATGTGGCTTCCTTAAATATCATGCATGGGTATGCAGCTGGTATGTCAGACCTTTTATTAAATCCACAACTTGTTGAGGTGGAGGAACACATACTGGTTTTCTGTGAGGCTGAGAATTTCTTCTGTTTTTAGTTTTGCAGGTCTGTGACTCCACTTTTCATTTCATATCCTAGAAACTATGGCAATTTTCTGATGTCTTAGACAGGATGTTAAATGGGGACTCTTAGCGCTACTACTGTTCCTCACTCTGTTTTTAAAAGAAAAGAAAAGAAAAGATTAGGCTTTTAGTTGCCTTTTTTTCAGGACAGAAGTGATGGTATTTTCCTTTCCTTTCAATCTCAGAAGAAGCTGCTCCACCCTGCACAGTGAAGTACATAGACAGGGATGTAATCTGATTTGGCTTGGCCTGTATTTTTGCTCTGATACTTAGTGTCTATGTCCCAGACCCTTTCTGTACCGAACTTGCAAAAGACAGATTATACAAATGTGTTTGTTCTCAAGCAGAGAAAACAGCTGGGATTTCTAAGGTGGGCTGGAATGGAGGTTTGACTGGGAAGTTCAGAGTTTTGGTGTTACTGTGTTCCCTTGACACTGCCTGTGAACACTGTCAGAGGCAGCTTGCAACCAGGTGTATTTCTGACTTGAACTTCTTGCAGCAACAATTCCTATAGCGTTGCCTTTGATAGCTTAGTGTCAGTACTGTTAGCTATCTCCAGTGAACCTCTGTTCCTTGTCCACCAGAGTGTATGGATTTATATTCCTCGGTATTCTGCTCAGCTGCAGTGGCAATTGTAGCCCTGCACAATGAATGTGCCCATGGAAGATGTTTTTACTGGAACATAAAGGGTGAGGACAGAGCTGGGCCAAGAGTAATATAAAATCACCACTAAGGCAGCAAGTAGAAATGAATTTAGAGTAATAAAAAAGATAGAAGGGAAACAAGTTCAAACTGAGAAACAGAAGGCTAATATATGTTGACAATGGGAGCTAATCTGAAATGCAGTTATTCACTTGGAGAGTAATGTGAAGGAAAACCTCAGCGATCACAATGATAAAAGAATGGTGTTATAAATTTCAAGTACTTTGCTCATGTAACCAGCCATTATGACTCAGTATTGCAGAGCCCAGCACCAGGCAAGCAAATGGCTCTCAAAGCTGTTAACTGCACTCCAACAGGAAAACTCCCCTGGCTTACTCCACGAGCCCATATAAAAACGTATTTATTGTCATTCTGGAGCTATGAAAGGAGAGGGAACAACTGAGCCATTGACAAGGTCTGTATGGTCTTGTGTGGGACAGAAATTCAGGTGTCTTACAGATGCCTACAGATCTATAGACTGAGGGGAATTACTCTGAATCAGACTTGTTTGGTGACAGTTTTCCAGTCCTCAGTTCTACTATGCCCATGCAAACTCCCAAGCAGTCAGCTGAAATGTGGAGATGGGGTCACAAAAGCTTTGAAAGATGCCTCCACTCAGCTGTTCAGAACACCAGAAAATTTTCATTCTTCACTGACAACATGGTTGTGGTCTTTGCATTCATACATGCTCAGTCTTCTCCTGAAAGTGATTTTTCTTCCTAGAAATCTCATATAGAAACACTGCATTTTTCACTCTACAGCCATCTCAGCTGCTGTGTTAGGAATGATGTGGATGACTGTTTTGCTGCAGGGAGAGAAACTCACTCAGAGAAAGCAACAACCTTCCATCTATGACAAGTTGCTCTCATCTTTTTGAGTTTCTATCTGTCATTTGAAATAACCTCAGCATCTTTCAGTGTGGCTTTATCTTGCTCTAAGTGGAAGTGAATGCTGCTTTCTCAACAGTGTTTTCAAATCAAGAATTCTGCTTTGAGGAAAAGCATTTGGCCAACTCTTCTAAGGATTTCATGGGTTAGTGCATTTTCTTTTTATAACTCATCCAACCAAAACTCAGGACATGCTCATATGTAGCCACGCTGAAGTTGCAAGAATGAAAGGCAAATCTTCATATTGTACTTATGAGGAGGGAAGGCAGATTTGAACATGAAGTAAATTTCTTGCTCCTATCCTACAGATAGATAGGATTTTTGCCGTCGTGAGACTGCTTCTTGTAGCCTTGACTATCACCCTGGCCCCTCAAATTCAGGTGGGCTTTGAGGAGGTGAGATGGCAGGACATTAGAAGAAGGGTGCAAGCCTTCTGTTTAAGGAGTGAAAGCATTCAGTTAGTGTTTGGGAGAAGAAAAAGAGTAGCACTGTCACAATATGGATAGCATAGCCAGTTTCTCATTCCTACCAGGCTGCTAAAGGGTCATTTTTTTTGTAGGCTTTTAGAGAGAACTCTCAGCAGCCCTGAGCCTTACAGTTCTCTTTCTCAAATAAAATCTGTTTGGAAACATTACAAGGGAGAAAATGCAATTGATCTCAGACCTGGTGTGGGAAAGGATCTCTCAAGCTCACCACAGGTGTAGAGGTGTCTCAGACCACTTCACTGAGATGTGGCTATGCCATGAGCTTGGCAAGGATCTGTTGGGTTGGCCTGGGCAAATAAAACACCTTTTGTGAACACCTTGGCACCCTAATGGTGAAAAGTGCTGTTCAAATCTTAGGCTTTATTTTTCCAGTTTGCACCAGTGAAGTGACCTGAGGACTGGCTGACAGCATTTTGAAAGCTCATTTCTGTGTGTCAAAGAACAGTGATGGTCTCTGTTTTCCCCTCGGCAGACACAGCCCCAGCTGACCTCTCCAGGATTATGAATGGGAGCGGCAGTGCAGTGCAGCGCCTGACTCCTCGGCTGTGTGTCAGCCGTGCAGCTCTGATGTCAGTAACTCCTCACCTCCTCTGACCCTGCCTGGCAGCATTTGCTCTTGCCCAAATAAGCAGCTTGCTTGCTTACATGCCAAGCAAACAACCCTGAAAAGCAGATTCTGCTTCTTTTGAAGTACTGAAGAACCTTGCTGTTCATTCACAAGATCAGAGCGGCTGTGTCTTTCAGGCAAGCCACTCTGAAATTCCTGTTGGAGCTATTTACTCCTGTTTCTTCTCTGAGTTGCTTCCATTTTTTCCCTATGGTGCCTGAGCAGCACTGCAAACTGCACCAATATTCTAAATCTTTCCAGGGTTAGGTGAGAGCATGTTTTCTGTAGGGCTTGTCTTCTATCCTTCTAGTAATGCTAACTTCACTCAGACAGGATGTCATGTGGAAGAACTGCTTGTAGCCCCTTTCAATATCTGAAGGGGTGCAACAAGAAGAAAGGGACAGACGCTTTGTAGGGTCTGCTGAGATAATACAAGGGGGAGATGTTTCAAACTAATAGAGAAGAGATTTAGATTGGATATTAAGAAGTTTTTTTACAATAAAGGCAGTGAGGCACTGGCACAGGTTGCCCAGAGATGCAGTGGATGCCCCTCAAGGAGACACTCAAGGTTAGGCTGAATGGGGCTCTGGGTGCCTGATGTAGCTATAGCTGTCCCTGTTCATTACAGGGGAGCTGGACCAACTGGCATTTAGGTTCCCTTCCAGCTCAGGTGATTCTATGGTTCTTCAGCAGAAGCTACTGAAAACTTACTTATCTTACACAAAGCCCTGGCAAAGTACTATGAGAAATTCTCAGGGGGCATCATTGTCAGTCTTTTGGAGTTGCTGTGCAAATATCATTTGGTTCAGTAGATCAACGCTGAAATGTGAAATGCTTGAAAGTTTAAAAAAAAAAAAGAGAGAGAGAGAAAATGAGTGTTTTTCTCTCTAGATATGCCTTGCATCAGCATTTTCCTTGAGAAAGGTTGTGTCTCTAGCTGTTCTGTGTACAGCGATGGCACCTGGAAGATTACTGAAGTGATGGCATCTGTCTTCTGTTGATCACAACATCATGGGGAAGGTCGAAGACAGCTACAGATATAGCTCTTGCTGTGTGTACTGCTTATGAAGGAAGTAAAGAAGTTAAGGAAACATGTTAGTAACGCTCATTTGCCACTATTAAATACTGAGAAGGCTTGCTTTGTATTTTATTTACTTTTATTTACAAAGCTAGGGAAAATTGACTTGTTGTTAATGCTGATCCTGGAAATTGCTAAATAATTGCTTACTTTTCATCAGAGTGTAATGAGTTATGACAGGAGTTATTACAGACTCCCAGTGACACTCTTATGTGTGCGCTTGCAGTTCAGAAGGCAAGCAGTATCCTGGGCTATTTCAACATGGGTGGGGTGATTGTCCCCTCTGCTCTGTCCTTCTGAGGCCCTAGGCTGGGAACCCCAGCGCAGCAGGGATGTGGAGCTCTTGGAGTAGGTCCTGAGGAGGGCCATGAGGGTGCTCAGAGGATTGGAGAATCTCTCCTATAAAGAATGATTGAGGGATTTGGCCTTGTTCAGCTTGGAGAAGAGAAAGCTCAGGCGACACCTCAGTGTGGCCTTCTGGTACTTAAAAGGAGCTTAAAATCAGGAGGGAGCCTGACTCACTCGTGTGTGGCCTGATAGTGATAGGACAAGGGGAAATGGCTTTAAACTAAAAGAGGGGAGAGTTAAGTTGGTTTTATGTGAAAATTTTCCACTCAGAGGGTGGTGAGACACAGGCACAGCTGTCCAGAGAAGTTGTGTGCCCCATCCCTGGAGACACTTAAGGCTGAGTTGGATGGGGCCCTGGCAGCTTGAGCTTGCAGATGGGTCCTGCCCATGACAGAGGTTTGGAATTGGATGATCTTTAAGGTTTCCTCCAACCTAAGCCATTCTGTGATTAAACAAAAGTAGCTTTTTAGTTCAGGGTCTTCATATTAATAAAAAGAAAAACCTATTTTAAGAAAAATAAATAAATACATGGCTGTGGTGTTTTGTTAAACCTCCTGTGCAAATGTAAAAATATTTAAGTCATAGTTACAGAAATTATCTTCCATTCTCATGCTTCATAAGATGCAGTGTCTTGGAGAAGAAGAACAAAATTATAGAAAACCATTTTGATCAGAGTTGCCACCATGGATGATTTCTTCAGAGTTCATCCTCCTCCTCCTAGAATGATTCCAACTGTGTTCTGCCTAGGTTTCCCCTTTTCCTTGGTGAAAAAAACTGCAGAGACCATTGGCAGTCCTGCTTTGCTTCAATTCAGTCATACATGAATGGGTAATTGTTCTTGTCTTAATTTCTATAGTGGTGGACAGAACAGATATTAGACTTTTTGCCTCCCAGAGTAGCCACCAGCACTTGGTGGATGCCCAGTCATACAGAAGGATTCCTCACAGTCAGTGACAGTGTGTTGCTGTCAGTTGGGAAGCTGGTCCTTCATATTTTGCTTGCAATGGTGTCTCTGCCCACTGCTGTTTTACTGATTGAGCTCTCAGGAAGACCATGGCTGTTGCTCCTTGTAGCACACTTTCAGCAGTCAAAGATGGAAACCAGTGGTGTGCTGCAGAAGTTAAAGCCTATAGCACAAAGCTACAGGTGTCCTCTACTTGTTTTCTTGAAGCCTTGCTGATTGAATGCTGCCCACTGTCTGCAATCAGAGATGTGGCTGAGCTTTTCTGGTTTGTTATCTTTGAGATAAGGGTTCATGATCTTGCCTCCCTATACAACACACAGTAATCCTGCCAGGCAAAAAGCAGTTTCTGCAAAACAGCACGCAGGTGTGGGTGGCTGAAATCATGTTCGTGATTAGCAGCAGTAATTTGAGGCTGTGAGAGTGCTCATTATTGTGGCCAGAGAAACAGGTGCAGTTAGCCTGAGTTTATTCAAAATTAATTTAAGCAGCATTTATCCACCTGAATCACCACAAAGGGCAGCTTTTAACCATAATGGTGGAAGGAGAGGCAGTGAAGCCACAGATCTGGTAGCTGTGCCAGCTGGAAAGGGGAAGGAGCAGCCTGCAAGTCTGGAAAAGTGCTATCCTGAGGTAAAGCAATTTATGTGATAGGAAGGAGTTTACAGTTTTCCTCTTTGTTGGGAGTTTAGACATTAAAAATATCAGCAGCCACTAAACTTTCAGTAAGAGGTGAGATTTGGTGTAAGAGAAAAGCAAATGGTAAGTATATAATGGTAAGGAACAATGTAGAACAGTTAGGGAAAGGAGTCTCCATTAACAACTTCGTATTTCCAACTTGCATCTTGTTGTATGGCTTACAGGTCGTTCTCTGACCATTTGTAGCTGTTTTCAGATGAGCTCATCTGCTAGATGCTTTCCAAGTTTTAGTTTCATTGAGTTACACTCCTGCTACCCTGGAAATCTCAGTTGGACCAGTTGGTCCATGGCAGGCGCAGGCACATGAATTAGACACCAGAAGAAGAAACATCTTTACTTTTCAGCATCCTGAGATTATGTGTTATTTCAGATTTCTGAATTCAGAGAAATAAATAAGCTCTATTACAAGAAGTTAAGAGCATAAGAAACCGCTTTGTCTGGGGCTTCTCTGCTAGTCTCTCAGGGTGATTACTATTATAACAGGCTTCTATTTTCTGCTCCCACATCTACACAGATACCGTTTTAAAGACTTCACAATAGTCTATGATATATAGTTTATAACAGCAACTGGCATCTGTAAACAATTGTGATATCAGCTGAAGGAAGTATAAGTTAGATTAAAGTTATTTAAATTTTCAGTGATTTCCTTTCCCAGCATGGTATTCTTTTAATCCAGGATTAAATTCTAATTGTGGTTAAGTACTCAGAAAGCTCATCAATTTGAATGGAAATTTTAGGAATCCAATGTTTCTGATGTTTGAATGGGAAACTATGGGGTGTGATTCTTACTAGGTTGTAATTTCTGGGGGGTCCTGTGTCAAGCAAGCACAAAGTCAGTAGAAGGAATCCTTTTCTCTGACATGATGGCAGACACAGAGTTTCAGAACAGAGTAAGGTATAAAGCATGAAGAAAACTGTACAAAAATAGTCCCAAGTGCACAGTAGAATGAGATGGAGTAAATCAGCATCTTCAATATCACATTCCTCCTGGTAAAGAGAAAGGAGAAACATCTCCCACCATCATCGTACTTCTTCCAGCAAAAGCCTTAAAAAATTGAATTCTCTCTATGCATTTCTTCCCCTTACCTGAAGTAAATAGCCTTAAGACTGAGAGAGGAAGTTGATGCATTACCAGGGAGAAGAGCAGGTGCTCAGAAGTATGTTTCAACAGAATTATTATAGGGAAGGCCTTTTGTCACATAAGCATTCCTTGTATCTTTCTAGCATAAATAAAATACATTTCAACACATTTCCTATTTTTTTCCCCATATAATTCTCTAGTTTGCCAGTTTGTAACAGCTTGCTTAGTGTCTAGAATGCAATTTCAAGATTCCACTGGCACTGAAGTCTTACTGCTATGTGGGATGTTATTATTACCTTGTTTTTGCCCTTGATGCAGAGTGAGTTCTCCACAAGTCAAAGTGCCAGTCCATTTAATGCACCTGCTTCTTAGAGAATATGTCAGAGTTTGGTGAGCAGAAAAGAAACAGTACACTTGAACCAATATGTAAAGAATTAATTTAATTTGAAGACAATGTTTGGAGGTTAAAAAAATCTGTAGGTTATAATCTCATTCGCTACAAACAGACAGCAAGCAAGCTCTGTGCTGAGCACTGATTGTGAAGAGCAGCTTGGGTTTTGATCCTGTTGGTAGTGGTAGTACCTTCTTTGGTTTCACGGTTCACAATGTTTGTAATGCCCACAAACTCTGGGTGAAATTACAGTGCTGAACTGCTGCTGTGATGCGTGTGCCAGTGCGCCAAGACAGACAATGCTTTGAAGTGAGTTTGTCTGTAACTGCTACCATAATGAGCTCACAAAGAATGACTGGAAAGCTTTTACAGACAAAATGACAATCTTTGCTTGAAAGGGCACTACAACTTTTATTTTTAATATGGAACACATTTGTGCAACTTACAATAGCGGGTCGAAAATATAAATGCTTAAATCTTTAATTCCACCTGCCTGTGTCCCTCGGAGAGGCTCCTACCTTCCAGACAAAATTCTTTGTCAGAGGTCTCTCTGTCTTATGACACTCTTCTGTCACCTCAGAAGCCTGACATCCTGCTCTTCCCTGCAACCTCTTGTGAACATGTTTAGCTGCCTGCAGGGTTTTAGTTTTCTTTAGCATCACCTAACCTGCTCAGCATAAGTTCAGCTCAGAGCAGTTAAATTAATACAAAAGCCTTAGCTTCTTAATCTCCACGAGGCAATCTTCCCTTCTGCTGAATCATCTTCCAGTATAAGAGTTATGTGCACTTGAAGCTGTAAGATTCATACCAGCACCAATTTAAATACAGTGTTCCCTGAGAAATGGTTGATTTCAAACTGTATCTTGAGGGTAATATGATCTAATCACGCGTATTTTTTTCTGACAGGTAACTTTTCAGATTTGTCACCAAGCTACGGGGACATTAGCTTTCAAGTTCAGTGAGAATTAAGTACCAAGCAGAGCAGGTTAAACTTCATTAAGTTTGTGGCAGATGCATGTATTCTACAGTATGTTAGTTATATCATGCAATCACATTCTTAACTGAATTTGCCAGGTAACCTTGCATATAAATTGGAATGTGGTTGAATATAAAGCTAGAGAAAGCATGAAGTGTGTGGTTCTCATGGCAAAATGTCATGCACAGGAAAGGTACGTTCTAAGACTGAATGGACATGTTTTAAAATGTGCATGGGTCAGCATATGTTGTATTGTCATCACTCTTCTGCTTAAAGTTCCTAGATGTGTTTTTCAGCTATCTAGTCTAAGGTCACCATGTTGCCACCAGTAGAAGCTCAGCAATGAAGGGGAAGATTTGGGTCTGCTTTCTTACAAGTAGATATTCCAAGCAGTGTGCAGCTAGCACACTCATTCCCATTTATCTATTGGTGTGTTTTAAGCATTACTGGCCTGATTCGGTGTTTATGGGAACTAGGCACTGCGCTCACTGATGTGTCTGTAAACCTGTAGGTTATGTGGTGGTCGTCATTGTGTCAGATAAGCACTCTTCATTCAAGATTTCTGTAAGTAGCAGCTGCGAGGATGTGAGGAAATCTGCCTTCACCAGTCACAGGCTCACAGACCATACTAAGAGATAGGATTAGTGAGTAAGAACAGGTTGGAAGGCTACAAAGCTCCTGTCCCTTGCAATTTCCTTCTTTAGGTTGTTAGTCTAATTGCAGAACTTCCCTGAATAGTGCAAGCAGAAACAGAAGAAAACGCTGGATTTATTTTATTTTTCGTGGAGTTTGGGACAGACTGGGGAAAAGGCAAGCTCTTGGTGATAAGGTTTGCTGAAAAATGTCTGTCCAGTTGTCTCCACAGGCACCCTGGAGGAACAACAACATCAGTTTTCTGAGCAGGGAAGCTGCTGTCACAGAACAAGGGGAGACCATTATAGGTTTCTACCTACTGGCTTTAGGTATGTACTCTGTCTTTTAGTGAAATTATACTCCTGGTAGAGTTTGGTATAAAGCTTGAAGTGATTCATTTGTTTTTCATCTGCAACAGAACAGGATGTTGTAATAGCTGAAGAAAAAAAGCTGCTCTTTATAAGATCAAAGAGGTACAGCCTTATTTTGCTAACAGATTAGTAATCGGTGCAAAATTTTCAAGAGGAAAAAAAATGCAATCTTGTCAACTTTTAAGTACTCTTTGCTGAATTTAACAAGTAGGAAGATTTAAAAAAAGAAAAAAGAAAAAGTACCTTCTCAGATGCAAGCAATACTTCTCTGTTTTCTCATGCCTCAGTAGCACTGTATTAATGTCCTTTGATTTCCAGAATTTTGACTGGTGCCAGTCAGCTGCCAACCTACAAGTACCTCCTACAGAAGCAGAAAATACAGTTCTACAGGCTTTGAATTTTTAAAATATTTGTACTGCTTTTACTTTAAATGTTCAATGCCTGTAATAATTAACTCCCTCAACTAGGATCTCTGGGAGGTGTAAGGACTGTAAAGCTTTACCTCTTGCTGGCAGTTTCAGGACCATTTTGGTTCTCCTGGATGGCTTTATTAAGGGCACAGTAAGGATTTGAAAATGGAACCCAGTACGTACTCCCTTTGATCCCAGAACAACTTTGCATTTTGTTTTGTTTAAATGTTGTCTACTTGGGGCAGACTTGATGCAGGATATAAACAAACCTTAGGAAATATCAAAGAATGCAAGTTTCGTGGGAAATCAGAATTTCCAATTATACAACTTCACAGGAAAATACAAAAATAATAACTTTTATTACATCAGTGAATGTTTCTCTTTTTGAATGGCTGACATAAGCAGATTTTTCTCTAAGCTATCACACATTACAAGAAGCTTATTAGCCCTCAGCTAATGCTTGAAAAAGATCTGTGGATGTTACAACATAAAATATTACATATTTTAATACGTTTATATGAGACTGTTATTTTTATTGGTAGGAAGTAGGGGTAGAGGGAAGTTGTTTGGTATGAAATAGTGACCCTTAAAAAATATGACTTTTATCTTAATTATAAGCTTAATTAGAACAGTGTCTCTAAAGTAAAGCAGAGTTGTCCCAGTTTATCCCTGATCTGCTCGCATGTGTGCACCCCCTCACAAATGGTTGCACCATCAGTTAATGAGTTAATCAGTTGAATTTAAGACTAGAAAGAACCTGGTGGGTCAGCGAGGCCATTCCCCTGCTGTGACAACATATAATCCTATTTACAAAGCTATCATGCTTCCTCTGATAATTGGCTAGGGGCTTTTTGTTGTTGCTGATGCTGTCGCTCTTCCAGCTGACAGTTTGCTCCTGTCTTGGTTTCTCTGTTGCATAGGAACCTTTTCTTAAATCATTAGCTACAGTGATCAAACTAATTTTATCCTTTTTGTCCCTCCTTTTAAATGAAATAATTTTTGTTGCCTGCAGATATCACCTGCTGCCACTCTATACTCCTATGTGGGTTATCTCATGGTCAAACTTGTATTCCTGTTCATCATTAAGTAAATGATGATTCTCTTTATCTCCTATTGTAATAGTGTTTCCTCTGTCATCTTAGTCTTTTGCCCTAGGAGCTTTTTGCTGTTCCAGTCTGGACTCATTCTTTGATTGTATACCAAGACCCAAACCAGGTCTCACTATGATCATTCATTAACACCTCTAGCTCTGCTAACCCCTGCTGGTCTTGGCTGTGCATAGCACTCATTGTGCACACTTTTCCCATCAGTTGACCAACAGAGGTGTTTTCCTCTGCTGCTTCCTCACATCTTGTAGCAAATACATTTTAAAGTATCTACGTGCCTAATCTTCTACACTGTTGAATTAAATTTCATTAACTCATTATCATTGCAGTCTTCAAGGTCCCCTAGTTACTTTTGTAAGCTATTTGGTCATCATCTCAATTGCTGATAGTTCTTGTCAGCTTTCACCAGCAATGACTAGAGCTGTTAGAGGTCCTTCTGGCTATGCCAAGCCTCTCATGAACACAGACCTTATTCTGAGGTTGACCATGAAGTGAACGTATTATTAACTTACATGCACATATCGTGTATGCTCAGATTTATTTGAAGTATTTTTCTACTCTTCACCTATTTAAAAAAAAATAAAAATAAATTCCTATGCAATAACACACAGAATTTTTATTAAGGATAGCTTAGTACTTCTGCACTATTTGTTTGGAAAAATGTTTGTAGGGTATAAGGTACTGTTCAGAAACCCTTATTATCGCATAATCATTTTATAACCAGCTCTTTATGCCAAATTCTGTAGGGAAGATTAGGACCTGTAATAATCCTGTATGAAATATAAATAACTCTAGTTAAAGACTCTGTAAATAAGATCTCAAGGTCAGTAAGAAAATCTTGGAAGCTTCCAATTGGGTGTGCTGTAAGAGCCACCACAGTGTCTTCCAAAGGACTGTTTAGTGTTGCTGCCAAGGAAAATCTTCCTTTGAAGAGGAGCAGGGAAAATTATCCATAACAGAAAAATAGTGAGGGGGAATTTCCTTTGTAATCCTGTTAAAAGTTTGTTTTTCAGGATTTGACATTTGAATTGCACACAATTTTTTTTCCCCTAACTATTAGTTAGAATTCTAAAATTAATTGTTCTTTTCTACATTTATACACAATTTGTTCTGTGTTCATTTTTCCTAGTTCCCTAGTTTCATAATTAACTGAGTCTGTTAGAATGAATGATTGACATAACAAAAAATGTCAAGTGATTATGACAGAATATTTAATAGAGGGCAAATTCTGACTTTGTGAGTACTCATATCAAGTTGGCACGCTGAGGGCATTACCAACCTCATCTGAAAACTGGAACAAACCACAAGGCCCAAACTTGCCTTTAAATGGCACACATTTCTGAATGGTGACAGTATACTGTTTGACAGGTGACAGAGTGAGTGTTATTTTTGAGATGTTATTTGGCAGCTAAATCTGAGAAGGTGGGAAAGGAAACAAGCTATTCACAAAGCATTCATCCACAAAATGATCACATTTATTGAACAAATAATCTCTCCATGCCTTGTCAAGTTTAAAACATGATGACTCTTCTTGCCAAAAGTGTCGATGTGCCCTGCATAGGATATTATGCATGTGGTGAATTAAAAGCAGAGCAGGGTCATTTCACAGTTAGAATAATTAATGACAGCTTTGCAAACTCTGTACATTTTCCCACTGTTTGAGAGTAGAAAACTTTACAACAAATCCCTCCAGACAGATGTTTATGCCCGTGTAAATGTAGTTGGATCAGTGCTCAACTTCATTCAAGTCTGCTCCATACCTGAGTGCTCAATCCAGTTTCCTTCCTATGGATCAGGTCATTTGCCAAGGGAAAAGCACACTCTGTCCTGTGACACTGAGCCTTCATCTTCTTTCCTTGAATCCTTGAGGAAGGATTTGTATTTTTTAAACTGCAGATGAGTGAGGTGTAACCCTCTTTCTTTGTTTTTCTATTTTTTTCTTATTAAATTCTGTCATAGTATTTTACAAGTAAAGGCCACATAGCAATGTATTTCAAGTAAGAAAAAGGCTAAGGACAGAAACCTGTCTCAGCTGAGCATTGGTGCTGTCATCTACTGAAAATGTGGATGATCAGAGCAGAGCTATTTGTCTCCTTATACCAAACTTTGAAAAAACATAAATCTAACACAGACAGTGTTGTTCACAGCCCTTCTCACTCACAATAGAGGGAAAAGAGGGCATGACTGCAGGCTCAGACTTCGGTGATTTGGCAGGAACTTTTGTAGGATTGTTGCATTCTCCCTCGGCTGTTCCTCAGCTAAACATGTTGCTGTTTTCTGTTGCTTTCAGCAGAAAGGTTTTCAGTGCCCCCAGTCATCCTTATAAGTCAGATTTCTGGGTGCACTTTTTGCACTGGCTGGTGGACAGCAAGCTGATACAGGGCTTTGCTGGTAGGGTTTTGGTTCCTTGCTTCTACCACTTGCTTGGCAGCCTTGCTACTCCTCCCCTGCGAGTCATGGGAAGCAGCACCAGCCCCCTCTGTGGAGTGTGTTGATATACAAGGGCTAAAATGCTCCATTCTGAGGTATTATTCTGGGGAAAATGTTACTGCAGAATTATATACGGGCAATTCAGTGTTTTTTTAATATTGCTTCCCATTCTGTTTCTAATACTTCCCAGTGTTTGCAAATGTGAATACCAACTGAGCTACTGTGGCTTGAGAAAAGTTCTACTCAGCATTGCCTGAGGAGTAAAGGTGACCCCATAACGGTTCAATATTTCGTGGCTGTCAGCACTCATTTAGCTGTTTTGCTCTGATGCTGCTCATCTCATGGCAGCTGCTCACAGTCCTGTCCCGTGTTAGAGAGTGTCAGTAATTTTGTTATCTGCCACTTTAGAATTTCCATCAATCCTCATCGATGAGCCCATATCAGACAGCATTACATCTACAGAGAAATTGCATTGGCTCCACTCTGCGCTGGGAGAAGTGCTCAGTTTCATCCTGTCTGTTATTTCTCTCTCAGCTACTTATAGAACTTCACTGGAGCCCATCCTTTCTCACCAGGAGAATTCTGGTTTCTGAGGCTGGGTTTTGGTGTTCTGATTTGATTTGATTTTTATTTTTTTTTTCATATCCTTTTGTGAGAGAATATTGCTGGTATCCTGTAGAAGACACAGCAGGTTCTTTCAGCTGAGTCTCTTCCATTCTCTGTGTTACTGAGAGGCCACCTGGTGACACCATGCTTCCTAACACTTCAGCGTTCACAGTTTTCTTTCTGGGATCTGGATTTGCCTGCAGCCTGCCCTGAGGCACCTTCTGCCTGCAGAGCAGCTGAGGAAACTCCCGCTCTCATCCAGAGCCCAGCACTGCATCTTTAAACTTCAAGGTCACATCTTCAAGCGATCACATCAGATGTGATCTTCAAGCGATCACATACCTTGTCACTGACATCTGTCATAACTGTATTGTTGTTTTAGGTCACTTTTGCTCAGTCTCTTCCTTAAGATGTTTAAACTGAAATCTTCCATGCTCTACAGGCTAGGGGGAGCCTTCCAATCCATTATGTCGACTTGACAAAATTGTTTATGAAGGAGGTGAAGTTTTTTTGTCTGCTGTTTTAGTGCTGTGCCTTACTATTGATAAGGAAAATTCTTTCCTACCTATGTTCTTGACCATCTTACATTAGGTGGAGGTAGAGCAGACACATTCAGCTATCGTGGTTGCATTGCAAACTGTCCGTGTTCCCAAAGCAGTGGGTCCTCCCCGGCTTCTCTATGCTTGTTTAGGATACCAAGAATCAGCAAAAAGTTAGAAACAGTTCCTAACTTGAGCCACACACTGATGTTGGAAATGAGATTCTATTAAGAAACATTGTCACCTAGTGGCCAGAATAAGACATTCTTACTGCTGTTGATCTTATAATTATATATATCTGTATATATGCATATATGTCTGTGTGTGTGTGTGTGTGTATACACACACAGAACGATCTTCATGTATCATTACATCAGTGACTACTTCTGGTTAATGCCATATGTTGACACGTCCGCTCTTCCCAATTCAAAAGCTCTTTAGTGAACCAGTGTTTGCTAAGCAAGTGGCTTTTTGGCAATTCTGCAAAGCTATTAGGAAGGAAATTAATCTGCAGAAAAGCTGTTCACAGTACAGTACCATGTCTGTCTCTCCCACTCCAGACTCAGGAGCACCTCACTGGGATCCAAGTAGGTATCCTCACTGTCTCTGTGCTTTGCTTTCTGATATTTCAGCTCGTGATGCTCCCAGGTGGCCTGGACATATGGAGCCCAGCAGAGAAACGCTGTGTTCCCACCATGCAGGCTTATTATGCTTCTTAAAAGAATTGTGGGTGTTCTCTGAATACCCAGGGATGTTATGCAATGCCTTGAAGTTACATCCTTCTTCAGTGTATGTATTTGCATCTTGCTGTGTCAACATACGGTACCAGTGCTCCAGGGTAGATGCTGCTTGTGTCCAGGTGGAGGAGCAACACTTTTTTCCTTGTCTTGGTTGCAACTTCAGTTTGCACCCTGGCAATAGCTGTGCAGAGCAAGACCATGAACTCCTGGGCTCCTAAGGTTTTGTTCAAAGCTGCCTGTGCCCCAAAGAGGTGATTTTTTGCTCTGTATTAACAATCTGAGGTGCATCTATGTATGTGGCAGTCACAGAGCAGGTTTCAGAGTGGAAGTGCTGGCTGATGGGAAACAGATGCTGCTTGACCTGCTGCTCATTCCCATTCCTGCATCTGGCCTGGAGCCATCCCCTTTACCAGCTAAGTGCCATCCCAACACTGAGCCTGGTGCTTATGAGTAAACATCTTGTTAAATGCAGTTCCTTTCTGCATGTCTACATCTGTTAAGAAAGCTAAATGCAAACTACCCATGGAAACTCTAGGTCTCTCCAACTGAGTAGGAGACCAATTTTCCCTAGTTTCAGAATCATCTCCCTTGTTTGTTATCTGTCCACTTAGACAAAATACTTCACCAGACCTTCAAGTGGTGGTTCTTTGACAAACACACCAGCAGTATTTTGAGTTTATTCCACTTCATTGCCGGTTATTCACTTATTATTGCTTTCAAAACACACCTAGCTACTTAAAAATGCTTCAAGCCTGAGTTTCCCAAAGCTTAAAATTGACTGTTTCAATTCATTTCTAATGGAACAAAAGGATATTTAGAAGCGAGATCATACATTTAAACCTTGAACTTGTTTTGTTAATATTTGACTTCAAAGTGTTGTTTGTTTATTTGTTTTTCAGGTTGGATGTCTTGGTTTGGAAACAGCATTGTGATTTTTGTTCTGTATAAACAAAGACATCTTCTGCAGCCCACTGACTACCTTACGTTTAACTTGGCTGTATCAGATGCCAGTATCTCTGTGTTTGGTTATTCACGGGGAATCATTGAAATATTCAATGTCTTCAGAGATGATGGATTCATTATCACATCGATATGGACCTGTCAGGTAAAACTGGATTACGCTTAATTACACAAAATAAGCATAACTATTTCTGTGCATGTGCTGCATATAAGCAACAGGGAAAAAAATGCTGATTCACTTCCCAGAAGGACAGTGTTCTTTTTTGCTACATCCATAAATCTGTGTTTGATCAGGTTTGGACAAATTCTCAGTGTTTTTTTTTCCCACCACAAAGGTTAACATTCCCAAACTGCTGGCTAATGCTACTGTTAAATGCTGCCCTTTGCCTTGCAAGAATTGTTCATATTTGTAATTTGTTATTTGCCTTGTAGGACCAGGTCAAGGAATCTTAGAGAAGGTTTCTATACTGCAAGTTTCACAGTTATTGCACAAAAGCTGTCCTTCCTTTGTAGTTTTATTCCATGGTCTCCTTGAGAGTGCATGAGAAAAACATTGTTCAATCCACCAAATTTCAGAGAGGATTATAGAGAGGATTTATTAGTGACTATAAACCACTCTGTTATTGCTTTCTTGCTTTGGTTAAATTTTTCCATATTGAGAAAAGAATACTTTTTTTTCTTCTCATTTATATCCCTCTATCTTATATTTATTTCTCTCTTATAATCTGTGCCTTATATCCTTTTTTCTTATCTGCATTTACAGAGTGTTTCAATGCAGGGGACTTGGACTTCTTGTACTTTACAAGATATTTTAGGCATTTAAATTAAATGAAAACAAGATAGTGAGTTGACTGGGGGTTAGTGTTTCAGGAGGCAGACTTCACATTCTCTTCCTTTTCCTATCCTTCCTTCTACACTCACCAGATAATACTTTGTAGGTAACAAACATTTCTCCCTCTCTATATAAGTAGTTGGAGAGTGTAGCTCTTTCTGCAGTAGTTCCTTCTTCTTGGCTTTTTGGCTTCATGTCATACCTCCCACTCGTGTTGTAAAGTGAAGGCGTAGGCTCTGGTTCTCTTCAGCTCCGTGTAGTCAGCCTGGTTGTTGGCAGTTTACACAGCTTTAGGTTAACTGTTAGCTTCCTGCTTGACAAGGCATTCAGAGCATCCATAGAGGACTTGGGTACACACATAAATCACAGCATGCAGCTACTTGTACTGAATTGGTTACATTCTTACGCCTAAAGTCTTTGTGGGTTTGGGGCCTGTGGTAGGATGAGTAACTTCTTTCCATGGCCCAGTCACCCCTGAACTTGGAGGTATGAAACTTGGAAAATGCTACTGAAGCTAATTCTGAAATATTCACACCTACATAGACAGAATATAAATATGTCCCATAGATAAATAAGCACAAGCCTGGCTCCCTGGTGCTGTCGGAAATATCTGTGAGAAAGATTATATTTAGTGTGAGTGTCTGTTTCATGAGGGAAACAAAAAGCTGAAACTGACAGAATAGCCTAGGGCAAGGTATAAAGAAGATCACGATGAAGGAAAAGAGAGCAAAAAATAATCCTGTTTTCTTATCGTATGTATTTATTATTTTTATTTAAAGAGGAGGTTGAACTATTGTGCACTGCAGCTAAGAATACTTTTACAGCTTGTGTCTCTACTTGGGGAGTGAGACTTCCTGCAGAAGGCTCTTTGCAGCTCCATTGAAAAAAAAAATATTTAATTTCTCACTTCAAATGTATGTCTAAACCAATTTGGCAGAAAAGATTTTGTTAAAATGAAGCTCATCATGTCCTCAGCAAAACACATTATTTCTCAAATCAGAAAATCCACAATTTCAATTCAAAGTCTGTTGAGGATAAACTTCCAGGAAACTTTTTATTTTTCTGGATTACTGGAAGGGTTTCAATTCGTCAGACAAACAAAGGCATACATACAAATTGTAAAATTCACACGAAAACTTAGAATTAAAGAGGGGCCCATATTGTCATGTGTTTAAAGAAGGTTGTTGCTACAGTTTGGGAATTGAGTGTGAAATCTGGATCCCTGGGTCCAGTTCCAGCTTTGCTACAGACTTCCTCTGTGAGACAAGGTAAGCCATTTAGGCTGAAATCCTGAACAGAAATCTGTGGCATAATAGAAAATTTGCAACTCAGCAGGCTGAAAGAAGTAACTTTAAGAGACCTTTCTGCTTCCCCCAACCCAAGATCTTCCAGGAGCTGAGAAGTCCTTGATGTATCTTGTATTGTTTAGAGCACAGTCTACGCTGTGGCTGTTTTGAGAGGGGGTGCTTGTGTGTAAACACAGTCAACAGGAATCAGCGCTGTGTCTGTACCTATTGATTTGCAAGGGAGTGCTCTTGACAGCACATCAACAAGTTTCCTAAATAATCTGTTTTGCAGGATGTTACAGTTGCTTCTTTCAGAACTTACAGAGGATTATCAAAGTTTAAATTTATAATTTTCAAATAGGAAATGATTTTGTATTAATGCTAATTAAAAATTCACGGACTTGGAAAAGTCTGTTTTTTACTCCTAATGAATAGTTGGAACTGGTTGTGACTTGCTCAGTAAAGATAAGAATATATTCAGCATTAAGTAGGGTTTGTGTTGAAAAAATATTTGTTCCAATAATTTTTTACTTTCCAAAAGTATTGTGGCTACCTTTTGGTATTTAGAAAAAGTATTGTACAGAAATAGCAAGAAGATTCTGTATATTTATAAAAAATAACGTACATTTCTGTGCACGTGCAGACAGCCAGCACATTCTTAAAATGTTTAGTGCTGAAGAGCAGTAGAGTCAGGCTGGATGCTAGGAAATACTACTCTGAAAGAGTGATCAGGCACTGGAATAGGCTGCCCAGGGAGGAGGTAGAGTCACCAACCCTGAAGGTGTTCAAGGTACGTTTGGACGTTGTGATGAGGGACATGGTTTAGTGAGAGCTATCAGTGATGGGTGAATGGCTGGACTGGATGATCTAACAGGTCTTTTCCAGCCTTGGCGATTCAGTGATTCTGTGATCGGATGCATTCATAGCCATCCAAGAATGGGTCTCACATCTGGAACATGGGGGAATAAGGACCATGGTGCCAGGCAGCTGAAGTCCATCCTTCTGTCACACAAGTGCGCATCTCTTGGTCCCCTCGTCTCACTTGGGCTCCTATGGCCATAGCTGGGATCACAATGTGGGCTGTTACACACACCAACACAGTGTTAGCATGGCCCATGCTTTTCCTTCCCCTCCTTGGTTTGTGTTGCTGAGACCTGAGGATGGCCTCGCTTTGGCTTTCTGTTGCTTTCTGTTTCATTGAACATTTGCTTCTGTTTGATCAGTCAGCCTCTGCTGTCAGGTATACTTAGCAAAACTTTACTTTTCCAAGCTAGCCTGTCATTTCTGTTTATGAAGAAAATTCATGAGCTCACCTCACTTAATCCACATAACTATTTTCCTTTCCTCTGCCTTGAGCTCTCTTCAGTACCCTCAGGTGACATTTTTCAAACTGTAGGGTTCACCATTTTTGTCTGTCTCGGATAGAGGGAGTGGGGAGAAGGTGGGTAGATACTTATTCTCTTCCCCAACAGTCTGTTTTGTGAAAACTCTAACAAAAGATGACAACCATTTTATCATGAGATACTAGTTTCATTCCTGCCGAATGGGTAAGATGTGTGTGCTCCTGTATATACATCCCTGTACAGAAGCTTCCCTCTTTACAGAAGAGCTACTACTACTCTTCCTCATATCAAATGTTAGTTTTCTTTCATGAGACTTGAACAAGCTCTGCTCTCAAGAATGAGGCTGCATGGCAGGGCTGTATATGAATACTGCCCAGCTGTATGCTCTGTGCAGATGTGGTTTTTTAAGGGTGGCCTTCTCTCACTGCTTGTTTATCATTTCCCTGCTGTGACCCCTGTGTTTTAGTCCTGATCGAGACAGAGGAAAGAAAGTCTGACACATTCATTGTTTGCCTCTTGGCAAATGGTTGATGAGCAAACCGTTTCATCTAGTAAAGTTCAGGTCAGTGAATATAAGACAGTGACTAAGAGATATCCATTCCCCTGCTGACCATGTTTACAGTTAGAAGCTACCTCAAGATATATTTTTGTCCTTTCCAAATGGTTTTTATTTGTATGTTCTGCTGAACTGGAAGTTGCTATGGAACTTATAAATAATATTGCATCACTTACATGTAGGAAGTAAAGGAATGTTAACTCTCAAATGTAAGCAACAGTTTCTCCTAAACCTTATTTTTCTGCCAACAGAAACCTTTTTATGTATCTGTTAATCTTTTGGTGAACATAAAACGTGCCAACTTTAGGGAGCCTTAATATAGAGGGGGAAGTGTTATAACCTATCTGATCCCCAGATGCATTGCAGTCACATCAGAAGCTGAAGATGGTCTGTGGGATGTCCTAGAGTTTGAAATGCTTCATAGTCCTCATACTTTGATTTAAACTTGCTTCCGCTAATTGACTCTTACAATTTCTTTCTTTCTTTTTTGTATGAGAGTGCAGTGTAGTTATTCTGACACAAGTTTTATAAATACATAAGAATTGTATGAGGATCGAGAAGGCTGACCGCTCTTACATGTGCTTACTTTGCCATTATAGGTTTCTTAATTTATTTTTTTTTAATTATTTATGACTGTTAGTGGAGACCTTGAATGAATGTATTTATATTTTATTGATAGCATTTCCCTCCTCAGAACATGCATTTATCTTTTTTCTTGCACCATAATTGTAAAACAAAAGATTAATACTTTTTTCTTTCCAACAAAAAATTCTGTAAAATTGTCCCATAACCCTAAAGAAATGCATGTTCTTTTATGGAGAGCATTTGAAGGACATAGATTTCTGTTCATTTAATATAGCCAGTATTACCAACCGATCTGTGGACTTAGCTGGACTAGTGACTGCTGAGTCAAACTGTGATTTTTGTGTAAAAGTTGGGCCAGTGTTTACATATTAGTGCATGTGGTATGGTATTCCTTCACATTCTGGGTGGTATGACTGATCAGTGGTAATACCTCAGCAGTCAGTGCAACCAGGTGGTAAAGGCAATGGCAAATGGAAAGGATCAAAGTGAAAGGTCACAGACTTTCTTTCAACTCCTGGTAGGTGGGAAAAGAAAATAACAGGGAATTGTCTTCACTGGCAAAACTTGAGTTCAGTGCTGCTCATGGGGGGCCAGAATGCACACTGAAGGAGTACATCCATTCTCAGCATAGCTCTCTGCAGCTGACTGGCTTGGGCAGAGGATTCCCATCCTAGCTCAACCCTGCTTGGAGTAAAGACCTGTATTCCATTATCCAAAAGCATAGTTCTAGGACTGAAGCTGGGGACAGAGGAAACCTGAATTTCTCTCTCAAACCCAATGTCCATTCAGTTCATAAGTGCTCAGATGCCCACCTATAAGACATAAAAGAAATTAATCCAAATGTAAAAGCTGAGTGGAAAAAATAGCAATCGAATATCCTAGTGCAGCACTGTGGTGTGATATTGCTGGGATTTTATTTATATATCGCTTATCATTCGTGACATTTCAGTAAGATGAAAATAACCTGCAGTCAAATCATGGAACTGGCACTAAGAGCATTAAGAGATAAAATAGATGTTAAAGGTGCTGAAGAAAAGCTGTGTAGCTTTAGCTCTGTATGCAGCTCACTCTAACACACTGGTGCACCAAGAAAGGTGGGATGTGGAGATCAAACCATAAAGCAAATTCAAAAAGTGATCTCCTTTGCTTTGCTTGTACTGTGCTACACAATGCCTCTTCAGCACCAGTTCTTCTGCACTACTTTTAAATATAAAAATATTATGAATACTAGAGTGTTACCTCATTCTCTGAGCCCTTCTTTGCATTACTGAGATTTGAATATGGAGAAAAAATTGCACATGTACTAGTCTTCCCTACCTATTCATTTCTTGTGTGCCTTGATGTCTTCTGAAAAATGTGTACGTTGCAGTCAAAGAGGTAAAAGCAACTCATGTAGACATCTGTGAGCTTAATTTTAATGAGAAAAATACTTCATCTATAGGGAAGAGGGGAAAAAAATTGCCTTTGCACAAACAGAATCATTAGCAACATAGAAGATCATTTCAGTGTAACTAATGTGACTGCAGGGAAGTTATGCCAGTTTTCATTAGCTATGAAATCTCCCTTGTTTTTTGTTGTAAATGATTATTTCTGCAGCCAGTTGCAACAAATTAAGGAAGAAATATATTTGGTGCTTGAAAAGGGATAACTGACCAAACTATCAATTTTGGTGCTTAACAAGATAGGCACAGCCCCTCCTGCATCGTCCAAGCACTGCACTGCCTGGAAAGGGCACTCACTGTCTGAGAGCGAGCATAAAGAGCTGGGAAGTCCCAGTGCCTGAATTCCTATTCTTGAGCCGTCTTCCTCTCACAGGACCCCAAACATCCTGTTCTTGTTTCTATTTCCCTATGGTGCAATTAGTGGGCTTCATTAAATTTTAAGCAAAATTACATGTGAAATTTTAAGATAATGGATAAATTCTGAATGCCTTAAATATTCTTACCTCACATATGGTCATCATCTATTTCACAAATATACTTTGCAGAAAGTCAGTATGCTGCTCATGAGTTGAAAGCAAGCAATTCCTGCTCGGATCCTGACTGTGATCCCACTCTGACTGGATCAGTGACCAGAGGACTGTTGCGCACCATGAGCTTTGTATGATATAGCATCCAGTACTCTCACATCTCTATAACAGCAGAAAAGATGCAGTTTCACCTGTTGGCTTTCCACATAGCTCTTCAAGACCAAGAATAATCTGTATCTCCTGCACTTGCTTCCAGGTTCTTCCTACACTACTAAGGATTTGTGTGTGACCTTCCTGGGAGGAGATATCAGGTCAAGCATATGCAGTTATCATGTGAAGAGCTTTGCAGCCCTTACCTATTTTAGGATTAAAAGTATTTTCTTGGGATGAATCAGTTCTCTTTGCTTTCTCTGGTTGAGTACAGGACTGGGAGTATCTGTGCTTACATCGCCAAGATCTCCACGTAGTCATTTTGCTGTTTCCATGTCAGGGACATGGCAAATTTCAGTCTCAACCACTTCAATGTGAATTGGCACCACTACTAGCCTGCCCTGCCTTGTGCCTGGGAGCTTTATGAGCATAAGAATAGCTTCACTGGTAGGCATTCAGCCAGCAGTCAGAGGTGACCTTGTATTAACCTGGTGACAGCTACGCAAGCAGATTCCTTCTTGCTGGGAAACAGCACAGGCAATTGTCCATTGGAGAACTTGGGGGGTCACTTTTAATTTCTGGGCTGTGCTGGAGGAGCCTGTGAACAGCCTGCAAGACCTCCTCCCTTGAGAAATGTGTAAGCCTTCAGAAAGGTTTACCATGACCTTTTGAGAAGGCAAAGCTAGTACTATTTTACTTTGAAAATGAAAGTGTGACTTAATCTGATGTTAAATGATCATAGTTATTAGGGCAGTGTTATTGTAGGCCATTAAGCCAAGCTTTGCTTCCATGGAAATGTAAAGATGACAGAGGTGACTCATGAGGCTGTTTTCTTCTATTTGTTTGCATATGGTTGGATCTATTTGTTTATAATACTGGTGCTGCTAACAATAAGCCATTAGCCTCTGACTTCACACCACCAAAGTGGAGAGGAGTCTGGGCTCCTGAAATGACTACAAGCAAGCAAGTAGACATATTTTGAATTATTTAATATTATAAAGACAAAATATGATCTGCATATATTAATAGCTAGCATCAACTGTATATTTATCAGTCCGACATAATTAATAAAATTATTTATCTGTACTTCTGTACCTGTAGCTGTGTAGTCCAACTAATGCATTTGTATTTTTCCTATCTTTAAAATATATGCCACCAATAGAAAGATTTAATCACTTGGTGAATGAAAAATACTGGGCATCTGATGTTCTCACGTAATGGCTTAAGCTGTCTGATCCTGTTACATACTACTTCTCATTACCTATCAGAAAATTACCTGCTGTTTGTGACAGAGACACATAATGGATTGGATTAATGTAATCACCTCTAAATAGGGCTACCCTTGAATCCTGCTGAGACATTTTGAAAGGCAGAATGCAACCATAGCACAGCAGTGTGAACAGAAGACTTTGTGGAATTTGTGGATTATAAGTTGTTTCTATGTCCCATATTTGAATACATCTCAAAGAATCAATTTGAGTACTGGGATTTTTAAGCAGTCTACTGTAGAGAGTGATTTTTTATCATGAACCTTGGCTGTTCTTCCATTTGACAGAAGTTATTATAAGAAAAAATAGTCTGATTGATGTACGGAAGGGATGGGACAATAACATTGTCACTAGTCATGATAGGGTATTTTCCCACTTAATGCGAACTTAGAGAAATTTGTTAAGCTTCCAAGCATTCTCTGTTATAAATTACCTCCTACCTTTTTTCAAGGTGTATTTCTTAGAGGTTTATGAGATACTTTTTAGTCTTTTCATGCTGAAGGGGGTTTATTTTGACTACTTACATTATGATCTTGGAATAATCTGATTTGTATTTATAAAATTGAGAGATCTTATGATTAATTTAAATATAGTGAGTGTAAATTAATCCCTTTCAGAACCTTATCTTTTTCTTTAGTTATTAATTATCTCAAGTAGAAGGAAAAGTCTGTGGCTCTGAAGGGGAGCTGACTCACTAAGGAAATTACAATGGATTCCGCAGTTGGCCAGAAGAGGGAGAGATGCAGCCGCTGTGGCTTGTGAGATCATTTTTTCAGCCTAAGTTGAAACGTAATAGCTACTTCAGCAAACTGCTTTTGTGCCGTCAAGCCTCGATTTATACAGTAGCAGGCTGTATTTTACTCCGTCTGCTGTGAAGGAAAGCCACACTTTTGAAGTAACTAGAGACACCTTACTCTTCAAGGCAGTAAAACTTGGGCACACCCAAGCTCATAGCTAAAAAATTTGATAGTGCATGGAGGATTCCTGGCTGTCCCTATGTTGACAGGAAGTTTAAGAAATGAATTTGCATGCAAAATGATCTTTCTGTATTGTGTGTTGTAAATAGTATAACAAGAATATTAGTAAGGTTGGCCTTTTCTTCGGTTGTGTCTTGGTTTCCAGGCAACATAATGAGCCAGCTCTGTGAATATCATCGTAGCCAAAGGAGCAGTGTTGGTAAAGCGCAGACAGAAAACCTTTTAAAACTTCTAATTTATTCCTATTGCTTAAATGGTATAAGGGACAGCTGATGTATCTAAATTATGATCAACTTTGTGAAATAGTGTGAGAATTGCATCTAGTTCTGACACTAGCTTGGTCCTATGAACTGTAGTGACTTAAGGAAAACTGCATTTTACACTTCAGAGAAAAGATTTTTGGCTCATTCTTTCTTATGGTGATAGAACTTTATTTTAAAGGGTAAAGGGTAAGAGCGTGATTCTAAGCTCACTTTCCTTCCTTGTAAGTGTGCCCAGAGTGACTGAATGTAATGAATTGTCTTGTTTTGCTCTGACATCAGGGAATGGGGGAAGGAAGAGCTGTAGTCACATTTGAAGGTGACAAAACACAGCCTGATGTATTTCATTTTCCTGAACAACCACCAGTTTCAGTATAGAAAGACTAATGGATACACGTTATGTTTGTCCTCCTACTGTATTAAATCTCGTAGCCTTTTAGATTTAATTTCAAAGTGCTTCTTTGAATCATTGCTGAAATACTGCTTCCTTTGTAAGCTAAAGCTAGTGTGATTGGTTAAGTTTATGCAGCATGGTTTTTCAGTAGCCCTTGGCAATGCTTTATTCTTCTGCTTTTATGATACATTGTTAGAGCACTTGGAGCAGTGACAGCTGTTTGCATTAATAAGGCTAATGAAATACAGAGCTCATTTTTGTATCCAGGTGTTTCACTAACCTCTACAGCACAGGGAGGGCAAAATTCAGCCAAGTGCTGCCTGTAGTATGTAGCTGAAGCACCCAAGGATGTCTATTTTCTCTTGTTTGCATTTATACACCAAGTAAGAGTCAATTGTAAGTGGAGCATAGGTAAGTTTGGCTTGTTGCAGTAGCAAGACTTGTGTGCACTTCTTAAAATGTAAGTAAGTAAGTATACAGCATTGACATAAGGATGTTGATGGTAAGAAAGAACACCAGTAAAAGAAATAATTAACTTCACCCAGTTTAATTTATACTATCTGCCATGGTCTCAGCTTTAAGACTGGATTAAAGCCCCAGATTCAGCTCTAGGGTAAACTGAATTCCATGGGAGTTGAGCCTGTTCACACAAAGACAGTTTGTTCCTTTGGAATAATGATGTGCCTCCCCTCTGATATTTCTACCACTTGAATGCCAAGTCAGCCTGGTGACACTTATTCCCTGTTCCCACCTCCCTTGGCATACAACTGGTGCCTCCAAGAGCTCTTCTGCTCTGGCTGGTGTGGTACACTACTGCAAGCTTTCAGAAAAAGAACTACTTTGAGCATTTTGCCTGGATCATTTCCTAGTTCAGATCGTGCTCCCTAGCAGATGGCTAGATCCATCTTTACCAGTCAGCAGCAGCTCCACTCTTATACCTAGTACTTGGTAAATAGCATGTGGTCAGTAACACTGAGACTCAACCCGTTTTGATGATATAGCTTTGGATGTTTTTATTTAATATTTGAAAAGCTTTTCTCACTCAGACAATCCATAATCTCCTGTGTTCTTGTTTCTTTGGCCTTAAATTCATGGGTTCAGTTTGTATTCTTTGCTCTACCTCAGCGCAGTGGTTGCATCCAGTGCCTTTTTGCACATTTGGGCTTTCAATTAATTTCAGTTCAATGTTTTTCTCGTTTGTTTCATGGAAGCATGCATGTGAGGGTGCATTTGCATGTTTGTTTGAAGCACATTACAGAGCACTTTTCTAATTTCTGAACATTCAGTTGCTCATTGATCCTATAGAAGATGACTGCACCTGACATTATGTATTTCTCTCCTGCTTGGGTTGCTGGATAAATGTTTGAGAGCGTTAAGCTGAAAATGACAGGAGCAATCCCTCTAGGCGCTCTGCAGTAAGAGAACACTCTGTACTGCTTTGTTTTTCAGGTTGATGGTTTCCTCACACTTCTGTTCGGCCTGGCTAGCATTAACACCCTCACAGTGATCAGTGTGACTCGCTACATAAAAGGCTGCCGTCCTGAGAGAGGTAAGGAATAAAAGCAGATCCAGTTGCATTTTCATTGAATTTGTTGTAAATCTATTCTCCTTTCAGTTACAGAATTTACTAGATATAAATTAGCTGCACTGAAAACCATACCATAGCATAGTCAGGTATCTGTTGCAGTTTCCATGGAAATGAATAGAAAGCATTAATTTCAGAGTGACCTATGCCCATATTCTATACATTTTCCCTAGTCTAGTTTTCACCGTCCTTAGGTAATGTATTATCAATTTTCATGCCCCTATTAGAACTGGCTTGTACCACCTTACAAGCAAGAATCCATTAGTATTTGCATTTAAAGCTTGCATGAACAGTGGATACATCATATGAGTTTTCCTTTCCAGTAGCATGTGGAGTATTAGGTGTGAAGAGATTCTTCACAGAGGTCTTTTTCTCATACAGGAGGTTCTTTTGTAGTCTGTTGTAGCAATCAGTTTGTTTAAGTAAGTTCATTTCAGCATTAGAATTTGTCTGTGATTTATTCTCCATCTTATATTCATAGCATCATATGAAGCCATGTTTCTCTTTTTCTCTGCTGTATCACACATTCATCGTATGTAATTTATGTTTGCCTGTTGAGAAGTCTGAACAAGGACTCAGTATACTGTTACATAAATGTTAAGGAACAGAGATTGGTGGCTGCATAAATGTTTTCTGGGTAGACAAAGAAATAATCACAATGTAGGGCAACAATGCAACAGACTGAATCCTTTGTACAGAGTGGCTAATGTAGTTTGACAGATATTATTTTTTTGCTCTTCTTTAACAGTGACAATTTTGAAATGAATAAGAAAATACCATGAATTTAGACTAACTTTGATTGTTTCTGCATAAAACGTAATTGTTTCCTGCCTTTTGCAAAATTGCTAAACATAGCTCCAACATAAAACTTTGTATTTCTGCAGTGGTGAGTAAATATTGTCTTTGATAAACAGCTGTCCAGTACCACCGTTCCACAAGTGATCTTGAACACAAGCATTTGCAAATTTAAGCTTTTCTTGTAAATACATAGCTTTGTCTTAACTTTTTTTCATAGAGAGCTGTTTTCTTCATTATTTGCTGTTCTAGTAGTGACTTCTGATTTCAGAGGTTTGAGCACATTCTTAGGCATTACTTTCAGATAACCATGTCTTTGCAGCTCACTGTATCAGCAACAGCAGTATGACGGTGGCTATGGTCCTCATCTGGATAGCAGCCTTTTTCTGGTCAGCAGCTCCACTGCTCGGCTGGGGCAGTTATACAGGTAACAGGTATCTTTTCATGGTACTTATTTGGCACCTCTCCACTCAACTGAACTAAGATACTTAACTTTCTTCCTCCTGTTTGTGGTAATGCTGTTTGATTAGCAGTAGAACTGAGAAAAATCATTCATCACAAAGATAGATGCACAGGGGTGCCGGCTTTGGTGTCAGTTATAAAGAGATTTCTCAAAGATATCACAGGAAATACTTGGATCAAATGTGTATTACCCCTGGGGAAAAAAAAATGGGGCCATAAATATTTGGCATGGTTAAGCAATGAGATAAAAGAAATTATCAAAACACATCCTTCAAAAACTGTCAAGATTAGGAAGCTAGAAAATAACTCAAGTTCCAGCAAGTTGCATTCGAAGTTATAGTAAGGCAAGCCAGAAAGATCTGGTGAAACTGTTTAATTAAAGTACAAAAACTAACACAGCAGAGAAGGAAAATTATGCCAATCAGTCTAAGAAGTGATTAGGGTGCAAGATAGTACCATTAAAATAAAAAAAAAAAAAATAGGAGGAGAACAAAAAAGTGGAAAACATTTTGATCAGTGAACACTGAGGTAATTCAATGGCTAAGGGCTATTCACACACTAGAAAATGGGGGATGCTGAGAAATTGTCTCAAGTGTCTAAACAAACCAGTAAAATAATGCCAGAGCTAAGGCATGTGAAGTCATACATCTGTGGGAATAAACAAACTCCCTAGCTTCAGTGCATTTAAAACAGTGTTTACCAACTGGAAAAGAAAACATGGGTCAGGGTTTTATAGTTCTATGAAGACGTAAGCACAAGGCTTAGAGTGGAACAGATAGTGAGAAAACAAGGTATCAGGAAACAGATCAAAATGTAAAATCCTAGTTCTTTGGTGTAGCTGAAAAGGGGTTGTAGAATAGCATGTAGGTAGAGATTTTTTTCCCCGTGAAGATATAACAACAGCAATATCAGGGAACAGAGGCTTGTAAACTCCAAGATGGAGGACTAGGGAGAAGTGTTAGGAAAAGACTAAAACCAGCACTTAGTATGTGACTATTTATTTGAAGGATGTATGTGAGAAAGCACCTAGTTCTAACAATGTTGAAGTCCTCTTCCCAAACCAAGCTGTTATCAGAGTACTCCGACTCAGTGTATATTCTGTTTGAGTCAGGATAGCTGTTCTAATTTTATCTAATATTTTCTGTTCTAATTTTGTGTAATGTTTTCTTGCACTCTAGATATATCTTAGAACTTGGGTGGTCTGGATTTGTCCTTTGTTTTGCATTTTCTAGCAACCTGGGCTTTTGTATTTACAAGAATCTGATTAGCTCTTCATCTTCAGAAGGTTTTCTTATAGCCTTTTATGGCCCTATCTTGGATCCAGCGATCCCTCCTCATGCACCCCTGGATCCTGCCCTGTAATTTGGATTTAACTCCCTAACAACAGTCTTCAAGACAGCTTTTTCAAGTGCTTTTTGCTGGTGAGAAACACAGCTGTTTCAAATTCCTGGTTTATCTGACTCTGAACACATTTTCTGTAGAGGTACCTATGAAGACTTAGGAGGCCAGCAGTGGTAAGTCTGGCAGCTGAGCAAGATGGTGGCAGCAGACCACAGCATTTAGCTGCATTTCTGCCTCTGACCTGTCACTTCTGAACAGCAGCTGCAGAGGTCCCCAGGCCCACACTGACTTTCATAAATGCCACTTGCCGGTGCCCCTGCAGAGCAAGGGAAACACAAAAAAAGCTGCAGGATTTTTATTTCTTTTGGAAGATGCTTTATTCTCAGACAAAAGTTTTCACAAACCAGAAATCAAGAATTAAGTCAGAAGTTAAGGTTATCCTTTTGAATAGTATCTTGGGATTTATTGGTGGAAAAAAGGCAAAGGAGGAAAAAAAAAAATCATTTCTATTACTGAGCGCATCCAGAGAGCACTGCCTAAAGCTTTTGGTGTTAAAAATATCGAGCTCTTTCTGAGGAGACTCAAAAGAGATTTTAATCTTTTGTTCCTTTAATTTATTCTATCTAAACCTTCTATCACAGATGAGGAATTAAGAGATTTTTTTTCTTCAGAATTATTGTTGGATGTCAGCAAGAAAGCTGCTGTTAAATCACGCAGGCTTCACCTGTACCACATTTCCAGGACTTGTTAATACCTGACTTACTTATGTAATTTTTGTTCATTCTTCAATTGTTTATAATTCAGTTTATTTCCATGGCTGTCAGGGAAAAAAAAAAAAAAAAAAAAAAAAGCTGTCCCTCTAAAAACAAAAATCTACTATTCACAAACTACAGACAATCCTTAATGCTGTCAAACTTAAGCTTTCTCTCAGGACACACTTACAAGCACATCGAAGATACTAGATAAGCCAACAGCAATTCATAAAGGCATTTTAGCAGAGGCTGCTCTTTATTCCCATTGCCTTTTCCTTATCTGCCTGATGATCAGCTACTGTCCTTTAGTAAAGGAGTTGGACAGTAGTTGCCAATCCTGACATCTGCCTGACATTGTTTTCTTTTGTAGTTGCTTTTCATTTAGAAAGATGTGAAACATTTGTTAAGTATTGATATGCTTCATTTTCCCTTAATCTGTATTTGCTTTCATTTCTCCCACAGCAATAAGAATTTTACAGCCTTTTTATTTCTATATAGAAAAGCCCTACTCAATATTTTTACTTCTCACATACTTTGCTATGTAAGTAAGTGGTGACTTCTTACATGTGGCATATTATATCTTAACAATTGCTTTTTATGCTACCACAGTGCTCATCTTAGGAAGCTACCTTGTAGAAGACTGTCAACTAACAGAAGATAATACTCTATCTCATCAACATGCTAAATTAATATCCATTTTTTTCCAGCAAAATGTCACCGTTTCCTGTCCTGAAACAACAGTTTATACATTACAGATTTTCACTGGAAATCTAAACAAGACAGTGATAATATGCATTAAAACTTGTAATGGTCTAGCAGGTCTTGAAAAATTGTTTGTCACAGTTCATTAAATTGGAAAGAGACGGTTTAAAAGATGAAAAAAATACAGCATTAAAAGTGATAAAGTAACCATAGAAAACCAGATAAATGTTCTAAAAATGTTAACCGACTTACCTTTGTCTTCCAGATCGCATGTATGGAACATGTGAGATAGACTGGGCTAAGGCCAACTTCTCTACAATCTATAAGTCCTACATTGTCTCCATTTTTATTTGCTGTTTCTTCCTACCCGTAACAGTCATGGTCTTCTCATATGTGTCAATTATCAATACTGTTAAATTAAGCCATGCATTAACAGGACTCAGTGATCCCACAGACAGACAGAGGAGAATGGAGCGTGATGTCACCAGGGTAAGTCTGGGTCTCATATTGTGGGATTTATCTCAGTGAAATCCATTTTGTCTAAAAATTTGGTCTCAACTAGGACAGAAGTGAACAAAACCCATAACACGTACTAAATTTATTTGTAATCACCACTGAGTCTGAGCTCAGTGAACATAGAGGTTGTTTAGAACTCCCTTGTTTACCTAATAATTGTTTCTACATCACAAGAGAAAAATAATTTAACTATAATTGGAATGGGTCATATAACAAAAACAGAAGTTTGGTTTGGCATATTCTCTTTCAGAAGAAACAGTTCTGAGAATACACAGAAATTACAGGGGAACTTTCGAATTACTTATCCTAAATTGAAATCTACGCCAAAACTCCTAAATTCATAAAAACCTACAGGGGATTATGGCTGTTTTTATTCCATTAGATGAGGCACTGCTCATGCATACCTCATGCCAAAATGAGATATATAGCTTCTAGGCATGGTTGGCTCCATCAAAGAAAAGCTTTTGCTTGTCTGTACAGTCCTGTAAGCCATTCCTTCAGGAGAACCTGAATGTTTCCCTTCCAATTCAGTTTCTAATCTGTTCTTTCCAGTGTGTTTCAACCCTGACGTAGTCTTTCAGAGTAGATTTAAGGCTATTTTTCTTCTGTCTTTTAGGTCTCTATTGTTATTTGCACAGCCTTCATTATTGCATGGTCACCATATGCTGTCATCTCTATATGGTCTGCTTATGGTCACCCTGTGCCCAACCTTACCAGCATCCTTGCCAGTTTGTTTGCTAAGTCTGCCAGTTTCTACAATCCTATTATCTACTTTGGAATGAGCTCGAAATTTCGAAGGGACATTTTTATCTTGTTCCATTGTGCCAAGGAAGTCAAGGACCCTGTGAAGCTCAAACGTTTCAAAGACCTCAAGCAAAAACAAGAACCTACTCAGAAAGAAGAGAAGTACGCAGCAGAAATGCACCCTGCACCAAGCCCTGATTCTGGGGTGGGAAGTCCAACCAACACCCCACCTCCTGCAAACAGGGAAGAGTATTTTGGTATTCTTGATACACCATCTAATAACCCTGACATTGAATGTGATAGACTGTAAGTTTTGTGACCACTTACCACATGCACCCACCTTGTGTTCAGGAAGACCCTCTTCAGTTCACTGTCTGAGTGATTTCCCATCTCCCAATCCACCTGTTTCCTGTTATAGCACTGACAGCTACACAACTCAGGTGATAAAGTGATACTTTCCTTCTGCTTAGGTCTGAAATGCTACAAAACACATCACAGCATGGGCAGCACACCTGGTGCCCAAAACATTCAATTTTCACACGTATCAAGAAAAAGAAGAGGCACTTTTGAAGAACAGGCATTAGCTAGCAAAAAATTTACTATTATCTTTCTACCTGAATTTTATTATTTATGAGATTACAATTCTGAATGTATTTTTTTTTTCCACTCTTCAACAGTCCCAGACATAGAGGATTTCTTTAGCTCTGTGGTGCAGTACAGTCCTCACAGATAGGAGATGGGCCTCCCTAAGATCCCTGCAGAGCTGCTGCTGGTAGGCAAAGCTGCTCACACAAGTATGCATCTGGCTGCCTGTGCACTCCTGACTCTACCTGCATCTATGCAAGGAAGTGCTAAGAGCTATAGCTCTTGGTATTTATTGTAGTCACTGTAGGTTTAACAGGTACTTTATAATTGTCTTTTTCTATAATTATTTCCATCTTCCCTGGCTTTTCCAGTGAGCAGGGCCTGGCTGTAGCATGCACATGTCCAAAAAGCTGTCTTTAACTTTCCTGATGGGTGTCTCTACCTCAATTGGTTTTCTAGATGACTATTAAGGTGGAGCATGAGATGTTTTGCAGCCAGGGAAACTAACAGTAAGAATAAGACAATAAGAGTATTGAAAAAGTATGGCATCAGAACTATTTACAAACTGTAACATTCTACTGCTGCTTTTAAATAAAGTTTTTGTACATATGTACTACGTGCAAAGAAAAAAAAAGGACTTTTAAATGGATGAAAATAAATAGCAACAAAGGATAGTGATTTAAGTAGCAAAACTGTAGAATTAAATCAGCAGTGAGAATATCTGACACTATAATGCCCAATTATTCCATCAATTTTATTTTACAGAATGAAAGCAAGGAGCCACATGTTGATAATTCCTCATCTTAGTAATTAACTGAGCACTCAGAGATTTCCATCATGTCTTTGTCTTAACCCCAGATATTCTGGGGGTTCAATCAGTGTCATTTGCATGCTAAACAAAGGTGGGGGGAAAAAAAAATATTTCTTGCTAACCTCAGTGATATTTATGACCTTGTGGAATTTTTCACCCTCAGGATATGATAAATTGTAGTTGTTTTCCAGCAGTTTGTAACAGCCCCAAGAAACACATTTGGAAAGTCAGAGAGCCCACCTTTATTTCCTCCATTACAACATTTGTTTTGAGAAAATCACTTGTGTTTTGAAGTTAAAAACAAATAAACATTATAAGCAACAGTCGGTAACTGTTTCCTTTCACAGCCACAAATCTAAACTTCAAGAATATTCAGCTGCACGGAAATTTTTGAGATATGGGTGCTATTTCATTATCATAATTAAAAGCAAATAAGTAAACTGTTGACTTCCAGATAAAAGCACATGCCATAACTACAGAAACAGATGAAGCCATTTAAGGCTAACCCCTGTCACAGCTGGATGAAGGCAGGTTAGGCCAGCCAAAGCTGGCATGAAGTTTCAAAAGCTTCTGTGTCTAACCTCAAATCCTCCTTGGCAGCCCCACTGGACTGAGCTTAGCCACTGCTGCGCACACACACAGAGGTCACATGGGGAAGAGTACCACACATCCCTTTGGGTGCAGCTCACAGAGGTACCCACAGCAAGAGGTTCTCCGGGCACTGGCAGTAGCCATAGACACCTGGTTAGCATTTAATCTGCATTTCTGCCAGTTTGTGGATGTCTAGGGAAAGCATGTATGCCACTACACATGGACACAGCAGCAAGGGAGAAACAGGAGTAGATAAATGAACCAGAGTAGGAATTGAGCAGAGGAGCAGCGTAAGAGAAGAAGCAGCAGCGTAGGAGAAGAAGAAGCAGGTAATGCAGGGAAGCGAGGGATACAAGCCTGCCCAAAAAGAACTAGAAACTGACAATGAAGAAAAAGCCTTGACTAGATATTGCACACTGCACTCCTGCCATGCCTGAGGCTACAGTCCTAGTAGATACAGGGTAATACCATGAGACTTCACAGCTGCAGAGCAGAACATCTGGTTTTGCAGGTTACTTGAGAGAAAAGAGGATAGATGCCTTTGCAAGCACAGACCTGTGCTCCAGGCCTCATAACAGCACATTTGTCACTGGAGTAACTCAGGTTGTAAGGCTTCCAGCCATAAAGCATCAGCGTTCTGTCACTACATGCAAGACACCCACAAGTGCCTGAAGACAGGAAAAAAACATCCCAAACCAGTTGGTGCTCAAGTGCAAGTAAAGGGATACGCTTCAGGGTTTCAAGTGTGAAAATCCACACAGATGAACCTGTAAAACAGTTGGCCTCCATCCCACTTTCCTGTTTTGTTTTTCTTATCCTTTTCTCTGTCGGCACACTTGCCTGCAGGAGGCTGGGCCCTGCTCACTGAGCCCATGTCACCGGCCTCAGAGAGCAAGCAGTGAGAGCACCAGCAAGGAGAAACATGACCTGGGTGTGCTAAAAGGGCATGACAGAGTCCCAGGCTCTGTTCCCTATGATTTTTATGCCTGCTATCCAGCAACAATGAAGTACATTGTAAAAGCATACAGAAGTCAAGAATCAAGTTATTCCTCTGCCAACCCTGCTGCTCCCCAAACCTTCGATTTTCTTCTACAGTGGATGAGCTTTGGCAGAAGAGATGCTAGAGGTCTGTTGTCATGACTGATTCTCAGATGCTCCCAGTCTAAGACAGTCTTAGAAGGGAGGTCCCAAACCCCTCACTGAAGCAAAGGCCTACCTGCTCCTGAGCTGTCTGTTTAGAAGTACTGAGTTTGTTCTGAATATGGTAGGACAAGAAATCCTTCCACTTACAAGGATACTCTCAGCATTTACTAGCTTGTTCCAGCAGGACCTGAGACATCCATTCACTCTCATTCACTGCTAGACTCAAGGAACCCAGCCAGCAAACAATGCTAGCCATTATTTGTTATCCATCTCTGTACTCTCATCCTTGTTGGCATCGCTGAAGCACTCTGGCGAAAATAACGTACCTCAGCATAGCAGAAGTCACTCTGCAAAAAACTTGAAAAATTTAAACCACCTTTTAAATATGCCTTTACCTACTCTATAGTTTCATTTCTAAGCATCACCTAACATTTTCAATTAGCCATTCATTAATATACTCACATTAATTGTCTAGCTGTCTAAAAATTTACCTCTTTACATGTATATCAAAACCTCATCAGCTCTTATTTATCTATATTATTCGTACTATTAAATACAACAGGATTACACCTTAATCATTGGAGTTATCAATACTTGCACAGGCATGCTGGCCTAGCAGGTGGAATCCTGTTATCAACACAACCATTCTATTTAGGCTACACAACTCAAGCAATAAAGTTAAGCCAGGATTACTTATGTTCAGGTTCCACATGTAAGAACAGTTGCTTCCGGTTTGAGGAAAAAAAATACAAAAATAAAGCTATCATTTGTTTATTTATGACAAGAAAACCTTTAGGGCTCACATTTTCCCTGCTGACATGGTTGCCAAGCTGAAAATCGCTTTGAGTGTCAGCACATTGCAACATTTCTTTATAGTGTTGATGTTTCTAACGGTAACATGAATAATGTGAGTACATAGTTGGAGGGACAACATACTGCAGGCCAATCCCTGTTCTCAGTATTATTTATGCCTTATTATCTAATGACTCGTTTAAAGTATTTAATGTAGCAGAGACCAGAAAACAGGAAATCTACCTTTACCTCTGTGAAGACAATGACTTTACTACAGCATGAACTACTAAGGATTGCACACTCTTTTCAGGGTCTTTCCACCCCCAATAAACCCTTAATCCTTCCACATGAACTGACTACATAAGGGGGACACAGACTGCGCCCATCTGAGCAAGTCCTACAGTTGGCATTAGCCGTAGGAGTGATAGATGGAGGCAAGATCCTTTCCCAAAAGTAGGTTTAAACTAGAACTTCGTTATTTTACACAATGAATGTTCTCACTCCTAGGCAATAATGAAAAGGGTGTATGATGTTATTACACCTGTATTTTCAACTATCTGGATAACCAAACACTATGAGCTGGCTTAGCAGATCAGGTGCCTCTGCAATGCTGTATCTGGTCCTCTGCATCCCTCTCATATTGCCAAAGGCTTGGACTCCTAAACTTTTCAGTAGACCAACAAAGGCCAAGTCTTTTGGGAACTCTGAGGACCAAAACAAAGTTGTCTACAGGGTCAAATAGGCCTGTATCTACTATATGGTCCGAAGTTCCCAATTTCTGCTTGATGTGAAGATCCTACAGTAGCCATTCCCTCATTCCTTCATATATGAGTCTACGCAATATGGAAAAACTATGGTCAGAGAAATAAAATGGGTCTAAGGGCTTCACAGTTAGCACACATTCCTGCTTTCTTGGACAAGGCAATTCAGGTGACTGCAGAGGAAACATAATCTTCTCCAGAAGAGCAGAGTACAGATACTACCAGACTCAGATATACATAAAGCTTGCAATACCTGGATTCCTCCTGTAAACCTTAATTAAGGCATGGTCTAATCTAACTCTCACAATCTGAGTGGGGGTATCTAAATAGATTGCACTGACAACAGCTTACGATCTGGCCCAACAGCTTTGAATATACATGTATGTATTTAGTACATTTCTGAAACTGTTTTCTGGATTTTTTTCATATGTGTATATGTATATGTAGCAATAGCTTGTTGTAAAAGGGTGACAAGAATACATTCTGCTTGAGGTGCAGATGAACAAGAATAAATTCAAGATTCAAAGGAGGCCCAAATAGTACTACAATAAAAAGACATCAGAAATTTACTAAATGGAAAGTAATAATAACAAAAAAAAAAAAGTCAGAGTCACATTGGAATAGTAAAAATAAACAGAGAACCATCTACCAGATGCCTGTGCCAATAATCATCAACTTTAATGCTCAGTGAATGAGACATAAGGCCCTTAGGGACAACAAACACATAGCATTTAATTATGTAATAGGACATATCCTAGTAAAACAGAAGCAGAAAGACTCAGAGCTTGGTGACACATGACAGCCTCCAGTAGCCTTTGACACTGCACCAGCCAGCCTGACCACTGCCAGGAGCTTGAGCAAAGTTCAGATGATTTTGGAGGGTGCATGCATGGCTGAAGGCACACTCATTAAATCCACGGTCAGTGCCAAGCAGTAGGTGCCTGTGGCCTATATTCACCATAGTATTCACAAGAAGAAATATCAAATCAAGAACGACGTTTGGCATTAAAAATGAGAGTGCAAGCATGTCTTGGTAACACTACCTAGCAAACCCTTGCCACAGACTAGAGATAAATTTCAAAGGGATTTGTATCTGTAACACTATAATGTGATGGAAAGCGCAGCAGTATTAGTAGGGTAGCAAAGCCTTTGGGTGCAGTAAATGAGAGCAAGCCCAAATGCAGTAGCCATGGAAATAAAAATGAAGGAAGAAAATTTGCTTACCTTCAGAAGGCCCAAGGTAGGCAGGGATCTCTAGGAAGATAATACCCTCACCTCCACTGCCAATGTCTAAATGAGGTCTGGGAAGGGGTGGATCCTGGTTTCACCCCTTCTGGATACTCAGGTGCATTGCATGGAGCTGAGCTCCCCTGGGTTGGCCATGCCTTCGCAACAGATGCTCAATCACTGGTTCAAGCCCTGACTTAGCATTTCCACTCCAGTACTGTATTCTGTTCATACAGGAAAGTGAGAGAAAAAGTGGATCTGCAGCACACTTTACACCGCAAGGAAATTGCTGCAGGAAATGAAAAAAAAAGCTAACTTAACCAAGAGCAAGCTAGACAATTCCCGAGGCAGCATGCAGGGTATGTAAGGATTTAAAGGGAGCAGAAAATGGACTTCTGCTCATACTGGGTTGTCACCATTTTACGTGACAATCCAGCTCTCAACTTCACAGAAGCAACCTCAAACATTATTTCAGATAAAATTATTCCAGGTTAATGAACAGTTGAATAACTTAAAAGTTTCAGAACCAGAAACGAGACCCATATCGCCCTACAATTTGAGGGAGCTACTACCAGACCACCAGGAGTCAGGACAATGGAAAGCATTTATTTCTATGGTTCCTCAAATCCAGGATCCCAAAGGTTTTTAAATTAAGGTGACATGCCTTAGTCACCTCTAACCTCGAAGAATCTGATGATTTGTTGCAAGCAGAGGATGGGAGAATGTATCCACAGTAACAAGCTAACACTGGGCCTCTGGTGTACATTCTGTCCCATCTGGATAAAGCCAGTAAGGATTAAGTGATTTTGACAGAGCCAAGAGGGAAAACATCCTAGTCCATGCCCAGCCTCCTGCAGCAGCATGGCTTCCACATAGCCACAGATATATGAGGTCTTAACTGCAGGGAATGTGCTGACTGAATTTGGTTGGCAACAAGTTTAAAAAACAAACAATGCAATTAATGAAAGAAAGTATAAAAGTGCTTGGGAAAGCCGGGAGGAGCAAGCTGGCATGTTCTGTGAGGGATGACTCACCCAAACAACAGCACACATAGACATTCCCTGTGAGCACACCAGGGACAGCAGCATGACTGCTCTTTAGGCTCTACAGTCCTCTGTACTATGACATTTCACTGGGATTCACTGAAATGTCCCCCAGAAGTCGGGACAAGACCTCTTGAACCATGCTGGCATTTAGTCTTGTAATTAAAGAAACTCCAGAGACAAAAGCTAACATTTGCAACTGCTGCCCACTTCTGATTCTGCAATAAAGGTTCAGCAAATGCTTATATAACACTTCTATATAGCCCATCAACCAGTCTTCATTAGGCAGCAACAAAGAAATGCCAGAAGTGATTGAAGAGTGTATCTCTGGCTCTGAAATGAGCGTTTGTGCTTAGGCTGAGGGGGGCGGGAAGGGGGAGATTGAAGAGCGTTCACGATAGTGCACTGCTGCAACGTGAATAATCTATGTAGGACTATTCATCTGAAATGTTGTACTCAGTAATGGCATTTAGCTCAAGAAATCCCTAAATGTCATTGAGAGCTAATTCCTCTGCCTCCGTGCGGTGATGAAAATTCAGGGCTTCAGCCCACATTCCTTACACCAATACCATAGTACTGGCCCTTACTGTGTAAAACCTTGTGATTAAGCCATGTGACCGTAGCAAACCCCACCACCCCTGCTTTCCTTCAGAAAGAGACATCACAAACATTATCCTTTGCAAATCCAGAGGCAAATCCTCCAGTCCCTGCAAAAAAGCACTGCTGCAATGTTCACAATCATGGCAGCTTTGAAACATGACCAGGTTCAACAAGACAAAGTGCTGTGTCCTACATTTCAGTCACAACAGGCTTGAGGCAGAGTGGCTGGAAAGCTGGGCAGAAGAAAAGGATCCGGGGTGTTTGCTGACAGCCAGCCTAGCATGAGCCAGCAGCATACCCAGGTAGCCAAGAAGGCCTATGGCATCCTGGCTTGTATAAGAAACAGTGTAATCAGAAGGATCAGGGATGCGATCCTCCCCTTGTACCCAACCCTGGTGAGATCACACCTCGAGTACTGTGTTCAGTTTTGGGCCCCTCACTACAGGAACAATGCTAAGGTTTTGGAGCATGTCCAGAGAAGGGCAACAAAGCTGTGAAGGGTCTGCAGCACAAGATTTATGGGTAACAGCAGAGAGAACTGGGACTGCTTAGTCTGGAGAAGAGGAGGCTCAGGGGATGCCTTATTATTCTTTGCAGTTGACTGAAAAGAAGCTGTAGTGAGATGAGAATCAGCCTCTTCTCCGTGGTAACAACAATAGGATGGAAGGTAATGGCCTCAGATTGCACCAGGTGATGTTCAGGTTGGATATTAGGAAGAATTTCTTCTGCAAAGGAGTGGTAAGGCATTGGAACAAGCTGCCCACAGAGGTGATAGTCACCACCCATGGTGCCATTCAGAAAATGTGTAGATGTGGCCCTGAGGGACATGGTTAGTGAGCATGGAGAAGGTAGATTGATGGTTGGACTAGATGATCTTAGTGGTGTTTTCCAATCTTAGCGACTCTACCATACATTCCACACATTTGGCACAGAAGCTCATGAAACACAAATACACTGTGTCTGCCAACCCGCTGATGCATTCTCTGTAAGACCTCTCTTGAACTCCACTCCATATATTAGTTGACGGTAGAGATGATGTTAAAAAATCTCATCTGAAATACTAGCCCAAAAATCATTAGTTTCTAGGAACTATCTTCTTCATAGCAACTGACTGCATGGAGATTTGCTTGTACTGTCATTTTCCTATAGATAAAACACCACAGACACCACCTCAAAAACTTAAAAAAGAGGGAGATGAAAACTACCATAATTGTCCTCAGTTCTAGGTGGCACTAATTTAATGGACCTCTTGAGCATCCTTTTCCCGCTAAACAGTACTAGCTTTCATATTATACACATGTACCATCCTTGTAGAAAAGCAGATGTGATAATGCAAAAAGCACACGTACAGAGGACAAGTACTCAGTTTTCCTTTGAGCTTCATTTCTGCTGACTTTCACTTCTTGTACCTCTCAAACATCAACCTAATTTTATGCCCTTGACTTTATTGCCTTTAGGAAGCCTAGCCTCAGATGTGTGAAACAAAGTAATCTGGGAGCTGACTCAAAACTTCCCATAACTAGAATTCAGTTTACCAAACAGCTCTGCCTTCATAATACCCTTTTCCACCTCACATATGAAAAGAAATAGACAGAACAACAAACCAAAAGCTAATACTTGCTTCAAGTACATCTGATTTACCTTATGAAGTCAGTACCTAATTTTTTTACCCATTCTTGCGAAGTGTTTTTTATTAGATGATTAAACATGTTTACATATTGGAAGAAAGAAAGAAAGAAAACAATGATGGGATGTCCTTCCTCCCAACAGAATTTCGGTTGCATCACTCTTGGAGAGGCTCCCTACAGAAAAGTGAAAAAACGTGCTTACAAGAGAGGGGGGGTGGAAAAAAATAGACTCTTCTGTCATAATTCACTGCTTAAGTCTTTTTTTTTTTTTTTTTTTTAGTAATGGAAACCAGTCTACTTATCTTGTAGCACTGTTTCTCCAGAAGAGAATGAATAAAATATTGTCATCAGATGACACTGCATTGTCATTTGAGAACAGGATATAATCAAATTGCCAGATCAAGCTCTGCTTGATGCCCGGCATGCTTCGGCAAAGTTCCCAGAAAGAGATCTCATGCCAGAGTACTACCAGTGGGCCAGGAACTCTCAGATAAATTTCCTGTATTTCATAAAAGACTCGATTTTCTATTTTACCTGAGCCTAGGCTGGGCTATGAAGTATTAATTTTATGAAGGCCAAGGAAATTCACTTTGGAGGAGCAGAAGCTTTAAGGTGCAATATTCACCTCCTAAAAATCAGTGTCAGCTTGAGTGGACAAAAATGGCTGGAGGGAAATTCTCAGCACTCACAGCCTTCTTCACAGGTTTTCCAATAGGCAGCACAAAGGAGACAGAGATTTGAGCATTTCAGTTTCTTTAAGTTTCAGTACAAAGAAAACATACAGATTACCCCAATCCATGGCAAAGATGGCTCAATAGCATAAAGCCCTACATATAGTAGAGGCACTGAAAGGGGCATTCAGCAAACACAGCTGGGGCTGAATACAGACCCATTGCACGATGCACCAGTGGCCTCAACAGTGAATATTTACAACTCATTTGGGCTGTTAGCACACCATCAGCAGCAGCTCTGCCACCCCATGGAACCAAAGCAAACAGCCAAAGCTCTCAGTGAGCTGTAACATAGGATAGCGCATAATATTTAACATCACAGCTGACACTGCTTCCTTTTGTCCTTTATTAGCTCACTGAGGAGGGGAGCATAACATTTCACAGAGCTCTCCAGGCCGCATGCCTCCTCTTACACTAGCCTGAATCAGGATTGTCTCTTCTGTTCCCACCACAACTGCATTACACAGCACAACACACAATCCACATTTCTCACTGATACGAATACCTTTTCATTTGATAGTAAGGGATGCACAGAAACCATTACCACCTCTTAACAGCCTACATTAAGTTCACAATAGAGATTTTAAACCAGCTTTGTACTGTTCTGCTTCTGGGAGAAGCACTCAGCAAAACGAACACAGCAGATGCCTCACCGACCTTCCTATGGCACTCCCAGCCTCCTACCCAGATGCAGCAGAAACTACCAGCGCTTTGCAAACTACATTACAAGAACTGACTTGAGCATACAACATAGTACCAAAGATCTGTGGGAGCAGCAACGTGCACTGATTCCCCTTTGCTGAGTCCTGTGCACATTCCATTCCCTCACACTTTCTTTTGCACCACCTATTTGCAATACCCCATTTCTCTCAGGGAGACATGAAAATCACATGAACCCCTCGTGAGGCTATGAAACCCCATTAATCTGTCCACAATTCTGCTTCATTAATAGATTTTAAATAATAACAATACAAAAAACAAACAAACAATAGTTCCCACACAAATTCCTACCTCTTCAGACAGAAGTCACCATATTTCAACATTGCCATTTGAGTCATTCTCATGTGGAAGCACCACCATCAACATAAAGAGACCAAAGCTCTACTCCACAAGCTCCGTGTGGGACTAGCCCTATTACAAAAGGGCTAGATTAGGCCAGCTGGGGATGGCAGGTGGGGCTGGCACCAAACAGCTGTGGGTAGTAACCTCGTACATGCCTTTGGTGGAGCAAGCCCTGGGAGGCAGGTTCTAGAGTTTTCTGTAGGTAGCTGCTCTCACCTGCATCGTCAGTAATTCAAACATTTTTCCCATTTCTGTTCTGTGAGCACTGTGCTTTTCAGATTTCCCTCTGTAGAAGCTGCTTCCCTCTCTTTTTCTTCTGGTATTTTGTAAGAACATGAGTGTAATTTAATTTTCTCTCTCCTGAAAGCATTTTTCACATTCTTTCACTGTTTGCCTTTCTTTGCAAAGGGCCTTGAGAACCTAAGGTGGGAAATGCCAGTTATTGAAGTTTGAAAGCACTGACATTATTTTTCATAATATAAAAAACCCGAAGAAATTAGAAAACTCAAAAAACATGCAGGTTTTCCTCTTGCAGTTCTCATGGAGATTTGATGCCAATTCAACTGTGCTTGTGACAAAGCAATTTGTTAAAAGTAATTTACTTAATTTGGGGATCGAAACACAGAGCTTACCCTTTAATATACAGATGTGTAACGGACACAGGGAACAGAGGAAAGAGCTTATTCAGAGAGATTAGTTTTTCTAGTAAGATTTTAAAGTTCATTTTTTTTCTTTTAAATACAACAAGATAGCATCCTTTCTTCCCAAGTCTTGATATCAAAGAAGCATTTAAAATTGCACTGAATCCTTCTGCAGCCTTTAAGGCATCGTTGAAGAAAGAGACATGACTCTTCCTTGCCATTCTATTTCTACATCACTGAGTTTATAATTAACTGAATTGCTACAGCATGGAGTGATATTTATGCATATTGTTTTCCTTTTTTTTTTTTTTTTTCTAAGTTGAAAAGAATCCTGAGAAATTACTGACTTACAGAAAGCATAAATGCAGGCAGGCACGCTGCGGAAATCTGTGTTTATATCTTTTGCCCTTTGCAGCACACCCTGTTGCTCTGCAGGGCTGGAAATGCCCCAGGCAACTTGGTGCTTAGATAAAATGGTAGAAAAGGGGAGGTTGTTCATGAACACTGTGCTAATGTACTGAGCAGCTGACTGTGACCATGTGCTAAAGGAGACCAGCTGTTGGGTGATGGACAGTGCTCACTTCATGTTCATGGTGGATAGCAAATGTTTTTATCTCCTTCCTGTGATCTTGGTCTTCAGGAAGCAAAGAATAAGGAACTGTCTGCACATACAGAAAGGCAGTAAAAAGGGTCACAGAGGTTCTTTCTCCATGTAGAGCCTGCACTCCCCAGACCTGACCTGTTTGCACTTATATTGGAATAAGTGCTTAGTAGCAAACATCCAGAACACAGGGAAGGAGTCTGAGTTTTCTGCGTTCAGCCCTGCCCTGTATGGACAACAAACAGTATTTCCAGTGTCAGGCTGGTTCAAACACACCAAAAAATTTTTGAATGTGTTTTAGTGAGTGACAGTAGTCCAGATCTTCAATACTTATCAAGGCAATGAGAACCTTAGCAGAAGCTAAGCAGAACACCATCTCTGGTGGGGCAGGGAGGGCAAGAAGAGTTGGTAAATGCAAGTGTTTTTGTTGGTCCATAGGAGCCTGCATGCTAAGGGCAGCTCATTCATCCCTACAAACTCTCCTTGTATCTGTGTCACATGGAGTCCTCCACCTGCTCTGTCCCTCCAGCGTGACTCCATTTTCCCCTCCTGCTTCCCTGCTGCCTTTGCCCTCTCCCCCACCACCAGGACCCTATAAACTGTCTCCTTCCCATCTGAGTTCCATCTTGCTGAAACACAGGACAGTCTGTCTCCATAATGCATACCATTCCTTAAGGAAGGTGTTGCCAAGCACCTGGATCCACACAGCAAGAGGTTTATATGGATGTAGCACCACACAAAAGGTGAGGGGATTCCTCAGGCTGATATCTCCCCACCTTTCCACTCAGGAACGCAGGCTCAACAACCTATGCTCCCATTCACTAGATGAGTTCATTCTGGAAATTCTGCCTTCTTGAAGGCAAATGAACCTCCACAAGCCTAGAGGACTTCAGAGACAAGGAGACCCTGGAGGGAACCGAGCTCCCACTAGACTGGTAACAGTGATTTCAGCCCTTACATGCTGAGCCTTTGCACAAGGACTGCATGCAGACGAGCTTTTCATGAACTCTGGCAAATACCTGTTTTGAAAGATGCATACAAGCAAAGCAAATACATTAATCTACCCATTAAACACACTGGCAGTTCTGGCCCTGCTGCATGTTTGAACACTTCTGCGTGCCAGAGCAGCACTATGATTTCTGCATGCTGCCTCCAGAAAAAACCTGCATTTTGAATAGTCTTCAGTGCCGAGAGCCAAAGCTGGAGAAGACAAGGATAAGGGCACCACAGAGGGGATGCATTCAGGTTCTGGGAGGCAGCCACGAGCTCTCTACTGTGAAGTGGCTTTTACTGGCATCACCTACTTGCTCTGACACCTGATGCCCTACAGAGCATAAACAGAAAACACATCAGGAAAACAGTCAGAAAGAACAGATAGAAGACTGTTACAGCATTTACATTTTCCAGGCCCTATTTGCAGTGAATGGTTGAGCTTTACTGAGGAGCTAAGAGGCACCAGGATCCAGAGTGAGACCTGGTATTCTTGGCAAAGTGAATTAACAGTGGCAGTGATAGCACATGGCTCACACTGAAAGCACTTAGATAGGGAAAGCCATTGAACAAGCCACTGAAAAAAGCCATTTGTATTTAGAGAGCTGTCATCCTCACCTGCAGGCTCCAGCATTGAATTCAGCAGTGCTGAAACTTCTCATCAGCAAAGAGTGCTCTCCTAAACAGATGACTTTATTTTTCATACAAGGATTTTTATGCCAATGAATCAGTTTTTATATGAGGTTGTACCACTATAGAATATATTCCACTTACTCTAGGAAGACTCAATCCCCACCTACACTGGATTCAAGATGAGCAAAATCCATATGCTAGGCTTCCTACAGACCTGGTTCTGTTCAGTTACTATGCATTTTTGTTTGCCATAACTGGAAGTGCTTCCAAAAAACCCTGATCTTTTAAATGGGATTCCATTATAGTGACTGCTTGGTTTCTGATAGTAGGCTGCTGAGATACAAACATTACAGTAACCCTCATTTAAAGCTGGCTGCACCACTTCAGATTCAAAGACTGTCATCTGTGCAGACTCCTCTTGCCTAGGGAGTTTCCTGACCCCAGATGTGCTGCTGTTCCAGCCCTGGCGTTCACTGCTCACTTTAGCTAAGTTTCAATACGGCATTTGTGGCAACCTCCAGACTAAATCTGACAATATGGGGGATGGAAGGTAGTGGTAGAGAATTCAGCAGCATGGTGAAATCATGAACATTTCTCAACTGCCTGATAACTCTCTATTGTATCTCAATTATAAGTGTATCTTTGACTGTTTCCCTTCTTTTTCTACAGAGAAAGATCTTGAAATAATTAAAGGAAAACAATATTATGAGCATTGTTTTTTTCTGCTTCAGATTTGTAAGCAAACGTAACTGACATCTTGGTCCTGTTATTGTCTGCTTGCCAGGAGCTAATGCACTCCACATTGAATTTCTCTTAAAGTACACAAACACTCTTTAAAGATAATAGTAATTTCTGAGTTTGTTCAAACTCCTTATCATACTATCTGTCCAGACCTGAGTTCACTTTTTGTTATGCCTTTTGCTCATTATAGAAACCAATGAGATCAAAAGTTTCCATAGTGACTGCCTGGAACTTAAAAGAATGATTCAACACTGTGACAGTAAAAATGGTTTGGACTGGAAGAGACCTTAAAGACTACCTGGTTCCAGCTCTCTGCCATGGACAGGGACACCATCCACTTCTCCAGGCTGCCCAAAACTGCATCCAACTTGGCCTTGAACACTGACAGAGATGGGAAGTGCACATTTCCTTTGGGCAACCTGTGCCAGTGCCTCACCATTTAAGAGATGCTCAAGTGATTCATGTATCAGCACGACACATGATCAGAGTCTGTTTTATATTTGTTGCTGAGAATCTCAGTTTCTGAGCTTGTTCCATCATAACATGGAACTGGGCTGCCAGGCAGGTCACATTTCCACAGTTCAGGGGATCCAGAGTAAAGGACTTCACAGCTCTCATTTTAATATTAACATTAATATAACTCCTGGCACACCTGAAAAGGCTAACTTGGGCTTCTTCTGTCTCCAGCTTCTTTGTGGAGTGTGCAGATGAAACTGGACCTTGGGGCTTACTGATGGAGCCCTGTTTCTTTGACTCAAGAAAGATGACCATTGCCATCTTCACTGAGAAACACCCACGGAGACCAATTTGCACTCTGTGAATTTGGTACTCATCCATTTAAACCAGGTAAGCCAACATTATGCATTCATTTGGCCCATGACGTCTCCCCATTCATAAAAAGGAAAAACAGATGCTTGACTACCCAGTTTCTCTAATTATTTAAAGAAGTTTCTGATGCTGGCAACAGCTCTAGCACACATAATTCAGTACCTTTCTCAAGCACAAGACAAACACATCAGTGTATTTTATATAAGCCTTCCAGGACATTGGTTATTTTATTTACCTGAGGTCAATTTAAATGTAAGTGCTTTAAGCAGCTGAAACCAAACAATGTTAACTCATTAGTTGCCCTGCTACCCCAATTACACTTTTAACTTTATACTACATACTTGTGCCTTATTTTCTTAATGTAGAAATGGTCTTAAAGCATGCCTACCTCAAGTCCAGGAGTGCAGAAGTTAATATTTTATTTCATAGAGTATCAGAAGCTCAGTATTGCCATGTGCTGCTGTGCCAGCAGGTCTGACAGGCTGTGCAGGATACCTAGGGGGCCTGTAACATGGAGAACAGTCTGCTCTGTGGTTACTGCAGTAGTATTTGGTGGAAAAGACTTGTGGGAGATTGTTTGAGAGCAGAAAACTTGCTCCTTACTGCTTAAGTACTTGAATGGGATTTGATGTCACATAGCTACATGTGATCTTGCAGAAATCATTTTGTTTGCCCATGTTTCTGTCCTTTCATGCAGAGTCAGGACTCTGACTGTGCTTTCTTAGCTTGCTAGCAGTCACTGAAAAGGTTCCTACAACAGTTTCTGCACAATAATCACAGTCCAGTGAGCCCAGCCATGGAACACTGTGATTCCTCACGCATCTCCTACCTACAGCCTCATGAGTAAATGACTCTTGTTTTAGAATGTAGCCACAGCTCCACAGGAGAAGAACATCATGTGCTCTGGGCCTGCAGGTGGGATAGAGGCATGGTGGACTCTTGGCCTTCCTCCTAATAGTTACCTATCTGAGTTTAGGTATGTCCAGGGGCTGTACAGTGACCTTTTAAAGGATTTTATATGACAAACCATCCATACTGAGCCAACAGTCTCACAGTATGAGGGGGGATGGAAATGGAGAAGGGAGGTATCCCCAGGCAGGCACAGACACAAGCCAGCACTGTGCTCTCTGGACAGAGAGAAGTGCCTGTGCAGTGTAACAGAGAGGAAAACATGACATGATGTATGGAACATCATGACCTGCCTTGACCCAGGGACATACTGCTTGGTGAGCATCAGACCTGGAAGAGGTGAATTTATTTACCACTTCCAAATACATGAGGTTTTTCCTCTTTCATTTTCCAGTACATCTCAGCAGAGAGGAGACACGAGGGTCCCTACATTTCTGTGTTGTCTGAAATATGTAAACTCTCAAACTGTGTTATAAACAAAAGCTTCAGGAAAAAATGTAGAAGTTCTTGGAACATACCTCCCTCCTAAACCTTGGCTGAGTTGTCTTCTTCCACACCTGTACTGCCTGCACACATCATGACATCTCCATCTGTTTTCTCTGTATCTTCCAGTGTGTCTGTTATCCCTGAGTAGATTCAGTGTGGTCACTAAATTTTCCTCAAAAATGAAGAATATTCCAAATTCTTTTTGAAACTGAAGCATTTAGGCTTAAGTGCTTCTTTAAGGCTTTGAGAGGATGAGTCAGAGATCTGACAACTTTTGCTTTCAAAGCTTCAAAGTACAGCGGAAACAAAGCCATTCCACATATCAATGCCACCTGCTTGAAAAGGAATAAAGCAGTGATTTTGGTAAAATATTTTACTGATGGGAGTAGCTGAGCTGCTGCTGTGGGGGAGCAAGGCTGTGATACGCCTCAGCCTTACTTACTAGGTATATATGAGTATATATGTATGTATGTATCTCTGTATATGTCATGCAGAAGAAAGATTACATCACCTGAAATCCTTCTTTAGTTGAACAAACAAAAACACAATATAGCAAAACTTTACTACCAGTTAATAGAAAACTCAAATGAAGTCCTCTGATTAGAACTGATGGTTGGAGGCAAGAACACACAGACACCAAACATTTTTCCACCCCCTCAACAATAGTGTTCAACAGTTACTATCTTAAAACTAGTGGGTTTCTGACTGCACACTCACCTCTTTCATGACCAGATCCTTCCCTGTGCAAATCCCCACACCAAAGCGGGACCACACATCAGGTTTCACCTCTTGCTCCTGCACTTTGTGTTGCCAGCTCCTGGGTGGCTGGGAGCTACTTCTGTCAGGAAAGAGCACAGATGGAAGCACAAGGAAATGTTATGATAGACAGCCAGGGGCCTCTGCAGCATTTTGTTTTGATGCTCTTTAGCTCTGCTTTACAAATGATAATGAGATGGTGAATAATGATGAACTTCAGGAGTTTTTCTTTTTCTTGCCCACTCAGTCTTTCTGCTCCATAGTTCCCAAGATGTTCATTTCCAGAATGCAGGGTTAGCTCTTACACCACAACACAGAAATGTGCCAGCCCTACAGCAGCATCCTTGTCCCTAAGCCTGGAGCATAACTCAGATGGGTTCAGCACAGATGGATTTTGCCAGTGCTGGCTTTCTGGAAGCAACAAAACTATGATCACACATTACTGTATTTGAGCTACATCCTATCAGGTCCAATCTGGCTTTTTGCACTGGGTACCAGTTATCCATAAATTAGGTAATCCAGACATGGAAAATGGATCAGGTATTCCTCTTGTCTACAGCCCCATAGTAGGAGCAGAGATGGAACATAGCCTACCATGTAGACAAAATAACTATCACTTTTACACCTTATCAGTCTTGTTCAGCTTGCCTATGTCTGTAGCCCTGAACAAGCTAATACAAGTACCAGAAAGAAAACATCAGAAGAACTTTTTGTATGTATATCCCACTCATTCACTTCTTCTCATGACTCCATAGTACAGCACCAGTCTGATTATTTCTGTACTCTGACAGCACAACCTGAGCCTTTTGCTGCCTGACTAAGTCTTGGTTTGCCAGGGCCTTGCTCATCAGCACTCTCATTACCATATTTCTTTTGTTCTCATTCCTTGATGTAAAGCCCTTTTTCAAAGTCAGTTTAGAGTTTAATCAATTTGACCTCAAGAAACTTCTTAGATAACTACTGACCTGCTACTATGAAGCTATGTAGGATATAGATGCTTATGGATTTCTGAAAATAGTCTTCTTAAGTGGAAAATAAGTGGCTAAATACCGCTGAAGGTATGTGTACAAATACTTGACAGTATTTCTAACAACATCTGTAGGTAAGAGATTATCACTTCATCCAGAAGTGCTGGAAAATAACACAGCTGCTTAGCTGTAAAACTTGCCTTTGGATGTATGGCCTTCAGGATCTCTAAAATTCCTAAGGTCTCAATCTTGTTGCCTAGTATTATTTGAATAAATGAACCTTACAACACATTATGAAAAGGCTGATGATGATACTCTGAAAGTCTTAACTGGAATTAGCAAGACTTTGGGCATTGTTGGTTTTTTTTGTGTGGTTTTTTTTTGTGTTTTTTTTTTGTTTGTTTGTTTGTTTTGTTTTGTTTTTAGTAGATCTGATAGTAGGTCTGCTAGTAGATTTGGTATCAGGACAAATTTTTTTGTCAGTACACTTCTTTCTGCCTCACAGGGAGTTGCAATGGCAAGCCTAGATTTCTATTTTAAGAGCATAATTGAGAGAATCAAATGATTGTGGATGATTGTAAGTTATTAAAAAAGTAGAAACTTCTAGATAAACCTCTACTGCCATACTGTTTATTGGTATGCTGAGCTGTCTTACGGTTTCCATAAGTACTGGTCAAGAGAATCACAAACAAATGCTAATTGCTTTCACTGAAGCCAAACATATTTATGGGACTATTACATCAGAAGTAGCCAAGAACTACATATCTCTTCAAACTGCCTCTTGAGTTCCACCTCCTATATTTATTCTAGATTTTTGAGTGTGAATTTTCACTAATAATAATCTTAGATATAACTGTTCATGTTCACTCATCTGGTTACCTACAAACTTCTGAATACTTAGCAGGAATTGCACATTACACTTTACATTACACTTTGCATACACTTTAACGTTGTGAATGCTGTGATCTTGATACTCTGAATAAAACTTTCCTCTTAAAGTTACCTGAGGAGTTTGCGAGCTCCATGTACAGTTACTTAAGAAAAATAGTCATTTTGCGCATCATCTCGTTTGGCCAGGTCACACTAAACAAGTGCTGGCTTAGAAGCCTCTGACAACCTTTTGTTAAACTCCCACACACAACCTGACCAGAAAGGAGTCCATGCTAATTCTTATTTCGTACTTCTGCTTCTCTATGTTCAGACTCATGGATTTGCTGTTGCTAATCCTCCAACTCCAGGGTGGCTGTTTACAAAATAAGATGCTATGAACTCAAGTAAAGGCATCACAGTCTGTCTCTTCAGAAGCTATTTGCCTCTTTAAATTTGAGTCTAAGCAATCTGATACTTATGATATCTAGAGCTGATGAATTTACTCCAGGCTACTAGATACAGTTTTAATACAGTGCTGAACTGCATGGAGAAATGAAAAAAATTGAACCAGAACATCAGGCAAATAAAACTTCTCTTTCCAAAAGAGAAAAACCTGACGTATCTGACAACCTACCGCAAAAGGAGCATAGAAATCCCTACCAAAAACATGTGGGAGGGAACATATATTTAAAATAGGACCGCCTAATTCAGCTGCTAAATCACTGTAAGGAGCTCTGTATGACTGTGTGTGCGGGAGGGAGAAACAGAGGGAGAGAGGAGCAGAGGGAGGAGGGAGGGAGGGAGGGCAACGTGCCTTTCACAGAGCTGGGAGCTCGATGGGAATGTTTGATTAGCTCCTCTTTGAAAGAGAAAAAGGTGTCCAGGCCTCCCTTCGCCGCCTGCCTCTGATTCTTTAGAATAATGTTGGCTGGAATTTGTGGTACAGAAAAACTGGGAAAAAAAAGCACTTTCATACTGTGTGGAGAAAAGGAATAAAAAGTTGCACACCTCAAACAAGGTAATTCTGATGTCATTTCTCTGCTATATTCATTTTCTGGGGACAGAGGGAATTGGGATTTTTTTTGTGTTTGTTGATGGTAGTTAAATATTTTCACTGCTAAGAAACTGTAGGGATATAATTTTTTGTTTAAACTTCCAGCTGTGTGTGTAAGATCACAGACCCAGGAAGATGAAGACATAGATGTAAAATGAAACTGTACTTTGTATATTTCATTAAGCATTTATAAAAGCATTAAACCCCTGCTGTTGAAGTGGACACATATACTCACTGCCTCAATAGCAAGGGCTTAACTGCTTCATAAAGCTTAGTATATATTAGTGACACACCAATAGACACATCTATGGCTGTTGTTCAAATAATGTGCAGTAGGCAATGTGACCTGTTCCTTATGTTTAAAGTGGTTTTGCTTTCAAAAGTTTTACTTTGCCTCTTTGATCAATAGGAAGGTATGTGCTGTATCATTAATTAGCACTACAGGTCTCTGGAGACACTGATCTCCAAGACACAAAATGGCAAATGATATTATTCCAGTGATGTGTACTTGTATGGTGTGAACTCCCTTGCTAGCTGGATAGATGCAGACGTATAAGCAGTACAGTAGCCTAGACTTTATGTATACTTTTGTGCTGAGTGCTTATTTTGCTTCTGTGGCTCCAAAAATGAATAGCATTGTCAAGCCTGCCACAGCAATTCAGCTCTGTGCAGAGAGATTAGAGTCCTGATAAGTCTCTTCAAAATGAGATTTCTGTCAGACTAGTACAAACATGAACCAAATGCCCCAAGCAAACTTTCAACCCTATTTGATATTTTGTTCCTAGAGTTTATGTGAACTCTGCCATATCCAGAGCAAAGCAGGAGCTACAGGTTGAAGAGGCAGATCCTGCTCCAAAATTTACAGAGAGGACCAAAACCAAGAAAAAATACAAAAAGAAAAATTTAGTTCAGTTTTGATGGCTTACGAAATCTACTTGACTTAGAATAGCAATGGAGTCACATATGTTTATAGAATGTTTTGCTGTATGAGTGCTAAAGTTAAAAACACCTTGTATTTTACTATGGTAAAGACTGGTGCTTTTCTTTCTGTATCTGTAGTACTATGTCCTTCAGTCTTTACTCAGATCATCACTTGAATTAAAGTGATGACCATAAGGCCAGTCCCTTTAGGAACACAAACAGAGCTCAAGTAGAAGTAACTGCATTGCACGTACACAATGCTTTCTGAATACTGAATTGATACCTTACTGCAGACTGACTTACTTTGCTCCCATATTTTATCTAGTGCTTTAAGTTGCTGGGCTGACAAAAAAAAAAAAATGTCCTGACCTTCTGTTATTCAGGATAAACAAAATATTTAATAAATAACCAGAAGAGAACTCTCATACCAATAGAATTGCCATGGCAGTGTTCTTGCACAAGTCTTGGTTGTTGAACCAAGTGGTTCTATAAGCAACACCACCAAGGAAGCAGGTTTCCTCATACTTGGGATCCAAGAAAGAGACTATATGTTGGTTCTGTAATGCCCAATAATGGATCCTACTGAAGTCTCTCCTTTAGTGGGAATATTAATAAGGTACTCAACCCTTCACCCAGCTACTTACTTTGACCTCAACCCTTCACCCAGCTACTTACTTTGACATAAGCAGGAAATTAATTTTTATACTCCCTTGAGTCAAACTTGATTAAAATGAGTATTTCTAAAAGAGGACTGCTTGAGAAATCATGAACACAGAAGATGGGAAAACAAACTAATTACTTACGGTGAAAAAACAGAATTATTATTTCTGGCCATTCCTTTTTAGAAAACACAATTTAAAAAAAAAGAACAAATGGAAGTTTATGTAACAGTGACATCAAAGACTTGAGTGTAACTGGTCTACCTGGGGATTTTTTATATTTTTTCCTTTTCTCAAAGCTTCAAATACAGCTCTAGAAAGAAAATACTGTCCAGTTGCTCAACATGATAACCCAACAACTAAGGCTATACTCCTCCAGTTTCTTGAGGCTGAACACAGAGAAAAACAGTGCTCTATCATACGGTCAAGAAAACTCTGTGCAGAGGGATGGGCAGGTGCTGGATCAGTGAGGTGCATACTGTCCCATTGCAGTGGGGTATTTTCTGGAAAAGTGGCCCAGAGTTTCCTGAGAGCCCTGGGAAATATTCTGGCCTCTTGAAGCTCTGGGTCCAGCATGCATTCATGGACTCAGAAACTGAATACTGACAATTGAGCATTCCCTTCTTTCTGAAAGCCCATCCATCATAGAGGGCACACTGATCTGCATTAGAAGATAGAAATACAGAACAAAATAGAAATAAATGCAAAACTAAAGTTTGAGCTGCTTTTTTTTTTTTGTTGGTTTTTTTTTTCGCATTGCCCACCTAGACTAGTTTTAAGGCCAGAGTCGTAGGGAGGTATAGGTGCTTAGCACCTACTTAAGCACTTCAGTCACTTTTTTGAACACTCTGGTGCACAAGGAGCCCCGTTGTTCCCAGTGCTTCTGGCCTTGGGTGCCTGTGCTGGGATTCAGCTGGGGAGTGGAACAATGCAGCCACTGTTTGGGGCCAATTGTCACACTGAGTCTATAATTATCTCTCTTCTAATGACCAGCCAAGCAAGATAACAGTTTTTATTCTATGTTTAGAAAACAATGTCTTACTACAAATTGGTGGTTCATTCGCCTGTAAAAGAGCCTCTCTAATAGCCTTGGAGCAGATGTCATTCTTTTGCATCCCAGTTCGTTTATTTATTGCACACTTCACACTTGGAAAACTTGTGTGAATGCTACAGAAGCAGCACGAGTGGTGCAGAAGTGACCAGAAAAGCTGTAGCCGTTTAGGTTCTGTCTACATCAGAAATTAAACTCCGTCTAGCTCATGACAGCCTGAGCATGCGGGTGAACTTTTTTAGCTCCCAGCCCACAGGGGCTACACGTGTGGCTGCAAGTGCTATGGGAGGGAGCAGTGAAACTGACTCCCTCCAAGCTGCAGCAAAGAAGGTGGTGTGAAGGGGTTTGTTGCAGGTAACATAGGCTGTATGACAGACGAGATTTTCTACGGTACTGAGGCCCACAGATATGTTGGGGAGACTTCAGATGTAGGCTCCTAAGGCATCTATGGGGGTAGCTATACTCACCAGCAGTGACTGCAGCCTGCATGAATATGTCTGACCCTTGCAGACAGTGGGTTGAATCAGATGTGGGTAGTCAGGACAGCACAGCACTCTGGTTCAGCTACCTGAGTGTTGGCTCAGGTCCCTGCAGACATTTAGCTCCAAGCTATGTGCTGGGGCAGCCGCACTGTGTGTGGTGTTTGAGGGCTAATCCCACATCCCCTGCAGTGTACCTTGCCAGCAGAGCAGTAGAGCCACCATTCCCTCTCTCCATGGCCCTCTCACCCTCACCTTTTGCCACCTTCCTCTGAGCTGGCACCTCTTCTTTCCATCCAAAAAGGACATGACTACACCATTTTTTCAGCAGATGAGCCCTTGAAAAAGCCAAAAAGTGCTGGTCAGAATGAATATTTGCTGGTGATTTGGCCAGCATTTAAGTTGGAACTGCATTTAATTAAAATAATAATACCATCTGTGCTACCTCTTTGCTTTTGGTATTGAAGAAAAGCACTCAGATCCACAGCTCATCCCCCAAATTGGCAACACATCTGGATTCAGAAGAATATTCATAACCACATTTTCTTAATTCTCATTGCTTAGATTTAAACAGTTCTTACAATGACAAGCTTTACTGTAATGACTGACATGGCTTTCCCGCATTTGTTAAGCCCATTCTACCTCTGCTTCCTCTCCAGAGCCGAGAATATGTTAAAAGTCCATGGGTACATCCATAATGTATCTTGTTCCACAGGGCATGCTACAAATACAGATATTAGAAAAAGCTCTAAGTATGCCAACTATATTTGCAAACTGTATTTTGGCCTGCCACCTTATAAAATAGCTTTGTAAATGCAACACATGTTACACGGCAGCCAACAGTTTCTCAGTTGGCATTTGGTTTCCTATGAAAAAACCCATAATTGCCAATTGACAGTTTGACATGAGCCAAAATTTCTGCAAAAATTCTGAATGATCTCTGTGTAGCTTCTTGTAGTCCTTTAATGTCCCCACCAGGATGCATTGGGGATTTCCAGTGCCTGCAGGCTTATACATAAAACTGTGGAAATTTTTACCTCTCCAAGATCACTTGTTTACAGAAAGTTTGAATGTGACCACGTCTGTACTTCTCAATCTCCCTGCCAGGTTCCTTTAAGGTTTCAGAAGGCTCCATTCTTTCCATTTGCACCAAGTGTGTAGCTTGCTCTGGAGCTCCTAGAACAAGAGTGAGACATAGAGCAAAGCTGGCAGCAATGCTGTGCACCCTGGCCTTAGACACCTCTAGAGAATCTGAGTGATGCAAGGGTAAGTCTCCATGATTTTGGTGGCAATAGGCATTGTTGCCAGCCAGCTGAGGATGATAGAAGCCAGTCTTGCTCACCACTCTGACAATAAAACTGCAGCACATCATCATTTTGTTCTCCTGGGCTTGGTGGAAGAAGTGTTTGAATGTGAAGAGTAGGAAGAGAGTCTGCTTGGAGAGGAGGATAACCAAGAAGAAGGAGAAGAGTGTCCAAAAGAGAGAGGGAAAGGGTTATAAAGTTTAGAGTAATTGCTGGAATAATCTGGTACAAACAGCACCACTCGCAAGGTCAAGTATAGGTATCAAACACGCACCTATGAATCTACAAGGAATAAATGTACCCTCCTGCCTTTTTCCTCAAGTATGTCAGACAAATCTTTCACCTTGCTCTGGGGACAGTCTCTCTACCAAACTGACTCTCAAAATTCATGGTAATTTTGGATATAGAATCTCAGGCTTCCACAGGCTACATCTTCTATTCTCACTGGTGAAATCTATGCATTAAAAGAAATATGTATGCTAGGTGATAACTAGAAGTAGAAGCTCATATCTTCAAGCCAAAGATCAGAATAAATTTCCTAAGCATGAAAATCTATTATGCAGTTCTGAGATTTACAGGCTTCATTTTGGATTTAAAACAGAGCTTTGCCCATCAGCTACAACTTCCTGCTGTGTGATTGTTCCTAGTTTGTGCAATAAACACAGTTTTCCTTTTTGATCTTGGATCCTCAGAAACAGAATCCTGTGATTCATCTCTGTGTTGAAACAGCAGGTTTTAAAAACTTCTATTAGGCAAAATTAGTAAATCAATATCAGTCTGCTCCTGAGAAGTACTTCTCAACAATTTTTGGCTGCACCTCCACTGTCACAGTATCCATGTGAGGCTCTGAAGGGTTTGCTCCCTGATACCACCTTCTTCAGATCTTCAGGTGCCTCCAGGGCACTGATATATAAGGGGATATGGTTTTGGAAGCAAAATCCCATGTCACATTTCCTGCATTTTCAGTATTGTGAAAAGCTCATGCCCACCAGTTGCCATGGGTTACCAACATGCATACCATAATGCTGCAAGCATCACCTGAGCAATGTCAAGTCTGACCAGCAACACCTTTTCAGAGATCCAGCACTACCCTAAATTTTGCATTATAAATACCAGCACTCATGCAAACCTGTAGATCATCCCATTCACTGACATGCCTTTTGCACCTGGCTACTGCAATAGCATGCATCTCCCCTGAGTATGCTGTTGCCCTCTATATATTCTCTGCGTAGTGAAGGGAGGTCAGAAGGGATGGGTGGTTGCCAGCACAAGAGCTGCTTAGTTTTCCAAAACACTTTCTGCAGCTTTCTAATTTCCTGAAGATATTTTGATTTTCTTGTTCAAGTCACCATCACTCAATTCAATTCAATCACTTACTGCTTTTTTTAAAACCAGTGCTACATGCCAGAATAGTTCCAGGTAGTTTTTTTCAACTGTATAGGTTTTGTGAGTCCTTATCCAAGAAGTCCATGACTTTGGCGTGAGGCAGTGATAGTTGTACTGACTGAACAAATGCAGCTTCCATTCTATTTTTCTGTAAGATGATGTATAGGTTTATCAGCATGATTAAGAATCAGTTTTACTTTCAGCCTACTGATACAACTCACCTTTGTAGTAAAGGGATACACGTACCTTTAATAAGCAGAACATAAACATACTAATGTTCCTCTAAGTTTCTGCACAAAAAGGTGTTAAGCTTTGTCTGAACATGTCACAAAAATTTCAAAAGCCATTTCCAGAGTCATGTGCAGTCTCTTCAGTGCCTTTTTCACAGATTCTTCACTTTTAGACCAAATATGCACCTTCAGGGGAATTCTCACGCACTACAATAATTCTTAGTTTGCAGGCAGTGCAATAGCACAGTTATTTAGTAATTTTTGTGTGTGAGTGTGTGTGCATCCAGCCTGAGAAACCATTAACTTTAAAAAGTCCTTTTGACTTTCTATAAGTAGGTATTTTGTTGAAAATAGAAAACAGTGTGCTCTACAGAGAGCAAAGGAAATGTATCCACAACTCTTATGCTCTGTACCTAGCACAGCCCTTAGGTCCTACTGGATTGCAGGTTTTTCCATTTCTCTTGTGTCACCCCTTTCCTTTCAGTTTGTTGGGAACACAGTAGTGCAAGGAACTGGGGCCTGGCTGGTGTTAAGCAGAAGTCATTACATTAGGGAGGGGAATGAGTTTGCCTCCAGTATTGATTAAGTTCCAGTGCACAGAGGGAGAAAGACTCAAGCCTAGGAGAAATGGGAACATATACATGAGACATAAGAGTTCTGAGAGACAGGCAGATAAAAGTATGTATCTGGACAGATTGCATGTAACAGCAATTCTCAATGAACCAGGAAAGCTGTGCATCAAAATGAAAAGATGTAACGTCTGATGATTTAGTAGAAAAATGGAAAGTACATTGTAATGACCCCCATCCAGTCATCTGGATATTCCAAGTCATGCTTTCTCTGTGAGTGGGTGACATATCCTAAATGTATTTCTTCCTGTGCTGGGAGGGACAGGTCAGACCAGTGTAATTGGTGGTTACCTCTGTGAGGCAGATGAAAAAATATAATCACTACAGTTTTATTTAGGCCCTGAGAAAGGTCTGGCAAGTTAAATCACACTATAGTTTTAAATGAATTACCTTCTTCTGAAAGAACTCTGTGGGAAGCAGAGAAAGCATTCATCCCTGTTACTTCAACCTTACACTGGTTGAATTTCAGATCCTTGCATGAATATAAAATGAGTAGCACAGGGCTGCTTGGGTGTTTTTATTTGGCTATAAATTGCTGGGTATAGCATCTTTTCTTTATACCTGCCTGACTGAAGCTATTTCATACTAAATTATTCTTGAAGATCTGTACAAACATTCCTTAAAGTGGCATCAAAAAGAAAAAAAAAGGATTTGTTTGTTCAAAGCGCAACTTAGTACTGTTACATCTGAGTACAGCAGCCCAGTGGGTGCTGGGTACCAGCAGCCCTGCTGGCTCTCTTCTAAGATGGGGACTTCACAGAGCACAGCGGACTCCATTTAAAGCATGACACAGCAGTCAATCAAAGCATCTATAATGAGAGGCAGGTGGTGACAACCCTTGATCAAGAAGGACTGTATTCAGGGTTCTCTGCAACCTCAGAGTTTCAGGTCACATTTCTATCACCAAATTGATCTCTGTTGCCAGGCTCTGGGCCATTAAAGATTGGGATATTCTCAATTCTCTGCTACAAAGCAGGACTCTGCATAACTGGCAATACTAGGAATATGGGATCAAAAAACAAGTGAGAAGCAGTGCTTGCCTGCTTGTTTTCCTGATAGCAGAGCAGAAACAGAGCCTCTAGAGCAGGGAAGGTCCCAGGACCCTATATCCTTCTTCCCATGTGAATGTCCCAGGCACACAGCTGCAGCAAGGCTCCTTTGGCACCTTCACAATTCCAGACACACAGCCACAATCTAGTCAGCTGAATTTATCTGAAAAACACAGCTAACACCTATCTCCGTGTAACATAACCAGCACGTATTCAGGCAACAAAGCAGTGTCCAAGCCCCTGCTCCCATCTCTGAAGCAAAAGGCCTAACCACCAAGCAAGAAAAGCAGCTAACACCACTCTGCTGTGAGGGTGTGATGACCCACAGTGGGGAGGACCACTGTAGACCACCTTGAGATTCATGTGGCTACAGAAGGGCCGACAAAGAGCCTGCTTATGTATTAAAAGCTTTCTACTCAAAATGAATAGCCTTGCCTGAAATCCAAATGCTAGCTGTACATGTTAAAAATGACACTTATAAGAATATATTGTCCACAGACTTAGAAATTAATCCAGCAGTGGTTTGCAGGGCAATCTAAGCTTCTAGAATCAAATATGGTTATTGACTCTGTTTTTTCAGTACAATTCATATCTGCTTTTTTAAAATAAACAATCATTTTGATTTTTTTTTTAATGTACAGACTCTCAGACCAATTCAGTTGTTCAATTGTTATATCTCTCTGAGAAGAAAGGAGGGGAAACAAAATTGCAGGTGTCAGCCCTTAACCTAGTTTGCACCAGAATGCACAGCTATTATGCTGGTGAGCTAGTGGATAGAATGTGAGCATGAAACAAAGAAAGAGGGAAACAGAATAATAACAAAAAAAAAGAAATGATTTTTTAAAACATCTGACATTTTTTATCCTGTAAGATGACAGTCTGCTTTTGTTTATCTGAACCAGTGTACTCATACATACACCAAACCCACCTGATTTTCCTGTAAGAAGCACATATTTAACTCCACCCACCGTGCTTAAAGTTAGCCCTGTTGACTCCAAGCTACTTGTCTGAATAGCTTTCAAACAAAGTCCACTTCTATTTTTTTAACAGTGCCAGTGCTGCTGCTATATTACAGCCCCTTGAGAAGGAGAACAATAACACATACTATTGTGGTACAAAGAGAGTACAGAAATTAATTTCTGCAGCGCAGGAGATTACAGGAACTAAACTGCTTATGCCTGCAGAGACAAAGCATGTGACACCAGCAAAAAATTTGTATTTTCACACATGATGGACAGCACTGCCTTACACCAAGCATCAAGGACTTGTTTTAAACCTCCAGTTCCATCATCAAATGTATAGTTTTCCATTCAGTGACAGTTCATAGTGATAAAAAACCATCTGTCTGTTTGCAGAGGTTCTTTCATGTAGTAGCTCTCTTGGAGAGCCTTATAAAAGTCAAGCTGATATAATGAAAGGTCAGTGTTAAACTCTGACTTTATGTGCTGGAAGAATGGCTTGCTAATTCTGTCTTTTCTCTGGTATTCAAGCTTTTTCAAATATTTGCAGTAGAGAGAAAGGAATCAACACTTTTTCGAATAGAAATGTGATTTCAAAAAGTTAGGGCAGTACTTATACTTGGAAAAACTGAAGCAGATGCTCCTTGCTGGATTTGTGCCTAATCTGGCTGAGATTTTAGCAGTGTTAATATAATGCATGTACACTGCTTTCCTGGTATAGGAGTAATGTATGGTATCACAGTTGGGCGGATACAGATGAGGAAATGTACTCAGACAGAAGAGATTTAATGCTAAATGGTCACTTGCTGCAAATAATTAATGGAATTCTGCTAAGCGTAGATGGCATTATGGCTCATGAAGAGTCATAGAAAAGTGAAAGGAGATGCCAGTGAAACAGGGCTTACAAAATATCTTCCAGATCATTCATTGTTTTGCTTCACTAATGAGACACAAACTCAAAAGGCACCTTAGCATCTCAGTGCTAGGAGTGAAAGGATCCACAGCAAATGGACATATCAAACAAAAAACAGAGCTCTGGGCATTAGAACTTCTTTTTCCCCACTTTGTGTGTGTGACAAGAATTTCATCAAGCTGGAAAAATAAAAATATGTAAAATCCAGTTTACACCAGAGACAGCATAGCTCAGAGAATAAAGCACCATGTTCAGGACAAGTGGCTCCTTCTTCTGTTTTGGTGACCATCTGAGATTTGGGTGGAATTTGTCATAGCTATGAAGCCATAACAGGCACACTTCTCTTATACGTAAGATTTCTCATTTTGGCTTTTGTAAGGTTAATTACAACGTGAATTATTTTCTTTCGTATCCATGTGGCCCCTTGCATCACATTTCTGGAATACAAGTGGTTTGGCCAGGTGTATTTCAGTAACAGGGAGACTTCAGGAAAAGAACTGCAGAACAATGATGTGGAAATTCATGTGGCCACATAATTGTGCTAACACATTTGTGCTTACCTCAGGGGAGAACTCCGTGATCAGTTATTCCCCAGAGTGCAGACTGGCTTACATACAGTGCATATTTGAAGGATGTAAGTTTCAAATAATCTTCAAAATAAAAATAAGATCTGGAAGCAAAAGGGAAGATCAATATGAGACCCACATGAACCACATCCCACTTCAGGAGAAAACAAATTAAATCAGGTGAACTGGACACTTCCTGTATGTTCAGTAAAGCTCATAGCATAGTCTAACTCCAAGCAGAAACTTTTGGTTTTGTTTTAATGGGATCTGTTAATATTGTAAATTTATAAAAGGACAGTATCTCTGATTTAACAGCAAAGTGTCATTTTTGATCTTCTGCATATAAAACATCCCCAGATTTGCCACTGGATCTCCAAGGACTACAAAGCCTGTTGCACGCACAGGTCCATTTGCAAGATCAGAGCCCTAGCTTCCCTTTCCTCTCCTTAGAAACATAAAATTACCATTTTACATCACATTTTTCTTCTCTTTAAGATTCTGTAGTAGTGGATGCCATACTAGCACACAGTATGTCCAGAACCTAAATCAGGTGATCCCTAGGCCCAAAATACCATGACTGCAACCAGACTCCCCTGGAGCCTGTAGCCAGGCACTAACTGCCCTGCAACGTAAATCCTCATGTGCTTTCCCACACGTGACAAGCGAAGGTCTGAGGTCCCTGACCACAATAGAGAAGTAAAAATCATAGATGTAGCTGGCCTGTATAAAAATGGTTATAAATTATAGAGGTCTGCAGCTGGTTGAACCCAGCTTAGTCTAGCATGCTGTTTTCATCATTCTTGCTCAAAAAAACATGTGACTTGCTCAGAAAAAGGAGACATTAAAATGAAAAATATGGAAACATTGCCTATGATGACATTGCATATTTCAACTTGCTTCAAGAGTGAGCTGACTTATCTTCCCCTTACATTTGGGAGATTACAGGATGCAGCTGAATATGCACATCTGTGAGCACTCCCTAGAAAACTTCCCTAGTGAATTAACGTGACCAATGGCATGACCACGTCTGTCGTGTCCTCTGCTATGACCAGCTTCAGAAATAAACCTTGAAACCAAGAAAACCTTAGGTTTGCTGGTGTAAAAGTCAAAGTTTGACAGAAGTAAAAAATGAATGCTTGGTTGTTCTTGGCTCCTATTGTCATCTCTGGGGATATCAGCCTCTCTGCAAAGCAAATGCAGCCCAGGAGAAAAGGGCACAGGGTATGAGGCCTGTGATATGCTGATGAATGCTGCACACTCCCTCTTCCCTTACATTCCAGTATCATCTACAGCACCTCTAACTGCAACCTGATGTACTCATTTTTTACTTTCCAGCGTTTCTTACTGATCCAGACTTTGCTTCAGTCACTATGAAGGCCTCTGTCTTTGCAACCTTCTTTGGTAAGTACAGCTGATATGCTGCAATTAGTTAGTAGGCTTGTATTTCCCTGTCCTGGCTAATCAGTGGTTGCTGATAGAGTAAGCCTTGGCACAGCTTTTCAGAAATGGGCTCCTGATTTTTGTGTAGAAATATGTAATGCTAATTACTTGAAGAGATTTCTAAGTGCCTGACCACAGCTAGACACAGTCTGCACCTGATGTATCACCAAGGCTGAAAATATCTGTAACTTAAAGATTCCTTACAAAGGAAAATCAGGTATTAATTTTGTATTGTGGGAGCATCCTGTTTACCTTTAAGTTCTACAAGAACACAGTGTTTTCTCCGATCAAGAAGTGCCAAAGCAAAGTGGTTATAAAAGTGTCCTCTTTTCTTTTTCCTAGTCTTTTTCTCTCCCCAACTTCATAATTACTTCATGCACAGAGATGTTGATCTACTGGTATTTATCACACCAGTTGCTGTTTCCACCATTCATGGAAACAGTTTGCCTTTTTGCTGTTTCCTGGATAATTTAAACTCAATGACATCTTTTGACAGTGAGTTTCACAGACTAATGTGTGACCAATTGTTCTTGACTCCCCTTCAGAAAACTCCCCATTTTCACTACACAAGTTAACCAACAAGCAGAAACTTAGAAGAGTCATCTTTAAACATTTCTGTTTCATTTTTTTAACCAGTTGATTAAAACTTGGGAAATCCCATCCAGAGGAGCTTATGGTGACTTATGCTGGTAGTCTACTTTTTCCTGAAACCATATTTTCTTTGTTCTAGGTGTATTTCTTACATGTACATTTGCAGCTAAGGAAGCCACAAAGAGGACCAAGAAGGCTAAGCTATGTAAGTGATCCCATTAGTATGCTTGGCTGCTTTACAGCAAGCAAGACTGATGCATAAAAAAGTCTGAAGTGATATTCTGGTAACTCTTCACAGTTCATGCAGAGTCAATGGAAACATATATTAAGTAACAAATTATTCTACTGAAATCAGATCACTAAAATGCGTGCTACCTTCCGTGAATAAAGGGGATATTGTGCTATTTCAGTGCTAAAGTGTGTCTTCATTTGTCCCCCACACACCATACAAGGATCATCAAAAGGCTTTTGAAAGAGATCTAAATATATGAAATGAACCTGCTGTAACATAAAGCATACATAGTTATTTATCATGAGAAAGGCTGTGTACGTCTAATGCACTGCGATGTGTAACTTTCAGTTCTACTCTATAAAAGAGCATTTATTTCCACTGACTATTTTCCTTATTTAGTTGAATACAAGTATGCTGAGAGGTGATGATTTATACTTAATCATCTGTGCAAAGTCAATTGTATCCAGCAAATAATTTTAAAACTAAAGGGGAGATAATGGGATGTGGCTGCAGCCTAGCATTACAGGTGGCACAGTATTCCAAGAGCACAGAGGAAACTTGGGAAGCATTGTTTCTAACCCCTACAATTCTGTGATTCTGTGAATATCCTCAGACTTCTTCATTCCATCCTTACAGCCACAATTCTTGGTATAAGGTTTCTTAGGTGTTATGATGTAGATGCAGAGAACACAGACATATTTTGTATCACAAAAGCTTTGGTATAAGAGCATAAGAAGAGGGCATCCCTCTCATTCAGTTACTCATTCTTTTATGACAAGATTGTTCAGCTGTGAAAACATTCAACCTGACTTTACCAAGATTTTGCCCTCACAGACATACCTCAGATCGACTGCGATGTCAAGGCTGGGAAGATTATAAATCCAGAATTCATTGCAAAATGCCCTCCAGGATGTCAAGATGCAAAATACCGTGTTTATGGCACAGACATTTACGCTTCTTTTTCCAGTGTGTGTAGTGCTGCAATTCACAGGTGAGTGGGTTTAACTGAGCCAGGCACCCAGAGAGAATCACAGCTTTTTGGGTCCTTCAAAGTTCCCAGAGCATTGTAGGTCTGATTGCAGACTTCTGGTAGAAAGCACATGAGAAAGACCATAAGTGTTACTATGGATCCAGTGCTGCTGATTCTCTATTCCTACTGAAATCAGCTTTGTTTGGAGGTGTTTCTTAACCATAGAAGTGTCTTGACATTTGCAGATCTCAGACTATTGAACTATTCTTATTCGAGTGGGATGAAACTGCTGCTACTAATACGGCATCAGAAAAAAAAAATGAAGAAATCACTGGCAATGAATATGTACAGCTCACATGCTTCTGGGACTGGTTTTAATTCTGAGGATTTTAATTCAACTGGCCTTGATATTGAAGGCTGACTAATGTGCCTTTCTGCCACAGAAGGAAATACTGGACAAATAAACGCCTAATTAAGATTTTATAGTGCTAATTTTGCCAAATTTAATTTGCCATGCAAAAAACGCACAGATATTTTTAATGGAGAATCACTTCACAACCAAAACACTGTAATTGCAGGCAAGATGCAAAGGCAAGATGCATTCAGATAAAAGCACAGAAAGAACTTTTAGAGTCTGATTGACATCTTGGCTTCATTCAAAGAGTTATCACATTGCTTCCAGTTCTGAGAAATATCTGGGAACTTGAGTAAGTTTGAATAGTTAAGACTTGGAGACTTTGTACCTTATTTGAAAAACATTTTCCCTTGATATTGTGTTAGGGAACTGTAGCAACACTGAGAAAGTAAAAGTGCCCATGAACCTTGATGACATCAGCTGCTCCACTGCTGGGAATTCCCTGCCCTCCTTCCTTTCCCATCCATAGCACGGCCCTGTAACAGCCTTACTTGGATATGACCTGCAGTGATGGAAAATTGTGTTAGTGGGTTAATGTGAAGCTTTTAATTGCTATGGAAAACTGCCTCTAAATGAATATAAAATGCAAAACATTTAGCATTCTTAACTCAAATTGCCTGGTATGAATCATCATTTGAACATGTAAGGAGACGAAAGCTCTGCTATAAGGGGTAATGCTTACAAGAGGTCAGCAGAGCCCTCTCTGTGCTGAGGCTCTCTACCCAAGGAGGGACTGCATGGAAGCGAGTCTCACTACAAGGCTGCACCCCAGACTCCACTGTGCCCAGCACTGTCATATCTTGGCTACAGCAGCCACTGCTCAACCCTTTGCTCTTGCAATGGCTTTCAAGGGGCTGGCTTTCACACAGCAAATTCTTCCTTCGGATATTAGTGCACAGTGAAAACTGCACATCTCTACAGAGCCTGTCCCAGTGGGAAGGTACAAAATACTGATGGTGAACTCAAATTCTGCTGTAATTCAAATGCTGGTTCTCTGCATTATTGGACTGAGGGTTTCAATTTTCCCCTTTTGCCGGTTTGAGTTTGTCTTTCTTAGCTTACATGGTGCACCTCCACAGCTTCCAGTAACATTTTGTTCAGCTTATTCTGGGCTGAAGTGAGAACCAGGCTCAGTTTTCTGTAGATAATGGACATAGAAAATCAAAGAAAATATTAGTTTTTGCAAAAGAACAAGTCAGGCAAATGGGACTTTGCCTTGGATTTGTCTGAATTATTGCTGTTGCATGGCTGGCCCTCCAACTCTTAGAGTGCATCTCCACATGTCATGTAGTCATGCTTGTAGGAATTGTAAGGAGGGCAGAAACTTATCCTTCAGTGCAACTCAGTCAGCCTTAAACACTGATCCTGTAGATCAATGGCAAGAAAAAACAGAGACTGACAGTGCTATGTAGCTGACTGCTCTTCTGTGTTGATGAAGTACAATTTTTCCTTAGCCACAGACTTAGAGGTAGCTTTGTAGCTTCACTCTAACCCCTGGCTTAAGGATGGAAGTGAATACCTCCTACCTCTTTCACTGTTCAACAGTTTCATTTGGTTTGGGGAAGAATTCTCACCTTCAGCTACTATGTTTTCCCTTGCAGTGGTGCAATAGACAACACAGGTGGGAAGATACTCGTTCAGAAGGTGGCTGGCCATGCTGGGTACCGGGGGAGCTTCTCTAATGGAGTCCGGTCACTGTCGTTGCCACGCTGGAGAGAGTCCTTCCTTGTCTCAGGTACCATGCTGAAGCACTTTGGTTAGCTTTTATCCTGGGCTTCCTATGGAGACAGCAAAGAGAAATACACCCCACTGGAGCTGTGCACTGCCCACTGTGAGTCTGCCAGAAGTGACAGGTCTGCACTGACTACACTGACTGCCTGAGGGCAGCCCAACTGCTTAAAATCCAAGCTTTGGGAATAATGGGTAGATCTCCCCTTGCTTTTGCTCCCCTGAAAAGTATTGTAGCCAGGCAAGCTAAGACCCCTCAGTGTGAGTCTATGTCCATATCTTCTGAAGTTACTTGTTCCAGTGCTGCATAGTTTAGTGACATATACATTTAAAATAAAAAACTGTCAACCCATCTCAAATCTCATATAGCTGTATTGCATTTCTACAAAATGCTGTATTAAGAATGCTGTATTAAGAATTTATATTACTGTGTCCCAAATATGTTATGAAATGCTTCCTCCTCGCTAAGCTGGAATGTTACAATATCTACCCAGTACAAGTCTATTTTAGTTTAATACTAATTCCTTCTTCTCCCCAGTACATACAACAGCTCGCTTAGATTCAGTGATGAAAGTCACAGATGTTTTTATAGGTTAGATCCTCTTTGCACCAGCTTCATATTATTTCAAACCTGTCTGAACTCATTCTGCCCATACAAAAACAGGGTCTAATTTACATTACATAACATACAATTTGTAAATCTAAATTCTTGCTTCATGGAGACAAAGGACCATCTCTTGTTGGTCCACAATTCCAAAGGTTTGGGATAGGTATGGCCTACTGACATTAGTTTACATCATTTCTGGAAAAATCAACAGCTTGAGCAATGGAAAAGCCACTAAAAATGAAGAAGTGCTTTCATGTGAAAATTTGTGGACAGTAAAGAAAGTCTTAGAATCTGACCAAAATGAACTGCCATCTGGAGTTCGCATTAATATATTTGGATGCTCTTTTTACAGCATTTTACCATGGGTACACCACACTATGAGTAGGATTTATTTTGGATGAGTATGGCTTTCCTGGAATAGCTGAATTGCTACTTGTACTTGTTGCTATTTTTTTTCCAACAAACAGCACACTGTAATTCTGCTTCATAAATGGGAAATACAATCTTTTTACCTCAGCAGCTGCTCACTTGTCATCCTATAAAACTGCAGGAATTTTTGATTTGTAGTAACATATCTTTACTCTTAATTAATGAGTCACTAAGACAGATGATGCAAGAGAACATTAGAAATACAGGTAAAGAGAAGATGAAACCTCTGCATACATATAAATGTGGTGAGATTTGTCTTTCACAAGTTATTTTCAAGCATGTTGAACTGTTGTTCTAATGCAGTGGCACTACATTATAAACTGCCTCAAGCATACATCTAACATAACATAGTATGTTTGATACGACATTTCATATACCAGTGGGAAGGAAATTCTTACCAACCATACCTGCAGAAAATGTGACAATTTTAGAGAGAAATTCGGAAGACTAAACTCTCAAGAAGGCTGTGCCAACAGTTCACTTCCAGTTTGGATGTTGACATCAATAGTTTGTGATGTTTAAATTATAAATAAACATCCAGACAAAAGAGCATGGAGGAAGAATCCTTGGGAGAGCCAAGCAATGAGGTGGTGTGATTTAGGAGCAGTGGGGAACAAGGTCTGTCCCCTGGGATTAAAGCAGCCAGCACACCAGGAGGTATGCAAATGCACTGGTATTCACTTTCAAGCATTGAAATGCGTTGGCACTCAGCTGAATGGCCCCATTCAGTTTAGGAGGAGTTTGAAGCTAGTGGGTTAAGAAAATAAGAGTCCTAAACCTCTGGGTTTGCTAATTGCAAATAGGCACGAGAGGGTGAGCGGCCACCACTCCATGGCTTGTACTTCAAACTGTCTGAAGCTGAGGTTTTCAACTCATATGTGAACCCATTTTTAAGTACGTTAAGCAAACTCTGACCTAGATTCAACTTTTTCTAGATGACATATCAGTGGAAAAGGCAAATTACTATAGCTCCAGAAAGCAGGGTCACCTTCAGGTCAGGCTTCAGATCTACCATTTGACAACACATAGGGTGCAAGCTGATGTTTATCAAAAAGCAGAGACCAGGAGTAGCCAGCTTCCTCTTGGCAGATAGCTTGTTTGCACAGTAAAGGCCATCAGTTTTTCATTACAAATCAGATTAGCTTTAAATTAAGATTATTCTGCTGTTGCCACATCTGTGTACCAACAACTTACTTGTCAATTCTGCACTGTTGGGGATAAAGAAATGCATTCAGATATGATCTGCAGTTATAAATCTTTTTCACCTTTCTCCCAAATTTTCAAAAGAATCCCCTACTCCCACTTAGCTCCAGAGGCCAGTTTTGCCTCAGGGAAAAGTGGAACTGAAGATCTGCTGTCCTTCACTTAGTCCAGCTTCTATGAGAAACCCATGGAAAAAAAAAGCTTTCCAGCTTGACCATGCATGTAAGTTGCTGACTTGGTCTTTGAGCGAGCTGTGATGACTTCAGTGGAGCTAATATCAAATTATACCATTGTAAATGAGAGATGAAATAAATTCTTACAGCACTGCCTCATTAGTAACTCAAAGTAACTTCTTTGTTGATATCTGATATTTCAGGGAGGAGTAAAACAAAGCGGTTAGAGACACAGAAAGGGACATGAGAGGAACAGCCTGCTGCAGCATGCAGTCTGTACAGATCAGTTCTGTTGACTGCTGTTGGTCTTTATAAAGCCAGGATGACAGCTGAATGTTCATCTAAAAGAACCACTGAGGACATAAAAAAAAAAAAAAAAAAAAAAAAAAAAAAAAGGAATCTTATCATCAAGATTCAGGTTTTGCAGGAAGTGGAGGTAGGTCTAACCTGAGGTGGTCTAGATCCATGAAGTATCACATCATTTTATAGGGAGTCAGCAGGAAGTGGAAGTCATTGTCTACATCACACCCAAGCTTGCACAGTTATGCTTTTTCCAGCTCCTAGAGAGCAGAGCAGCCTTACCTACACTGAGGTTCTCTGCAACATCTTTCATTCAGTGATATAGCTATGCATTGAGAATATAAAACTCCCAAGAAATGGAATTGCATGGCTACATGTACCAATAGAGATGGCCTCTGGTGTGGCATTATAAAGATTTGTGATTTAGTGCTTAACTGGGAAACATACCTTATTGTTTTAAGACAGGACTCTCATTTTAGATCTCAATATAGCTACCATATGTCCCCCACACACAGGCACAGCCTTCTCTCACTGTTATTACCACAAAAGATTGCTGCCAGAAATGGCATGTTGCAAAAGCAAGGTCTGAAAAGAATGGTGTGTGCTTGACGAAATGAAAACCACATCAAATACACTTCCTCGTTCAACTACATATTTGGGAGCTGGAAAAAGGCAGCCTTGGGAGGCATTGGGTTTAAGCGCAGTTTATACAGATGTTATTCAGGAATTATTCTCTCATGCTTAACACCATATGAGATCTCTACAAATCCTTCCCAGGCTCGTATTTTCATGCTTTCTATCTTTTTTTTATTACGTAGAGTTTGAGCATTGGTATTTTTAGTGTAATGGCTTTGAGATTCATCCAACAGATGAGAGAAATCCTCAGGAAAATGAGTTGGACAGTAAAAAAGCGGAATCTGATTCTGAACACATATGTTAGATGGGAGGGCTTTGTTTCTTATAAATTTCTATGATATTTTGTAATGATTTTTTTTTGTAGAGGGCAAGCCAAGAAAGGGTGTGACATATCCATCAACTCTTGAATTCTCTTCCTCAAAGAGCACAGCTATCAAATCAGGCAAGTAGTTATGATCAACTTTCCCTTATATCTATTCACAACTGTCTGTTATAGTATCTCAATTATGTAATAAAAAAATGAATAATTGAGACACTGAAGATAATGTACCCCTTATGCTCATCAATATTACTATCTCGTTCCATTTTCTCATGGTATTTTTTATGTTAAGCAGACAGAATAATCCCAGACAATTTCTATTTCTTGGTCTTTCCCAGATTCACAGGCCTCTGTTCCAACCTACTTTTCCCCTTGCTTTAAATCTGTGAACATGGTGTTGTACTTGTTATATTTGAAAGGCTGGGCTTTGAGTGATGCACGCTCAGGCTGAACAACTACAATGTTCCAATGTCATTGTGCATGTGAAAGCCTAAAAATGAGGAAAAATCTCTGTACTTTGCTTCCAAAGACCAAACACTACTGTATCGGAGAAGAGCGGGACTCCAAACAGCAGCCATGCAACCATGGATGGACACACCCACTGACGTGCTTGGGAAAGATGCACTACATTTCCTTACACCACTCTTCACAGTAGATAAGTTCAGGAAGACTCGACCTCGGCAAAGAGCAAAAGAGTCACAATAAAGGAGTGTAGTAGTAAAAGATATTCTATTTTTTTGTTGTTCACATTTCCAAGGAAATGTCTTGAATTTACACAGTTGTGAAAAAAAAGCTCAAACAAGTGTCATTTCCATGATGGAGACACTTCACGTACATGTGAATATCAGCTACCACCTAGTGTGAATCTTTATCAAAGACTTCTGAAAGGAATTAAATTATTTAAGCTCAGTAAAAATTTCTCTTTCCTTATAAGTGAGCCCACAGTATTCAGGATTTGGGCCCATAAAGGTCTGACAATGCCAGGCAAGAAAGAATGACATCTGAATGTGAGTTAGTGACTGAAACACCACATGCTAGTTGGTATTCACCAGACAACCTACACACACCAGGACCCTGACTCACATTAATCTTATGAGGATTGGTTTATTAGTGGTAAAATCCTGTGTTTATTGCTCACTTCAGAAATTCTGTTGACATTGGCAGGAGCTTTGGGGCAGTCAGATGCCTAAATGAAGCACCAAAAACATGCAGCGACTGCTGTCTAGAAGCACTCATCCATCACTTTTTCTTTCCTAGCAAGGAAGCACTGATTAGACTGACCAAACTTTCTAATGCTAGGTGGTGGGATGCCTCCCTCTGGGGACTGATAACCACCTAATAGAAAACTTTATTTTATTCCAGAGCTGCATTTCTTAATATGTTTCATTTTGCTTCAGAGCCTAAGAAGCCAGAGCAAGACCTAAAAGTAACGAAGAGTGCTGCCGTGCCTGATACATCAGGGAAAGCTTCAGAACAAGGTAGGTGTAAGGGATCTCCATGTCTTTTTCTTAAGAAACCCAACTAATATTCTCAAAACAGACCATTTAAAAAGCAGAAGCAGCTGTCAGCTGAGTCTAAGTGAGCTGAAATTGGCACCCCTCAGTGCTGCTCTCACCACACCCCTAAGCCCAAGCCCTCCTGGCTCCTGTTCAAACCCTCTCCTGAATCCCTGAAACCTGTTCTCCTGCCAACAACACTTCAGTGGCAGTAGGCAATGCATAATTCAATCTGGTCTATGACCCATAATTGCCATCTTTTACTATCAGATATCTGTTGATTTCTGTTTACATGGAACTTCAAACAGTTCAATTATAATTAGAAAAGATGATGGCAAAACTGAAACTGCGACTTCAATCAGCTGTTTGAACCCCTGCACAGGTCTGAGAAACCTGTAAGGCAGAGTTTCTCTCTTTCATAGCAGAGAAAGTGTAGGGGAAACGCTAAGTCTATGACAGGCTGTCAGCAACACCAGCGTTACACAGGCATGTGAGCTATACATCCACTCAGCAACGAAGGCTCTAATGGGGTCCAGAGATGAGGATGCTTGTAGACATCCTGAGGAATGCATCACTGTCTTGGTTGCCTTCAACAGCAGAAGTCACTAACAATGTTTCTGTGTCACATAGGACACAGTAGATTGATCGTGTCACTGCTCCTACAGGGGACACGGTCCGCAAGGTGTATCAGACATCACCGGTGCCAATGCCAACCACACAAATGGCAGCCACAACACCAACCCCAACAACCACAACCACAGACCCTTTCAGCACAACACCAAAGCCAACCACAACACCTGCAACAACAAAAACCACAACAGACTCAGCTGCAGCCAAGCCTCGACCTGGACTGCACAGGGTCAGGGATACAGGTCAGTAGCACAGATGCTTTCATTGCTTTCCTCCTGACTAACAGTTAAAGAAACAAGACATGCAGTTGAATACACCACTAAGTGGATCATTAGTACGGCGGTTCAGTGTAGGCATATTTATGAGCAGATAAAGAAATCAATTCCATCCCATCTGCTGGAATTAGAGTGTAGTATAGTCTCTGAAACACATATGGAAATGCTTTGTCTCATCAACTCAGTGAGGTTAGATTCCCCAAAATAATTGTTTACCTTCAGTAATTACATCTGGTCATTCCCTTTGCTTCTAATATATTGGCATCTAAACTGATACTTGTGGGAGAAACTTTTCCATCTCCAAACACTGTCATGATTTTCAGGTATGGTAGTCAAAAATTTATTTCCCCGATTCATATGTCTGGACTGAATGTTCAACAAATACATTAAGATTCAGTTTAGATTTAACTTGGTGATAACTTTCAATAAATGAAAGTTGTAATATATATATTTCTAATAGCTCTTGGATTTTAAAGATGAAAACCCTGTGAAGGAATTATCGCTGTATAATTTTTTCACACCCGGTTTTCCCTAACCTTTTCTTCTCTACATTTGTTTTCATTCATACATATTGGTGTCTTTTTTAATGGTCCAATAGATGAAAATCAAAATCTCTTATGTTTAGGTTCTAGCAGTGTCCACCCTGCTTATTCCTCTGTGGCAGCTGCAGCATCAAGTAAGTACAGTAAAGAAGTATGTGCCACAAGGTATGCAGAGTGGTGTGTTCTAAGGCAGCAATTATTCAATAATTTTTCAAGACTCAGAAAACTCAGTGGTTGAATACAAGTCTGTATTTTAACTGAAAAATATATGTTCTGATATGTCAGAGATGCTAATCACCCAGAGTTCAGGGGAATCCTTTCTAGTGAATAGCTGCATGTGACAACACCTGCCTTGACAAATGCTGGATTTTGCAACTCTTGAGAAAAAAATCATACTGTTGGAGTTGTGCTTTCTTGTTGCTTTCTCCTGTCTTACTCTCTTAAAGGAAAATTTGATTTACTTGTATGTTACATAGTACAGACAGTTGCCTTGCTATTTAAACTTAGGACTGAGAGCTCTGAAATGCCAACTTCAGTTTTTGTGAAAACCTCAGGCTATGGTTCCAAGCCTGGCATAAAAATGCAGTGTTATTCCTGGAACATCACTCATGTTTTTGACAACAGAATCATGGGTGTTCAGAGCTCTGCAGCTTTATTCAGAAGCCTGCCTCCATCCTAGCCCAGAGCCTGTAATGCAAATATGTAGAGGGGTTTTCTCATACAATGGTAAATTGCCCAGGCAAGGAAGGGAGAATATTTTCAGCTGTTTGCAAGTTTATGAGCATAACAATATTTAGAGGGCTGTCTAAAAGACAGCTGGATTTGGTTTGTATAGAAGAGAGCTGGAAGATTTCATATTCTGTTGCAATTTCTGAGTGCCCTGAGCTTGCTTCTGCTCTCACACATTTAACTGTGGCTGTACCTACAGCTGAGTAATTCAAAGCCAGATACATAGCAGGCATCTTCCGGCCAATTCAGGTCTCGAGGGAAAGCATCATTCAGTCAAATTTAACTGTGAGCCCAGAAGTCTCCTACCTCGCTACTCCTGCCTAGAAAGCCTACCCACATCAAAGGGGCCCCATGAGCATCCCCCTTCATCAATTCCACGTGCTGGAATAAGTGAACGTGCGTACCCAACAGAGCATGGTCTTGCCCTGCTCTGGGGTAAGGGCAGGAGTTGGGAAGTTAACTGTACACAGACAAATGTGTAGGTATGTGCATGGTACTATATACAGAAGTGACAACACAATTTCAAGCAGTTATTGAAGTGGAAATCTACATAATATTTTGCCTATTATGTTTTTTGTACCTCTAAACCTGGTCCTGCTTGTTGCTCTCTTTTCTATTTTATGTTCCCTCCAACTGGTACTGAAGAGGCCATTACATTCTTCACTGTCAATTAGGAAAACCTATTTGAGGTTCCCCAAGCAGTAAGAGATGCATGTTGAGAGTGAAGTTTTGGCAGCACTGAAGCCAGTGTGAAGGCTATGCTTGTCTTTAATAAGACCAGACTTTTATCAAAAGTTGACAGGGATAAAAGCAAAGCACAACTTGTTGCTTAAAGCATTAGACTAGGCAAAAAACTCCAACCTGTTGTCACCCTGCACTCTGCCCTGCTCAGTTCAGCCTCTTCAGCCAGTGACCTTGAGCTGGGTGCTGCTTACTACAGCCTTTCATCCCCATCTGTGACTTACCATAATAGTAAGAAAAGAAAATAGGAATGGACTGGGAAGACAACAGCATTATAAACAATATAGAAAGCCAACAGTATGAAACCATCCTGGCTCATAGGAATTGAAAGCACTGGATAAGGGCTGCACTGGGGGGGGAATAGCTGGAGTCTGTTTTTGGATGCAGACTTTTCTCTTTGGATGCAGCATGGCTACTTAGTCCACCAGGGATACTAAGTTGCAGAGGGACTTCATGATTCTTGAATGGAGTAGCTGCTCACTTTCTCAAATAAGTTTTCATCATTTGTAAGGCTTGGCACCACCAAAAGCAGCACAGAAAGCAAACCAAGTGTCTAATGGGAATGGAGGCAGAACAATAGTTGTAGTGCACAGAACTTAAGAGCTAATCACTCTCTCACCCCTATCTACACTGTTTCAACTGGCCTTGACTCAGGCAATCCCAAACTAAGGCAAGCTCTCAGGCTGTAAGTTAATTTTCTTCCAGTTCTTTGATATGTACCTATCTTGGGCATGAAAGGCACACCCAACTTAACAATGCTGCTTCATAAGCAGATCTTACTCACCAGAACCCAAGAAGGCAGGTTGTGCTACCTGCAGATCACCTGGAGACAGAGCTAGAAACCTACAAAGTATAAAAGCCTGGCAGATGAGACTGTAATTTCCCAAAACAGCATCTCTTTGCCTTTTAAATTTTCAGTCTTTCAGGACAGCTCACAGAAATCCCATCCAAGAGTTTTTAATAGTCTGTGAATGTTCAAGTTTGGATCACACACATGCTATCTATTGTCACTTAATTTTGTAATTTATAGCCCTGAGTTCCTGTTTTCTCAAACAACCATTAAAAATCATCTAATTTATGATATCTTATTGATAATATCTCATGGGTTCATTGTTCTCAGAAGTCAGCTACAACATTCCTACTAATTTCAGCAGGCTTTGGAATGTTAACAAGCTTCTTAAGAGCAATTAATAAAAGAAAAGCATGATTGAAGACAATCTTCATCTTCAGATGCTTTGAGCCCTCAGTATTTTTGAACAGTGGGAGTTCAATGTATTAACACAATCATGTTAAATAAGCATTTTGTGTAGACAGCAATGAAGACGTTTCAGACACATGAATTCTCCCACAGTGTTTTTGTTATTGTTTCATTATTTACAGTCTGCCTGCTTGCTTGTATCTACTCACTGGCTCTTGTCTCAGATAGTAAGTTCCCTGCAGGAAGTGTGGTATCTGGTCTTGGTTTTGTTTTGGTTTGTTTTTAACATTCCTCACACAACTGGATAGTACTGAAATAGAAATAAAAACAGATAACAAGCTCAAGCTATTGAGAAAGGAAACTTAACAGGGAAAGCAAATCACAGCAGTAACTACAAACATCTGAAGTGCAAACCAGAGACAAGTACAAGTGGTACTCATAGCTGAAGTAAATGTAAATTAATCTAACTAGGCAGAACAAGGCAATTCTTTAAGCTGACTTAAAACATAGGGCGCTGGCATTTGAAAATGGGTATCAATGAAAACAACAATTGAACAATTAACAATATGAACAGTTAACTCTGATAGCAATAAAATGAGATTCAGGTAGTAGTAGTCCTGCACCAAACATGGAGTACAAACGACACTTCTTTATTTTGATGCCCATTCAGGACAAGTTCAGGCTTCACAAGGAAGAGGACTGAATACAGGTATGTATTGAACTAATGATAACTAGCAGATTTTTTATTGTAAGAATGCTAGAAAACATTGTCTTTTGGCTCTGTTTACTGACCAATGCAATATTTTCAAAGCATTCAGGGGCACTTCCACCTCTGCAAGCAACAGGAATATTTTGCGACCTAGTGGAGGTAACTAATCACTTCTCTTATTTATCCTCATTACAAACCTCTACTGAGCAGATATCACTATAGTTATTGCACAGCAATATCATAACGTCTGGAGAAAAAAAAAAAAAAAGAAGTATGATTAAATTTAGAATTGTTCTCAGAACAATATCTTAAACCTATTTACAGAGGTACTTTCTAGTATTTGCTGTTGCAAAATGCCTTAGGGTCCGTAGGCCTAACCTCAGGAGAACTTATACAATCACAGAAGACTTGAGTTGCAAAGGATTTCAAAGCTCACCCAGCCCCAGCCCCCTGTAGTGGACAGGGCTGCCACCCACCAGCCCAGGCTGCCCAGAGCCCCATCCAAGCCAGCCTTGAGTGTCTCCAGGAACGGGGCACCCACAGCTTCTCTGGGCAGCCTGACAATTGCTTTCAGTTTCCAGCTCCTAAGCATGGTCAGCATCTCAGGACCCACTGCTCATTGCTCCAGTGCGCCAGAGAACTACAGTATCTACTAACATTCAGACTCCTTTCTTCTACCTTTGTTTTTAATTTTGGTGGTAGCTTTTTTTTAATCCATCTTCTGTTTTGTCTGAAAACATGTACAAAAAGATAGTTTGGGGGCCCCTCATCCCTTGAGGTCACACTTCTGCCCTGGCCAGCTAGCATCTAACCTCCATCTCTCTCTCATGCAATGCAGGTATTCAGCGCCAAGAGCCTGTTGCCACCTTCCGCAGGCCTGCCGGGTCTCCAGCCCATCTGGGTGAGCCAGACTGCTAAGTGCAGGTTTTCTGCCTTCTTTTATGGTTTTAGTAACCCTAAATTAAGCCCACACGCTGCACTGCAGAGCAATCTCTGTGTGCTGGCAGGCCAGCAGCTTACAGAATGAGGAGGCAATGAACAGCTCAGTCACTAGTGAGCAGTTGTTTCAGGCCACGGGAATCAATATCTACCACAGGTTTGTAACTTACCTTATTTGTAAGTCAAAATGAGGAACAAAATCATGTGTGCAGACTATCAGGTCTGTGATGGAACTAAATTTTCTACTGTTCCTGTTCTCAGGAGCCTCCAGGCTGACTGCAACATAGGGATTGTCTTAATGCTGAGGGTAGAAACATCACCTGTGCATTTCTTTCACAGCTGTGCAATTCACCATCCATTTCATCATCAAGCAGCCATTTCAGTGGCACTTTGGAAGGTTGCCAGCAACTTCACATGGCTTCAGAGAACTTGGTTCATATACCAACACCAAATCTTATAGCAGAGCTTCTCAGGCATGGCTTTATCCAGGAGCAGCCAGTGCAGGGGGAAGAACAGGAGCCAAGGCGGCCCAACACCCTGGGCAAGGAGAGGATGCAGTACCTGTGGGTGTAGCAGGGTTGTGGCAGCTTCAGTGAGAGCTCCGAGCTGCAGAGGAAGCATTGCAACAGAGGAGAGGGCAAGGAGTGCTGATGTTAAGGATGGAGGACGTCCCCATGCAGTAGGACCTTTCTGGGTAATGGAGGCCAAGTGCACGTGCCCTGTGATCTCTCCATCAGAAATACAGTCTGCAGACCTGGTGCAGCATATTTAGAATGAGTACACTCCGGCTTCTTCTGAGATTCTGTTACCTTTCTTTTACGCCATTCCTGTTCGCTTCAGTCTCATTCTGTTCCTTCATTTACATCCACATTTGTCTTTTTCATGTTCTTTTGGCCATACCAATATCACAGCCCTTTTTTTTTAATCTCAAAATTGTTATCTTCTCTCAAATACTCTTTGCCCTTGTCAAAATCCAGTTCCCAGCATCACAAGGGAAGCAGGTGAGCAATATGTGCCCATACAGAACAGCAGAGCAAATATGTTGCCTGTAAAAGTGCCCAAAAAAGCAGTGCACAAGTTATGTTATACCATGCACAGGGAGGAGAGCCTGGTATGGCAGAGAAACGGAAAGAGCCTTGCACTGTGCTGACTAAGCCTCAGTCTGTCCAAATCTTTGCCAGAGATGCAAGGGAATGCCATGCTGAATCTTGTTTAAATCAGTCACATTTTGATCCCACCTAACGCATCTGAAGATCTCCCCAGGATGGTTCGAAAGCACAATGATTCCATAACGAATAACTGTTTTCTCAGTCACAGAGCAAGAGAGAAAAATACCACAAACATGCAGTAGCTATATTCCCTACAAACCCAGTTACTTTTCAGCCAGGTCCTGGCAGCTCAGATGTGCTGCTTCCAAGCAGCCAAGTTTTCTCACGGTCAAGGGGAAATTCCTGGACAACTCCTTGCTTTCTTGGAAAGGAGAGTTGTTTTTCTTGATCCTGCAAAACGAGTGCACACTGCTCAGCAAACAACAGCTATAGAGCCTGTGGGCTTGGCTAGGCTGTCAAGGAGCTTCCTCTATTCAGTTCAGGTTAGCAAAAAGATTTGCTTGTAAAACATCCATCCTGACACACCATTTGTCTGCTTGGCTCCTTGCTGCCTGCTCTCAAGAAGGTCCCAGCTTCTCTGAGTTCTTCACAATTATACATCTTTTTATATATTTTTTTAAAGATCAGTCTTGTAGTCTTTTAAAATTCAACCCTTGATTTTTGTGGGCATCACCAAGCAAACAAATAAAAAGCCCAGGCTACTTAAAAGAATATTCTTTTTCCTTTCAAAGGAACGATTAATTGAGAGCTTGCTCTGTGATGTGTCTAGGACTACATCCAAGCATAGTGCTTTTGCCTGGATTCATGAATTGCTTAGAATTAGTGTATTCTTCATCTCTGCAGCCGGATGCTCACATTTTTGGCTCTTGTGCTTGTCTTCATTAAAGTCTTCTCACTACAGAAAGTTTTCAAAGGACATGAGCCATGGGAAGACTGCTCAGAGAAGCCATAAACAGCTCTTCCTCATTACTCATATACAGCAATTTGGAAGGACCCACAGTTACCTGAGCCAGTTGTTTTAGAGATAAGTAAATCTAGAAAGAGTTCACGATTACTCCTACTGACAAAAAAAACCCAAAACAGTCTTCTCCTGGAGTTACCGAAAACACATGACTTTTCTGGGATTATCTAGTCAGTTAAGATAGAGTAACCTGCACTGCAGTCATACTGGGGTGGCAATCTCACAGAATGGTCAATGCTTCATTGTCTGGAGGACACTGGTAAGCCCATAGTCCCCTTTTCATTTTTCCAGACATACATGTGGTTCATCCATTGGCTCTAATCTGGAGGATGCCAGCCACCAGCCTAGATTAGGAAACATTACTTTTTGGAGGAGTCCTTCAGGAGGCTCCAAAAACAGACCCCTGCAGGCTTATTTATGAAAGCATCCATTTTGATGGATGTTTTCCATGCCTGATGGCCTGCAAATAAGATTTAGGCACCTTCTTCACGTTTGAACAGGTTCAAGCAATATGGAAAACAGCAATTGCGGATTTTCAGTGGGAAACAATCTAGGCCAAGCAAAAGTATACTGAAGTTGGTATAACTGTCTCGGTGACAGTGAGATTTTGAGGAACATAACCAGAACAATTCTATAGATGTTTATTGAAACATAAAAAAGGTGAGAGCTCTGGAGCCAGTGATGTAAGGCTGTTAAATGTGGCTTGAAACGTGTCTGTAAAGGCTTCCAAGTTTACTGATTTCCTTAGCTCCTTCTCATGAATTCACTACATAAATTGACTCTTCTAAACTGAGTTTTTTAATCTCCAGTAATTCCATTATTTCCAGTAATACCTTGTATTTTCTTTCATGTATGAAAGCAATGGAAACGGACTTGTGGAAACCTGGTCTGAGCTTTTTTGACACAGGTAAATATTTAAAGCATTTGGTAACCAGACTGGGAATCATTGTTTTCTGTCACACACGGGGAAAGCTCACACTTTTAATCTGGTCTGTGGCATTGCTAATAACTATCTCATTCTAAGAAGTAATTACAGTACTTAAAATGACAAACAAGGAACGTAGTTTATATCTTAGTAGTTAAAATTATTCTGTGCCTTCACCATTCTCGAGTTCCTGCCAAAAGTGGGAGCAGAACAGATGAGCTCTGGAAAGAGTTGGCAGTTGTACCGCAGGAAAGGAGTTCTAGCTACTGAAATTCGCTTGTAAATAGGAAGGTATTTTGGGAATGCCACAGCTGGGAAAGCAGTCTAGAAATGCAATCAATGAAAAAGATGGCAAATTATTCTGATGCAAGGGGGAAGGGCATTCAGATAAGAATGGGGGCTTAAAAAATAGAAGGCATTATTGACATTTACTAATGTTTTAGTCTAATGAAGTGAGAAGACAACATTTTTAGAAACTACTGGTGAGTGAGAAAAAAACCTTGCATTTGTAGCAGGCAGAAGATCAAGACTTAAGCAGTCCTCAGCCAGGTGCAGTTAGCAAGTGCATATCCCACACATTCATTATTTAAGGGATCTCTTTTCTTAGAAACATGTAAAGTAGACTATGCAAAGTCTACTTTGCAAAATCCATGCAAAGATATGACAATTCATTACTGGGTGCTCTTATGAGGAGCTGGACTATCCAGTATAAGGTGTCATTTCCATCACCAGTTTTGCTGCTTGAGAGGGCAGTGCTATGCTGGTGGCCCGTGCACAGACCATCCCCCTTCACGCCCAAAGCCAAGGCATGACTAATCCTTCCACTGGCTGCTACGAGCAGCGTTGCCTATTTGCATTAGCTTGCAAATCCAGTGGCAGTGTCTCTTCAGTCAAACGTGAGCAGATTTCCCTTCTCCCGGAGTGGCACTCTGAGCCAGTGAGAGAGCATGTTTCTATCCAGCCTTCAGTGGGTTTAATCAGAAAAAGCTACAGCATGGTGTTCAGGGCCAGCGGTGCAGAGGGGCAATCTGAGACAGCAAATGCCAGCTTGCATTGAATGCAATGAAAGGTTGGGTGTGGGAGAAGGGATGTTGTGTTAACAATTACTCAGAAACTGAAGCCTCCATGTGATAAAGTCTGATGAATTCAGATTGTCACTTCAAAGGAAAGGTTCCTGGTGTGCACGTAGTCACTGCTGTCTTGCTGAAATGAATGGGGAGTTTAATAAGCATGGACAGCTGTGACAATCAATGAAGAGAACTTTAATTAGCATGGAGTAGGCTGCCCATGCAGTGAGTTGAAATTCCCATGGCAGTAACAACCTTAAATTGGACTGGCAGAACCCACAGATTCTGACCACCTCCCCAATTAGCAGGGAAGGTTATTCGGCGGGTGACCTTATTGTTACAGTGAGCACAAAGCAGCCTGCTGACCCACAACCCCCCAGAACAGCTGGTGGCACTGGCAGCAGAATGAGGAGTGCCGCGGTACTCAGGTGCATTGTGCTGACAGAGCTCACAGCAGCTTGGGCATGGACTGTGGATTTTATCGAGCACAGATACACGTGCAAGGCAGATAGCTGTGAATTAACTTCCCCATAAAGTCTGTCTGCTAAAACGAGAGGTACATGTTAATATCTAACCTCACAACAGCATTTAATCCACCTACTTCATGATCTGCAAGTAAGGCAAGCTGGGGAGCAGTGTGTATGTAGTGCCAAGCTGGCACATAGCACTGAGAGGTGGAGCGTGGCTTTGGTCTGCTACTGAGGGAACTTGCACACCTGTGACTAAAGGCTACATTAGAGTACACACAGTGATGAGGGCAAGCTGCTGAGTATTTCAGATTTTAAAGAAAATATGAACCATAAATGAAGCAAGGCTAACGTTAGTGCTCTTTCCCTACCTCGTTCATATGGGATTACCCGCTGTCCTTCGCAAGGCCAGGCACAGTGCCCAGCTAACCCAGTGTACTAACCAGTGGCAGATGCCTGGGGGCGAGAAAGGCAGAGAGGGCAGTCACACAGGAATGGAACTGGCAGGGCTGGTAAATTCCTGCTGTAGAAGGTACCTGCCTGTGGCAGGGGGGTTGGAGATTCATGATCCTTGAGGTCCCTTCCAACCCGGGCCATTCTGTAATTCTGTGTACTTGCATCACTGGCAGCTGAATTTAGAAGTGAGTGAGAGGCCAAGGAAAAACTTCTGCCCAGTAGGGTCCCTGCAGCACAATAGAGCCACCCCACAGGGGATCAGGGATCAGGTCAGACACCAGCTTTGAGGACACAGCCTCAATAAAACTTCCTCTTCTGACCCAAAACTGCACACAGCTTCACCATGCAGGGGAAACAGCTCCGAGCAGTTCCATTCTTGTGCTCGTTCCCACAAGAGATGAGTCGTTATGTGTAAATAGAATGGAAGGTAGACTGGTGGGAGTTGAAATTTCCTGCACTATTATGGCTCAGTAATTTCAGCAGCCAGCTCAAGTGCTGCACAAGCTCAGAGTTGTTACAACTGCCATCAGACTCTGGTAATATTGGTTACTGATGTCCCACAGCCACCCACTCTCTTTACACACGCAGTGCTCTCACACTGGGGCTGCTGGCTGCCCTGGCCATGGAGGTGGTGAAGGTAAGTTACACGGCTTGCTGCCCACTCATGCCTCCCTCTCAAATATACCAGCTTCAGGCACTTAGTGTGGGGGTTACTCCAGGCACCATTGCAGACACCCAGAGCTGGGGCAGCCCAGCATACCTCAAAAGAGCCTCTCCTCTCCTTTGTCTCTCCAGGTTTTGCTTCAAAGGAGGAACTGAACCTGAAGCCGCTGGAGGCAACCTCCCAGGGGAACCCAAGTACGTACATCGGAATTAATCTCATAATTACACAGTGCCATTTTATTAATTACCTGCTACTAGAAGGCATTCAAATTAAATTGCAATAAGAATGTTTGAAAGAAAACTTAAGAAACTTGAGGAATACATTTTCCTCAGGGGAGGAACAGCTCTCTGCTAGTCCCTCTGACAGACAGTTGGTTTTGCTTTTTCAAGAAGGGAAGCACAGCCAAGATGTAGCTTACCTGGGTGGTAGGACGATGGCTGCTCACTGCTCCTCCCTGGGGCAAGCTCAGCTCCATGCTCTGGGCACACACAACTCCTGTTAGGGCGTTCTGATGGTGGAGGACAGCAAAGCAATGAGCTGCGGCCCGGGATGGGCAAGCAAACCCTGGTGACTGCATGCACTCCTGTAGCCGCACAGGCGCTCTTCCTGCTGCAGAGGGTGGGAGGGAAAGAAAGCGCCTGAAAAACGAATAGCCAGGAAAGGGGGTCTGTGCCCTGGCTGAGCTGCTGAAGGAGAATTAAGGAGCCCACAGTCCGGGGATGGAGAAGTCACATGCTCTGAAAAGCAAACCTTGCACAGCCCTTTGTAATTAAAGACAGGTTTGCCCATTAACTCATCATGAAATGGGGCCCAGAGAAGAAGGAGAAAAGGAAAGCAAACCACAAGTGCAGAGGTGGAGTCATCCACCTCTTCAAGAGAAGCCTCCCTGGTGGAGGGGCTCAACCTCCTGCTGACCCCAGGACCTCCTGTGCCCATCCTTCCACAGCTGAGTGCTCACTTTTGTCTCAAGGGCTATTTACCTTAAACGCTGAACCAAGTATTCCTATATTCCCAGTTGGTCCACATAAAACTCCTAATATGTTTTGTCTCATTAAAAAAACGTAAAACGCACCTAAAACTGGTATAGAGGTAAGAGACAGAAGAAAAGGGGAAGGATCTGCCCTTGAAGATGTAAACTCACTGTAAGAAAGCAGAGCTTAATACAGCTCCCTACAGAGCACTTAAGCAGAGTCCTGCTGCTGGCCAAGTGCAGAAATACTTCTGCCATTCAGATGGCTCCAGGAATTAAGTTGGAGCAGGCATGTAAATCTCAGATCCTGTTGGCTAAGAAACTCCCACTATGCACGTATACATCCCTTGAGGTATTTCCCCTTTAAGGCCAGGAGATTCAAGAAAATTCAGCCCCTAATTGAGGTATTATTATTTGTTGTGGGTTCCCAGCCTTGCCTCACTCTCTGCTGTGAAAGAACATGCTTTTCTGTCACGCTTCTCTAATTCAGTATTATAAGAATTAGAAAAACAGACAGCTACAGCAGAAAGAATTGAAAGTAATGAGATGGGAGGCAGTTGCATAAGCAGTTGTAAGAACAATTGGTACTTTGTTGCCTCCAGGCTATCCAATGATTAAAACACGTGATTATGGACAGTCTGATTGGTAAGAGGCATCATGAAAGACAAATCAAGAGATACAGATGGCAGGAGAAAACAGTAACACTCCAGTTAAGCCAAATTTTGAACCCACTCCTAGTCACGGTTCAGCTGACAAACGTTTCACCACTAATGTGCAGAGGAGTAGAAGCAGGCTGGTAGGGACTACAGGGGGCACATGTAGAAGCAGAAAGATCAGGTTCATCTGAGTAATTAGCAGGAAGAGCTTGAGTGCAGACACAGCTTTTATCTGAGTTACGCAACACCAAAATTGTGCTGCTGCACACACACACAGGTGAAACCCACAGCTGTGCTGGTAACATCTGAAGCTCAGGTCAAACACAGTGAGTGGGAGCTGCCTCCCCACCTCATCAGGAGGCCCAGCATGGGGGCAATGGCAGCCACCTCCTGCCCCACACACCAGCTGTCCCCACATTCCCCAGCCCAGGGACACCCCAGGATGTTCAGTGCTAACACAGGCCCAGGCTAGCCACCATCTCAGTATCAAAAGCATTTTAGTTGAGCTCACACAGCAGGACAAGTCACCAGGTGCAGAGTTTTTTGGCTTTTGCTCTTCATGATAAGTACTGCTATTAAAAGGACCAAACCCATTTTCCCCGCTTTTGTGTCTCTCCTCAGGCTGCAAGGTGGACTTGTCCTTCTTGATGGATGGAAGCTGGAGCATCGGTAAACGCCGCTTCCAGCTCCAGAAACAGTTCTTAATTAACGTGGTTCATGCCCTTGGCATCAACACTTCTGGGCCTCTGATGGGCATTGTGCAGTATGGGTAAGGGCCGCTTCCACACCCAAGCTACAAACCTAGCTCTGTTTAATTATTCCCATAAACGAGAATTGTAACATTTGGAAACAGTTGTTACTGAAACACTCTCTAGAACTCCACTAGCATGGCCTCATTGATAATTTATCTTTTCACCCATACTCACAGTGTGAGGACTTTTTGTTATCAATGCTGGTTCTCCCATGTTGGGACCTACACATTAATCAGAGCTGCACAAGCTGCTGGAGCAGCTCTCCCCCAGGGAACCCCAGAGGATAATGGGCACAAGCATATCAAAGAACGGTGTCATTCTGCCTTCACTACCTGTTGCACTCTTTGCTTTGAAAAAGTTGCTTGTCTCTGCCTGCTGCCTTCTCCTTCTTCTGTCACAGCCTGTGGGAGCAGTTAGGCATTCAGCATGCTTGTTAGGGACAAGCTGCTCCCATCAACACGATATGTGCATAGCTGGAGCATGTTAAAGCTTGCCAGGGGAAGCGCAGGTTGGATATCAGGAAGAATTTCTTAGAAAGAGTGGTGAGGCACTGGCACAGGCTGCCCAGGGAGGTGATGGAGTGACCATCCCTGGAGGTGTTCAAGGTCTGTGTGGACGTGGCACTGAGAGACATGATCATTGGGCATGGTGGGGTTGGGTTATTGGTTGGACTAGATGATCTTAGAGGTTTTTGACAACTTTCTGCAATTCTATTACTTCTGCTCACACCCAGGAGTAAAGTAGCTGCTCTTACAGCTTTTGTACTGCTGTATGTGAGGCAAAATCCTGACAACTGCTTCATATTTCTTTTCATCTGCCAGTGATGACCCTTCCACAGAATTTAACCTGAAAACATACACCAACCCCAAAGACGTAAGAAACGCCATTGAGAAAATCCCTCAGAAAGGTGGACTTTCCAACATTGGTAGGTGACAGGCTGTATACATACCCTCAGCATGGGGAGAGCTGCAGATCCTGAAGTGCTGCCAGCCCTGTAACTCATCTTCAATCTTCTCTTTCATTTCAGGAAAGGCGCTTTCATTTGTCAACAAAAACTTCTTCTCGGATGCTAATGGAAACAGAGGTGGAGCACCCAATGTGGTGGTGGTAATGGTGGATGGGTGGCCAACCGACAGGGTAGAGGAAGCCTCCAGGCTGGCCAGGGAATCAGGGATCAACATTTTCTTTGTCACTATTGAAGCAGCTGCTCAAAATGAGAAGCAGAATGTTATCGAGCCAAACTTTGTGGATAAGGTACTTACTGGGCTGGACTCTGGCTGTATACCTGCCTTGGACTTTACCTTTTTCAAGTGATTTTGCTCAGGGGCTTAAGCACAGTCACACTCATAGAACATTTCCCTTCCTTCTTACCACTCATGGTTACTTCTGGTCCCACTAAGACTGCTAGGTCTCACATACAAAGAACCATGCAGCAGTGCTTAAGTCAGAAAGGTGACCTGTCTGAAAGCTGTTAAGAGCAAACTTAGTCTCACAGTAAAGCTTTGGTCTGAGATTAGTCGTGTAGCAAATGGTTCTTTGCTGACAAAGCATTGGCACAAGCCGGCAGACAAGATGTTCTGAACGTACAGCAGCATGACAAAGCACAAAAAAAGAGAAGAAGAAAACAGAGAATGCAAGCCTTGCACTATTAGCATTTGGCACTGTGTCTCAGGGCAAGCTGACACAAGGGTTATGGCAGGAGGCACCTACCAAGTTCCAGACTCACTTGAGCTTAGGAAGCATGGCAGAGTTATCTGCTGTTTTCAGAGAACAGATTCCTGCCTGAGCCACATTGCTCTGTCGTGAAATAATTTCTTTCCCATGAGCTTCAAGGCTGTTCCAGAGCTCCATTGTTTCTGGTCAGTGTTTAATTGGATTATAGCTTGATTTGCATTTATTTTTCATAATGACAAAGCTACAGTGAGTCTGTGTGAACCTGCCAGAGCACAAGTGGGAGAGCGCTCTCTGCTCTGCACTGCCCCTTACCTCTACCTACACTCACCCAAATCCCACTGATCCTCTCACAGCTTCCTGCGGATCTGCCCCTACAAGTATTTCTCAGTGGTAAAAACAAACATCAACGTGATTTTTGTCTGTCTGTCCTTAATTATTTGGCAGATCCAGAATAACTGGGAATCTTTGAAGGCTTTCACAAATTTATCAAAATTGCTCTTTTTTTTTTTTTTTTTCTGTACAGCCAGGTTAAAAACAGCTTCAGCTCCAGGTTTCAGTTCAAGGCAGGGGGCTTTGTCAGCAGGGAAATCCTTTTTTGTTGCCCTGACCCTGAAGTTGCCATCTGGCAAGTGCTGGGGCTTCCAGGCAAAGCCACACAGTCAGCATCTCTGTGATTTGGATGCCTTCTCTATGAACAGTGTAACTTCAAAAAGCTTGACAGGTGGCAAACTCAGTTACTGCATTTCTTTCATGGCTGTAACATCAGCTCCTTCCCACAGCTTTTAAAAAGGAGAAGAGAGAAGTATCTAATAGAGAAGTATCTGTGATGTTATGTTCACGTCATTTCCCAGGGAAGCAGATGGCAACTGGAGGAGAGCCTACTCCTGACTCCAGCATTGCTCTTTCCAGGAGCCTAAATTTACAGTTTAACTAAAATACCAGTTGAAACAGGCATTCATTCTTGTGGTGTTTTGCAGGCAGTGTGCAGAACAAATGGCTTCTATTCCATCACGGTGCCCAGCTGGTTCAGCCTCCACAAGGTCGTCCAGCCCTTGGTGAAGAGGGTCTGTGACATCGATCGGCTGGTTTGCAGCAAGACGTGTCTCAATTCAGCTGACATCGGTTTCGTGATTGATGGCTCCAGCAGTGTTGGCACTGGCAACTTCCGCACAGTTCTTCAGTTTGTAGCCAACATCAGCAAGGAGTTTGAGATCTCAGACACGGACACCCGCATTGGAGCCATTCAGTATACTTATGAGCAACGACTCGAGTTCAGCTTCGATAAGTACAGCACAAAGCAGGATGTGCTGAGTGCTATCAAAAGGATCAACTACTGGAGTGGTGGGACCAGCACGGGGGCAGCCATCAGCTACGCCTCTGAGCAGCTCTTCACCAAATCCAAACCCAACAAGAGGAAGATCATGATTCTCATTACAGATGGCAGGTCTTACGATGATGTCAGAGTACCAGCTTTGACAGCTCACCAAAATGGTAAGTTCTACTGTCATTATCTGCTTTTTCTCCATACCTCCACCTTTATTTTGGTCAGAGAAATACACTCTGCTGTGATGCAAAGGCATTGGATGACACTTTAGGAAGGAAGCATAGCACCCACTTTGAGGTCTCATCAAGTTCTAAGCAAGGCCTGCATCTGTTGTATATCTGAGTGAGGAACTTTTCTGAAAGTAATATAGAGCTAGAAAGGCGCAGCTAGACCTAGGGGATTGCAGAGGATTTCTACTTTCTCTATGAAGCCTCCTTTGGCTTTCCAGTCTGGATATTCACACATCTCCCAGGACAACTGTAAGACACCAAAACAAGGAGCTGTTGTTCAGAGCCACAGCTAGAGCTTTACTATTGTCTGAGTCTTCCTGCTACTGACAAAAGGCAGTTCCACAGCACACACCACGCACTATTTCCATTTTGACAATGCCACAATATTTTTCTTTTTTACAGAGATTGGCAATTCACTGCCAATTTTTTCATGGCCTGGTAACTATGTCTGCAGTATTGGTCTTAGCCAACCAAATGCAATGCAATTAAAACTTTTATGCTAACCCTTGTCTCTTGGGTTTCTTTCCAGGAGTTATAGCTTACTCCATTGGAGTTGCTTGGGCTGCCCAAGATGAACTGGAAGCCATTGCAACAGACCCAGATAAGGAGCATTCCTTCTTTGTGGATGAATTTGACAACCTCTACCAATTTGTTAATCCGCTCATCCAAAACATTTGCACAGAATTTAACTCACAGCCACGGAACTGATAGGGTGGAACAGGCCAGGATCCTTGGGCGTCGTGCTGAAAACACACAATGCTACAGGAACAATGTCAGCCCCGAGCTCAACAAATACTGGAACTGTTTTTCTCTGGCACTTTCCAGTTAACGAGGTTGATTGCATCTCTGTCCTTATGTATGATAACGCTATGTGTAGGCTACTGTTTTCCTCGCAGGCTTCAGAAACTCTGATTTGGATGGATAGAAGAAGAGGCAGGAGACATCGTGGAGGGAGTAAATGGAGCTGTATGGGCAGCCGTTAACTGTACAGGGCCTCAGCTTAGATGACTCCCACCTCAGGACACACACAAGCTCTAAGATGTACCACCTGCTTCCTGTGGTGGCCAGGGCCCTCCAGGGAGCAGCTACATTGCTCAGCTGCTGTGGCAGATGTACCTCCCTCTGACACTGCCCATTGCTTGCCATCCAGGATAGGACTGACATCCTGAAATCCCAGGCACAAACTGGGAAGATAGTATGAATTCAAGTATTGAGCTTCATCCAAACCCAGAGACCAGCAAACCACGAGCCAGGGTCACGCTTTGGGACACACATCCATTTGTCAGTCCCTGTAAAGCCCCAGATCTGCAGAGCAGCCAGTGCAGGAGTTGGATCTCATCTCCAAAGCACTTCATTAAATGTGCTTAAACAAACAAACAAACAAAAAACGACCGTGTCCCCTTGGCTCACTTGCACCACCTTTTGCCATGCAGCTCAAGGCTTCTGCAGAGCTTGAGAGCTGTAGCAGCAGAAGAGGCTCCTTCAGTAAAAAAAAAAGCCATGCATTTCAGTTGCTCACTGTCTGAAAGGTTTCTGAGACCCCCACTGCTCTATCACCAAATACAGCACAGTTAGAACAGCTTACAGTAGACTTTAGTGTGAGGATAATTATTCAAAAGCCGTTAAAAAGGCTTAAGAGGAAAGTATCTTAACATTCTGCGTTACACACTGGGAAAAGCAGTATTTCTAGTATTCACAGGCACCCTCTTCTGAATTTGGGGTGGACTTCTGTTATATGGATTGATTTCGAGACACACCTTTACAGCCCCAGGTTATTCAGAGTACATGGCTGTTTGGCCTGTGAAGAGCACTACGCAGCAATGGGGGGAATGACATGCAGAGGTCAAAAGCATCGCATGGCAGCTAGCAAGCAGCAGTTGCTGGTGGTTTCCATCTGGTGTCACCTGGGAAAACACATCCTTTAAGCAGAAGTTACCAAAGGAAAAGGATGGAGTTTCAGTGCCAGTAAAAGCATGCATGTTCTTGTACCTCATGGCAGCTACAACACCATGACAGGTTTGTGGAAATAACAGGAAATTGAAAGAAATTAAAGCTCACATTTCTCCTCCTACTCACAAATCAAATTTTTAGTAGTCTTTATAGTTTCTGTAAATAACAGTGACCAGGGATGTTATCATTCACATCAAGCAAATTGGAGTAAACTGCCACCAAAGGAGACCCCTTCCTGTCAACAAAACTGACACCATCTTCCAAATCTTTGTTTGGAAATGTGACTGAAGTAAATTAAAAATTCTCAGTGAAGTTATCATACTTCAAATCAATGCAAACTGCCCATTCTTTATGAACTCCCCAGTGTGATGACATAAGCCAGGTGAGGTCCTGTGCTCCAGCCACTACTCCCAAAGTCGTGTTGGATGAAGTAGTGGTTTTACATTGGATTTACTAGGGACTTCACATTCTTAATATTGCAGTTTAATTCTTAATAGACAGCTTATCACTTCATACTGATGGCCGTACTGGTGGCCCCCTGTAAGCACAGATTGCCACTCTGCAGATGGTCCCACACACTGTGCTCGTGCTCTGCAGCTAGAGCCACAGGTGTCTGTAGGACAGACATTTTAATTTCTACTGAAAACTTGAAGCAACAGCAGGTTTTCACTCCCCACAGAGAGACTGAACAGCTATCTTCCACACTGACTGTTTGCTTAGGGCATGACAGGGTTTGCTGTTGTTTAAATGGTTAACCTTGACTTTACAGAACACCTGTGGTGCTCAGATGCCAACAAGCTGTTTTATTACCTTCTTGAGATGACCTTGAAATTAATTTTTATTCCAATTCTCATCTAAACTCAGATGCCTTAAACACAGTGAACTTGAGCATAAGCCTCAGAAGTCCCAATACAGCCTCCCTTCAACAGAAATGGATCAGCACAGAATGCGCTCCTCCATAGCCCTTCACCTTTCATAGCAATAAAAATACTTGTTACATCTGAAGTCTCTCAGTAATAGTAATAAAATATAACAAATATTCATAAATGTTTGGAGGAGTTTTGTTGGTTTGGAGAAAGCAGCAGAACACCTTCTGTAATATATGTAAGCTGTTTTGAGCTTCTCAATACAAGTTGCTATATCTTTTGCAATAAAGATGTCCCAAAGGCATACAAGTCTATTTGTATATATATGCAGTTTAAAAAAAATAAGCAACAAATATGGTCCATGCCATGGTAGTATCTGAAATGCAGCTGAGTTTTCTACAAGGCTTTAGAAGACAAAGAAGGATGGATGGAAAAAAATAATAATAATAAAAAACAACCACCAAGTGCTTGAATGTCTTCCTTTTACACACTCAGCTGACAAAAAAGAAGCCTAGAAGGGACCTAGCAGGGGCAGGAGCAGCAAATTCCCTGGCAGAAGAATCAGTCACTGGAGCAGAGGCTACTGGTCAGAAAGGCCTTAAATATATGTATGCATCTTGCCAAGACTGCAAGACCATGTCTTATTTGAAACCAGTCTCCTTTTGGAAGCTGAAAAATAATAAAAACACAGGCTCCACATTCTTTCTAGATGTGGGACTGAATCAAAAGAGGATTTAGATGTCCAAGCAGTTGATAGGTGACAAGTTTCAGGTGCCTGACCACTGCAGTGAGGCCTGCAGCCTGGCTGAGGCAACCAGAAGAGCAGGGCACCAAAGGGTTGGACCTGGAGCCAAACTCCTTACAGGATATACAGTGAGGCAAAAAAGGGCTTGTCTGATCACCCTTCCTTAGGACATGGGTATCTGCACTTTCCAGTTACCGCAGCAGAGGAAACAACCCATTTCAGGTTCCTCAGCAGGGCCTTACATGGCTAGGCCAGAGGTGGGACATTCGGCATCTCTTCTGTGGCTGTACTACCTCATGCTGTGTGCCTGCCCTCTCCTCAGCTGCTACCACATTGCTGCTTCAGCGGCTTTCCCTGTGGCAGCTTCTCAATTTGCTTTCCTACAGGCTGGCAGAGCAGCTTCTCTCGTCGCCACGCTCCTTCTAGAGCCTCAGTCAAGCACAGAAAAGTAACAGTGCAAGGAACCATATGAAGCACTGGAGTTAAACAGACAACTGACCACACAAGGCAATCTGAATCTCCTTCACAGATTTACTACCCTGCCCATCAGCTCTTCTCTCCCTACCTATTCAGCAAACTACATACAAGAAATATTACCTAGACACCAAACAGTAATAAAAGTCTTCCATGCTGTACTTACCTTAAATTCTTCCATGGTTGAACACAGTCACCACACCTCAACCATCTTCTAGTTGTTTTGCCTTGCCCAACACCATCTCCTCATTACAGAAACAAATTAAGCCCATTTTCTTTTTCATCATCACTTCACTTTGAAGAAGTCTTGAACAGTAGCAGGCAGTCCACATTTGGTAAGTTGCCTCTGTATTGAAAACATTGCAAGTGTACATCTGTGTAACTGAATGTCTCAAATTCAAAGCAGTCTTTAGGCCTCCTATGTGGGAGCGTTACTCCTACATTGTTCTTTCTCCTGCTTCTTACCTCATGAATTTTCTGTTGACCCTTTCTGGAGGCAGAACACTGGGTATATGCAATTGTACCATCATTTCATACAATTCCTATTCCTACTTTCCTATGAGGAGGGAAAAAGAGTAGTACTAAGACAGATGGCTTATTTTACCTATCATGGAGTCACAGGAGATGAAAACTTAACTTAGCCCACCTACAAGCTTAAAAAACCCAACAGGATGGACTTGCTAACAAATTGTTCTACCCAGCTCTGTGTAGGTTCCTATACCACCCCCTCAACAGTGTTGTTCTAAGCTTTTTCCTGTAGAAACGCAGCCACCATCTGTGATGTGTGCTTTGCTCTCCTTAATCCTCTCCTGAAGGGTAGATTCATGCACTTATTTTTATTTTAAACAAATGTTCCACCCAGGAAGCGCATTATGCTTCTCTGTGATCAGTGAAGGCTGATGGAGCAACTCCTGAGCAGCAGCACTGTGCCCACCCCACACGTGTGTTCAGCTAGAAAATACCAGGGACAGAATGCCTAAGTGCATGGAAAGATGCAGGGTTCCAACAATGCCAAGAAGACAGAATCATACAGAACCAAGACATATGGAGAACAGAAAAATTAAGACACTACTGTAAATGAGCCGTGCTCATTTACATACAGTGGAGCATTTGACACAGCTCAAAAATGTTCATGTCAAATTACTGCAGGTCCCTCCAAACTCGTGTATACCTGCTCTAGACTGTGTGCGCTTCCCCCTCCTCCTACGTACCCCAAGAGCACAAATTCTGTTACAAAAACACAGAATTAAGAACACAGCACAAAATGTTGAAAAATAGTATTTATTAGCACCCAATTTACATAATTATATGGTACAAATGACACTTACTTGCTGCTGTAACATTAAATAAAGCTGCTTTTAAAAACCATTGCTTATTTCTGGAAGTCCACGTGATTTTGCTCAGCACAGAACGCGGGTACAGTATACAGCTATCCCACTTTACTACTGTCATACCAATATAAATACCTGCATGGTTACCTCAATGCGGTCTCATTTTAAATGGCACACTAACATACACAGACCTATACAATTTTAATGACAAAATATTTACTTGGTCTGTTCAGGCAAGTGAATGTAGTTTTAAATATAACCTATCCAGGAACTTTCACAAAGTATGAAATGCAGTGAAAAAGAGAAAATTCAGGGCTGCAATTGAGAAGCTCAAAAATATACCAGCATATTTCAAAATAATCTCTCTCTGAATTTTCTGTCTTTGTCATTCGAGATATTTATCCAGGATTTTAAAATATTGAATTTCAGTAAAAGTTAATCTGAAGTGTTTGAAGAAGCATTTTCCTTTGTAGCAAATATTTATATATTTTATAACAAAGGCTCATCAAATCTTTGGAGAATGATGACCTTCCTTATTTCCCATAAAAGCCTTTCTGAAATCTTGAAATATATGAAAATTTGGGATTACGTAAACCATTTCCTTCACAAATTAGAAAACAGTATCTCTCACTTAAAATAACATTCACTTCTGTACAACAGTAGCATTTAAAGAAGGTAATCCGGTGGCATTCTGACAACTTGGTACTGAGCCACACACAAACTGACAAGCAGACTATTACTCAACAAGTAGGCATTTCTCATTTGGATCTACCACTTTGCAAGACACTTGAAGCCCAGCACTGTTTCAAAGTAGTCATTCAAAACTAGCGTGCAAAATAATAACCTCAGCGCAATTCTGGGGAAGGGGAATCTTAATTTCCTGTAGCTGTTTAAGCAAGAGTTCATACATTAGTCACAGTAGCCTTTTCCTATCAACTATCTGTCATGGAAGTGATCCAAAACAGAAGAGGACCAAATGTAATTACTGACACGTGAGTGGTTATTACCTGTGGTATTTCCTCTGAAAGAACTGTCAGGTATCACTAAATTCAACAGTTTTCCCTGGGGACGGGGAAGGGAATAGACGAATATAAATGAGAACAACAATCCAAATCATGACCACACTGAAAAATGAATCAGTTTATTTACTACAATCTTATGAATTTAAGTCCCATAAGACAAGGAAATTCACCTGGATTTTTTTTTTAACCTGACAGTTTCTTTTAAAAGAAATCAACTGAAGATATTTAGATGAAATAACAATGCAGGTTGTTGATGTGCTAACAAACGTCAACAAAAAAAATCTTACAGCAACAACAGTCTTCTCATCACAGATTTCTATAACACTTTCAGATGTGTGATTCGAGGAAATTATAGCACAAGTCTGATTTTCATTCTGCTTCGGCTATTACGGGCTATACAAGAAATTATTAGCAAACATCCTCATTTTGCATTTCCGGAAAAAGTGCTAACACATATGAAACAGTTTTCAAGACTTATGCATGTTTGTAAATGCCTGACTGCAAGGAAACAGTTCTAGGAGCCACACATCTGAAAACAAGCAACATTCAACAAGCGCTATCTTAATGAGAGGAAGAATAAAAAAATAAATTCTCAATGGAAAAATATTAGCTTGAAGTCCATTGCTTTTCCCTCATACAATGTTTTTAGCTGCTTTTTTTAAGTAATCCAAAATAATGAAAATATTTGGCTTGGAGACAAGTCATCCCTTTTCTTATAGAAGAGTACAAATTTAGCTTCATAAATCTTTTCTCAGCTCTCCAGTCTAATACTCCAGGGTGAGGACCAAGGGTTTCTCTGAAGTAGTAGGGAGTAATTTTGAGGCCTGCACGGGCTTGGGGACCTTGCCAGCACACGGCTCTGAGCAGCTTCAAAAATGCGCACACAGGCACGGTTTAAACCGAGGTGTGATCTCCCTGGATCACAGTGTGGCTTGGCAGCACAGGCTGTGGAAAATTAGTTGAACACACAATACAACAACTCAGAAACAATCAGAACAAAGACGGGTTAAAACATGTGCATTATTATATGCCTCTTTAGTTCAACTGTACTTCAGATTTTGTCATCCAGCATCAAACTTCCCTTTAGAACAACCCAGTTCAGACCCATAAACTCTATTGTTGAACTGGAATGACATTCTGTAGTTGAATTCAGATTCTCAAAAACCTTAAACAATGTAGCACTTCCCATGTTTTCACAACAGACCAAAGAGTAGAGAAACCAGGTCACCAGGCCAGATAAGATAACTCAAATGAACTGGGAACAAGGAAGTACAGAACAGCCTTGTGGTGGTGGGAGGGGCAGAACTGGAGCTGAAATCCCAATGCCCTTTAAAAAACACTAGATCAATAGGCTTTTATGAAATTTATCCTGCAATAAAAATTCACTGCAGCTGAGATATTACAATCCCAAGAAAAGATAGATTTCAGTGGGAAGATAAGAATAAGATAACTGATAAACTTCACAACAGGTATGTACGTTAGTACAGGCACAGTCATAATTTTAAAGGTCTCATTGCCAAGACCTTACCTCTCAGGATTAGCCCCATCAGTTGCATACTGTGCACTTGTCTGTGCAAAGGCTATTTATAAAGGTCACTCTTATCTGGGGAGCGAGGAAAGGATGTTTGTTCATTCACTCTGTTGTACTTAAGTCTATCTTTTCAAATGTGGGTTTTTCATGATGGAGTGAATATCACCAACCATTTCCTTTTCCATCAGTTTCATTGCTGCTCAGCAGAAGTACTGCAGAGAGTTTGCCTAGCAGTTCACAGTAGTTTCAGTAACAGCGTACTCTTCAAAAGTGATGAAATGGCCAACACTGTTTCACACACTGCAACCTCTGCAACTAAATATATTATCATTTGAGTAAAATATTTTCAATGACTACAAGTCCTTCATGGAAAAAGAGAGCTTTTTAGGTTTCCAGAAAGACTGTTGCTTCCTCTCTGTATTCAATAGTGACACAGCTTAACTGAGCATCACTATGATGCTCACCAGCAGCAGGTATTCCTCCCAGAAAATCAAACATTTTATACAAAACTATTTTCCATATGTTAACAGTTTATCATATTCTGGTATCTTCATTTTTAACAGTGTAAGCCAAAACAGTTTTCAAAGAGCCACAATTTTCAGAGTGTTTTAAGTGCTGTAATATAAAGCAGCATTGCATTTTCACAGTTATTTCCATGAATTCCAGCTCATCTACAAGAAAGCTGAAAGATACGCAAGCTAACTGATTCTCAATTTACCTGAAACCACTGGTCTCATTCACTTATAGGAGAAAGTAAAGTTTAAAAAGACACAGCAATATTTAGCAATATAAGTAACTGTTTGGGGCAGCTTGTCTAAAGTGACAGTTCAGAAATCTGCATGATCTCCACCTCTGACACAATTATTCCACAACTTGGAATCTGAACAAATATATTACATTTTGTCCTTCACACAACCTGCAAACAACGGGTGTATGAATAAATCTGAGGAATCATCACAGGAAAGCTTTGCTAAGATTGCTACTCCACCCTTTAAATGTTTTCCCTTGCTCTGTGTGCTATCATCAAGTTGAACTCTTCATTGCTTCCCAGGCTAGTCATCCTGAACTGACACCAGTACCAGGGAGGGCACAATGGTTTTGGCACTTCACCTGTTTAAACTTCAGATTTCAGTAAGCATTCTCCCTCACTGCTCAGCACAGTGACCACTACAGATCTTCAAAGTAAAAATATGAATAATCTCATTTGCAGGAGCTATTCCTGTTAGATTGCAAGCCTCATGCTTCATCAAAGAGGACTCCAAGAAGAATGCTCTCTAGTAGTCTCATACAGACATAGGAACAAACAATAGCTGCACTTTCCTCCACAACTCAGCCGATTTTACAAGGTTTTACTAGATTTAGTAGATAATATCCTTATTTAACATTTCACACAGAGGGCTCTCCATAACAGTCTGCAAAGACACTGCCAAACCGCAGCCTGCGAATGACTCCAAACTCGCACCTTGAGAGGCATTCCAAACACTTGCTTACCAGATGGTTCTACCTGCTTCTTAACTTCTTGTCTCTTGTGCAACGGACTACCACTGACAACAAGAGACTGCTGAAGTAATGCTGGAGCTTATGAAAAATCTCTGCTCCCAAAAATGACATTGATAAAATATGAGTAAGAAGGAGAGGGAAGGGGGCTCATCTGAGATCAAGTAGGTGCACTGCAAAAGGCAGCGTAACCAAGTCCTTTCTCTGTCACAAAACTCCTCAAAAGGACATGTTTCTGACTATGGATCACAAAGCTGTCCAGTGAACGCCACACATTTCCTCAAACATATTATGCATGAGACTGCTTTACATAACACTGCTTGAGAACACATAGAAAACAACCAGCAGTATGTGACATATCATTGTCTTAAGATTCTTGATAAAGACTTTTAAGCAATAAACAAAATCTTTTATTTGGTATGTCAAAACTCTTTCTTCTGAGGCACACAAAAAAAAAAAAAAAAAAAAAAAAGCCAAAAAAAACCAAACAAACCCAAACAAACAAACAAAAGAAACCAACAGACGAAGATGAGGATTTTTCAGGAGAGAAGGAAGTATTTTTCACAACAAAATGATATCTAGAGCTTCCTCCAGGCTATTCCAAATCATTTTGTGCAAGTGTTTTGGCAACTGAATCAAATATGTGAAAGTATACAGCAGTGAAATAAATTAGAAATGAGAGTATTTAAACCTAGTGGACTCATTTTAAAGGTATGAAAGGATTGCAAATTCTCCCATTAAATGTTAGTAAAACCAAAATCAGTAGCACAGGCTAACATACACAAAAAAAAATCTAAAGTTAACCATTAAAAAACATACCATGTCAATTACATACATGAAAAAGGGCAATGGTAAAATGCAATATACAGTGTCACACAAAAACGTTGCCTTACTGTTGTTTTTTTTTCCCAAGAACAACCATTAAATTCCATTTTGTTTGCATCGTCAGATGGATTTATCACATTCATAAAAGTTACCAATTATACTGAACCAGAAAGAACTGCTTTATAAAATGGAAAAGTTCTCTCAGAGATCAGAAGTTCAAAGCCTATAAAAATAGGTTACGAATTAAGCATCTAGCTGCAAAAGAATTGTAACTACATACTGAAAGTGAAGGAGAAACTTGAGAAGCCGCAATGTAGTTACTGAAAACAGCTGTCAGAAATAAGATTTGGTATGAGAGACACTGGATAGACTAAAATGTTTGTGTTTCCTACATAAAAGCATCATCTAGAGGGGAAAAAAACCTCAAAACCTCCACATTTAATAACAGATCACCTTCAGACTAAGTCCAACAAAGCACTGCGAGTGGCAAGGCATTGTGGGCAGCAGGATACCGAGACATGAGTTAAAAAGCTGAAAACAAGAAACAGTTGTGTAAAAAGAGCAGACTGAAAAACAGCCTGAAAAAAGGAGAAAGGAAATATACAGCTAGAGCTAGTGCATACACAAAGGTTCCAAATTACAAAGGTGATGAGGACTATTTAAAATGGCATAAAATATGGCTTGAAATACTGGCATGAAGTTACAAAAAAGAACCACCAGACATCACATAAGTCCTCCTGTCAGTGAGAAGTAATCATTGAAATAATCTTCCGAAGGAAAATGAATCATCTGGAATATATACAGAACCCCACTGGCCCAGACAATATTAAAATGCGCAAGTCCACAATCCTGCTTTAGTGAACAGATGGACTGGGTAACCTAAATAAATTTTTCAACCCTAGCTCCTATGATGACGCTCAGAAGATCTGACAGGCTCATGCACAATACCCTGCAGTCCTACAAGTATGTGAACAAGTACAGTAAAAAGACATTGACATCAATTATGAAGACCAGCACAAAAATATATACTCCACAACCTCTTTGTAAGGCTACATTTGTTTTGTTTTTTAAAGGCACCTCATCCTCTAGCTATTGCCAGCTTTAAAAAAAGTCACTTCTCAGTTTGAGCAAAAGCTCGATAGTGAGAAGGAAACATCTTTCAATTCACATTTGAACAGCCACTTCTTACATTCCAATTGTAATCAGAATGACAGTCTTTAAAAACAAGCATGCTGGCCTATTTGTTTTATGTACAGCAATTTAAACAACTTCGACTACATATTGTATTGTGTAAGCAAAAGCACAACATTCATTTCATACTCACACCATTATCCTTTGTATACACAAACTCAAGAGAACTCTTAATACTAAAACATTAAAATGCACCCATAGAGTCTTCCCTTACTAGACATATTTAATACATGTTTACAATATATATACACATATATAATATACATAGCTTTTAGAATTTTTCAAATAAATCTTTGTAATTTCCTCTCCAAAAAGAAATAAAATAATGACACTGAAAGAATATGAGTCAAGTACACAGAACTCTCACTAAGTTGAATGCTCAGTTTTGCAGACCAGTTTTCCCCCTTTTTACCATAACCAAAATGTTTTTAAAAAACTAAATCTGAATCACTATCGTAATCATCTGTTCCACGGTAAAAGTTCTAATCATATATATGGAATTATATTGCATATCAGTATCATGAAGTGACATATCTGAATATTCTGTGCAAAAAAAAAGGTATTCCAGGATATTTTAGCAGTAAAGATAATGTGCTGCAGGCTCAAAAAGCACAGGTCAACCTTTTCTTCTAAATTATATAGTTAATCTAAACTCTGAGATCAGCATCAAAAGTGGTCCCATCTCTAAACATCACTCTAAGAACAACACGGTCAAATCCTACGTTGATATCTTGCAATGATTCCTTCTTAAAAAGTGTCAGTCTAAAGGAAAAGATGATCAGTTTCCAGTCTTAGCCTCAGGCTGGTAATTGTAAGAATTGCATGCGTTGGGTTCTTTCCTACTCACATCAGCACCAGAAATAATCTAAGAATAGGCAGAATCAATTCTGCCTTCCGTTCCAATTTGAGGAAAACACCAGCTCCAGGCTGAAGAGCAGCAAGGGCTCATGGTGACATATAATAGAAAAGAAACCACCCACTTTCATTTAAGAAAGGATAAAATGACAAAGATTTTGGATTAAAAGTTATTTGTCACTTGAATCAACAGAGAAGCTCTGAATACTGAGACAAAGCACATCTGCTGAGCAATTGAAAAAAGCATTTGTTCTTGAGGAAACCTAATTAATGGCACAGTATGCCCCATGATGGACATGTGGAAAAGTCCCATAGCTGTTGAAGTCTGGAAATTCCTCTACAAGTAGCAGAAACTTCCACTGCTCAACTTTTGTGCAGGCACATATGATACTAGTAGGACTCATACAGAGCATCAGGCATACGTTTAATCTTCAAAAGAAATTGAGTATTTCATAGTTACACAATGCCCAGAATGATACCCTTTTTCAGCAGGAACAGAAAGAGATGAAGATATGATAATTACACTGTAAGAGTTTCTTTGGGAAATCTTATAATTTCTTGTGCCAGATCTCCAAGAATAACCAACACTGTAAATCTGAATAAGTTAATCTGCTACTAAAGTATATATAGACTGCTTCAGTCTGCTGTTAACTGGGACTAGACTAAAGGCTCAGCTTCTAGCCATGCGCTAATGAAATTAAAAAAATTATACAATTTTTTTTGCAAACTAAATATTTGCCATATAACACCAAATATTTAATAAAACTTTACTGTATTTCAATTTATGTCAGTAATTTGCTTTCCTTTATCTACATTTACTTTAGGCTAGCAGACAGGTGGCTGAGATTAAGTACCAGCTACTGCTCTCTGAATGTGATTGACTCATTAATACCAAAGGGATAAGGGGATGATGAAGTGCCTTTCGCATGACACAGTAACAAGCATGTGAACTGACACTTTTTTCAGGTGATTTAATCTTAAGTACATCAGGATTCCTCAATAAGAAGCATCCCAGGAAGTTTCCCTCTTTTCCCTCTCTCCCTGAAGCAATTAGACCCCTTCTTTCCAGTACACCATCTTAATAATAGAGAACACATAGACCTAATTTCACCCAAGGCCTGCCTGGACGAAAATTCACATCCTCTGAAATAAAATTGCCTTTTCTTTTTCTTTTTTTTTCTCTTTTTTTTTTTTTCTTTTTTGAAAGTAGTTGAAACTGAGAGTTTCCAAGCTCTCAGCACCAGCTGAGCTCACAGAAACCAGAACAAATTTCAATTTAGAAAACAGCACCCTGCAAAAACTAAACACTTACAAACATTCTCTGATTGGGCAGGAGACTCATGCCCTTCTCTTCTCTTCTCTTTTGTGCAGCTGGTTAAATATATACAAAGCTAAAGTTGGGAAGGGACACATTCTGTCATACAAACACTTTTGCCAGAGCATCTGCTCCTGCACTGGCAATATAACATTTGGATGGGTGGAATGCCACATCATGAATGGACTCATCAAATTTTTTGCGATGAGCAGTGAATTCTTGGATGCAGGTCTTGCTTTCAAGATTCCACAAACGAATTGAACAGTCATGACCTAAAAAAAGGAGAAATTGTTTTCTTTATAATTCTCATGTTTGTTACCACTATGAGAAAAGGAAAATGAAATTTAATGTACTTACTGCCAGACATCAAGTACAAGCCATTAGGATCAACAGCTAAACTTGTAACTGCATCTAAGTGAGCTACCATAGAGTGGATAAGTTTTCCTGTAAAAGAAAAGGTTCAAGTTACTTTCTGCAATTCACTGCCATCTGCATTCACTGTTTAAACCTCACCACAGCCCATTTAATAAGTACATTATCTTGTCCCACGATTGAATCAGCAGAATTAAAAGACGATCCACTCTTTTTAATGTTTACATGCTCAGTAAAGCTACAGAACCGATGCCATCAACTTTGTCCTTTGCTTTGTGTGCACAAATCCATCCTGATGCTGCAATCACTGTGCACATTAAATATCTGTCCCCTAAGGGACTTAAGTGAGTTCAGCAGTAAGACCTTGACCGAGCAGGAGGACATGGGCTGAGTACTCTCATAAGCAATGGGTCTAAACTAAATAAGAATACTGAATGATTTTAACCAACTCAGAGAGAATAGACGTTCTAGAACAGCTTATTAGCAATAACTATTTGAAGCGAAATATACAAATTCACACCTCAGATATATATTTTTGGTAGCAGAAGATAATAAAGAAAAAACCAAAAAGCTCAGTGCTTCCTCTTCTGTACATTATGGCATTATAACATCAAACAAGTCACAGATTTTCAGCTTTTGTCTCAGCTTCCATTGGGTGCTCCGACCTCTTCTTATTTAACGTGTGGAGAGTAGCTAGCTTAAAATCAACTAGAATGTCAAAAGACGTCAATTTAATTTTTAGAGTTGAAGCAGAGAAGTCACAAGCTGAAGATCACCAGCATTCACAATCAGAATGAAAGTTCAACAGAACCGCTCCTATAAAAACATCTTTTATGTAATTTATAATTATACAGCTTAGAGCAACTCTCATCAATGACTCGAATAAGTACTCTAATTGCCTACTGTTTCTACAGAAGAGGGTGATTTGGAGAAACAGTGTATCAAACTGAGAATTATGCCCTGCAAGGGAACTGCTACTTCTAAATCAGTAGGTAGAAGTCTTAGACGCACTAAAGAAGTGCCTAGGCTTCCTGCCTTCATATCAAAACAGCTCAAGACAGTGAACATAAGGACATGAAAATTAAGAAGCTGCCTTTACATGCTAATTATTGATAACCACTAAATTTAAATAATTTTAATAGAATTAACCGAATGATGAAGGTTCCTTATCATTATCCCAATAAAATTCTAAGTAGACTGGCAATTCTGTGGCTCTATCAGTGAAAGAAGGATTTTTATTTCAGAGAATATCCAATTCTTAACATTCCTCAGCACTTGTGCACATAACATCAACCATAATGAAACTGCACTTGTATTTTATGTTACACAGCTAAATACTATGACTAGGTCCTGCTGAAAAGAGAAAGATGCACACCTGTATTGTTGTCATAGAATTTGATGTGCCTGTCTTCATGAGCAGTGATACTAATTGGAAGAGTTGGATGGCTGATGACTCTGTTTATCTGACAGGAGGTACTGACTGCTAGGTAAAAAACAAACAACAAAACATACATATTGACACATGTACATTACTAAGTTCTTTCAAAGACTGCTGTTAAAAAATGCACATGTAATCAATTTTATCTGCAACGTAATTCTATCACACAATGTAAACTCTCTTAACCAACATTTTATATGCATGTGTTTTACTCCAAAACACTTCTCAAATTACATACCCACATCTGCATATGCCAGCCTTGCGTATGAATGTAAATGTAAGTAAGTAAGGTTCACCTTTTTTTTTTTTTATAAGAACAAGGAATCAAGAACTGAGTGAAAATACTATTTTTGCATTTCCCCACCTCCACACTGTTCCTCTTGTTAAGTCAAACTTTCGTTGTAACATACAGGCAGACAGGAAAGTTAACATCATAGTAAGAATGTTTAAAAGTAAAGAGGATTCCTCACCACCACAGAACAAAAGCCATGTACCATCATGTGATATACAGTGATTAAAATTCTCATTGAAGAAGAGAATACTAGGCTACTCATATGAGAGGTTCTTTCTCAGTATTCAAGAATACTGAAATATTATTCTATATACACACACACATGCAGGAACTAGAAAATTATAGAAAAGATATTTTAGTGGGTTATTTTTTTAATAGAAAGCTAAACATTGACTTGCCAAGCACAACAAGGCTTAGAGTCCTTAAGTGATGGCAGTAGGCCATTTCGGATAACTCATTCTCCTATTGCCTAGTTCTTGTATTATTTATTTAATACAGCTAACTTTTAGAGCACAGTTACATAACTAAAAATACTAAACATAGACTACCAGATGTCATACTGAGAGCTGGATTTTTAGAAAAAAAAATACTTCTGTACAGTTGCTTTTAGTTTTTTTAATATAGTGAAGAGAATCCTGCAGAAAGTAATCCAAAGAAGGGAGGTGGGATTTTCTGTTTGCTCTTACAAAATGACAGATCTGTTAAACTTCATGAAAGAAATGAGTAAAACTGATAAGAAGAGCTTGCCTTTTAAAAATATAATCAGACAGCAGGATTCACTAGCACAGAAGTTTATGCTGAAAAAAACTATCAAAGTTTTAAAAAAGACTGAACATTTATAGTTAGGTTACCATTTTGACCCAAACATGAATCCTCATGCTTTAGCTCATTCTGTTCCCTCTCCTAATGATGGGGAACCCTGCCATGATCCAAAGCCTTATGAAGGACCATGTGAGCTCTACTCATCTCCTTTAGTGAAAACTTTAAACAAAGTCTAACTGAAATTGAACCAATACCTCTGATGAAAAACATAGAACTCACCCTACACATTCACAAATTTTTCATTAATTTCACTTGAGATTTGTCTAATATTATCTGACTTGCAACTTTGGACTAATAGAGAATGGATAATCCTGATGTAAAAGAAACTCAGGAAATTTAATCTTTTCCTTCTGCCACTGTTCACTGAAGAATATATTACACTATCTGCAGTTCTTTCTTCTATCTTCTAAGTTTACTCTTCTACTATAAAGCCTCTTGCTCTAGTACAGTAATAACAGCTTACTCCCAACTTCTTAAAACACAATGTTTAACATAATATATGTTGCAAGTTACCAGGATACACTGTCTGCCTAATTGCCTGGAAACACTGAAAAGACTATTAACAGTATTTGATCTCAATCAAGCAATATTTTTCTGTTTTGGATACATACTATTATCCACTCCAGACTCCAAGGTAAGAATCCGTTGTCGCGTCTCCATGTTAAAAATGCTAGTGTGTCCAGTGTTAAATGATGCTACCATGAGGCTTGGGTCACTGCTCACAAGATCTACTGAAGAAGGGATTCCCATTTCTAGAAAACAATGCAGAGAACATTTTCATAAGAAGCACACTGTTTAAAAAAGTAGAAAAAGAACACCAGGCACTCTGATATTTAAAGAGTCAAGAGTTACATTTTTAAATCTACATTACGATAACCTAACCTCACTACTTTAATCCTGTTTTTCTTGTATGCACTTCAACAGTCTTTACTGAGATGTTCTATCTGGCACTGAGGTTGGACAGAAACCTAATTTGAAATGTGCTGGAAAGTAAGAACCTCACATCCTCCACCTGCCATGCCCCTTTCCTTCCTTTAAATGCAAGAAACATTTTCAGCCAAACCTTCAGCACAGGGGCATAATATCAAAGTGGCAAAATCATTTACGTGACAGATGATTTTAAGTTGTTATTAAACTGGACAACCTCAGAGCTTAAAAAAAAACTCCAAAGGTTTCCAAATGTAAATTTTACATGCTGAAACTATCAGTGTGGAAAGTTACATAAGTACATTAAAAACCTCACATTACATACATATTACATAACTTTTTCCATCCTGCCCGTTACACATCAAATGACTTTACACTGACTATCTTAACGCTATAGGACAGAAGGCCAGATCAGCAGAGCTTGAGTATAAGAAATATTCTTTAAAATTTCTGTCCTCAAATGTACTGTTTCCTACCAACTATGTGAAAGAAAACACCATTTCCAACAGATATAAGGAGGAGGAGGTGGAAGAGATAAAAATCACAGAACAGTTTGGGTTTGAAGGGACCTGAAAGACCATCCAGTTCCAGCCCTACTCCCAGGGCCAGGGATACCTTCTAATAGATCAAGTTGCTCAGGGCTCCAGTCAACCTGGCCTTGAACACCTTCAGGGATGGGACATCAATAGTCTCTGGTCAACCTGCTTGAGAGTCCCGCTGCTCTCACAGTTAGTAATTTCTTCCTTACATGTAACCCATATCTACCCTCTTTAGTTTCAAGCCATTCTCCCTTGTCCTGTCACTTCCTGACAAACAGATGCTCTCTCCAGCTCTCATGTAGGCCCCCTATAGTAAATGAAAGGCTTTCACAAAGTCTCCCCAGAGTCCTCTCCTCATCTCCCTCATCCTGCTGGTCCTCTTTTCGTGCAGCCTAGGATACAGTTGGCCTTCTGGGTTGCAAGGTGCAGCACCTTACATTTGGCCTTTCTGAATTTCATGAGGTTCATACCTTTTCCTCACAAGTCTGTCATGGACTTTCCAAATGGCATCCCTTCCTTACATCAACCTACCATCAACCACAGCACACAGCTTGCTGTCATCAGCAATCTTGCTGAGAGTGCACTTAATCCCACCATTAATGTCACAGACAAAGATGTCAAATAGCTCTCAGTACTTACCTCCGAAGAACACCACTCATCACCAGTCTCCACCTAGACATCACACTATTGACCAGAATGATCCAGCCTATTCCTTATCTATTGAGTAATCCTCCTATCAAATCCATGTCCCTCCAATTTAGAGACAAGAATATTGTATGGGACAGTGTCAGATGCTTTGCAAAAATTCAGGCAGAGCATGATACTGAATATTGTGTAATCTAATGTCCATGGATCCAGACAAAACAAGAATACAATCAACACTCTATCAAGTGTTGATTGTATAATCAAGACTCATGGGAAAAACATCTTACTTGCACATACGACTTGTGTATTCAGGAAAGCAGGAAAGTACAGATACCACAGTAAAGTCAAAATGACTGGTGTGAAAAGGAAACCTGTAATGTTTTTGAAGTGACTTTTTCTACCACCATAATGCCTACTTATCTGCAGCTTCTGAAGTTTACTGAAAACTGCAGGTTTTCAGTAAACCTGAAAAGAATAATCTAAAGGACTTGGGAGATGACTGCTGCAAAGTTTTAGAGTTTGTTCAAGTTTCTCAATAGGCAATAAGGAAAACTCATTTTCAAAACGAATTCAAAGGAAGACCTTAGAATGCCTCATCTGAATTTTATTCCAGTTCGAAACATAAAAAACAGATCAATTCTGTGAGGCAAGATTGTTTCTTTTAACTTAATAATTCCAATTTTTTTTTTTTTTCAAGTAGTAAATTTCAAAAATTCTTCCAGACACTCTTCAAAAGCTCTGCAGCTTTTATGCAGGCAAGGTGGCCACAAATTAACCATGGTTCTGATAGAACCCTGCTGACCTTTGGAAACACACCTCTGCCAAAACTAAACTACATGACATTTATTTTTTGCTTCACCTATTTAACTAACAAGAAATGAGACATCTGATTAACTCATCATGATTCAGAAAATCCACTCAATACATCAAAGTTCATTTTACCTTGAAGTTGTTTTGAGGAACCAATAAACAGCCTCAGTTCATGGGTTGCCTTTAGAACTATCAGCTCTAAGTTGATAGTTCTTAAGATGACAATGTCAAGCAGATATGCTAGAGCAATTACTGAAACAGCAACTCCAACAAATTAGGTTTTAAACAACAGGATTTTGGTATGTGCATTATGCTTCAGTAACTAAATCCTAAGGACTAAATTCTTTCAATTAACAGCATTTAGGATGACCAGATTACTGCATTTTAGTTAATGCAAAAATTCAGAAATTCAATTGCAATGTCTGTCAGAAGCACAAGGAACCTCACCCGGAAAGGTATTAGGACTCTGAGTTGGACCTAAGCTCTGACCATTTCAAACCTCTCTGAGGGTAAGAAAGGGCTTTTTATTCTTGACAAACCAGAAGCAAGAGCCTAATGGAAATTCAGTTTGAATTTGAACTATGGAACTGATACATCATGCTCCATGGTTCCGATAATGTCAGCAGGTAACCTGCAACAGTAAGGTTTAAGATATGTGTGACTCTCCCCCTGTGTGTAGGTATCAATATTAGCTGGTGTCAGAATTCAAAATTTACTCTCTTCTAAGCAATCATGAGTATAAAATCCAATAAACAAACAAGAAAGACTTCTACTCAGTTGCCAAAATTGTGGAAGTCTGAGCAGTGATGCTAATGAACTTAAAATCTTGTACCTTGATTATCATTAAATACATTGAGAGCTGGAGCAACTTCTGTAGCTTTCCATAAACGTATAGTACCGTCTGCAGAACAGGACAGCAAACGCTGATGTGTGCCACTGTAAACCAGACCCCACACTGCATCTGTATGTCCTACAAAAGCACCTCTTAGAACAGAAGGATCTGAGAACAAAAGACAAACCAGATTTCAAAAAAAGAACTGAATTAAGTTAATAGTATTGATCTATGCCTATGGAGAGGCCTTAACAAGCTACTCCTTAAAAAACAAAAACAAAACAAAAAAACAAATAAAAAGCTAAGACAACCTGGTCTTATCAGTATAATAGTCTCAATAATTCTATTCTTCTTCTTTGATTTCATCAGCCTAAGTGGCATTCAGTTTCTCAGTTTGTAATTAATGGAACAAAACAAAGTTTCAGCAGAAGGGATGGTTATGGCATGTTATTCTTTTTTTTCCAAAAGACAGCTTTGAGGCCAGTTGTATCTGATGGTATGAGATGTGAAGAACAGATACATGGCTGAGGACTGTTTATAGCTCATAATCTTTCCTGGAATATGCTTTTTTTAACAGGTTGAAGATGATACTAACAGCTTTGGTCTCATACCCTACAACCTCTTTATCTCAATAGCATAGATTTGTGTAAGAAAAGAACATTTATTTATTTACTCATGTACCTTTTCAGCCTAGCTGTTTGCCAGAACTGTAATGAGATCGAGGCCCTTTTTAAGAAAATGATAAATTCCATCTTTTCATCAACCAGTATCAGTATTAAAACAAAAATTTACTTCAACTGGAACAAATGTTCAATCTTCTCCTTTAATTTTACCAAGAAATATTACCTACAAATTATACTATTTTAGCTATATAACATTAATGTCACTAAATGTGTCCTTTTGCTGGTGTCTGATAACAATGTACCGTAAGAGTCGTAGGGGTCGATGTTTGGATTTGTTGTATTCCAGCCATGGATAAGGCCATCAGTTCCCCCACTGTAACACTGCTCACCGTTACTGCTCATCACCACACAAAGCACTGGTCCACTGGAAGAAGAAACCACATCCCAAAAAAGTTGATTATGAAGTTGATTATTCATTAAGAGATAAATATTGTCAAATTAATTTTCAAATTTCCCTGTTAAATACAATACAATTCCCTGTTAAATACAATAAAGCACTGGTCCATTGGAAGAAAACACATCCCAAAAAAGTTGATTATGAAGTTGATTATTCATTAAGAGATAAATATCGTCAAATTAATTTTCAAATTTCCCTGTTAAATACGATTAATTTGCTGCATTGTCTGCAATGGAAATTCTGCATTCTCAGATCATATCCTACGGTACTTGGTGATCTTTGGGATCCTTTTCAACCCAGGCCATTCTACTTCCTACAATAATATCTCTGCAATATTTGGTAATTTAGCTAGAGTTAGAACGATGCCAACATTTCACATTTTGAAATGATAGGTTTTATTATTTTAATTTAATTGTTTTTATCCCTTTTTGAAAATTGAAGATTATTCCAAGAAAACAATTCAGTAGATTTTAATTCATTGGACACAGCTTCATTTTACATATACACGTACCTGACAGAAAAGCAAGAGCTATAATGAACAGAAAAACTAACTGAATGTGAACTGCTTTATCTTTTAAAAATGGTAGTACACCCATAATAAGACAAAAACAGATGAAAATAAACAGATATTTTAAATAACATGGGAATAAAAGTACCACACAGAATTGCTAGCTGACATGAAAATTACTTTAAAAATTTTTGTGTCCATTTAAAAATCATGTATTTCTCACATAATACAGCATTCATATTAAATACTCACCTATGTGCTCTGAAAGTATATATTGGCTCTACATCAAGAGAAGCACTCCTAAATAAAGTACAAGAAATTGTTAACACGCATATGACCTTACATGATCCTTAACGAAACTGTGCCAGAATTAATAAATTCTTAATAATCACTGCTACCTCTTTTGAAATCTTCCCTACAAAAATTCATGTAGAGACAGGAAGTTTTATATCTATTAATTCTTTCTTTCAAAATATGATAGGATTTTCATTCGCTTGTCTGATTTACAGACCTTCAAAGTGAGAAACTTTGGGAAGTCTCACATACCAACCAAAGCAGAAGGTATATCAGTGGTGGGAAAGGAGCAGAGGGCTATCAGCATCAGATGGAATATTTCCTTAATTGTTCCAAATTCTGAGGAAAGTGGCTTATAACACCTTCCTTTTTACCAAACCTCTAACACAGTTACAAATCACTTAAACTGCTGCTCAGGACTTTATCAATCGGGTATCAGGTTAAATTAATTTTCCATTTTAGACTACACACAGACTACATATATGCAAAAAAAGGGAACAGTTTTTCATTTTCAAAAACAAAAGTAATTCATTAACATGCGTGGATTTCTTCTGGTACTCCATAAAGTCTCTGTAATTCTCTAAGAGTTGGTTTTCATACTTAAGGAACAATTCTCATTAACTTCCAAGGACCACCAGAAGAAGCCATATCTAGAATTTTATTTATATAAAGAAAATGCTTTAAGGAAGTAAAGAAGGAAAAAAAAAAAACTTACTTTTTTGTTGGGGCTGTTTTTTGTAAATTCCACATTTTTAATGTATGGTCCTCTGAAGCTGTTATTAGCACTGGCTCAACTGGATGAAAAGCTAAACCTCTTATTCCATCAAAGTGGCTTCTTAATGTGAATTTGGGGTTCCAAGTCTTTCTCAGTGCATCTGTATTGTTTCCTATCTAATAATAATAATAATAAAAAGGGCACATTTGTAATTAATCTGGAAGATACAAGGAAAGGATATCAGAGCTTCAGTTTGGCATTTTCAGAAGATGTCAAATTATCTCACCTGTTTTTTGTAACAACCTGTTCCCAAGTAACAGTCCACTTAAAACTCATCACACTTACTCAAAACAAGTATGAAGGTAGAAGTCCTCCACAAAGGCAACAAGTCTATCTCTGCAGCAGTGCATTCTGTGCAAATCTTAAATGCTCCATGTCTGTTTAGTTGATCCATGAAAAAGCTGTAAGGTAACTTTCTGACTAATACTGCTATAAGCTTTGGTATTCAAAAGCTGATGTACTCACTGGCTCATTCATTACACTGGGCTTGAATAAAGCAAGCTGTTGTGCCTAAATATCTGAAGCACCATTGACGTTATCTATCAAGTACAGTTCTCAACAGAAATGGAGAAATGTCTAGCAGTGCAGAAAAGAACACAACCTAACCTATTCACTTAAGGCAATGCAAGTACTGTGATAATAGGAGACAAGTTGATCTTGCCAGAAAACAAACAATAAAGAAAAGGCAAAGATGTCTTGGCTACATTCTAAGAATTTAACTGGCAAGTACTAAGATATCATATACACAGAGATAACTACTCAGCAATGAATGAATTTTACATAATTCAAAAAGAAAGCCCTGAAAAATAAGTTACTTCAACAATGCTCCTCTAAACTGATGTTGTAAATTGCCAAATGGACTTCTATGACTTTGTCAATCGAGACTGCCACAGTTAAATTTGCCCTGCTATAATCACTGCAAACAATCCATTAACAAAACATTGACATAAACAATCATGCTTAAGATAGAAATAATTTCATTATCTTGAAAGCTATGGAAATCCCAAATAATTAAGTTTCATTAACATCAGTAAAGAGATAACTGTCTTGAGACACTTTGAGAATCTAGATTTTATTTTAGTACGCGAACAAAAAATAGGTTTAAGAACAAGAGTTGTTTTATTTTTCTTTTTAATGTTAATTTTGGATTTACTATCTATGCTCTGCTGAAGAGGGTCTACAGATTTTAAATGAGAAAGGAGGCATGGTGAAAAGCAGGTTCAGTCTCATTGTATTTCTTAGTAATTATGTTCTGTCTGCTCAGTAAGACTGCTCCGTCTTTGCCAGTCTACGGAGCTCAGCTGGCTCAGTAAGGGAACAGACAAATGCTGGAGCTGGTGCAAGAATGGGGCAGGGCTGCAAAGTTAGCAGCGCTGTCAGATTTCCTGGAGATTGGCCAAGAAAGTCTCAGAAAAAAGGGTACAGCACATACAGAGTACCTGCGAATAACTGCAGTAGAATTTGTCTCCCTGAAGTCAAGAATCTAGCACCTGTTTAGGTGATGAAGGGAACTGAACCTGACCTCCAGGTGCCATATCAGATGCACAGGTCCCGTGTCACATCTGTCAAATCCGTAGACATACTCCAGACCGCCTAACAAGACATGCCACAACTCTCAATAGTATTCACAGTTTGTCTCTCATTCAAAGATGTTCTTTCAAAGAGTTCAAAATGATATGAACTCCAGCTGTTGGAGTGGGTACAGAGGAGGGCCATGAAGATGATCAGAGGGCTGGAGCACCTCCCCTACAAGGATAGGCAGAGAGAGATGGGGACTGTAAGCCTGGAGAAGAGAAAGCACTGGAAGGACCTTATAGTGGCCTTCCAATACATGAAGGGGCCTACAGGAAAGCTGGAGATGGACTTCTTATAAGGGTGTGTAGCAACAGGACTAAGGGAAATGGTTTTAAACTGGAAGAGGGTAGATTTAGACTATACATCAGGAAGAAATTCTTTACTGGGAGGGTGGTGAGACACTGGAACAGGTTGTTGATACCCCCTCCCTGGAACAGTTCAAGGCCAAGTTGGATGGAGCTGTGAGCAATCTGGTCTAGTGGGAGGTGCTCCTGCTGGTAGCAGAGGGGTTGAAATTAGATGATCTTAAAGTTCCCTTCCAACCCACAGCATTCTGTGACTCTATGATTAGCTTAAAAATTGTGAAGTAGATGGGCAGTTCCACTGAGGAGATCCACAGCAGAGGTGGAGACAGATCCTAGTCCTGATGCACTGCTTGTCTGTCCACCCCATCATCACTCCTCTTCATTCACAAGACTCCCATGATCTCCAAGAAGCTCAGTTACTAACAGAGCAGCTTGCTTCCTTTCCTCACTTCCCACTAAAATACAATGAAGTAGTCTGAGGTTTAAAAAGCAGTTAGTGGGGAGGAGAGAGGAGGAGTCCACTCCTGAATTAGCACCTGACTTGGTTTTGTTTTTAATTGTTATGTCTGTGTCTAACTATACAATGGATATAATATAAAATTCCAGAAATAGCTGTGGTAATGCAGATAGGATTACAAATATGTCTGATGCACAAAGTTGAAGGCAAGCAAGCAAGAACTTACTGCAAAGCCTAAAACCTCCAATTTACTACACAATGTATTATCAGTTTATTAAATGTAGTAATTACGTAGTTTAGATGCTCTTTCAGTTATGAAGTCATAAGAAAATTTTCTTTTCTGCTTTTAAGTAATCTAACAGTCTACACAACCAATTGAAAGTCATTCTTAAATTTATGAGTCTGAAAAGTCTGAGAAGAGGAATCTGTCTGCAGCTCTTGAAAGACAATACACTCAAAGACTGACCCACACAAAACTTTTAAACTTCATTGTCTGTATGATAAAGAACTGACGCTATTAAAACTACTAAATTTCTACTATGACCAAATTTCTATCATGACTATAAATTCTTAATATTCAGATTTCACATAGGATTTAACAAGTGAAAAAGCAGAAATAAATACTTCTGACAGTATGCAATAGATAAAGAAATGCTAGATTCCATAAACAGAAGTTTTTAGTTCAAGGTGTAGAGACATAGACAAACATTACAGTTATGTGGACACTCGGTCAGTGAAGACAGCACAGCAAGCATTAAGCTTCTGTACGTGCCACAGCTTTGGGGGCGGAACTCAATAATCTCTAGAGGTCACTCCCAACCCCAAAATTATGTGATTCTGTGAATGACTAAAATCAAAATCTAATTAAGTTTAAGTGGGAAAAAAATGAAATTTGAACATCAACTTACTATCTTTTTGGAGACAAAGTTAGGAAAGATTAACAAAAAAAGTTCAGATTAGGAGATGACGTAAGACAATGAATCTTAGCAGAGATGCTTTATTTCATAGCAGTGCTGATGATTCCTAGAGTCACATGCTCATAAACTTGAATATCTACAGCAGTGTTGTCAAAATGTGCATAAACTTAACAATATTAAGTATGCAATGTATTGTTCTACAAGTACATAAAGAAGTAGAGCTTCAAAGAAAGGCCTGAAGATTACTTCTTAGGTCTCAGACTTGTCTGTGATAGTAAAATCCCAGACAGTATTTACTGAAGAGTTAAGATTTATGGTTGGGTATGATTCCTCCCAAATATTCAGTATTCAGAAGTCATATCCATAACCCATCAACCTTGAGAGAGACAGGTAATGCAACTGAAAGGTTAATACCTGAAGTATCTTTCCATGAAATCAGAAATATAGTCAAAATTGCATATAAGTGCAATTTTAAAATACATTTCTCATAAAAGTGAAAGAAAAGGAAGCAATGCGGTACTCACAAAGCCAAAGAAGTCCTGACTGTGGAAGCAGCTTTCCAATACTCTGCTATTAGAGAATCCCTTCTACATCAAACTAAGCAAGACCAGTCCCCTTAATATCTCTTCATCAGTCATGTGTGACTGAAGGCTCCTCGATTTCTCCCCAGTTCTCTTGAAGAGAAGTAGCCCAAATGTGCATACAGGTATGGTTTCACCAGCTCCACGTATCAGGAGCATCAACATTGCTCAATCTGCTGGCCACGTTATTAGTAATTGTGCTCGGTGTCTCTGGGATTACAAGTACTCAATTGTTTTATTATCACCATTTACAGATACTTTCAACTATTTGAATGATACAGCAAGAACGCAAGAGTTAGGAGAGAGGCTTGCACAGCGAGAATGAAGTATGCTGTGTATAGGAAAAAGGTATTTCAAGTAAAAATCTGTGACATCCTTTGGCAGCTCAGTTTTAATAGGAAAAAGGTTTTCTGCAGAATCTACACACATAAACTTGCACATGCCTTCATTTAGAGACAGCAAGACTTTGAGTTCCCATTAACAACCACTTACATCATAAGTCAGTGAATCTGCTTCATTGGCTACTGTGAGGCCAGCCAGTTCTCCAAGACCCAGCTCATTTTCAAGGGCTTCATCTGTTCCCATAATGAAAGATTTCCCTGAAGAAGGAGGGAATGTTAAAGCTTCCACTGCAAGAAAAAAACAAATAAAAAAACAAACACAAAACAAACCTGAAACACAGGCTTATGCAATGCTGATTTATAAAAGCTTATTTTCCACGTTCAAAATACTAAGTAGCTGTGTGAAAAAAAATACAAAAGGATCACCATACTTCCCAATAAATTGTATCCTCTAAACACAATAATTACAGTTGAAGTGTGCATGCTCAAGACACTAAGAGTAATTAACTTCAACAGGAAAAACTATTTTATCATTCACCTGTATATAACAAAATGTTACACAGAAAAGATCAGGCCCTGCCCCAGATCAAACAGACTCTGAAGAAGCAATAAAAATATAGCCAAGAAGAGTTGGTGGAAGCAACTGGACTTCCTTTGCAACACTGTATTCACATATACCCAAAAGCATATCTACAGTGAGGCTTTTTTACACGTACTACCACCTAGCAAAGACTGGAAGCTAAGACTTGACTGCTACTTGTAAAATCAGTTAAACTACCAAAGAGGTTAGTTAGCATTGAAATCCATGTTTTTGCTAGCAGTACCCAAACTTAACTCATTTGCAGCTGCTAGAACATGCCTATAAGCTCTCCATATCATAAACATATCCACAGGCAGATTCACCAGAAACAGGAGGATAAAAGTCTATGAGTCCAGTTAATGTACATGTCACCATAAGACTGCATCAAGTGATACAACCGGAAAGAAGCTGGGCAACAAGGCTTGAGAAGGGCCTGGAGAATATGCCCTATGAGGAGCGACTGGAGCAGCTGGGGCTGTTTAGTCTGGGGAAGGGGAGACTGAGGAGAAACCTTACTTCTCTGTTCAAATACCTGAAGGGTGATTGCAGTGAGAGCAGGGTTAGTCTCTTCTCACTGGTGACAGCACAAGGGGAAATGGCCTCAAGTTGAGCCAGGAGAGGTTTAGGTTGGGTATCAGAAAAAACTTTCTTACAGAAATGGCTATCAAGCACTGGAATAGGCTCCCCACAGAAGTGGTTGAGTCACCATCCCTGAATGTGTTTAAAATCCATTTGGACATTGTGCTCATGGACATGATTTAGCAGTGGGTTGTTTGAGTTAGGGCAGTATGGTTAGGTTGAGGTTGGAATAGATGATCTTGACGGTCTTTTCTATCCTGAGCAATTCTATGATTCTATGATTTTTACCAACTTCCATCTAAAATAACTCTCCCAAACTGTATACCACAGAAGGAAGACTGAATAGATAAATGTGTTATCTTCTGGACAAGACAGACTTTCCTCAATGTTACACACCTTATGAATCAAGTTATAAGGGTTTTTCAGTAGATTACTTCCCAACCCCTCTACCACTCTTTCAGTTCCATCGTAAATACAAGCTTTGGCAAATATTGTTGCTACCAGGGAGAGAAAAATAAACACCATCTCATTCTCAGTATCTTAATTAGCCAAGCAGCATCAACACTAAGTTAAAAATGAACAAACTATGGTTCACAATGAACAGTCTGATTTATTCGGGCTGCTTCCTCTTTGTCTGAAGGCAACAGGTACAGACGCTATTCAATTCCCCCCCCAGACCATTCAGCACAACTAACCCAATCTTCCTGATCTTTCCATTCTACTCCATACCTCTACGAAGTGTCCTGTTTGCTTCCTATGACCTTTGAAAAAGAATAAAAGTCCTTCAGTTCTGCTCTTTGATTAACTCCCTTAGATACTACCTTTTAATTATAAGTACCTCTTATCTTCATCATCCTCAAGTCTATATTTTCATTGTCTTCATTTCCTCTACAGTGTAAAACTCCATTCAATACCCAGTGCACTCAAATTATCAAATTTGGTTAGTTAGTAGAATTAAAAAAACAAGCGTATGCCAAAAATACCAATGAGTCTAAAATTTACAAAGGAATATGCAACTAGTAGCTTGTGACACCAAACTCAGACTAATAACAGACAACTGTCCTCTTTTGTTTTCATCATAGCCTATCTGAGCCTCTGAATTACAAACACGGTCCTGAAAGAACACAAGAATAGAGTTTTGCTAATGTGGTTCTCAGTCCATGTGAGAAAAGTGGGAAAGGAAGCATTCAACAAAAAATTCCTGCACTTCTCAAAGTGTTGCTAAGTTACACCCTTCTTTCATAAAGAAAATCACCAAGCATGTAGAAAATAGAACTACTGAGATCTTCAGTAACTATGCCACACACCATGGCTTTTCATGCATCTTAATTATGATTTGGACAATTTATATATTCACACTCACTGCCACGTCTTTCTCATTTTTCTGAGGGCACATTTACCATCTTAATAAATAGTGTGATATGATCTTTTACAAGTTCATATATCCTAATATATATTTATTATGGTGCATATTATGGCAATTCAAATGTTGAATCAAATACATGATTTAGCAACTTACAGAGGTAATATTAACAAAGGAAATCACATGCCATGCTGCAAAGATGCATGGCTTTCCATACAAGCAACTAACTTAAGAACTGCATATTACAAGCCATCAAATGCCAAGTAAGTTTTTTCATTGTGTTGAAAAGTATTCAACCAGGGCTTTATTTAGTCCATGACTTTACCTTCCTAATGATAACTGGAGAGGAGTAATGCATTATTGCATTTAGACAGAACTCATAATACTGAATCAGTATTTGTGAAGTGCTTGGAACACCTTAGAGGATACCCTTTAAGCAGAAGTAACTATTAACTTGTACCCTTTACTAAAGTGTAGGCAAACTTTTAATACTTACCTTCATCTGTTCTGTTTATCTCATGTTCAATGAGCCTTGAGCTACTGGGCCTAGAAGAAGGTGCAACAGATGGTTGTAATGAAGGAAGATCATCAACATCTCTCAAGTTTGCAAGCATATCTTGTAGCTTTGACCTGTTGGGCCCTAACCAGAAACAAACAAACAAACAAAAAATAGTTTATGGATAATTCATAACAACACTACTTATTATGTCAGATACAGTACAGCAGCACATGCAACAAAGGATCCTACCTTGCATTAAAATGTTACCACACACACACAAAAATGAGCACCTATTTGCAGTAATAACTAATCACAGAGCGTGAAATGAATTTCTTGAGAAGAAAGCGGTAGAAGCAACCAAGAACTGTGAACGCACAACTTTCCCCACATTTATACATTCATACTGCCAACTGCATGGAATGATGAAGAATGCCTGCAACTGAATCACAGCAACAGTGATTATTATATTAAAGTATTTACTTTTCCAAAACCATTGATAGCATCTGTGATTATTTCACTATTTGTGCATCAGGTACTTTGTGCAGCACATTCTTATCATAAGACGATTATTTTCAATTTATTTGTGCAGTAGTGTAGGACTGTGGAACTATATCATCTTAAAAAATATAACTATATTAAAATATAAATACAACTGGATTCACTGGCCTACTTCCTGAAGCTATATATGGTGAAGACCCATGCCCTTCTTGACACTTACCTGCGCTTTGCTCCATCATTTTCCCACATCCCTGTTTTGACTGTTTTATATAGGATTGAGGCTGAAACATATCTTCGGTAGTTTTTCCTGTTGTAAGTTTAATTAAGAATGGGAAAATGTCTTACCCATAGTCCATTATGCTTTTCCCTAGACCAGTAATAATACAGCTATTTTCAAGCAGCTTTAACACAGAAGTGTAATTCAATTGATGTATGCTCTTATTACTTCACAGGAGCGTTTACTACAGCCTTGCAAAATCACAAGTTTACTAATGTAATTGCAAACTCTACTTTATCCATCCTAACCATAATGATAGTTAATTGACTAAATTGTGTTACTAAATTTGTGACTCGTCGGTCACAAAAATATTATCTGATTCAGCTAACAATAGGATTTTGCAAGATTGCTTTACTACAGTATTTGATTTATAAAAACAACAATGTTATACTTGGTAGCAGTTCATCATCTAAACATGATTTATGATGAGATTAAAGTTATAGTAACAAGCTTTTTTGGTTTAGTTTTTTTTTTTAAACAATTTAATGTCAAGATATTTAGTCCCTTCTTCATTCCCAGACTTCCCTCTTCATATTCTTCTTCACCACGTGCAGTGCAACAAATAGCTGAAAATGACTGTGACTTCCCAATTTTTCTGCATTGATGCCTATCCACCCATGGTTTGCCCATGGAAAGATGCTTAATGTCTGTTCTGTAGTAAACCATTTGATCTCCCAAGATCAAACCAATTAAAACAATTCAAAAGACACTATAAATGTACTGATTCATATTCTTTATGAAGGAACATTGGATGACCAAGGGCTGCCATACATCAGAAATTTTTCTCATAAATGCATAGAAAAATTTCCAATAACATCTACATCTATATGCAGTTAAATATTAACGTTTGTTAGCAAAAAGAAATCGTATTCAATAGGTGATCAAGAATATAACTTCAATTATTTGATTAAATCGTTTACGCTAAATTAAGCCTACAACTATTCACCCTTGCATAATAAAACACATCTGTGTATTTTAAAAATGACTGACAAGTTAAAATATCAATTTTACTGAACTCATATATTGGCATTACCTCTCTATATTAACCATAAATAAATTTAAAAACAATTTCATGAATCACAAACACTTTGGTTGTCCAACTCAACTTCTTGCTAGACATGCAAATTCCAGTAACTTATATGATTCCAAAGATGACGAAAACATCATCTGAGAAATTTTAAGTATAGTAATTATTTACTTCAAAAAAAGTTTATTCTGTATATTTGATTAAGACTGATCTATTTCAGCAACACAACCAACTGCAGAGCAGTAAGTAGTTCATCACATCAATGCAAAATCTAACACCAGTCAGCCTCTAACAGCAATGTGAGGATCTGACAACTCTGTATCATTATGCATGTCATTTTAGAAGTGAAAGTACTACCTGGATTAATAAGCATCTTCCCACAAGGAGAGAAATCTCTCTCATTTCTTATTGAACTATATGCAGTATTACTAATTTACATCATTTGCACATGAATTCTCAGTATGGTTAGATGTTTGAAATAAAGCTACAAACACAGTGTTTCATTTTAAATGCTTCATCTGAGTTCAAAATGTTCAACTCTTACTTAATAAAAACATCGTTTTACAAAATGTATTTGCATTTCAAGAAAGGGAACAAAATAATTATAATACAGGGCTAGAAACTGTATTTCAGGTACTGATCAGTTTTTTTGTTTGGATAACAGAATCCAACATCTTTAAAGATTAGTCCAACAAAAGAAAGGCAACAAATCCCATGATTTACAAACGGATAGTTAAGAGTTGCTTCCTATTTCGAGCCCTGCAGAACAAATTACGATGACAGCATGACTTTCATGTTGTGAATGTTAAGTATAAGCAGGGGTAGAAATTAACCCGTTTTCTTCCTTTGTTATCTAACATGATACTCAAGACAGATTCTGTCTGGCTATTCAATTTGCATATCAGACTTGAATTCTTCCTGTGAAACTGCAATGTTTTCAGCTAAGAGAGGGTTCTGAAATTTTCTATATTAAAGTGTGAAGAACTAAACCAATGCACTTTATAATTTACATTTCTGCAAGGATTTTTAATTAATCCAACACCTGTTTGGAAGAAACTGTTTCTAATCCAACTACTTATCAGGTAACTTGATTGACTATCATTAATTTCAACCCCTGGGAACTGGTGAACAGGAAAGCAGTCAGGAGCAGCAAAGTAGCAGAGTAAGTAATTTAGGAAAACATTGAGAGAGAGATAGAATTAAGGGTGTGAAAGATGTGGGATTTATGATTTTAAAGTGCAATGTTTTCCACTTACTCTTCACCCCTTTTTTCCCCTTGCGCTCCTTTTTGTATTGTTCCTTGAGTTTGGTTATTACTCCCTGGTCGACATTCCAGGCTTCAGGCATGAGACACTGGTCTTCCTTTTCTAAACAAAGTGAAACAAATGAAACATCCTTTTTCAGTCACGTCACCAAGTGATCTCTAACTGAAGGAGGTATCAGCTGCTATATTTGTCTAATTTCAAACAGACAGAAATAGTACCACGCTCATGAAAACTAAGAAACTGCTACTCCCATTCCACTTTTATTTGCTCAGTTTTCTTTACAAGAAATTGAGATAAAATTTCACATGACTAATTTCTACAACCAGATACACAGCTACTCATAAAACTTAAGCAACATTTACTTTACAATGCATCAGGACATACTTTTCAGCTTTACCCTTCCTCCAAGGAAGGAACTATTATGCCAACAAACTATGTTCATCGTAACTTTACTACTCAGATTTTGTGTCACTATGTTGAAGATTTTCATTTCGTTGTCTCTGTGATATGTTGTTATTTACACAAAGCAGCAGACCATCTAAATCTTTTTGGAAAATGGTAGACACATCACCAACCACAAATAAAATCCTGAAGAAGCACTGAAATTTCACAAAAAAAAAAAAGGTCTGCATTATTAGTCTTAGAAAAAGCTACAGAAACATTTCAACATACTTAATGAATAAAATCCCACTCTTTTTTTACTTTTTCAAATTGCTTTATCCAGGAAGGTACTTAAAAAACGTATTTTCCATAGACTGTTCCCAGATGCTTCCTACACGTCCCACAGGTTCTGTTCAATTTTACACGCAGATCTTGAAATACTGTGCAAGTTTAAAAATCAGCTGAATGCTCCTAAGAAGATTGAGAGTTAAATGTATTTTACAGATTACTGTAACCAACTGTCGATGTTTAGGATTGAAAATGAAGCAAGGTCTTCCTATGTTTGCTTCTATTCTCAATCCACAATATTGGTGATTCATTCTACATTGAACAGTTTCTTTTACGTGAAATTAACGTAATTGATACATAAAGGCAGTTCCTTGAAGAAGCATATTCTTATATGCTATCATTACAAAAAACACAGATTTTGAAATATAAATAACTGAAAAACATGAATGTCTGTAACTCAAGGAAAACCCTCTAACACTTGTAGAAATTGATTTATTGCTAATGACAATTTCTTTTTCAATTTAGAATTTGCTTTTTTTTTTTTTACTCAGCTGTCATCGGCTGTAATGACTGTTTACATGGATTGATAGTGATATGACAAGGGAGAATGGTTTTAAACTAAGACAGGGGAGATTTAGGTTGGATGTTAGGAGGAATTTTTTTACTTGGAGGGTGGTGACACTGGAACAGGTTACCCAAAGAAGTTGTGGATGCTCCATCCATGGAGACATTCAAGACAAGGCTGGATATGGCTCTGGGCAGCCTGGTCTAGTGGTTGGTGACCTTGCCCATGGCAGGGGGGTTGAAACTAGATGATCTTTGAGGCCCTTTTCAACCTAAGCCATTCTATGATTCTATTAAAAAAAAAAAAATGAACTCAAGGTGCAAATTTGAGAACAAAATCTCCTGTTGGCATACTAGCTTTTCAGTGACACAAGCAATAGGTTCACTTTTCAAGCATAAGTGGATAGACAGACTTTCAGTGTTGGAGAGAAGCAATATCAGAAGAACTTTATAAAACAATTTATGATAAAAAAGAGATCCCTAAACTTGCTGGGCTATCAGAATACTGACTTCTGTATCTAAAAATACAGATTTTACTTTCCCAAAAAAGAGGCTACATACTATTGAACAATAATTTCGAGTTCAGCTATGAGCAAATAACTTCACTGAAATACAGTATCTCAGAATTGTTAGCTCACATGAGAGTCACTGCTTCCATGGTCAGTTTCTGTCAATGTTTCAGTGCCATTGTAAAGATTAATGATCTCCCACCCATCTTACATAACTCCAATCTGTCCCCATTAACGTGTACAACTTTACAGAGAAGCTTAAGGAGGAAACAAACACTTAAAAACATTCAGTCAGTTTTCTTCCTTCTTCCCCTCCCTGTGCAGTGGGTTTATGTGGAATAATTACAGCAAGATAAAGTGGATCCTGACATTTCTGGTTGCAGGACATGAACTTCTAGGACCTAGAGAATAGTTCATCAAATTTCACTTGATGACTGGGGGGCTTCAAGATACACACTTTTAATAACTTATAACAGAAAATATGAGAAACAGAACAGATTATTTTTTCTGAATCGCTAATATAATTAGAGTTTAAATAGTTCACTTATTTCAAATGCATTACTTTTTGTATCAAAGTTGGAGAAAGCAAAGAATGCTTGGAATTGTAAAATACACCTGTATAAGAGTCCTTCATAAGAAAGAGGCACTGGAAAAATCAGATTCCACTGAGAGATCTGAAGTTTAATCTGCCCTATTACTGAAAAAAAAAAAAAAAAAAAAAAAAAGACAAGTGACTGGAAGCAAAAACTTCAAAGAGCCCTCACATAAAAGCAGTATAAACAAAAATGAGTATCGTGTCACAAGAATCTCAATCAATGAAGGGATTTACTATATGAACACTCAAAAGATGCTCCAACTGTGACAGAGATCACAATCAAACAATCACAATATATTAGTAGTCCATTTTGTTTCTCCTGACACTCTCCCTTACAATTCCTTACCCCAATCTGTTCCATCTCCTGAACTTCTCGACTCCCCATCACCTTCATCTGAGGTAACCAAAAAGTCAAATTCTTTCAAAGCTTCTTCTGTATCTCTGTCTTCACTACTGTCAGACAGCACTCTTTTCCTTACAATCTAAAATATGAGAAGGAAAGAAAAACCTGAATTAAATTACATAATATTTATATCTAGCAGTACTGTCTTCTATCCCAATTTCTAACAGGAAATTTAAGAAACAGCAAGAAAGTACTCATTAATAAATAAATCCAAAACTAGTATAAAGGTTTCCTTGAAATTTAAAAGAAAAAATAAAAATCACCTGTACAGTTACTTCTTGTCACCATCAATATTCAATCACTAGGTAATGAATCTACAATGACCTACATGACTACATCTTTTTAATACCAGGAAAAATACAAACTTTCTTCTGATGGAGGAAAATTAAATAAATAAATAAAGAAGAAGAACCTCAACACACAGAGCAAAAAAAAAAAAAAAAAAAAAAATCCAACACAATGCCGAAGGAAGAACATCAGCAAAGCCAAACTGTCTCTACTGTTCTGAAAATAATCTAACCTAAGCCTCAATCACTCTACTTACAGACCAGAAGACTAGTCCAGAAAAATATCTAAGGGAAGTGCTAATTTGCTTAGGTTTGGCAAAAATCATTCCATCCATATATTTCCTCAGATATTTGTTATTTATACACACTATTTCCATGTTTAAACTGCATTTCCCTCATCTAACTCTAACTGGAAAACAAAACAAAACAAAACAAAACAAATGTTTTAAAGAAAGAATGCTTTTTGTAATAAATCTATTTTCCTTCAATATTCAAAATGAACTGGCTGCCTTAAAGTTATGTGATTAACAGGCAAATTGACATTTCTGAAAGAAGTAGCAAAGAATCATTTCTATAGAAAAAGAAAAATTACATTAATCATGGTACTTTGACTTGGAACCTTGCTATAAGTCAATGCAAAAATACTCCAGTACCTCGTGAGGATGAATGGCTATTTTCTCTAATTACAATGAACCAAATTCAAAGCCTAAAACAATACTGAACACTATACTAAATAACTGGCAGGTTTAGTGAACATATTATATTATACATTATATTACAGAGGCATCTCAGACATTAGTTCACAGCCCATCAATTAGAAGATCCTCTTTAAAGAAAACTTCATAATTGATTCTTTTAAGCATTCATTCTCACAACTGATCACAAAAAATGACTGCATCTGCCCTAAGGCGTATCTCTTAAATTTTTGGAAGAATTAATTCAGTGAATAAATATTCAGCCTAAAAAGAAGAGGATAAAATTGAATATTATTTGTATGTATCCATTGATGTTGCAAAGAGCACATCATGAGACAGGGAGTCAGGCACTTAATGTATATTAACTGCATTTTAAAAATTTTCCAGTTATACCTTTTTCTAATTTAACCCACTTAGAGGTGGTATTTCTGTTCTGTACCCTACAAGTAGAAAATTCTACAAGTCACTTTAAAAATAATTTAAATACAAAACACACTGGAGAAAAAAAAAAAAAAAAAGAAAAGAAATTGGGTACTTTAAAAACTGTACCTAACATATACCAAAAGTACTAGTTGGTATGACATAGCAATTTAAAATCTGTCACTGCAATCTTCAAGCAAGACAGATAACAAAGCTTAACTTGTTTGCATGAACTTCTCTTGTGCACACATGCTTGGACAGACCATCATAAAGATGCATTAATGATTTGCACGTGTACATACACAGTTATATACTTTGCATATAGGCATCTCATTAATCTCACTTTTTCTGTTCTTCGTAACTTTTTCAATTATTTTTTCCACTCACTGTTGCGGTATCAATGATTGTTTTCTCTCTTCCTTCAATATCTTCCTCATCTTCTTCATCACTAAAGTCTGCAGCTGCATTTTCAAGGAACTTGAAGGTCTCTAGCAGAGAGGCAGAGTCAGTCAATTCTGGCTTCCTAAACAACAACAACAACCACTATGAGTGGAAAGAAACCATTACAACATCACTTTTGCATTTACCAGTTCTTTCTATGGTGTCTAACACCATGTTTCATTAAAATAAGCCCACAGGTAAAAATGAACTATTTACAGACAAAAACATTTGTGGGTTAAAAACCTAAATGTTATCCATAAATTCATCTCGTTACAACCAACCATTATTCTTTATCCAGCTGCAATTACCAGGACAGGCACTTTATGTTTTTTTTTCTTGTTGTTTCCATTTTTAAATTTAGAAGCATTTTAAAGCACTCTCCAGCTGTTACATACCCCAAGGCTTTATCAACACTGATATGTCAACACTGAAAGCTGTAGGAACCAGGGTATAAGTTACAGCAACACTAAGCTGGCCTGTCACGTGCATCTCAGGGTACTGGAAAACTTTGCTGCTACTAACTGATGTTCTCCATCTTGTGAGAAAACAAACTCTGCATCTATCATCCATTAACTTTTGTGATATGCTAATTCGCCACTGTAAAATGATATGATGAGAAAACATCGTTGATGACTAAGTAACATTTACGTAGATGTTAACATTAAACAAATGAGGGAAGAATGAAAATTGGGTGAAATTATGACTGCCAACACTGGCACAAACTCAAGGAGTGTCTCCACAACAGCAACAAAAAGAGTTGCCATAATAACAGCTGAAGAGGAAGAATTCCAAAAACAGAACTGTAACCATTAAATAAAACTCTAATGAATGTACAGTTAAAGCAATCTCACAGTTACTAAGAGGTATATTTTCTGTACAGAAGATGAGCTTCTCTATCAGAGACAAAGTGGTGAATAAAATACATTCAGTGTGAACTGTAGTAAAACCTTTTATATTACTTTTATGACTTTAAAACTACAAAGGAGATGAACTTTACTGTTGTTTTCTTACCTTTAATCAGCAGTTGGTGTTGCATAGTTCATCACTACATGTACGTCATCTTGATTTTCACAACCACTGAAACCACAGAAGTCTCTCCCTTTCATTTACGAATTATAGTTCTAAATTGTCTTGTACAGTCATCCCTTCTGACAGCAAGTGCCTTACTAACACTGTATTTTGCTTCTGCAATAACTCATTTAAAAATTTCAAATCAACAGACAACGCTATTCAGTAAGGCCCTGTAAACTCCATGTAGTGTAAACACCTGATTATCTGTCCATCACCCTTTTATTCCAGAGTTTCTTCGTAACACTTTGCCAAGGCTTATTACAGGAAACATTCAAGGTCAAAAGCTCGGATGTGTAATATGGCGTGATAAACAAAACAATTCCGCCTTTATGCCGCCTTCACTCAATTATTTCTAGACATACATGACAGCCATTAGCAGAAGTGGCTTCTGTATAGCTCCAGTATGTCTGCAATCTTCATAAGACAATTTGTCACCCTACTCTTTTACCCATCTGCACGGACTGAAAATACCTGTAACAATTTCACTTGCCACTATAAATTCCACACACACAGCAGCATAATATACAGTGATTTACTACTGTGCATTTTCACGGTCACTGCTTTCACCGAGTTCATAAATTCTTCTTTCTCTTTCCCTTATCTTGGACAAGAACAGTCTCAAACACATTTCCAATTAGCTTTGCTTCTTTTAGTATTTTGTCCCTGACAACCTGAAACCTGAAAGCACTACGTAATACTGTTCTTTTTCCTTCAGTAGTCACTACATTGGCAGACTATGATACTTCAATCTGTCTAATTTATAATACCTAATCTGTAGCAATAATACAGTTTCATAGTAATCCTATGAAACTGTTATTTCACCGTTTCCAACACACAAATGTAATTTACTTCACAAATCTCTTGTTTTTTAGGCATTTGTGAGTCCTAGTTAACTTTCAGTGGACAAAAATGTCCAACTCCATTTGTAATTTCTGGAAATGAGATAAATTGTTTTTTATGAGTCAAATATCCTTCTCAGATAAAAATCTTTGTAGTTAATTCATACCTAGATTAGTTTCTGTACTTGTTTAATCTTATAGTGAAGTTGAAAGCGACCACCAAAAGAGATTTTATCTTTTTCTTAAGTAACTGGTTTGAATTCAACTATAATATCAATTACTGCATAGTTTATGAGTCAGAATATATACTAAACTGTGTATTGCCATTTACAAATAGAAAATAAAAGGCACCTCGTGCACTGGAAAACACAGTAGGCAACCTTACATTTCAAAACTTGTGTACAGTACTAAAAAGTCAGCATAGTGCCACAGAATATTATTTGTGCTGAAGCACAAATTCCAGAAAGAGTTTGAAAGAACAACAGCAAAAGAAGAAAACAGAAGTGGTAAAATATTTATGTTATTTAAAGGTTCAACAGAGAAAAGAAGCTTCAAGCTCATACACAGTTTGATCGGTTATACTGTATGCCTAATACATTTTAACAACCTAGTGAACAGTGACTCACAGTGACTCATCCTTGGTATTTTTCATTTTTAGAAGTACGTAAACTTAAGGCATTATTTTAGATATTACCATCAACACAAGGACTTAAGAATGCTCTAAATTACACTGGAGAAAATACCTGGACTTAGCTAATTTGTACTTTGAACCTTGCTTGTTTCATTATTCTCTATTTGCTAAGTTGGTTTCTGTGATGGAGTCATTTACAAAGCAACAGAAAAAAAAATGGAAGTGTCAAAAATATATTCTGAGATAGAATATCGTAATAAATTACTTTAAATTCCCTTCTAGAAAAAAAGGAATGCAACTCAACACTACCAGAGTTCTTGCAGTCTGTAACAGTTGGGAAAAAAAAAAAAAAAAAAAAAACAACAAAAAAACATTTGACGGGGGAAAAGAATAGTACAGCAGATAGAAGAGGGACCAGCAGGGAACTGCTCCATTACAGGCATTAGTTAGGCAAGACTATGGCAAGATTCAGGAAATATGCTGCAAATACAAGGAAACTAAAATAACAGAAATGCCTTAGAAAGGACAATTCCTCTTTACTGGATTGTCCCAGATCAAAACACACATAGGGGAGAATGTCATTTTTCAAAGAGGTGTTTTTCCCTTCTTCCTTAGCCTCTCACTGCTGGAAAAGAACAAGCCAGACCTTGTCTTATTCTTCAACATTTCACCCCACTTGGCTTACCACTTCCTAACCAGATCTAAAACTCAATTAAACAATACAGCATTCTCTATCAGTCACAGGCTTAACTCTGCCTGGGTATCACATCCTCCCCACCTGTGGCTGTATCCAAGGAGACAGGGAAGCCTCTGGGGGAGAACACCTGCTACTTGTGTCTGTGCATCAGTGAGTAGAGTAGGACTAACTGGTCATCACACATGTAACAAGCATAGTAAGTGCTGCCTGGATGTAAAATACCGCTACATTGATAATGCAGGGCTCTCCATCTTAGTACTAACAGATGGACAGTATGCAGAATATTCTTCACACAGGGAACTTCTGTTTCCCAAAGATAAGATATCTTTTTTCCTGCTTAAAAAACAGAATTCTTGTTATATATGGGATGGTAACTCCAGTACTTACCTCCCTCAAAGCAATATAAACCTAAAACCACAGTTAGGTTAGAGTACCTCTAACCTCAGAAAAACTAGCCAGAATTTTCCGCAGTTGTGACCACCTCGAAAATCTTATTCTAACCTGTATTTTATATGCTGTTTTATTATTCAGATGTGTCTCAACACCTTCACTTCTTTAAAATTAAAAATAGTAATAATCTCTTCCCTTGAAATGAAAGAAATACAATTTGTGGATTTCTCCAAGCGTACTATTGAAAGCATGCTGGGATCTCACTGGGCCCATGCAGCCAACTCTTCGCTTTCTGCCCTACAGTCACGAGCATTTTATGTAAAACCCCATTGGCCCTGATAAGGAAATAATAGAAGCTTTAAAAAAACATGTAGTGTTGAACATTTAGCGTTCAGGATCTTAACATAAACCCTCTGGTAACTTCTGTTTTCTTATCAAGAAAAAAGTAAAACCCATAACTTATGTGAGGACATCAGGTAACTAAACAGCACATCGATGACACCTTTCCTGCTTTCCAACACCCAGATGTTTCATACTGCAAAGTCACGTTTAACTCAGTCTAAAACCAGATTATAGATGTGTGTTTTCTTCAGAACAACACTGTCAATATTTTTGTCATTATTTTTTCCTTTCCTGATAGTGACCCTGGGGAGTTTCTGTGGTCACGTCCTTGGAGACTGCCATAAACTTCTCCCACAAACTGCCTGGCCACAAAACCACTAATCGCCTCAGTCCTATCCACTCCCCAGCAGAAAAAGGAAAGGAAGGCTTGGTGGATTGGTTCCATTTTTGTTTGATTGGCCTTTAGTCCAAAACGTACACGATATGCCTTAAATAAAAACAGATTTTATTGACAAATTCAGAAGCAAAATGGAATACCACAGTATAAAGTTAAACAAACACAGATTCAGCACAGGCTGGGAAATGTTTCTGGGACCTGTACAGGAGAAAGCTTGTCACAGCCCAGCATCTGAAGAACTGTTAAACAAACTCTTTCTTGAGCCATTTCTGTTGGCTCAGCTTTCTCTCACTATCAAAACATGCGAGCACAAGATCAATGCTTCATTAATTTCTCACTGAATGTCATTATTTCACATTCTAATACTGTCTTTTCAACATGGCTAATGAAGTCCTTTCAAACTGCATACAGTAAATAACGGCATGCAAATTCAAATATTTTCCTATGACAACTGTCTTCACAGGACAGTTTAAGAAATCATGAATACTGTGCAAAAATATCTCATAATACAGCATGGAAAATATCTAACTAGTAATTTATAAACTTATGAATGCTTAGAATCATCAAAATTTAAACAGATAGAGCATTGGACAGACTAGAAAGTCTGTCACAACCTCTGAAACTTCTTACGAATTCACACCACACGATGCAAGAACCAGCGCAATACATACTAAAACCAGTAAGCAACACTTACAAAATGGTTTGGATGCGAATTGGAATTGTGAAAAAATGCCACTGAAAAAGGAAAAAACACTTATCTTGTCAAATCTGGTCAGATAACTATACTTGATAAAACAAGCTTTCTAAAAAAATAAATGTAATTCAGTGTTTAAAGAACTGAAGTAAAGTTTATAAATTGTTTCTCCATTCACCACCTCTCTCATCGTCTCTCTCTCTTCCCCTGTACAGCTTCTGTCTTTTTCTCCCCGTTTCTTCTGTGCCAGGACTATTACCTGACACTTCCAAAAATCAGTTTTGACTCTGAAGCCATAAATCTGTGCCAGTGAAATGAAAATTGCTACTACTTCCTTCATTCAAATCCCCATTTTATCTAATCATTTTTCCCACTTCAATGCATTCGTTCTAAGTGTCTAGGTCTGGCCTAAACCACATATCTCTGAAATGCCTGTTAGGTCACTACAAGACTGGGGCATACGTAAATGGGAAGAAAAAAACCCCAAAAAATAACAATAGTAGTAATACAAACAGATTTGGGATTTTTTTTTTCTTTTATAAAAATTCAATACTTCCTTCTTGTGCACTACTTTTGGAAATCTTTTTCATGGCAGGTATTACCTTGGGTAGTTAATAAAAATATTTTCCCAAGTAAACCATTTTATAAGCAAGTTAACACACAACATTCATCAGCCCATGTGCAGTAGTTTCATTACATGTGTTAGTGTTAATAGGATTTAGAGATGCAAGTTATTAAGGCCTTCTGGTACAGAAAGACATTCATTTGCTGCAGTCTCAGTTGGAATGATCTGTTGTACATTAGAAATATAAAGTCTTCAGAATGTTCACCCCTGATCTTTGGATCTGCTCTCAAATGTGTTACTTTGATGCACTAGCAAAGTGGAGGCAGTGGAAGACCTATACAGTTCAAGTGAAACTTAAGAGAAGCAGATCAGTTTCAGAGAAAAACTGATATATCATTCAATTTTTCTTTAAAAATTTTCTGTTGGCTACTTAAACATAGTTCTAGCCATCAAAGTCTTAACAAAAGCTCAGATAATTTATCTGTATTGGTTTCATATATACACACATGCACATGTGCATATAAACACAAATGTATTATTGGTATACCCTTGTTCCTTTCCAGTTCTACTCCTCTATTACATTTGCTTCCATTCACATCAAGCAATAATCAAATACACACCTTCAAGAAGGTAAACCAATCTGACTTTAGGTTTCAGTCAGTAAGATAAAGCTATTAAAAATGAGGTAATAAGTGAACCAACGATACTTAAATACTCTCAAGTTTTTAAGGCTATACATGACATTTGCAGGCAGGTTTCATTTATGTTTCAGTTTGCTGGGGGAAAGCACCCATTTCTCCAACTGCAAGTGTTAACGATTTCAACCATTATTATAAGGTTATTATTTTAGTAACTATTTTTGAGTCCAATCATGCCAAATGGTACTTATCTTTTGTAATGCAAGTGTGCTGATTTGAAGAAACTGAAAACAGATGCCCTTTTAAATTCCATGAAATAAGTGGAAACAGGATTACATCTATTTCAGGCTTATCATATTAACATTTCATTTATGGAATCAAAATCTTCCAGGGTGCATTCAAAATCCACATGATGTCTTGAGTGCTAAAGTTTTCATGAGGATCTGTACATCAGCAAATAAATAGGCAATGTAAGAATACAAATATTTGCCCACAGATGTGGCAGCTAGTAACACACAAAACCTTCATTTAATTGCAAGAAGAGAAACTGAAATGGGTTTAGATCTTCAAAGAGCAGTTAGTTCATTGTAAGAAGAAAAAGCATAATAAAAGAGGTGTGGGTAGTTTTCTGATGTAACCATAATGCTCTACGATACATATGATGAACGAGATGATGGGGTATGATGGACAAGATGGCAATTTTCTAAAATAAATGAAAACTAGCAGAATTCAAGTTACATATTGTCTGTTGTAAATCAAGATTACTGACCCAAATATTTGCACTTAAGTAACTACTTAAGTAATCTTAGCCATACCAAAATAAACAGCATCAGCCTTCACATAACCAGTTCAAACATTCCCACAAGCCTCTCCCATAAAAAAAAAGTGTCTGAAGTAGTGTCAGAGTAGTAGGGACACAAGTGCTGGTACAACAGACTTGACTCATTCAAGTTTGTAAAAGAAGCAGTGAATTGAGCAGAGGAGGTATATCCTCCCTGCCACCACCATGAAGTATACACATCACAGATTCCTGAAGCCAGATGAAAAAAAACAAACAGAGCTTTATGCTTAGAGCAGTCAAAAGATATGTCCAAAATTTAAAATAAAAAAGATATTAAAAAAAACCAAAACTGTAAAGCATGGGTACATCGTGCATCTAATTCTCAGAAGTAACGTAGATCATAGACTTTCCTGAACAAGGCTGAGGAGCAATAGTATTCAGTGTACACAGCTTGATGGGCTTATGTAGAAGCACACAGCGTAAAAAAGCAGGTCCTTTTTGTTCTTCTACTGGATTTTTTTTTCCATACAGATTTCTGTTTTGTCCTCTACCACTTTCATCTCAGTAAGAAAGTATTGGTTGAAAACAATAAGCATAAAAAAGGAAAATTTGTTTCACATTTCTGTTACCTCCTCTCTCCACTCAAAAGAGGCAACCAGATGGCAGCGTGGAAATATCAAACATCATTTTTTACTTTCTACAGAATTTATCTAATGAGTGTTCAGTAGTACAGAAGGTAATTTAGCCAATCTGTTCTTTCTGCAGTTTACACAGCAATGTAGAGAAATCTTTAAGAACATCAAAATCTAATGTGCCTTCCATTTTCCTGTTCATGCAACATATCACATCCATTTTTCATTCAGTTCTTCAATGCACCATTTTCCCCTTTCTGGTACATTATCTTCATCACATTCACCCACAGTCTTTCCAAATTCCTACTGATTGGTCTTTATTGTTTCTCCTCCTCAAGCTTTCTTCTTTCATTCCTTGTACTTCACTTCTCACATCCTTCCTCCCACGTAAACCTTTTTTTTAAACACTTAAAATATGCAGTCTTAGCTGTATCCACAATATTATGCATTTCTTCCAGGACCAAACAAGTCAATGCTCTCTGAGCTGTATTTTCTCACATTAACATAACTGTTACTTATTAGGTTAGATGGACTTCCACTCATCTTGTCCAGCACTCTCATCTTCAAAGACAACTAAATCATTAGCCTAGACTAAGTAATCAGCACTTGATATCTATATTCATTAAATGTTCTGAACCACAAAATTTGCCAAATTCCATTGACTTTAGAAGTTGAGTCTTCCGTGGGATAAGAAATCTTTCTTCCACAAGGTGTTTCACAGTATCCATAAAGCCATGGCTTACCCTCCATCTGCATTTCACTTTGCAATCGGCCCAGTGACTGGCGGCCCTGACAAACGCATGTGGTGTCATAGCTCTGGAGATCGCACTAAGCTTCTGGGTTTGTTTGACTTGGTTGGTTTTCGTTTTCCCTGTTGTTCTTCCAATCTCTCACTATAACTATCTTTCCTCTTCTACCACGATAAAACTGCACTTGTTCACTGCAGACCTTCCAACCTTGCAAGCTTGCTGTGACACTCCAATTCTTATATTCTCACCAGGAATAACAAGAGGCTGCTAAAAGAACTGACAAGCTTAACTCCATTCTGTTACACAGCCTGGCATTGTTGAGGTTGCTTAAGAGAGTACTCCTACCTCAACTGTAAGCTACAATGAAGCTGAGCCATCTAATTTTTTTCCAGTTCTGGCAAACAGACTGAAAAAACGTTGAACTAAGTTTCTGAACACTTAGTTAAAATTCCAGTTGAGATCGGGAGCAAATAACCTATTAAATACCAGAATTCTTCAGAAAGAAACCAGCCTGTACAAGTATAAGTAATGCTGATAACAGATGAAGCTGTTTAAGCATGAGCTAACTGAGAGTAACACCTCATCTCCTTTCTGATTTGTATTATATCATAAAGCTGCATTTTTTACTTTCTGAGGAAAGTAATAGCACAGCTGGGAGGAGGTGAAAGTGCCAAATACCACAGAATAGTGAGGCACAGTGTGTATCTAATAGCACAAGAGAAAATGGCAGTTAAGTAACAGGCAGCCTCTGCTAGGAAGAAAGTCGTGGAATGCCTCCTGCTCCAAAAGTTCAAAGAGATGCTCAGAAAGTGAACTTCAATCGCAGAGAAAAATTGTAGCAGTGAAAGCCAGTCTTAAATTCACCAAGGATTTTTTGTAAAAATCTCAACTTTTTCTTTTCAAAATGAAAGATGTCAACTGATATACACATTCAAAATAACCCATGAGGACTGAGACGACTGTTTTGAATGAGGTCACTTGAAGATTCTTCTAGTTTAAAACCCAGGAGTCAAGTCTCACATCATGTATCAAAATGCTCTCCTAATCTTTCTAATACAGTCTTCCATCTTAGGCTTTACAAATGAGATGAAAGCAGTCTTAGTGTGTACGTGCCTGAACAGCCTTTAAGTTGACAATCTTGCAGAGCCACAACAGAAAGAACTTTATTTTCTGCATCAGCGAGTATCCTCAGTTACAGGGCATACTACTTGCGTTAAGAAATCTAATGTTCTATCTATCCACAGTAGAAATATATAGGAAAGAGAAATATATTAAAAACTTCTTTATTGAAAACCACTGTGCAATCATTTCCTCTACCACATAACTACCTTATAAATATTCATCTTAAAAAAAAAAACACACACAGATTTCAATAAACTTTCATGTATAAGAAGGGGAGCTTTATCCATTAGTTTCCTCGAGAACTGACTCCATCAGAAACCAACCTAAAATTGTTACTGTAATTTATCAAGCATTCCCTGTTCTTCAAAAACAAAGCCATCACACATTAACGACACAGCTTGTCAACTATGTAGCTCGAGGGTTTCTCATGCGTTCAATTTTCCACCTCACAGCATTAAATTTAATTATATAACAATGAACTTCTGTCCTCAGATAACTTATTGGCCTGAAATTGCCGAACCTATCTGCTACAATATAATTTCACAAATGCTTTTTAAAAGACAAAATATGTCATATTAACGATATTAGACTTTATAATAAAAAGGTCTTGAATTCTGCCACATTAGCACCGAAAAGAGGGATAATCTTTGAAGAAAACTATGACTGTTGATGACAGCACAAGCCACTGGGAACAGTAACCTCACATACTGTTCAGACAAATCTGTATCATTTCCCTTATTCTTCAAATTTTGTAACTACCATACCTTTAACAGGAAAAAAAGACTGCTTTCTGAAAGCCTCTACATTTAAGTTCCATAGTTAACTTTCTTTTAAAAAAAAGAACAAGAAAAACCTCAACAAACAAAATGTGTTTGCAGGGAAAAGAAAAGTAGATATAGAAAAACAAAATAAAAATAATAACAATTCAAAAAAAAAAAAAAAAAAAAGAGCAAAAGTAAGCACAAGCTTTTACTATCCCTGACTGACTTCTCATAGTATTAGAGACATTAAAGAAGATAAATGAACTAACTTATATTTCAATTACATTTGGACATATCTGTTCAGGGAAAAACATGATCTTACCGAAATCAGAGTATATTAAGTAAACCTGTTTTTCCAAATCTAATCAAAATGTCCTGTGTTTCATATACATTATCATGTCACAGTCAGCACATACCAGAAAAGCAAAGCCTATACAGTAAAGTTTTCAGCAATTCAAATAAGACATTAACTTGAAACAACACTGATCTCTGAACACATGTAAAAGGCTTGATTTGTCTCTGTGCCGCCATGCAACTGGAAAAAACAACACGATGCTTTTAAAGCTCTGAATATTCAAAGTTCCTTCAACACTTACTGCTTAATGCAATAAAATTAGTTTAAATTCATCTAAACTCCTGTTGAAGTTTTCGAAATCTCAGTAATCGAAAATTTGTTCTACATTGTTATTTGTTTTAATGACGAAAGAGAATACTGCCATTATGATACTTACCCAATCATGGCGTTTTCTTTAATTTGGCTCTCTGTGCCATTTACCATAGGTTCTTGATTTCTGTTTTCCTTCTCTGAAGCATCACTGGAGAGGCCCAATAAAGCACGTACTTGTTTTGACTTCACATCCAATATCGTGTCAGTGTAGCCCACTTCTTGTAGATACCTGTAGGAACAGAAATCATGCTAATTCATCACGCACATCTTACTTATTCCAAACAGTAAATGAAAACTTCTCCCTAAACTCATCTTCTGCATAGTAGCTTAGCAAAGTACGGTACTGTGCTAATGAAACATGCTGATAAATCATCCTGTACCAGCTGCAGAGGGATCGTCTCTTGCTGTACCAGTCTCTACAGTCACTGAGGAAAAAAATCAAAGAGCCTAGCAGTCAGAGGTTATACAATACGTTATTCATTCATTTACTAAAATGGATGGAAAAGCACTTTCAATTAAAATATTTACAACTGGCTTATAAAAATCAGCACAGTTGCATGTACAATATAGCCATTTTATTCCTCAACACATGGAAACTACATGAAACCTTACAAGAAGTGTGAAGTACGTTCCTATCAGAATCATCGGAATCCTAGAAAACAGAAGGAATAAAACCAAACTCTGTGGCTATGGCTACTAGTAAGAATCGTTATTTATAACACAATAGTTCTGATAAAATCTGTGCCTTGCCTTTTTCTCACTCTGCAATTCATCTGCATAATATTAATTTGTCTGGCATGCAAGGACTGGGCAGCAAGAATCTTGGACTTTTTTGTATGAAAATCTCCAGGTCTAAAGTTGGCTCTTTCATCAATGTGCAGAATTACCTTTGGAAAGATCTGTCTCTGTTCTTTCCTATAGAAAACAAAGTTAATAACGCTATCTCCTCAGGAACACTGGACTAATTAAATAGTCAATAATCTGGATGTCTCTGAAGAGCAGAAAAGCTATTTTACAATTAAAGCTGTCACAAATCAAGGACATGCACTTTTCCAGCAAAAATATCCTCCTCCAGTTATTTAATGATATTCTCTACATAAATACAGAAGATGGGCAGAAGAATACTGCCTGATGGCTATATGAAAACCAAACCAGACATCTATGCAAAATAGAGTCTGTCAATAATACACTCTATTCAGCAACATGTAACCTGTGAATTACACTGTGAGGGAAGGACTTGCCTTCAAATCACTGATCCAAATCAAGATTACTTTGTTTATGTCTATTCAACTTAAATGAAAAGATATGGGCTCCTGAAAAAGAAAGTAAAAGCCATCCAAGAGACAAACTGGACAATTCTAACTTTTGTATAATTCACTGGAAAGAGATCCATTCCAATATGCCCTAGGTTGTCCTTACCATCTTCCTACCCTCTCAGGTAATCTTCTCTAATACAGAAAAAGAATTAGATACCAGAAGTGCCACAAAAATCTACCTTTCAGCTCAGAAAATAAAGCTAACGCATGGAAAAACAGACTCAGGGTGACCTTGATGACAGGTCTTTTAAGAGACCTCTACATAAGTAGAGGGCTGTAATCAAGGAAAAAATAAATAAATAAAACATTAAAAATATGACCAAGTACCCTAACTAAATAACTCATTATAACTAAACAATTCATTATGAGCAGAATTCAAAAACTGACTTAGATTAACAGACATTTGCTTCATTAAGATAAACTGAGAATTAGAAGGCTTTTAGTCTAAACTTCCTAATGATTTCTGCACATAAAGTAGGCCAAAACAAGTTACATCCCTCTCCAACCCAGGCAGGAGATTTATTTTAGATAGCTCTTAACAGAATTGTGCTTTCTTTTTTAGTCACAAAAATAAATGTAAGGTGTCATGACCCACTGTTCTCCAAAGCAGATTGTTTCATTATACTCAGTAAAAGAAAAGCAAATGAGATTGTTTGATTTCATGAGGTTCCCCACCTGAAGTTCTGAATTATTAGATTTTTCAGAAGCCTAAGAAAAGCAGGGTAGAAGATGAATGAACTTCAATGAGCTAACTTTTCCTAACAGAAAATCTAACAGAAAAATCAAATACCTCTATCACCATATTTCATTAATTGCTACTTCCTCTTGCGTTCATTATTCAAGTTCTTTTCTCAATACTTACTGTCTTAGCAGCTGTCGTCCTTGTTTCCATATTAGCTGACTATTCTGTTGTGGCTGAATCTCTGTTTCATTCCCTTCATCTGGAAAAGATTATATAATTATAAACAGCTTTTTTTTTTGTCCAACATTTTAAAAATATTCCCCTCCACTTAACACGGTAAATGTAATTTGTATTAAAAGTATTAGGAAATGTTGGGTAACAAAACAAAAATTCCAAGCACCAAATATCAAGAAAGAAAGAAAAAAAAAACACCATAGAATGTAGCTGTTGTGCTACCAACACATAACCAATAATGACCATCAACTGTATACAACTGCATGAGTTCAAGTTCCACTAGTCATCAGTAACTTGTTCCCTTCAGCCTCACATCCAAGAGACCCATCTTACTCCTTTCCCTTTTCTTTTTAGGTTAGATATTAGGAGGAAGTTTTTCACTCAAAGGGTGGTGATGCACTGAAGCAGATTGCCCAGAAAGGTTGTAGATGCCCCATCCCTGGAATCACTCAAGGCAAGGCCGCATGTGGCTCTGGGCAGCCTGGTCAAGTGTTTGGTGACCCTGCCCATGGCAGGGGGGTTGAAATTACGTGGTTTTTGAGGCCCTTTTCAACTTAGGGCATTCTATGATTCTAACTGTAGCATCATTTCCATTTATAATGTAACAAATTTCCTTAACATTGGACCACACCCATTGGAACTCCTCATACAATCTTTAAACTTGTCTGTATATATATTACTGTTATGGAAGAAGAAGGGGGAAAAAAAAAAGAAAATAAAAAAAAAGCTTTATTTTTTTAACCTAAGAAACTGCTGAAAGTTTTCCATGTTTTTCACAATCAGAAATCAGAATCCAATAGTATTAACTGTAGGAAAATCCACAGAAAAATGATGTGGCTATTCTGGTGAGAAGCCTACCTGAATGCTAGCAACCTGGCTACATATTTACTTTATATATGGCTTCATGGTACAGGAATTAAAAATCATATACTTCCAAGACAAAAATATCTTGGTTTTTTTTCTACTAAAAGCTCTACAAATTTGAAGCTGTTTTCTTAAAAGCATTGAAGGATGCACAGTCTTCTTTGCATAAACAAAAATTAAGAACCAGAAAAACTTGTGGTATAAGCCTATGAATATTTTGAAAAGTGATATGGGAAAGTTACTGAACGTACTGGGAAGTCATTCTTCTTTAAACAACAGAATAAGTAAATAAATAAATAAATAAACCACCAATACTTTCTCTAACAAAGAAGCAAAGATTAATCAGAATTCACATGCAAGATGACCTATGTGCATTTTACCTACTGCAACATTCACAAACTCATTTAATAGAAACCATGGGAAAACACCTACTGCTCAATGATCTCCCAACAACTACTGAACACAGCTGGATCCAAAACACAGCTACCAAAGCTCATTCTACATAAGAGTGAATACCTAACTGAGATAAATCTGCCTAAAACTTACTTTTGAAAGTGAAAAACCTTCTTCTGATGGCACTGTTAAGCACAGCTGGAGTCATAAACTCTCTTTTTCTAAGCCTCTGAACAGATGATTGCTAGCAGTACTGCCATTTACAGATGAGAATGAAGAGACTTTTTTATGCCTATTCCCACTGCTCATTCTGTGTGACATATTTCATCAACCACCATTTCAGCATTTGTACAAACCACAGTCAAGCATTTATGTCAGTAATGACCTCATTGTTAATAAATTCTTACCAGAATCATAGTTTGGTGGCTTCATATCTCCCTGATTCAATTCTGTGCCATATTTCAATTTGTGATATTTAGCCCTGAAAAGAGGTGGGAAAACAAAACAAAAACATTAGCACACTTAAAGGGTATGTAGAGAGACATAAATGTCATCTATCTTAACTATAAAAGCTCCTCCTCCTCTCCAGGATAGGTACAAAACAATGAAAATCAGCACATCATTTTGCCTAATCAATTTTCCCAAGTCTCCTTGTTTGTGGGCATGTGCTTGCTTCTCCTGCCTCTCCACTTTTGTGTTTAAAAAGAAAATCACTTAACTATCAAAATTTTTCTACACACTGAACATCAGCTCAGTGCCATCTACTCAATACTTCACTTTGCCACCTCAGTTAAGTAAATTCTTATCTTCTTCAAGCTTTTTGCACTAAGGACTACTCCAAGTCAGATTCTAGTGCTGATGGCAGCCCAGATACACCAGCTGCTCATGCAACTGCTAGACCTGATACCTGAGTTTGAAAAATCACTGCTCACAAAGGAACTCTTCCATTTTGAGTGCCCTCTACAGAAAATAATGGGTGCTACACCTCATGACCGCACAAGGCAACTGCCACTAAGCCCTATCAAAAGTGTTGCAGGTTTGAAAGCATCATCTGCAATCTCTTGAATGCTTCTCAGGCATCTTTACTATGATATTCCTTCGAGGCTTTTTTTGTCCTTTGCTTGTTTGAAACAAAGAAACTCATAACTTCTAATAAAATGGTGCTAATGGAAGTGATGTTTGATAGTTCTTATGCCTCAGTATTGACAGTACACGATTCTTATCAATCCAGACTTTTTTTAGAGATAATAAACATTTAATTCTGGGTGAGAAAGGTAAGTGCATAGAGAAGATGACTCTTAGGAGCACACAGCAACTAAGGTAGATGAAGGAATTCACTTTCTTCTTAGAGCCTGAGCATTAAGCTCTAACTCAGCTAAGCAGCAATCACTAAGGAAAGAAGAGGGGATGTATTTGAAAGATATGAACAGAGACAAGTGAAGGAAAAACATTTTGGTAAGTTCAGAAAAGAATAACCAAGAATAAAACAAAACTAAAGCAGAATGCCCATCTGAAATTCTTAATTCTCAAAGTCTGTTTTCTACACATCACAAGCAGAGAGATGTTGCCCCAGTAAAACAAACTCACATAAGTACTGTTAAACACTGATACTGTGCACACTTTTTCACTCCATCACCATTAATGAAAAGTAAGGACTGAGAGCAAATTCTCTAGTCTGACAGTAACCTAACCAGCAACAGTAAGCAATCCATTTTTTAAAAAACTTCAAGCTTTTATGCAGTCAGCAATTCAAGTGATTCTACTGTTTAATCTATTTTGATTTGACTTTTCAAAAGCAAATCCAGTCTCAAGTGAAATGTTGTGACCTATATGTACTGTGCCATACTCCACATCACTCTATTTCAGAGAGCAGTTGGTTTTGCAGCACGAGGTGCCTGATTTTAGCTAATGCATCTTATATAGATTCCTACTATCTGCAAAGCATTCACCAGTTTTCTAATCAAAGTTTCATAGATGAATTTTCTTCCTAAGAACTAAGTAAACTGATTATTAGCTTAAGTGAAAGGACTGTTCCCTTTATCTTTCTTACCTCCAAACCCTACCTTCCAAAAATTCAAAATGTACTTTATACCACTTCTTGGTGTATTTGTTACCTCTGTATATTCATTGTTATTTTTATTTTTTTTTACTGTTCTTAGAGGGTCTTCCCTCTTTAAACAAACAGCAGCATTTTGCGTCTGTCTTTTAATTGAAAATTTCCCCCTCATTAAATGCATGATAAAATTAGTTCAGCATAGTAAGATTATTCATTCCATCCACATTCTAATCTACTAGCAGCACAGTTGAGGGTTTTTTTGTTTGTTTGTTCTTTGATTGTTATTTTTTAATTTGTTTTTTCCTTGTAATGTAACAGTTTTTGAAGCCTTTATTGCTCTTTCTTACTACAAGAGGATAACCTAGATTACATGGTCTTGTACATCATAGGTCCTTAAATATATTTCCTACTAAGCTGGACTAAGACTTCATCTTTCAGAAGATTTAACTTTGTGCACCACAGGCAGAGACCAGTATCAACACAGATACAACAAAAGCATAATGCCCTGACAAAGACAGCTGGCAAACAAAACAACAATAGACCAATATGAAATAGGTAATATGAAACGAGAGAAAGCATAATGCCAAACTTAAATCTGAACTGATTAGAATGAAATAGTATAAATTCAGATCACTGAGCAAGACAACACAGTTATAAAACAAATGTGCGCGCAGTGTCAGAGCATTTGACCTGGTAAACTCATTTTAAACTATGGTTAACTTCCTGTTTAAATGAAGAGGGAGGGTAAGGTAGCTAGCAGGCTGCTGGGAAAAAAAAAAAAAAAGATATCTAAACTCACTCTAGCAGGAAGTACAAGACTTAATATTAGTAACATCCTTATGGCACAGCTGAAAATGTCAAAAGCAGGAAAGTCAGACAATTTTCTTCTTTCTAACATATATTGAGGAAAAGACTGAACACAAGGATTCAGAATTCAAGTCTAGAAGAGGAAGCCTTGATTAGTCACTATCACACATCTAAAACAAAGGGTATGAAAGGTCTCACAGAATAAATCTTAATTCTTGTCTTTCCACATTCTTGATATGACTTCCTCATGTGTTTATATTTCTCTGTTCTTTCAAGTAACAGAGTATCTCCTGCCCACCAGTCTTGTTTAATTTCTCCATTTCCTCAGAAAGTACATATTCTAGCTACCTGCTGCTTGAAATTGGCCCTCTACCATTCATGCTGAAGTCTAGTTCACACAGCGCAGCGGTGAGATGCTATTGCCACAAAGTAAGCAAATACAGTATTTTTTCTAGAAATCAGTACACATAAAAATCAAAGTTCCTCCAAGCTTGGCATCATCTGCTTAAAAACACTGAGGTAGCTTTGGGATTTGGTTTTCACAAAGTTGAGAGCCTAGCCTTGTTATCTGAAACACGATTAAACTGGGTGGCTTAACTTCATTTACTGAAAATGACATCTGAGTTAGCAGTGTGAAGATGAAAAATGACTTGAACATAGCTGAGTTAAGAATGTAACTTTACAGGAGTTATTTTCCATCTGGAAACTAGCCTTGCAGCAGGTTGTTTGAAGAATGCAGTTTTGGGGCTGTGAAACTCTTTTACCAGATAGACAGTCTTACAGATATGTTTGAATATTACTATCACTGGCTTTTGCACTTCATTATACAACTCATGTTTTTATTACTGTCATTATTATCATTTTCTTTAAACTGCGTTTCTTGTATGGAAACAGCGCTCAGAGGCATTCATCATCACAGCCACAACACTTCAAGAGTTGCTCAGAAAAATGCTAAAAGCTTTCACCCTTCAAAATTTCCTAAAATTGAGAGCAGTTAACTTTTCTGAATGCTTCATATAGAAAAGTTTGACTCCGCTAAAAAAAAGCCACTGTTTCTTGGAAATATCTGTCACCAGACCTGCAGCATCTGATCCAGCTGTGCTCAGGGAGCCTGCCAAAACATCCGTAGAAGATCTAGGAGTCGTCGCCAAACCGAGAGACATAAACAAGAAAGACTGCCAGGAACAGCAATGTAAGATACTCTATCCAGGGGTGAGGGCGCCAGCCTCACTCTGATCAGGCACGCCAGTGCAGAAAACAACACAGAATTAAATCAAGCGTTTCTAGAGACGTGGCTCAAGAGTCAAGTTCTTTGGATGGGATATGTTAAGACAGGAAACGACCTAGACTAGTTTATTAAATTAGACACATACTTGAGAGAAATAGTACTACATTTTGTTTAGCTCCTGAAAATCCAGAGGAAATAATGCCATTTGTTGGTGAAGCAACTGTCAATAAAATAATAAAAAATCGCACTCAAGCACAAACTCCGTCACACTGCAAACCTACAGGACGCTGGCAAACCTACACCAGAACTGCTGATGGAAAAATGTCAGCGCCCAACTCCTTCTAGACTCTTTTCTCTTTACTGTATTGACACTTCAGCAGAAACAATTTGGTTACATATACTAACAACAAAATGGCAACATTACAGCTACTGATACAATGACTGAACAAAACAAAAATGGTCAGAAAAAGAAAACCCACAAAAATGTGTAAACATTACTTTCTACCTTCCCCACTACAAAATCAGGTAAATGTCCAGAGATAGAAAACAACACTGCTTTCAAAGCTTATAATTTCAAATTGATTGGAAAAAATTCTGAAGCCCCACTCTAGAAAAGAGCAGCTCACAAAATCACATAACTGAGAAAATCCATGTGAACCACTTCTTATTAGGGAACCACGCGAGCACAAACTGCTGTGGATCAAGATTTCATATTCTGTCCAATTACAGAATCTATGTATTTAATCTAATTTAGATTGGTACACTGCAAGGCCAGGGCTGAAGTGGAAGAACGCGGGCGTGCCTTCTTATCCTCTCCCAGCAGCACTACCTTTGTCCTAACTTGACCAGAAATGTTTTCCTTCTACCTTCTAGGATCTCACTTTCAGCTCTGAGATTGGTGTATAAACAGCCAGCATCCAACCTGACTACTGGCAGACTAAGCTCATGGCTGGTTTAGGGAAGTGCTGGCAAAGAGAATACTGCTTCCAAGCCCAGTGGGTTGCCATTCCTTTAAGCATCAAGCAAAAACACTTGCTGGGAGACATTTCTAGCAAAAATAGAAAACAGTTTCTTCAGTAACTGGCAAATAATACTTCTGTTTAAAACCACAAACTGTTACAAATAGCTGTCTCAAGCACACACCACTCACAAACACCACATTTACTTTAAGAACTACTGTATGCCCATACTGTCAGACTGGATCAGATCAGCTGCCCGTGTAGCCTACTGACCTTAGTAATTGAGGCTAATACTATGCAGAATGGGACATCCAGACATTTTCCTAATTCTGACACTGTATTCTGCATTAGAATTTAAATATCACATCAAATTTAAGTGGCTTTTATCAAATACAACTGGTAGACATTTTCATTATTGATACAGAGGTTTTTCTTTTTTTTTGCTTTGCTTCTATTTTTTTTTTTTACAAAGCTTATTCCATAGTATATTGAAATAGATTTATTTAGTCTAATCACTTGAGATAAATTGCTAATATACCTGGATTATGAACTGGAAGTGTCAGAGAGATCCCTAAGTAACCAAGAATATATTACTTAATTTTGAAATTCAATAGTTTTATTCCTTAGAGCACACATTAACTGCATAAAAATGCTCTCTGTCTCCATTGCCTCTCTGTCTTCTTTTAAAGTGACTTCAATTTTTATAACCATGCTTCAAGCATAAGCCTTTCTGGGGCAATAAACTAACATCTCCACTATGCAGAAATCTGATGTTTTTCTATGCTACCTGATGTAAGATCAATACTGCAAGAAAGCCTGGGCAAAAAAGATATCTACCTTAAGTGTTTCTCTGGTAACTGTCTGAAGAAGGAAGAAGTATGCTGCAGCCCTGAGGCTAATGCAGTCCAGAAAAATGGCCACAGCCCTATACCAGCAAATAAATTGGACAACTGTAAGGCACACCTCTTGTGCCTAAGCAGCCCAAGCAAGATGAGAAAGTCTAAATACAATTTAGTGATGTAAAACTAAGGGAAGCCTTCTTCTTTTTCCAAGCAGTATCCTATTCTTCACGTGCAAATGTGTATAATGAAAACTATTTAAAAGATTTAATTTTATTAATATTTTATGAAAGAAAAGTAGGAATTATCTGATAGGGAAATAACCTTTAAGCAACGATTACTTTGGAGTAGTAGAAGTATGCTTTCATTTCACTGTTTCAAAAGACATCTTCCTAGTAAAAAAAAAAATTGAAAGTAACTCAACTTTCCCTGATACAAATCACTGCAGTAAAGACTTCTAGAAACACAGTAAAAATAATTTCTGTGCCACCAAGTTTAGAGGAAAGCACGTGCAGAGTAAAACACTGAAGTAGTAGAGAGTAGATGTCTATGGAAATTCCCACAAAGAAACAGTTATTTGATTAACTGTAAATACAAACATTTTTTCATTCACAATAAATCCCTCTCACTTTGGGCAACATTATCTTTCGTCACGTACTCGTTATTAAACCAACATACCTTTCTTGTTTAAGTGCATATTCCAGCATTTTGATTCTCCGCACTAGATCCTTCTTCAGATTTTCTTGCCCCTTCCTTTCACCCTGAAGAAATGCAATCTGGGCCTGCCAAAAAAAAAAAAAAAAGTGTTCAATGCAGACTGCTTCTTCAAAACCATTCAGAAGAGCTCAATTCTTCCTTCTACCTCAAGTTCTTTTAGAATTGATTTGTACAGTCCAAAAGAAACTGGCTTAGTGTTTCTCAAACATTAAATGCTTAAACTAAGTGCTGTACAGGTAAGCCTTCTAAACTGCATGCTCATTACATATCAAAGATAAGAAATAAAGCAATTTCAGTTTGTTTGACAGGGTTTATTTACTTTCATAGCTAAACATTCAATCAAGGATAAAGAACATATAAAATAAACATACAAAAAGCCTTCAGCAGATAAAAGCATTTACCAGCAATACGCAGGAGACATTAAAGTATTTCTCCTTACTATCTCAAGTAGTATATAATTAGTGCACTATTTTATAGATACAGATTAGATACATGATTCTAGTCAAGAGCACTAAAGTACAGCACATCCAGCTAAAAGAAAATGAAAGCCTTGTTTGTAATACAGTGGTAGTTAGAATACTAAAATAGGTTAAACAAAGCTCTCCAGAAGTACTTTAACAGAAAGAAAAATAGGAAACATCGAAAGATATTTCTGTGAGAGGGAAGGGGAGAAATAAGGTATGGAAGTAAATAGAAGTGGAAAACAGACACCTAACCTTCATCAATTTTCAGTAGACAGTACTTAGTCACCTATGAAAACCTCCTTTTAATAGGCAACAATGATGCACGTAAGATATTCCTAATCACAAAAGAAGAACTACCTGATTCTATACTTCACACTTAAATAAAGTATGTTATTAACAGATAGGTTCTTGTCCTCTCCCAGCTACACTTCAGACAGAAACACTCCTGGATAGCCATCACTTTGCACCTCAGCCTCACCCGTGCTTCAAGCCGCCTGCTATTTTCAGCGTCAGCAGCAACCCCCATAGCAAAGTCATAAAAGTATACCCTGAAAAGCTTGAACAGCAAAAAACACAACTGGCCGAGACCATCAGCTGTCGAATATGATGACCACCAAACCTTTCTTTTCCACAAATACCCACTATAAGCAAGCCAAATGTTCTTTGCAGGTACTGTAATCTGCACCAATCTTTCAGGGGAAGCTTGAGAGAAACATTATTATCCTATCCTCATTACCACAGTCTTGAAAGCAGTCCTCAGATACTGCAATTAAATGAGACTAATGCTTCTAAAGAATAACTTCTCTAACTCCAAGACTTTATGACACTCGCTGTTGGTCACCTACAGCTGCTGCTTTTGAATGTAACAGCTGACATAACTTCACGCTCAAAAAGAGCTAGTAAGTAGCACCACAAACACCTGAAGAAGCCTTAACTACCAGTCCCCAACTACAGCAGCCAGTCTATCACTATGATGTGTGACAAATGCTTGCTAGTCTCCAAAGAGCTCAGTCTTCATCTTCACCAGGGAAAATGTATTCAACTCCCCCAAATCCTCAGCTGAATCAAATGAAAGGTCCTGCCACTCTGGAAGCAATCTTCTTCTCAATCACCACTCAACCTGAACTGAGCATAAAGCCAGAATCACATTTAATGCTCACTGCAAGCTCAGTGCTGGGCAAGTGGCAGTACTGGCTCAGGAGCCATCATTGTCTACTGTGAAAATGTGCTCTGCAAGGAGCATTTCATCTCCATCCCTCTTGGCAACACCTCAAGCATATACAACTTGGTTTGCAGTAGCTGTATGGCCCCCCAGGTTACAAGGCACAGACTGATGCTCCCTGACATTAATTTCTATCTACCTGCCTTCAAACACGCCCAACAGAAATATGCAAGTGTCATTCCAACCAAGCAAGAGAGATGACATCAAAGCATACAATTAAATAAATGAAAAGGAGTACATTATGTAAATACACATTTGGATGGAATGAAAAGGATTGCCTGATGGCACCAGGACACGTGCTGTAAGGACCTATGGCTACCTGCAGGCCACCTCCAGAGCAGGAGGAACAAGTACAAAGCCTGTGCACCTAGAGGATGGAAAGCAACAGCCAGCCCAGGCCCAGAAAGAAAAGCCCCTGAAAGAATTTAACTGATTCTTTGAACCTCTTTTACTGTAAGCTGTACATCAGTGCTGTCACTCACATCTTAAAACTTCTCTTGGAGGTAGGTCTAGGAACAAGAAATCCTTGTGGGTTTCACTTGAAAGGCAGCAGCAACAACAGGCTGGAGGAGTCAGTGGCCCACATGCCACCTTCGCACCCTGCACAGGCTTACTGCCAGGATCTTCCACAATCACAATACTCATTACAGGTCAGTCATTTTCTTGCCAAATCAAGAAATACATGTATGCATGAGAAGGCCTAGAAACAACCTGTGCCTTGTCCCTGAGCCCTGCAGCACAGCTGTGGAAATTTTTGAGGCATTATTTTTGACATTTCAAAAATGAGATACTTTCATGTCATTTTCACAGCACAAAAGGTAAGGACAGTTCTCCTCCTTTCTCACAGGACATTAATAATATTTATTCCTCATTATATATATATTATATATATATATAAATAATGGGATAATTACAGCCAAGTCAGTCTTAAATCATTAGTTACATGCATAAGCTCAAAGTTTTACGTCACTAAGACATTAAGAAACTTAAAAGTTAAGAAATACTTCATGATAATATTAAGGTGAAGCTATAATAACCATGAGGGCAGATAGCATAAAAATAACAACTGACATCTTATATATGTTCATACGTATATGACAGAAGCACAGAATTGTAGGGGCTGGAAGGGACCTCAAGAGATCATCTAGTTCAGCCCCCCTGCCAAAGTATACATCTGACAAATTATGAGATGGAGCAGTATTTTCTCAGTCTTATACAAACAGGTTGTATTTCTAGGTTTGTAACTTCTGATTAAATTATATAACCAATTCTCCTTATAAATGTTTAAACATTTGAAGTGTAAGATATTGCATTGCTGATATGGTGATGTGACAACTACAGTTTTCCTGTTATTTCAGTGTAATTGGCAGCATTTTTATAAATAAATTTGGACTGCACAGGCAGCTCCCCATTGCAGAAGTATTACTGCAAGTCAAAGCTCAGGTGGGAACTATCTGACAGCTACAAAGCGAAGGAGAAATGCCTCAGTTCTGAATAATCTGTGATGCTTTGTGCTTCTGCTTTGGCCACTCCTAGGAAGGCTTGCCAAAAATGTCAAGAATTCACAAGTATGCCCAACAAACAGGTTTTGTAACAACTGACCTTCTAGCTAGTAAGGTTAACATGCATCAAGTTGTAAACTAGTCATCAGAAACCTCTAAAACTGCCTATGGGAGCACGTAAACCCGGGCTTGGTTCTTGCCCTGTGGGTGGGGCACAGATCTCCACAACTTGGCCAGCCTGCTAGCTCAGCAGCATGGAATCTCAGCAGCATCAACCTCCAGTGTATTCCAGGCTAAGTGCTAGGAGTCACTGTGGTACAGCTCATCGGATGAAGCAGAATCAAGAGTCAGGTGGAGGAAGAAAAAAAAAAAAAAAGTATTAAATACTTGGAACAGTCTGTTTCAGCTACTATTGGACAGCCTTTCTTTTTTCTTCCCTATTTCATCTATTAAAGTTTTTGGTATTGCCAACTGCAACAAAAGTTTAAAGTTTCAAGTGCATCTGGCCTAAATTAGTAGCACTGCAGCTATCTTTCTTAACTGTTTCACTTCTTCACCACATTCATTTTTAAGAGAGAAAAAAAAAAAAAAAAAAGGACAAAAAATGATGGTGTGTTACGGTTTTAAGAAATTCCCCATAAGGCTCGAAGGTTGCTTTCCTGTGAGGGGGACAGAATGCTGAGGAAACCTAGTCTGCAATGTCCTGGAAGCACTAATATTATTATTACTGCTACATTTAAAGCCATTGTCTTTCTAATACAGATTTAACAGCCATAAAAATATAATCAAATAATTACACTGCATCTTAACAAATCTAGATCTTACCAACGTTTTAAGAAGTAATCTGGGATTTACACTTCCTGGAATCATCACCCACAGTGCTATCGATGTCAAAAAATCTGTGCACCTTCTTAGGATGACATCTTGTTATTTAGGAACAACAAAGGATTAATGAAAAATATACTTCCAGTAAAAATTGTTTACAAAGAAAGAATGCCATGGCCACTAAATAAACTGTTTGCATTTACCAGCTGTTTCTCTTTGTTTATGGATTGAACAGCTATTTCAAGGCAAAAGGTTGGGAGGCCTTTTAGTTAGTCAAACTCAAGAACTATCAAAACCCTTTACATTCCTTTCTTCAAGATTTCTCTCTTAATATTTTGAAATAAGTATAACTTCAAATTTTTGGGGCACTGGAAGGTTGATGGACGTCATTTTGGCCAAGTAAGAGCTATTAATGCATGCAATCCTATGTATTCTGCTGCTGACATTCAACAGGGTGATCTTAACAGACTGGGAGAAAAAGAGCAAGGAATGGAAAATACTGAGATACGTACAGTAAAATTATGTAAATAGCTAAAATAACGAAATATCTACACTGACGAATCAGTCTGCAACAGCAGCTCTAACCGGTCTACCAAGATTTACTAGAACAACTCTGTAGGCTGTCAGGTGAGCTCAGGCTTTCAGATTAAGGAAGCATTAGACATCAATCACTTGTAAATAGGTATAGGCATGCCCTGAAGAGTCAGGGAGAGGAGAGATAAAAACCAAGTGCAGCGAAGCATACGCACGACGGGGAATAGCAGCGGCCTGGACCACCAGGAAGCAATTCTTCAACATTCCTCAAGTGTAACTCTTGAAACTTCACGTCCACCAATTTCCAGCTTCTGGCCCTCTGTCCAAACGTGGCTAAGACAATTCTACACACACCTGCAGTCATTTATGGCAATGCCAAGCTGCAGCAGGTTAAAACACACTTATGCCCCCTACGTGAAGATTTGATTTTGCTTGGAAAATGGTGTCAGTTCACTCCAAAACCAGCAGGAGAGCTAAGCAGTGACAAAGTTAAAACCGCCCACAAGAGATGAAAGATATGGCTTACGGTAAGGAATAGGTTGCAAAAGCCACACACTTCCATTCTTCATCTCTTTGAAAATATTGTTTCAGAAGCAATTTGTTATCAGTCAATTTAAAACTCCTTGTCGGTCATCCAGAATCAAAGGTGATGTAGTAATTTATTCCTGGCAACACCCTGATTCGTAATTTAAGCATCTCACCCAACAGGAATACTTCTCTTTCTACAGCTTGAAGTGCTTTACGACACAAACGTCTTGGCAGATAGATAGCCAGTCTTTCTTTCATACACTCCTTAGTGCTGCCTTTCACTACTCTAGCAACTGCAAACACTGAAGTATTTGCTGAGTTAGTCAAGCAATATCTATTCCACTCATTTAATCATTCTTCAGAAGTAAGAAATCTCTTTAATCCTTTAATCCTTTCTGCAGTACACTTAAGTGGCAAGAATTAACTTTTGTTTTTCTTTTCAGTCACAGGGGCATACTCCATGCAAACTGATGGAAGGACAGAAAGAGAATGCGTTAGAGGTGATGAGGTTTTGCAGGCAGCACCATGGTGCCTTGTCACAGAACAGCAGCACGTCGTGAGGCCCAAACGCTCAGACATATTGCCTTTCAGGCGCTGCTGAGGATCCCATACACAGGAAGGCAGAAATACAGCAACAGCAATCAGCACCAAGACCTATAAACAGATGGCTGGCCACAACTAAACTGAAACAATGGAAGCTCAAGATCCAAGGCATCACTTGGCTAGTGCATCTGAAGGAGAAAGGCAGCAGCTCTGGTAAGAAAAAGAGGCGTGAACCAGACTTAACCACATGAACATTTGCAAAGGCAGTGGGCACACCACTGGTTTTGGCTGCTGAGTTCAGAACAGCTACCCCATGCGCTCAAGCATGTACCAACCACCACCCTGAACTGTACGTATCAGTGGGAACAGACAGAAAAACTATTAATTGTGTCCTCACCTCCTGCTTACAAGCATGGTTATGAACAGGATGCATGCCAGTTTTATTAGATGCTTTTGCAATCCTGCCCTATGTGACTGCCCTCAAAAGAAGCACATCCCTGGCTAAGAGCAGAAAAATGCAATCTTTCCGCAACGCAGTCTTTTATTCAACTATTGAAAGCGTTGCTTTCAATATATTCCATATTGGTTAGTATTAAAAAACTCTTCTCAATGAGGAAAATGAAACCCTCCAGATGAATCAAGCAACAGCCACATACCAAGCAGGTCACTACAGTGAACAAATCCCTACTTTCCCATTTAAGAATATTTCATTTCTACCATACTGCCTGCGAAGTGATTCAGAAGAGCTCAGTGTTTAAAAAACAAAACATGACAATCCCTCACCTATTTCTAAGTTCTTGCCACTTCTTAGCTTAGAAAGAAGGACCTTATAAGGCAAATGCAAGTGTATGTTGCTGACCAACACCTATTTTCTCACAGAACTGTGTATAGGTATCACTTTTACCTGAGACTTCACATTTCTACAGCCTTATTTCCCTTAGCATCAAATTAAGGCGAACCAAAAGACTCCACTGATACATGTGATCTTCCTTAGGGAATTCTGCAGAGCCTGCTCTAGAAACTTCCCGTATCTACTGAAATGTAGACAAAGGGTGAGTTATATTTGCAACTTCTTGTTCAAACAGTGCAAAGTTACTTACCCCTTATGCAATAAAAGTGACATGTGCCAAGACCTTCAGCATAAAAACAACGGCTACAGTTGGAGGAGCACAGATACACCAATTTAGATTATAGATGTGCCTTCATAAAGACATGTGCGATCCTCCACCATATGCTAACCTGACATGGAAAATAACAAAGTTTTGCACCTAGAAAAACATAAACAGTTCAATTTTTACTTTGGCATCAACTCAACAATTATATGGCAAATCATGAAAAGCAGAAAATATTTGAATTTTGAGGAAAATGCAAAGGCCACATGGAGACAACAGCAAGCCACTGCACACTTGCTGAATTCTATCTTCTGTTCATACCATCTCCACACTGAGAGCAGCAGCTTCCTAAAAGAGTTGTACCCGTTTTAGAAACATTTTTATATGCCTGAACAAAGCTACAAGTTTTGAAAGTTTTGAGAAGAAAGCCTGATGCACGGAAAAACTGGGATCATTTATGCAACTAAACAAATTCCAAGTCAATAAAACTCACGTACAGACATGCAAAGAACCTGTCTCATTCAGACTGCATTTACATTCTACCTCTGCACAAAAGCTATAAATTTGTGTATTGCAGCTCTTCAGTCACTCAGCATCTACTCCCACCAGTCCTCCTGGCTTGAATAAGACAAGTCATGACGGCTTATCAACGAGAACACGGGGCTTAGCTGGCAGTCACATATGTAAGCAAGCAAACAGGAAAAAAAGGAACATGGAAGCTTCTCCCCCCTTTGTGTGAATTCAGAAAGTTTGCTAAAAGAAGTTATTGAAAGAAAGAACACCTGGTAGTCTCTGAGACCCACTTAGCACTACTTTCCCACATAAACATGACTCAGTCTTGTGACTGACATATTTTTATCCACTTTTCAATTATCTGATGTATTTGAAGCACTAAACTTGAAAACTCTCTCCTTTTGGGGTGGAGAGAAATTGAATATTAACCGATTTTCTTTGTAACAACTGCCTTGAAACATTTTATCAAAGATATCCACAGCACTTCTGCCAGTTCATCTTTCTCAGAGAATCCCAGAGATTTCATGCACTTGCTCCTATCTGAAAACCCTACAACAGAACTTCTTCAAGCATGGCTTCATTTTATTAGCAAGACCACGTGAAACTCCTTGGGAGTTTTCCTTTAACCAAACAGCTGATACCATCAGCTCAGCACTCGCTTCTTTTCCTCTGAGCAGTACTTAGTGTTGCCACCGGAATGATTTCTATCGGAAACCTCAGAAATAAGGCCAACTAGCAGTAAATACCAACTATTTCTGAACCAAGTAACCCGTGTCCCAAACCACGCTATAAATAGCAAAGCCATGTGCCCGCCATGCCCCTTCTCCCCATGACTGCATCTCAGTGGAGGCGAGGACACAGCCCTTGTTCCACCGCTGCCTTTTGCCTCAGAGCAGCAGTGCAGCAGGGAGGACCACCCCATTGCCCCCAGACTCCTATTGCCAAACCTGATTTCCACAGCCAACCTCCAGGGTTCATCTGTTATTTCCATCATATTCCTTTTGTTACTGCTGTTTGCTATCATTTAGCCATGTTTTTATCTTATTTCATCGCTTTTTCCCCACATTGTTTTTCTTTTTCCCTCTCCTTTTGGCACCCACTGACATGGGATATTCCCAGCAGAGCTGCACAAACACAAACCCAGCATATTCACCCGTCCTCTGTAACTTCTCTGCACACCTTCTCAAAGGGAAGTTTCCCTGGTCAGAACAATGCTGATAACCGTGTCGGGTCCCACAGCTCCAAAACAGAGGAAATGACATCCTCGTGCACAGACAGGACAGGGGTGAGAAAACTCAGCAGGATGCGGGATGTCTACACATCCACTTACATACAGCATAACAGTTTGCTGCAATTTAAAGCACTTGTGAAACACAATGAGAAAAGCCAGTCAAAAACCTACAGATCGGCACCTTTGCCAGCAAGATGTTCATTCGTCCGAAGCGAAATGTTCACGGCAACACATGCTTTACTTTCAAAGACAGACTTTCTCACCGACACACAGCTGTACCCCCACACACGTGCCCCAGGAGGCAGCCCAGCTCCCAGCCCCACAGGTCACTCCCCAGCTCCCCCTGTGCACGGCCAGCCAGGAGGCCTATGGCTGAGGCTAGGCAGCAGCAAGTTGCAGGGCCAGGCCTGCTCACCTCCGGCCTCCTGTACTGCATCCACCTCCACATCAGCTCTGGGTTGTTTTGTGGTGGGCAGCTTTGACAAACAGCGGCAACTCTGAAATGCCTCAGAAACACAGGCCAGGAAAATGCAGAACGAAAGAAGGAAAAAAAAAAATTGGAGCTGAAGCAGTTTGCAGAACAGGAAACCCTTTCTTGTCAACTCTCCCAAGCAGCTGCTACAGAACGTGGGAAAAAGAAAGTTAGGGCTTTCTGAAAAGATGTGAAAATAAACGACAGCACTAAGCACGTGGTTTGTTAACACTAGAAGGAAAACTCATCGAGTCAGTACTCAGTGAATTACTACTACAAGGCGCCACAAAAGCTTATTCTTGGGACAGCTCTGCAATCTGCAGATGCCAAAGTGCTGTAAACACGAAGCAAGTGTGAATAATGAACTACGTAATTAGCAGATAAGCAATGAGGGGAGCCCTGTGCAACTGCTTTCAGTCTGCTTCAAAACACGCAACTTGCTGATGGTACTCACAGAGATATAAATATTGAAGGTCTCTGAATAGGGAAGATTATATAACAGAAGCAAGAACCATTTCTAAAGATTAAGGAAAAATAATTGGAAAATCAGAGTAAACATGGATATTTGCCAGGGAAAGCCAACTACAGGCAGAACAGGCAAACAGAAAAACCTCGGAAGAGCAGCACTAGGCCAGCAAGTATGAACAGAACCAGCTGCCTGGAGTATCGACTCTCACATGTTTCTGAACTGCAGCATGCATATGTGCCACCTGAGCAGGCATCTCACAGTGCAACAGGAAGGTACGCTACCTGAGCATCACGTGGAATTCCACACAAGTAATTGCAAAGGGAGGAAAAAAAGGAACAGAGAAAGAAGCCCAGAGGGGAAGAAAAGGAAGACAGGAAATCGCAGTTTGAACGAGGTGTTTTTCAGAAAGAACACAGCTTAACTAACCATCGAGCACAGAGCAGCAGCCAAGCAGGGCAACATCTGAGGGACTTAAGTATCATGGCGGTAAGGAAGCTGAGATCACAGGCCTGCCTCTAAGGAGCAAGATGCACTACAGATAAAACTGTGGCATACAGAGAACATCATACAAAGCAGGAGCTCTCCCAAGAGAGCAGAGGGCTTAGTATTTAATTTACATTGGCCAGAAGACTCTGGAGCACAACCAGGAGCAATGCACCTTTATCTTGAGAGACAGAATCAGCATGACGTCTGACTGCCATTATTCTGTTAAACACTCCTCAGTGTCCAGGCCAACGACGGGCTTCAGGAGGAACGTGGAATCTGCCTTTAATGAACACTGCTCGTCGCGGGGCTGTGCAGGTACCATCGCTCAGAGCCCCCTTGTCTCTGCCGAAGCCACAACACAAACCTCTCACACGGATCAAAGAGCATTCAGCTGAGAACAGCATTCAGCTGAGAACGGTCACGGCAGACATCACACACCCGAAGTCTGCAGGGACAGCCAAGAATTTTGCACCTTCCTGAACATGACTCTGCAGTAGATAAATGCTGTTGCAGCTTGTGGCAATGCCAGTCACAGCTAATTATAGCTTTATTGAGACATTTTGGCAAGAGCCGAAGGAGTTCAAGCAAGCAGCTTGTATTGGGGTTGTGTTCCTGCCCTGCTGCTGACAGCGCATGACTTTGGCACATCGTGCTTACACACTCGGCCTCTCCCCTGCTAGCTCACCCTGACACCCACTGTGCCCCAGGAGGGATGGCGGGGAGGCACGGTGCAGGAGTGGCAGCGAGGGCACAAACAGCTCTGCTGTGTACTGGCAGAAACACTCGGGTCCCAAGGAACAGATGTTTTCCTCCAGAGCACTCTGTGAGATCTGTATCAGCGATGAAAAAACACCCAGTGGAGTCTCACAGATACCTTAGGGTGTGACACGCGACTTTCTCATTAGATGCACTTAAGCTAGTTACTTTCTGCATCGTATTTACTGGATACTGTGAACAAAACATTGAATCACAGAATAATAATGTTGGAAAAGACCACTGAGATCATCTAGTGCAACCGTCAACCCACTGCCACCGTGCCCGCTAACCATGTTACGAGCAAATCTTTCACTAAATCACTGAAGCTAAAACACAAACCACATCTCTCCGGTGCCCACGGCCACTTCCCTTGCACTCCTACACGGGCAGCAGCCCTCGGTGAGGAACGGCAGTGCCACCGCACTCCTCCGAGGGGTCTGCCTGGCGTTACCATCGGGAGTACAACTAAGGCATCGGCTTCCCTACTCAGAACAGAAATGAAGAAAAATAAAACGGCAATCAGCAACGAGATAAGCGGCTCTTGCTGTTAAACAGGATCAGGACTCTCGACAGAGTCGGTACTTTCAAGGAAAGCAACAGAAAGAGGAGAGGCGCCGGGAAGGAAGAGGAAGGGAATGAGACGGAGGAGGAAACGCTCCCAGCCCCGAGCACGGCGCCGGGGAGGACCCACAAGGGGCTCCCGGCACTGCGGGCGGTTAAGATTTACAACCGAGATTTCCCCGTGAACAAAGCCGGAGCGGCACCGCGGCGCAGGCCGCGCCGCCCGCTGTTATTAGCCTTAACACGGTGGCTGCAGGCCAGCACTTCACAAGTTCCCCAACCGCAAGATCGCTATCGGCACTCTCGCAACGCGCCCCTCGGCCCTGGAGCTGCGGGGCCGGCTCCTCCCGGCCGGAGCCCACCCCCCCCTCTCCTCCCTCAGGCGGCCGCCATGTCACGCCCCTCCGTGCGGCGGCGGGGAGCCGGGGCCGGCGCTCCCCTCCCCACCCCCACCCCCGCGGGCCGGGGGCGCATCGCGGCGTGGGGAGGGGGCCGGGGTGGCGGCGTTACCTGCAGCTCCGCCCGCTCCGCCTCCCACTCGGCGCGCTCCGCCTCGAAGCGGCCCCACTCGTGCTGCAGGAAATGCAGGATGCCCGGCACGCTGTACTGAGCCCGCGACGCCGACACCGGCGCGGAGCCTCCGCCGCCGGAGACCCCTCCGCCGCCTCCCGCCGCCGCCGCCGCGGCAGCCGCCGCCGCCGCCGCCTCTCCGGGCTCCAGCCCCGGCCCGCCCGCCGGCGGCGGCAGCAGCAGCGCGTTGTTGTTGTTGTTGTTGCTGAAGAAAACGCCGGGCCCCGCTTGCTCGTCCATGGCCGGGCCGCGTCTGCCGCGCAGCGCAGCGCCGCGCCGCCCCCACCGCCGCCGGCCGCCGCCGCCGCGCCCAGCCGCGTCCCGGCAGCGGGACAACCTGGGCGCGTCCCGCCCGCCGCCGTCACCGCCTGACAGCCGCCCCCGCCGGCTGCAACGGCGGCCCGCAGGGGACAACTCAGAGCGCTTCGCGCCGCCGCCCGCGCGGCATTCCGGGAAACGTAGTTCTGCGGGGCGGCGGCACGCGGGAAGGGGAGGGGAGGCGGCGGCTGCTGCGGCCCCTCCCTGCTTCCAGGTCGGGACGGGAGCTGCCCGAGTGGATCCTCCCCGCGCAGTGCCGCTGTGGGGATCGAGGAAAGCTCGGAGCCCCGCTTCTTCAGTTTCAAACGATCTGCGCCTCAGAGCCCCGTGTGAGCGGTTTTGGGTTGCTTGCAGCCCATCTTTGGGACGTAACAAGGGCCGTGTCCTGCAGCAGCTCCACAAGTTTCCATCAAGTCCCACCATTTCCACTCCTCGCTGTCGAATTCCTTTCGGTTTTGTTAGAGAAGACCTCTGAGGTCATCTCGTCCAACCGCCAGCCCACCACCATCACCGCCCACTAACCCCAGCCCTCGGTGTCACATCCACACGGTTCTGCCAGAGCACTGAAAGCTACAGGTCCATCCCAGGAGCACTTGGAACACCGACAAAGAGAGTGTAGCATATCAGAAACGGCTATGCTGCCTCTCCTGAAAGGATAAACAAGACTTGCTGAGGCTGATCCCACCACTGTGGGCTGAGGGCACACAGAGATGGTTCGCTCTGCTCTATCTACTAGCACAAGAGCTTTCTAAAGAAAAGCACTCCACTACCACTGTCAGTCCTTACAGTAACACCATCAGCTCCACGCGAGGAGAAGCAGAGCACAAGGAGAATGGTGTGGTTGAGACACTGTGTGCAGAGCTCAGCCTGCAGCATGGAGAAGCAGGCCCCGTGCAACCCAGCAGCACCCTCTGCTTGCTCAAGCAGCGCTTCCTGTTTCTTTCTGGCTGTTCTGAACTCACCCTTGTTGCTTTGTAACCAGCCCTGAGGAGGTGTGACTGCGGTGGATGGGTAACCCCTCTTAACATCTTTTAAAGAGGGCAAGAATAAACGCAAGAGCTGGCAGAAAGGATCAGGGAACAGAGGGGAACAAGAAACCCACCACAGGGAACGCTCTCTGAAGGAAACTTTTTGGAGAAACAGGGCAGAACAACGCGGCTCACTGAGAAAGGAAGGAAACCGTGGTGAGAGAGGAAAGATGTGAAGGGGAAATAGCAACAAGCTTCATGAAAACACACAAGCTAGGAGGCCAGCAGCAAGGAAAGAGATGAAAAGAAGGTTGAATAAAAAAACAGAAGGAAGAACAAGAAGCACTACCAACATTTCAAGTTTTGTTTTTTAATCAAATAAAGTTTGATGCAAAAATAGGATGTAAAACCATGCAGTTATACTTCTTATGTCTGGAGCAAGAAAACCAAATGAAGACCAGAAACAGGAGAGGCATATATACAAATTAAAGTTGCACCTGTTGAATACAGTCACAGAATGCACAAAGAAAACCTCTCTGTTCCCAGTCCCTCTGCAACTGCCCAAGACTACTTTCCCTTCCACCAACATTGTTACTGTTTTTCCACAGGCTTTTTCACCATTCTTGATTGCTACACTCCACCCCACCCCTTTTCTGAGTGTTCAGCATCTCATTATAAATGTTTTGCTCACATTCCAGGTAAAGTGCCAAGATAAAAAAAAAAAAAAAAAAAGAAAAAAAAAAAGACAAACCTGACTATAGGGAAAAAAAAAAAAACACCTTTCCAGTCTTCAATTACTGGACAACCAATGGAGAAAACATCTCGACTTTTCTCATTTTTAATTGCAAACGTTTTGTGATCAATTCTGCAATGAGAGTTTCCTTAACAGTTTAATGGAATTTTCTCAAACGTTTAAGGGGTTCAAAACAACTGCTGAGCAAAAGAGCACTGTAATATTTGAAACACTTACTGCAAAGTGACAAGTTTTGATGAATTTAAATCCCACTACACAAAGATGACAGGATGAGCATAACGAAATCCCTTTCCTCCTGTACAACATAGTACAATTTTCACTGCTGCATGCATCTCTAACTGCTGTAGGAAATGGAAAAGACTTGAAAGTTAATCTTTACATGCTTACGAAAAAGATATTTGAAGTATTAGTTTGCATCTCTTGCCTTGCTGCAAACTTCTTGCTCCCACTTAATCAGTCTGAAGCAAAAGGCTTTCAGATTTCTTATGTTATACATTTTACACACATCCAACACAACAGGGCAAGAGAGCACTATCTTATCTTTCACTTTGCATAGGTACCCAAAGGGTTACATAAGCTGTTATGGGAGATGAGAGGCAAGCAACTATGCAAAAATAACAATCTACAAATATATCAACCATTTTCCATGCTCATTTCTATTTACTATCCCTTTGGGTTCAAGTAGAAGCTCCTAATATATACACAGTTTTTACAGAGCCCTGCTATATCCAGAAAAATACCAGACATGAAACCCAAGTCTTCCAGTTACGAAACTTTTCTTTATAAAGCAAGATGCATAGAAAGATCCATATGGAAGTCTGTAACTTTGATAGCAGTGTCAAAATCTTCACATAAGTCAGTCTTGTATATACAAGATATACATGATTCTGTTCCTCTGCCAACAGAAGGGGGAGGTATGGCAGAAAGCAGACACGACCACTGGGAGTCGAGCTCTTGTTCGTAAGGTTAGGGCTACCTTTAAGATCCAACATCAACACATTAAACCCACCCAAATGTGAGGGGAGGCCATGCATATATAAAAAACAAACAAAAAAAAAGCCACATAGGAGAAGGTAAAATTAGGAAGGCCTTGCTCACACTTGTGCTCTGCTCCCCTACAGCCAGCACAAGTGCAAAGTCAATTGGTTCTGCAAACTTTATCAAGGACTGTATCTTCAATGACATTCAAATTTTGCAGGAAGAAGTAAATACCTAGGAATCTGAACAAAAAGCAGCACACACAGCCATCATACTCAACCAGCATCTGGCAGAATAGAGACCGCTAACACTGCACCTTGCAAGGGCCAAGGTCTACAGCAACACCCATGCAGAGAGCAGGCAGCCCTCTTTATCAACTAGATTTCTCATGCGGTGTTTTTTGTTTTGTTTTTAAGTCATCTTGGAAGAAATAGGGGATTAGATTCTTGTAATGCTTTATTCAAGCATGAAAACAGACCCAAAAGAAAGTTACGCCACATAAAGCAACTCATTACACAGCATGCCTGACTGTTCACCCTGAGAAAGGCTGAAAGTTGTCTTTTTATTTTTTCCTTCCCCCTCCTTCCTATGCAAGCAGAAATGCACTGCAGGGCCTGGCAATCCTCTTCCCTAGTTTGTTTTAAAAGGAAAAAGCGCATATTTCTACCCTTGACACTCCCCCACGTACACAGTAAGCACTGCATAACAGTTTCCCCTCTTCCCTGCATCCCCTCCGTGTTAGCACAGCGGTATGATAACAGCCATTAGATTTCACACAGCATTCAGAAAGGTGAAGGGTACTTTTAAAAATAAACAAAAGGATTTCATGAGATAGAGAACAGGGTGCTATTTTTTTGTGGATAATTTATATCGCAAATTCATAAATATGATCACATTCAATTTCTCAAAAAGCTTTACAAATACGAGTAACACCACTTCCCTTGTAATGCACGGATTTCAAATAATCACACAAAGCCCTGTTAGACAGCCTTTAACATACAAATTACACAAAATTACAGACTTATATGCAGTAACGCATCAGGGATAATGGAATGCTTCAGACAATTTAACGGTCCAAAAATAATACAAGTAATTCAAAAAAAGCTAGTTTTCAGTTTAATTGTTGGGGTGGAATGTACTGTGGGTGGTGGTTGCCTAGCAGCTGCTTTTGCCTTGCTGGCCTGACTTGCTCGGACTGCAGTTTCTAGGCGTGTTTTTAATTCAGGCGCAGCGCCCATTACGGTCTTGAAAGCGTGTGGGTAAAGTGGACCAATGTGCATCAAATTCTGAAGTGCAAACTCGTGAAGATCTTTAGACACCGTAGATGCAGAAGCAAAGGCATTTTCGTTCAATAAATAGGAGATTAGAGTGGGAACAAGAAGTGCGAGCAACTGGACTCCTAAACGTGAAGGGAAGAAAAAGTAATAATTAGATCAGAAAGAAACAAGAAGAGCTAGTAACAAGAAGTTTCTAGTCTGGTACATGTAATTTTGTTTTCTGAATTGACAATAACCTCAATAATTACAAGTTATCAAATCAAAACCAACCAAAATGATGAGTGCTTCCTGTCATCTGGCCACTCAGATCTTGCTTATCCAGGACTGTTCTTTTGACTTCTACTATTGTTCATCACAACTACTTTGTTCCTGACCTCTTTAGAGAGGTCTTTGCACAATGCCACTGCAGATCACATAACAGATCTTCAAATGTAGAGCAGCTACTAAAGACTTTAAAACACTTCCAAAAGTCAGAAACATTATTCAACCAAATCTGAAAAGCAGCCTCCCCCATTGTACACAACTGAACTGCTTTTACTATGTAGCTCCATCTTGAAAGCTACCACTTCAAAAACTAGCACTGTAACAACACTTGGGCTAACAAGACCTAATGAGGCCACTGCCCCAACTAGCACAGAGCTAACCTTTAGAACAACAACAATCACCGACAAAACTAAAGCAGCAGGGCTAATGTTTCTACCTATCCAGAATACAAGCATGCCTTGAATCGTGTAACAAGTTAACTGCAAATTTTGAAGAACTTTGACACTAATGGTAAGTCACCCATTGAAAATTCTGTAGGCTATAGAATATTAATCATTTCTTCCTACAGGTTTTAACAACATGTATGATCTTGCCTCCTGTTAGCATCAGCAAAAATGAAATGCTCTGTTTTCCTCATTCACTTCAGTTATTCTCCCATTTTATACATTAGAAACTAGGCCACGAGCACTGAAGAAAATACATATTTAGTGCTTTTATCATCAATGAGGGAATACATAAAAAAAAACAGTAATTTTTCTTTACAATTGACTTTAAATGCTGATTAAGTTCTACATCTACAGACTAAATCAGTTATTATACTGTTTCAGCTACTGTAAGTGAACAGAAAGATAAATCATACAAACTGTATTCTATCTACAAAAGCGAACAGAAGGCTTCATCTACAATTCCAACCAATACAATTTATTTCTTGGTCTCTTTAAATAAGCTTTGCTGAGATGGTAGAAGTAACCTGAAAAACACTATGCTAAAATAAATAGCATTTAACATCACAAAAAAGTATATTTAAACAGTATGTACTACTTATTTTCAAATACGAGCAAGCTCTACTACTTCAATTCACACTTAGATTTTGCTTTGGAATCACCAGAAACTGAAATGCTACAGCATATCATAGTACACACGCTGTGTGAGCCCACGTATAAAAGAGTTCCAGTAATGCAATTATGAAAGTGCTTTAGATTTTCTTTTTTGTGTGAACGTGCCACCAAGTTCCAATCTGCACAAGTTCTAACATTCAATATTTTATTTTGCAATTACACTTTTACCTAGAAAAACTAAATACTTACTATTCTGCTCTTCACCAAGGGCAACCAGTGTTTCAAGGACTTTAATTCCTTCCTGGACTGCTAACAGCTCCAGGTTGTTGGTCGGGCGGTTCCTTTCCACAGCTTTCAGTTTCTCAACCATTATGGGGGCCAATGAATGAATATATGGAGTCGACAGAGCGCGATTGGTATGTTGGAACACAGAAAGTAGAAGCTGATAACACTTGGCTTGAACCTAATCAAGATAAATACATTGTTCTCCAAGTCAGTTGCTAACTCAAGGAATTCTAATACAATCAGCTATCTATGCATGTGAGATACACGTGATTCCAAAAACAGAAACAGAGTAAGTGGGAATGAATAATGGAAAGAACATAACAGCCTGCTTGCTAAAATAATACTAGCTCAATTTTCAATAAAAGAGGGCAATTAGACAGAATTAACAGGAGGTATAAAATGGTGGTCAACATGAACTCACAAAAGAAAGGGATGGTTAATATCATACTAAACAATCACATAGGTCCAGAGAAAACTACATCTTAAAGTTTCATAACTATCAACATTAAGAGTTGATATATCTTCAAAATCATTAAATACTTTTCCAGTCTCAGATGAGTAACACAGCCTATAAAAATGATTCAGATCTCTAGGTGGTCTTATTGCCCTAACATAAGCCAAGGCTGTGGAGAGCAGTGGAAGGTCTATCCTTCCTTCTACGTCTCCACCTTGTGCTGGTAATAGCATAAGAACACACACGTAGGTAGAGTAAGCTGGATCACAGAACCTTCTCCTTTTATCCTTCCTTTTTCCTCTTCCTTCTCCAGCCCTCCTATTTTTTTCCATGAGAAGCAGGAAATATTGAAATCAACATTTGTGGAAACGACTTCCTGATAATCTTGTTTAGAATGCATCTGAGTTGGGTTCACAAAAATCTTGCTCCAAAATGCCACACAAACAACACTGACCCTTTGAAAAGGTAAAACCCCAGAGCAAGTATGAGGACAAAACACTGCATGTTTTCAAACAGCACTCAAGCCAGAACAGGATGAGTTATCAAGCATGTTCTGAACTGGAATACTCCCAAGTATTGTTAAACATAGTAATCTGTGAGGGGATCTAGGGATAAATGAAAACATTAATTAAAAGGATAGATAATAAAAGTTAACACTAAGAAAACACAAGTTATGCAGCTCCGTTTGCTGTTAATATATGACTGCAAGTTTTCTGTTCAGTTCAGTGTTTAAAGCCTGAAATAATAACAGTTCCTTGAATACCATTTCCATGCTCTGGAACCAACTCCTGAGAGCTCCATGGCAGAAAATAAGTTGTGCAGTGTATTAGGAGAAAAATCTTTGGCCATTTTCAATGAATTATTCCCCTATCTTTGCATACCAATCCAAGTAATTCCTTCCTCTTCCTGCTTACATTTTTTTAAACTTTACTCCTTACTAGCTGTTAAGGTTATTAACTTTAAAAATAAGGAGTAAGGGACTGTTTTGTCAGGGTTTTGCTTTGGTTTTTTACATGCATCCGTGACTGAATTAGGAGTTTTACAACTGCATATGACAGCAGAATCTCATTTAAGCTCATTAAATTATATGTGTACGTACATAACTTTTGAGTACTCCACATTCACAGAAGTCTTCCAAACACTCCTGAGAGGTAAAACCAGGCTTTCTAAGGCACCTCTCCTGTAGAACTTACTAATTAGCATCAAGAGAGAAGGATCTATCAAAACGAGAGCCTACAGCTCCAGAAAACAAACATGCCTTAAAGACACTGCTATGCAGCATATCTAACCCTTCAGACTTCCACAGGTGGTAGTAGTATCAAAAAGATTTCTGTATTTCTTTTAAGACAATGGTCCTTCTTTAGAAGAGTCGGGTTTTGTTTGCTTCCATAATTGGTTCAATGCTTCTATTATCAAGTGGCTGATAACATAAAACAGTCACTGCTGGGTTCAATTTAAAAAACTGCAGTGAATCAACAGCAAGCATCACAGAGTATATGTTCTGCTCATCAGTGAGGAGAGTGGACACAATCTGGTTGCTGTTTGAGCATTCCCTGTGAATTACAGAATTAGTGCTAAGATCCTGCTCACTGACAGCTTTCCAGCAGAGCAGGCAAAGATGCACTTCTTTCAGCATTTGTGTGTTTATTCAGAGCTGAGAGAGAGTAAGACGTAAAAGTTTCCACTTCACAGAGCTGACACTTCCATTCACACACTAAAATCTTAAGCAGCTTTTCATTCAAAGTTAGGCTTCAGCAAAGAACCAACTGAGTTTCGTGTCCCTGCTGGAAAATGCCAGCCCTGCTGCAGAGAAGAATTCTTGCTCTGAAGAGGATTCTAAATGTCTCAATGTGACCCTAAACACGTCAGCATTTTCTGTGCAATTTTCTTCTCAGGAATCCCTGCAGTACTTAGTTGTGGAAGCACTATAGATTTGTTTATTTTATGTATTTTCAGTTCCCACCTGTTGATTTGTATAGCAGCTCAACCAAACTGATACACATACATAGTTAAGCTTAACTATGAAGCGTATTAATCTGAGCTAAATTAGGCTACAAGTTTCTTGTTTCTCACACTAGCAAGAAGGTAATTCAGAAAACAATTGAGATAAGACATACCAAAGGACAGAAGAGAAATCAGGAGAGATAATTCACAAGCTGTAGATGCCTTTGACAGTGACCACTGAAATTAGATTTTTCTCAACTGGATTTTGTACAAACATAAAAAGTAAGCATAGGTTTTGCACAGAACAAGGTTCATCAGAAATGTAGGTTGTAATTTTATCTGCAGAAAACGTGGTTTAGTTCGTATTACAATAGATCAGTTTTACTGTAAAACAGTCACTGCTCTCCAGTAGCTGTTCTTTTTCATTTGTTAAACATTTCAAAGGCAGATTTTCTTTTTAAAAGCTGCAAGACATAAACCTGGGACAAGGTCATGAACAGACATTACCAAAAGCACTTAGTTTGGTTTATTTTGTTCATTATGGAGTTTCTGCAACGCACCATTGAAAACTCTAGTTACTGTGACAAGCACTATCTGTCTCTGAAGTAAAGCCATCACAAAATATTTAGGAAACAGTAAATATATCACAATTACTATTTTATCCAGCTGTATGTCATTCAAATTCCTGTATCATATCTTACCCAAGGATCACTGCAATTTAATGCATTTTTAAATCTGTTTATACATCCATTCTGTAAAGACTGCACTCCAATTATTTCAGTGCTTGCTGACCAAAGGAAGAGAGCAATAGCTGTAAGAACACTGACTTCATCAAGAACAGGCTTAGAGGCTTCTGAAAAAAAAAAACAAAACAACAAAGGACAAACAGGTTGTCAGCTTACTCTGAAAAGCGTTCAGAATTAAGTAAAACCCAGTGAACACAGGTAAACCTACAAAGAAAGAAATGTATTTGAAATGACTTGCAACTGCATAGAAATACATGTTTACTCGTTACTGAATCACTTTTTTGTTGTTATTGACTGTGACTGAAAATTTAAAGCTGAGCAACTCTTTTCCAAAGGCTCTTTTAATAAAGTGATGCGAACTTTCCAAAACAAATACCAAGCCAAAAACACCACCCACACATTTTCTCTGAACAAGCCACATTTTTGTATTCCATGTGTAAACAAAGGGTGAAAAATGTATTTTTGAAATCTGTTTTCCTTTAAAAATACAGTTTGCTTCCTTTTTTTCTTCTCTTCAGCTGATTCAGCAGAATAAAAAACTGATAACCAACACAGTAACAACTCTTTCCTACTTTGAGCTTCTACATAACAGATAGGTTGATGCGACATCTACCTGTCAGCAAAATGAAGGGTATTCCTACTTTAACCTTCCCTTCTTTTCAAATTCATCTGTTCTTGCAACTGTCATCCTCTCTGCTTGCACCAGCTCTTCATAGATACCATTCTTGAAGACACACCAACAGGGGAAAAGAATAAGTACTTCTCTGCTGGTTTTGTTGGCCAGATTGCTACTACTCAAAGGGGAGCAGAACCAAAGCAGTGCCATCAATATAGTCAGCAAAACAAAGGAGGGTATGACATCTCTTTTTACAGTTATCAGCTAGTTGTTAGATTGGCTTAGCCATGATGTGAAAACTCACTTCAGAAAATGACTCCATGCATTAAATGACAAAGATGATGGTGTACTGTTTGTGCTTTTTCTTTTTCGAGGGGTTTTGCATCGTTTCAATGTTTTTTGAATTATGAAACAAATCTGCATGCAGCAGACCTTGCTTATATTCTTGTGTGGTGTGTTTCACTTCACAGAAGACTGTAAAGGAACAGGAAAATATACACCCTCACCAGGAACTGAGAAAGATTTCAGAAGTCTGCTAAAAGCATAAAGGCAGTAATGTTTGCAGAAAGATGAACTGGAGAACCCCTACAGTAACAGAAGTCTGGAAGACAAGAGTTGATGTGACAGACCGAATTAGAAGTTTGACTCAGAAAACACAAATCCACCGATCCTTCCCCTTCAGACATTTTTAGGATCATTTGTAATTACCTATCTCACATGAGTAACTCCATTCAAGCTTCTCTTCAGATTATAAATGGTTCCTCAGGGATGTAATGAGATGTCTTTTTGGCTGAACTGCCATTAAGCAAATGACAAATCTTTGTGTCTCTCTTTGCTAACCACACAGCTGGGGCATATTTTTCAGTTTTTCAACAGCAAGGCAAAGTACAAATGTGAGCGAACAGAAGTGGCCTGTAGTTTTCTAAGCAAGACACAGCAGAAATCCTGCTGGTCTGTAACAGACTTTTTTTTGGCAGGGATAGGATTTTCTCTAACCACTGAAAGCTTGCAAAAGAACTGCAAATTTCCTACTCCAGTAGGAACCTTCCCACAATTACCCATTGCTGTCTTCGCACACATTCACTTTAACACTCACTGTCATTAAGACTACACAAATCTTGTTAGCAAGCACTTAAAAGATGGAGACTGCTTTTCTGAGGTTCAGTTCAAGGTGTTGAGTCCATGTACTGCACCAAACAATTGCAATTTCAGCTGATGGAGTCTCTGTACAAACACTGTTCTGGCAACTAAAATCTCCTTATATCTTTTGGAAAAAGGAAAGGAGGAGTGGAAATGATAGTTTGTTCCAGCCTTGCCAACATGTCAAGAGTCACCAGCAGACACAGAAATCGAGGCATGACTGAGGAAGTGAATGTGAATTCAGCTTGGAACTCATTCAGATTTTGTTCTTAAGATGTTTTCCAAGTGTCAAAGACTGACAGATATCAGAAGGGAGATTCCAAGTTCCAGAAATAAGACACTGAAACTATGATGACTGATAAAATTAGCCTAAATACAAATCTAAAGCACAAAATAATTACTTTAAAATGGGATTCAAACTGGAAAAGTCTGAACTAAAAAAACACCTTGAAGAAAACACCTGAAGAGAGAGGGGTGCAAGATGAGTTGCAAAAAGCAACATTTCTAATAGGAGGTTATGACCAATAGTGACAAAGAAGACTCAACAAGGACACAACTGGGATAAAAACTTTTAAGATACAACCGCATTTTCGTAGTCACTGTTCTACTTGTCTCCAACACAACCTACTAACTTCTACTAGTTAAGCTGTGTGCGCTCATATCTTCCTTCCATTTCAGTTTTAGAAGCCATTTATCATCGTTTATAAATCCCTCCAACATGCAACCTATTAAACGATAGGCAGATACAATACTTGTCTTTTCATTAAAACAAAAGCCAGTTCTGTTTTAAGTTTCCTGCACTGAGAAATCACTTACCAGGCTGGGAATATTCCAGAATAGATGCCAAAGTACTGCGGATAAGAGTCGCCCACTGGTTTTGAGTTTCATCAGTCTTGACCGTTGGAAGAGTAACAATAGTTTTTATCCCTTGAAGGGCTGCACTGACTGGAGGTGGGACCTGATTGTCTGCTGATTTTACAGCTGTTTCTTTCAATACTCTCGTAATCAGAAACAGGATAGTAGGCAGGACTGTCATACAACCTAAACAAGACAAAGTAGAATTTCTGAAGTTATTTCTGAACAATGTGGTAAATAACTTCTTCAGCTTTCCCAAAATCGATATACATGGCTAGAAAGAGAAACTGCAATTCAGACAAGTAGTATGTGGAGTTCAGGATTTTATCACCAAATTCATTCCCCAGCACTGCGGAAATATGTTATATTATAAGCCAACACTTAAAACACTGCTGTCAATTCAGAAAAGATTTAGCTATTAGGTTTGCCCTACGTGGCAAAAAGAGAGTTAAGCTCTCTCATGGCATCCTTGAGAGAGTTAAATATCCTGAAACAGGATCTGCATGCATCTAAGATCTTATAAACAGAGAACCAAAATGACAGATCTGTGAACAGGTATCCAACTTGGGGCACTTTCCAAGGAAGCTGGCGTATATTACAAGCCCCAGAAGTAACAAGGAACTTCATCAAAGTGTTTCATGTCTTCTGTAAAAGTTGTAACCATTTGGTTACTCTATTAAGGAGACAAAGTGATCCTCCCTCCTACATCATAGTTGTTGATTTCTTCAGAAAAGCAATCTGTATGCTATGTACAGCCACCCCTAAGGGTGTAAGTTGTGCAAACTCAAGGAGTACTGGTCAAATAACACAATCTGACTTTAGCCACAAAGGAACTTCATTAAAAGGAGTTTCAAAAATGCATATAAACTCTAAAGTACAGGAATGAAAGAAGGGTACTAATGGGTTTAGGTGCATAATATCCATCTACAACTCATTTCAGACAGATACTTAATCTTTCCTGTGCCTCATTTTTCCACATCAGTAGAAACACAAGCAATGCCACTTTCCTACTTCTGGAACCCTGAGAAATACACTAACAATAATTACAACCAGAAGGAACCATTAGAGGTTCAACCTCCTTCCCAACACAGCTCCTCTAGATGAGATTGCCCAAGATCTTGTTGAGACTGCACGATATTCACATTTAAAAATCATTAATAATAATAATAAAAAAAACCCAACCTACTGAATCTCAGATAGAAATGAATTCTTTGCTCACAAGTCACCTTACTTCCAAGGGCCCAATTAACACAAATGTTTATGTACCATCTTACAACTACCGTCTGGCTGCACCAAAAAAAACAACCCACAACTCTTAACAGTCCCTATAGTTTCTTAGCTATTTGCACTAGTTATTGTCAAATACTGGGAGTCATGTCTTTAGTTCATTCAACATAGAAATTGCTTGAAAAACAAGGAGAACGGAAAAAAGAATAGCAATCAAATGCAACATAGTTCAGGACTCCAGATCACCTTAAAATTTGTCTTTCTTTTTGTATTATGAATTGTTGGGCATGAATCACAGTTTGAAGATAGTTTATGCTGTTTTCTGAGCACCATTTTGTCTAGGTATGTTATTAATTATCCATCTCAGTATGGGATTAACCTCAAAAATGCCTTTTCTGAATGAGCATGTGAAGCTTCCCAGAGATTCACGATACAGCTTGTAAATGATTTGTTCTCTGAGAAGCAAAAATCAAAGAGCACAGCTTCCCATGTATTTGTGCTCTTTACTACTGAACTGCACTAACAGCAGTTATCCTAGTTTATGCACAACCTTTGTGGCAATCTCCCTGGGCAGAAGAAAGCTTTATTTAGTTTAGAGTTACTGTTGAAATGACTGACAGCCAATGGCTGAAAAGCAAAGTGCAGCAGAGCTAAATTGTTCTGGTTTATCCTCAGTGTGATTCTTCTTCATCAAGCTTGAACTTCTCAGGAATTTAATTACTTCTGAGATGCCCATCTTCTTTTACAATATGATTAAAATTGGTCAAAAGGCTTCAAAATCATGAGGCTTGAAAAAAATGATGAACTGGGAAAAAGAAGCTATAAAATCATACAGCTCATTTCCTCAGCAAATTTACAGCACACACACAGATTTCAAATTGTTTTCTTAACCGTGGATGAATGGAAAACCCCGAGGTCCTTGTTCATTCTGGAACCTAAGCAAAAATTTCAGCAGATGGCTTTTAAATATCATGTAAAAATGTAATTTTGTTTTAGCATCATAAGGTCACTACAAGATCCTCTACAGCAATCTCTCATGTACTTTGTCAATACTTTACCTGCTGGAGAACAGAGAGAAGGCAGGTCTGACAGTATGGTAACTGTGGACGCCACAAGACGAGCACTCTCCTCAGAAAGGTGTGATTTGGCAGCAATGTGACTTGGAGAATCTGACACTTTGGAACTTAGATGGGGCATGTGCCGTACCAGGATAAACATGAGCAATTCCATGGCTGCAAATACTAGAGATTTTCCAGGTACAAGACCACCGCTCTCGCCTCCTTCTCCTAAAGCAAGAGGATTTTCTTTTTCTTCAGTATCATCTTCATCTGGAAAAAAAGGAAAGAATGTCTGAAAATGCTGTTAGAAAAAGAGACTTCAGATCGAGGACTACATGGAACACTAAAAAAATTTAAACATCAAAAGAAAAAAAGTTGCTTCACATAAAGATACTATAAACGTGGCCCATGTCAAACTAAATGTTCTAGTCTGAAGGACTTAAAAGGAGGTTGAAGTGCTTTAGAATTATTGTGATTGCAGTAATATTTCTTAAAAAAAAGTTCAGGACTAGAAATAAAAGTAGTAACTAAATAAAAATGCAGCCATTTTTTTCTTTTTAATTCTAAGGGCAAAATTGAAGGCAGTGACTGTCAAATAAACAGTCATTACAATACTTCGTAATTTAATGGCTATAAAATAAGCGTTCAACACTGACAGACCTTATTTCAGCCTAAGCTGACCATGAAATAAGAGAACAGAAAAGCATAGTAAGATTCTATGTGTAACTCCACAATTTCAGTGCATTCAGTTTAGAAAGTATCTCTTTTGAAAGGCAGCTCAGCCAGCTGCAGTTTTGCCTTCTCCCATTAAACAGTAACAGAGATTCAGCACATCACGACCAGCCTGAACTACCCTCACAAGGCCCCTGTGAATTTGAATGATTGCTAGAGTTTTCACATTCACTGATTTGAAAAAAGCAACCGACTGGACCAATGGTAAACAATTCCATTAATTCACAAGAAGGAACAGAGCTTACATTTTAGCTATGCTGGTTCCTCAAATTCTAACAAAATCCCCTCCCTGTTTTCTCTTAGAAAATGGGTAAAAGCTAAGTTTTTTCCTACAAGCAGTCAGTGCCAGAACAATACAGCAGTTTTCCTTAGTAAGATACATGTCCTTTAGGTTTCACTTTGTTTCCTTGAAGTAAAATAAAACACAGCAGATCTAACCTAACCAGGTACAATGAATATTTGCCATGTTTAGATTGGTTTCCAAGTAACAAAAGCAAAAATGGGAAATGGTATACCCAGCATGAGACTTTAAATGGAAAAAGAATGACTGAACAGAAAGATGCTTGGTAAAAAGAAGAGGCTTCTAAAAGCACCTCAGAAAGCAGCATTTGGACTGATGCTAATACCTTTAATCAAGGGTACTCATATGTAAAGTAGGAGTTAACTAACAATTTTCTAATGAAGATCCTAAGCAAAACACTGGAACCTGAAATATCACATTAGCAGAAGTGAGATAAGTTTCATTAGTGCTAAATAGAAGGAAAAGTAAAGGAACAGAACTTAGGTATACCAGCTGAGCTGAGAATCTCAGAGAAACTTTAAGCTGAGAGGGACCTCCATAAGACATCTGGAGTCCAACCTTCTGCTCCCTCTTCCAGCTCAAAAGCTAGAACAGGTTGCTCAGGTTCTCATTTGGTTTAGCTTTGAATACCTCAGAACATGGAAATTCTACAGTATCTCTAGGCACATATTCTATAGCTTCATCATTGCCGTGGTGTCACATTTTTCCTTGTATCCTATGTGGATTTCTGCTGCAACTTCTATCCACTGCCTCTTATCACCTCATCATATGCTTTTCAGAAACATCTGGCTTGCTCTTTCTTTTAAATCTCCTTTAAGAAGGGGAAATAGCTATTCAATCACCTACTAACTCTCTTCTCTGCAGACTAAATAAGTCTATTTACCTTAAGTAAGTTTGTGCTAACTTTTCCCAAACATCATCTTGAGCTCTGAAATTACTTCCATGGGGACTAACTCAAAAAATCTTTGAATACACAAGGCAGGCATACCGGTTTGTAGTATCCCAGAACACCCTTCATGCACTTTTTTTTGTTTTGAAGGTTAGAAATAACATCTAATTTGCCATTAACTGGAAACCTTTCTTGAGCATCACAGGTTTTCAAAGGGACTGCAGAAGCCTCAGCATGTCATCAGCCAGGTTCCTTAGATGCATCCCACCTGGTCCCAGAGTATGTCCAGCTTTTACCTAAGTAGTCCTTAACCTGATGCTCACCATTCTCTCACTAGACACAAAGACCTATGACAACTAAGCAGAAAAAGACAATAAATGCTTGTTTTTTTCTTAAATGTTTTGTTATACTCTCCAGCAGCTGGTCCAAGTTTTCTTGATCTTGTTAACAACATTTCTATAAAGGTATTTCTTGTCTGCATGACATTTACAACCATTCATAACTAGCTCCAGATAAACTGTGGCCTTCCTAATACCATCCATTCGGTCTGGGGCAGATGCCTTCATTAATCTCCCTGGGCAGTTCGCTCTCACTTCCACTACAGCTCCCGAGGCATTTGAATTCAGACAGAAGTTCTCCTTTTCATCGCTGGTTGACATAACCTTACAGCATCCTCCACTCTACGAGTCCCGTGCTTCATATTCCAGCATAGCCTTTGGCTGTCCATCCCTATGTGAGGCACGTGGCTTGGGCTCCTGCCCCTGCAGGATCTCTGTGAAGAATATGGCATTTTCCAGACACTACACAGTCTGTTTACCTTCACACGCATTTCCTTCATATCCCACAGAAGAGATCAACATCACCTCTAGCCCTGCATGGACAAGCACCTCGAGTACAGTCACATCAGAAGTTTCATCTGAATTTCAAGGCAAGCAATTATTTTTCTGACATGCCAGAGGTGACTGTTCCTCAGTCAGCAGACCATAACTTGCTGCCTGTCACTGCCATCATTATGCTGACTCAAGCAGTCCTATACACTCTTGAGAAGCGCTTCTGGGCGGCACAAGCATGTCTTTCTTTGCTCCTTGTCTGCACACCCTGTTTTAAGGGCTTTTGGTTGAAGACACACCCTACATGACAGTTAAGAACCAAGATGCAAGTCTGCTCCACTTCCAGACGAGATCTCTTGGTTAGTTAACAAATTTTCACACTGGTTCCAGTAGAAAATTCACTCACCTCATGACTGTTAGTCCTGACAGAGACACAACACTGGACCCAACAGAGGGGGCTGAACCACTGATCTTCAGGGAAAAAAAAGGCCAACATAATGCTAAGATGCAGTCAATATATAAAAGTCAATGAAACAGCTGGACTAGATGATCTCAGAGGTCTTTTCCAGCCCTGATTGCTCCATGATACTGGGTATTACTAAGACCTTAGAGCGGTTTGTTGAGTGTAATTTTCATCACTCATATTCAAGAAAATTAGACATGGAAAGAACAACTGCTGGAATGATGAGAGGAAGAAAACATCTTACAAGAGTTAAGAAATCAGCAGACAATACTAAGAGCACATCTACGGCATGTGCAGAATACACAGCATTTTCTTCCTCAGGGTAGCCACAGACTAATGCATTTCAGTTCATTTTCCAATATGAAAACCTGTTGCTTATTTAATCTGCAAAACAAGCCATGTTTTCAAAATCTTACTTAGAGCGTTCCTTTTTTCCTGCAAATAATCCTGAGCTGCTCTCACTATCTGCTGGACAACTCCTGTAACCAATAGTTGCACTGAAGTAGGATCCCAAGTCAGGAGGAGGCGGTGAAGCACACTCAAGAGTTCAACACCAAGGAGCTACAATAAACCAAAAACACATAATTAGGGCTTAACAATTCCTAATGGTTACATCAATTGCTTATAGCAAGCAAATACTTCTCTCACAGAATAATTATAGATTTTGCAATCAATGCAAATGAATGGTCTAGACCCAGAAAAGCTCACTGACATAACATGGTCATACAGTACCTGATCCTCTGCAATATGGATCCTGGCACAAGGGGAATCCAATAGAGTATGAAGTGCTTGTAAACAAGATGTAACATGTTCAACAGGCTCTTCAGGTCTTGGGGAACAGAGAAACTGTATGCTAACACCTAAAAAGAACAATAATTAAAAAAAAGAATGTTCATTTCAACTACATTTAACTACATCACAGCTGCTCTATAGAAATTGTTATAATCACACTGACAAATACCCTGTCAAAGCTGTGGAATACACTAGAGGCAGACAGAAACGTTGCTGTCCAGACAAATAATGCATTTTAAAATTCCTAAATTTAAACAAAATATTTCCTTACTCCCATATCATTTAGTAACATAACATGTTTGTACTGCACTCTAAATTCATAGCTCTTACCCAAAATTAAGTGCATGCGATCTTTGTTTAACTCTGGCAAAGATTTAGTGGTAGGTGGAGTTCCAGGTGTCTGGTTTAACATAATGGATGTGGCACGTTTCTGTGAATTAGGCATTGCTGCAGCAGTCTCTTCTGTTGACTCAGAAGCATTAAAACCTGTACTGTTCAGCCAAAGTGCCACCGCATGTAGAATAGGAGCCCAAGAGTTTCGATAATGTAGTCTAGCTGTATCAATTGTTTCAGGAGTGTAAAATGCTCCTCCTGTTAAATAAGCAAAATAAAGATAAGTTCTGAAATTCTCTACATAGATTAGGCAAAAAGCATGTACTCTAAATTTCTTAGTTATTTACTCAGGATGCATTTGATCATGTATATACTCATATGTAACCCTTGTTAGTGACAGTGCGTTCCAACACCCCTTCTGAAGAAGAAACATTAGTACACCTCATAATAAAACGTAATGGCCATGATGGAATAGTAAGCAGTGAGTCAAGAGGGGCACTCAAACACATCAGGTCTTAGAGCACTTTTCATACAGAACACTCAAATATTACAAGACAGCAATCACTGTAATCTCACAGACCATGTTTCCTTAAAGCAAGCATCTTTTTGCATTTGATGTCCAAGTATTACAGGTGTAAATGTATTACTGTTTCTAAAAATATATGGTTTTAACCATTTCTGTGAATTGGATAAAGAATTTTCTACTGTACATTGCAGAAAAAAAAACAAAACACAAGCTTTCAGCATCCATTTCTACAACACAAAGGCAGAAATGACTTGTATTACTTTAGCAGATGAAAAAATATGCCTGCCAAAGAATTTAAAGAATTTTAACACGTTTGCTAGGAGGTTTACTTTGTTCCTCAAAACAACACAAAGATAAACATCAGTATTTACCATCTGGTGGAAGCTGAGTAGCAAATTCAGCTGGTAGGGTTAGAAGAGCATAGTCTTTCAGTGCAGCTAACCACAGACGGCTAAGTGAAGGCAACTCGGGCTGTACGAGTGTTATCAAACTGTCAGGTGGCAACTCGTCTACAGTACCAAAATCATCCTCATCCTCCTCTGTGCTCTTTAAAACACGTTTGGGTTTGGTCTCCGCTTCTTTCTTAATTTTCATGGCCACAACATAGACCTAGAAGAAACATAGATATGAAAAGTTCACATCGTGAAATCAAAACAACAAAAGGAAAAACCAGCAGCAGCCACCCTTCCCTCAGAGCAACTGTCACTTTCTCGGAGCAGATTTGGAATGATATAAATAAAGATTAAAAAGTCTTCTAGTGGGTTACATGAATACAGGAGCACTCATATGTTCATCTTGGAAATACGCTATAAAAAGATTTTCACACCAATATGGGAAGCAGAAGTATCAGAAAAATAAAGTAAAAATAAGCATTTTTTGAATTAGGAATGGAATAGAAAAGAAGGAGCTTTGCACTACAGATGCTCCATATCAAAGCTGAATGTACCAGCATGGAGTGACTAACAGGTATACAAGGCTGAATTGTTGACACTTGCCTTTGCTAGTTCAAAATAAAATTCCAAGAAAATGTAATGAAAAGGTCCTTCAAGTACTACTCCAGAGGAAATCAAAATATCATTTGTGTAAATAGATATAATTTTAAAGCATGCAAATAACATTTCAGGAAGCAGGACAACATAAGTACTCCTTTCTTTTGGAGGTAGTTTACAGTTTTAGCTATTCCAGCGATTCCCCAACATCTATGTCTAGCTTGCAACTTATTGCAAACTCAAATAAATTTGAGGTTGATGAACTGCAATATTTTAAGGAAATACATTCCAGGGGCTTGAGAGTACACTTCAGGACAATAAAATATAAAAACACCACAAGACAAAACAGCAGAAAAAAGAATCAAGAAAGTGAGGTTAAATCTTTCCAAACGTTTGAAGACGTAATAGGAAATGGTTACCTCAGCCCATGCTTTCAGGACTGCAAGTTTTTCCATAGTGGTGGCACTCTCCCGGTAAAGCTGGCTGGAGGATCCTTTTCCTGCTTGCACTTTATCCAGAGAAGAGACAAGAAGGTTGTGAACTCGGCGGAGATCATTCAGGTCACTTACAACCCCACTTCCTATCCATGCGCTACATACCTAAACAACAAAGGTTAGAATCATTCTCCATGAGCAAGAGAAAATACAGAACTTTATAAATGAAAGAAAAAAAACCAAAAACTATAGAAAGAAAGAAAACAACAGGATCTCCCTTCTCTCCACTCCTGACAACATAACTGTTCAGGCAAATGGTTACAAAGGCTGTGTTTTCAATGGATGCTGATACAAAGAAACTCAGCATACATGGAAAATACTTAAGTTTGCAACTCTCTCTGAACAGGTGATTACAAAGTTTTCATTCTGCTCCCATGCGTCTGGTCAAATCATACAAATAGTGCATTTCCACATTCACAGCGAAGAATGTATAGCACAGCAGTTCATAATGGTACATCCTCATAAACCTGGAGCTCAAATTACATGTTAAAGCTTCCAAGATCATCATCAACTTTCAGAAAACGTCCAGAAATGAGTAATATAAGAAATCTTACACTGGGCTCTGGTATGAAACAAACAGTATCACATTCTAGATGAGTCAGCACCTCACATGGAGGTCAGACATTTGGGCGTCTCCCTACTCTTCATTTCTCTCCTTTTTCTACTTTTTAAATTGGACAGACTGAAAACAGGCATCTAAAATCCAAACATCAAATGGATCATAACTTACTGTCTAGTGCTATACACAGGTATTCATCCTCTGAAGCATATTCACACCTAGACATAAGATTTTTGGTGCAAATGCAGCTGCTTTTACACCAAAAAGAACAAATGCTGGTGGTAATTCCACAAACATGAGAAAAAACAGCAAAATCAAGAAAAAAAATATTGTGGGGTAGGGGGAGGAGAAAAACGTGGAAAAAAAGTTCACAGACTCTTTCCTAATGTTAGTCTTAGTTTCATCCTATCTCCAGTTTATTTTGAATTGAGAGAACCATTTCCTTTATGGGAAGGCCTGAAACGATGGATATATTCAAAATAAATGCACAGTTTATTTACATAAATGGTTCTGAAGGACAGGACTGCTGAACATGTGCTACAAATTGAAAATCCATTCAAATGTAACACTAAGATCAGCTTTGCTCCTTCAACCCTCAGTCGTTGTTAGTGTGCGTAGTTCACTGCACAGAGACATCTTAATGCATACATTCTCACTGGCCTCATTGAACTTTATTTTTTTCCCTTAGATTCCCTTTTTTTTCTTCCAATTATCAACAAGTATAGAACTGACCTGGAGACATAATTATTTTCAGAAAGACTAAGAAGTATACCACTAGATGATCCTAAAAGACACTGCAAAAAGATCACAGCTTAGGCTTGCAATATTTTTCAGCTATTTACTACTATTCTCTTCTGTATTCTTCTTCCAGTGAGAAGAAAAATCACACACGTAGAATCACAGAATCATAGGGGTTGGAAGGGACCTCAAGAGACTGAGTCCAACCCCCCTGCCCAAGCAGGATCCCTACACCAGGTAAATCTACTGCATAAAGGCACAAAAAGTATTCAGTTTGGCTTATACCATCTGAACATATTCTTCAGTACCTGGCAGGCCTTGGCCGTTATATCAGATGGTGTGTCCTGGGAAAATGCTGGCCTCAGAGCAGCTCCAACCTGGAAAGAGGAAAAAAAGCCATCAATAGAGACAGTACTCTTCATCTAATCTTGCTTAAAGTCCAGGGATATACACAAAGTATGCATCATAAGACTGTCAGTTTATAGTCATACCCCCAAATTACCCTTGCTATCTAGCAAATAATTGCAACAGTACTGTCTAAAGGACAAAGAATCATTTTTCTCCTGCCCATTGCCTTTTTAAGCCCCAACTACCTTTGCAAACGTGGCATTCTCTTTTTGCTGTTAATGAGCATCCTTTTACACATCAAACTACTACGAATTCAGTTTTGCTAAAGCTGCAGAAGATCATTTTTTGAACTCCAGCAAAATAATAAGGTGAAACCAAGTGTGCATTACTGCATCCGCATCACATTCTCAGAAAGACAGAAAAAAAAAGAATCAGCCAGTTGCTCTAAGACAGTGTTTTTCTGAAACAAAAGGAACTAAAACAAAGACACAGAAGCAATAGTTACAGCACTATAGAAGGAAGAAGAATAAGACAGGAAGAGAATAGGATGAAAGCCTGACTTGAAGTATTTGTGAATTCTGAAAACACTAAAGAGAAATCAGAGAAACACATGTAACCTGAGGTGGGTAAAATGGAAGGGATGGTGGCAAGGTAGAGAAGGCTGGTAGGCACAGAAGGTATAGAATAGCAAAACATGACAGGCTAGAGGAAATCAGTGCAATTCTAGGTGTGATTCCAGAGTTAGCCAAGTCACTCCAGTGGGCAGGGAGAAAAAGCTTTAACCCTAACTTCATCCTTCCTTTTAATGTATTTACAAAAGGTAACATAATCAGGAGAGACCATGTTGTCCTTCTAATTCTCACAGCAAGTGTCCCTACTCAAAAGAATATTTGTGTGAAAAACAAAATAAATATTTTTTAAGCTGTGCAGAGACACTTCTATGGATGAGTGCACAATCCCAGACTATTCTTAAGTTAAAATGCAGTCTAGAAAACACATGTGTTTGAAGTCTTAGGAGACTGATCAACACACACACATCAGCAAAACATAACTGGTATGTTCCAAGACATCCAAAGCAACAGGAAATCAATCACAGCATGAACACTGGGAGCAATAAAAAAAAACAACAAAAAACTCTACACTGCCATGAAAGCAGTTATGTAAGCAGAAAAATGACAAGTTTCATAATATGATACTCTTTGCATGCAATACGATACTCTTTGCATGAAATACATCCCCATTAATATTGGTTGATTGTAAAAACAGTGAAGTGACCAAGAGGAGAATAATAGAGATTCAATCACTTTAAAATCAGGTTGTTTGTTCGTTTGTTTTTGTTTTTTTCATTTTAGAATGATGCTTCAACATTTTACAAATTTCCCTCTTCTAATTGTTAGCAAGGGTAAGATTCCCTGCCACTGTCAAATAGGAGTGACCAAGTAAAAACTCATTCTTGCAGGCATTCATCTTATGATAAATGCAATTCCTGAAGTCAGTGGGATAAATCGTATATGCAATTGCTTGCAAGGTGGAGATCTTCTGAAGTGAAAGAACTATTACAACTGATTATAGATGAAAACCAATAGGAGAGAGCCAACAAAAGCAAAAGCCTGTCCTTCAAAGCACATTATTCTTAAGCTTCTCACAATCAAGCCTCAGGCAAAAGATTAATTTTATGCAGGTTATATATTTATAACAGTCAGATCTGAAGTACTGATATTTCAGTATGATATGGAAAACTGTTACGACGTATTTAGAACTTTGAAAGCAGAAGACAAGAGTTAAGCTAAGCAACAAAATTATGCAATAATTCCCCAAAATAAATCTTCAGCTGCTCACTGTCCATTCACATACTTCTGTCATTTTCACTCTAACAGAAATGTATTCATTACTTCCCAAGAAAAGAGATTTATTAGATTCACTCTGGAATTGAATCAGTTTTATTTCCAAATTCTTCATTCTACTAATGAAATATCACTCTTGCTAAAAAAAAATCAAGTTTAATTTGTAGTATTTGGCTTTCAAGAATCAATAGCTACTGGTTTTTTAATTTTGTCAGATAATAAATTATGATACACAAATTTTGAAGAGGTAAACAAAGCTGCCTCTTCAGTACATTTTCAAACAAAAAACCTCTTCACAGGTCTTTTGAAGTTACAAAATGTTCTCAAAGCTTATTCTGGCATATTGGCATAAATATACAGTTTCATGCAGTTATAAAGAAGGTCTCACATTAGCCTGGTATTGCTCCAGTATCACATGGCCTGGAAACTCTGGCTCAGGAACTGATGCAAATTTCTTGATAATGTCTTCAAGAGCTTGAAGACCTGCCATTCGTAATTGGTTGCTGTGATCAGTTGCAGCCATGAATGCCATTCTAATAAGGTCAGAGAGATGGAGTACTAAGAAGTCATCTTAAAATAGAACAAAAAAAGAACTATTTAGTAACTTAAAATATAGCTGACATGACAGACACATTGGTAATATTTTCCTGACTGAGACATGCAAATTTCATGTGTTCTCTTAAAAAGGTACACATTTGAGAAATGGAAGAAATACAAGAAAGAATATAACCTGTTCTTCCTCCCACCTCCTTTAAACTGACATAACACTTATTTCTCAGGACAATATTAAAAATTAAGCACAAATTTGAAACAAAGTAAAATACAAGATACATAAAAAGAAAAGAAATGCATTGGACAGAATGTTTTAAATGTGGCTGAGTAGCTTGTAAGAGATAGGAACACAGTAAAACCAACTTCATGACTCCTTCCTACCCCATATAATACAGAAAATCTTTAAGGCAGCTCTTGTGTTCTATGCCTATAGTGACCCCTGCTGACAGAAGAAAGCCTCACCAAATTTAAACACCTGAGAACTGAGTATGCCATTCTATTTCTGCATGCAAAGGCCACATTCAAGGCCATGAGCAAGCAGGCACCAACACACAGACAAGAGCACCGCATTACTCACAAATAGAGAAAACAAAAATCTATCAGGATTTTATATTTTTTTTCTTTCTCTCCTTTCAATTTGAAGCTACCACACCTTGTAGTATCACCATGAAAATAAATTATTTAAAAACATAAATATCCAGGGCAATTTATAAAAAACCCACAATGATTAATGCTCTAGATCTTTTCAAGCCTAGGGACAGAAATAAAGTTAACTTTGTAGCTGAAATTTTCAGAGGCATGCAAGGAGTAACAAGTTTTATTAATTGCTCAGATCACCAAAGATATATTATTTCAAGTTTGCTACTATATAAGTTAATTTCTTGAGTAGAGGTTTGGTCAGTTTTTCTTTTATTGTGATACCAAACAAATCAAGCTCACATGAAATAAATTTGGAGATGTAAATTCTCAGGACTGTTACGCACAATCCCCTGCAGGATCCTACATAAAAGTAGATCTTTCATAATTTCCTCTACAATGCAACATTATTTACAAAATCAGCTTCCCAAAGCTCACTCTTTTCACTCTTCAAACACTGACCCCAACCTCTGATCAAATAAAAACCAAAAATCTCATCAAAACCAGTGCACAGTTCTGGAACCAGACACATGATAAATATCCATATTAGAACAGAAGCCTGTAACAATACAGGTGGTAAACTCAACAAACCCTCTGCATTCTAGGATCTTTATAGATGATATTCAGCCTACACGCACATAATCTCCTCATGAACACTATGCTACAGGGCTAAAGGCAGACAATCACTATGCACCAGAACCAATACACGTGGATGACCAAAGGATAGAAACTTCCCACTACTAGTTTGAAATTGTTTTGTGAAAAATGTGTTATGTCATTCCCAGCATCTCAGTTATTCTCATCTCAGTTATTCTCTAAGTTATACGCATATCTTGAAAACATGATACTTGTCAGTCTCATGGATATCATAAAGCAGCTGGGTCCACATCCATCACGTGTCCCTCACTCTGCTTCAGAAATATTACCTGGCTCTTTTTTTCTTTCCTAGCACTTCTTTGCTGTGGAAATGCTAAAATAATATGAATTGTATTTAATCGCTATCATTAGGTTAAACTCAGATAAACTATTCCCAGCTTACATTTGACCAGAAGTTCAGTGCTTCTATTTCAAAACTGAAAGAGTTTGCAAACCCTTTGTTACCCACCCCCAAGCAGATTAGACTGTTAAAAGTTACATTCTCCAGCAAATGTCACTTTGTATTCATAGCACAGTAACTATAATGGTTACATAACCACAGCTTTGGCCTTTTCCTTTTTCCTGTTTCTAACTGTTTGAATGAAAGGAAGGTCACTTTTTAAGGGCTTATGTTCTTATCTTGATTGTACAATTTTAAGCTGCAAAGAAGTAACAACAACAAAATAAGAAACAAAATTAAACATGCACACTCTGTAATTACTTTTTGGGTTTTTAAGTCTGGCTGAACGGGCCAGAGCCAGATCAAAGTGTGCCTTGTTTGCATTCTCACACAGCATGATCACTCGGCACAGGCAGTCAGCCGCAAATACACGAGTTGCCCAGCGAGGTGCTACAGAAGGCTTGGTTTTATCCTCTTCACCCAGGGTGGTAAACATTGTATCATCATCCATCTCATCCTTCTTCTCAGATTCTTCATCCTTTCCTCCTCCCAATGGAGCTGCAGTGCTCATGTCTACAATAAAGAACGATTTTTAAATAATCCCACTGTTAAAAACTACAGAACATACTCAAATCCATCAAGATTCTGAACACACTCTCCTGCTGAAACATCCACACAAAGTAAAAAAAAAAAAAAAAAAGTAAAAAAAAAAAGTAAAAAAACTATTTAAAAAGTAAAAAAAATAGTAATATAAGTAAATTAAAAATTTTTGACTCTAATTTCATATACTAGCTATGACTGAATCCTATGTCTGAACTTTTCAAGCTTCGAAAATTAACCTATTAAATTACTAGTAAACAGGATAAGGAGACAGCCAGGCTCAGAATCAAAGAATCAGTCTGGCCTCTGCCCAATTCCTCTTTCAAGTAAATGCTACTATATATTTTAAGTTGAATCAAATCTGCCAAGTTCCATGCTGTGGGACAGATACACAACCAAGCAGGCTGTTTATGGCAACCAATAACGTGTTTAACATCCAATAAGTTACTTTCTGTAAGTGTGGCTGTGAAATTTCATTTCAGAAAAAAAAATGACTTCAATTATCCCATTAAAAACAAAGAAATGGACCAAAAAAAATTACCCACTAAACGCGAGTATACACTTCTATTATTCAGATATGAAAATATAAAGTCTCAATGACAATGTCTAAATCAGCAAAATGCCAAGTCACTGACAAAAACTACTCTTGCAATAATTAGAGAATTAGAAGTAGCCAATGCAAGAGTAATGTACTCCAACTAAGGCATGTTGGACAGGCATACTCTTCACTTGGTTAAGAATTGGCAGGAGGGCCAGGCCCAGAGAGTGGTAACGAACCAAGGGACATCCAGCTGGCAGGCAGTCATGAACAGTGTTCCACAGGGGTCAGTACTGGGACCAGCCTCATTTAATATCTTTACTGATGATCTGGATGCGGGAACTGAGTGCACCCCCAGTAAGTTTGCACATTACATGAAGCTGGGAGGAAGTATTGATCTGCCTAAAGGTAGGAAGGCCCTCTGGAGGAGAGGAATCTGGATAGCCCGGATTGATGGGCAGAGGCCAATTGTGTGAGCTTCAACAAGACAACTGAGATGAATTCATTCAAATATCATCTCAGATTATTTCATCTACTGAAAACATGAAGAGAAGATCAAACAATCATGTTAACAACTCTAAAATCCAACCTACATAACTCAAGGAAAGGACATCCCGTGTTCAAATTCAGGAAGAGAGGTCTTTCCCACAGGGCAGATAAATGGTAAATTTATTGCATAAAGAAATGATTTGTAGCACTACTCATCAGTAAGCATAAAGAAGACAAGAATTAGGAAGAGCTTCAAGATGAACTCACAGTATGCCAACAAATAAGCATAAGCACACAGCAAATTAGCAGAACCTGCATCACAGACATCCTTCAAGCTGAAAAAGAGGTATAAGGTCTCAGAGGACAAGATCTTCGCAAACAAATCCTCAAAGCTGAACAACAAGCAGAAAAGTTTCATCACCATGGTAACCCATCTTCACATCAGTAGCTCAAAGAAAATAAAGGAAGGCTCAGAGTATGTACAGCACTATTCCTTCTCTACGGGTCTGACGCATAAACACTAAACAGCATTTGTCTGCTGCCCATTGTGAAAGCAGCTTATTTTTATCTAAAAAGAAATGTTACTTTTAAAAATGGAACATAACATTGACAATTTCATCCGCGTACGTTTAACAATTAGTAGTTAAAGCAACGTACAAAACAGAAGCTAAATCTTAACTGGGACAAAAGACAAGCTCAAAATAAATATTGCCAGAAGATGGCAATTCTAAGGACACACCATCTTACATGTGCACGCTATACAACACTTACCACTGGAAGCTGCTAGGACATCCTTACAGAGCATTAGCCAATGAGAAAGGTTTTCTACCGCCAGCGATGAAAGCATGTGTCCAAGAGTATCATGGATATCTGAGCACAACTTCCGATCCGTTTCTCGATCCAGCATACCAAAGAGGACACCTTCAAGGCCTGTCTCTGTTATATTAACCCCCTGATGTCGGGAATGACCGTCTCGCCGAGAACCAGCTCCAGGTGCAAAAGTATTCAGATCTGTAAAATGATAACGTCTCTGAAATCAGTAACTCCATTTTACATTTGGAATAACAAATGAGAATTAGACACTGACTTCATGCAAGCAAAGTTTGGGAAATGATACACCATGATGTTATTGAATTTCTTCTAAATTAACATTAGAACGACTTTACAGCAATCTTTTTTTTTTTCTTTCTTTTCTTTTCTTTTCCCCAAGGCAAATAGTATCTGAGGATTACTCAAAAAAATATATATATATTATTATCCTCAAGTTACTCATCCCATCATGTTGTAAAAACTCCCAATAATTGACTTTCTAGAGACATACTTAATTGGTAGATTTAATATTAACCAAGCTCACAATTCTACATCCTTTGAAAAACACTATGCTGATCAAAACTGTTGAACTTCCTATTTTCAGGATAAAATGGTGCATGTAAGTATTGAACCAATCAGCACAGCCCACGGTGCATGTAAGTATTGAACCAATCAGCACAGCCCACAGGCTAGTAGATGTGCTGCTAAGAGAATGTAACACAACTAGATATCACCATCAAACAACATACAGTTAAGTCAATTTTCAACAGAGGAAGATCTAAATACTAGAAAAACTATAAAAAACGTTTCCACTGTATATACAGTTTACTCCCTATTTGATTTCTATTTGCCAGTAGGGCAGAAAAACTTATTTTACTTCCTGTGAAGTTTGGAGTTGACAAATGAAATTCAAGAGGTAAGCAGAGGTGGGGAGAAATGTTATTAGAGTTGGTAGGGATGGTTTGACAGTGGGTTTCTTTTTTCTTCCTGAAGACAAATCACACACGTGCATGAATACATGCACTCAACTGTCACAAAAAGACCACATGAAAGAAGTACTTACTGATGCCACTGTTTTCTTTGTCTCCAGTATTTTTTGCTAAGCTCATGGCATATTCACACACTTCTGCTGCCTCTCTCTGAGCAAGCTGTCGTAAACATGCAACTGCAGCCCGGCGAAGCAGCAAGTGGGAGCTGCACAAGTGAACCTAAAACAGAACAATTGCGAGTGAGTGAACTGCACCTCCATATGAATAAGTGCTGCTAAGGACTGTCAGTATTCTACTTTCCAATTACATGCCCCTGTGGGAGCTGCCAGGTATCAAGATCTTGAAAGTTCACAAGTAAGCACTTTTTGAAAGCAGAAACTTGAAAATAAAGCTGGTATATACGGAGCTGAAAGTTGTTACCTGTCAAAAGCTTCACTATTAGAACTACTGTGCCAGTATGATTTTAGACAAATTATAATTCCCAGTCTGTTACACTCTTGAACACTACTTTACATCATATCCCTCTATCGCTATAAATCACTTCAAAAGTGACCACACAACTACCATAAAATCTTCCATTTCAAGCATGCACCAGAATTTATAGTACATGTTTTCACATGTTCCTGTCAAGATGACAGCTTCAGGTCTCTTTGCTAACCAATACTGGGCTTCAATTTCCTTTTGAATCACCTCAAGTACAAGCAAATATTTTTCTTTGGAAGAATTGTGCATGGTAACTATTTCCTTGAGAGGTAGTAGCTGCACAGAGAACTGTATGTTTTTCCACAGTGGAAGAGATGATGAGTGCTCTTTAAGAAACTGACTCTTTATTTACCCTGGGGAAATTGTTTTTAATAAACTGAATACACATTTGCTTTCTCAGTATTAGGTTATTATGTGGATGGAAATTACAACCCTAAATGAAAGGGTTGTATAGTGTATAAAGCACTTCAACAGTAGATCTTTATTCTGTCTGTGAATACACAAGACTTCAATACTGAAAAAACAAATACACTTTTATACAATCCTCTAAATACCACTCTGAAGCAATCCTTGTTTTTGGTTACAACACAAACATCCAGTGGTTATGATGCCAATGCAGGAAAGCAGAAAGCAACTCCATGGTTTAAATTTGATACCTGGCATTAATTCCATGCAAGAGCAAGTCAGAATTAAATGAAAAGTTTGTAAAAGGGGAAAGGTAATACAGACTGCCTACCTATCTATAAGTTCACAGTAAAAAGAAGTGAACAAGACAATTCAAAGGAAAGCTTACCAAACAACATATGATTTGGAAGTAAGGAATATGAAAAAAAAAAAAAAAAGTGAAGGAAAACAGCTTTTGTTTAATAAAGGATCATTAGGAAGCACAAAATGAATAGCAGGAAGCCTAGGAAAAGTTTTCAAAACAGTACTAGTCAAGTCAGCAGTAACTTCATTTTCTGTAGTATTCCCCACTAGGGCTTACAGAGCATCTAACTAGAAGAACTACTTGCCACACTGTGCGCAGTATTTATACAAAAGGGCCTAGATATTTCTGGATACGTTGCAGCACTGTCATACAAAATTTTGTGCAGGGACAAGTGGCTGCACAAAAGAATTCCAGTGTGTGGGTGAAAGTAAAGGCATGTATGCAGGGGAAAGCATGCAACAATGCAAGGATGCCTCGGGGAAAGGCAGGAAGGGAGACTATGAGAAAGTTCCAATATTGACATAAGGTAATACAAAAAACATGAGTTCCACAGTGAATTGTAAGAACTTCTCAAAAACATCAAACAGACATCAGGGAGAAGTTTTCCAAATTTCTCAGCATCAGACTTCTAAATCTTCTTAAAATAATTTAAAAAATAAATAATAGTAATAAAGAAACAAAAACACACATCTTTCCTCTTACAGATGCACTTGAAGTTTTGGGTTCCATCACCTGTTTCCTGGCTTAAGCCAGGATTTGCTGACAGAACAGCAGCAGAGGGAGAAAGCAATGCTAATCAGAAAGGCAGCACAAGAATCTGAGCATCAGCATCTACTATGCTGACAGTGGTAAAAGAAACCCAAGAACTCCCACCTTTCACATATTCACTTTCTTCCCTGTGTGCATGCAGTCAGCTGAAGGGATGAGGCATTTCAGTATCTTTTTATTGAGCAATACTATAAAAAATCTTGGTAGTGTGCTACTACAGTGAAAGAGAATCCAGCTTTACTACTTCAATTTGGGCAGCATTCTGAAAAGCATCTAAAACAGCTTGGGGGCAGATATCCCTTTAGTGCACAATAATGTTCTGCAGATGTCACTTCTTTGTTATGCATGGGTACCCCTGGCATCTTGCTAAATGCTTCTCCTGTGCCCTTGCTAAGCACATACATAAAACGTGGAGAAACAGAAGGAATGGATTCTGTACTCACACAAAGACTGGGAACCAGACTGGAGAGGTTGACATGCCGTGGGGCAAACATATGAAGCTGCTGAAGGCAGGATATGGCTGCTGCCTGAACCAGCGAGTCTGAATGGTCTTGAGTGATTGCACATCCCACCAAACAGGATGAACGGATCGTTGAAATTGTAGCTCCATTACCTGATGACATAATACAATATCCTTAACACAGCAAGGTTTTTGTATGACTGAGGCAGATTTTAAATCTTTGACAAACAAATTTCAGTGCAAAAAAGTTGACTGATTTATAACACGCAGCTTCTCTGAATTCCTACTGAAAAGTAGTGCAACTTGAAAGAATCACTACAGTGATTCAGATTGGTTAAACAATGTGAAGTCCAAATGAAATTTTGCATCAACGATCTTCAAATGAAAGTATTTTGACAATATCTTCTCAGGACATAAAACCAGTGAGGTTAACTGAATATCAACTGTGAATGTATTTTCCATTCTACGTATATATAAGCAATATTTCATGCACAGAACCATTTCCTAGCACGTTAGACAATGCTTGCAGATACATGCAGGTTATTTTGGTTATCTCCACTGGATGAGTCACATTGCTCTAACAGAACACATATTCTGAAGAGCAGAACTTAATCTGAAAAATACTCTAATTAACCTGTGTGATGTTTATATTTCTGAATTACAGAAAATGCCTGCAAAAGACTTTCAGTATAAGGACGCCACTTATTAAACAGTGTCACAACATTCCAAATCAAAAGAGCAAGCAGATATTCAAGTTAAATTAAACCATCTAGGAACTTTTTGAAACTAGAAACATAAATCCAATTCTTCACAATTTGAATTTCATTAGTGGCTAGCTCTATGACACTGCCTTAAGGACCAGCCTCAAATATTCCTAAAAAAAAAAAAAAAAAAAAAAATCACTAGGTAAAAACATGGTCTGAGTCCATCTCAGCCACAGAACTTCAGATGTAGTGTTTGGTCCGAAAAAAAAAAAAAAAAAAGTCTTACTCTTTATGGTAAAGTACCATGATATAAAAATGTGAATAATAACTAATTTGCACTCATTCCTGACAACATCAACAACTAGGACCAGCTTAAGCTCTTGGCATCAGTCAAAAATAAAGCTATCGATGTGTTGAAGAAGTAGAGGAGAAGTCTTGCTCCACAAAAACCATTTCTGGCAAGCACAAAGTTGTTATAAGCCAGAACATCATACATCACTGTAACATTTTTATACAAATTTCAAACTGAATTAAAAACAAACAAACAAACAAACAAACAACAACAAAGCCATAAGAAAACATCACCAAGTATGTTCAAAGTCAGAACTGAAGAAGTTCCTTGCAGGACACTATAGAGTTAAATCTTTCCCTCATACCCTTCAACTGCAACAGACAAAATCAGACTGTCCTCCATTTAAGACTGTGATGAAGTGGCTTTATACAAGTTAATTTTCTACTCCTCTTCGGATTCACACTAACCTTGCAGCTCAGGCCCAACAGTAGTTATTATAGCTCCAAGACATCGGCCTAAGCATTGATGCACTTCTGTATGCGATGGTGGAACAGTTAAGAGCAGAGTAAGAACAAGTGAAAGTGTTGGCTCCACGTATCCACGGTACATTGGTCCACTAGAATCAACTATCAAGGCAAGTGAATGGAGAGACCAGGTCTGTTGATAAAAGAAAAAAAAAAAAAAAAAAAGAGTAATGTATTCAGGAAAGTTATAGAAACTTACATGTGAACTGAGCTTAGCACTGCACACCCTTGCTTACACATCTAGTTAGCTTCTCTAACTCCGGAAGTGTTTTGAAGATCACAATCTCAAGCAATCACCTGGAAGCTGAAATATTTCTAAAATGCTGCCTGGCTGCCAGCAATTCTATGGATAACAGAGATGCAGAAGACAAGGAATTTGAGCAAACAAACAAAAAAATAGAAACAAGTCCACTTAAAAAATAAAAAAAGGAAAAAAGAAGTGACCCTTAAGAAGGGGAAAAATACAGAATCAATTCTGTTGTAAATTCAGAAGCAAATACCAAAAGAACAAAGTAATTTACTGCAACTGAAAAAGCAAGAAGTGAGAGAGTAAACAGGTTTTTAGTCACTAAAGCTTTATAGGAAATAGATTTCCCTGCCAGATGCATAAGCAGTAGGTAACTTCAAAATATCTAAATGATTTTACTTCAGAATTTCCTTTCATTGAATGTGATGCAATTGCACTGACGAGGCTATGTTAAAAGAAAAATCATTTACAGAGCTAGACTCTTTAGAGTCAGCTGGAAAACTTCCTTAGAATTGCTCCTTTTTGGTCATCTTTGATGCAAACCCAAAACCATTAGCACTAGCAACCTCACAGAGGTGCTTCTACAGTCCAAAGCACATAGGTAGTACCCTACAGCTCCTCATTCTTGCAGGTATCTATTGCTCATGTTCCCATACAGTCCCTGTGTTCCTCCACTGATTTAGCAAGAGATGACACATAAAAGCTTTGATTGTTACAGCTGTCATACTGTCATACTCTTAGTAAAAAATACAGTTGACACACAGCACACAGACTCTATTCAGGCTTCTAATTCTCCCCCCCCCCCCCCAATAATTAATGTTTTTCATAAGGCAGTAACCTTCTTCACTTTGTTTTGAGATGATGGTGCACAAGTACACACTTCAAAACTACTTATTCATAAATAAAGTGAAGCTACATATCCAAAATCAAGTTTGCCTTATTTTATATAAACTAAGGAAGTTAAAAAGTGACTTAAAATTGCATTTATAGATTTTTTTAACATCTCCAGACAAAACTAGTCTTGTCTTTCTAAGCAACAACTTAGAACAATAATTATAGACAAGATATTTGCTTTTACTCAAAAAAGTTCCTTTTTTTTCCCCTCCCTTCTCTAGTAATTATTTTACTTTAGTGCTCTGATAGATTTCATTGCCAAAGAAAATGAGAAAGACCCATTACTTCGCCTTTTAACATTTAACTTCACATCAATATAGATGTACTGCTCCATATGCTCTTTTTATAGCAGCATCCACAATCAAAGAGTTACAGGACAGCAAAGACAGAAAAAGATACTGCTCCCCTGAAATTTTTCCTGGAAGAATTAAAACATAGCATGCTATCCTGATTTCCAAATACTTTCAGCTTAGGAAACTTTCTGCACCATGCATTATTTATACATGATCCATAACCCCAAAGGCAGTGTCTGCAGTACCGTATCCATTCTCCTCTAACCTTACCAGCAACTTTTAGCAGTCAAATGTCCTCTTGGGAGACATGTTGTTAATACACAGCAGATAAACAGAAACTCAACTATGAAAGCCTACCCATCTCCTTACTAGTTCCCCTACTGTTCCTTTTTTGTCCTAAATACAAACAGAAATTTGAGTTTATTTGCAACAGATTTCAAACATTGATATTACAGTATAATCCTAGGAAGATGTACTGCAATACTTTGTTCACAGTTTCACACAAGTGGAAATTGCTTGGCAAAGAAAATCACTGTTTCTTAGCTAAGTCTCCAACAGCTGATCATCCACTGACCGTTAGACAGTTACTAAAGCCTTAGTGTCAACAGCTAAGGTAACACTAGCAGATTTGGGCCTGTTTCTAGCCAAGTGTAATTCTTAACATTCCTTAGCATATGCTACATCCATACAGTTTGGCTTATATGACAATCTCTATTAAGAAGCACCTAAACTGGTGATTTAACTATTGTTTTAAAACATTCACAATTAGAATTCATTCCGTGATGATTGTGGTTTGTTTATTTTTTACCTGGACTTCAGGAGAAGTTCCATCTTGTGCCAAAGCCAAGAGAATACTGACACTGGTTTTCAGATGCTGTCCAGAACCTATCCCACCAACATAACGATGGAGGCAACCCAGAGCCAAAGAGTGGCCTGTTCTTGAAACAACATCTCGAGCAGATTTTAGCCTATAAACATTTAAATAAGTCATGTAATTCAATTAGTTAGAAAAAAAAATATCCTTCAAATACTGTAACTATTCAAATGTCTCTACTACTAACAGCATTTTGCCATCCACTTTACTGATTTAGAGAAGCCTTACTTAACCAGTACTTAAACCTACACTGGTATTAAACTGGATGGCATATAAAATAAGTCCAGTAATAATTTTCTTTCTTCCCTCTTCATAATTAGAAAAAAATAGAGAAATAAAAGAGAAGGATATCTAGTTAGGAGAATTTGGTTTTTTTTGTCTGTGGGAGGCAAGCATGTCCATAGTCACTAGTGAGCAACAGCAGCAACAAAGCAAATACAAATCTCAGATCTGCAAAAATGGCTCAACAGCATCAACACTGGCAGCCAGTCTCATCTCGAGTCCTGCATGAGACACCAATGAATGATGTCAGGAATAGAAATATATAAAGACCGTAAATATGATAATTCATAAGTCAAAATAAAGGGGAAAATTTGAATTACTCAGAGGTGGAGACTAAGCACAGGCAGTGTGGTCAGTCAAATGACATGCACTGCATTGGGTATTCAGATTCATGGACTGGCTTCCATTTAAGACAAAAACTGGGAAATATGTTGTTTTATTATACCTACCAGTTACCTCTGTAAAGACCTGAGATTAATGAACATGGAAAAAAAAAATACTGGCCAGTAAATTCTATTAAGAAGATGTTTTCATGAAATAGAACCACTACCATAGAATTCACATTACAGGCATATGTAGCAATAAGCCAAGTTTATCTATCCAAAGCAGTTTAGTTGCTTTAAGTAATCCACCAAAGACTCTTCACTTCTATCACTTTTAATTCCAAGTAACTAAACAAGTGATCTTTAATTCCTGGAAGAATCACAAAATATACACCAAAATTTGAAGACATGATTCAGTAGGCTTGCATAGTCATAGTAATAAAATATGAAGGGAAATAGTAATCAACGCTATTCAGTAGAAGAATTTCCCAACATATATTGTGTTTATAATGTCTTTTTCTGAATCAAAGTCAACTTACTTATCAAAGCTGTACTGAGCCATTCGAGCGATGAAAGTGGCTTCTCCAACCACTTGAGCCATTCTCCCAAGAGCTTCTCCTGCTGCACACCTCAAAATAGGGTTGGGGTTATCGAGTGCACCCATTACCAGTGTCAGAGCAGACTTGCGAACTTCTTCTGGTCCTAACGTGCTTTTGTTCTCAGCTAACCCCTACACATATAAACAGATGTGAAAGGATATTCAAAACAAGTGGATGAAGGGAAAAGAGACTTTAATATAAGAAAGAGCTGCAACTAAAAAAAAAAAATAACATTTTTTTTTTGTTTACTTTTGTGAACATTTTTCTTACGATACACATGTTGAAAATATTTAAAACTCAAAACCAATAACACCCTCAGTCTCACCTTTGCCAACATTCTACCTATTTCACATACAGTATGGACCTGTTACACCTGCCTTTGTTTACAAATGTGTTACAGTGCTACATGCATGCTGGTACTATCAAATCTAAGATAGATGTGAATGTTCTCTGGCCTTTTGGCATGGCATAGCAAAACCCAGGCTTATGCATCAGAAAATAGCATTAAATTGGTCTCATGTTTCAACACGGCTCATGTTTTTAAGAGGAAAGCACGGAAGAGAGGTATTGTTTTCCCAACATGAGATCTGTGACAACTTTCTCTCCAAAAATTCTGTTAAGTCTTAAAGACGAATTTGACAGATAGCTTTTATGGGAGAAATTTGACTTCTGATGCTACCACGAAAACTTCACCTAACCAAAAGCTCAAAAAAATCATTTTTGACCCAAATATGATAGAACTTCACAGCCAAGTTCAAAGAATTCTCAGACATGTTCCATATCACACACTGAAATGGGAATGTCCTTCAGCTGCACACTGGGGCTGACATGTCAAACTACATTTTCAAAATTTTAAACAATAGCTTTAGTAATGCTCTTCTAACAGCTTTTTGTACAGAATGCAAATCTATGAATCATACCACCGAATTTTAGCATCTACAACAAGTTTTCAAGCTTTACCTTCAGGGCACTAAGAACAGCAGTGAAGATATTAAGCTGCACAGCTTGCTGCCGAACACCTTTAGCCTGCTTGACACATTCAGCAAAGTGATCCAACATCTGCAACCTAAAACAAAGGAAGGAACATAATGAAGTGATATCACTTCAAAATACAAACCAAAACACAGCAGATGAAAAAATACACACAACAAAAGAGACTTTTAAAATCAGCCACAGAAATTATGCTTCAGAGCTGTAGAGGGTATTCAACTTAGGCAGAAAGGGTAGTTATTCTGGATGCCGTTGATTCTTTTAGATAATTCTTAGATAATTTTAGGTAATTTAGATAGTTTTAGATAATTCTTAAGTGTTTATTGTCCCTTTTGAAGAAAACACCACTGAGGGGACATCTTCAGATACTGCTTGGATGTATAATTAGAAAAATACAAGGACAGAACTGGAATAATGCTGCCTCTCCACTCTTGTTCAAAAACAGTGTTATTCAACACACTCCTATAGTTTTTCACATTATTTTCCCTTTTTAACATCATGTCATAAAGTATTACTGTAAGGAATACTCTCTAAAAGATATCAAGAACAGGAGTACAATGAACAGTTAACTGATCTGCAGTTAACCAGCCAATTTTTTCCATAGCTAACAACAGGACAGATCAGGTAGACTTAAGGCGTATTGTTTACAACTGCTGACTGCAAAATGAGACTGATCACTCAAAGAAAAAACTGTTTTCACCAGTACTGTACTGAAGGATAACTTCCATTTTAAATCAATCTTAGAGCTTATGCTGTGTTCTCAGTGACGACTTACCTAAACTGAATGACAAACATAGTCCTGATAACTCACAACTTTATAAAGATCAGCACATTTTCCTTCATGTTCCATGTGAATTCATCTCTTTTTTATTATGCATAAGACCATTTATTTAGTGTAAATCACAGACTCACTTATGAAAGTCAGGTGAAGAGCCAGGAGAGAGATATCCAGCCTGCACCTCTTAACTCTAATCTACAAAACTGATAAACTGACGAAATCATCTTGTTTCTCAACTGAGTAAGTATATTCAGGAATCCTGAGACATGAACACAAAATGCTGACATCTAAATCTAGAGACAGTTGATTTCAAAGCAGATTCTTATTTCAAGAATAAAAAATTTAATACTATGGGGCACTAAAGGATTAGATTCTGAAACTGAACACGATATAAACTGACCTATGTTTGTAAGACACATGAGGAAAAACCACACCAAAGAGAGCCACAGATGCATCGATGACAGATACTCCTAGAGGAAGGGGACCAGGTACAGCTTCACCAGCAGGGATGCGCAAATAGATGGAAGACGGATCGTGTTCCAAAGCACCACTTCCAGATGCACTGTTTGGCTGAAGCTGCAAAAATGCCACATAGCATGAACACCTCTGAATATACTCTTGCAGACAAAATTCTGAACTAGGTATAAACCAAAGACATATGCAGCTGCTAAGAACAGAAAGCTGCATTACAAACAATTAAAAGCAACTGCGGTGTCCCCAGGCACACATAGATTAGCATTTACAGGGCAAGTTAAATCCCTGACAGTCAAAGTACTTAACAGCTGGATAAGTGCACAAACTATGACTCCTAATAGTAAGATAAACAAATTAGAAAAAGGTATATAATTTCAGGAACCAGTAGCTGCTTCTGAAGCAGTAACTACAAATTGGCTTTTTCAGAAAAAAAAAAAAAAAAGGTTTATTTGTTCACTGTGAGTACTGAGATACAATATAGCATACTAAAAAGTCAGCTTTGGTTGTAATGACTCTCTATCTAGAAAGGTTTTGAAATATTTGAAATATTATCATTGCTGTCATGTCTATCATCATGAAAATACTTCATGGCAATCAGTCCTTCAGAAAAACAACCATTTATTTCCTTTAAATAAATGCTTACGTTCACAACTTGTTCATTATCTCATCATGAAACAAAATCTGACTCTAGTAGCTCTATATTCTTAAAAGGTTAGAAAACAGAGTAAACATCTGCTGAGACTTTAATATCATTAAAAAAAATGTGACCAAGCACAGGATGGCACTGTGACTCACCAGAGGCCTCCGTTTCTACCAACAGTGATACTGCTCAACAAGTTGGGTGAAAAAAAAGAAGAGGTGGGGTGTGGAAGAACTTCCCCAGAAAGCTCTTTTGTTTGAATAGTGCACTGAAGACTAGTAAACGTCCACCACAGCAAAGGAATAAAGTTTAGAAAAACCCTTACTCCTCTTTGATATGCTGATTTTTCTCAAAAACTCAGCTTGCCCTCCATTTTTCACACTTGGAGTTTGGATCTGCTTTATCAGTACAGCTTCCTCCTAAGAAACCTTGCCACTATTAAACAGGGAGAAGGGAGGTTTTCAGTCCCCCTCCTTATTCCAAGAGATTTCTGAGAAGGTGAGCTGAAAAGCTTATGATGGTAAAGTTCAGCCACTGCTCAGAACAGTTATTTGTCTAGAGAACACAACAAACAAATCAATGAATTGTTCCCAGAGCTTCATTTTTCTACAAGGAGCATATGTAAAAAAATTGTATCAACGTATAGGAGCTGATCTAAAAATTTAATCATGAGAGTCCCATAACAGATCCTGTTTTTTGGTTTTTTTAAGCCTTTTTTTTAAGGCTATGTTTCAAAGACTTGCTTTATCCAGAAGCATAGCAAATTCCTTATAATGTCAACATAACTGTGTTAACCCAAATTAAATATATGACTTCATACTGCACCTTTAGAAAGCTGAAACTTGTTTGTTCTAAACACCACTTGCAATGCTGATATTTTGGCAGCAGTTTCTTTAAAAACAATTTAAGTGGAATTTCAAAAAATGTATGAGAATGATTGCTAGACTATTTTTTTTTCAGTTGCTTCTTTAGATAAACTATGTTAATTGATTAACCAAAGTCAACCTTAGGCACTTTTATCAAGACACTGCACTATACATGGAAAGACTTAAACTCAGCAAACCTCTGAAGTATGCCCAGAAACAAGGAGCAAAACTTCCTAACCCAAAGAGACAGAGCAGATAATTTATTACTCTCCTGTTTCCTTATTACCTGGTCCTCAATTGACTTATGATCAGTCTCCTGCAGCCAAGAGCCAAGAAGAACACTGTCATCATAATGACAAAGAGACCTCAGGAGTGATGTGGTTGTATTGGCGGAGTTGTCTGTCAAAGTGAATTCTGCTACCAACTCCCGAAGGAGCGCATTAAATGATCCTAAGACACAGGACATTAAAAAGAATCATTGCTACTTCTTAACCAAAACATTTCAGCTACAGATAAAAAGTTACAAATCAAAGCATGTGCCATTATCTTAATTTCGCAAGTAGTAAACAGACAGAAGTAAATCTGACAACACTATCACTGAGAGTAAGAACCCAGGTCTCTGTATTTTAAGTAATGATGTGAAACACCATAAAACATGGAGACCACGATCTCCACACCTCTCAATCCTACAACAGAACCATAACTTATATACTCAGTGTTACTCTGATACACTGCAATATCCATATGTCCTATTTAAACTGAGAAGATGACATACAGAAAATAAGGAACAATGCAAGACTCTTGCAGATACAGTTTTCTATTTTGCACACCTGGTATCTGCATCAAAAGCAAGCACCAAAAAGACATCAAAAGAAGTAAAAAGATATATAAGTGCAATTTTTACTTTAATAATAATTGCCAAAAACAAACAAACAAAGAAACCCCATACCTTCATAGGTCTTTGGAGGTAATAAAGCCAATATATCATAAAGTCTTAAACGGACCATGGCTGCACTGGCTTTCAAATGAGCTCCATGGGATTTAATTACTGAGGGAATGCTACAGGATCAAGAGAAGAAAAAAGAGACAGCTAGAAACATCGCAGCTACTGAAAAGAAAATTTCAGATTTCTGTTCACACAATCTGTCACTACTCAAAACAAGAAAATAGTGTTCAGTGATCCACTGTGAGCAGCACTACTCAAATAACTTAAGATATTTTTTGAAGTAATTATACTAAGCCTTTATTTTTAATTTATTTAATCTGCTACTTAAACAAAAGCACAAAACAGGACCCAAAACTGTGTTTTATTCTTCTATGCCGGGAACTGTTGGAAGTTTTTCACTAGTATGTTTTGTAAATGGATCGTTCACTAATTAACATCTGGTAGTACATCAGCACTGGAGTTTTCTCATCTCTTGCACAAGGACAAGAAAACCATGAAGTCAAAAAAAATTACTGAAAATTTGAAACACAGTTAACAAAAGTTATTCCACTATGCTGTTCAGCACATGTCACGGAATGATATACTTTGAGAAAGCTGGAGACAGTAGTCCTAACGTTGATAAAAAGTGTCATCTTCCTCAATATGAACAAGGAGCACCAGTACTGTGAGACATTAAAATTTGAGAATATGAATTAAAACAAATCAGTTACTTCGGCTCCAGGAAAAACATGAACAAAACAAAAACACCAGCAGATTAGAACAGTAACTTCTTCTCAGTAGTAACAACTTTGTTATCAAATGACCATTTCCTAATCTCACACTGCACTTCTAGAGGTCACAGAATAGCATTTTTTTGTAAAACTTTTTACTTACTGTGACATCATTGTCATGGCACATTCTATAGGAGTCATCAGCTTCCTGATTACATCCTCAGTAAGGAGCTCAGGACAGTGAGCAACAAAACTTCTCATAGCTGGTAACAAAACAGTTATGATTTTACTCAGAAAAACAAATACAATGCATGAGCATCATACAGATCATAAGAGAATACCAAAAAGGCAGCAATTAAAAATATTTCTTCAAAGACCACGTGACATAAGACTATATGTATTCATAAGACCATATACCTAAAAACAGGCCTCTGGTGGAACTCTGACAAGCCTTGTTTATTTTCAATGAAAGGAGGGAGATTATGAGTCTCCTCAACAATATTTGGGATTCTGTTTTACTGCACAATTATAACTTTGAAATTTGAAATTCTTACCACACAGAGCCCCAGCACGGCCTTCCAGTGTTACTTGCCAGGTAAAAGAATCTCCTCTTGCCTTTTCTGCCTCTAACTCCTTCAGAGATCGTGGGAACACATTTCTCCATAGCAGCAGCATCTTAGGTAGGTGATACCGAACAACAGAAGGACCTAGAGAAAGAAATAAAATGAGAGGTTAATAGAAGTATTATACAAAGTATGAAAAATCTGCCATGAAGATGTATTTTGCTCTTTTTACTACTGTTTCCTCTTTTTTTTTTAACCTATTTCTTCCCCTACTTAAATTTCCCTTATTCTCCATTGTTCTCATTTGTATGTTGAAAGAGTTGCAAGTAAATCACGATTAAATGTTGGCTGATATTAGTACCAAAACCAGGGAACAGCCAATTCCAGACACTGAATTAAGTAAGACCTGATGCTTGTATTTTTATTCTGACTTCCACCTTATCTTCTTCATATGACAGAAGAATAAACAATAGATACCGACTATGAAACTAGCTCTACTGTCAGGTTTCAGAAAGCTTCTGAAAAAGCTTTAGATTAAAAAGAAAATACAACAATCAATGAAAATGCATTAAAAACATATTGGAGAAGGACAATCAAAATAGTAGTACATTGTCAGAAAAATTTTGGCAAAAATGAGGTAATTCAGGGAACAGAAAACAAATGGTGTTGGCTGACAGATCAGAATACTGAGGAACGTATTAAAAATGTTATTGTATTTGTCAGAATTATAAAAAGGTAACTGATGCAAAATTCAAGAGTACTTTTAAGCTCTCAAAATAGCGCCTCTGTGATGGCATATATGAACAGTCACAAGTTGAATTATAGAATGGCTTGGGGTGGGAGAGACCACAAAGCCCAACCAGTTTCAATCCCAACACCAAGGGCAGGGCTGCCACCCACTAGAGCAGGCTGCCTAGGGCCCCATCCAGTGTGGCCTTGAGGAACTCCAGAAAAGGGGCATCCACAGCTTCTCTGTGCCTGTGCCAGTGCCTCACCTCCACAAACAGAAGTTTGATTATGTTTTTCTTGTTGTTGCTTTTGTTTTGCTGTTGTTGTTTTAAAGTCAACTGAATAGCTTTTAAATCATCATAATTCCCATCATTCCCAATCAGTATCGTTGCTTATCTAGGGACACACTTGGACAAGAAATAAACTGCAAATAAAACAACTTGCATCACAGAACTTCCCATTTTCATAGGATGACAAAACGCTAGGTTTTTAAAAAACTGCTTTTTTTGTTTGATTTTTGTTTCTTTTAATTTTGTTGGTTTATTTAAGGAACAACATCTACTATCCTTCAGCTTACTCTGGAGTTTTCCCCAGCATTAACAGCACAGCTGAAATAAATGAACTAAGACTTTGTCTCCTGTGGTATCACTACTGTACCGATGATCAGTAAAGACTATTTGCTACAGTAGATAATAAAAAAATGCTGGACAAGCATTAAAATCAAATAGAACAACTGTTGTTTTTTTGGTTGTTTTTTTTTTTACCAACCTAAAGTCATAAGTGCTCCAAGCAAAAGCCACCCAGCTTGAGTCCGTTGCAAGGAAAGCCTGCTGTTCTGTGCAGCAGTTCGTAACAGATCCTCAGCAATACTAACCACCATCTGCAGCAACCAAAAAACGGATTTTGAGAAATATAAATTACTGCGCTACTCAGAATCCTCTTACTGATTCTGTGTAAACATAATCAAATATTTAAACCAATCTTCTATAAAGAACAGATCACATTTCATGCAGACAATCACCCTTATGCACATGAAAATACATGTAAGGACATGAAAATACAATTAAGTAATATTTTCTTCAGTAGTTATTAATTAACATGTCAAACACTGTAAGCTTGAAAGGGATCGGAACGAAAACTGGTAAACATTGCAACTGAAGTGCTATGAGGGCTGTTCCAAAAGTAGCACCTCTTATTTTATTATCAGAGGTGGAGTTTGATGGTATGGCAACAGAGACCAAATCTTCCCAATATTCCATTACATTCTGTTACCATGTAACACACGGCAGCAGAGGAGCAGTCCAACAAAATGGCATTTGACACTGGATTGCTTATAAACAAAAGGGGTGGAACTGAATTCTTCCTCATGGAAAAAATAGTACCCACTGACATTCATTGAGCTTGCTGAACACTCATGGAGATCAAACAGCTGATGTGAGCACAGAGAGGTGGTGGGCAGTGCATCCCAGCAGCAGTGACAGTGGGTTCCCCCTGCTGGCGCAGATTTCTACAAGTGCAGAGTGAAGTCTCATGATCCCTGCTGGCCAAAATGCAGAACTACTGATGGTCACTATGGTGAGAGTGTTTTGTAGCTGAGAACTTTCATTACCAAATAGCATTACTAAGCTCTCTGTATTTGTTTTCTACAGAAGTAAACGGGAGGCATTACTTTCAGAGTGACAAATACAAACAATGGCTCCAACCAGTGCTTGTGCTAGGCACAACTTCAATTTCAACAATCCTTTTAATTTGTTACTGTGTCACACATTTGCAAAGCAATTTTTAAAATAATACACTTTTTAGTTTATTCACAAACAAAACTCATTTTCTCACCTTTCCTTTGGCATGAGGAATGCCTAAGGGACACTGATGCACACCACCTAATAAAGCAGCCATTGCAAAACTGTAGCCACTAACAGCTTCGGGGGAGGTCTTCAGATTGTTGAGTCTTTCTGCACATCTATCTAGAAATGGAGTCAGCTGGAAAGGCAATGCCACAGCCACACACCGCAAGCACCACGCAGCAGCAAGTCGAGCTGCCATGCTGGGATGAAGAAGAACTGACGTTACTGTTTCCAACAGACCTACACAAAAAAAAGAGTTTATAGTTTAAAAATCATGATTTGCTTCTTAGTGAGTAGAAATTCGGATGGAAACAATATTAAACAGACAACATGGAAGTTAAAAATGTCCGAATTGAAGCACTTGAATTTCATAACTGTCTTCCTCTTAAAATAAAAAAAAAAAAAAGACAGAAGTGCTCGTAACACTATGCAGTTTAAACAAATTTCTTTCTTACACATTAACAGACTGTGATCATATTTCATATTCATTGCTCTAACATCTCAATCAATGCAAGTTTATCTGCATACCAATAGAAGGTTCTTGAATGAGAGGAGATGCAGTAGCATTCAGACTCTGCACCAGACTGCCCAGTTCCTGGAGAGCACACACCATTACGTGCTGGCTTGCAGCCACATCAGCAGCTCCTGCTTTATTTTCACTGTTAGCATCATTCACTACTGCTTCTGCAGAAGAGAAAAAAGTATCCTGCTCAGAACCATGTGAATGAGCCACATACAAAGAATACACAGCATACAAACAATAGAAAGGGACGATTTAGTTTTGGCATCATCCCTAAATATTAAAATAAAACCACAAATCTACTCACAGTGTGAGCTCATAAAGTGAATGTGTTTAAAGAAAAATAAATTTTATAGCTACCAGCCAAACATAACCATCCAAAGACCATATAAAACAGATGTCCAGAAGGTACTGAAGACGACAGTGCACTAAGAGATAGGGATAATATTGTAACACAGCAAAAATAAGTATACGTATACGCAGTATGTATGTACTGTATTTATGTATATGCACATACATACAGATGAAGAAACTAAGACTTGACTAGGTTCTACACCATAGAATCACAATACTGTAGGGGTTGGAAAGGACCTCTAGTGGTCATCGAGTCCAGCCCCCCTGCCAAAGCAGCTCCCTAGCCCAGGCTGCACAGTAGGCATCCCAGGAATAGGAGGACAAAGGATAAGATTCCATACCTGATGGATAAGGAAGCTGCAACTATCATTTCAAAAGAAAATGAACTTTAGTATCAGCTTAAAATTATACAACTAATGCAATACAAATTCAACAAACTGCTTTTCTTGTGTGATGGGAAACAATCATTACCAAATAAAAACCCTTCTAATAATTTATATGTATACACACACACACGTATGTGTGTGCATATATATATATAAAATTGCAGAAATGCAATTATACAAATTATCATAAAATCAGAATTTCTTCAATTATATATTCATATTTACATGCTTCAGATATATATATGAAGCAGCTCATCCCGTCATGCAAAAATATAATGGAATTTACTCTAGCTGTGAGAAGCAGGTGGCAGGAGGAAAATTTTCTGTAACCACTCCATCTCAGAAGGAGAACTTCTGATATTTTTAACTAAAACTAAAAGGGTTCTGATTGTAATAAATACTGAAGATACAACTAAACTCTGACATACCTCCCCTACAAAAAAAAAAACCAACAACAGTTATGAGAAAAACCTGGAAAAGCTTCAAAGACAACTGCATTTCCACACATTAAAACATTAATTCAAAATCAAATTAGACGGTAGCATTAAAAAAAACAAATTAAGAAAGAAAAAAAACACTCATTCATTCAGTTGTATAATCAGTGCACTGTTGCACAGTTCCATCATCCTTTTCCAGTCTCTAGCTCAAATTAACTATTTTCTAAGCAACAAATGGCAACAGCTTTATCAGTCCTCTCACTTATCCAAGAGGCCACATTTATCTTCTTAAAATCCAGTCTTCAGATTATATCTTTTTTGCCACCAGTAAAATTCCATTGGGTCTCAGAATGCATACTGGTAGGATAGGAATAAGGACACTATCTGGTTTTCAGCCATAGTGCACAACTTTCAGTACAAGAGGATTATCAGAGGATACTGTGTGTTTTACACAATCATCTTTCGAGAAGAAATCCTATTTTGGATATTGCATTTCAAATAGGGAGCAGTTGAATTATTTTTTTACCGTAGCAATAGAATTACTTCTCACATGAAGCTGAAAAAAGGCTGACCCAGCATAACAGCACTCATTTTCAACAGTTCTCAGACAAGGAAATACGTTTCTCACCCACTGCCTTCATTTGTTTACCAATGGCTTGACATATATCTTTGGCAGCTGCAATCTGTGCTTTCTCCCCCAGTAAGCTGCCCACAGTTGCTCTGAGGATGAAGGACACGCATCTTCGAGAGTACACGGCTTCCACGTGGGTCTGAGTAGCACGAGGATGGGAGACCAGATCAAGTACATGCGACAAAAACGTTGCAAAGTTGCGCTCCAACCACTGACCTCCTAATGTCGTAACAAAGACAACATAGGCCTGCAAATCCAGAAGTTATACACAGATCCAATTAAAACAGTAAGAAAAGCCTATTGAGTCATCAAGAGTAACGTCTGCAGTAATACCCACGCATAATGCACGACAGCAGTGATAACAGTTAGTTATATGCAACCTTGATAAGGCTATACAAGATGAAGGTAGCCAGTATTTGCCCTTGCTGAACCGTTTCCAACACCAGGGGCAGCCCTTTATTACTGCTACGTTCAGTATGAAGTGCAAAATACTCTTTGGAAGACAGGTAAGTCCTCCCCACTGTTCTAGCTGCATCTCTTCTTACTAAAAAAATAATTCTATAAAGCCTATAATAATCACATAAATAACAGCAACAACATGAACATGTTCTAGTTCATGCTGAAGGCCACACATTCTACCAGATGCTACTGAAATAGACTGAGGAAAAAAAGAAAAGGAAAAAAAAAAGGATTTACTTACTTCACAAAATACCCTTAGATTAAAAAAAAAATAATAATAAAACACCTGACTTCTGACAAGTTTCTGCAGCAGAAATATGTCAGAGTGGGAAGGCCTGAATCTGAAAATATGCTGCTGCTATCTTTCTCTATTAAACAAATGGTGCTTCCATATTCATGAGATTTCATCTATTCAAGAAAGACATATGGAAAGAAGAAACACGGTTTAATAAGCTAGGGCTGTAAACTACTCAGCAACCAGAGAGAGACAGCATACAAAAGGGCAGAAACACGTTAGGACACTAACTTCTCAAATTGTTTTTAATCCCACCCAAGACACATTGATCAAATAAGCCTTTTACAGAACATATTTTAATCTACAGTACACCAGTAATAAAATATAACTTAGGTGAATGACACCACCCACACATTTCACCAAAGAGGCGAGTCAAATTAGCCTTGCAAGTTATCATAAACAAATAAAGAGCAGGAGCATATGTTTTCCTTCTGAAAGGGTTACAGTTAATGCATGTTACTTAATTTGAGGGGGAAAAAAAAAATACTACACAAACCTGAGTAACACCAACTCTCACTTCCCTATTGACAGACCCTCCTACTTTAAGCATCTCTCCGCCGCTCTTTAGGAAACCAGACCCTCCTCGCAGAAATCCAGTGGCCATGAGTTCCAAGACCTCCTCAAGAGTAGCCCTCTTCACATTCTGTCGCATCACTTTTGCCAAGAGAAAAGCAAACATTTAATTCTAACGTTACAAGCAATGCAAGTGACTGCCTCAAAATCACAACTACCAATTTAGAGTTGTCTTGACACACAGATCCAGCCAACATTACAGATAACGGCTTTGTTTTGTGCTTACAAAATAAATTATTTTTCCTAAATGATTTTTGAGTTTCCTCTTCCTTTGTACGACTACAAGAGGGAATCTGAGTGCTTTACCTTTTTTGAATAAACTTACAGTTTAAAGAACAACAAATTAACTACAGACTTCCATGTACTGGAACAAAACTTCGTATCATGCAACATAATATGGAAGATGTAACTTCTTAGGGGACATCATTCAGCAGGATTATACCTGTAGCTTGTTTTGGTATCAGTGCTGTAGCCATGACAGTTCCCAAAAGCTTTGACACTGCAACTCGCACACCGTAGTTTGAGTTTTCCAGAGCTTTAAAGCACAGCGTTGCAACATTCTCTAGCTCAGCTGTCCACATAAACACTGCCTCATTTTGTAATTCCAGCAGACACTGAAGAGGAAAAAAAAAAAAAAAAAAAGACAACAACAAGACTTATGAGAATCAATGGAGACTATTCTTATCTTCTAAGTTTCAATGTAATTGTCAGGTTTATTCAGAAAACATTTTAATTTGAACACAATCATAGACTCAGAGAATGGCCTGGGTTGAAAAGGACCTTAAAGATCATCTAGTTTCAACCCCTCTGCCATGGGCAGGGTCGCCAACCACTAGAGCAGGCTGCCCAGAGCCACATCCAGCCTTGCCTTGAATGCCTCCAAGGATGCGGCATCCACAACCTCCCTGGGCAATCTGAGTGTGTCTGAGTGAAAAGCTTCTTCCTAACATTCAACCTAAATCTCCCCTGTCTAAGTTTAAAACCATGCCCCCTTGTCTTCAGAATTCAGTTTTTCCCCACTCTCCCTATCATCACCATAATTATGGAAATATGAACTGTCAGAAGAATTGAGGAACAGGTTAGCACACACAAAAAAAAAAGAAAAACACAACGAAAAGACTCTGTTACTTAAAACCTCCCCCACTGAGACGCACAGTTAATTTACTCTCATTATTTTTTTATGAAGAAGTCAATACTACTGTACCTCAGCCCACAAAAGCAGCAAGTAAAACCTTTGAGCCTTCGATGTAAACTAGCAAGGACTTACCTTCCCCAAATAATAACCAAATTTCCCATTACAAGCAACAGGTAGAAGATCAAATGCAGGCATTTCACAATCACAGCACAAAGAACTCCTAGAACTGAGGAGAAACACACTTACCTTGGCCACTGCACATCGTACAGCCATAGACCTGTCTGTCAACAGAGACCGGGCGTTCTTATAAATATCACGGTGACAAGAAGCAGCTGCTCCCCCGAGGCCATTTAAGACCTTCTGTAAACTCATCAGAATTTCACTGCGGCCCTGAGACTGCACACAGAAAGAGGCAAAAATGCAGACAACATTATACCCAAGTACAGGTGCACAATTCTGCATTATCATTTCTGTGTACACATATGTTTGTGAGAACGGGTAACAGCTCGCTGAAGTCACATACAACCACTATCTGGCTGGTTGTAGATGGCACAGTACCAGCAGTCCAACAAATGGGAAAAGATGCTGCTGCCCATCCCCATCTGCTGCAGCCTCAGGTTAAAGAAACAAAAACTAAACAGAAGCAGCTAAAAAAGAACATATGAGACAACGTGAAGCCCAAGTAGTCAAGCTTCCTGCTGTACCCACACACAGGCAGGTACTTCCAGCTGGAGGGCACCAAAAAACAAAGAAATAAATTCACACAGCATACAAGGGCATTGCTGAAGACACACACCCTTAGAGCAGAATGCAAAGCTATTTGTTACGCTCAGCACTGTTAGAAGACCCCACTTTAAATCCAGCAGTTGGATTATAAATGTTTATTACTCACAGAAAGTTAGTGTATATGCAGGAGGAATCAAGATCTATACAGTCAGCACTCTTTCCAGCTTGCCATGTATTTCAAAAGAAAATGGGCTATTTCAGCCCTGCCAGACCCACTGACAACATATGACTCACTCTCTCAGTGTGATACATTCTTCTCAGAGTGTATCCTACCCCCAAGCAGTGTAATGTTTTTGTTACAAAACATCAGTATTTCTTCCCTTTTTATAAAACATTTACTCAGGGTACCCAAGTGAAAACCTAACACAGTACTTTAAATGGTTCCCACAACACTTTTGCAATTTTAATTGCTGATGCCACAATAAAGCAACTACAGTAATATTCATATGACAAAATTCTATACTCCCTCCACATAACAAATACGCACACGTGAGTGATTTGCATTTTTCTGCATGGAAGGCATTTCAGCAAACCCCTTTGGAAGGAGAGAGTTTCAGTTTAAACGGAATCAAGATCACATGTGTAAAATGCTCCAGAACTCACCTCTGCGCTTTTCAGAGATTTCAAAAGATTATTCACTGTTTCTGGAAAAGCACTACCCAACATTCTGCCCATCTTCTCATAGAATGCTCCGACACATGCCACAGCAGCCCTGAGAAAAGAGACATTCGTAGGCACATTCACTTTCTGGATCATTTAAACAGAGACAAAAACTTAAGTAGAAACGGATGTTTTAGTCACCACTGATGAGTAAAAACCGCATTACCCACTAATTGTATCTGCTGTTTAACAGTGCATTTGCTTAATTAAGAAGAAACATGGAAGTTATGAGCTTCTTCAAATGCAGATGTGCTTGGATTTATATCATTACGTAACCTACAGAACGAGCTCCAGATGCACTAACATCACAGCAAGATTAGGATTTTGTGCACTTGAGCTACAGGTGCTTGGTAAAGAAATAACACCGATCTTCGATACATCCTCATAGAACCTGAATGAGTCACTTTTTTTCAAGCTAAGAAGCTACGATGCACGAACTACTGCAGAAATGCAGGATGTATACGAAAACTGTAACCATCACCAGATTCTTTCCCTGCCATTTTTGATTACCAAGCTTTGAGTAACGGTGTAGTGCAGTAGGATATGCAAATTGCTCCAGGACAGTTACAGAAGCAGCTCCTGGAAAGGTGCACTTTTTCACCACAAAGAAACAAGGTGGCTTTTGTAAACCTGAAATCCTGGGTAAACCATGTTACAGTGTGATTACAGCCCACTGCTTAACCAGGCATGCATCCTGCACCACTCTTCTACACCAACAGCAAGTTCCCCACACGGTTGCAACAGTAAAAGGAGGACAGTATCAGACCTAAAGGTGACTTCAGATGTTACTGTTACACACCATCAGGATAACATCTGAAGGTAACCTGAACTGGGGGCCGTTAGACACTGTCAAGATTCTAAATGCACTCCCATACAGACCATGGGAGAGCACTGAAGAAGTTTCAGTGGATGTTTGTGGCATTAACCAATTCCTACAAAAGAAGACTGCTCCCACCCCACGAAGATAAACAGGATCACATATACATGCAGAGAAACATCCAAGTATACAGACTCTCTTTGAAAAGTTTAAGCTACATTACAACAGGGGAATACAAACAAGCAGTGCTTGCTTTGGGGGGAAGGGAGAAACTTCATTTGGTTACAGTTCTCTCAGCAACCAACAATGCTCCTGCTTGACAATCCTGGCAGGTTCCGTTGTAAATTGGATACCTGGGACAGATTAGAGCTAGTGGAATTTCTTCACTGCATTATTTCAACTACTGCTTATCCTTTCCATGGCATAAAAAAAGCAAGGAAACATTATATACTCCTTTGCCTAGAGGAAAGCAACCAACTTTCAGACAACCGTGTATCTGTCACCTTCAAACCCTGCCCTTGGCAATCTCAGATGTGCTCTCTTTTTTCCTTCTAGATCAAGCATTCCCAGACTCCAACTAAGCATGCAAAATGTAAGTCCTACAAAATTTATCAACACACACATACATACAGGCAGATAATAATATAATCCTCTAATATCCAGGACCACCGTGCTTTAAAACCATCCCTCTTTCCCAATAGTGAACGTACAGTTTTGTGGGCAGGTAGGCTGCAGTATCGTCTTTGCTCTTGATGATGTCATTACACTTGTCAAGTGTCTGAAAAACTGTGAATGTGTCTCCAATGCTGTAGAGAGCTGCAAGGTTTTTCGCGAGCAGTTTTCGCGTTGGCGGCCCTGGGGAGCTGCTGATGAGTCCTGTTAGCTGTTCTACCAGCTTCTTCTGTTTTTCCTTGACATCTGTCTGTTAAGGGACCAAAAATTAATGAAATGATGCTTGTTTCCAATAACACATAGTAACAACTACAAGAGATTGAAGTAAACCTCACACTACTCCTACATAACTCAACAAATCGCTTGTCTCACAGAGGTGTGAGATACACTCAAGCAATGGTGGAGAACATTCTAATCCTCTTTACCATCCAGAATCCCTACAATGGAAAGGCATGCTTTGCCTTCCAAACACTTACGACACTGAAAAACAGAAAACAAACTAAACAGCTCATAACAGAGTCCAAGGGAGTACCTACACGTCAGCACTTACAACTTACAAACTAAAACAGAGGCAGAATCTCGAATTACACACTGTTATGACTTGGATGTCACCTACTGACTTTCTCTAGCATGAAATCAATACACATATTTTAGGAAAAAACAGTTTACCTTGTTAGCAGCTACCAGCACTTTATCCAAAAATCTTAACCACTCAAAGATAAAGACTGGCCTCTTTGCCTCTGTGATCTGTGCTAATGCTTCCTCGTTCAGCAACAAACTATGAGCCAGCTCCATCCCTGGTCAAGTTCTGGTTTTATCATAGATGGTAGCGACTCTGAAATAAAAATTGGAATATTAGTATGAAATATAGTACGACACTATCAAGCCATGACAACGAGATGAAAATATGAAGATGGAATGTATAGATTACGGTATCATGGTTGAAGCCTGTTTAGATATAGTTTAACTACGAAGCCCTAGATGAGAACAGAACTACTCATGCATTTACAACTGTGTATATCCCTTAGTTCTTCAGGGATCTGACTTGTTAATAGTAAAAGGAGAATCTACAGGCAACTTAAGGGGCAAACTGTTAGCCAAGATAAATATACCAAAGTCCCTGCCTACAAAAACGAAACACATGCTGAAGAGCTAGGAGTCATTACACTGTCTCCTCTCACATAATCACTGCTCTCTCTCTGCTGTAATTGAGACCTTGAGCCCATTCCTGAAGCCTAGACACGAACCCAGCCACCTGCTCAACATCTTCCACAGACGAGATGAGAAAGAATCCCCATCACAAGGACTGGCGGGGAATCAGTAACCAGTAAAACCCAACAGCAGACAGCAAAAGCACAACCCAACCCAAGCCCTGAACTCAGCGGTGCCAACCTAGGGCATCGGGCAGACCGGGAAAGGCGCAGCACCTGACAGCGTTATGTAAGCCATCCTCCTCCTGCAGCGCGCGTTCCCAGGGCGCGCACTGAGCTCCCCCAGCCGCAGCCAAACCAAACAAACGCTTACAGCGAAACAAAACGGCCCCACAGCCCGGCTCCGCGCCGAGCCCCCGGCTCAGGGAGGAAGGGAGAAGCGGCCGGCTTCGCACAGAGCCGCTCGGAACAGCCACAACCGCCACTCACCTCAGCAGCGCGGAGCCGGCCGTGCAGCGCAGCAGGAAGCGGGAAATGCGCAGGCGCCGGCGGGCGGGGCGGGTACGCGCAGGCGCCGGGCCGGGCCCACTCGGGCGTTTGTGGGGCTGTGTTGTACTGCGATCTGTAGGAGACAGGTCTGAGCAGGACATGCGTGCTGGCCATGGGGGGCGAGGAAGAGGAAGATTATATGTCCGATTTATTTATTAAGTAAGTAGGCGTCGTTTTTGTTTCACCGTCAGGGTTCGTAAGCGCGTAAAAATAAAGCAGGAGTGGGCTAACGCTTTGCTGGGGTCACGTCCTAGGGAGGATGTGCGGCCCGGGCTGCCCATGGTGCGGCGGGTGAGGGAAGCGCTTCAGAAAGAGGAAAAGCAGAAAGAAGCCAACGAGAAGAACAGGCAGAAGAGTGTGAAAGAGGAAGAGAAAGAGCGACGCGACTTGGTGCTGAGCAGTGCCTTAGGCAACGACAACAAAGGCTTCGCCTTGCTGCAGAAGATGGGCTACAAGAGTGGCCAGGCCCTGGGCAAAAGCGGTGAGTTTGTCACTGTCTGAACAACGCACCACGCTCAGGTGTCCCCTAAGGGAGGCATTAGTGCTGCGTGTCCTTAGCTAAGGTTGATGGGAATGGCCTCAGGTTGCACCAGGGGAAATTCAGGATCTGTGTTGGGAAAAACTTCTCTGGAAGAGTGGCTGGGTACTGGGATGGGCTGCCCAGGGAGGAGCTCCACAAGCGTGTGGTGTAGTACTAAGGAACGTGGGTTAGTGGGTCATATTGGCATTAGGTGGACAGTTGGACAGAGGTCTTTTCCAACCTTCGTGATTCTATGCTGCCTCATCTATGGAGGCATCTATCATCTATCTGCATCACTGAGAGCCCAACCATCGCTGAGCTGTTTGTGCGTTGTGGCTGAACGAAAGGTGAGAGCGAACTTCTGAAATGAAAATAAAAACGCCTGTTGTGAGATGTGAGGGAAGCAGCAGGACTTGCTGCTCACTAAGAGCACTTCCATCTGCGTGGCTGTGGCACTGAGGAGTTGTTCTAATGGTTGTGGAAAATATCAACCTCCTCTTCGAATTTATACTTGAAGACTGGAAAAGAAATAGGGCACACCAGGAAGGCCTGCTAGATGAAATAGAAAGCCAATGAAGCAGAACATCAATAATGGCTATGTCAGTTCAGTACATCTCTAGCAGATGTTCAACAAATAATCCAGCCCAGACAGATTCTTGTAATTCATCTTTCTCCAGTGAAATTCTAGAATAAAAAAAAATGCCACAGAAGACTGTAGCAAAAGGGCCTTCAGCACAGGTATGCTACGCCTATCAAACCAGCATCATTTTCTTTCTCTTGGGTAGCACCAAGGGAAAAAAAACCAAAAACAAAACACAGCAGTTTAGCAAGCAGGGGAAGGAAAGGGGGCTCAAATTCAACTGAGTCATTTGTAAAGCACTAAGTATACATTAATATGAGTATTTTCTATTTTCAGAAAGCAAAATTTGAAGAAAATGTACTTGTTTAATGGCAAAAGCAGCTGCCCACTTGACTATACCACACCAAGCATAATTTGAGAAAGATCTCTGCTCTCAAATTTTGCCTATTTTTTTTCCCCTCACAGGAGAAGGCATTGTTGAACCTATTCCTCTGAACATAAAAACAGGTTTGTGACATTTTCTAATTTTCTTAGCTGCACATGGCATCTTTTCAGCTGCTTACGTTCCTGTTGTGTACCCACGTAGGCAGAAGTGGGCTTGGTCATGAGGAATTCAAAAAGCGAAAAGCTGAAGAAAAACTAGAAAACTACAGACAAAAACTGCACATGAAGAAACGAGCAAATGAACAAGCTGCAGATCAGTTCAGGTAAAATGCTGTAAAGGAAACTCCAAACAAGGTGTAAATGGCCATTCTTTTTATCCGTTAGTTTGGTTATATTTTTAGAGTTACTAATTCTGCATGTTGTTTGAATGGGAGGTATGGGTTGAAATGTATGTGTGTTGATTCTCAGCTCTGAAGCAAGAAGTGATGAACGCTGTAGTCCTAGAAGCATATGCTGCATCATTTATTTTTTAGACCTGTTAACAGTGTAAGCCACATGCATACTAATTCTCAAGTCATTTGTAACATTTTACATCAGAGTACCTTGTCATTTTTGAATTTAAAATTTAACAGATGACCCAGAGTGCTGTCGCTACAGTGGCTTTATGTGCAAAACTCAGGGGAAATTTTTCAGGTTTTATTATTTTAATTTTCTTCTGATTTGCATGTTTATATGTGGAAAAGCAAAGGTGAGAGAAGACTAAAAGCTATTGCAAATTTTTCATGAGTTAAGGAAAGCAAAAGCAACATTCAGAGTGCAGTGTCATCAAAAGCTCTGAAGGTGTAACTGAAAAGTATGAATCCCCAAAATTACACTGTAGCCCTACAGGAACAGTGTCAGAAGGCACTTCATATTTTTGCTGTTGTCCTGGCTAGTGTGGTCTTTGCTTTTTGGTCTGAGGGAGGTGATGTGTCTAGAATCTTGGCAGATTTTCTGTTTTAGAAACTCTGTTGACTGTCATGCATCTCATCGTTTACCCACCTGCTTATTTTACCTATCTACCTTTTCTTAACAGAATAAGATTCAAAAACAAACAAGAAGAACGTAAGATGGAAGGAGACCTTCGAAGAAGTCAGAGGGCCTGCCAGCAATTGGATATTCAGAAAGTGAGATATACTTTTCTTTGGGTTGGAAGGAAGGTTTGTGGGTTGGAGATGTAGGCTAAAAACAGAACAGTGATTCAGTTTCTGGAAGTTCTCTTAAGTTATGCGAAGAACTATGTTTGTTTGCATCATCAGAGTCTGCCTGTGTTTGCTCCTGCTTTTTGGTACTTTTCTTGCTATTTGCTTATGATGCAGTAGCCAGTGTCAAGCTGTTCTCCTTAAGTGAGATGACTGCTTTCCTTAAGTGGGGAGCAAAATCACTGCAGAAGGGTTGAGGACGGAAGAGGGCACTGGAACTCATCCAGCTCTTCTGCTCAGTTGGGATCACCTGAAGCAGGCTGTCTGGGACCTCGTCTAGGACCACTGGGTATCTCAGAGGATGGGGGATCATTGCTGAGATCAGCACATTCACACAAAAAAGTATTTAAAATAAAAACGCCTTGTACATGCAAGGAGTAGCATGGGTAGCTTAATAAAACTTAGTGTTAGCATGCACTTGTATTTGAAAAAAGAGAATAATCCTTCTTGTAGACTGCTGTACCGTTACTGTTTTCCACTACAACTTCAGCAATTCTTGGTAACGCTATGCAAGTAAGTTTTGAGACCTAACACTCAGCTATTAGAAACTGTTTTTATCCAGCACTTTAAGAGAACCTGCAGAGGCAGGTAATTTTGTTTTTAATCCTTCATTATTTAAGGATATTGAAGCGCCCAAAGAGGTCTGGTATTGGCTACAATCTGAAGAGGAAGACCAAAAGGATGAAGAAGACAAGGATGATGAGTGCCCAGGCTCAGACTTAAGTGTAAGCTTTGCAACTAAATGAACGGCTTGATTCAGAATGAAATTCAATAGACCTCTAAAAAAATGTATCATTTTCAAAGCTGTAGTAAATTAACTCTTTGCCATCTTAGAGTAATTATTTTTACAGTAATTAAATGGTAAAGTATATAACATTAAAACATTGATTTATTACTTACCTGTTTTGAAGCTGATCTTTGGAAACAGTCAAAATGAAATTTTGAAGTCTCAGCCACTTTATTATGCAAAATAATATATTTGATAAATGATTTGCTTTTAAGTTTTAATCTTGGATGCCTCACCTTATTTCTCAGGCTGAACTTTAGAGTTACTGAGTAATTTCTGAAAACATTTACCGGTGATCTTCAACTGGGTGCTGGAAATTCATGTTTTCTGAAAACCTCTAGATTACACCACTGTTGTTAGCTTAATTTCTTTGATTTACAGTGAAAAGATGAAATTTCCACCATAATATCATACATGAAACATATGGTAGCTAGGTGATACTTTTAGCTATAGCTGCAGTGCAAGTTTTGTAGCTGGAAAGAATGATGAGCAGACAACCAGGCAGCATGGATTCCTGTGCTGCGGGCTACAAATGTGGGGACATACTATGCTACAATAGGAAAAGGTTAAAGAAGCTGTTTTAGCAACACCAGTAGCTCAAACTGTCTTAGATTGTATGAGCCTCTAATCGTTGAATCCCTATACATATCCCCAGGTATCAGAAAAGCTACAAATCCTAACCGCCTATTTAAGAGAAGAACACTTCTATTGCATTTGGTGTGGAACAACCTATGAAGGTGAGAGTAAACATGCCATGCATGCAAGCATTTTACTTCACTTATGCAGGTAGACTCAAATAATTCAGTATATATTCAACCTTTCATAAGAACTATCAGAACTATGCCTATGGTTTTTGCACAGGTTGTTCAAGTCATTTCTCCATTTCTGAGGTCCAGAATCAAAGACCATCAGTTTCTTGATGTGGGGCTCTGGATTCCATTTCATGAGTCATCTTCCCTTTACCATAATGCAGATGTGTGATACTAGATAGATAGCTTCAACATTATCAGAAACAATTCTCCCCTCTTCCGCACTAGAATTATTTTTTCTCTGCTTATCCCATAGACGCTGAGGATTTGTCTTCAAACTGCCCTGGAGACAGTGCTGCGGATCATGACTGAAGGAGTTCTGGAGAAGTATGTATAGTTAGCATGCTCTGACAAGTATTTTTTTTTAGAAAATTCAGTGCTGTGCCAGAATTCCTACATAAGTATGCAGGAGAACAGTAACTTTGACAGGTTGAACTGCATGTTTCTGAAGCACTTCTATGTGTTTTTTTTTTATTATTATTTCTAGGTGATGCACAATTTACTAGAAATTAAAACTTTACATTTGCTATTGAGTTACCGTTATTTCAAGGCAAGTAAGATTTCCTCTGTCTTTGTTTATGCCATCCCCAATTGAGCAACATCAACTGATAATAAAATTAAAAGTTTGACAAAGGGCATAATATATATGGACTAATTACTCTGTGGTAAAGTAGGTTGAATAGGTGGGGGTGGAGGGGTTAAATATTTTCAAGGGTGGCTGAACATCAGAATCTATTTTTTCTCTATTTTAGAATTTGGGGGAGAAAGGGGGGAAGCTTCTGAAATGTCACTAATATCATTTCAATTAACATTCTGTTATGTGTGTTTACTAGATCACAGAGCATGTTTAATTTTTTTAAATAAAAATATATTTTTTTTATTCCTAGGGAATAATAATCACTACTGTATACGTCCCCTAATAGAAAGTACTACTGAGATATACAAATACCACAAAAAGTAAAATTCTACCAAAAACTACCAGTACAAGATAATTATTACCTATCAGTAAGTAAGTAGTGATGTTATGGGCACTCTGTCCAGGAACCATAAAGGAGATTCAGCTGAAATTTGTCCTATGTCAATTTTCATATTGTAAGAGCACTTTTAAAGTGAAAGGGAAGTAGAACTGGTGCTATTTTTTCTGTATCAGGATATAACTTCTCCCACATCTTGAGTACTGCAAGGAAATACGCATTAGTCCAAAAGCAATGGAATGCTTTATTTATGAATAATAACATTCATTACAAGGGGAGGGGGAACAACTTGTATTCATACAAAATAATGTTAAAATCAGATAGATATTTAGCAACAAGTTCCACAGGACTATAAAAATTTACAAATTCATTCATATTTTAATCAACCACCCACCTTTAACTTGTCGAACACTTGAGAAAAGTCATGTACTACCTTATCTCTAATGCATATCAGACTTCCTGCTTGGAAGTCTTAGTGCATTTTCCTTTATGGAGATAAGCAGATTACACAGCAGTGAGACGCACCTTTTCAAACAACTTGAAGATGAGAGTCAGAAGGACTAACTTGCCCATCTTTTCTTCCCTGCACAGTTCTTATTCAGTCAAACATGATACTGTTTAAGTATACAACCAAATAGTAACAGGCAGTCTGTTCATACTTTATGTTGAACTGACAGTGAGGCCAGCAGAGGTGTTCAGTACACATGTAATCTGTGAGACATGCCTCAATGCCATAATAAGTGATTCAAACCTTACAGTATAGAAAAGGATATCTAAGGTGCTCTCTTCAGAAAGGTTTTTAAATGGTTGCTACTGAGAAAACTTGGAGAGTATTTCTGTATTAAAAGCACCCTACCTGTTCCTATAAGAAAGAACAAAAAAAAAAGCAGAGCTTTTCAAAAGTTTAGAACAAATATTTGTCTTTCTCAGAAGCTGAATACTTAAATTTTAAATGTTAAAGGAAGATCTAATGTAAAAAAAAATATTTTTAAATTTTAGAGAACTGAAGGTGCTAGGTGTTTCAAGGAGTAAAGAAGTAAATAGTGAGAAGAAAGTTCACCGTAAACAACTGAAATTCAGTCAAGACTAACCCATTTGTGTATCTAGTATTTTTTTTTCTAGCAGAAGTAACCTTTCCAGTTCAGCACATCGTCTCCTCTGGTCTTAAAAGAGAGAAGTCTAGTAATTAATATAAACATCACTGTGAACAAATCAGAAAGGTTTGAATCACATGCCACAAGACAGCTCAGTCTGAAAGCCTTCTAAAATGGCATTTAGTGACTATAAGCTTTGTGTGAGTTGTCTTTATCAACAGACTTCAGAATATCAAGTATTTGAGATACAGGGCATCTTTTTGAGGGGTCCTTTGAAAGCATCTTTTTGATTATGGGTACCTGCAAAAGAAAAACGTCTTGAGTATTTTTTTTTTTTAATGACTGAATAATGAACTATCTGAAATGATATATTGAAATACCTTACCTCTATTTTAAATTGCTTGGAAAAGTCTGATGGAAGTTTGCCATCTCTAACGTCCGGCCATACCTGAAATCAAAACAAGATAAACGGTTTCACTATGCTTTCATTAATTATATTTTGTATCACATTTCAGGACCCATACAAATCCATATAACATAAGGCTTCTAAAAGAAACTAACTAGAGAAGTTTGAAAGTCTGTCATTTAGCTGTACTTCATTTTGTCTTTTTTTGTAAACTTGTCCCAGTGTAAACTTAAAAGCTTCACAATCCACAGCGATGCAGACCTCTTCTTCATAGCTATTATCATTCTCTTTTCAATTTAGGAGTAATGGTTTTCTATCTTCTTACCACGTTAAAAAACACAATGTGTGAAGACTAGATTTCCCACTTCGGCAATGTTTGTATGTTGTTATTGGCAAACCAAGCAGGCGTGCTTCCTCCTCTTTACTTTGTTCAGTGTTACACAACTGTTCCTGTGTCACTGAAGAAATGCTAGGTGGAGTTCAAAGCAAGTAACACTGAGAATTTCTAAATGTAGGTTTTCAAGGACTGCTGCTAGGTTACAACTATTTTTTCACATTAGGGTTTCCAGTTAGTCTTGCCCTTCTAACCTTGAACACAGTGGGACCAGTGGGCATGTTTGCATTTGGCTGTAAGCAGGCATAAGGTGTCTTTAGAAAATATGATAACGTAGCCTAACAAAACCAAGGTGAATCTCTTGAGTCAAAGAGACACTTTGATCTGGTTAGCTTATGCTGGCAAAGGGTCACTAACAACGTGTACGATGTTCTGGGTCCAGTCACATACATATATCTCAAAACATAATTACTTTGGACAAGATATTCAGCAGCTACATCTCTCCCCTGCGAATATGTAAGTTTGAGCATACATGCTGTTATATTAGAACATGCAAAAAAAAAAAATACAAAAGAAACCTAAAATAATACATTTTCAAGCAAAGTTTAAGTAACATTATTTTCTTTTTTGAAGTACCATTTTTTTCAATTGAAAGAAAGCCGTATATTTCACATCACTTTTGTTTTCATTTTGAAAAACTGTGAATATTTTGACTTCATTATTGCCCCTCACTCAGAAGTAAAGAAGAAAGTATGGCAGACTAAACTCTTCCACTTTTAACTTCTGTTTACATAGAGAAATATCCTTTTCCAATACTCTGATCAAACAAAAAGCTCTATCAGAAATTTGAATTGTTTTTTGTATGTATGTTGCAGCTTTCTGACTTGCTTCTCTACTGTGATATATACATAGCTATCAATAGTCAGCCTTTAATCAGCACAAGAGTAGGACATAAGTAAAATAAAACCAGTAATGTTTCTTCAGTTTTAAGATGAGGGATTCATGGGCCTGACATTTTTCCCCTGGTTTGTGTCTGCAAATGGAGGCAGTACTCTAGCTGTACAGGTTCCTTTTAGCATATAATTAGTATAAAACAGATAGCAGCAACAAGGCAAAACAATGTCAATGCAAGATTATTTTTTAATTTAAAGATTACATACCATATTTTTCTCATGACGACTGACCAGTGCAGAAAGAATTTCAAACCAAATCAATCCCAGCGCATAAATGTCTACTTCCTTTCCATATCTGTCCCCGAACTACAAAGATCACAAAAAGAACAATGTAGATGTGAAATCTAGCTGGAAAACACTTCTACAAAGGCAAAATCTGAAATCAGTAGAAATTGGCACCTGAAGACTAAGGACCTGTATTAGTTGATCTTCATATTACCTTTAACCCTTTTTTGCTACAGGCCTTGTTAAATAACTCTGATGTCACGTTAAATACACTGAAAAGACTTCTACAGAACTATATAGATAAGGCATACTAATGTTTCTTCGTTAGAAATGATGAAACAAATGGAAGGACTCAAATGCTGCAGTTAACAGAGGTCTGAGGATACCTAAATTTGAACTGAAATACCTGGCTGTCAGCCTGTTCTGCAAGAGCATTCGTTACAGCACACACCAGTGTCAGACCTCGTACAAGCAGGTTAGCTAAATTAAACCACCGTGTTTGTAGGCTCTCCCTCTCCAGAACAAGGTTATCCTTCTGTACAGTCATATCAGAGAACTTCAAACAACTTGGTTTAGTACTGAGAACAGGGCTGAACACAACCAGTGCTGAGGTGATAATGCAGAATGCACGCAAATAAGGCAAGTAATATAGCAAGGTAGATACCTGCTCTGGTGCCATATATGACTGCGTTCCTCGGTTCTTAGTCAGAGTGTCATATGTCACAGAAGTCACAAGACCAAAGTCACCTATTTTTATTTTACCTTCACATGATAGGAATATATTCTGAGGCTAAATATACATATATGAATTAAAAAAAAAAAAGAAGAAAAAAAGAAAATGGGTTAGAAATTTTATGACCAAGGTTTATCATCAAGCATAATCAGCTACAGAAGTGCTCCCCGTACATATGTGGTAACTGTTCACAGAAATCAGCTTTAAGAAGTAGGAAACAAGAAAGTTGAATTAACTTCATTTTTAAACACGCAAACTCAGTTTAAAATAGTTTATGCTACATACACATGCTGTTTTTTAACTAGCTGTCATGACTGTATTATACTTCAGTGTCCTCCAGCTGCATTGTGCATATCATCTGTAATATCCACAAATGCATTTTGCATTTGGGCAAAGCATGTAGGCTTACAGGAAATTCCACAATTCCTAGGCACAGTAGGATTATCTGTACTAAATTAATTGCAGAGTTGAGGCTTACTACGGGTATCTCTCAGTATCACTTTGGGTTTTCACTGCCTTTAGCATAAGGAAATAAAATAGAATTTGATTATTTTTTTTTTAATGAAGCTTTCCAAACCATCTATCATTCCAAATATGGTAAACTATATTTCTGAATGTTATTAAAGCAAAACCAAACAGCCCCATCCTGTCTTTTATTCAAAGAAGATCCAGTGGACTATAAGGACAGGAGAGACTTAAAATTTTACAGGAAGTGATCTTTGTATCAAAAAAATGCCCAGCACAGTTCTTCTCTTCAAGTACAACCAAGACCACGCACATTTATTTACAGTATCTATGGTGTCTCACCGCTACGCTATCTGAAGACTTCATTCATGTCAGGCACAAACGGACATTCATCTCAGAATGAGGAAAGCTTGAACCTATCCTGCAGCTGTGATTCTGGGAGATCTCAGATGGCCAAGCACCTAAGCTGACAGATCTAAGCAGGGATAAAAGTTCCTAAATTAAAATGTAGACAGACAAGATTGCAATAAAACTTGGAAGCAGATTACAAATAGTTTCCATAGATGAAAGGCTGGGGCAGTAGATTCATAGGAGCACTAAAGCAGGAGATAGTGCTGAGGTGAAAATAAAGTGGGACTAAGAAGGAAGAAATGCAGAGGTGAGAATTAATGAGTGGAGACAGAAAGCGTTTAGCATACCTCTTTTTTCTGTATAACTGAATGTATATTTCTGGTTCACTTTAGTATTGTAGCAATAAGCCCCAAAGAAGGACTGGGCTCTACGAGACAGTGGATATACGTGCCCATGAGACAAGATTCTACGAGTGGGGAGTGAACGTCATCTGACAGGACATTGTGAATGCAAAACAGAAGATTTCACTTTCTGGCTCAAGAAGGCTATGAAGTTAAAGTTACTGAAGTTCTTGAAAGTGAAGTTCTTGAAAGAATGGAACACGCATCAAGATCAGCATCGACTCTCAGTTCCCTAGTTATTTGGAATTGGTCATATGAGGACAGTATCCCAAATCAACATTTAGTGATCCACCACAGCCATTTCTAGTATTAAAGAACACCACCACTCTAACGACTTGTTCACAAAATGAGTGTTTTAAAACTATAAGCAACATTATGGCGGGCATATGAAGCATTGAAGGCTTGGAATTTTATCCTTTAAAAATATTTTCTTAAGATCGTGTGATTACAGACTTGTGGAGACAGTGATATCGTATCCAAAGAACTAGCCTTCAAATGTGTGTACACAGTACGTGACACTAGAACATGTACAATTTTTATCAAATGCAGTATGTATTAGGATATACTATCCCCTTAAAATTTGCCAAGTGAAAACTTCCTAGGCTCACATGTTCTTTCTTTTGATCGTTTTATTACTACAGATGGTTAGTATTCATTTTTCTAAGGGGCTGTCTTAGTGACAGTGTCTTGAGTGTTACTGGGTCACGTCTGTTAACTGATGACTCCTGGTTTTGGTTGGTTGGTTAAGTACTGCATTCTAAGGTCCTTTAGTTCAGCTCCTGACTTTAGAATGAAATCTAATCTATTGGGGAAAAAAAAAAAAAAGGTTGTATTATCAAAAGAGGCATAGTACTAGAGTATGTAATAGAGTAAGCAAAGACAAGAACAATTTACATTTTTGTAAACTTCCAATAAAAAACTACTTTTATTGAAGATTTTTTAAATTGTTAACTACCTATTCTACTTACCTTGAGGTCTCTGTGAATTAACTGTTTAGAATGAATATACTCCACTCCTTTCAGTATTTGTAAAAATTTGTCTAGTGCCATCTGATGATAGTTTTGTCTTTCTCTGTTATTGTCAATCCATTTTTCCAGTGGTCCTTGTTCACATAATTCCATTTGGATGAAGAGGCAAGGAACAGTTATGCCCGAATTCTTACTGCAAAAGAAAATTATATACCATATTAAAATTGACAAGATACAGTTCTTCATAAACCACTGCATCAATGATTCCCAGATTCCTTTCTGACAAAAAAGGAACGTGCAAACAAAAAACCCAGCCAGCTACTTTGTTTTTATTTTTATTCTAGTGTTAATTCTAGTGTTAATTTAAAGACCTTATACCACTATGTACTAGACCTGACTATATAACTTTCCAAACCAAGCAATCCCTGCTCTGTTGCTACATGCCCCTGGAAGACTCTCTCTGCCTCCTTATTCACACTGAGAATTTTCTGAGTGCCCCCATTCTTCCCCCACCTTGTATGCAGAAGCATGTCCTATGAAGGAGGAAATAGCACTGTACTTGGGTCCTATCTTAATCTCTGGGAACTACTGCAAGCCCCTGGTCCATTACATTCAAGCTTCAAGCACAGCATTAGCCTTCCTCTCTTACACAAAATGATCACATTCTTTTAAATTTAGTCCTTTAAAGAAGGGGTGACCATGTTTTACATACACTGAAAGCATTCAGTCAGGTTGGACAAGGCTGTGAGCAACTTGATCTAGTAAAAGATGCCTCTGCATATGGCAGGGTTAGTTGGAACTAAATGATCTTTAAGTGTCCCTTCCAAGCCAAACCATTGTATGATAAGCCTGAGAGTCTGAAAGATTATGGAAGTCTAAATGAAAGACTCCTTCTAATGAAAGAGCTTTTCATTATGTGTATCTACTCTCAACAGCTCTTTGTTCACAACAGAAACAATATCAGACATCGCAATTAAAAAGCTAATTTAGAGATCTAATTAAATCTAGGCGTTACTGAATGACCAGTAATTCTAAAAAATAAAAATAAAAATAAAAATAAAAATAAAAATAAAAATAGGGAAACTTCCAGTCTGGGATTTGGCAGCCAACTGCCAGATAATTTCAATTGTATTCTAACCTCATATCTTTAATTCTTCATTCTTACACTTTTCTATAGATTCAGCAACTTCTGTACGCTAAGAGAGAGGAGAAAGATAAAATTACAAAATATACAGAATTCACCAAGAAGGTATTTAATTATAAACCATCTACTGCTGAAGAGCACTATGCCTTATTTCCTAACACTAGGTATGTAGGTATCTGTATGTATTTATAGTTGTGTAATTTTGTATAGAAAAATGAAAGGCTGATGATTGCTGTTACAAAATTCACTATGGCAAACTAGTTTGTGAGTGCAGACAACTGTCCTGTAGTTACCTTGAGTCTGGGTAAGTCATATGGTCAGTCCCTTCCCAGCTGCAATAATATCGTACTATGTTCTCATGTTCAAGTTGTGCAAGTCCTTTCACTTCGCGAATTACATTCCTACTGGGAGAAGAAAAATCTCAAAACAAATGGCATTTTCCTACAAAAATTAAATACTGAGTTAACTAAAACACATAATATCAAGTAGTGGGAATAGCACAGCGTTCTTATATGGTCAAAACTGCACTTACAAATTGTTATGGTTTTTGGGGTATTTTTGTTTTCCCATTGGTTTAAGTTATTTCAATTGCTGAAATACCGTGTTAGAAAAGCCCCAGACAAAAATGCTGTAAGGTTTGTTTACATATACAAAAGTTAGTAAATATTCACAATGAACTATTAGTAAATTTGACCTATGCTTCCTGTTAAATCGCATAGTGAAAGTGAACAGTCTTTACTGAAGAATCAATAAAAAGTTTTTTTGTACCATCCCCTATGATTGCATATTGTAGGGGAAGACTAACTCCAAATTCAAGTTAAGTATTTCATAGGGAGTTACTTGAAAGCTTCTGAACAGATTATTTAAAAGAAATGCAGTCTTTATATTATATATTTATATTATACGTAAAGCATTTTTCAGTTACAAACCACAAAATGTATTGCTTTCATTTTTTTCCATTTCCCCTAACTATAGTCATTATGGATAAGTAAATTTTCAGACAAGGTACTCTGTCAAAAGTAACATTGCTGCTTTCAATGTTTTTATTAAACAGCAAGTTTTCTTTAGGCACATACTACAGTATTAAATAGAATTCATAAAATTCTGTGCAAGTGTGTCCAGTGTAAGAGCACCTTATTAAATCTACTTTCTCACGGCTGCATCTAAAATAATTCCAGTGCATGCAAAATTGAAGAGTTGCACGTGCTTTTCAGCTTCACGTAGACTACTAAAAAGATAATACAACTGAATAATGGAAAATTTGATTAAGGATGTGCCGGAAGAAAAACAAGCAATCGATGACAAAAACAACACAGATATACAATCCTTACTTCGATAACTCAACTCGTTTGACTGCATAGGTTTTCTCATCGATCTTTGATGTTGCTTTAAAAACGTTCCCAAAACCACCTTTACCGATAGGCTCTATGTTTTTATACTCCCGACGAAATCTTAAGAATAAGAAAGAGAGAGAGATTTGAGTTCTCCAACTGAACAGTATTCAACATTAAATTTACAAGGTACAAGGACAATCTTGATAGGAGTAATACATCTGCTGAAATATCATTCTCCCGCAATCAATCAATACATATAGTCTTAAAAATAAAGAAAATAACAAGGGAACTCAACTCTATTTGCAGTTGCAGCTCTCATCTGAAATGCAATAGAACGGGTTCCAATCCTACTTCTATTAAGGATTTCAAAATACATACAAAATGAAACAGTAGTTCATCTGAGTGGCTACACCCATGGGTAAGAGACTCATCCAGATTCTGAGCTTTAGTTTTGTTCTGTACTGGGCAGAAAAAAGCTGAAGGAGATCAAGTCCTCATATTAGCGGTGAGCACACAGAAGATGAAAATATTTCTAAGAATTCAGTCCTAATATTCTTCAAAGTAACTCTGAACTTGAACATTCAACTTCTGGAATACCCTCTCTATTATAACACGACAATTCTCAAGTTTTTTTTCCTCAGTCCATTTCAATCTCACATTTTAAGAGGACTGTGTTTTTATTTATAATAACATTTTCATCAAACAGGATCTCAAAAAGTGTTTCCCAACTGGCTTTATTATGGTAGGTATTTGTAAACTGGAGTTTCAATGTAGCACACCCTGCCCTTCCCAAATGAACAGACCAGAGGTATGCAAGAGGTTGGGAAGGGACAGAGCCAAGCAGATGACCCAAACTACCCAAAGATATCTTCTATGTCATATAACATTGCACTCAGCAACAAAGCAGAGAGGAAAGCGTTTAAACAAGTTGGCCACGTTTTGCTCAAGTACTATCTGAGCATGGGGCTATCCATGGGAGGTGATAAGTGACAGTCTTTGCATCAGTTGTTATGTTTTCTTTCTTCCAATTCTCATACTCCTTATTAAACTATTTCTATTTTGAACCACAATTTTTCTCACTTTCCCTCTATCCCACTGAGGGTAACCTGTTTTAGATAATGCTGCCTGAGTGGCGGATTGCATGAGGTGATCTTAAATCACTTCTCACCTCAACCATTCTGTGGGGAAAAAAGAAGATGACAAACTGATACCACCCCCCTATCCTTTCATTTTTTTTCTTTTAATCCAGATAGATGGCAAGTCCAACTAACCATGAGCTATTTCATCTTCAGTACATTTTTGGATGAAGAACTTTTCCCATACTATGACATGTGAAATAAAAGTATTATTTGCCAGAATTTCAGAGAACATATTCCGACAAGGGAGCAATCTGATGAATCAGGAAGGATACTGATAATATACGGCCATAAACCAGCATATCTGATAATTTTTCTTTCATTAAGGTTAAGGATAATCTCAGTAACCTACACTACTGTGCCAGTAGAAGACAATGTTATCTGCTAAACTTCAATTGAAATTCTGTTTTTTTGAAAGCTGGTAAGATACTTTCCCTCTCATCTTCACATAGATGGCTTTTGGTTGTAAGCATTAAATTTCATTGCAAGTCAGTTGCCACAGTACATTTGAAATTCCCAAAAAATCAAATTTCAAAAATCAATTTTCTTTGAAGATGACTTTTAGAGCAATATTCTCTCACGTTCTATTATAAATAAATTAACTAGACCACCACACTGTAATTGCTATATAGATCTTAGAAAGAACTCTTACCTTTCATCCACAGTGTACTCATTGTCATCTGCCTCACTCTTATTTCTGCAAATTCTTGCCATCGATTTTTCTGGCTCATTGTTTCTTGCATTATCAAATCTAGCTGCCAATACTCTTTAACAGAGATAAAAATGAAATTTATAGTGAACTGTTTTTCTAATATGTGACAAGAGGAAAGAAACACCAACCAATAGAGGCACTTATTTGTTAAGATATTTTAAAAAAAACACTACAGTATGTTTAAACATAGTTTATAGAAGATAGCAATCTAGAAATAAACACATACCTTTTGGATTTTATGGCAGAACTGGTCACATTTCTCTACATGAAAAAGAGAAACAAAGTCAACTAAGACATTCTGAGTCCTGGACCTACTGACTTCCTCAAGGGTAGAGAATGGGTAAGAGAGGCCTTGCAGAAAAATCTTTAAAAATCTAAGGACTGAGCAGTTTAACAAGAACAAGTGCTGGATCCTGCACCTGTGACAGGTTAACCCCAGATCTATGCACAGCCTGAGAGAAGAAAGGCTGGAGAGCAGTCCTGTAGACAGGGAACTGAGGGTTCTGGTTGATGACAAGTTGAATCTGAGACAGCAGTGCACCATAAGCCCAAAGGGCCAACTGTACCCTGGGGAGCACCAGCCCAGCACTGCCACTGGGCGAAGGGAGGGGTTGTCCTGCTCTGCTCCACACAGCCTCACCTCCAGCACTGTGCACAGAGCCAAAATATAAGAAGGACATCAAACTACAAGGGCTGCTCCCAAAGTAATGCCTCTTGTTGTAGCATGTTGTCCCATGACATCAGAAGCAGATGATGATAATATGGAAGAAGAAGCTGAACTTTAATGGAACAATATTCCATTAAAGTTTGTTGTCATGTGGCAGATGAAAGCAGAGAAGCAGCCTGACAAAGTGGCATCTGACATGGAAGCGCATATGAAGCAAAAGTGTTATATTCAGTTCCCCTCAGTGGAAAAAACTGCACTCACTGGCATTCACTGATGCTTGCTGGAGACCAAACCACGGATGTAAACACAGTGAGGTGGTGGGTGGTGTGTTTCAGCAGTGGTGACAAAGACAGCAGTCACTTCCACTGCTGCAGATTTTTACAAATGCGCCATGCAGGTTCTTGTTCACCGCTGGCACAAATGTATAGCTAATGGTGGAGACTGTGTTGGAAAACAGTGTTTCATAACCAGGAATTTGTTCAGTTAGATACTGCAATTGTGCACTATCTGTTGCAGTTTCCATGAAAATAAACAAGAGGCATTATTTTCAGAGTGACCTATTACATATTAGAGTATCCAAAGGAGGGCTACAAAGATGGTAAAGTGTCTAGAGGGTAAGATGTATGAGGAGTAGCTAAGGTTCCTTGGTTTGCTCAGCATAGAAGCAGAGGAGCTGTGGAAGGCCTCGTGGTGGCTGCAGCTCCTCACAGGGAGCAGAGGAGCAGCGCTGAGCTCTGCTCTCTGTGACAGAGACAGGACCCAAGAGAAAGGAACGGAGCTGCAACAGGAGAGGGTCAGGTCAGGCTGGGGATTAGGTAACAGTTCTTCACCAAGGGGTGGTCAGGCACTGGAACAGGTTCCCCAGTGCGGACACAGGGTTTGAATTCTGGGCGATGCTGTGTGGATCCAGGAGTTGGACCTGATGATCCTTGAGGACTCTCTGTTTCAACTCAGGATATTCTACGATTCTTGCTGTATCCAGAGACTAAAATGTAATTAGGAGGAAGACTATTTTTATACTGTACCTGAAAATTTGAAGGTTCTTCAGATAGTGAGACGTCTTTTTCTACCAAGTTACAGGCTGAGTCTTTAAAGGTAATACCCCTGTTATGGATAATAACAGGCAGATTTTAGGTGAATGTATGCAATCATGAACAAAAAATAAAATACTTTCAACAATGAAAAGTGAAGCACAGAAACAGAAGTTTTTAAATGAAAGACCTGCAAAAGTATTAACAGTCATGACTGATTTAAACTGCAAAATTCTATCAGGAGAGCTAGTAAAACAGTAACATATTGTAATATATTCCTCTACTTCTACAAAACCTAAAAGGTATGACATCTTTTAATTAAAGAAGCTAAATACAAAGGCTTATTTCAGCTTAGCACAGCCAGCTAAGAATATGTTGCTTTACACTGCCACAAAGAATACAGAAGTGGTACTGGCGTTACTGTCAAATTAACTGCTAGGCATGAAAGGCTTGACATAAGATTCTGAAATTATGAACAAAATATTACACAAGCTCATTTACTTCTGTTAAACACATTCTCCCTTTAGTAGTAGAGATGAAGACTTATGAAGAATGACAAAGGAAAAAAAAACATAAAAGGAATCAGAATGTAGAACATAAAAAAGTGCTGAGTTATAGTGAGTTCACAAATGTGTCACAACAGGAGAATGAATGTTAGAAATGTCATGAAATACTACTGCTACTGATAGGTGTACCTTTATTCATTTTATGTTGCAGTAAAAACATGATAGAACTACCCAGTAAAGAAACTATGACAGGTTTTTTAGGATCAGATCACATGATCCCCTAAAAATCAGTATTTTTTTTTTTATTATTATCATCTTATCAATGAACCCAACTTACCATGACTCAGACTGACTCGGCTCTCTACAGGAATTACTAAGGTCATGAAATGAAGAACTAGAGCTATTGGTTTTTGTCTGAAAAAATAAATAAATAAATAAATAAAGGAAAGAAAAAAAGAACAGTTAAAAAAAAATTACATTAAAAAATCCCTAGTAAAAAAACATAACCTTCTAAGAGGAAGGTCTCAGGAGGCAGTTGTTATTGGATTGAAATATTCAAAGCACTGCATAAGAATGGCATCTACCCAACTTCCACCAAGACTAGTAAAATATATGGCTCTCTCACAGCGAGCATTTTTTCCACTCATAATGTGATTATATATCACTGTATTTGTGGGAGTCTGAGATCTGACTGAGTAACAGTTATTAAAAGTGAATGTTTTCCTTCAGCAATTGTCTGTGTGAAAAAGTGAGACGTACACAAGCTTTTGAACATGAAACCTGCACAACTGAAAATCTATGCAGCTGTGCAAAACAACAGTTTGAATGTCTGCAGTGTCAAAGCTAATAATGTAATATTAAAAGCAACATGTGTAATTGTTACAGATTATAACCCAACAAAGAGTCAAAAACTTAGAGTTTACACTTCAGTAATATCCCACAACAACAACAAAAAATAATAATTAAATATTGGAATTTTGAAATTCACTGGGCCTTTAATAATTTCACAGATGTATAACTTCCGTTGCGTTTTGTTTAAAGTCAGAAAGATCTCTTTCCTCCTCTCTGCTGTCTTCCCTTTATTCGAGTTAATTCACATGTACTTCTCTGTGTATTTCAGAAATGTTTTGGGATCAGTATTATATTTCTGACACTTTTGTGCATGTACAGAAATTAAATGGCTGTCACAAAGACAACATCTCTGCCTCCTAAAGGGCAGCGTTAGCAATTGCTTCACTAGAATCATCCTTGGGACATCATGGAAGTCGAGTTCTTTTGATTCTAACTCCTGCTTTTGCCATTCTCACACTTCAACGATTATTGATCCAACAGAAGGCAGTAGAAGATTTGTACTTATGGCCTGTCAGCTTGATAATGGTTCAAAGAACACAAAACTGGCATATAAGTAGGAACCAGAGATTATTAATATACATGCATCCTTGAATGGCAACGTTGCAGACCCATTTTCTGAAATACACACAGATCTCAACTGTGAAGTGTTTTAATCCCGCAGTTCAATATAAAAACTTCATAAATTTTACCAGCAGAATCCTGTAGCCCAACCAACATAAGGTGGATTTGCTTCCACCTGAAGCGGAGTCCACAGAATATGTTTTCATACAAGATCTGCTGAAGATATTAAAGAATTTAACTTCAGTTTTAAGGCTAGACATAGCTCACATACTCTTGAAGATTCTTGCTCCCGCAGCAACTCATATGCTTGTTTTGCAGCAGCTTGTTTTGCAGCAGCTAAAGTGTTTCCAGAGCCAATTCCATATACATGACCACTAATTGTACAGCTACAAGAAAACCTGTAAAATATAACAGAATAAATTCTCCTTACACCCTATGTTACAAGTTTTAATTAATGAATTTAAACACTACAGTCAATTGACATTATACAAAGGAAAGCTGATATATGCATCCTCAGAAGATTATTTCCAATATATGTTTAATGTAATTGATAATGATAGATAACTAATTTTCAGATGGTGGGTATTTAACACTTTTTTTTTTTTTTTAAGGTTAAACTGCTCAAAACATCTTATCATAGGCACCTACAATCATAAATAATTAAGTTTCAAAACAACTGATTTTGCAGATAAAGTTTTCCAGCAGATATTTTTCAGACATCTAAAACACACATACATTCTTTATCACACCTCAGCTGTCATTAACTGGAATGTCTGTACAACTCACTGACCACAATACATTTGGAGACACAGACAGTCTCTCCTTCACACTTGGCTCCTAGGGTCCTTGAAATACATGCAGAGAGGTACACAGAAGTGCCAGAGCACCAAACAATTGACAGTTTGTCAATACTACCATTTTATTGTATCATAGAATCACAGAATAGCTTATGTTGGAGGCAAACTTAAAGATTATCTAGTTCCACCCTCCTGCCCTGGGCAGGCTGCCACCCAACAGCTCAGGCTGTCCAGGGCCGCAACCAACCTGGCCTTGAGACCCTCCAGGGATGGGGCACCCACAGCTTCTCTGGGCATCAGTGCCAGGGCCTCACCACCCTCTGAGTAAAAATATTTCCTCCTAATACCTAACCTAAATGTCAATTTTCAGTTTAAAGTCATTACTCCTTGTCCCACCACAGTCAAACTGTGTAAAAAGTTAGTCTCCCTCCTGTTTCTAAGCTCCCTTTAAAAATTGGAAGGATGCAACAAAGTCTCCCTGGAACCTTCTCTTTTCCAGACTGAACAAGCCCAGCTCCCTTAACCTTTCTGCATAGGAGAGGTGCTCCAGCCCTCTAATCATCCCCATGGTCCTCCTCTGGATCTGGTCCAACAGCTCCAAATCTTTCTTGTACTGGGGACCTCAGGCCTAGACACAGTACTCCAAATGAGGCATCAATCCACCTCTTCTCCCAGCTGAAGAGACTCAGTCCTCTTAGCCTCTCCTCTTATGCCCTGCCTATCCCTTCTGAGCAGCCAATAGCATTCTGTTTCAGCGCTCCAACCACCAAGTCTTACTGGTACCAATAATATCACAGGATTGGGAAAGGACCAAAGCTTCCAGTTCATCCTATTCATTCCTCATACTGCATGCATTGGTGCACAAGCATTTCAGATATGCTCCTGAACCCACAGTGTTCCTTGGAGCAGCACATATGATGCCATTAGCCTCAGATAGTGTTGCACCAACCCTTGCATTCAAATCTGTCTTCGCAATGGTATCCCCCCCACTCCCATCAATCTTAGCTTTTATCTAATGCTAAATTAGAAAACACAAGCATTAAAAGCAAGACAGTACACTAAGTACACCTTACACTGGGGCGTGGGCATCTCCAGTTCGGTTTATGTTACGGTACTCAACAACTTGCAGTGCACTTTGTTGATACTTATTTAGCAGGCTGACGTAGTCAAACTGAGGTAGCACTTCCGCAGCTGGAGCAGGTGGCACTGGGTCCGGAGACTGCACGTTCAAAGGACCAGCTTGCTATAAGGCAAACAAAATAGACAACTTAAAAACTTAAGCTTAGTAAATAGTTCAGTGTAAACAGCACATGAGAACTAATACAGCTGCAAGGTTTGCCAGCATTTCAAAATACTTCTAAGAAATTCCAAATTAGTATTAATGTGCAAATTTGGACATGACAGAGCCACCACAAGTCAGAATTGTTACGTTCTGAATTTCAGAACAATTGTTAAGTTCTCAAAGTGTTTCGGCAGGGTGTGTAACAAACTAATGCCATATCTGCCACCTTCTTTAGCGAAAGGCAGGGAATGAGCAGTGCCATGTCTCATAAAAAGTAAGGACCAGAGTCAAGAAAAGGGATGGCAGCAGGAACCTGCTGATGCTGCAAGGGCTGCAACTGCTCCTGTGCACATACAGGAGGGGAATGCAAATGAAAATAAATCAAGACAGTACAGAACAGTTATACCATAAAGAATATACCGACAAGAAAAATGGATCAGATCAAGTGAAAGGAAGTCGTTCTATGAGAAAAATGGCAACACACACTGAATAATACTTTGTATGTGTTCTAAAGACTTAATATACAGAACACCTGCCAAGATGGTAAAGGAACACTGCTCTGGCAGCTTAAATACAAATAAATTTCTTCATCTTTCTTTAACAAAAAAAAAAAAAAAAGGGAATACTCTTGATAGAATAATAGTAGAATAAATAAAATAACTGTGGTAAAAAAAAAAAGGTAGAAAAATGGTGACTATGGCAGACAACATAAGTAATTAGAATCTCTGCTAAATTAATAATAATTTATTGGCTACTTTCAAAGATTCATCTTCAACCTTTATTAGAAAAACAGATACACAAATCACACAGCATTCTCACCTTTTGTTCAATCATGTCCCACGTTTTTGCTGCTGCTGCTGCTTTTGCTTCCTTCTTACTTTTACCAGTGCCTGCACCATACTCTTGACCATCTATTTTAACCATAACCGTAAACCTGCAATAAAGCAAAACTTACTTGTAATGTTTCTAAGTTTTGTCTCATATATACTTTAAAACTTTTTCAGACCAAATTGCAATTTTATTATGTACACAAAATCACCTGTGGAGGTATCTGAGCATTCATGTGTTTTTAATAAATCTAACTCCTGATTGCCATAATTCTTTGTAGTAAAGATTTTTAAAAACATTTCCTCCCTGGATGCTCTTTACTAGATCTAATAGTGTTTCTAAAAGCAAAGTCATTGAAGAATGCACAAGGTCGTCACTGTAACAAGGCAAACTTGTGAAACCCTAATACCTGTAAATATCTCAGCACTGTAAAACTATGTGAAGGCTAAAGATTATAGCTAGACCTGATATCATACATCCAGAAATGACACTGTGCATACCATTCAGAGAGTACTGCAGGCTCTACTTAGCACAAAACGTTTGGCTGCTGTTATGTTATAAATTGAAAGGCAGTCCCTTTCTGCCACTTTGAGTCTCAAAAAAATTGAGACACATCAGAGAGGCAGAGTGGGATTACACAGTTACTGCAACTTTGGTATAACTCTCTGCTGACACTGTCATTAAAATACACACAACCAGTCCTGCCCCTGTAACACCCAGCCACGGATCCTTCCCACCTCTGACATACAACCAATCATGCACTGCAGTTCATGCTTCAATACAGTGAGTCAGACCACGAAACTCAAGAGTGAGTGACTATACTCAGTCAGCTTGGGATGGAGTCAGCTTTTTCCATAGAAGCTGGTATGGTGCTGTGCGCTAAATTTGTGATTATAGAAGTGTTGATAAAGTTTTAGCTCCTGATGAGCAATGTTTGCAGTGTATCAAGACCTTTTCAGCTTCTCACTCTGCCCTGCCAGCAAGGAGGTTGGGGGTGCACAACCAACCCCAACTGACCAAAGAGTATCCTATACCATACCATACGATTCAGCAAAAAATGTTGAAAGACAGGATGAAGAAGTGCTTTTCCAGGCAGCTAACGTGATGAAGACCTGCTTTCTTTGAAATGGATAATAATCTGCCTGCTGATGGGAAGTAGTGAGTGAATTTCTTATTTTGCTTACAGTTTGCTTCAGCTTTCTTAACTTTAACTCTCCCATTTTTCTTTGCTTTTGCCTTTCCAATTCCCCCTGTTGAGAATGAGCTCCAGAAGCATTTGAGAGGGTCAGGTTATTACTGCAGCCCAACACTGGGCATTCTATTCAAAAGAGCCTAGTCAACTAGGATTTTCTTAGTAGCACTATCACAGCTCACGTCACCCACAAACACAAGACAGCAGGTTGAATTATATTTTTAACGTAATAGAATATACAAGAAAAAATGGGAAAGTGCAACAAATTGGACAACTGAGTAAATTTGAAATGAGTGTGCATACTGTTAGTACCATGCAATCCCTTCTGAAGCACAAATAGCACAGGAGGAGAAAAAAAAAAAGATAGTAGATCAAGACTTGAGAGCCAGGTTAATAATTTGCTCAGGGGTTATGGTTGAGTCTGAGAATAAATCAGCACACAGTGCAGACATAGAGGGCAGGCTGGCAACTGGAGACCACCACTTAAAAGAAACATCCTGATTGTTAGCATAAGATTTGTCTTCATGCAAACCAGAAAAGAAAAAGAAGGGAATATTATAGATATATAACATACTATGATCTGTAGTAAGGGAAAAAGCAGTAAGATAGCAGACGTTGCATTTCTGTTAAAACAACAAACAACCCCATGCAGTCCATCCTCTGTATAAAATATAAGCAAAACAGTTTAAGTGGAAGACCCTTCTCTTGCAACAGACGTTCAAAGATGCCACATAAAAACACGTTGGCAACCAAGCAATTAATGTAGACCCTACCCTCACTCTTAGAATTAACAATATAAATCACAAGTTACTTTGTAAAACTCAAAAACCAAAGCACTTGAATTGCCATGTATCATAAAGCGCTGGCTGCAACCACCCACCTCCTGAGACAATTCATGACAAAAAGCAGCAGTGCAATACAACTGCCAGTGACATCTGCTCCCAATAAGCAGCCATTACCGCTGAGATTGGTTTTCCCTTTGGCCCTACGTGTCCAAAGATGCCTTCTGCACCCACCCATCAGTGTCTGCAGGCAGCTCTCTGCCACACTTCCAGCAAATCAACTTCTGCTGACCGCAGTCTTCACCTGGTTGGTTTTACTTAGCGCTGATGTTTGTTGGCATGCATGGTGAACTTACTCGGGGTCATGAGATGGGCCTCTCCTATCCACATCGACGTAATCAAGCTTGTATTTATTCTTCTGGCAGTAGCTGTTGATCTTGCTCATACACTCTCGGTCCATCCCAATGCAATATCTGAGTACTCAAAGATTCTGTAGGGAAATATTTAGGGCCGTGCCTGAGCCTCATGCAGTGCTGCAGAGACAGCCCCGGTTCTGCCAGAGCACTGCTGTGACAGAGGACAAAATGGTGCCAGGACGAGAACGGTCACAGAGAATTAACTCCGATTTCTAATTCAAGTCATTGGTTTGCAGATGTATTTTAAACTTACCGAAATCAGAGATTCAGAAAGTGGAACGGCGAGTTTAGTGACGAAGGATGATTTCCCAGCAGACTTCTGGAAAAGAAGAGGTTGAATCACTCACACTGGATGCTGAGAGAAATCAGTATCGTTCCTCCAGACAGAATTAAAGCTGCTTCCTTCCGAGCAGAGCGTGCTCTCAGGAGACGAGGCTGCTTCGGCCCTGACAGCGATCAGAGCAGGCAGCGAGCGAGGTAAGCAGGAAGAGAAAAATAAATGCTTATAGAAAAAAAAGCAGATAAATCAGAAAGACCGTCACCGTGACAGCCCCTTTTCAGCGGGAACTCCGGCCGTGCCCCGACCAGCCCCGCTCCCCACGGCCGCTCAGCTCACCCACCGGCCGCTTCCTTCCCTTCGCCCCGCACCGTCCCGAGGAGCCGCGTCGCACTCGGCGGGCGCAGCCCCGCCTCCGCTTCCCATGGTAGCGCGGCACCGGCACGAAACGAAAGCGAAAGGCAGGCAGGCAGGAAGGGAGGGAGGCAGGCAGGGAGCCAGGCAGGCAGGGAGCCAGGGAAGCGGGCGGGCGGGCGGCTGCGCCTCGCTCACAGCGCCGTGCCCCGTCCGCCTGCAGCGTTACGGCTTCACCCGGCCGCCGCTCCGGGATTGCGCATCAGGGCACGGGCGGCGCTGCCGCCTCTGCTGAGGGCTGAGGGCGGCTCGGACAGCCAAACCCCGACCGGGGTCTGAGTTACATAACTCAAGAAGCACAGTCCTTAACAGAGAAATAAGGGCGTGAGAAGTCCCACCCCGCGGGACTCGCTTCCTCTCGCAGCCCCTCCCAGCGCCGGGGTGGGGGCAGGGCTGGGCTGGGTTGCTCCGCGTTGTGCCACGCACGGCTGTGCGCGCTGCGGGAGGAGCGCTGCCGGCTGCGGCCCTCGGGTGCGGCGCTGGAAGGCGTCGCCATGGGGGTGCACGGCGTTAAGGCGGTCTTCTTCGACCTGGACAACACGCTGGTGGACACGGCGGCGGCCGGGCGCCGCGCCATCGAGGAGGTACGCGGGGCCGGGCGCGGGTCGGGCCGGGCCGGGCCGGGCCGGGCGGCGGTGTCCGGACGGGCTCTGTTGTGCGTTGCAGGTGGTGAACGTTCTCCGCTCCAAGCATCACTGCGGGGAGGGGGAGGCCCGCGGGATCTGCGACAAGGTGCAGGCGAAGCTCCTCAAGGAGTGCCACGACCCCGCCAAGACGTGCATCACCGACCTGCGGATCTCGCACTGGGAGGAGGCGATCCAGGAGACCATCGGCGGAGAGGCCAACCGCAGCCTGGCCGCGGAGTGCTACTTCTTGTGGAAGGCCACTCGGCTGCGGCACCTGACGCTGGCCGAGGACACGCGGGGCATGCTGACCGAGCTGCGCAAGGCCGTCCGCCTGCTGCTGCTCACCAACGGCGACCGGCAGACGCAGCGCGAGAAGATCGAGGCGTGCGCCTGCCAGCCCTACTTCGACGCCATCGTGGTGGGAGGCGAGCAGAAGGAGGAGAAGCCCGCGCCGTCCATCTTTCACTACTGCTGCGACCTGCTGGGCGTGCAGCCGGCCGAGTGCGTCATGGTGGGGGACTCCCTCGACACGGATATCCAGGGAGGCCTGAACGCCGGCCTGAGAGCCACCGTCTGGTTGAACAAGTCGATGGCGGCCCCGGCGGATGCCTCCCCGGTGCCTCATTATGTCATCTCATCGGTTCTCGATCTCCCCGCGGTGCTGCAGAAGATAGAGCACAAGGTGAATGCGAAGTTGGGAACTGAGCGTGTGGTGGGTGCTGCCGAGGCACGCTGAGCCGTGCTCCTGATAGAAGTCTGACCCTAGCGTTTTGAACTCGTGTATGTTATGCTTTCTTAAACAGCGGGTGGGCAAGGAAGAGCACGGATGTCAGTGAGACACGGTACAGAGTGTTGGGTTAATTTAAAGGATGCTATTTAAAATTTGAAGTAACTGGGCAGTATCTGGAAATTACTGGTTAAAGCACATTTGTCTCTGATGGAAGTCCCTTGTTTCTCTACCGGAAAAGGAAATCGGAATGTTTGATCATTCAGTGATGGTCATTTGCTTTGCTGACCTGTACGTTCAGCAGAAGCTTCAGTTCAGACCTTGCTTGCAGCATGTAAAACACAAAGGTGAGAAAGCGTTGTGCAATTTGCGGACCTTCACAGTCCATCCACAGCTCATCTCAGAAACCGAAGTGAATTTTTTGGTATTCCCAAAACCAGAATTTATCGATAGAACATGTTTCGTAGCAAACCACTAGAAAATGATTTTCTCTGATCCCTTTTCAAGTTTTAGCATTTTTTTCAGTCTTTGCAGTGACTCTTATGGAATCTGTACCTGTTGCCAAAAGTACTTTGATGTATGTGCAAATTTGCATTTGTAGAGGGGACCATTTATCAGTGGAACTCAATGGATAAGTTTTTACTTGATATCATCTTGGTGCTGCAAATAAGCAGTGTACCTGTCAATCAGATTCTGATTTTAGTTGGAATATAATTGACATAACAGGGATATTTTCAGTGATCATCTTACTGTACAGTAACTTCTTTGGAATTTTATATTATTGTTCTGTCTGATTTTATCAGAGAATTTTGATCAGACTCTTTGGAGAAACTGTTCTTGGTCTCGCTCAGGTACATGACCACTCAAATTCAGCTGCAGGATCAGTGCTTTTTTTGTCTGCTTGAATGGCACTGCTATACGATCCCTCCTTACTCACGTTTCCACGTGTATCTCATGTGATTTACTCTGGAGAAGATGTGAGTTTGTTGTTTGTAAATGGCTTTCATAACACTTTTTGAGGGAAATGGAAAACTTGGAAAATGATGTAGTATGTATTTTTAGTGTTGTGTACAGTTTCGTAATGTGTATGTGAATTTGGTGGAACATCTGAAACTAGATGTTACAGAGATGATCCTCTGAAACACCAAGATTCTGCTTTTCCAGATTATCTTAATAATTTAGATTTGCCATACTTCTTGTACTTGTGACAAAAGGAAAAGTGATAATTTTGGGTGAGGATATGCAAGAAATGTGTGGAAGAAATGTACCTTTGTTTACGTGAATTTAAATTGATACAATTAAGAAAGAATCCATCACACTACGTGAGACTGTTTAGAGGAGGGTCTTAATCCAGATTAAATTATATGGTAATGAGTATAATTCACATCAAACTAAGTTTCTCCTACACTGAAATAGATGGACATGTTCATTCAAGCTTGAACTTCTTTCATCAAATTAACCCTTAAAGATGACAGAACCATCCATGTTCTTAAGGTCATCTAGCCAAGACCTTTGAGATGCTAGGATGACTGCAGAACAGAGGCAGGCTCCACTTGCACCTGTGAGGAAATAGGCGTAAGCCACAGGTGATACAGTGAGTTGCCATGTGTAATATGAGCCAGTGGGACTGACTGGACACGCCTTTGCTACTGGAGTAAGAGACCTAAGTTAAGATTTTATTCTGCACTTAGGAGAGTATGAAAACAGTCACTGTTATGTAGCTGATGAGCAAAACATTGCTAATAATGTTCCTTGTAATGAAAGACTGAGAGAAAAATAATGAAGGTCATTGAGCCTGCCAGGAAGATTATTTGAAAGTAGAAATGTATCCAAAAGGTTAGATGGATCCCTGGAAAGATAGCTTAGTTCAAGTAATCTGCTTTAACTGTACTGAGGGAAAACAACTTTGTTTACTACATTATCCCAAAGTAGTAGCAGTTGAACTGCACTGTTTGCACGGCACCAGGCTAACAGGACTTGTGTCAGAATGAGGTTTCTGACCCAGCTGTGATGTAAAATAACAAATAGTAGTAATTCTCAATTCTGTCTGATTTATCATAAGGAATTTATGTACCAGGTTACCATTTTTTCTGTAAGTTGAGGCTTATAGTCTTTTGCTGTTGTGTCATTCTGAAGTAGGATGCTGAGCCTGCTTGTTGTCCAAAAGGTCTCTTGTTTTGTAAGAGTCTGTTCTTTGTTTTGCACTTGCTTTTAGCCAGTTATTTTCTTATATTTATGGTCTATGAAAAAAATGCTGTAACTGAACTCTCAGGGGATAGTGTGGTCTGTAGAGGCCACACCTAAATATACTTTTTTTTTTTTTTTTCCATTGTGAGTACTGTACCAGGCTGGATGTGACTACCAGCTTCCAGTTAGGGCAAAGTTATTATGATGCTGCTATAAAACAAGAAGAAAAGCTGCAAGATGTTTTTCCATCAGAAATCTTTTTAAAAGCAGTTACCCAAAAAACTGGATTAGGTATCTGGAATATCTAAATACTCAAGATGGTTTTCCTTGGTGGAGCTGTTATAGAAAACCAAGTGAAAAATGACTTCATTAATGGAAATGGAAAAATAAATATGATGGTGGAATCATTTTCAAATCAGAAGTAAAAACAGATGAATAAAATTGTCTGTATTCAGACCCAGTTAAGTTCTGGTTTTGCTTAGTGATATGCTCTATTAGATAAGTTGGCTAGTTCAAATTATGCTACCAAAACACACAAAATAAACAAGAGAAAAATAAATTCTATTTATTTTTAATCACATTTTCTCAGATAAATATCTCCTGAGGTTAATCTTCAGTAACTTTGACTTTATATTAAATGAACTTTAACAACTGTATTTAAGACAACCCATGTAGTAGTCTAATAAAAGTATTTTGTCTGTAAAACATTTTGTTTAGCATGCTATCTTAACTGTGGATAACCGCTTTATTTTTTTAACAGCACAGAATTGGCTTTGAAATCTGTGACCCTGATATTTAGATACGTTGAATACGTGCAGTTCTCATCATTTCAAAGGTTGAAACACTAATTCTGTGTTTTTAAAACTCCTTGGCCTGACTGCATCGACCACTGAATTCCTAGCTGTAGTTCATTGCTCATCAAGCCTGACTTGCCAAGAAGACATCTGGCTGTGCCAGGTGTATGAAGTACCGTAGACCTATGTGTCACAGTGTCTCTGTTCTTGTTTGGGGGGCTCAGTATGTGTGGGGTGTTAAGCTGCATAGTGGCAGCACCAGAAATGGGGATATTTTTTTACATGCTTGAAAAACTTCAGTGCAAAATTGGAGTTGATCAAAGAGACTTAACAGATGTAATCTCCTATTATGACAAGATTGCCCGCCTTGTTTACCAAGGTGTAATCTCTTTGGATTTCATCAAAGTTTTTGCAACTATTTCTCACAGTGTCCATCTAGACAAAATGTCCAGCATACAGCTGGAAAAAGACATAATGTGATGGGTGAGCAATTGGCTGACTTGTTGGGCCAAAAGAAAAGGGGTTACATCAGGCTGGTGGCCAGTCACTGGTGGGTTTCTGTAGGGCTCTGGTTTTGGACCTGTTCTCTTCAATGCTTCCATAAATGAAAATATAAGGAGGATATAATACTACTAGAGAGTGTCCAAAGGAGGCTTTGAAGATGGTGAAGGATCTAGAAGGCAAGACACGTAAGGAACTGCTGAGGTCCCTGGGTTTGCTCAGCCCAGAGGAGAGGAGCTGAGGGGATCCCTTATGGCAGCTGCAGCTCCTCACAAGGAGCAAAGGTACAGTGCTGAGCTCTGCTCTCTGTGACAGTGACAGGGCCCATGGGAGCAGCATGAAGCTGTGTCAGGGGAGGGCAGGTGGAGGGTAGCAAAATGTTCTTTACCAGAGGGCAGTTAGCACTGGAACAGAGCAGTGGGCACAGCCTCGGGCTGCTGGAGTTGTAGGAACATTTGGACATTGCTCTCAAACACTGGACTTAAATTTTGGATAGTGCTGTGTGGAGCCAGGCAGTGGACTATGATCATTGAGGGTCTCTTCCTACTCAGGTTATTCTATGATTTCCTGAAATAAAGACAATGGATATCTTCCTGTGCAGCAGATATCCCAAACCCATTCCATTTGTCTTTTCCTGTGAAGCTCTTGTTACATGGAAATGCCAGTAATATGGTTTTGAACTAGACAAGTAGTTTGATCTATCATACCAATTTCTCTTATTAGAAAATGAATAAGAATACAATATGCTTAAGATTGATTTTTTAAATCAATGCATTTTATAAATAGTCTTTCATGTTTTATTTTCTCCCAGTTTTATTCTTCCCCATTCATTGGTAGAGTAGCTTACTTATCAGAAGAGAAACAGTGGTAGACAGGACAGATCCTGGAAGCACAGTAACTGCTTTAAAACAACTACTGCTGAAATATGAGAAAGAAAATCTAGTTATCTAAGCAGAATAAATACTGATAGATTCCTCAAGAGTTATTACGTGAGTTTGGATAGCCAGTTTGTAGGATAGTGAGCCTAAATATGCCATGCTTCCTCTGCTACCAGACACAATGTCTTAACATCTATACACATGCTTGTATTCTATATTCTGCATCAAGCCAAGGCATTTTTTCCTATCATCCAGTATATACATGCAATGTGGGATTACCATCAGAACCTCTTCCACTCAGTTCGAACAGGGACTTCTGGGCCAGCTGATCTACACAGAACGGCTACTCTGTGATTACTTATATGTTTGAAATGTCTTACTTTTCTCCATAGATTATAATCATATCTGAATGGTGGAGTCAAACAGAATTATTTATTAAATGTAACTGTATGAATATGAAATTTTGATTAAAGTCAGAGCTGAAATGGAATAACTTTGTCTCCAAATATGGCCATCTTTCAGTATCATACACGTGATTAGAAGCCCGTTGAAGTCTCATGCAGTACTGCAGTTTCAGAGGTTGTCCTGGGCAGTAGTATGTATGGCAATACACCATTCTCACATATCTTAAGAATTTGCCAGATACCAAACAGCTGTTGCTTGAATGGCTCCTTATATAAGTGTTTAAACACAACCTGTCCCTGGTCTTACATGGTTATCTGTGCAGGTAAAGCTATTGTTGGGGCTGGGGTTGGCAGGGGGCAAAGTACAAAAGGCTGATTTTGATAATAGTCTGGGCGTGGTAAACAGAGTGCTTAACTGTACGTGCAGTCAATGAGTGAACAAGATTATTCTTCCTTCAAAAAATAAGCATAAAGGTGAGAAGGGAAGAGTGCAGCTGTTGTTCTCAGTATATGCATTTGATTTGTAAAACAGACAAGGAGACCCCTGTCCACAAATTGTGCCAGAAGTCAGGAAAAAAGCATTTCTATCCTGGGTGCAAATGCAATTTGGTTCATAAGTTGCTAACATTTTAGCTTTACTCTTCAATAGCACCCAGATATTCTTCAATGCAGCTGGACCTAGCACATCACAAAACTGCAAACATACAGAAACTAATATTCCTTTCCTCAAAGGAGTTTGCGGTGTATGCTATAGTGCCTACAGATCTGCAATTACAGTAGCCTGAGTGTACTCTTAATCCTTTTAGTGATCAATTAAAAAGAAATATGAGTCATTCAGTTTTGTTTTTAACCTCACAGCGTAAGGGCACCAGTCCCTCCTCCCATGGCTGCATGTGTAAACTCAGCACGTTTTGTATCTATCCATTTGCCCTCTAGCTAACTATCCCATTCTGGTTGTTCTCAGCATTACAATACAGAACGGAACCAAGTAGTGTTGGCTGCTCACATATGTAGTGACTCTTTTTTTCCTCTTTTTTTCAACCTGGTTCTAAACTGGGAGTAGTTTTGCTTCTAAGTTATCTCAAAGACTTTTTAAACAAATGTCTGTACTAATAAAACTTGTCACCCGGAAATCATGTGAACACAAATAGAAATGCAATGTATCTCTAATGTATGTAGTGTATACTGTTCTTTTGTGCACAGCTTTTACTTTTCTACCAGCCTTGCAGTGGGATTGTCTCCATTATAAATCCCTTTCTAGATCGTGCTGTGCACGTACAGGAGGTGTAACAATGCAGAGATGATGTCAGCTGTGTCTAAAGCAAAAACTGCAACTTTGCGCCTATGTTGCGAGGGACCTAAACACAGAGAATCACACTGCCTGCTCCATATAGCATATTTCAGCTTTTTATTCCACCTGATCAGAACGAAGTTGCATGAGAGCCTTCTGCTGAGCAGCTCTCGAACACCAGAAAAGATGCATTTTTAAAAATGTTAAGTGAAATTGTAGTGCTAAAATGTGAAGAGTTAGTCCTTTAGAAATGCAAGCCATGTTACTCAAGTCAAAACTGAAGAAAAGACTAGATTATAAATTTGCATTTACCGTAAGTAAATATCACCATTTGCATCCATACAACTCCCCAAGTTTAAGTAAAATTGATGCACATTTCTATAAGGTCATACACAAGTGACTTTTGCCTCCCACTTCTCCCTTTGCTGTTTGATCTCATTCATCAGTTTGTTTGGTTGTATTTTTTTATCTTTCCAAATCACAGCAGTATCAAGCATTTGGAACAAAGTTTGCAGAGAACTTCAATAATAAATAACAGAGGAGAAAGCCGGCTGTTGTACCAAGATCATGTGTACATACACTTCTTACAGGCTTCTTGGCAGCTGTGTGCTGCAAGCATGTGTTTGGGACGTGTTTGTTTGAACAGCCTTTCCTGCAGTGAAACTTCTATTCATATAAAATGGACTAAGAAAATTGGTCAGCTTGTTAAAAGCAAGTGTAATAGAAAAGAAAACAAAATGTTCTGTTAGTCACCTATAGATATCAAGGTTGACAATGCAGTTTAAAATACCATATTTTAGTTACCTTCCTCAAAGTTTCAAAATCAGTGTCGATGAATAGCTGACTAAACAACCGATTGTTGTATGGAAAGCAAAACACCGACAATCATTTCCTCGTGTCTGTTCATTCAGAACATCACTGGCTCAAAGCATTGTTTTTTTTTGACTATTACTGTATTCAAGAACAGCTTTGTCACACTTAGAAAATCCAACTTCTTTATATTTTGGAATTAAGATATTATTAGGCAGTATGGAAGGATATGTGCCTGTAGTTTAAACTACATTTGAATTTTCATTTTATTTAATGCATTAATATATATATATTTTTAACATTCTATCTTGTATTCAGTTTTTCAGTATATTCCAGGAGTAAACATTCCCAGAATTGCTTATTTTGCCACACCAGCTGTATTGCAAAAATACAATAAGAGTCTCAAGGTGTAGTGATGAACATGAGTACTTCTGACTGCAGTCACCTAAGAAGTACACCTTAGGTGAAGGATTTAGGGAACAGCTTTGTACTTTTTCACGATTCTAGGAAATCGCTTGGTACAGCTGTGGTTCAGTTATCCCATCTGCTCAATAACCTTTCCAGATATAAAGATGAAAAAACCTTCAATTTATTCTGCTTTCCTGGGCAAAACACATCCTAGCAATTTTTCATGTACTAAATGCTGTTACTGTGCATCCTCACCAGCATAACATCCAGGCAAGCACAGGAAGACCATTTTCCCCAGATAGTGACTGGTATAAGAGTCCAACTGGTTGTGAAATCATTACAAATGAAAATGCGTCAACTATTTAAATATACGCTTTGCCGCTTCTTTTGCTATGCAAGTGCTAAGAATCTCACTAAATTCTTCTATTCTTTCAATGAATTAGATCACCAAGTATCCTCAAAGTTACTGTGCCATTTTCATCAGAGGAGCAGCAGGTCAGGTCTGCCTATCTGATGCTGTCAGTCTCAACCATTTTCATTTCTAACACTGATTGAGTTTTCTTTGCTTTTAACGACGTGGTGTGTTTTAACAACATGTAAAATCTCGCTGGGGCTCTGATTTGTCATGAAGTCGGCAGTGGTGGACTGACAGCCTTTGTTTTCTGAACTGTTGATGCCTTCTATTGTCCTTTGTTTCAGACATCTAAACGAGAAGGGTCCTGAATGTTCCAAGTGCTTTTTTTCCCTTTCAGTAAGGAAACGCATAAACAACACAAACAGCTTGTTTGTTTTCCTTTCGGTAAATGTAATTCAAAAATATGTTCAGCTTCCATCCCTCTGAGATGAATATTTTAAGGGTACCTCATATCTTGATAGCTAAAATACTTTGAGATATCTATTATTTTTTTCCTTTAACTCTGAAAACTTTTCATGCATGTGTTAATAATGGCTGCTGCTGCAGCAGCCCAAGATTCACCTTAATATTGGGTTACTTTTTGTGTTACATTTCTATGCTGTATCTTGAAATGAAAACGAGCCCCTACCTTAGAGATACATTTACTTTCAAATTAGGCTACAAAATACACCATTTGGTTTTTGTTTGTTTTATTTCAGTACTGTGCCCCTGTTCAATGCTATCCTAGCCAATGACCTCCCCCCTTCTATTGCCATACACAGTAACTGCTCAGATATCAGCAGATCAGTGCTGGCATGAAACATTCTAAGGTTAATCAAAATAGGCTTCACTGCTCTCCTGTGCCAGTTTTCAATCACTAAGGGCCAGTGCTCTATTCAGGTTTGGGGGCAAGAAGCACCTGGGGGCTTCTTGGAGAAAATAGCTTTTTTCCTTTTTTTGCTGAGTGTCCTTAAGGAGTACAGTGCTGCTTGGAACCTCCCCTTTCTGCAATGAATGGAGCAAATTTAACTAAGGATAAATTTTTACGTGCCTATCTTAGGAGCAAAGAAAGAGAAAATTAAAGCTGAATCAGTAGCATTTCTTCATCACAAGGAGTTAGTATCTGGAGTAGTGCTGAAAATGAAGTTCTGTCACTTGAACCTGTAATAGTACACTCTATTTCTTACTCTAACAGTTGCTCTCCTGAGTTTCTTAAAATCCTTTCAGTATATTTATGCAGTGAAGATTTTACAAGACATCAGTATCAAGAATAGTGCAACAAGTAGTCAGCTGAAGGCTGAAAATGTATTTCCAATGTTTCCTCGGTAGATGGCATTAGAGGTTTGGTAGGTACCACTTTTTGGTTTGGTTTGGTTTGTTTTTTTCCTCTCTTTTTCCGTATTTTCCCCCCAGTCACTATTTTAAATGTAAGTTGGAGCATTCTTCTTTTCACTCCACACTGTCCTTCTGCCATCACAAATGATGAGGAAGTCCTATTTCACTAGGCAGTGTACAAATACACTGCCAGGGGAAAAACAGCGCTGCTTAGGAGTTTGCTCTGCACAGATAGGTACCATCTCTGTTTTAAGCACAGGCATCTGAGGCATATTTTGCAAGAAGCACAGCAGCCTGTTGAACAACGGCCAGTTTTGTTGGCATCACCATGGCTGAAAGTTCACCCTTCTAAGGTGAACATCCTCAGGTCAGCGCTTCAGGCAGTTCCTGCCTGAAAACACGGGCAGGTTTTCACGCACAAACCCCGTGGCACTGTGTTTGCCTTCTCCTCTCGGCTACTGACCGCGAGTTAGGCGCTCTGTAAGTGGCCTTCGGTCCCCCCACGAGGAGCCCACGAAGCCACGCAGCGCGTTCCGCTGCCCTTCTGCGTGCGCTCACCAGGTGGCAGCTGAGGATCGGCTTTGGGCAGGAGCAGCCGCCGGGCTGCCACAGCCCCGTGCCGCTTGCAGGAGCCCGCGTGGGCATCTTCACCACGGTACTCACACTGACCCTAAAGGTGAAGCAAACCTGGCAGCCCCTGCAGTGTGATTCTACATTTCTCAGATGTATAGAGCTTGCTCAGTGCATCCTCTGCAGTAAGGGACACCTGGTCCTCCTTGGACGTATTGTGGATAGGCAGGGCAGCTTCTTTGTCCTGACAGAGTTTATATAATGACAAATGCGATATGTCCAGAGAGATAAAGGGTGGCATTGTGTGGTGCATGAGCTGCTATATCCAGCTTAATAAAGAGAGAATGAGCCTCAGAAATCCAGAGTGACTGGCTGGTGGTCACACAGCAGGCATGGGATGGAGATGGGACTCATAGCCACCAGCTCTGTCTGGCCTTTGACAATGCCTTTGGTCACTGAACCCAAGACAAAGCCTCCTCTGAAGCTTCTCTAGGCCAAGGACAACAGCATGATGCCCTCTGCCCATGTGAACAAACTGTGCAGCAGTGGAATGGCTCAAAACATTCACTGTCACTCAGCTGCTCTTCTCACCTGGCAGCACAGCTGTGCAGCAGGAGTACTGCTACAAGGAGGCACTTCTGGCACTTGGAAAAAGCATTTATACACTGGCTGCCTGTCTTGTGAATGCCCCTGGAACATCTGGGAGCATTTTCCATAAGGCTAGTGCTAGAGGGGCTCCTCATCTGTGTTAAATAATACAGTCAAGCATTTGAACAGAGAAAAATGCCCCTACACAATGCCCTAGACCTTTCTGTGATGCTTAGAAGGTCGGATGCTGCCATGCCTAAGCCACTGTCTGCTTGACATACACACACACACACCACATGAGGTGAATGCAATGAGTTTCTAGTACCTCTGTGCCTTGCTCAGGTCAGAATAACATAAAAAACAAATACTGTGGTCCAGATTTCTATCTGGAATAGTCAGTGTAAATGGTCTACATAGCTTTCACCACTAAGACTATAAAGGGTTCTGCCACAGAGCTGACAGAGCCATGTGCCTCATACCATATTTCCTACCCTCCTTTTCCTGCCCACTCAACTCTCTCTTGTTTCATGCACTTCAAAGGATGTGTTTGCTAAGCTCCCCTGGGCAAGTTTTCTTACTACAGGTTTACACAGTACCTAGCATAACACCAGCCCAAGATTCTGGCCAGTTCATCACACCCAAAGCAAGCACAACCAATTAGAGTTTTCTTTTAATGAACAGTATTTCTTAATTTAGCTGACCTCCTAAGAGCTTCAGCGCTTTTCCACGCACTAACATCAGTATATTTTGAAAGTAAAAAGGCCAAGATCTAACATTCCTTCAGGTCCCCACAAATGATACAAGAGAAATAACTGATATTTGTTCAGATCTTGCTCTCCGCTCTTTTCCTCAGATTCTGGCTGTGCTGTCACTGGGGTGATGAAAGGGCCTTGCTGTGGGCAAGGCATGTGTGGCTGAAGGATATGATGAAGGAGCCTGGCCTGCTGCCGGTGAAACAGCTCCTGTCACTTGTCCCACTTGTCCTTGACATTTTACCTCGCTGCAGCAAAGCAACACAGGGGTGATGTCCTCTCTCACAGATCAAAGTTGCTGGGAATTCCCTTTGAGCAAAAGCAGCTGCTGCTACCTCTAAGAAGCTAGGTATCATGTTTACCTGGAATTTCCCAAGACAAAACCCATAGCTGCTGGCAGGTATTTGTCAGCACACAGCAGTCTGGCATGCAGAAAACTCCCTTGGTAGGTTGAGTAGTGAGCACTGAACCCGAACACTGCAAGGAAATGGACACATGTCAGGCGGGGACAGCTGGCACCTCTACAGATGAGCACAAGACTGGCAAGAGTTACAGCAACGTCAGGAAACAGGTATACGTAAATATCTCATGCTGTTTTGGCACACCCTACATGTTAAATGCAGAATTAATTCCCACAGGATGCTGTGACTGCCAAAGCATAAATGGCCTCAGAATGATTAAACAAGTTTATGGAGGATGCGTCCAAAAGCATATTTGGAACGTGAAGGGTTGGGCACAGCCTATGCGTCAGGAAGTCTCTAAATCACCAATGGGCAGATAAAAGTGTTTATGAGGGAAAGGACTGCCCCAGAAAGTGCCTCACTTCTCTTTCTCCTTGCCCGACATCTATGCTCGTCACCCCTGCATTGCCATCCCACAGGCAGCACAAAGCTGACATACTTCCAACCTGGTCCCAAAAGTATGTTTTCATACATATTCTTTCTCCCAGAATCTCCAGGAAATATCCCCATAATTAAGGAAAAGTTTATATAATTTGCATAAAATTCACAGCTCTCGTTTAGAAAAGACTCTGCTAGGAGGCATCTTGAGCCTCACAGACAAATAGCTCAGAATATGCAGCAGATCGTGCAGATGTTTCAGATGCGGTCACAGCCTTCTGCCATCTATTGATTTCTTCATCTTTCATCTTTCAGGAACAAGTGACACTTGGAGGAAATGTGTTAGAAAAACGCACTTCTGGGAGCTGCCTAATTACCCAGAACATCAGTTCTCCGCAATAATTATTTAAAATAACCCATCAGACTGTGTGGCTCCAAGAAAATACCCAAAGAGTGTCACAGTGAAGGAAGTATCTCATCTCCACCACACTGCAACACTGTCATTCACAGCCCTGACTGAGGATGAAGTACAGCCCTCCACTTCTATGAGGGGACACTTCTTTCCACTGGCATGTGTTGACCAAGTCACGTTCTTTCAGATGGTGTTCATTTTATTTATATACAAGGTACGGCTTATGTTCACCATAAAACACAAGTAGATAGTATCATTCTGATGAAGAATCAGAATAACTACTATTTCCATCACGAAGCATGGGCAGGTGTAAGGCTACATGCTGGATGTTTTCCGGAGTTATCTACACTCTTGCATCTCTCTTTCATTATTAGGTCACCATAACCTTCTCAAAATCTGCTTCCCCAGCCCTCTGTCAGAGCACACCAGCCCACTTGCGTGCTACTTGAGATGCAATGATTCAGCAGTAATGGCTGGAAAAGCTTTCTGAGTACATGTAAATCAGTTTCTTGCCACTGTGAGCCTAAACAAACTGTGGCCTCTTTCCAGGAAAAAGGAAAATAACTTTTTATTTAAACCTGAGACGCTGTTGTAAGTTTATCTTAATGAGGTAGTTATAGCCTTCAGCCCTCATTTTTTAATTATTTGGAGGAATCCTCTAGGACAGAGTGAAATGGGATGGTAGGATATTAATCTGGGCTAGAAAAATCCAATTATCAGAAACAAGCAGGCAGCTTTTCTAAACAACATCCATTACATTCTGCAGGATCCAAGTTTTAATTAAAACAAACAAAGCTCTGGTGTTCTGGATACAAAGAAGATCTCCAAGCCTCCCAGTCCAGTTCAGGCTCAGCTGCCAATTCCGTCTTTCTCTGGCTTTATCTATATTCACAGCCATACCAATTTAACTCCCAAGCAGTTTTTAATCACATTTAATGAAATAGATGCTAACCGCTGCAGAAATGCCCTTAATTTGATTTAAATAAGGTTTATATCAGCCTGGTTAATTGAGATTATTGCCACCTTCTACTAGCAAAAAACAATATTTAAAGCTGAATAAAAGAGATTATACGACTAAGTTTAAATTATACCACAAACCAACATAATTTTGAAGACAAATGTAACCTAAGTTGGGGAAACCCTGTTTTGAGAGAGGAGCTGGGCAGCTGCTGTCACCAAAACAAGAGATCCAGTAGCAGCAGCTGAGGCTGGTGGCTCGGTGATTCACTGCCTCAGTTCATCATGCCACGAGCTGTGTGAGGCAGGAGTTCTGCACTGATATTGTTTGGTACTCAGGACAGCATGTCAGTGGGTGGCAAACAAATGAGCTGCACTCTGTATCAAAAGGACTGGATGAAATATGTTGTGAAACCTGAGTGCCATGGGAGCATAGCTGCAAAGACAGTTGTTTTCAAAAGGTGATAGGAATTTCTGCATCAGGAAAGAAAAATGAAGATACATGCACCTTTAATTACACTCAGCCCCAAGAAGATGTAGTCCTCACTCAAAGGAGCAGGAGCTCTAAACAGACTGACTGCATGAGGCAAAATTCTGTGTTTATAAAAGAACAGATTTTAAGCAATAAACTGGTCCAGCTAGTGACAGGATACCTTATTCTGATGGATTTCTTCTGCTAAAACTGCTAAATAAATTCCTTATTCCAGATGCCAGGAAATCTCAAATCTTGAGATCTGAAAATAAATGTCTTGTTCTCCCACAGCACACTGATAATGTGTTAACCAACTTAGCTAAACATATCCAGCCACAAGCAGAGAGACCTTTTTTAATAAGGATGCCTATTTAAAAATGACTTGAATGCTACAGATCACACAAATCTAATCTGTTTTTGCGTTCTTTTTTAAGAGAATTATGATCTGATGTTATTAACAAACTCTTCATCTTGCCTGTTCAAGCCTCAGCTAATCCTGAATGTTGTTGCCTGCATTTAGAATTCCTCCTGTACTAGCAATTCAGAACACTCCTTTAGATAACCTATTACAATTGCAGCTAAAACATTCACTACTTGATAAGGATACAGCAAATACCACTGCAATTTATTGAAGCGGTGGATTATTGTAACAAAAAAAGCTGCAGAAATGAACAGCAGAGGAGTTTCATTTGTGAATTCAGTATTTTCAGAGAATTCCTGTTCACACTGCTTCCTATGACCATCACCCAACAACAAGAGGAAAGTGGTCCAAGACCTATGCCCCATGATGGAGCACAGTAATGGGACTCCTAACTCCTTCACAATGACAAAAAGTTGTATTTACATTTTCTCATTCTTAACAGAGTTAAACTTCATGTTCAGGAAATGTAAGTGAATGAGATCAGAACCGCTATCAGCTGGAATAGCCCCACTGAAGGCCAGGAAGCTCTGCTGGCTGCAGGTGAGCTGAACATCATGCAAAGCTTCCACTCTTCAAGTTCATAGCATCCTCAGATGGAGAAAATAAACCTTTTCTCTTTCATTTCCTTTCTACAAAATACTATTTTTCAACATAGTCACCACCATTAGCTGCGCATTTTCACAATCAATTAACAAGAGTCTGCATGCTGCACTTGTAAAAATCATGCTCCAGTGGAAGTGACCCACTGCTGCAGTTGCCACAGCTGAAACATGCCACCACCACCTCAAAGTTCAGTAAGCACTGATGAATGTCAGTGGGTGCCATTTTTTCCCCTCATGCAAGAATTCAATGTTGCATCTTTGCTTCATCTGCACTTCCATGTAAGATACCATTCTTTCAGACTACCCCTCTGTCACAAGGCAACAAAATGTAATTTTGTTTTGTAATATAATGCAATTACAACAAAATGTAATGGAACGTTGGTGGGGAGGCTGAGCTCTGCCACCATGTCACCGACATCTGCCTCTGATGTCACGATCTAACATCGTAACATGGAGGCATTACTTTCGGAACAGCCCTCATAGTTTTCATTATGTAAGTACCTGGTTTGCTTTTGGACATTATGACTTTTCCCTGTTAGTTTTATTCAAGTTCTTTGCCAAAATAAAATGCATTCCAGTATTTCCTATATGTTTGCACTGTGCAAGTAATGATTGAATGAATACTGCAAGTATCTTCATGTCACTATTTCTTCAGAAAAAAAATGCTAAACTGATCTCTAAATTAGACATGGTTTTATGTATTAATAGTTTTTCACCTTGATTACATCTCCTTTCCAAAATCAAAGTAACCTGTCATCTTTTGTTTCACTTCAGATGAAAAGCTCCTCATTTCTCTCACCGTTTTTATGATTCTTTTTCAGTTGTCATATGTTTTAACTCGCATTCTCAATATTGATCTTCATTTTCCCACTTTTGCTTCTTGATATTTTCTACTTCTATTTCTACTTTTCTAGTTCTGTTTTTGGAATATTCTGAAAAAAAGAAGGTCTCATCTTATTACATGAAAAAGGTGGTAATGCAGTGATGATTGTGCCCTAGTGTGACTTACCCAGCTTGGAGACATCAGCATTTGCACAGAGCTCACTTTGAAGTGATGAAGTCTCACGGGAAAACTGAAATATAACTAAATTATATTGGAGCACAACACCATGTTGCCAGCCTAACCATCAGATATAATAGTACAAAAACGTATAACAGAAATTCTAGAAGTGTTGCATCATTTTTAGATCTGAGAGATTTGTTTTTAACGACTTGGTTTTAAAAAATGTGATCTCAAGTCGAACAGTTTGGAGAAGATCTGAGAATGTTAATTGCACCTGGGAAACCTTTTTAGGAAACTTGTTTTCCAAAGAAAACTCTGAGGCTGAATTAGATTCAGTTATCTCTGGAAAGTCAGGAGTGCTAAACCAATGTATTTTAATCACTGTAAAGGCAATTGCCTTATTTTCTTGCCCAGACAACTAATTATGAAATCAGCTATTTACACATCTGGTCTCTTTTCCCCAGTCTAGTAAACACTTGATTTAAGAAAAAATAATTAAGAGAACAATATTCAAAGAGGTGAGAAGATCCAGGAGGACATGAAAAGTGGTCCTCACTGAGTGGTTTTAGGTAAAAGTGTACAAGCAAAGTGGTTCCTCTCTTTCAAAATGTGTCAATTCAAAAATTAATGGCAATCTCTGAGTTCCCAAAGCGCCTATTTAGCCAAAAGGAGAAGATTTCATCTCAGCATTATCACCAGGGTGTTCTTGCTCTCCTCGGGCTCAACTGGCTTTCCCAGCAATAGGAAAGATGGATAAAGATGATGAAAGGTTCAGACTGAGTGGTTTCCTGAGAAAAGAGCAGTCTGCGTGAGGACATTTTCACCCCAGGGAGACAATGCTCTTGTTGATGTTGTTGTTACTGCTACTGCTTCTATTTCAGAATGCTTATGTCTGCTATAGATAGAAGAGCCTATAGGAGCAAGCCTACACAAGATAAAATCTGGGCCTTTCCCCACTTCCTTGACTGTTGCAGCTGTCCACTGCCCAGGGCAGGCATGTCACAGGAGCTTGGCAGTGCCTCATCCCCAGCTCGTACCCAAATTTCAGAGAAGCTCCTAACCCTCCTTCCAGACAGGCTTGGATCTGGAGGCAGGGCTGACAGTTCCTCTGCTGCAGATACCCAGATAATAAGGCTGGCTAGCACACAGGCCATGTATTTAATTTCCCATGGGAGTGTTGCTGCTGAGGGAGCATTGCATAGACAGATATGGCAAAGCTATTGCCAAAGCTTATTTCATTTAATTGCAGTGCCTCATTACAAACAAACATCCATTCAAATTCATGGAAGGTGCATGCTACTGTATAGAGCGTACAATGTCTCCTCTTCATGCTCTCTGAGGTTGATCTCTCTAGGTGTTCAATCTAATTGCCTTCGGACATTAATGAATGTTTATTATGCATAATGAAGAAGGAAGGCCTAGCACAAGATGGAAAATTTCTGAAACAGCACTAAAACATGAGCATGACCCCAAGAGGAAAACTGAAACAGCAATGTGTGCAAGGCATATGCACACACCCACATTCAGTAATTAAATAGAACTTATTTCTACACCTAGTTATATCAAAACAGCTGTTTTGGTAAACACTTGGCTTTGTGAAGGGCTGGCCTCCCACAGTGGTCTTTTTTGTTATCAGATGCTTCTTCTCACAGAGGTATCATGCCACTGGGTGAAACAAATGTTAAGAGCATGACAGCTCATCTATGCGGAACACCATCATGGATTTCATTTCATTGTCCCCAGCAGGTAATAGTGATGGCAGTCAGCCTACTTCCATGCTTCCATGCTGGTTTATGACCTCTGAAACATGGCTATGCAGCCAACAGCTTCTGAGTAATACAATTAAGCTGAATGGGAAGAGGGGGCAAGATTTCACAGTGCACATCAAGTTTTTAGGAGTCCAAATATACCACAAGAACCTCACCAAAACTTGTTTGAATACATGCAGTGTCATAGGTTGAAATTAGATGAAAGCAACAAGTAGGATGCTTTACAGACCTAGTGTGTACATCAACAAGCACCTGATCATGAGACAAGAAGTTAGAGCACTCTTAGGGTGAGAGTTTAAGAAAAAGATGTAAAAAAAAAGTGAGGGAAGGCAGTGCAATACCCAGGCAGAGGCTCTGCACAGTCTGATGCTCTTACTGGGTGTTGAGGCCTGGGCTGCCATCCAGGAGCACTCACAGGATTCAGGAGCAGAGGTGATGAGAACGCATCCTGAGCCACGGACAGCAGCAGGCACCTCACTGGTGGGGCTACTGGCAGCAACGTGTGCTCACCCAGCTTCCCAACAGCTTCAGAAAGGATCTGTCCCAACCAAGTGATGGCATACAGTCAGCAAAAAGCCTTCACGTGGAAAAATAAGCCCCTTACTGCCCAAGTTATTCATACCACTGTCTTCAGGATCTGAGTAAGCCACTAGTTTCTCCCAGAAATATCTCTTTCCCTTGGTAGCTTTCCAGGGTAGTGCTTGCCAAAGCCTTCCCGAATGGTACAGGTAAGAACACCCTTTCTCTTTTATCTTCATTTTAAGTCCCCAGGCTAAGCTCTAGGCTCCTTCCTCCCTCAAATCCCAGCTCTAAGCCTCATCAAAAAGCCGTAGTCCAATTTATAGCATGTTTTCTCATCCCTAAACAGGCAGAACTTCAAGTCCTTCTGCAAAACTTCCACAATTATAACCCAAGGTTGCACAATGAAATAACAGTGCCAGGTAATGGTAAGCAACATTTTCCTCTGAGGCATCCCCTTCAGTAGTGCGAAGGCTTAAATATTCCTAGTCCTTTTTCAAAAAGCACGCATAAAAAGAGTGGGAAGTGCCTACAGAGCGCATACTGCTGTGTTAAACAGGCACATTCTCAGTGGTATTAAAATGATGATGAACATTTTTTCTAATGAAGCCCCCCCCAAGATTTGTTGAGCTTATCTCACCCCTTGTCAGCCCCAGCTGAAACAGGCACAGTTTCTTATTTTCATTGTTCCATGTTTGACCAATATTGGACAATTTTAAATTCTTTTCCTTGTCTCATCACAGTCCTCCCCCCTTCCAGTTCTTTCCATTAGCACATTCCTGACCTTGGCTTTTCAAACCAAAGGGCTCGTAGGATCAGGCCCTTGCCAACACACGAGAAAATACCAAATGTTTGCCATCAAGTACACCTTCTAACAAGACATTATTATTTCCCAGTTAAAAGAGACCACGGCAACTTGTGAGCCAAACCTGCTTTTGTTATCGTCTATGGAAATTCATTTTCCTAAGTATCATCACTGTTCCTGTTCCTGTGATAACTACATTTCACTTCATTATAGTGGGCATGGGAATTTGCCCCAAGAGACTTTTTCAAGTTGTAACATAAACTCACACAGCATAAAAAGGCGGGGAGAAAGTATTCTGTTTCTTTGAATACAGTTTTACACCATGTACCATAGTCAAAACCTGCTATTAGAGTTTTTACATGAATGGCATTTAAGAGCATAGCATTCATCGGAAAGCTACAATCACGCTAAAGCAGACGCTGCAGTGAGCGGTTCACTTTCTCACCAAAAGAACCTGAAGCACAGACAGACGTGTCACTATTTCCTCATGTCACGTATTTAATTAGAATTAAATTACGTAAATTACTTCCTTTGCCTGTACAGTATTAAAAGCCTGCATAATTACAGAAGAGAAGGCCATCCTGCAGGCTATTTGATGGCATTGTAACTGTGCTGATTCACCTGATCTTGAGCCAAGCTCCCCTTTAATCTTCCAAGTGTTTCAGTTTGAGGAACAGCCAAACACACCCATCTGGGATGTGCATACTAGTTTTCCCACTATCCACTAAAAAAGGAAAATAAAGATTAGGTTACTATTTGACAGAGAACTTATATTTTTTAGTTGTAAACTCTTGTGATCCTTAAGGTCAGAGTTTAATGAAAAATAGAGAAGAGTGGAGCAAAGATTGACAAGTGATTTCTTTTATGCATTTCATATGTTAATAGACAAGGAAAATGTCTTTTGGTCAAGGAACACTTTTGTACGGTGTCCCTGTCAGCACACAGTGAATGTGATCTACAGCAGCACAGATAATAATGATGTTAGGAATGGGGACAACTGTGATGATAGTAATACTACCAGCCACAACTTTCACCTGTATTAGAAATGAGCATCCCATGTAGCATTTATTGGAGGACCTTATCCTGCTTTTGACCATCTGTCCCATGTTCAAACACGTGACCTGCAGAGAGCCATGATTGTATACCAGGCTTTCTGGCATACCATGAGTCACAGACTCCTTCTCAGTGGCATGAGTGATAGCCAGTGAATGACAGAAACATCACAGCCATGCTGTGGCCTCCCATCTGGAAAGCTCAGTACCCCCCCTCAGACACAGGACACTGGTGTGGATGTTCTTCACATTGTTGTGATGTGGATGTACTGAGTACCTGCAGAAGTAATAAGGCAATCCTGGTTCAGGTTTTCCTTTAATCTAATGGCTCCTGTCTCACCATGGCAGCCACAATATACTTTTTTTGCCCGTGAACTCTATTGGCTATCAGTTCCTATTTCCATAGTATGTGCCATCTGTGAGCATGTCATCAAGGAAACTGTTTCTTCCATATCACAAAGTGTTTCTTCCATATCACTGATGAAACAGCACATTCCAGCAGGTCTTTTCATGTGACTTGTTCCCCCTGAAGCACATCTTACCAAAATCCCCTGTGGGCTGGTAATTCCCCTCTAACACCCTGTGATCCATTCAGGCCATTGGTAGATGGCCTCTTGACTACTGAATTTGAGGCAGTGACTGTGACAGGAACAGAATCAATCTCCCAGGGCCTAAACCCTCCTCTGGCTTCTTATGAGCAGGCCTCCTTCACTCAAAAATACTTTTTTTCCTTTTAATTGAAGATTTAATCCTGCAGAAGATAGTGTATCTGTGAGTGCCACAAGAATTGTAGATTCTCACTTGTGACCCTACCTGGCAGATATCGATTCTGTCAGTCCTAAAAAGAAGTTTAGGGAAGCCAGGCCCCACAAGGCCAGGCGAGTTGCCCCAGATGCTTTAGAGGGCAGTCACATTAGCTGCTCCTCCAGCCTCTGAGAACATCCTTTTTATCATTCTGTAACTCTTACAACCAGAAATCATTCTGTCTTCCACATATTATTCCTTTAGTTTTGCTTATTACTTCATCAGAACAAACATGTTTTTCTTTCCTGATCAAATACAAACCTCAACCCTGGCAGAAAGGCAGGGAGACCTTTTAAGAGAATTGAAATAAACTGTGGCTGAAGAAAACTGATCAGAACTATCAAAAAGGGTAATAAGAAAGTGTGTGCACAATTATGGACATGACATCACACTTTCCTGTCTTGATTTGTGCCAGGGGACAGGTAAGCTTCCAGCCTCACTCACAGGACCAAACTAAGCGCTGGGAAGCACTGCTCTTTCTTGTCAATGTTGTCATTTCTACCTGCTAGCACCTTAAACGTTCATTGAGAAAAGATCCTGTCTCTGAGGTTAGTAGATAGCAAACTGCACTACCTGTTATGTCTGTACAGAAGTTAATTTCATCTCCCCTGGGAGATGGAACTGAATATCGTACACCATATCTAGTAATTTCAGAACCTGCTGAAGGCTCCTTTTGCAGATAACCACATAATTGTACCACAGAAGGCAGAACTGTCAATGCATAGCACGTGAGAGAGTATTTAGTTACAGCGCCATAACTGGAAGACAAATGTGGGCAACAAGAAGCCATAACCAAATAAGAAGCCCTGAGCTCTCTGCTGTGCATAGTTCAATGGTCCTCACCCCTAGAAGCAAGAGAACAGTGAGCAGGGAACAGTCATGAGTTATGTAACATCTGTATCTTTTTACACAAGAAGACCTGAGGTTGGTATCCTAATTTCCTCATGAGTCCAATCACTAATGTCAAGAACAACTTCTTCCTCTGTCCACAACTCTTTTTTTAAGGCATAAAGTTGCAACCATTTCAGTGTTCTTGAACCTATGATGAATTAAAAGCAGACATCACAGACAGAAACACATTCTCTGATGTCTGGTTGTTGAAGTGATAAAGAAACCACTTTCTTTGTCTGTATCCCACGCACTTCAGAACTGAAAAATAATATGTTTTGATTTACCAGCCTGCTGTGTTGATACACTGAAATAAAAAGTGCTTCCACTCATCCAAACCACATACCTTGGCAGTCTATATCTTGAAAGACAACAAAGACACAGACTAAAAACCTGGCAACCTTCCTGGCACGCTACACCCTGGGCACCTTGGGCTTAACAAGTCAGTCACGCTATGCTGGCTCTGTGGTTTAACCATAACACAATAACACAATGGGAAATTCTGGAATTTGGTTTCACAACACATTGTTTCTACTGGCCCTCAGAAACTGGAAGAACTAAGACAATAGCAAGGGAACTCCCTGAGCTAGGAAGGCATGCTCCTTCCCATAATCCACTCCTAGTGAATGAAAGGTGTTAAATGAGAATAATACTCACTGCTTACTGTAACTCCCTTCTGTAATTTCCCTTTTCTCTGTGATAGGGGTTTTCTAAAACCCAAATAATTGAAGTGTGAATGCAACACTTGCACACCTCTTTTTAAACATCAACCAAGTTAAGTTAGCAGATTCAGCCAGGGGTTCTAGAAGCATAATGATGGCGGACTCCACCTTGGGTCAAGATACACTCCACCAGCATATCTCCAGCCAAGAAACCTTCAGATAATCAAACCTGACATCTACATCAGACTAAACAGCAGAAATGTTCCAGAGCACAGCCTGTAAGCCAATGGATAAATGCAGCATACTGACACAAAGCTGTAGGGTTTCTGCAAAAAGGTCATATGTCACAAATCTACTGAAGTTATTTGAAGTCAACAAAGATGCAGACAAAAGAGATCTCTCTGTTATTGTCTAACTGAGTTTCTACAAAGAAAGTTCTTTAAGAAATGAAAGTGATATAGAAAAAAGTAAGATGTCTCAAATAGATAAAGACACTGAATAGTTAAGAAATATTGGAATAGTCTTGTTAGTGTGAAGATGTCTGTCTTCTCTTAGCCTTTTCTCCCACATCAAATATATACCAAATCAGAGCCAGCCACAATTTTTTTTAATCTATCTTTCCTTTTGGAAAACAAAACAAAAAAAAAGATTTTGTTCATATCTTGTGAAGATAGTACTACAGATTTTCATTTTTCAGTGACACTTCAAAGGAAACACTGGTGCCACTGAAGATGCAAGGCAGTGAGAACATCTCACTGGGAGAAGATCAAGCATTCTGCCTGTCTTCAGAAAGGACTTCACAAGCAGTAAACCAGTGGTGCTAGACTCAATATCAGGAAGAGCTGTGGAACAAATGACTAGGCAGTTTTGCAGATGCTTAGAAGACATCAACGAGACAATCAGCATGGGTATTTAAGATGGGTAAGCTGGAAACACTGCTACTGATACCTCTTGAATCAACACGGTTTTTAACAGCATTCTACACAATATTCACATAAGCAAGTTGGCATGGTGAGCCCAGGTGGATGAAAAGAAAACATTTTAAAACAGCACTCATCAAGTTTGTTGTCTATCTGTTCTTGTGCTCCTGCAAAGACTGTCCGTGTGTGCAGCTCTAAACAATGCTCCAGAGAAATCTTAGAGGACGGAGGAGAGGGTAAGTAAAAAGCTTGTAGATTGTTAAATCATTTTAGAGACTGGAATGTGAATTCAAACTTAAAACTGGTGCAATCAGAAAGAGTAAAATCTAAAACCAAGAATCACATTCAATAATGGCAGTGTATGGTATAGTACTTGGGAAAGAAGAATCAAATGCACAGTGAAGCACTGTGTCATAAAGGGAGGCTAGAAACAAAGCTGACTGTAAGCTGTACATTAAGTAATAATTTAATGGTACTAATTCATTTCAACTGTATTAATGGCAGTATCATACATATCTCAGAGGAGATCATGATAGCTTTCTTCTCTGCTAGAAAAGACTTCAAATATTACACGCTGTTTAATTTCAAAAGACTGGAAAAACTGGAGAGAGAGTCTGGATGATTAGATGATTAGATGTTGAAGCTCTGACTACAAGAGAAGATTGGCTTGCTCATCCCAGAAGCAGGAACGTCTGGGAGGGTGATTAAAGAATAATTTTCCGGTGGCATGCTGGGACGGTTCTCTGAGAGAGAACTCTGATGTTTCTTTCCACCCAGAGAATGATAAGAAGAAATCACCTTAATTTGAAGCAAAGATTATTTCAATTGGATGATATGAAAATAACCCACACCTTTTTGATTGGAGTTCTGAAGGAATAGGGTAATTATGGATGTTGGAATTTTTCAGAAACCCAGTGGACAAGCTCTTCTAGAGAATGCCTAAATAGAGTTCATCTTCTCCTATTAAAAGAGATTGGCACAGGTATTCTCTAAGGGCTCTTCCAAAAACTGCCTTCTAAGCTTGCAATTTCATTTCTAAGTCAATATTTGTGAACCCTTGTTCCTGAAGTATATATGGTGACTGCCTTTTATTCACACTGAAATTGAGTTAACTGTATGACCAGTAATAAATAGCCCATACTCTACATGCTTCCTTATTCGTATAAGAAAGTTACTGCTTTTGCTGTTTTCAGCTCAATCAACCAGCAAGCAGGTTTTACATGCAAGTGAGGAAAGTGGTTTGAAAGGGTATGATTCCACAGTATCTGCTGTCTGTGCTATGATACTGCCTGCAGGCCATAACTGACAAATCATCAAGGGAGTATAGCCTGTGTGAATAACCATTACGAAGCATTAAGTACTCTTTCAGTTCCATGTACCCCTATAAAATCACATCTTGGTTGCCAAAAAAATGCCTCTAAACTTCTGAGATTTTTTCCAGCTACAGGATTGAGGGGAAAGAATATAGTCTGACAAAAATTAATTCAGATATGTCAAGTTCTGTTCAATACATTGTGACAGCTGCTAAGAAACCTCCTGATATACAGTGTGGCATCTGTACAGAACAGAATACGTTGCATACAGATAGGAAACAGATGTCTTCTAAGTGGAGGGATATATTCTAATCTCAATCATTACATACCAACTTTTTATATTTGCCCATAAAAGTATGGGAGTTCTTTAAGTTTTCATTTTTCTTTTCAAATGGTATCATTAATATTATTGAAGGCTACAGAAGATTTTGTGGAAGTTAGGATTTTTTCCCAAAGTAACTGCGAAGTTCTTGTAAATGAAAAACAACCGCACTGAATAAAAAATCTTCAGCAGACAGGGCATTTACATGCCCTAATGCAGGTAACACTCCTTCACAGGCTACATGTCAACATTTACCAACAGTACTTACGAATTCATCGCAGCCATTTTGTTTTTCTTCACAGCTCAGGTTTCAGAGAAACGGCACACAGGCAGTATCTGTAGTATTTCTGTCTGGCCCGTGATAGGTCTTGTTATGAGTGCAACATCAGCTCAATCACAGGCAAAACATAGGTCACTGCTGAGAGGTGACACTGAGAGAATACAGTCCTGCCCTTTCATGGATAATAAACTAATGAAAAGATGGAAAACAAAGCAAACAAACAAAAATACACCACAGAAGATTAGAGAAAAGTATTTTGAATTGCTTATCAGACATGAACTGAGATAATTCCCAGAATAAAAGGATGCTTGAAACAAAAATAAAGGGGTGGGGGGGAAATAAAACCAGGGAAATAATGTTTTTTTTAAAAAGAACAATAATAAATGGTCTTCTCACTGCTTTCACTGTTCTCCTGATTCTCCTATAGAAGGAATCTGCCACCAGAGAGTAGTGTTAATACCATCAGTCAGACACAGCCTTTGTCTTATTTAACATGCTATGAGAGACGGGGACATCTGGAATCCCTTGTTATTTCCAGCTGAGTGTAGAGCAAACCTACCTGCTATTTGAGCAGACCTGTCTAGATATGAAATTTATGAGCTAGATGGAACACCTCTGAAACTCAGTGGGTTTGTGTGGTCTAAAGCCCTCCATCTCATTTTGGCTAGATTTGTTATTTATTCCAGCCTGAAACCCAGAGCAACATTAGTGGCTGTGACCTTTGAAGAACCATACAAACAAAACGATTTGCATGAAAACCCAAACCAGCACATTTTGAGCAGCTCTGCTTTACTTCTACAGTTCTGAACGTAAGAGATTTGGAAGGTGGTTAAGAACCTGCCAGTCTCATGTCCCTTTGTCTTCATCCGCTTTCCAAAGGAAAGGAATAATGTTTGAGTTCCAGTTTCCTCAACACACAGGCAATCATCCAGTTCAGCAGTTCTGCAAATGGACTCCAACACATTAAAAGTCCATGGAGATGTGCTACCCGTGCCAAACTCTGGACTAACTCAGTGGTAAAAAGGAAAAGAGTTGAGAAACAGTACAATGGGTGCAGAAATTGGAAACAGAAAGAAGGAATCTAAATCAATAGGCTTACTCTTTTGCTCTGATTTAACAACTTACATTTGTGGGATTAATGCCTAATTAACATGATTAGTAAAAATGCTGACATTTTACAGGGAAAATTTCAAAACATCCATGGTTTATGAAGCGGAGAACTGTAAGATTACGTAATGCTGAAGGAGCTGCAGAAAGTGAGGACTGGTGTAGAGGTCCACACTGGATGTGAAACTGCAGTTAAGCTGTCAGAGTGGAACAATCATATAGGGAAACAGATGATTAATATCCCTACACTTGGCTGAACTCACAGAGGGGGCTGTAGCCTGGGCAGAAATGCAGTGGCATTTTATTTCTGCAGCGATTGAGAGTTTACAGAGCTGTTTAGGCTGTTTAAATGCAGCAGGTTCCTGATTATACCATTATCATGTCTCAGTGAGATGGCTGTCACTCTGATCTGGTGACAGCAACTTACCTTAGCCTGGAAGTTTCTCACACAAGATTATCAGCCTTTCTTTTAAAAGAAAAACCTCACTGGAGCCCATGACTGCAGCTATGGACTTGTCCTAAGGAGTTGCCGTACCAGTACAGTTTTGCTAATAAATGATTTCAAATACCTATATACTAGGAGTGATGAATTTTATCATCTAAACTTGCTTTCCAGGTACAAGTCTTTGAGTTGTTGTTCAGAGAAGGGCATATGGATGGGGTGGGTTGGAGAGGACCTCTTCTGGGTGGGCAGTACACATCAGAAATGGGGAATGACAGCACTGCTCCCCCACCTTCCCACTGCATCTGCTCTCGTTCTTGGAGATGCTGAGAGGCTTTTTACAGGAAATGGATATGGGAATAAATATGGAAGCCAAGAATTGAGGAGGAATAAAAGAAAAAGCAAAAAGCTCGTCAGTGGCTGTTTGTGTTTTCCTTGGATCTTCTTCAGACTATTTTCTCTCACTGAAGTTATTCGGGTGAACTACTGACTCCAAGGTGTTTATTACTTTAATTACCAATAAACCAAGCAAATGAAATTTACTGAATAATAAAGCTGTAAACAGACTTAATCTGCAGATCATCATGCAAAACTGTAAACTTGGGAAAAGAGCAACAGCTTACCGCACTTAATTGGGAACAGACCAGAAGGACTCAGGAATTTAGAGCTAATGTTTTCATCCATTAAAAATGAAATAATTTTTTTTTAAATTTCCAATTTGTAAATTTTTGGCTAACTTCAATTTAGTTCACGTCAGCAGGAGCATCTTTGAGTCATGGTTGCTTCCAGAACTTGACTTATTCGAGAGGTGTCTAGAGAAGGAAATAACTGAAGTCAGGAGGAGCGTGGGATAAAGCATACTGTAAATATTTAGAAGACATAAGGAGCTGAGTGCATTGGACAGAGAACGTCAACTCTTGTTTTCTTGCATTCATCAGCCAGCATGGGAAGCATACTGGAAACACAGTGGTGCTGAATGAACCTGAAATGATACATTCTATAGTTTTGAAGTGATACCATAAAGAGCTTCTAACTAATAACTGAGCATCCTAGCTAATGAGACTGTTTTACCAGCCAAAATCATCAGGTCATTAGTACAGTTATGTAATGTCAACAACCTAAAACACAAAGAACTCCCAGCCTTCCTTCATTAAGTAACCTATACGGCACCAGATGCACAATCAGGCCACTTTCTCCTTGGCAGAAGATTTGCAGAACTACTGTGTTTGTTGTAGCCTCTTGTAATCCAACAGGCAGAGCTTCCTAGCACTGGCCTTTCCTCCAGCCATGGTTCATTGGCCTTGCTGGGCACTCATCCGCAGAGCTGCCCTCTGCCATTACAAGCCAAAGCAGGGCAGTGAGGCGAGTGGCAGCTCAGCTGGCTTCAAAGGATGCAGGATCTACAGCCTAGGCTGACGGGAAATGACAGAGCAAGACCAGGCCTTGGTAAATTTAATGACAGGTCTTGTTAGGGTTAAGAAAACAACTCAGCCGTCGTGCTGTGATTCAATCTGAAGGGGAGCCTATCACCCTTACTGCCACAGGTCACAGCGCTAGGAAGGAGGTTGTTATCCTCAAAATTAATCATTGGGAGCTACCACAATGGGCTTCTGATGCCAGGCGAGATGCAAAACTCACTGCTGCTTGCCAAATTGGAGACTGATTACTGCTGCTTCTGCTACCTTATCCTGTTTGCAGGATGCTGTCTTTCCTATCAAATTGCATTTTGTTCCAAGAAAATGCAGAATGTCTCCACGAAGTCTTATCCCCTTCCCAGGCCCCTAAACAGCCCCTGGGTAACACAGTGGCCAGTGCAGATAGCACTAGGCAGAAAAATCACAAATAAACTATCATCCTTTTCCATTTGTTCTGTTTCTCAGAATTTCTTTGAGTAACAGAAAAGGGGTTTAATATTCTAGAGAGTTCTTATTGTCCTTCTCTGTTTTGATTGGAAGAAGAAAATACTGAAGCAAAAATTAGCAGTCAGTATTGATAGGAGCCAATGGAGAGGACTTCCCAAGCCCCCAGGTTTGAAACTCTCCAGAAATGCCACACACTTGAACTATTTTCTTATCAGTCCCACATGAGCTCTTGGATATCTCACTGGCTCTGAGAGCACCGTGCCTGCCAACATTATGGAGGAAATCTGTCACAGTCTGAGTATTTTGACCACATCATATTCAATCCTCTGTTGAGGAGGGACTCTCCTCATCACTCACTTCGTAGTAACTTTGCCATGTCAAGAATGGGCTGAGCTCTCTTCAGATGAATGAGGCAAAATGAAAACCCAGCTGCTGATGTTTCTTCTCTTCTGAAGAATATTTATTGTGATTTGTATCACAATACTAAAAGCCTCCATAGAGAAAGGGGCCTGGGGTAGTATGGGGTGCACATGACACAGAGATACACTCCCTAAAAGTTTACAGTCTAAAATAACAAGGCAAAAAAAAAAAAAAAAAAAAAAAAAGATGATCTTCCACATGAAAAAACACACACATCGTGAAATAACACAGTCCCAGTGGGAGAAAAATTGCTTGGGTATGTGGCTAAGATTGGCAGAAATTCATCCCCTGAGAATATGAGGATAAAATGAGAGCTTAGAACAACATCAATTACTGTAAATTTAGTCATTTAAATGACGTATACTTAATGTGTGCCTCATTTAACATCAGAATAGCCCATCTATTTCAGTGTTTGGATAGCTTATCTACTGACTGGATTTCTGTTGCATTATCAGTCAAGTAATATTCACAATGAGTTTTATCATAAATTCCTGCTGAATTCATTTTTCACTGCTACTTCAGTTCTGTGTAACAATTCCTTGTAGCGGTTATCTTGAACTTACAATAGCTTCACAGTGAGAATTCAGCAGTATTACATGACTGTTATTTTAATGTCTTTTGTGTATTCAGTTGCACAACATTATGAAATGTAATTATGATGAGGGGTTCAGAGAACTTACGGATAAGACATTTCACAGTCATTAGCAACCTCAGCAAAAACCTGCTGTATCAACACAGGAAGGCAGAGAGAAATGCTCCTATTTTTCTAGCGTTCTGGAATGTTTTTCTCATTTGTTGATTCTAGATGTATTTTTTTTTTTTCAAGTTAAGTCTAGTTGCAGGAGCATGGGAAATTGCCCTAGATTTGCATCCATCCACAGAAGAGGAAAAAAAACTGAGCACAATAAATCACTTTCCATTTCATTTCAAAATATGATCATATGACAGCTCACTGGGGAAAATGGAAATGTAATGGTATCACAGCTGCACATGGGCATACAGGCAGGAGACAAACCCAAGACAATACTGAGTTCAGAAGTTCAGACCCAGCACAGGGTTATAAAGGCTGAATTACAACCTTTGCTGAACTTGAATACTTGGAGCAACCCCCCAAGCACCATCAGTACACATCCACTCTCACTGTATATTGTGTCGTACAGCAGAATAACCAGGGCTGCTTGGAAATGACATGCTTGCAGTGTGAATATTTATGCTCTTTCCTCACTCTTTTGAGTAACTTCCAAGAATAATCACGGACTTGCTCTTTCACTCCTAATTATATGGGGGTTGTAAAAGACACAGCACACCAGATTTTCAAGCATTTTTAGCCCTATTTTTCAGGATAATGAAAATGTGATGGCAATATCACAATGTATTTGTACATGATAATAGTTTATCAAACAGCATTTTTGTAGGAATAACAAATCACATAAAATGAACTTACTTCTCAGTGTGCGTAAGGGACTATCTACTGGATATTAATGTACTAATATGTGGAAAAAAAAAACAAAGTTTACCACAAGGTGCTGGTTATGTTTGGATGGAAGCACCACTCCTAGTCCAAGATGGCTGCTGGGCTGGCTAGGAGAGCAGGGAGAAGAGCAGAGTTGCAGAAAGCGTGCTGAATCAGGCATCTTCTGCAAACGTGTGTATCTTTGCTGGTCACAGAATCACTGTCTCAAGAACAACACATCAGCCACAGAAGTTTTTTATAACAGTTTCCCCATCATTAAGCATATTTTCTGGAAGTGAGTCTCCCTGAGATTCATTGCCAAACTTCTTCACCCATCTTCAAGTTGTTCAGACAAGAGTGGAGCTGAGATGGGGATCTTCTCTGACTTTTTCTAACCATCACCCCTGGGTTTCTTCAAGATTTTAATTCAGGACAGATCCTGTAGCAGGAAGAAGGGAGAGGACAAGGGCATCCATTGCATCACCTGAATGGGACCCCATCTGCTCCAGATGAAAGAATGTAGATTTGTGTGGGACTTCTGTAAGGTAACAGATCTTATAAGAGAGACAAATTGAGGCAGCAAAGGAATTCAGCAAAATGGTGTTTCTTTTGCTGTAGGTTGCTGTTGGGCTCCTTTCTGACCGTGATGCAGGAAAATTGCCAGGTCAGAGAACATGTATTTAGGGGTCTATTGGCTTGTAGGTTCACAGAAAGACCTAATTGTTGCTGTAGATAGCAGTTCTCTAATTTGCTTTCATTATTGTTTTCCTAAAGAGGGTGGGTATAATTTTGTGTCATAAGAACCTGAAATTAGGCTCTTAAATTTGAATGTAAGCCCCTAAAGAAAGGTTGCCAAACATTTCTGTGGAATTTGGCAGTGCTTGGGCGATTACTGAATCCCTCATTGCAGGCCACATCTCACTACTCTACATGTATTCTGAATACAATACAATGGATGACATAGCAGCCACATAGTCCATCACAACCCAGGGGAATGAGCTGTGATATCCACTGGACCTCTGTCTCAAGGAATGTATTGAGCAGTCTGGCCAAAAGCACTACAACTGTTATATCTTAGGGAGATTCAAAGAAAGCATTCAAACAAAAGTTTTTCTGAGAGAAGGTCACTGAAATCTGCTTCCTTAGGCACATCTTACGCAATCTTTTTCCACTTTTGTTTTTCTTTCCTTTCTCATTATCGAAATTTGCTGGAATTACAGACCCCTCTTTTTCATTCTACCACCATTTGTCACCATTTCAGTTGATGAGCCATGATTTCATGGCATTCTAGCTTTGTTTCACTATATGCAAAACCCACATTTCTATTTGTACTCTATATTCCTGTCTCCTCTTTGCCTAGATTTTCCTACAGCACTTCTGTACTTTACACAGTCATCTACAACAAAGTAAAGAAAGCACTTAGAAAACCTACTTATTTCTTTGTAGTAGGGAAAGAAATAACTTTTTCTACTCTTTTGGCTATAAGCTGCACTGACGGCTTTACATAGGAACTTGGGTAGATACATATTGTTACTAGCTTATTGTGTTGCCTGTGATTTTCACTCTAGAAATACTGGAACAAACAAAAATCATATTCCTGTCCCTCGATTTTTTTCAAACATTATCTGAGAGTGGAAAAGAACACTCATTTGTGGGTGGTATTTTTTTTTTAAATGATATTTTAATTACTCATGTCATGCTCCAGCAAAATGTCCAGTCTTTTGTTAAAATGTGGCTTAATTGCATTACGGAGCCTTCATGGGACCCTCACACATAAAGCGCTTTTCTTCAGACTTTCAAGACCTAAATTTGCAGTTGGCTCCTGACCAGCGCACTCGAGCAGATACGCACGTAGGTAGTGGGCAGACCCTGTGTTGATGAAGTAATCATAGTTGACTGCCTCGCCAGTGCTATTCCACAAATATGCCCACAAACAAAAATTGGACATGCATGTTGGTTTTCATTTTGAGTTCATTCACAAAAAAAAAAAAAATGCCCTTGGTATGTCAGAAAGCATGGAGACACCTTCACGGACTGTTGGCTACGCCTCGGCAAAGCTTTACAACAGTCTGTTAGACAAAAAAGAGGCTGATGCAGATACCTTAATAAGCATCCCATCTGTGAGGTCATCGGGATATTTCAAACAACTTTCAGCTCTCATTAGTTTAGCGGTTTCCACAAGCAAGTCCTTATCTTTTGTAACTTTTGCAGCCAAACTTCCTGGGAAAGCCTCTGAGCTGGGTGACATTCTTACCCATGGGTCAGTCTGCAGTAATGAGCCACCAATTTATGTGTCCTTTGCACTCTCAGGCAGTATATGTTTATATTAACCTTTCATGTTGTGAATTTTTTCCTTTATCCATGTAATTCTCTGGCTTCTACCATGCAAATCTCATTATTCCTAATAGGCTGCAATTAGGATCTCCAAGCTGCTGATCCCAGTCATGAAAGGCATTTTCCAAGAATAAGTGCTTTTTCTTCTGTATTAATGATGGAATACGTAACAGAGACTATACCCAGAAAACAGTGGTGAATAATGGATCCATAGGCTAATGGAAATCCTTATCAACTGTATGGTTTTGTACCTTCATTTAAGAAGGTATAGCACAGTTTACTGCTCCATGTAAATACATTGCGCACAACACTGCACAGAAATACGAGGTTGATGATTTTTCAGGTCTACTGGGTTTAAAAGAATAAAGGGGTATTTATTACGATTTCTTACAGTTTCTTGCACTTGAAAGAGATAAAGCAGCTCCATCATCACTTGCCAACACGGTAGGTCTTTATCACACTAATAAGCACCCCATCAAAGAAGATGTTGTAATCAAGTGCTATTTTTCAAGAACTCCCAATTCTGTATTCAGAAATGATTGGACTGAATTATGCTTTATCCAAAGGCATAAGACAGTAACATGTACTGTCTTTATTCAGATCTTTCTTTGGTTTTCTCAGTTCTGCACAAAGAACATGAGCTAAAAATGAGAACCAGTGAAGAACGGGTAGCAGATGGTTGGGTGGCTGTCTGCTCAAATTGAGACTTGGGACAAATGTGGTCTTCAGAAGAAAGAGAAAATGGAGGCTAAGTATACGGTGTTACAGTATTTCAGGTATGAGATGGGCAACAGTAGGAGTAAAGTCTTGGTTGGAAGAACAGAATAGCAACAGAATAGATTAGAAGAAAAGGCCTGGACAGGAGCAGGGCAAATCAAGTATATATAAGTCAAAGACTACTGGGATCTGAAATGGTGGAGAATGGGCAAGGCAGTGGTGAAGCTTAGGGAAGACTAAGAGGGATGGAAGAGTGTGGTTTCATGCTTAGAGGTACAAAGCTATATTTCTGATCACTTTTTACATCCCAGTTTTCATCATTTTGGTATGTAACTTGAACACAAGGTTTATTCCTTCCATAATTAAACACTTCTTTGTCCAACACTACGTTTCAGATCACCTGATGTGTACAACGTTGTTTTTTTTTTTATGAGCAAACAGAAAATGTTTATAAAGCCCCAAATGACATGAGTGAGGAAAGCTCTCAAGCCTAGACTTTCTCAGCTACCCACTGTTTGTGGCTCTCTACCTTCTCATAGATATCCATCGAAACTAAATATATATATATATATTAACAAGTACCATATATATATATACGCAACAAATCTCTAAGGAAGCACCACTCAGATCGTATTTGTATCACCAGGAAGAAACTTAAGTTTGAATATAACTAATTCTGTGGGTTTCATAACTGTTTATCTCATTTTCTTCTTGATGTTTCTCTAACATCCCCATTTTATTCTGCATATTTACACTTCATGGCCTATTCAGAGTTTACAGTAGACTCCAGCAATAGTTGTTTGTTTTTTTTTTTTTCTTCCAGGGAAGCTAACTGTAATTTTCTCATTTTATTCTTTTTCTTCTGTCGCCTTATTCATATTAGAAAATGTGACTTTTAAAAGACAACAGTCATCCCATACTTCATTGTATTTATCTGTATTGTCCTGCTTGCTTTTAATCTTTATAATTTCTCTACTTGGATGGAGACAGTATGTTTTCCTTTTCAATGTGCCATAAAGTAAAGGTAACTTGTGCATGTTTGCAAAGGGAATCTCAAGATCAATAAAAAGCCATTTCTAACTCAAAGAGAAATGTTGCTGTGAATTAAGTGCTATGTTGTCCTGATAAAAACATGATGCAATTCAGAAAAACTACATGGAACGTACTTTTAGACCAGAAAAGTGGGTTGAAGAAGAGAAGTCAAATAGATAGTCCTAGGCAATGAGAACTAAATGTAAAGATGTCACTTTTGCTGTATTTTACGATACAGTAAATACCTTGATTTATCACTGTAGGAAATATAGCAAGGTAAGGGATAGTAACTTTTGGAACTGGATATTTAGAAGGAGAAAAAAAATAAGACTAAGCCTTATAATCAGGTCTTGGCCTCCTCTCTTCAAAAGCCCTCATAGGAAGCCTCTTCATTGGACTCAGAGTAAAAGTAAGGTGTAATAGTGCAGACTGCAATATCTCTTGTTTACTGAAATAGTAGGTCTCAAACTGATGATTCACAGGATCATGGTAACTGTTCTCCAGAACCATATCAGACAATACAGTTCAGTGTTTACTACAGTTTAATGGTATGTCATCAATAATCATCCCAATTATTCGGGGAGAAACTGATCTATAAGATGTCCTTTCTCTTCATTTCCTGGAAGCTCACAGAGATGCAATAAAGGCAGCTTTGCTTGCAGGAGCCTGATAATACCCTCGCACTCTGCCAGCCATCTCCATCTGCAATGGCACACAAACACTGCATGGTTCTAACTCCACAAAGCACTGACCTCAAGATGTAGATATGTGCTTAGTGACACAAAGAGACACACAATTGCAAAAAAAAAAAAAAAAAAGTGAGCAAAGATTATCAGGAAGGACCACCACCACTGTCAGAACCTTGAGCCTGTTCTCTGTAGAACAAGAACAGTGGTATTTATGTGTAATTGTAAGCCTCCCTGTGCCCTTCAGAGAATAATTACTCTATTGTAAGGTTTTTGTTTATTTGCTTATTTGTTGTGTGTGTTTTTTGTTGTTGTTGGGTTGTTGTTTTTTTGCAGACATACCCTAAAGCTTGATGCAATAGCTGAAATTCAGAGGCATCTGAATCGTCCTGGATTTCCTGGCCTCCTGACACCACCCAGAAGGGTATGTATCTCCTGTAGATCTTGCATCACGTTTGTCTCATATCTATACAGGTAATTCTGATGTTACCCTATACTCATATCTTTCATGGCCCTTCTCTTCTATCAAATAAATGGAAAAAGTATGGTGCAAGAAGGGCACCTGAGGGGATCCTTTGAATTCTGTCAGAACTTTTGGTGGTGTACTTGTTTATAGCAAGGTACAATCACGCAGTCCTGACAACCTCAACAATATACCACACCTTAACCATGCTCATATATTCTGTGTAACCCTTACGCAAAGATCCTAGCCAAGATAAATGTAACAATCCTAGGTGGAGCAGAAATGAAATATTTATTTTGAGACATAATTGGTAAAGTTAGAGAATGCTGTCCTAGGATGTGAAAAGCAGGAGAATAGCACCTTCTGTGTGAAGGAGGAAACGTCACCTAACCCAGATATTATTATCAGGGGCTGTAAGAGTGAGTGACTTAGGAGAGGAAGAAAGAAGGGAAAGAAGGAAGAAAGGAAAGAAGAGAGGGAAGGACAAAAAGAGGGAGGGAGGAAGGGAGAAAGGGACAGAAGGAGAGATGGAAAGTGGAAGGAAGAAAGAAAGGACATGAGCAGGCACTGCAAGTCATAGTGGCATGAAGAGACATCTTCTGCAGGCAGCAGACTAGCTTTGTCAGTATGCAGTGAGAGAGTGAAGAGTGCTCAGAACAATTTTCACCATAAACCCTTTCACAAAGGTGAGAAGTGCCCTTGATCATGCCTCACCCCTTTACCCTTGGAACATCACCATCTGCAAATGCACAAAGTGATGGAGGGCCTGCCTCACACCTAAATACACCTCTTCAGTTCCTGAATTCCATAGGTACCTTTCCTTCCTTAGGAGATCATCAAATGAAGGAGATACCAAGGCTGAAGACAGGTCTGAATTAATAGCATTTCAACTACTTCGCAATGATTGCTGTTTGTACAGTCTGATCTTGCAGTATCCATAGGAAAGGCAAGGGACCTTATCCCTCTCAGGTAGCTTCCGGAATACAGCACAAGATAATAATAGCACGATCATTACCCACCATTTCTGGTTAGCTGGCTTACCACCACAGTAACTTGTTTGCCTGCATAGACCTAAATGTCAGTGTGAAAATATGATACATTGCCATCAGATTGTCATCAGACCAATTTTAATCTTAATTTGCAGGGCCAAACAATCCCTTCTGCTGAGAGCTCCAGATACGATAAAAAGAATTTAAATAGCAGCCTAATCACCAAGGGAAGATGTGGGAGCAGAGCCTTGTTTTCTGCTATTTGAAACCCATCCAAGGAGTTATTTAATCTGCAGCAACATGTATAGTACCAGTAGCTTGTAAATGAGATGATTAATATAAATTTTAATTTTTTTTTAAGATGTAAAGTTGCAATAGTTTCCTGTAGGCAGGTGGAACACCACCTCTGGCAACATCTAAATTGTCTGAAAGAATTAAGCATCAAATTTCTTTCAGCAGCTTATGTAAGTACTTGGCCAATTTCAATAGATACAATCTCATTAATAATATCTCCTGCTCTTTCTTTCATGACTGGATTTCATTTGGATTTTTTTTTTTAGGTTTTGTTTTGGAAATCAACTGAAATAGAAAGTCTTAAAAATTAGATTGCCTCTTTTTCCACCTATTTATTTTTCTCTTCATATTCTTATTTCTAAACTGGAAAGGTGCTTCCTGCAGGTACTGATGATTTTTATTTTTTTCCTTCATTCTCATTATTTATAAATAAAATCTCATTGAGGAAGGTAGTAGGAAAAAAAGCTACAGAGAGGCTGTTTCCAGAAAAGGAGGGAAATCACATTATTTTACATTTTTTCTCAGCCTCAGAGCTTACTTCCACACAGTTGCACATGTTTTAAGAAAATCTGTGACTTGAAATGGCTCAGCTGAGAAAGGTGAAAGCTTTTGTAAGCTTCACTCTTTCAGACTGGATCTGTGCACTTCCAGCAGACTAGGAACTGATATTTGAAATAAATCAAAATAATGGAATCAAGACTTGCACACCGGTGCTCACCTTGCCCTGACTGAAGCAGTTCGTGTCACTGTTCCAGAGGAGCATGGGCTTGCAGGTAGGATGGGCAGAGGAGGTTCCTCCGCCCACCCCACCCATGGCCACTGCAGCTCCGGCTCAGTCACTGCTCACCTGCGGGGAGCTGGGTTTCAGTTTCAAAAGCAGAGGCAGTCAGTTTCAAAAGCCACAGAAGCAATGGCTTTCCCCCCTGCATTCCTCACTGATTCTCCACTTCCAAAGGCTTATTTGAAAAGTGGCTCTGTAGGATTTGGTAAAATGGTCTAGATTATTTTAACTGAGCATTTGGCACAGGGAAGGAGCCATACTCTAAAAGTGTAATTTAAATCTGACTGAAATCACTGAGAAGACTCCTGGGTTCAGCTCACCTTTGAGCTAGGTATGAGGAAACATCTCCTGCCAATGTACAACAAACCACAGTTGAAAAGTGCCAATGGAGATGGGAACCCTGTGATGTGTAGGTGCATTACATCAGCACTTACCTCATGCCCAGGCCCCACAACAAGGGCTGGTGTGCTGTTGCCTCTGACCTACACCTGCCTTCATGGCTGCGTTCCTGTGTGGCCCATGGTTTGCCAGTGCAATTGCCGGCAACTCCTGACAGGTTGCCTTCACCCTAACCTCCTGAAAATGTAGTTACAGGCCTGTGCTGTGTGAATATTATCTCTTTCCACATTAATTCAAAGTCCCATTTGGTGTAACTTCAGGGATTGCCAACAGCTTCTAGCATTATCCCACATTTCTATAGATCCTGTTACACAAAATAAAACAGAATACAGTTTTGTTCAAGAAAGTAAAACGTTTGTTGAACAAAGGGAGCTCCAGCTCTATTGCTATCTTTTCAATCATGATAAGCAGGCATTGTAGCAGTCTCTCTAAAGTCAGTAGGATGAAATGCAAATACAAAGGATGCAGGCAGGTGCCGATGTAACCAAGCCTCCTCAGTCAAGGAGAAAGTGTGATACCACTGTGGTAAGAGATAGTTAATGATAGAACACACTCCAGAATTTCTTGCTGCAAGCATTGTTAAACAGTGCTTATTAATTCTACAGCCAAGCTATTAAATATACTGTCTCAAGTTTGCCACAGCACATTTTAATTTGTTCTGTGAGCTTGCTGCCAATTAAGATTGTTTATGAAGAACGTAACGGCTAACCTCAAATCTCACCATTGCAGGGAAGGGAGGGCTAGCCCTGAAGGTACATGGATGGGAGGCTTCCGACCACACTGGAATGAGGCAGGAAGCAATCACCGGCTGTGCGCAGACATCCTCAAATGGTGCTGTGGCACAGGGACAAGATGTCCCTGCGCTACCTCAGTTGGGCTGCTACATCCAGCTGGCAAGAGCCTTCCACCCCCTCTCAGACACTGTGAGCTCAAACAGCGTGAGCAAAACTGAATCATTTCAACTGAAGGGGCCGTGGCAGAAGGAGGGGGCCATGCTGCAGGAGGTGAGGGTGCTGTGGGGAGCAGACAGGTTGCGAGCCACTCCCTGGGGTGTGCCACAGGAGCAGGCTTGGCTCCTGAAGGCCACAGAAACCTTACTGCTGGATCACTAGCTGTCTAAATCTCTGCTTTTGTAGTGTTTTTGACTTGCTACCTTCCTGGCAGGTCTGCATCAAAGCCAGACAAGTTGGGCACACTACAAGGCCAGCAAGCAGCATGCTGAGAGCACCCTGGGCTCAGCAACTGCCTGAGGGAAGGAGCTGGCAGGTTGTGACAGGCTCCCTTCAATGGAAATTTCAAATGAGCATGAAATGCCTCAGCAGTAGCAATGCACTGCTCTAACTGGGGGTGAATCTGAGAATGAGCCTCATGGGGAAACTGCATCGTCCATTTTGAGAGAGGAGCAGCTTCCCCTTAGCCCTCTGTAACAAGACCAGCTGCTGCCTTGCCTGTCGGCACAGGGCTCATCCTCTTGTTTAAAATGAATCTCAACCAGGAAATTAAAACTCATTTTAAAAACAGCTAGCTGAGTTACTGTTAGCAATACCTTAGAAGCAATGACAGTGCACCCTGTGAAGCAGGCACTGTATGCTGGATCTGGCCAGCTACACCAAGTTACACTGAGTGTGATGCTAACAAAATCAGTGGTACTCCCAGCAACAGCAAGGTTATTACTGATCTGCACAAATGAGTGAAATCTCAGTTACAAAGATGCATACAGTTCTTGCCGCCTATGTTCAGGAAAGATGAATTCAGTCTGAGACAGGCCAGGAAGGTGTCACGCTCCAATATAGAGGAGGGAGACGAGGCTATTTTATCTTCCAGATTCCTCCAGTCTACGTGACAAATCCCATGCTGCAAGCGTCTCCTGAGATGGTTATCTCCCCAGAGATGAGTACCAAACAAAAGAGTGTTCGTTGGCCATCGCTGCCCCCATGCTAGTGTGCCAGGCAAGCATCTCCTGAGATGGCTATCTCCCCACGGAGATGAGTACCAAACAAAAGAGTTTTCAGCGGCCATTGAGCTGCCATTGAGCTGCAGCTTATCTCTCTTTCCTTTTGCCAGGAAATGCCCATCTGCTTGTCTCTTAGACAAAGGATTTCACAACCGTTACCCAGGACTTGCTTGGACATGTTTATCAGCAAACTTTGAGTCAATGGCATTCAAATAGTCTCTTACAGAAGGGCATGCAAGATGGCAGCAGACAGTGGGAATATGTGATGGAGAAGAAAACTGGAGGAATTTATACTGACTAAAGCCTGCATGTAGGAGCTAAACAACCAAATCTAAAGACAAACCTTATTTCAATGTTTAAGCAGGCTTTACGTTGTGTTGTTTTGTTGTACAGAGATCAAAAATATCCTTCCTGAACTCAGTTATCTTTTATTTTACAAATATTTTACAAATTACTGCATCACAGGACCCTGCCACCTGGGTTCCTTTGCTCTGCTGCCCTTTATTCTGTGTACATTATCGAAATGCAAACTCCTATAGCCAGTAATGTGATTAGCCAAAGTGACCAACGTAGGAGTGACCAGTAAGAGATGCTAACTTTCCTGCAGTCAAGTTGCAACCGACTGGTTGATATGGTTGATGTTTTGTTTATTACACTGAAAGGGAAATGCTGCAGTACATAATATTAATATAGTTCCATATTTCTTAACTGATCAGAGGGAAGAATTCAGAGCACCTTTAAGATTTTTAGTTGTTAAAAACACGTAAAATATAAATCAGTATCAGCAGATGTGGAGAAGGGTTAAATGCAGTAATACAGGAAGTCAGTACTCACAGACTGTCCTCAAAATGCAAAAGATGCATTTTCTGGAAATAGCAAACCAGAGTGATAAGAAAGTTCCTGGTATTGTTTTTCTAAATATATCTCCAAATCTGTTCATATCTGAAATGCCTGACTAGGAAGAATGCAAAGGTGATTAGCACAGTAACATTGGCCAAGAGATGAGAACTGCTGCTTCATTCCTACAATCAAGTTACAAATTATAGATGAAGAGTGGGAGATATGCAAATGGACAGCAATCCTGATGGTATCTATCTTGATGGGACTAATTAATAACAAAACTGCCAGAGTGAAAATGAAAAAATCCTAGATTAACTCGAAACAAAGACTGAATTTTATGATGTTTGTATATACATAATAGAATTTAGAAAATGCATTTTGTCTCCTGGTTTGATAACCCTTTCTTTCCCCTATAACCAGAGCAATGTGGATTTGCTTAAAACAAGAGAGAGCTGCAAATGAAAATGGCATCTGCATGCCACTGGGGTGTAGGATAAATCCCATGAAACTGTGGGACATAATTAACAGATGGCAATGCTGTATTGGCTGAATTAAACAAAATGCTCACCTACCAGCTCTTTCAAAAGAAGTTAAGATAAATGGCTTTCTCAAAACAGCAATCTTTTTCTAGTTATTAGATGTTTTACTCCTTATTAGAGTAAGTTCATCGAGACATCTCTTTGATTTACAAAATGCTTTGTTTGTTCCAAAATCCCATCTATAAACAAACAAATATTTTATTGCAATGTAAACTGTAGTCACTCCTGTTATACTGTCAGCATTGATTAACTTCACTGTAATCTGGTACATCAGTTTATTATAACAGGCAGCCACGGGTTTCTTCTCATGAGAACAAAGTAATGGATATCGCAAGTGAAGACCTTTGTTTTTAAGGCTGTAATCTGCTTTAATGCAATGAAAAACAACAACAAGAACAACAGTGGTTTTGGTGCTGGCCTAAAACAAGCATGGGCATTCTTCTCACTGAGAAAATCCCCCATTATGAGCAAGTATCAGTTTAATAGCCTCTGCGCTGCCTGTTGTGCTAGTGAGGGTGCCGGTTTCCAGCCAGCATCACTCAGGCAGACAGGGTGGAATGCTTGGTTTAACCATTTTCCCTTGTTGTTTAAACAGGATAAGTAGATTTTACTTTTGTCAAATACTTTATGCGGAATAAATCATTCAAGACCTCGGACAGTTATGCTGAAAGAATTAATTTCTGCGTGACAACACCTGTCATCACTTTTCCATTGAATTCCAGATCTCAAAGACAGCTACAGTGGAATAAGTTAGTTTCTTATTTACAAAGCAAAAAGCAACTGTGCTTCTTAAAAATGTCAAGCTTTTGTTTTTGGTGTTTTTTTGTGGGCTTTTTTTTTTTTTTTTTTTTTTTTGATGGCTCACATTAGAAGGAAATAAAGCAGTTAAGAACGAATAAGAACTCGGGCTGAAATGCCTCACTGTGGTTTGCTAAGTATTTTTCTCATGTGACAAAGGAAGCTTTCATCTTAGTGTCTAGCTTATGGGTCTAAATTTCACAATGTGGGTGACACAAATATCACAGCAGTACATCTAACATATGCTGCCTCTTCCCTCGTCTTCCTGGTCTTACTGGAGGGGCACAGGGAGAACAGTCAGGTCCTTCCTTTCTGACAGCAAGAACTTTAACATTTCTTAGATTGCTTCCAAGCCTTTTGACAAATCCCTGTGTCCAGAGACCCGTGCCTGGAGCAGGTAAAAATTTGAAGAAAAGATGAAATTTGACCATGCTCAAAGGGTGAGCCAAGAGCACAACCCAAGCAAAGATTGCTCAAAGCTGGAAGGCAGAATCTTGCAAGCTGACATCTTTACAGAACAGAATAACACGTAAATAAATATCCTCCTCCCCAGAGATCCAGTAAGTACCCAAATCCCCCTTTTAGAGAGTAGTCACTTAGATTTAAAGGGGACCAACTAGAACACGTGTCAGTAGTATCCAGCGAGAAAAATCCTTCTCTGTTCCAAACTTACTTTGCATGTTAATACTTAGATCCTGCCCAAATAGATCTCCTAAGCAAACATTCCCAACAGGGAAACAGGCTCTTCCACTTCTTCAAATCTTACAGAGAAAGGAGAGACCGAATTCTTCCCGGGAGATTAAAGGTCTTTCTTGAAGAATTAAAAAACCAACAAGCTAGACACTGACAGAATGTCACCCATGTTATAGAAGCACCTCAGAGCAGCTAGGCACAGACCTGATACACCAGCAAATTAATATGTTGCTTAACGCCAAAGAGGTTTGACGGGTGCATTTACCTAAAGGCTCAAAAGATCAAAGGATGAAGAGCATAACAGTTATAAGTTTAATGCTGAAAGGGTTGATTTGTGGAAATTTTACAACTATCTCAGGTTTTACATCCCTCCCAAGCCTGTTTCTGAGCCTTTTCAAAGTTCCTCTGAACTCTGCTCACACAAGTACCCAGTCTGTCTTGCTTGTCTTGCTTGCTCCAGAGACTAGTTGCTATCTACAGTCAGTGAGTCTCAAGTTCCAGCTGTACATTACATAAAGCATAGATCCTTTACTTTATTTGGAATTTACTCATATTTCATCTCTGACTGCCCCCTTGCTCCTTTGCTGTATGAGAGGTAATAGAAGTAACAAATCTAACTGCTCCAAATACTTTCTTATGTTGTCTAATTTTACACATTCCTTTTTGCTTGAGCACTCCCAGGTGAAAAAGGAACAACAAACCTCTAATCTTTTCACTCTCTATGGAAGCTTGGCTTCATTGAGGGGGGCAGGAGCAGCCCTTTCTACCTTTCTGTCAGGAGGGGAAACTTGGAAAGCTTTAGTACCTCTGCAATCAGAAAGGGATAGACAAATCATGCCTAGTGGGAAATACCTAAAGACACAGAGATCAAACTGCTGGGCTAAGCAAGTTCCAGAGAAAACAAGGTTTTTTTCATCCAGCAGCCTGAGGCATCATTAGAAAATCGTTTTCTTGTAGAATTCTTTGTTCTCACGTTGAGGAAGACAATGAGTAAATCAGACTATCAGGTGCTTTCCTGGCTGACTCCATCTCTATGCTGTCAGTCACTAATAAAAGCAGCTCCTATCTCAGGTGTCAGTGGGTGAAACATGAGTCATTCATTTAGTCTTTTTAAGACAGTTCTAAATCCGACGCTGCCTTCTTTCCTTTCAAGTTAGAAACTTCACTCCTCTTCTAAAGAGACGCTGACAGCAAGTGTTGCAGAGCACGAGTCATTATCGTTCACACAGATTTCTCCAGTCACTGTTAGATTTCAGCATTACTGTTTCAAATCCACTTAAGAAATGTGCCCATTTCCTAAAAAGAATAGTGATTACTCTGTGATGCTGGGCTAGAGAGAATATGTGCTTTGTTCCAGTGAAAGCAGAGGCTCGGGTTTCAAGTGCCATTGTTTGCTTTGTATTTTTCACAGCATAAACTGATTTCGCACATTACAGATACTAACTTACTGTAGAACTGAAAACTGACAGAAATGATTTGCATGACATGCCATAAAATGTATTGCAAGCAACAGCCCTCTTCTCAAAACCTTTAGCAGGAAAGTTGTCCTAAATGTCTTTTTTGTGTAATGCACATATTTAAAGTGCCACAAATTACAAATATTGAAGCACTAAATCACTAGGGATTTTTTAATTTTCTTCCCAGGACCACTTCATCCTCTACAACAATATCAGTGCCTCTGGGAGGTCTCATATATCCCTTTATAATGCTGACACCACACTCTTCTCAAACAAACAAACAAAAAAACCCTCCAGGTTTATAAAACAGTTTCCTTTTGGACACAGAGCTTTCTGCCCGTAAGGACTTCTCATAAAGCAATTTCACACCAAGGCAGATAGAAAGTAATAAGAAATATCCACACGTTGTCAGTGCCAGACCTCATTCACCGTTGCTTGCACTGCCACAAGTGGATGCTTCTGCACCAACAGCTACAGATGAGTCTAGAAGCAACTCATCAACTTCTGAATAAGCAGTAGATAAATATAGGTAGAAATAAAGAGTTTTCTCATAAAAAATTCAGATGAGCCGAATGCATCTGCATCCTGATGGACTTTACTGCACTTAGTGGTCAAAAATACAGGTTTTGGGCAGCAAATCTCTCTCTAACAGCTTTAGAAGAATATGTTGCTGTACCAGCGAGAAGAAAATTGTAACAGTGGCAAAAAATAAAAAAAAAAAAAAATAAAAATTGGGATTGAGTAGCGTGAGGTTGTGAGGAATAAAAACAAGTCTGACTGTGATAGACTTAGGATAAACCACCTGCTGTGAAAACACAAGCCAATGGCCCAAGTACTGAGTGTGCACATTCATGGTATCCAAAATATGCAGACTAAATAGCTTAGAAAAGGCTCATATGTTCCTAGAAAGCAGGAATCCCTTGCACGACAAGGGTGCTGTGAAACAGCCTGCCCCTGCACTGCTGCAAGGTGTGCTCGCTGCCTGAGCTGTGTGTGATGCCAGCTTCTACCATCACGTCAAGGCAGGTAGCACACACACAGCCAGGAGGGAATGGGGACGGGGGAGACCTGCTGTTCTCAGACCACAGGGATCCAACTGCATGCTATGTTGGTAAAAGCCATGTCTGAAAACTGAATGTCAACCAGGGGCTTCTCCTCAGAGAGGAGAAGAAGGGAAAAAGGTGCCAGAAGCATTATAGTTCCAGAGTTTAAAAAGTGATTATAAATAGAAGCTGAAAAAGGTGTAAACAATAAAGTGTTTAATAACTTTATCACTTCAGTTTTGCCCAGTGCTGTTTTTCGTTGAAAACCTGCGTGCTATAAACACTAAATCTCCAGCACAGCATGAAAGAGAAGATGACACACCAGGAAAGAAGACATGCTGAAGAATGATTGATGTAGCAATGCCTTATGGCAATGCCTTCAGTGGAAAGCTGGACTGAGAAAACGTATATGCATAAGAATTAGGTGCAGTATTAAGCCCTGTGGGGTTTCATGTTGCATACACTAAGCAGAAAACAAACCTATCCAGAGGCAACATGAAAGAGAAATAAGCTCTAATAAAAACTTACATTAAATTCAAGACCCCAGAAACCATAAAAACTGCCTTACTCCTAGCCAAGAGAAATAGGCACACTTCGATTAGTCCTACAAAGAGTGATGTGAACTGTGGAGATACTGAACCTGCCCCTGTCGAACTGTGTGTTGTGTCTGCATTGGTTTATTAAAAGGTGAAGTTGTGCTGAAGCAAACCCTTGCTAATACCTTTGTACAGTTTAACTGACATTTACAGGAACATAAAGGATCGTGCAGATCTCTGCAGCTCTAGCCCAGAGCAGCCAGTGGATACAAAAAGCTGTTTGGGAGGAATAAGACACACACGTATGTGCAGTGAGGAAGTACTGCCCATGCCTTGCCTCTGCAGGAAACCAGCTAAAACCAGAACTTTTCCTCATCTGCTTATGAAAGGAAAGCATCCAAGAGAAATGTGGACAAATATTTTGCAGAACTGCTGCCCACTTCTTTTTTTTTTTTTTTTTTTTTTAATAATTGCTGCATTAAGTGAAATTGGAACAGTCTCAGAGATCAACACATAGTTCAGATTTCATGAATAGCTGAACTTGAAAAGCCAGGAAGGAAAACAGTCCAAAAAGACCGTAGGTGGTCAAGCACATCTGCTAAGACACTTGAATGGGATCAGACGGTGAAAAACCACCAAGAAAAACAAAGTGAGGGACCAGCACTGCAGCAGCAGTGAGACACACAGCTTTCCCTTCTGCCTCTGGGCTCCCAAGGAGGAAATGCCGAGGGGTGATGCTCTCTGAAGGAGCTGTGTAATGAATACCATTTTGCTGAGCTGATTTTGATGGCCCTGAGAAGCCATCCTGGAGCCGGTGGTGGCCCAGCAGACATCCTAGTAACCATTCCCTGCAGTCAACTATACAGCAGATCCCAAGGACATCTCTCTCCATGCAAATAACCATCACTTTCAGCAGCTGTGGCTCAGTGTACATCTATGCCAATGGCCAAGGCTGGGGCTGTAGCACAGTGAATATGCCCTCTGCTTAACGGTTATCAGGAGTTTCAATGGTATCACAGCAGTAGTGTCCAACTCTTCATATGTGAGCCAGCAAAATCTAAGCTAAAAGTATCGAAAGTATTTCACAAGCACTGTGCTTGATAGACCATTTTCTTACCAAAATATCCCAGAACTTAAAGAAAGACAACCATAAATCTGTTCTGGAGCCATGCATTAGAACTAAATTGAAATAACAAGTTCAGGTTACTGGCTTTTACTTAATTTCACAGCTTCTGTATAAAATGTACATGCTCCTAATATAAAAGACAACAAATAGCATATATACTTAGCAGCTATGTGTCATTTTCATCATTGTTTAATCCATTTTTTCAAGGAACATAAACACAAAGGCAGATAATGATCCCATAATAACAATCTCGAATTACTCAGTCCCCTGATGACCCAAAATGAAAATGAATGCATCAACCTGGGTGTGTTATTGATGCTAATTATTGCCACTTTTCCTCTCGTAATCTTGTATAATTTATTTGGCTTGTGGTTTACAACTTCGATAAGAGCAGACCAGTAGTCTGAAATACAGCCTTAGAAATGTCAAAATATAAAAAAATTTGCTCCTGAGCTATCAGACTATCCATCTTATTAATGACTAGTCTTATTACATAAGATCTATGTGCTGTGCGTTTAGAAACCAAATTATTGCCTTCATTTCCCTTCATTCAAATTCATGCCCTAGCAAGTATTTATCAAGATAAGATGAATGACATCACCTATTTTGCCACGAGGTGTTTTACATCTCATACCTGGCTAGACATTGTTTATTCCTCAAACTCTCCTGTAATTACAGATATTGCTTAAGTAACTCGTGTGTGCTAGTGCTCTGAAGCACACCATGTAAACACATCTTGGAAAACTGACTTAACACCTGTGGGAGAGATGATATCATACTTCCTTGGTGGTATTACCATAAACCCTCGGTTCACATTCACTTGTAATATGAGACACGGGAAACACATGCTGCATGTAGCTAGAAGATAAAATGACATATCTCACTTTTTAATCATTTTGACTTTCCATAGCATAACCAAGTCTTTGTTGTGCTCCTTCAGTATAACGTTCTTTGCCCATGATTCTTGCCCTTGTTCTCATCCACAGCCTTTTCAAGATGCAGTTCCTATTACATATATGCCCCTCGTGCTAGAAGGCATAGGCACTGTCATAAAAGACAATTTTAGTGACAATAAAGGGCTTGCTTGCATACACAAAGGAAAAAATACCGGTTAATTTTCAACACAGCAGATGAACCTGAATCCTGACTTCTCCGAAGATGGTCCGAGTCAGAAGAAATGCTACTGGGTGTGCTTAGCTGAGATTTGTGAGAACTGAACACGCAAAGAACCCTACTGTGATGTGGAAACGCCTTGTAACTTCCTCCAAATCCCACAGCTACTATTTCATGTGGCTACTAGGGAAAGTTCCCAGTAATTGGGTGCAGTCATTAAATGAGATCTCTGCATTAGCTATGAGAAGAAAAATGTACTGTGGCCACAGAAGTACTGCACATCTATTGACTTCACAGTGGAAATTTATCCTGGTAAGAACTACAGTCTGCACTATGTCCACCCAGTTTTCATCACTGCCCTCTTTCTGTACAAAACAAAGTGGCTATTTTAAGTGACAGAAGATATGTCATTGGAATGTCTTAGTTCCACGGTCACTGGAAAAGTTTTCTGAAGAGATAGGTAATTATTGAAGCGAGGAAATGAAATACAAATTTGATGAAGAAGATGGTTCTACTTGTGTACTCTGCCCAAATATTCATGTTGACAGTGCTACATTTTCTGAACAATGAAACAACATTAGCAGCCAGAGAATTGAAGGACAATGTTTTCCAAGCAGATCATAGAAATAGCTCCTGCTTAAGTAGTAGTTGTTCCTGGGGATGAGTAGCCTCTGTGTCATTCCCATGTGAACAGGAAACACTTTTAATCACCACAACATTCCTATAGCAATAAATTAATATAAGCAATGAAATTTGAAGTTAGTTACACATATTTAACTATTATAGCTTCTTCATACCGTGGTTATTCATCATTTTCCATTGCCTCACAAGAAATTATTGCAGGATAAAAAATACTGAAAATAGACTGCTTTCTGCTCTGAAAAGAGGGAACAAAATAACATAAATAGCAGTCCTGGAGCTGTGTGAAATGAGATTTATCTTAAAAAAATAATAATTTTGTCCTACTCACTCATGCTCATCTGTGTGCCTTGTTTTAGACTTTGGCTTGAAGAAAAACATAGCACAGCTGGGTGCCTGGAATAATAACTGACAAGTATTGCCATACCTCTAAAAACTATAATCTACAAGGAGACAGAAGGCTCCGTCTGGAGAGGACTGAGGGGAGACGCTGCGTCTGACATCAAATACATAAAGGCCTGCAGAAAGAAGAACCTTTTCTCTGGGTCCCTGGTGGATCAAAGGTGGTGTGTCTGAAGTGCGAGGAGGAAGGCTGAAGCATGACATTTGGGAAGGGGAAACAAAGTCCCAGAGAAAGTGTCAGAGGATAAAGTGGGATCTTCATCAAGGAAGGTTTTCAGGAGAACACAGACATGAATCTATTGGGAGTGTTACAGGCATATTTGATCCAGACTTGGAAGCAGCAGGGTGGGATAAGTTATCCCTAGAGACCTTCCCTGGTCCTTTGTGTCTCCAGCTCCATACTCCCCCTCTGCAATTTCCAGCTGTAGTTTTTTGTTCTTTTGCCCTCCCAGGATGTTCCACCTTTCATGTGGGGACATGAAGCCAAGGAACAAGGGGTCACAGTAGGGAGCTTTGTGTACTCTGACAGCTCACACACGCATTGCTGGTGCTGTGAGCAGTGCATCTGCAGCCAAGGTCTCTGCGTGTGAACTGTGAGCGTTTCTTCTCCCACGAGTCAGCACATGACCACATCCACAGCAGCGCTGGAGTCGTCTGCCCCAGATGATACCTAACAGATGTAATAAAAGGCGAACACCCTGACTGCCTGTGGAGTTGACTGTGTGTTTACTTCCGTTGGTATAGAACAGGATTGTTTTCTCTTCACTTTTCTTAGTAAAATGGAAAATATCTGTCCAAAGTCATGTATCAGAGGGAACAATTAGCAAGGGTCTGCTTGAAAATAAAAAGATTTTAGGTAAAATAGGCAATGTCCCAGAAACACATGTACAAGTCTGAGTCTCAGTGATATGCATCCCAAGGTCCCAAGGAAACTGGACAATGTAGCTGCCAAGACACAATTTGAAAAGTCATGGCTGTCAGGAAAAGTCCCTGGTGACTGGAAAATGGAAAACATCACTCCCATTTTTGAGAAAGGGAGAAAGGAAGACCCAGGGAACTACAGACCAACGAGCCTCATGTCTGTGCCAGGGAAGATCTGCCTGGAAGCTTTGTTAAGGCATGCAGAATCACAGAATCATAGAATGGCTTAGGTTGGAGGTGAGATTAAAGATCACCTAGTTTCATCCCCTTGTCCTGGGCAGAGCTGTCAACCACCAGCTCAGACTGCCCAGGGCCCCATCCAACTTGATGGGGTTGAATACCTCTAGGGATGAGGTATACACAACTTCTCTGGGTAGCAGTGCCAATACCTCACTGCTCTCTGAGTAAAAAATATCTTCCCAATATCTAACTTCAGTCTCCCTCTTTCCACTTGTCCTGTCACTATCAGATCATGCAAAAAGTTGGTCCTCCTCCTGCTTGCAAGCTCTCATCTTCATGACCTCTCTCTGGATTCATCTCAACAGCTCCACTTCACTCCTGTGCTGGGGGTTTCAGGCTTGGACACTGTATTCTAGATGGGGCCTCAAAAAGACAGAGGGAGACAATCACTTCCCTCACCCTGCCGGTCACCCCTCTTTTGTTGCAGCCCAGGATACTGTTGGACTTTCGGGCATCAAGCACACACTGCTGGCTCATGTTCAGCTTCTCATCCATCAGGATCTACAAGTCCTTCTCCACAGGGCTGCTCTCAGTGAGCTTTCCTGCCAGTCTGTACTCATGTCTGGGATCGCCTCCACACAATTGCAACACTGAGACAAGGAGGTGCTCTAAGACAACCAGCACAGCTTCACCAATGGTCACCTTTTCCACTAGAAGGACAGTGTTCGTTGACAAGGGAAGACTGACCAATGATATATCTGCCTAGACTTGTGCAAGGCCTTTGACATGCTCCCACACTACATCCTCATCTCTAAGTTAGAGACATACATTTGAAGGGTGAACTAGACAGTGGATAAGGAATTGGCTGGATGACTGGAGCCAGAGTTGCTGTCGATGGCTCTATGGAGGTGGAGGTGTTTGAGGCCAGGTTGGATGGGGTCCTGGGCAGCCTGATCTACTTCCTGCCATGGCTAGGGGGGATTGGGACTGGATAAAAAAAGAAAAAGAAAACAAATCTCTGTAGAAGGTACAGGAACAGAAGCAATTAAATTCAGATTTTTTTAAGTAAGTTAAGTAAAAAATAGTCAGGAGTGGTCTCTGGAAAGTCCCTAATCATGCTGTTTGGCACCCTAAATTGGAATTGTAATGATTGCCCACATCACAACTGTGCTCTACTGCTAGGCTTCTTAGTGATTGTGAAAGGGTCTGCAATTACTTCAGAAAAAATGTTACTTGCATTATTATCACTATGATCTACATTTATGCAAATACCTCTGCATCCCCAAGTGATCTGTTTCATATGCTGTCTGGAATTTAGAGTTATGCAGCTACTTACACTTATACTGCTTCTTCATGGTTCAGCACAACTGATTAACAGAAATGCGTATTTTAGATTACATACTGTTTTGCTGTGTAATCTAGACAGATGTATGAATCCTGAATCAAGAACAATGGATAGACCACTCAAAATCCATCCCATAATACGTAAGAAGTTTGCTGTAGTACAGGACAGGCCAAGGAAAGGTACATCAAAATCACACCAAACAACACTATTAAAATGTCTGATGTGGGTCTTGTAAGCAGAATCCACATACTTGTGTGCTGAAATAATTATTTCAGCCAATCTTAGTGAAACAGCAAGGATTTTACACCAGGCAGGACAAGTACAGCTCAACTACTCCACAGGGAAATTATACTTAGACTTCAGATCAAAAATATCTTGGTAATGTTAAACCATTACAATCTGTGTCAGTTCAGATCAGTCCAGAGCATTCTGAAGAAATCACCTATGTAGAGTTTATCCCTCCTTAGATTTATTCATACTGGTCTTACTGGTATCACATCTCCTTATATACTTGAGAAGCACAAAAGCTTGGTCAGATCAAATTCATCCTGCTGGATGACTGGGCAGCACCCTGACATAGTGTTGTGAGCACCAATGAATCCTATAACTGCCTGTGCTAGGAGACAACCTACCAGATGCACGCTGCACCACTTCTCTGGCTTCTGAGAAATAAGTGCTTAATAGAGAGCTGAAAGAAGGGGTTGTAGTTGTTAACGCTGCCAGAAAGGAGAGCTATTCTTGAAGTGGGACACATTCATGTTTATTCACTCCTATAAAACAAGGTAAAGTCATGTAGATGCTGACCACAGCATGTGCATTTTTAAAATTTGCACAAACCTCCAACTTAAAGCCTTTTAGAACTCTCACTTCTTGTCAGGAAGATTTTCCTAGTGTTTAAATCTCAGTCAGGTAAGTTTTGACCATACATCCATTGCATCTGGAAAAAAAAATACCCCAGTCTTGATTGCTTTTTAAAACATCCACCTAAATTCTGAAGTCCTTACCAGCCTAAGCAAGACAAGGAGTTTACACTTCTTAAGCTTTGCTATAAATCTTGCTGCTCTATTCCTCCCTCCCCCAAAGTCTGTCCATGTCTCTCAAATACCATGCTAAAAATTGGACAAAGCTCCCCTGCAGGCCCTCAGAGCAGGTACACTATCCTTGCCTTGGGTATAATTCTGTTTCTTACCCACTGCAGACTGAAACCTGTCTTTTGCAGCTTCACCACCACTGCCTAGGCATGACACCAGCATGCCCAGGCTGTGTGCTCCCTGAAGAGCCAGCCCAGCTCTGCTCTTCCATAGATACAGTAGGTGCAGTGCAGGCAGCTCTACCAGCTGTGGTAACAGCAACAGTACTGATTCCACAGCAGGTTGTTACTGCTGCTGTGTGTTAAATGCTGCAGACTCTGCATTCAGGTTTGTAATCCTCAGGCAGCTTAAGGGCACAGCAGCTGGTTTGTTCCCCTGATCTAACGTTGTTTCCTGTCTGGGAGTTCAAAATCTTCAGTAGATGAAGGACACACCTCATGCTCCAGCAGTCACTGCTTCATGACATGGGCACTAGAAACACTGAGTATTAGACAGACATCATTAAACCCCTCTCAATTACAGAGCTTTCATCCAAAGATGTGTTACCTTCAGTGGGACTTTCTCATGCATCTACAGGTGTAACGTGGGCCTGCTGCTTCATGTACCTGCCTCCCCACACTTTTCTTTTCACACTGTAAACCTGAATGACTTTATTAAAAGAATACTTCACATCTCTTGTCATGTGCTTGTTCACAGCCTGCACACTGGTGGGCTTTCTTGCCCAGGGGAAAGGTTGAGGCACAGAAGTCTCCAAGTCCAGTTCAGCTTTTGCTCCAGGACACAGTTTATTATCTAAACATCAAATTCATGAAGAAACACAAAGAAAAACTATTCCCTCATCCAAAGCCAGCTGCAGGGGTTCCCAAGCTCTTCGTGCCAGAAAAAGGGCACACATCTCAATCTAAACCCCTGCTGAAGCAAGTGACAAGCAGGCAGCCTGTAACCCTTTCCTAACTGTTTAACCCTGTCACAACAGAGTTTGCTGTTGTAAATGATGTCTTCCACAACTGGAACAGATGGCTCTTTCAGGCTTCTGAGCACACAGCACTTGAGTGGTTTGTTTTGTGCATCAGTACTTACAGCAGCATTATATTATTTTGCTCAATTTATTCAAAAATGAGTCCATGGAAAGGTGTGTGTGATTTATTTGTTCTTTTTCTTTTCTTTTCTTTTTAAAGGAAAATTTTCTTGATCAGATCAAGTGCGTACAAACATTTTAGCTTTGAGAAATATCCTGACCACAGGAAGACCAGCCAAGCATTCAGGATTTCACAGGCTTTAAGAAGCTGCCGTTAGATGGGAGTTTTCTACACTCAGCCAAAGTTTCAAGACAAAGGGAGAAGGATAACAATGAAGATATGCAAAATTGTCATGTATTTTCAATGCTTAGAACAGAAAAACATGATGGGAAGCAGCAAACTGTTAATGATAAAGTCAGTTCCTGTAAGGAGAAAATAAACAGAGGGATGGAAACAGGAAGCAAGAAATAGCAGAGTGGAGAGGAGAAATGCAAATGCAGTTACTTTCAAGACTGCTTCAGATAAATGCCTTTCACAAGCAGACTACGGCTGCCTGCTGTGGGCTTCTGAAGGAAGGAAAGATGCCTCTGTTTTGTTTGACTCTAACAGGAGTAAGAGCTTTGTCTCTCAAGCACAATCCCACAAATTTAGACATAATTTTCCTGAATGCTGTCTGCCCAATGTCTATCTTAACATGCAAGAGTACGGTAGAGCAGATCCCAGGCAGATCCACACATTCACTCCCAATTTCTTAGGGAAGATGAGGCACAGAAAAGATTAATTGTGCTTGCATCCAAAAACATAAAGTTGCTCCCTTAACAACAGGTCCATCCTGTCTTCTGCTATGTTAACAGTTATTTTATGATTTCCTCATCTGTAAGAGTAACATTTGACTCTCTGCACTTTGTCCCTTTATTTCTGAAAGATGTGTGAATAGCAAAGTCTGCCCCACAGGGCCAAAACTGCTTTTCAGTCACAGTGTGTGAGAACTGGCATTGAGAATGACAAGGATTCCTTCCTTTCCCAAACCTTCAGAAGAAATACCTGATTAATTCCTTCGGTGCAGTCTTTAACGCCGGGTTAAGACACATACCTGAAATAAAATTACTCAGCTTTGAGAGTTCAAGGCAAACTTTCTTGCCTGGCAGACTTCCCTTCTGCTTGAAGACTTAGCTAATTCAATGCGGAATCAGTGAAATGCAAATATACATGATAAATATTACTAGGCTTTATTTTTTATTACAGTCAAGAGCAAGCAAATCAGTGTGCAGGTTTGGGATTGCACCCCACATCTCCTTCCAGTCTTCTGCTACAGCTATGAGGCAGACCACTGTCTCCTCCTCTTCTGCAGCACCGGGCAGGTAAGCAGCAGATACTCTTTAAATCGTGGTGAGAGAGCCCAGATCAAGTGTAATCTCTTCAAGTAGTTTAGGGGGCTGAGACCTATGCACTAAATGGGGAGCCCTGCACCAGCATGGGTCCCGGAGCCCTGATGGTGCTGCATCCCTGCACACTCAGCACTACTGCCCTGCTGCAAAGCATTTCATCTGCAGCCTCCTCTTCCTCCTGCTAGCTTCTCCCCTCCAGGCCACAGCAGAAACATCCTATCTGCCTTATTTTCCTGGTTTTCACAAAGCTTTCATGAGATCAGTTGCAGGAGCAGCCATGGGCAGACTGCAGCCTGGATACATGCCCATATGTTCCTTGCCTGGAGAGGGCAAGAGTGGTGCTTGGCACAAAACCTGCACATAACTGGTAGATTAAGTAGAAACTAAATCAGGTTCTGTCACTTTAAAAGTTTCCTCCACCCTCCATCACCTCCATCCATCAGTTGCCTGCAGCATGTATATTGAGGAATCGCGTGCAAACGTTACCATAACCCAAGGCTTAACATAAACTATACTCTTTCAGGTCATTGGCAAATAACAGGTATATCCGGTTGTGCCTTTGTACTTGCCTGCACGCAAATTAAAAGCGCATGTAAAGTTACAATAATCAAAGTCAGTCAGGGGGAAGGGGAGGAGAGCAGGGGGATAATAACCGGGGGATCAGGTTATTTATCTTCACGGAGAAGCCACTGAGAGGAGCCGGCTTGCATGCCATTTACACCTAAAAAGAAAGATGGGAGCAAGGCTGGCTGCTGTCCAAAAGCTACCCCAATAGCCCCAAGACATGCCAATTCCTGCTTTTGTTCTGTGTCTGGTGAAGTGCCCAGCGACCTCTGCTGCTGCTACCGTCGTCCCCGTGGTGCTGTGCGGAACCTCACACTTCCACCCTGACATCCTGAGGGCATCTCAGTGGCAGAGAATGGTGGACAAAATGCCCCTTTAGCCTTCTTCTTTGGGAGACCTTTGCTCTCCCTCCCTTTGCTCTGAGTGCAGAGCTGCCACCTCTGTTTCCCAGCAGAGATGGTCCCCACAGCACCTGCCACTGAGGTGGCACGGGCTGCCCACCTCTCTCCTCCTAACAGCAGCAGCAGCAAGCCTGTCTGCTGCCATTCAGAGCCTGGGTGGGAGCTGCTGGGAAAAGGGAAGAATTTATGGCAATTTTTTTTTTCTTCTGTTTTTCTCCCTTGGCGTGCCATGAGATTAACAGACATTAACAAATGCCTCTTACCGGAGCGCTGTGACAAGATGAAACCTGCCCCGACTGGCACCTGCAGACAGTTTCCCTCGTGGTCTTTGATCTGCCATTGCTGAAGGTTAGAAGACCTGAATGGCTCAGAAACAGACACTTCTTCTGGGTTTGCTTCCAAATGCTAGGAGCGATATGTTTGTGTCAAGAGTGCTTTCTCTCCCTGATGAATTTACTCAGAGGAAACCTTAATTACTATTGTCTGTCTTACAGGAGGAGTCAACTCTCTTGATCAAGCCTGCAACCACTACAGGGAATGCTGAAAAACTCTCCCATGATCTATTTTCCATGAGTGACCACAGATGCCACAAAGGGAGTTTCCCTGATCCCTTTGGTCTCACTCTGTTTTCTCTAAGCCTTTCTTCGAATTAAAAAGTGTGCAAATAAACAACTCACATTTCCCATACCCCAGGGAAAAGCATGAATAATTTTATAAGCTAGAATGTTACCCTCATGCATCCCAGTCCTCAGAATTTGAGTCATGTCATTTACCACTAAAACGCAGTTACTGCTGGAGGCGAATACACCAAACCTTGCACAACAGAGCAAACAAAGCCAAGAGTATCCTACCACAGAAGGATGTGCAAAATTTCCTTAGCTGAGCACTCATGTCACTGAAAGTTCATTTCGGATTCATGCTTCAGCTGCACCCACTGATTCTGGTGGAAAATCTGTTTGCAGCTTCTCCACAAATGCTACTGACCTGCATGAGTGGAAGGGAGAAGGAGGGTGAACATATTTCCTGGTGCATGTGAGCAAGGGTGACACTTTTCACGGTATGACAGTTACAGGCAACTCCTTGACTGACATGAAATTTCTTAGGTCCATGACATGAATTCTCTTTGGGAAATCCCAGTTCTTTACGATTAAAAGCTAGGGAAAGTCCTCATGATGCACATGCCATTGTGTCCCTATTTGGTTCTGCTGTGAGCTTGACAATCAGCCTGTGCCCAGCACAATTTCCTCTCTCAGAAAACCTGAAAGGAGCAAACTTATGTAAAGGACATACGTTAAACACCAAAATCTTCCAGTACCAGAGTCCAATCACTTGGACAAGAAATTGCCCCAGACCCTGAGGAGTTCATGCCTAATAGTGAAGGCAAGTTTGGCACAACCACTTGAACATGCCAGTAAGCAGAATGGGATTTCCTGAAGTTAAAGCTGAAGCCTAAACAAGGGAGATACATGCTGCCAGGCCCACAAACACCCTGAGTGAGACTCTGTGCACAGTGTCCAGTTGCAGAGCTCCCTTAGCTGGAAACTCTAGGTCACCATTACATATAACTTTGTCCAACTGCTCTCGTCTGCTCTGAAATTTCCTGTCCCAGGAAAATCCATGTTTCACCCTGTAATTTTCAGAAATGTTCAGTCTGAAAACAGCTGAAACCCTTACAGATGAGAACAAGGAAAATAACAATATTGAAAACATAGTATGGCCTTTTCTTTGAAATGCTTAGCAGCCTCAAGCTTTAAAGCAGGGACTTGACCCTTGTCCAGGTAATGTCTTTTCTCTCACACCTGCTTTTTATTCTTCCCTTGATAATTCACTCATTTGGACAAATTTCCAATCTCTGACAACAGGGAATGGCTTTAAATTGATGGAGAGGAGTTTTAGGTAAAACGTTAGGAAGAAATTATTTGCTTTGAAAGTAGTGAGGCTCTGGCACTGCTGCCCAGAGAAGCTGTGGATGCCCCATCCCTGGAAGCAGTGGAGGCTGGGTTGGATGGGCAGTAAGTGGGGGGAAAGCAGCCCACAGCTGGGGGATGCAACCGGGTGATCTTTAAAGCTCCCTCCAATCTAATCCACTCTAAGAATCTCTATTTTGCACATCTGCAGTAGAACTCTCTGTAGAACACTGTAGAACATCACAAGTAGATCTTAAAAACCTTCACCCATTCTGATTTTGCTTCCACCTGTGCGTGAAGCAGACTTTGCCTCCACCTGCAGCCTGGGGATGTTTTGGGCTACCACCTGTCACTTCCCTAAGCACACCAACGCACTGCCATTTGCTAAACTAGGGGGAACTCTTCAAGTTAATAAAGCAATTGCACTGCAAACTCCATAACGTAACTCCTAATACAACATTTGACAAAGTCTAGAAAACAAATGGAAATGACAATATTACTGCTTGTTACCATGTTAACAATACTAACCCAACTGATGCTGCTGGTTTTAAGCTCCAGAGTCAGCCATCGTATGGTACAGGCTATAAAGTTTCTTTAGCTCAAGATAAAGCTGGGCCCCAGCAGCACAGCTCTGCACAACCCAGAACCAGCATGATAACACGAAGCTGCTGGGTGCATGGGGAGTCCCTCGGCTAAAGAGGGACGGTGAGCAGGCACAAATATTTGCCCACTCTATGTCTGAGGATAGACATAGTAACACCAATCTTGATCAGTCCAAACTTTCCTAAGTGTTGCTGTTTCATCCATCTTTCTTTCAAGTGTTTCAGAGCACTCCAGTAAGGATCGTTTGTATGACTGTTTAAAAAGGCTGCTCTGAGGGTAGCCACAAAGTGATCAGCTCCATGTTTTCCTCTCAAGGAAAACAGTTCCATAAACAAGCCTGATGCTGGAATTAAGTATAACACCATGTCCTCATTTTCTGCAGTCGTATTTGTGTGGAAGCCCACTGCAATACATGCCTTTCTTTTGCAAGTAACATGGAAAACCCAAACAGATGGGGAGGCAACAAACCAGACGAGCACTGAGCTGAGGCCCTTAAAGTACTGGGAGGTTCCTTCCCATTCCTTGGCAGCTGTGGGAACTTGGCTTGGGGCTGGGAGACCAACTTAGGCTTTACAATAGCCAAGGAGAGCTGAAAATGGGAGCTGGGAAGTCTGTGGGAATGCAGGGCAGAGTGAAAGTCCAAAGAAAGCTGCAAATTAATGAAGGTAAAGAATGTGATATGTAACCGCAAATACATATACTTCAGAAAGCACGCCAAAAATGCTTTAATTCAGGCCAAAGTAAGTATATGAATATCCCTGAATCATGGAGCTGCAGCTGGCTCCTGTGTGTGCCTGACACTGAGCAGCACTGAGGACACGGCTACCTGTATTTTGCCAGCATGTCATGCCTGGTATCAAGGAAAAGCTGCCAAAATGAGGAACGGCAGCAACATGCATCAGAACAATCTCACTGCCTTCCACATCTTGGTACCTCCATCTTACGGCAGTCGTAACACTGAGTAATCCAGTGCCAACGCAATAGCTCTAAGCAAGTAGTTTAATCTCCATGGAATGGATCAGAAAGCACAGATGTCAGCTCTGGCTGCCCCAGGATGCAGCACTGCTGCAGATCTGCTCCTGTATCAGAATCCACCTGAAGCACAGCGGTAGCTCTGCATTGTGCTGAGTGCTGTACAGACATCATTGGAGCAGAGTGCTCTAAACAAGGAAGCATACAAGGTGCTAGTTCTGATTGGCTTCATGGCAAACTTTCCTACTTCCAACAGTGTTTTGAGGTTAGAATCGAGCTCAAGAGGTACCTAAGAAAGCCTGGAAAATTTTAAGCAGTCTGAAACAATAGGATACTGCATTTAAGTTTCCAAGCACTCTGTGTCTTACAGTGACGCTACTTGTTTCTTCATCTTATAGAGTATTGTGCAACATTCAGGAACAGACAATCGGAAACAATATTTCCAAGGGATTGTTTAATGAAGAATGGGTTGGATCGCTCTATAAACTGTAAACAATTTGTACAAGCTCTGTACTGAAGCAATCCCAGGATAAAACATTGCTCAACCGTTGTATAATCCGCCTTAAGAATTTATAAAATGAAGAGTGAGCACCCAGGTATGGGAAAAAGCCAAAGGAACCCAGAGCAGGTGGGTTCTCCAATGGCAAGCTGCAAAAGCAAGAGGTAAGGAAAGAGAATGAGACAGTGACAAGTCCTTGAGAAATTCCAGTTGCTGCTCCTGAGGATTTATGCGCAGCGGATCGTAGCTGACCTTGCCAGTACCCAAAAAAGCAGCCAATGGCTGTCACAGAAGAAAAACTGAGAACTGAGCCTGCAAACCCTTATTTAGGTACATAGCTTTTAACACGCAAAAAACCTGTTAAGAGCGTTTCTTGAAAAAGGGAGGACTCTGGCAGAGATCTAAGCATTTCCTCTCAAAAGACAAGTGAAGACTCTCCAGATTTTGCATTTCCTCTCCCTTTACTAACCTTTCATCTCCAGAACAAGGCCTTTGTCCGCCTACAAAAAGCACCTCCAGTCGGAGCTGCAGAGGTACTGATGTCCACACAGACTCTGCCAGCCCCTGCATCTAGCATTCCTGTCAAATCAATCAGGATTTTTTACAGATTAAGCCCAAATTCCTTTCCCATAATCCCAAACCCACCCACCCCTTCAACTCCTTTCCTCTTCCATACCTTACATGATGTATGGGCTTAGAAATAATTCACTTTGGGAAGTGTACATTTTCAGTGATTCAGTCTCGGATCCTGAACAAAACTAACGTAACCTCAGAAAACTCAGGCTGTCTTCATTAGGACCCATATCAGAATTAAGTCCTCAGAACTTGGAGAAGAGAAGCATGTGTCATCTTAGAGCAATTCTGAAATTCCATGCTTCTAAAACACAAGAAAAGCGGTAAGAGTGAACAAAGTGGTAGGCAGGAGGGCAATTTGTGAAATATAGAGATCAAGGGCCCAATCATCCCCTGCCTACTTTTTTGCACTACTCTGATACACAGGTGTGATGTTTTATTCAAGCTGTGCTTGACTAACCAAGGAACTAATCAAGGCCATATAGAATAAGAACCTAGAAAACTGGGTGAGCATTTATTTCATATCGTCATCATAATGCTCTGGCTAAAATGGGATAGTAGCCTGAGTCTACAAACACCCTGTTAGCACAGCACAGGGCCACCAGGGTACTACCATGACAGAATATTTACATGGCAGCTGGCATACAGTCTCTTCTGCTTGCTCCAGAGTAAGTAGCAATCTCTAACTGTGAGAGCAATGCAACTAGTTTGAGTGCTGCCTCCAAGAAGGGATTTGGGGACTTTCTACGAAAAGCTGCAATGCCTGACTTTTAGGTAACTGACTCTCAGTTACCAGGAAAAGGCAAGTCTGCCTGCCGGCAATGGCAAATGCCCAACACTGTAATCCAGAACGCTGGTAACTGCTCCAAGCTAAGTCCTTTCTGCCTGCTGCAGCACCCAGAGCAGCCTGCAGGGAGAAGCCCAGTGTTCTCTGGCATGCGACTGATGAAGGCAGGAGGGGTGGCCGTCAGGGTGGGACAGGCCACTTTGCCACTGCTGAGCAGTTACACTGTGGGAAATCAGTTTTCAATCGTATGGAACTGGGAGGGTGAGGTGGGGGAGATCAAAGCCTGAGGTCTCTCTCCAAGCTCATCCCAACCCTCATGCTGTAGGAACAGAGCTGTCTGCAGCTGCTTTTTGAAGCTGGACCACGCGTGGGGCTGGCTTGCGGCATCCTTCAGTTCATCCAGAGATGGGGCTGGGAGGAAGGAAGCTGGCTGCTTCTGGCACTGCTCTGCTGGGAAAATGTTCTGACATCCCTGTCAGTGCCCCTTGGCAGTGGCAGGAAGAACCACAACGCATACTGAGGCTCACAGACAGGAGTTCGGAGACGTGCAGAGAGATGTGGCTGATGCTGGTTTGCGTAGTAGTATTACTGCCCTGGAACCTGAGACACTGACAGCAGAAAGGGTTGCACATAGCAAAGTCAGAAGCAGCAGAACCCCAGCCAGGCTGGGATCGCGCTCCGGGCTGGGCTGACTCCCAGCATCTAATTTTGTCTAATCCCTAAATGCTACCAAACACCTTTTTTCCTTCTCACAACGTGACTGTATAACATCTGAAAAAGTTTTAGTTTCCAGTCTTGCTCGGTACGACGACAAATCGAGGCCTTTCTGACCTCCTGGGGAAGGGTTTCCTTTACGCAGGGGCGGGTGGGGATGCGGCCCAGGTTCTCCTCTGGGAATCCGGGAGCCCGGCGGAGCTCGGAGCGCGGCGGCATCCTCCCGGGGGCGGCTATCAGAGCAAGAAAGCGCCGAGACAGGGAGGGAAAGGAGGGCGAGCAGCGGGGGAGAGGCCGGAGGGCAGCGGGGCCGCCCGGGTGCGGACCGCCCGGCGCTTCCCCGCCGCCTTCCCCCCCGAGCCGGTGTCAGGTATTGCGAGGAGGGGTAGGGGCCCGGGGAGGAGATGGCTGGAGGCTTTCCAGCCCCGGCTCACGCAATGCAAACTCCGCACGCAACGGGGAGGCGACAGGCGGAGGAGGGGAAGCTCTCCAGCTCCCTCAGCCCCCAAGATGCAGGCGAGACGTTGCCTCCTGACACAGGGGGCGGCGAGCCCGCCCGCCACCCCGCTTCCCTCCCTGAGGCTCCGACGCCAAAACTTTGGGCCCGGGCCATAAAAGCATCCGCGGCTCAGCCGCTCCGCTTGGCGAGGCCCCAAGGGCAGCTGGCAAATAGCGGCGACCCCTCGAGCCAGGGGAAGGGCCGGGCAGCGGCGATTTGTCAGCGGGCCGTCTGCGGCACGCCCGCACCGCGCCGCGCACCGCGGATGCCGCGGGTTTAAAGGCGCGAGCGGCGATGCCAGGAGCCCGGGCGCGGCCGCTGCCGCTCCGGCTCAGCCTCGGTCCCCCCGTCACCCCCTGAGCCGCCCGCACCCACCCCGGCCCCGGCCCGCGGGCGGACAGCGCCGGGCAGGTGGTCGCGGGCGGGGCGAGCTCCGAAGGCTCGAAGCTCCGAGAAGTTTGACAGCGGCTCCATGCTGGCAGCGAGGACCGCCGGCGTCTGCCCGCGCGCGACCCGCCGAGCTGCGGGTGACAGGAGCCGGCGCTTCTCATGAGATTCCCGGAGCCCGGGATCTGAAGCCCGACGCCGCCGCGCTCCCCGCCCGGCACAGCCACCGCCGCCCGGCTCCGCTCCATCCTCCGCGAGAGCTCCGATGGAAGCCGCGTGCAACAGGTCAGTTCGCGGGACCGCCGCTCGGTTCCCTCCCCCTTCTCCTCGCTCCCTCAGCCGGCCGGCAGCAATCGGCAGCGGCGGTGCCGACAGCCGCTCCGGGAGCGCGGGCATCCCGCCGCTCCGCCCGGGGAGCGATGCGCGGCACCTGGACGAAGCCGGCTGACGGCGGGAGCATCCCTCCCGCCTCCTCCTGCTCCTTCCCCAGCCGGATCCGCCGCTGCGAACCTGCCCCGCCGGGGGAGGCAGAGCGGCGTCGCAGCCGCTAAGCGCGGCCACCGTCCCTTCCCGTCGGTTCGCGCACGGGAGCGGGGCGGGCGCCGCGTGCCCTCGCCCGCCGACCGTCCCCTTTTTTCCCTTTCCTCGCAGCATGGCCCTCGAGAGGCTCGGGGAAGCCCTGCGCGGCACCCCGCCCCTGCAGAGCTCCCTGCTGCTCCTGCTGTGCCTGCTCGCCGCCGTGCACCTGGGCAAGCTCCTCCTGCAGCGGCGCTGCCGGCGGCGGCAGGGCCAGCGCCGGGCTCCGCCGGGCCCGTTCCCGTGGCCGCTGATCGGGAACGCGGCGCAGCTGGGCAGCGCCCCGCACCTCTCCTTCGCGCGCCTGGCCAGCACGTACGGCGCCGTGTTCCAGCTGCGCCTGGGGCGCTGGCCCGTGGTGGTGCTGAACGGGGAGAGCGCGATCCGCCAGGCGCTCGTCCGCCAGGGGGCCGCCTTCGCCGGCCGGCCGGCCTTCCCCTCGTTCCGCCTGGTGTCGGGCGGGCGCAGCCTGGCCTTCGGCGGCTACTCGGAGCTCTGGAAGCTGCACCGCCGCGCGGCGCACGCCACGGTGCGCGCCTTCTCCACCGGCAGCCCGGCCACGCGCCGCCTGCTGGAGCGGCACCTGCTGGGCGAGGCGCGGGCGCTGGTGGCGCTGCTGGTGCGGGGCAGCGCGGGCGGCGCCTTCCTCGACCCGTCGCGCGTGCTGCTGGTGGCCGTGGCCAACGTGATGAGCGCGCTCTGCTTCGGCCGCCGCTACAGCCACGGCGACGGCGAGTTCCTGCGCCTGGTGGGCCGCAACGAGCAGTTCGGCCGCGCCGTGGGCGCCGGCAGCCTGGTGGACGCGCTGCCCTGGCTGCGCCGCTTCCCCAGCCCCGTGCGCGCCGCCTACCGCGCCTTCCGCGACCTCAACCGCGACTTCTACGGCTTCGTCCGCGGGAAGTTCCTGCAGCACCAGCGCAGCCTGCGGCCCGGCGCGGCCCCCCGCGACATGATGGACGCCTTCATCCGCCTGCAGCGCGAGCAGCCGCGGCTGCAGCTCGAGCACGTGCCCGCCACCGTCACCGACATCTTCGGCGCCAGCCAGGACACGCTGTCCACGGCGCTGCTCTGGCTCCTCATCTTCCTCATCAGGTGGGTGCTCCGCTCCGCCCCTGCAGCGGCCGCGGGGCTGGGGGGGGGAACGGGCGGCCGCGGGCAAGAGGGGCCGCTCCGTTAACGCGGGGACTCCGGGAAGGCCGCCAGAAAGTAAAGAAAGAACGAAAACCCACTCTGGGAACGTTGCGTAAGGCGCGGCTGGCAAAAAGGCAGGGGTGCGGAACCCGAAAGTAACGGATTTTAGCAGGTCAAGATCAAGGAGATCATAGGAACGGGATAACAGCTGCTTAGGCGAGATAAAGAGTTCGTGCACTGGGTTACAAGCCCGCTATTATGCTGCTGCGCCCGTAACGTGTGCCCGCACAGGGATTGCGTGACCTGGGGAAAGCTCCTCAGAAGCGCCCAGGCACAGCTAATAGAAAATGCGCTGATATTTGCATCGTGTTTGCTTAATGCACAGTGTGCCACGCCGTCCAGACTGCAAGACTGCGGTCTTAAAATATACACCGTCAAGAAAGCATTTTGATAGCAATTGTAGAAGCGCACACAAGCCCTGAGTGGGATGTCCGTAAAGCTGTCCTGACAGGTATGAGCAGGGAACGCTCCGTTTAAAAACACACAGGCTTCCCTCTGCACTCGATGCACCCATTGGTAAGCTCCCTGCTAGCTCAAAGAAGTCACACGCACAGCAGACAGGAGTTCTCATTCTGAGAGAAAGCCCAGGATCGAGGACAAAGGTAACCTTTGCTGAAGAGCAGATTTTCAGAATTGGATCAGAACATTCAGTTTCAGAACGTTAATTTCACTTCTTACATTTAAAATTGATTATGTGTGACATTAAGGGGAAAACTCAAACCTAATCAACACTATTGCACTGAAAGCTTGAATCCCTCTCTCAGTTTTCCACCAAGATCTATACGTTCCTGCAACGCACTGAAGCTGTGCTTCAAGTGCCTAACTTAGAGGAGGGGGGAGGTTCTGTGAGAAGCGGTTACAGCATGTGTCATTAAAAAAAAAAATGAATCTTTGGAAAGCATTATATATGTACACGTGCTTACTTTAAATGACAGGTATCCAGAAGTGCAGGCTAAAATGCAAGAAGAGGTGGATAGGATTGTTGGGAGAGACCGCCTGCCCTGTGCTGAGGATCAGCCTCACTTGCCCTACGTCATGGCTTTCCTGTACGAATCCATGCGTTTCAGCAGCTTCGTGCCTGTTACCATCCCACACGCCACCACGACCAACACCTTCATCATGGGCTACCTCATTCCCAAGGACACTGTCATATTTGTTAATCAGTGGTCAGTGAATCACGATCCAGCGAAATGGTCCAACCCAGAGGATTTTGATCCAACAAGGTTCCTGGATGAGAACGGCTTCATCAATAAAGATCTCACTAGTAGCGTGATGATTTTCTCAATGGGGAAACGGCGCTGCATTGGAGAGGAATTATCCAAAGTGCAGCTGTTTCTCTTTACCTCCATTCTCGTGCATCAGTGCCATTTCACTGCTAATCCAAATGAGGATCCTAAAATGGACTACACTTACGGGCTGACCATCAAACCCAAGCCATTTACCTTGAATGTCACGCTCAGAGATACTATGGATTTGCTCGATAAGGCTGTCCAAAGACTGCAGGCAGAGAAAACAGCCAACGAAAACCAGCCATCGGCAAACACCTAAGCACCGAGCCTTGCACTGAAAGATGCTCCTCTCTTTTTAGAATTAAATAAGTTCTAGTCGCTTTTGCTGATATTTTTGGAAAACATCCAGCATTGCAAGGTACAAGAACAGGAAGGAAAACCTCACAAGTCGTAATTCAGCCCTCTTTAATTCTAGAGGGAGCGCCAGGGGAATGATTTAATGTACTAAATGATAAAACATATGCAGTTTGAAAGTAAGCCTTTCATTTCCTTGCATGTTCACGAAGTTGCCATTGTAAAGCACACTTTATCTACTGACTGGTTGGAGCACCTCTGGAAACTGTGGGCACAGTCCTTCCCACGTCTCCACGCACTCTGCCTTAACTCTAAGTTTGCCTTCAGTGACTCCACATCCCAAAGTAAAATCCCTTATTAAAAACAAAACAGAACACAAGAACTGGACAGCCAACCAAACACACTTGGAACATTGTAGCCTCTCTCTGAATTCACCCTACTGGAACCTGCCAGAAGCATAAGCGTATGGCAAGTCCCGTGACTGCTGGGATGCATATTATTGCCTTGATAATAAATGTTGAAATGATTTTTGGTAAAATGCCAATGTAAAGTCTTGCCTTTAGCTTTTCAAAGTGTTTACATAACTGGCTAAAAAAAAGACTTACTTATGAGCACAACATTTTAAAATATCATTCACATTTTAAATGAGAATGAACAGAATGTCCTAATACAGTTACTTTTCATTAAGGTTTGAAATGAAAGATCAGATTTGATACGTCATCAAGTGGTAAGTGTGATGTAATCCACGTGCTAATATATTCACTAGCACAAACAGCAGATATTTGAATTAGAAAGCTCTTGTAAAGGAAAAGCTGAACTTTGTGTCTCTAGCAAAGAGATAATGACCTGTTCTTCGGCACATGGGTAAGTGTGTTACAGATTGACACGTGCCAAGGTGTGTGGAAATAAGAGTTTGTAGTTCTGTATTCAAACTCTCACATCACAAGCCTTGAGTACTGCATACAGCACGTACAGCCTGGCTCAGTGGTCCATCTGTTAGCTCTAGTTTAATGGTATTATCCTAAATTAACTATATACTTTCGGCATGATTTGCTCGGAACAAAGTCTCACAAGGAAAGCTACATTTTGCATCCTGATTAACTGAGCAAACTTCACTGGGCACAAAAAAATAAAATAAAACAAAGAAACCCCCCCCCAAAAAACCTTCCAGCTTTTTCTGTGAGGCAAAGGACATCAAGGTAAAAAAAAATAAATTAAAAAATATAAAATCATATTACCATTTTGAAGTAAAACACACACATGAAACTTGACAACCTTAAACTTCTGGCTTATGTTTGTGCACACAAAGCAGCACGTATTTCTCTAAAGAACATGTAAATGCCTGATTTTGAGAAGCGTTGAATATTTCCTAGGAGATACAGATCACCTTCAGTTACGTAGAAGATCTACCAGAAGTGAGAGCATCTCAGAAGACTTCCTGTGATCAAGTCTAGGACAAAATAAGGTATTGGTAGACCTAGAAAAATAAGGGCTAAAACGCAAAGTAGCTGTGGTGAGACCCAAGCAAGTACAGATGTGCATCTCATAGATGGCCAGTCCTCATCCTGTTGGCAGCAGCAACAGTACTCATGCTGACGTAGGTAAGAGCTGGCTCAGTGGCACCATCCCAGCATTTGCAAGTAGAAACTTCACTACTGATTTTAATAACCTGAACCAAGTCTAGAAGTACTGCTCCGTAACCCCACACAGTACTGATAACACCTGCTGAAAATCTCTGGTTTCAAATTGCATTGGTCCTCTTTATTCAAAGCTAAAAAATATTTCTTTTCCATGCAAAACGAGTAACCTCAGGTGCTTTTCTGAGTTAGAAGTCTGTGATATCCCAGAACTTAGCCTATACCTGTGAAAAGCTTTATATGATATTCAGCATTTTCATATGGAGATCTACATTAGATCAATTTGTAGCAAGAGTTTTTTAGTACCTTTCTAAGTATCATTATTAAAAAAAAAGAAGTATAGAGGATATAACCTACAACTGAATAGTTAGTCTAACTCAAAAGATCACTAATTATTATTTTAATTAAAAAAAAGCTTTTGCAATTTTGTACTCTTCCAAAAGCTTTAACTATGCATTGGCTACTAATGCAGCTTCCATTCACACTGCTCTTTGTTGGGGTCACAAATCATATAGTTGTTGGTCAATTAGTGCCTCATTTAACCTGTGAAGTTACTCAAACTTAGTAGCACCCAATTAGAATGTATTGCAGTTGTTCAGTGAGTTAAATTTTATGGCCATTCTGAGAAGAATCATTGTGTTACCAAAATATTAAATAAAATTATTCTTGTATTGACTTCACTTTGTGGCGTTCTTGTTACTGAGTTGGGGAGCATTACAATTTCAGACAGTTTCTTTCATATGCTTTTCACTCTCTTCCTCACTCTAAGTTTAAAGCTTTTTCTATACGGTGCACTTAGATCTTCTCAGGCCTCCCTGCTCATTTGTACTTCAGTATCTGCATTAAGTTTCCTTATACGCCTTGCTAATAACATTCCCTGCTGCTCTTCTCAGCATCTTTTGCTTTCTTCTCATACCTGCCAATCTCCTATGTCATTTTCCTCTCTCTGGCATTTCAGTTCATAGATTCATAGATTCATAGATACATTAGGTTGGAAAGGACCTACAAGATCATCTAGTCCAACCTTCCTCACACCACCATCCCTACCCACCAAGCTACTAAATCAAATCCCTCAGCACCTCATCTAAACGCTTCTTGAACAGCGCTAGGGACGGTGCCTCAACCACCTCCCTAGGCAGGCCATTCCAGTGCCGGACCACTCTCTCAGAGAAAAAATTTTTCCTCAAGTCTAATCTAAATCTTCCCCGGCACAACTTGTGGCCATTCCCTCTCGTCCTGTCATTAGTTACCTGGGAGAAGAGGCCGACCCCCTCCTTACCACAGCCTCCCTTCAGGAAGTGGTAGAGTGCAATGAGGTCTCCTCTGAGCCTCCTTTTCCCCAAACTAAACAATCCCAGCTCCTTCAGCCGCTCCTCGTAAGACCTGTGCTCCAGACCCCTCACCAGTTTTGTTGCCCTTCTCTGAACACGCTCCAGGGCCTCGATGTCTCTCTTGTAGTGAGGGGCCCAAAACTGAACACAGTACTCGAGGTGCGGCCGCACCAGAGCTGAGTACAGGGGGATGATCACCTCCCTGCTCCTGCTGGCCACACTATTCCTAATACAGGCCAGGATGCCATTGGCCTTCTTGGCCACCTGGGCACACTGCCGGCTCATGCTGAGCCGAGCATCAACCAACACCCCCAGGTCCTTTTCCTCTATACACTCCTCAAGCCATTCTGCCCCAAGCCTATAGCATTGCATGGGGTTATTGTGGCCAAAGTGCAGGACCCGGCACTTGGCCTTATTGAACCTCATCCCATTGACCTCAGCCCAACTGTCCAGCCTATCCAGATCCCGCTGAAGGGCCTCCCTACCCTCAGGCAGATCAACACATCCTCCCAACTTGGTGTCATCCGCAAACTTACTGAGGGTACACTCAATCCCCTCATCCAGGTCATCAATAAAGATATTAAACAAGACGGGCCCCAATACCGACCCTTGGGGGACACCACTCGTGACAGGACGCCAGCTGGACTTGACTCCATTAACCACTACCCGCTGGGCACGGCCCTCAAGCCAATTCTCAACCCAGAGAAGAGTGAACCTGTCCACACCATGGGCTGCCAGCTTCTGCAGGAGAATACTGTGGGAGACCGTGTCAAAGGCTTTGCTGAAGTCCAGGTAGACTACATCAACAGCCTTTCCCTCATCTACCAGTCTGGTCACCCAGTCGTAGAAGGAGATGAGGTTGGACAAGCACGACCTGCCCTTTGTGAACCCGTGCTGGCTGGGTCTGATCCCCTGATTGCCATGCACGTGCCGTGTGATCTCCCTCAAGATCAATTGCTCCATAACTTTCCCTGATACCGAGGTCAGGCTGACAGGCCTGTAGTTCCCCGGATCTTCCTTACGGCCTTTCTTGTAGATGGGAGTCACATCGGCAAGCCTCCAATCTTGCGGGACCTCTCCAGATGACCAGGAATGCTGATAGATGGCAGAAAGCGGCTTGGCAATCACCTCTGCCAGCTCCCTCAGCACCCTTGGGTGGATCCCATCTGGCCCCATGGACTTGTGGCAGTTCAGATGGAGGAGCAGGTCTCTGACTGTCTCTGCTGGGATCACAGGGGGTGTATGATGCGCTTCGTCCCAGACTTCCAGGTCAGGGCGAGGAGTATCCTGAGGATAACTGGTCTGTCTGTTAAAGACAGACGTGAAGAAGGCATTGAGAACCTCAGCCTTTTCCTTATCCTCTGTGGTTACATTCCCTGCCGCATCAAGTAAAGGAGGGAAATTCTCCTTAGTTCTTCTTTTACTGTTAATATATTTATAAAAGGATTTTTTGTTCTCCTTTACTGCAGTAGCCAGTCTAAGTTCAAGCTGGGCTTTTGCATTTCTAACTTCCTGCCTGCAAATCTTGGCAAGTTCCCTGTAGTCTCCCCAAGTAGCCTGTCCCATCTTCCAGAGGACATATACTCTCTTTTTCTCCCGGAGTCTCAACAAAAGATCTCGGTTCATCCACACTGGTCTTTTTCCCCTCCGGCTTGACTTACGGTACTCAGGGACAGCCTGCTCCTGTGCCTTTAAGATTTCCGTCTTGAGGAGGGCCCAGGCTTCCTGGACCCCTTTACCCCACAGGAGCGAGTCCCAAGGGACCCTTGCAACAAGCGTCCTGAACAGGTCAAAGTCTGCCCTCCGGAAGTCCAAGGCAGCAGTTTTGCTAGTCACCCTCTTGATGTCAGCAAGAATAGCAAACTCTACCATTTCATGGTCACTCTGTCCAAGACGATCCCCAACCTTCACATCTCCTACTAGTCCATCTCTGTTAGTGAAGAGCAGGTCTAGCAGGGCACTTCCCCTGGTAGGTTCCTGCACCAGCTGTGTCAGGAAGCAATCTTCCACACACTCCAGAAATCTCATGGACTGCTTCCTCTGCGCGGTATTATATTTCCAGCATATATCAGGGAAGTTGAAGTCCCCCATGAGAACTAGTGCTGGCCATCGTGCAACATCTACTAGTTGCTTGTAGAACACCTCATCTATCTCCTCATCTTGGCTAGGCGGTCTATAACAGAGCCCCACCACGATGTCACTCCTACAGACCATCCCCCTGATCCTTACCCACAGACACTCCACTTGGTCGTTTCCAACCTCAAGCTCTTCAACATCAAGACACTCTTTGATATAGAGAGCTATGCCACCACCCTTTTTTCCCCGCCTATCCCTTCTGAAGAGCTTGTAGCCATCCATCCCAGTACTCCAGTCATGGGAGGGGTCCCACCATGTTTCCGTAATAGCAACAAGGTCATAGTTTGCCTGTCTTACAATGGTTTCAAGCTCTTCTTGTTTATTGCCCATGCTGCGTGCGTTGGTGTATATGCACTTCAGCTGAGACACTTGCCTCACCCTTTGTTCCAGCACAGCCCCCCTGAGCTCTTCACTGGGAAGCCCTGTTATATCCCCTACCCCCATCAGTTTTACATCTGCCTCCTGATTTCAAGCCCACAAACTGTTCTTTCCTTCTTCCTTCCCCCCTGTCTGCACCAAGAAGGCAGGGTATGTTGAAGAAGACTTAAAAACACCCTCTACAAGTAGCTATGAACCCGTGGAGTAGATTCCATGTGCAAAGACACCCCATGCAGTGCATGCATGGCTTGGACAGACCAGTGGGACACACAGCATAAACACAGCACAAACAAAGCACCAAGTGTCCTCCCTGGGGAGAGAACCAAGGGCAGCATCCTATGGTCAGGAGATGTTTCTACATTGTCCCTGTAAGGTCATTTGTCCTCTAGACAATGTCACATCTAACATCAAATCACAAACGTCTCGTGTGATTTTGTGTTTGCACCATCAGTGCCTCACTCAGCAGCCTGTGACTGGATGTCATCACTGCAATACTAGGCAAGTACATGCTGTGCTTTCTTCATGAAAGAAGTTGAAGACAGTAGTTTTTGCATTTGAATCTTCAGGCTTGGGTTGCAGTGATTACTATGGGCCAGGAAAGCAAAATGTCAGCTCAAGTCTGCTTTCTGTATGAGCACACACACTTGGTCCATCCCCCAGAATTTTAGGAATACCTTCGATTCAGGTTAAGTGACGAAAGGAAGAACAGAGAGAATCTAGGAAAACCATAGGTTTCTTAGAAAACCAGTAGCTGTCAGACCACTGCACTACATAACAAGGACAGGATGCAAGCAGGCAGATGTAGCAGAGCTGAGATGAAATACATTTATACTGTCCACACACAGCTTTACATTCGTCATGAAATCAGTAACTAAACTTGCAGGCTCCAGAAGGCAGAGTGGCTGAAGTAATGATAATAAAACAATGAGGAATTCAACAGAACTTGAGAAACAACCAGAGACCAGGCACTTTACATTATACCTGAGGGTAGCTGAGGAATTAACCACGGAAAGGGAACGGTTAGCATTCACCTTCATTGCATCTTTAGCTTGGTGAAATTCTACTTAGACCTCCCACTCAGCCACATAAAGAATTCAAGTTGGGATGACAGTGAAGGTGGACCGGACCTGGCTGTTGTGCAGATGAAGAGAAAGGCTGGATTCTGAATGGTGCTATTTTGGTATGCAGCACAGCACAGACGCAGCATCTCAAGTTTCAGCAATAACTGCTGTTTACTGCTCCACATCTTTGCAACCAAGTTTTTTTCATGTTCCACTTGTACTGAGACCAGGCCAACCCAACTGTCAGGTGAAAACAAGCTGAGTGCTGAGCACAAACAGCCCTGAAGCATTTAAAAGAAGTCTGTAGTTGATGATTTGATATTCTCCTCTGGGGCTTTTTGCCAGCCTTTTAGACAGCTCCACTAGCCAAAAAGTGGCTTGTTTTCCTTAATTTTTATTGTCCTTCAATACCTCGAGCAAGTCTTGCTCCCGCATGAAAGGACTGAACTAGAGATAACTAAATCAAACAAGTCTCCCAACTTCCTCAATTCCTTCCATGCTGGGCATACTCATTCATCAATGTCATTAATGTAGAAAACACAGGATGCTGAAGCATTTCAACTGCAAACGTGAAGAGGGTGGGAATGTATGTACATGAGGCTTATTAGAAGTACATAAATCAACCGCCGAGCTACGTAGGAGTGGCTGAGAGCTGGCAAAGGAAAATAGATGCTGAACATGTTGGAAGACCCTCCAGCTAGGGAGGAGCTGTGCACAGCTTCCCTCACAGGTAAAGAGAGGCGGTGGCTTTACATTAAGTACTTCAGGGTGAGGATGATGGGAGTTCCACATGACATGAGAGAGGTTCACCCACATCAGCAGCAGGGAGCTTTGGAGAGCACTGACCTTACCATCACACTAGGCTGATAACAGAAACAGCCATTAGTTTCCCAAAAACCCCAGACAGACCACGGATGTTCAAATGCTATCTCCCCACTCCCTGTTAAGTAATAGCTGTGGGAAGTGGCATTTTCAGTGATGGATCACATTTTATTGTCAAAGAGTATTCTACAAGATTATTTCCCCCATTTCCCTTCTCCCAACCTGAGCTCGGATTAGAGCACAGCACTCACACTGTAGAAAAGCAGGCTTCTAATCCTCTCATCACAATAAATGGGATTAAATGGAACCATATTTCCTGTATTACAAATAACAGAAAAACTTCCCCTTATTTGGACTACTCTCTACTCAAGTGAAGCGGAGACGATGTGATAAGACTCCCTCATTCCCACTAAAAACAACATTTAGGACAACTGTAACTCAACAAAGCAGGGTATGATTTGCAGTCATCTACAGAACAGCATGAAGCAGTGCTCCTTGCTTCTCTTACAGTCTCAATGTGAAAAACTTTGAAGCTGCATTTGGAAAATTTAATTCTACCACATATCTTGTTTTTGATTAAGCTTTTTTATTCTGTAGAGAAAAAAAAAATCACAAACTGTGAAGGTATCAATCCTTGTAGCTCAGGAAGTGTGAATATTTCAGTTCAGCTGTTAATAAAAGCACCACTGGAGGTTAAAGTCAGACTTCACAGAAAACACTCTTTCTGTTGCAAACTGAGATTCCCAAATGAAGCCTTGCCTCACTGCAGCAGATAGTTTTGCTGCCTTCACTCATGCACGTAGCTGCTGGGACATGGAATCATGCTGGAGTTTGCTCCAAGATACAACTGGGTTTGTCTTCCTGGCAGAAAAGCCACACCTCCACCCATACTTTGCAGGGAAGCCCTTCTGAGTGGTACCAAGACTGAAACCTTGTAACAAGAAGTCCGACTCCTGCTGGCACCAAGACACTCAGCATCTCTGTGCACAGACACACAGCACACTGACAGTGTCATCCTCTGTGTTTTAACCATAAAGCAGTGTCTAGTTATCTCAAAGCCATCAGTAGAGCCAGAATTCAAAGCATTTGGCTGATGATGTATTCACCATACAACACTTTCAATTACCTTCATGCCTTCCAAGAGCCAGAAATACTCCCTTTGTATCTCCACAAGTTCCCTCTCACACTAATACAATGTTTTTCCACAGGAGCAGCTCTAGTCTGCTCCCAGAGTAATTACATACAACAGTTTTCGCGCAGTGTAAAAATCCTAAAACTTTCCACAGCTGAACTGAACCTTTTTGGGAAGTTTCTGGAACACAAAGATGCTCCATCAATTGCCTGAAAGATATGTAAAAATTGGATACTGAAAGTAAACTGCTCGTTAGGAGAACAAGTGCTTTCTTCTAGAGTTTATGAAAAGTCAGTGAGTGAAGCGACTGGGGCTCTTTATAACCCCAGATTAGGTCCTGGTTCTTCATATCCAGCATCACTAAAAATCCAAGTATCAGGACATCCCATATCCTTACATTCATATACAAGGTCTTTGTACAATTATTAATAATTGTACTCTCCTGAGGATTTGCTACCTCTTCCCTTTCTTCAAGTATTTCCCTGAAACACGTAGAAATCACTGTCCACCTGAGGTTCTAATCATTATTTCATTGAATTCAAGTCATATATAATTATACAAAAATATCTCTCATCTGCTGTTGTGTTTTTTGTTTGTTTTTATTTTTAGAGCAGGCACCTACTTGTCTTCTGGGGAAATCCAACAAGGTTTGTCCATATGTGAATAAGAACCAGTAGTCCTTCGGGCCTGATAGCTAGGATTTTGTATATGCAAAGGAACAAGCATAGGGGAAAGAGGGGATGTTGAAAAAATGAGAGGGAGAAACAGAGGAAGAGAAACAGTAAAATAACAGGCCAGAGAAAACAGACAGAGATGCGTCATCCAGAGGAGAACAAGCACATCCAGACACTTGTTTGTGCCACCCTCGGGTACCACAGCCCAGTTCTCAGAGTAGTACTGGCAGTGTGGGTTCAGAGAAGCAGCCCTGTTCCCGCTGCGCACTGTGCTGCTGCCCTCCCATGCCCCCCCTGCCCTGCACTGCCTGAGAGGCCCCATCTGCACCACAACAGTGTGGGTCACGTCTGGATCGCTTTTAACACAGTGGGAGCCGATCTCCACTGAGAGCTGTGTGTCAGTGCCACTGCAGACCTCTGACCCTGGCTGCCCTAATGCCACCAGCCAAGTTCTCTGCAGAACCACCAGCGTGACCTTGCTAACACGAGCTTGAATGATTTCCTAATGCAGTTAAAGCTTCCCGCGCGACCTCAGAAACCACAAATCGTAATTCATGACGAAAGACTCTAATACCTCGGAAGATGGTAATTCGTCCCATCTGCCCTTTTATCTCCCCTGGCTGGGAGCACAGACAGCCCGCTGACAAGGAACACCCACCTTCGCGGTGATTAATGACCCACGCCCCTCCTTCACCACTCACCATACGGTACAGACAGATATCTGCCTCATTCAGAAGCAGACACTTTAAGCTACCAGACGCCCTCAGTAGAGCAGCAAGATAAGAACCACCTCCCCTCAATGACTCTGATTTAGCGTGGCCACATGGTAACATCTACCCCAGTTTAACTGACTAACGTCACAGACTCACAGAATGCACGAAGCGGGAAGGGGCCTCTGGAGGTCACCTGGTCCAACCCTGTAACTGGGCAGGGCCACGGGAGCTGGTCTGGCCACTCTGCTTTCACAGTAACTACTCACCAAACTGCAGTCTTTTTCCCTTCACTTATTTTTCTTTTATTTTCCCTTCCAGTAAACACATTGTAAATACTATGTTTACCACTGGCATGCTTTCCATTGCTCTGGAAGTGAAACCCATATGGGCATCTCAATGGGGAACCTCCTGTTGTCCCCAGGACTACTTCACCTCAGCACTGCCCTGCTGTCACTGGAGGACAAAGGCTCTCTCGCCTTCACCTTCCTTCAAAAAGCACCCACTGAGGCAGGAAGAGGAGGAGAAAACCTAAGACAGCCACTGCTGCACGCCTCCTGCTGTTCCGAGCTGGATCTTATGCGTGTTTGCTCCCTGCTTCGGTACGTAACAGAGAGGATCTTCCTGCCCAGAGCAATCTGTCACGGACTCCCTGCTGCTGAGCTGGGCCAGCCCGCCTTCCATGCCTCCTCCAGATGCTCCTGTTTTCAGAACTAATAGGAACCACATGTACTGCTGGTTCTCCCTGCAGACCCCAGCCAGCACACACAGGGAGGGGGAATCTCTGCCTGACCTCAGGGCTGCTGCAGGGTGCTTCAAGCCCAGGCTCAGGCCTGGAGCTGCCCCCTGGGACCTGGGCACACAGGCACAGCCAGCAGGTGAGGAGAGGAAAAGAGAGAGCAACATATTTGCAAACACCCAAGTGTCAGTAGTAGCAGAGGCTTCCAGAGCAAGAATTAAAAACATATATATAAATACATATAATCTTTTAGAATATTTTATTCACCCAGCTCCTATGTTTTCTAGAATGCATTTTCCAAGGCAGCAGCCTTCAACCCACGCTCAATAATTAGTCTGCACTTCTACATGAATTTCTGTACCGAAACTAACTGCCAAGCCCATTATTCACAAAGCCACTCAGACACCATTAACCAACAAATTAAAGACAATCACCGTATCCTTGAGCTGCTCTGAAACTCAGACCACCCTCAGAGCCACTCTGCCCCTCTGACTGCCAAGTTCAGACCTCCAGCACCAGGATCTTTCTGCACACGCCATCAGGAGCTGCTCTGCCGGTAGCTGGTGAGGCACAGTACAGCCATTTGTTTCATCCAGAACACACTAAAGCACGGGGTCAAATTGCACAGTTAGTCAAAGCTCCATCAAAGCCCGAAGATCCTGATGGATGTTAGCACATTTCAAGGGCTGCCAGGTTTCTCTGCTCCACCAGTCAAGCAGAAGGGCTCCCAGAGGGCACGTGGAGCTTGATCTGCGCTTCTGCAACCCGCAGAACCACTATTAATCGTTACTGTTTTTAATGAAACACACTGAAGGTCCACACTGCCAGCAGCTGTATGCAACTTCGTTGTTGTTTAGCTGGTAGTACAGTTAATAAAAAACAGGTACAACCCTCATCCTCCCTTGGAAGCCTGCCTTGGAAACTGGACAGCTCTGCTAAAGGCATCACAGATCAAGATTATAAGATGCATACAAAACCTCCTACACCAAAGTGCCCTTAACATGCCATAAAAACAGTTTGTTCATGCACTTGCACTGAAATATCTGATGCTGCACTTTGCCATTTGCAGAAGCCAGCTCTGCCCAGGGAGACCACACATCGTGTTGCACAGAGCACCTGTTAGGAACAATTCAGCATGATTTCAGTTATTTCCTAGCTCAGTAAATCCCTTTCTGCCCCTTGCTGGAGGGGCTGACACAAACTATTCCGTATCACATAAAACATATGAACCCCTGCAATCTGCAACCCAGCTAGCTAGCTCCTATCCTTTTCACTTTCCAGTCACAGTATTGGCCATCACAGAATATAAAACACAATTTCACAAGCTGTGTGTCTCCTAGAATTTCATCAAAAAATCCCTGAAGCACTGTTTTTAGTTACTGGTGAGAGCATCCCAGGGAATGAGAGAGTTTGCCCGTGCAGGTTGGCTAAGAAAACATCCTTACTTGAAACACCTCACAATCAGGATGCCCACCTTTTCCTGACAAAGCATTTTTGGGGGCACAAGCTCTTTTCCTGCTCTTCAATTTAAAACAAACACAACAAAACAGAAAATAACTCTACATGACATGAAGCATAAGATTACCACTGTTTTTTTGGGGGGGTGCATTTTGTCCCTCATCAGAAAACGAGCAAACAAAACAAGATTATTTTATACTTAATCCTGTTTGGAAAAAGTGATCCAGGTCTCACAGTAAGCAGCCTACTGTTGCAGTAGAACTGCATATCACCATTACAGAGTCACACAGAGACTCTGACTCTTCTGAAACAGTCAGATGAAGGTTGCTGAGATCTGTGTGCTTGCAAATAAGCCTGAGTTTTCTGGAATGGAGGAAGGAGATTGATTAGTCTGGAAGTTCACAACTGCCCCTTACATGAACTGAAGTTGTACTATAGCAGCAGGGAAAAGATTAAAAGCATGTGCAATAAATGTCAGCTTTCCCAATATATTTCTGCTCCAACTCAGGTTGGACTTCAAGTCCCAGACTCACTTAGGCACCAAACTCCCAAGTATTCAAACATACTGATATGAGTAGCTTTGGATTCCTCCCGGTCTTCTTAAAACAAGAGAAACACCCCACAAACAACCCGTCCACAGCCTTTCTGTGAGTTCACGTAAAGCAATATAACTCCAGTAGCTGCGTTTCACATTTTTGCAGGAGAAAATGTAAAGAAAAATGGACTTAGCACTGGCAAACGTCATACAATTCAGGGGATTTATCCCAGAAAAACATGCCATTGCCAAACGTGTTCCACACAGACGCACACTTCTGCTGTTCCTCCCTTATGTTTCAGGAAACAGTAAATAATGCAGGGACCAACATGCATACACAAGGAGATTTTAGTAGAAGACCTTTCTTGGACCAGCACGCAGTCACCAGCAGTTAAATACAGACCCTTACATTGAGAGCTACTCGTAACGACCAGTGAAATACAAACCCACAAAACAAATCAGAATGCTACCATTGCACGATTGGAGCAGACAAGTCTCTTCATTCCTTAATGCTCAGTGCTTGATCAGATCTCCCTGATAATTGACAAAGTCAGAGTTGGCCACAGCATACTGAGAACATATAACATCACAGGACTTGAACCTAGCAGAGCTGCTCCAGGAGCTGTAATGGGAAAGGCTGCAGCTCTCACAAACTCACACCTGGCTGCTATGCTGTGAGGCACCTTTGATCCTGTCTTCATTGTAGGGTCTGGATCCCAAGCAGGCTCACAAATTTCACCTCCCAACCCAGAAACAGAAGAGTTGCATAAACACCATCACATGAGAGCTGCAGAGACCCTTACCAAATCTGTTGCTAGGGATGCCTGTAACCATGGACATTTTAAGCTCTGGATCTCATAGCAAGGCTGCCCTTTCCCTAGACAGTCACGTGTTAAGGAGATGGTCCTTACAAAGTTCTGTAATTTGACTTCCAGCTCTGAGAAAACACTCACATCCCTGGGTAATCTTCAAAGTTGGGCCTGAATGCTACAAATGAAGGGACTGAGAATGAGTAAACGGCAAATTAAAATCCCACAGTACTTAATTCTGGAAACAACAACCCATGGCACTCCTAGAAGGGGCAATGTTCTCCAGGCACTTCAGCAGCTGCAGACTGGCACTGCCAGGGCTCATTGGCTTCTGCTGTCCAAGTTGGGTGGCAGTGGGGGACCACCGAGAGTCAAAGGAGAAATCCTGGCACGCACTCGCATTTCTTGCTCTTTTCTTTTTTTGATGTTTGCATCGCTGTCTCTAACACAACTAATGAAAATTCCAACGACTGAATCAACAGAATTTCCACACAGCAGCCCCTTGTCAGAGAGGGAGCCACGTGGCTGGCAGCCCAGCACCAGCTTTCCCCACACCTCCCTCTATGGCAGTCTCTCTCTATCAGGGCTTACCTGCAGGCTGAGATCTGATCTAGGGCTACAGGAAGAAGAGCTGCCAGCATTTATATGCTTTTATGTAATTGATAGACATGCATCTGTGCATATCAATACCAGGAAAGAGTTAAAGACATTTCCATGAAAAAAAAAAGAAAGATTAATAAGAGACATATATATTACAGTTCACATATGTCATCTATTTCTACCATACATTTCCTATGTTCCCTGCAGAATTATCACTGATAAAATTGCAGTGGATACACAGTTTTCTTTACCACGTCACCTAACGTATCAACTTCCACGATCCCTCAGGCTTGCAGTCAGTTCAGAAAGTATGGCTTTTGTAATGTGCAAAAAGCCATGTCTGAACGCTTCACTGGCTAGCTTCGTTCCAAACCATTAACATACTGTCACGCTGCAACCTTCCAGGGCAGCTAGAGAAACAGAAGTTGATTACAGTTAAGTTTATGACACCTTACTGACTACCACTTCTGAGAACAGTCTGAGAACAGTCAGCAGAAAGTGCTGGACTTCAGAGCATCAGGATCTCTCTCCCCTTTCAGGATCAGATTTCAAGACTGGGTTGAAGGCTTTGCTATTATTATTTTTCATTTATTTTAAACCTACAGAGAGAAGGGAAGAACCTGAAGGATAAGGAATGGAGAGCAATTTGGAAGCAGTGAATATCAGCTATAGAAGCATCTTAAAAGGCTCATGCAGTACATCCCAAAATAAAAGAGCCAAGGAAAACAATGTGTCTAAAAAGGCTGTTTTAAAGGCTCACAGCACATAAACGTTGGCATAAAACACTTCTCATGAAGCAATACTCAGGTTATCATCTCACATCTGAAGTTTTACAAACCATCCTGCAAAATTTAACAAAGAATTCTGTCTGTACGTGGTTCTCTAAGGCAGCTGTGATGCCTGCATTACCAAGAACCCCCTGACCTGTTTCTGAATACAGGAGATATCTTTTTGAAACCCATCTCTGGAAATAAATAAAAATAATAAATTAAAAAAAAAAACCAAAATCCCATGTCCTGATAAGTCACATTTTGTCATAATTATACTGCGTAAAATACCACGTGACTGGAAATTTTCACAGATCTCCAGTAAAATTATTTATTTTATTCTTGGTTTTCAATGTTTAGGATACCCTAAAAGATGTGGAGCCTTAAACAAAACCTACACCAATGGAAGGCAACCTCAACAGGCTTTGGACTAAATCCCAAATGAGACACACCACACCGCCTCCAATTAAGCAGGAAATAATGCAGCCTGAGGAAAGGAGAATGACTGCAGGACACAGGAGGTGGATGCTCAGTGTGGTAGATCTCCTCATTCAAGCTAGGTGCCATGCTGGAAAATTTGGGAAGCAAAAGCTTGTTTAAGGTGCTACATCCTGCTGTTCAGGAAATTCATATGCTGCCTTTATTTATGAACATTTTCTGTAGAGCGACAGCAATTTTTTTTCCCTGTCTTGCAGTTTCTTCTTTATTATCCTGCTAAGACTAAATAGTAGAAGTGCTCTAGTTTAAAAAGTGATAAATTCTAATTAATCAGAACAAAACCATACAAGACAGCTAAGTTATGCTAAAGAAGAAATTGGACTATGCAGCAGCACAACAAAAAGCTTTTCACAGGCATCAGCAGTTCAGGACCTTAGTAAGGGACAGTGATGGTTCCAAGCCACTGCTACAAAACTGCAGTGCCACGATGATTTAACTGAAATAATCAGCCTGGTGGCAAAGACTTCCTAACTTGAGGGGAACCTGCTTGATACAATACTTGAGTAAGTAAAACTTGTGGCTTAACAATTCCAGCTTTCTCATATTTAATAAACTTCAAGAATCTTTGGGCTTTACGTTCTCATAAGCTTACACTGAAACAACTAACCTCTAGAAATTTAAGTTATCTGATAGCCGCTCTTCCTTTCTCCCTCCCCTTTCCCTCTAAATAACAACAATCCAAGAAAAATCAAACTCAAAGCAAACAGACTTTCTTCCAAGTTAGGCTTGGGAATGAAAGGAGAAATTATTCATCATTACTTCTTCAGCTAGGCTAAATAGCTCAATTCAGAGCCAGACATGTGGCCACCAAAAAGCTGTTTTCCACATATCATTATGCAAAAGAGTGAAAAGAAAGAGCCTCAAAAACCAGTGCAAGACAGGAGAGGACTGGCACCCTTCTGCTAACAAACATAGTGGACACACACCACATCACCCTGAGCTTCAGATGATGTCTTCATTTGGGGGCTTCCAGCTTGCCTTCTGTAACATGGTGGTTACATGATGATTAGGTCAGCATTGTCTCTTCATATTCTATGCATTAACCATTGGATATTTTGGAGGCTGTACCTAGTTGTTAAGATACCAATGCAGAAGGCAACCGTAAAAGTGGGGATCCAGACTTCTTCACTTCTAAACACTCTGTGTTGTAAGAACCTGAATAACAATAAAAGGCAGCTCCAGAAAGGGAGAGCCACTCATGATCAGCTTTGAAAATCAGTTTCCAAAACCCTTGGAATCTGAAGTCCTGGAGACATACATGTCTTCTGAGGACATCCTTTCTATGGACACCTTCCATCCTGGCCTCAGAACACCTGCCAGGGTTCTGCCTCACATCTCCCCTCAGTTCCCCCCTGCTCAGTTGCACGCCTGGATAGAGGAAAGAGGCAGCAGGGAGAGGCTTCACCAGCAAGCAGCACCCATCATGAAGTGGAACGGGAGAAGGAAGCAGTCCTTGCATGAGGAAGCACCTATCCCTGGTTTCTGCTCTCCAGGATGACTTAGCTTTGCTCTGCATATGCCATGGGTGACTTCCTTTCAAGTTTTCTACACTGAAAATAACTGAGATTATGGAACAAACAGTACAGCAATTATAAAAACATGTTGGTATAATCTCTTCAGGCCTAATGTCTTAAGACTGTTTCAATCTTGCCTGAAATTTTCTCTCTCACCCCCAGAGGGGTTACTTTACTTCTTAGACACCCCATTGTTCCAACAGCTGACTGTTGAAGAAGAAAATCCTAGAAGACCTAAGACTAATCTGTAGATCTGAAGCTTTCTGCTCTGTATCTGCTACGCTCACTCTGTTTAACTGACCACTGAATGGCTATTGAGTTAAAAAAAACAGTGGAAGTCATAGCATTACAACATAACACAGCTGGGAAGCAAACCTCCACCGGCATCTCTCTGTCCACACCATAATCCTTACTTACAAAAAAACACCTTCAAAAGGCAGAAGAAAACACCTCCAGCTCCCTCTCTTCAGCCACAGATCCCCTAGAAGGACATACAACACCTGGAGATGCTGATTACAATCAGCTCATTAAGGGACAGAGCTGACAGACTGGTTTCTAATGTCCTAGTAAACCCTTCCAAGTTTATAAGCTCACAGTTCAAGAAGCCAAGATGAGGACAGCTAATATCCAATTTCACAGCAAATTTCACTTTTTTTCTCTATCATCCACATGCCCTGAGACAGACATGGAAGGGAATTCCAGTAGGAACTGGCAGCTCCAGAGCACAATGAACCCACAGTCTCAGGCAGTGCCATTGCCTGGTATCTCCTCCCCAGCTTACCCAGTCCCTAGCAATCCCTGCATTGAAGGGATACTGGTCCTGTCTTTCCTCTCAGAGGGAAGCACAAGTAAGTACCAAACTTCAGCAAGGCCACCCCCTCTCCTCTTCACGAGCCCGTTTCATCTCAGATCTCAGAAGCTAGATTCTTCCTGCACATCCTTTCTCCCATCTTTCTTAAGTTCACATGTTACATATAGAAGTTTCAAATCTACAAAATGCTTTCATGTGTATTTACACACAAACACAGAAACCATGGTCTGCAATGAACTTCTGAACAAATAAAACATGGTATTTAAAACAAGAATGGATCAAGTCAGAAAACCACAGCCTTTGTGCCAGAGTAAACCCATAGAAACCCACAGAAACCAGATGAAGGCACTCAGCTGGTTCGCCTTTATCTGATACCACTGTCAGCACACAAAACACGCACCTCCTAGTTAGGAGTTACTCAATCCTTTCTGTCCTCATTTAACTTCCCTCAGGACAGCTTCCAGGTTTTCTCTTCTAGCTGAAAGCTGGCAGGTGCCAAGGGCAAGCACACAAGCTTGTAAAACACATTTCAGTACCCATCAGGTGTGCCACAAGCAGTCCCTCACACGGAAGCAGCCAAAGAGAGCAGGGTGCTCCTCAGAGCAGGTACTCACCGCTCCTTTGTCCACTGCAGCTCAGCCTGTCTCCCTGCAGCCTCCGAGTGACAAGCACAGCTCCCACAAAGGCATTTCAAGAGCTCTTGGAGAAGCTTCAGTCCAGACGTGTACCCCTCACTGCTGACTTTTCTCTGGAAGGGCCCACCTTGAGCCCTGCCTCCCCCAGCGTTCAGCTAGGCCCGGGCACTGATGGCGCAGCTGTGGGAGAGCTGGGCCCGCCCTGCCTGGCAGCTGCCACCTGGGCTGCTCCTCACAGCTGAGCCTGCGGCCACAAGTACAGCTGTGTGTCCCTCTACTTAGCTACACAGGCTGCCCCTGAATTCAGAAACAGTCGTTCAGAAAGGATCCTTTCCCAATATTAAAAACAAACAAAACAAAGCCCCGCACAGGTAGACAGGTTAACCTGCTTCGCTGACCCACCGCTTACAACAACATTTCTATCGCTCAGGGGCTGAAATTTCATCAGTCAGCTGGTTTCCTTTGTCCTTTAATTAAAACCTTTAACTGAGTGAGTGAAGAGAAACTGAGCAAAGAAGTACATCTGTATTCATGGCCCATATCCTTACAACATGCTTAGTTTACCATATTCCCAGACAAAATTGTGCAGTTGTTTTGTTGCAGGCAGGCCATTCAAACCAGTTCTTACTTAATCATGATACATGATGTTTGCACACATGCAGCTTGAGCAAGTAGCTTACCCCCATCGTGGGTCAGTAGCACTAGGAGGTGGAGGGCTCAGATTAGCTCATGTTGAACATTGCTTCTACAGATGTTTCTAGAATGACTGGTTGTTTATTTTAATGAAATGGAGTAAAATATTTTCTCAAAAAATATTAATGTTTCATGTTCATAATTACAGTGCTTCATGCATGGGTTACACAAACACAGATGGTCAGAAAAGCTTCATTCTTTTCGTACTGTCAAGGCACTTTGATTTGTTTCTTCTCCAAGGAACTGGGGAGAATCTGTAAAAAGGAAAAGTGCTGGAAAACAACAATATAATGTATGTACAGAAGAAAAAATTTAGAAATGCAAATAGAAACACTGGTCCTTCAGATGGAGTTAGTCTTTCTGAGTTTGCACTGGGTGGAAATGGCACTGCAATTTTAATTGTCACATTACTCCAGAATTTTCTGTTTTGGAAGAGGTGTAATGCATCCATCATGATTACTGTGCCTGTGAAAGAAAACAGCACAGAGCCGCATTCCAAAGCATCCAGTAAAAATCTCAAAACCTCATGGACCTTGCTGGAGTCCACAGAACATCCCTACAGCCCCATGCTCATTACAGGGCAGCCGTTCATAAAGCAGTGGCTGAAGAAACATATGTAGATCCAGATAAGCAGTACGTTTAGGGTGATAGAGTTGGATCTCTGTTAGCCAATTCTTCATTGTTTATTATTATTATTATTATTAATTCAGGGTTTACTAATGTAACAACAGGGTCGCGGGAATAGTTTTAGGTTTGGGTCCTTTGTTTTTGTTTTTAATTTATGTAATTGGACAGAGGAATTGTCACTTTCTTTTCTGAATTGTCAGCTGCTTACTGTTGTTGGACAGTTTTCTAACTCATTCCAGAAGTCAGTGCATTGATCTTACTAGGTAAAACTATGTGAATCACCTTGAGACTCTGGGAGAAAAAGGAAAAAAAAAAGTAATTTTAACAAAGCAGTATGAGAGTCTATCATCTTAATTTTTACTTCAATGAACCAGTGGCTAACTGCTATAAAACTAATGTTACTTCATTTGTGATTATCTGTTGTTGCACAGGGGCAATCCCAAAGGGATCTGGAACCTCTAACAGAGTCTTCACCTTCACCACAAGAATTAAAAATAATCTCAACCATACAGGAAGACAGAACAAGTAATTTTAACTGTACAGAAGCACGAGAGCCTTACCATTGGGTCAAGGCCCCCAAACTCACCTTCTACAAAGATGCAAAAAGACGAAACTCCCCAGGGAATATGCAGTACAAGCACAGGAGCAGAGACCAGCTGAGAGGTCATAGTGAACAGCTAAAGCAGGTAGCTGACACTGAGGCCCCAGACAGCCTACATGGCTAAAAGACCTGCAGGGGTTAATACGGTTAACTTGTAGCTCCTCCAAGGAGACAAAACTACGGAAGTGAACGTCTGCCTGTGGATATTTTAAACAAAAAAGAAAACATATGGCCCTCTGGAACTACACTTGCAGTTTTTCTAGTTGATGCGTCACAGAGAACGCATATCCTAGGCCTAGAGCTACATGCAAAAACTTTCTTTGAAGGAACCATTGGAAAACAATTTAGGGAACACATTTAGTGTTAGGGAACACACTTAAACTTTAAAGGCTCTAAGATTACCACAGCAGAAAACATGAAAAAGTTGAGAATGCTCAAATACAGTAATTAGAAATTATAGAGAAGTACAAAATACCTCATGCGTATAAAACAGCAGTTTCTTACCTCTGTGAGGAATATTTCTGCAGACTCAGAAAGAACAAATAATTAAAACCAGCATTTTGATTCACAGCTGATATCTTGTGATTCCATACATAGATCAGTAATGAGTAAAAAATAAAACAATGAAGCAGTTGTAGTAGTTTAGAAGGCTGCATAGGAAGATAAGTAATTTATTTTATAAAATCAGGATTTTCATTAAAAATAACATGGAATAAATCCACAGGTATAATAAATGGTTGAAGGCAGCTATAATGCACATCGTCAAATGTGAAACTTAATGGCAAATGTTTCATTGGTAGTCTGGGCCCAAATTCAGAGCCAGTGTGCAGCTGCAACCCCACTGTGTAAATGATTTTATAATGTTCTCCAGGAACATATTGCAAAGCTTTGCAAAGTTTCCATCAGGATTTTTTTTTCTCCTAATGCCTCATCTAAAGGTAGCCAGTTACATATTGTCATATGAATAGGGTATTTGGAGAGCAAGTTTTGTGTTTCTATGGTAGCGGTGTTTTGGGGGTTTTTTTACTGCCTTCTCTTCAATTGCTTTTTACAAATGTGAATTCTCCTTTGGTCATCACTCCTGCAGACTAAACAAATCAAATCCTTTCATTTTTCACACACAAGACGATGCTGTCTAGCCCTCTCATCTTTCTTGTCTATCTCCCCTGGACTTCTTCCAATTAGCCCCTAGCCTCCTTGAAGTGGATATAGTGCTGCATCTCTGACCTCATTAGGCCTTATTAGAGGAAAAGGTTACTTCATGTTCATTTCATGGGGAACTTTTACTTATTCACTCCAGAATGCAATCTCCTTTTTCATCAAAACATGACATTGTTGACCCACAGCTAGTTTGCCACTCACTGGAATCTGCACATCCTCTTCCACAGAACTCCCCCACTTACCAGATCTCCTCTATCAACCCAGAACTTTCTATTTCCCATGAGTTAAATGTCTCCTATTTACGTCACTTAATTTCTCCAATTAATTTAAATAATTTCTTCTACTAAACTATTCCTTCAATGCATTTTTAGCCCTAATCAGTAATTATTTCTCATAAATGAGGCATCTATTGCATAATCCAATCCATTTTTATATTTATATTACCAAATAATGCAAGTAAAGGCCCAATTTACTGCATCCCCATAGGTGACAGTGACTGACTAACAACAACTCTAAACACCACCTGCTCTAATAGATCCACTTAGACTAGGCCTCCTGCTTTGGCTATGAAAAAGTAAAATATGGCCTTTATCAAAAGCCCCTCGACAAAATGAAGATATATACCGCATTGCAGCTTCTCTTTTCACAGGTCATTTATAGAGTCACAGAAGGAACTATCTGACAGAGTCTGAAATTGGGTGGGGGGAAAAAAAAGGAGAACTGTGGATTGAAAAAGAAGTATAGCAAACATTTTCCCTTATAATGAACAGTAAAAATAACTAAAATGATTATGTTGACCAATGAAGATCCTGAGGATAACAAAACCACAAAGGTGACAGTGACAACTCAGAGCCAGTTCTGAACTTCCAGAATTGGTTCCGAGTTGTCACAGTAATTCCTGCATTCGGGAAAATATAGTTTTATTTGAAAAGTTTTTAAATGGACAGCCTTGTTTTAGGAAAACCTCTGTGCTCCATAAGGAGTCAAGAATTCAGGCAAAATTAACGCAACTCCATATGCTTTCTTCTTCCAGTCTACTGCATCTGTTGCCCTCTGTTGTTAGTAGCTGGAGCTCACTCTATGAGATGCTTCATACATATGTATATACATATACATGTATGTGTATATATATGTATATATATATATATATATATATACACATATTCCTTTGCACTTGCCCAATTTTTAGATCTTTGTGAACATCACTATAAGGTAACATCACTGTCCTAAACCAACGGCCCAATTATTAGTTCTAAATATGGGTGCCTTATCAATCCTCCTCGTCTTAGCCATAAAATAGCCCAATGTCATCTTACGCATCAAAGTAGTCAAGGGATTGTGCAATTGTCCTTATTCAATTTCCTTTAACAGTAATACTTGCCTCTTCCAAATATACTTCCCACATCTAGCATAAGACTCTGAATTGAAAGCCAGTGCAAGCTGGTCTTTATTTTTTTTCTTCACAGTTGGGTGAATTCTGGATCAGTCCATTTGTGAACAACATTCTCTCCCTTCCTGCTACATTTTATTGAAAACACTTTTGTCCTGAACGCTCAAAGTATGTATTTTTATGTACAGGTTATGTTACACAGGTGTTATAAAAGGTTAATGGCAGTCACACACCGAACTAGGTTTTCAGGAAATATATCACCACCACCACACTTGGCAGCTGTTCAAACAGAAAGATCCAGGATTCACAAACACGATGGAGATCTTGTAATAAAGCCATTCAATATCACAGCTGTCACAGATACATCTAAAACACTGAATTTCGCCAGTCTGATTTTTAATATTGTACCCATTGATGTTACAAATAAAATATAGCTTTAGTATTTAATTTATAAAGTTTTCACATTTCATGTAAAACCAGCAGTAGGTTTAAAGTAAAAAGATTGCCTAGCAAGATTCTACTTATTTAATAGTAATGTGTAAACATAAACATTCATGATTTCCTTTTGTACATACCTGTGTATATATTAATTGATATAAATATAATTTACTATAGAAACATTTTTGCTTTTGAGTTTGCTGCACACAGTTTTATGCTGGCATTGCAAATTAGTTGATTAATCTTTCAGAGCAAGATTTATGCATTTTGCATTCTAATCCCCATTATGTCCATCGCCAGCAGTGGACTTATCGTTCAGAGAATCAAACTCACAGTGTCAGCAATCTAAGATTAATTTTCAATACAGGATTATAAATAATCAATCAAAAATGAATGCATCATTTTCATGACATAACTGCCAGGTGCTGAAAGGCCATTCCCGTTGACTCGGCTGTAATTCACCTGCAGAACACAATCACTAGAGACTCCCAGTTTTATCACAGCACAAAGAGTTAAAAAGTGCGCAGTATCACAGCTTCAGTGCGAGAAGTAAATCCTCTAAGTCTTTCTGGGCCTCTTTGTCCTGAAAGAAACAGACAATCATGCATCAACTTAGATAGGATAAATCCCTTGATTTGCTGAGGCGTGCCTATCCACATTTCTTTACTAACAACAGACACAACACGCAACTGTAATAGCCACAGAATGTACAAGACAGCATAGGAAGTTAATTTATCAGTGATTGCAGAAATAAAGCATAGAGTGAAAACAAGAGCCAGATGGCAGCCCTCCCTTTATAGCTCTGTTAAAGCACTTAAACGTTAGCCACAAATAGCCTTCTCAGCAGACCAGTGAGCTTTCAGCTTAGGCCATAACTTTTATTGGTATGCCTTGCATTGAGTACTGCCTTGCCCTATACCTTACATAAGCTTGCAGTTTATCCAAGGATACTTCTGGAATACCTGGAAATGACTTAATATTCAATTAACAAAAAGAAGAAAAAAAGGAAATATAATGAAATGACACAGGTTAGAATAGCAGTTTCAGCATACAGCCATACGTACCTGAAGTAACTGCAAGCTCAGTAACATCCATACCATGAGTTGTGTTCTCTGCCTATGCTACTGGGATCACAAGTAACCTGCTATGATCAGAGCCAACACTACATTATATGTCCCAGGACAGAAGGGAATGGCTCCTTTTAGGCTGATGCTTACATGTACAGTTTGCACAGGGCATTAAACTTTGCCAAGCCCAACAAACTCCTTCAGGGTTAGCCAGTGACACACATTTTTGCTATTTCCATATAAAACCAAAGAGGAAGGGGGTACATGCAGTACAAACAACTCCACTATTCTACTTATTTTTGAAACATCTCCTGAATACAATTCACTTGCTTTGCTTGCTGCTGCAAAACTTTTAAAATGCACTTCGGTTTAAATACACGGTTCTAAAAAGTCAGCACCTCATACCCACAGTCTGGTAAGGGTCCAACCATTCAATGCTTGTACCCACGTGCTTTTAGTGGTGCAAAGTCAAAAGCACATGCACATCACCAAGTTCGTGCAAGTATTTCTAATGACATAGACCAGTACTTCTTTCCCAGATAATGCCACAAGCAATTCTGACAGAAAACACTGCAGACAGTGAAATAATCACTGAACTTCAGGATCACTTCATTATCTAATCAACCAAAAAGTTGGAACCAAATATAGGACATTTTAAAATACATTTTACGGGTGAAGAAATTCCTGCTTCTCTTTATTTTGGTTAGTTGTCCGTAATGTCATGGAGGAACAGAGAAGAATATTGAGATGATAGAAACCATATGCCAGACATGTCAAACTACATTATATTATTGGTCTGGATTAAGGCATTAATACATTAGCTGGATGCTTCTCTTGGAGTCACTGCCTTGCTCCTACTGGCAACAACAGGCTAAACTATCTGCCTAATCATTTATCAGAGGCCTCAGAAGGCACATACTACAAAGTCAGTAAGCTCTTGCCAAAATACTCTAACAGAAGGAAATGTCACACTGAATTCAGCACCCCTTAAATTCCATGTCACTACAGGCTGCCTGGAGCACCAACCCATGGCTTTCATTACAAACTGAGAAATTCAAAATCTGTACCAATATGTTTGATTAATTCAGAGAAGATACGCTCATTTCTCTACTGACCACAGTCAGCTTGTGAAAATTATTCAGAGCTCCATTAAGCAACAAAGCAAAAATATCGTCCCACGCTATCAAAAAAAAAAAAAAAAAAAAGATAAAGGTTTCACTGTATCTGGTCTGCCTGTTTTATTAGTCTTCTAAGCCAAAAAAGAAGATGCACTTTTTTCATATCCAGATAGTGTTCAGCATTTCACGAGCTGATAGAGTTATTTACTCACTTTGCATAATGATTTAAATATATTTATATACATGTCTCCAATCAGTTGTGTATAATTGCCTCCCTCCTTAGAAGCAAAGGACAGCACAGGGCAAGGAGGATTTTAGTGAGTTGCAAGGTATCAAGATCATTGGGCAGTCTATCCTGAATCTTCTTCAAGGCTTAGGAAAAAACAAAACCATAACTGTCCTAAGAACTAGCTGGAGAAGAAACTGCAAATGTTCAGAGCTTTATACCTCTGGGTTGCCAGTTCTAAGCAAGACTATCTCAGAAACAGGAATTATTGTTAGAAACTATTTAATGTTAATTGAGCCAGCAACTTCCAGTCAATAATAATAACCCAGATGGTAAAAACATTTTAAAAAACAGTAATGACATTAAAAAAACAAAGCTGAGAAAAGTCAGTGAAAGGAACTATTATGTCACACTTGGATAGGGTCCTTCCAGACTAAGAGTTGTGTTACACTAGAAAAAAAAACAGAATCCCAGAACGCTGTTCCTCTGTGCCAGTCTCAGTCTTACGGATGAAAAGTTAATTAATGCCCAGACTTTGCAGTTAATTGGAACAAAGTCCTAAGTTCCATATTTGGACAGCATTTCTCCACACTGATTTCTGGATCTGCAGCTTTCTAAAAACTGTCATTTTATTTATTTATTTTTATTTTATTCAAAGACAGTGTCATGCCATGACAGACAGTCAGGCTTTGAACTCCCTCTAGAGTGCAGTAGGGAGATAAAGGGGTAAAGTCATATGAAAAATGCAATGTATTTGCGTCAGTGCCCTTTGAGGCTTAGTTCAGTGCTCACTGAAGACAGCCATTTTCAACCTTGATTTTCTACTGTCAAGGTTTACATTTATTAAACACTTTTCATATTGTTGTTCAGAGTTGAACACAAGTTCAGATGTTCTGCAGACCGCTACATGAGTTAGAGAGTGTCTGTATCTCCCCTACTCCTACTTAGTTGCCTTTCTTTTCTGTTTCATCACTCACAGAGGATATGCACAGGAAAAAAAGACCTGGGAGGCCAGAGGCAGGACAAGGGAGGAGAGGAAGTTGAAAACAAGAGCAAGATCGAAGAAATAACTGGTGGGAAGAAGGGAATGCTGGTCTAACTGGATACAGTCCACATTTTTACAATTAAATTCTTCTAGAAGGAATTAGCAATAAGCATAGACGCATATACCTATAAATATGCATATAAAAATTAAATAGCAATTAGACATGGGAGAGAAATGTAATGATTTTACCCTCCACGTCAGCTAATTATTGCCTTATGTGCTGAACACTCAACCCAGGCACAACACATGTGTGCACTTGTTGACAAAGTCCCAACTGTCAACAGAGAACAGATACATCCCCATGACTGCAGCCAAAATGGTAACTCCAGCCAACTACAACATAATTGTGTGCAAACAGTGCCAAATCCCAAGCTGACATGCATCCTGTAGGGTTTCACTGAAGTCAGTGTGGCTGCATGGTATGTTAAATGAGCTTGGCTGTGAGGGTGGTCCAGAGCTGTGCTCTGATAAGTGGTAACAGCTATGAGGTGCTGAGAGCCACTTCTGCTTTTGGGTACAGCTGTATCATTCCTTCACAGCTCCAGGAGAACTCCAAGAGAACTCCTGGATCGTAGAAGGAAAGACTTCCAAACACATACAAGGATGGTTAATGAGAGTCGTAGCTCTTGTGGACAATATAAATCATGCAAAGGTACATGCTAACCGTTCTCAATTTCTTGACAGAATCTCACAAACAGTGTTACTGTAGTAGGTGTTAACTAGCACACAACTCCATAATTCTGTTTGCCCCTTTAAATATTTCAATAAACCAATGCAATCGTCCACTTGTAACCTTCTCTGTGACTGCTGTATGTCCCAAGTCAGAGCACTTCATGTTCTTTTATATTTTTAGTATCTTCCTCTGGGGATGAACTGTAACTTCTCAAGGCTTTTTGAATCAAGGTAAGCACAGCCTTAAAATAAGAGGCTGATGATAATTCAACATGTTCTGACTATACTTCAAGCAGACAGAAGAACACCCTTTCACACCCAGTTGACTGGAAATGAATAGTTTAGGTAGTTCTAGGATTGCTGCTGAAAAGCTATTCAAAACTGAAATAAGCCACTTTGTAACCAATGGCTGTGTAAAATTTTTTATCTACCAGAAGATTCTCTTCTGATTGACAAAGCCCAGGTTGCACCCAAATTCTGGTTTCATCTTATTATTGTACTCAGCATCCTCCTCTTTGCTCCAGTTGCTGCCCCATTACTGTGAGAGCTACATGGCTTTCAGGATGCCTGCTGAGGCTCTCCCTCCACCCTCTATTGGCTCTGAGACAATATATTTCAAACTCCTGAAAGCTTGACTTCCCTCGGCCACCTTTCAAAAACAGGAAATAAACTGCACACCTCTTCATCTTGTAACATCTCTGTGAATGCACCACTGCAAATCCTTTTCCCTCTCCCTCCCCTCATCGCCAGTGGAGGAGGCACACTCCATGCATTGAGGAACTGGCTGTCCATCAGCTGCTGCACTAACAACGCTGCTAAAACCATGCAGCTTCCACAGCATTTCATCACAGATACTGTGTTATAAACTAGTCAATTTAATAACAAATATAATAAGCTCAGGAAAGAATTCATCCTTAACTGTGAAATTACTTCACTTAAAAAAAAATTCTTAGTATTTTTTGGAATTGTTTTTGGAAGGGGAAAAAGAATAAGCAGACAATGGGAACAATCCTTGTGACAAGAACTTCAAAAAGACACGGACTGAAAATCAGCCTGAAACACTGGCAGCATTCTCCAAAGCGCAAAATAATGAAAAATGTAGTAGGTCTCTATTTCCTTATGTTGATCTTTTACAGTTGTCTCAGTTTTAGAGCCATTTCAAAGTCTGATACGTGATCTCCTTACAATGAGTTTTTAGAAGGCCCATTCCCTGGGCTGGAAGCACACATATTCAGCCTAAACAGAACCACAGATTAAGGAATAGTTTATAATTAATTACTTTCTTTTGATCAGTTTGTACAACTTCTGACAAACTGTATATTCACAAGAGCCTCTAATTTTGGGTTGATGATAGCTGTTAGGAAGCTCTCGTTCAACTCCACAAACAGTATTATCAGCATTCAAATACAAAAGCTTCCATTATTTTGTAAATGAAATGTTACAGACTTTTGGACAAAAAAATGTATTAAAAAAATCTAATGGAACAAAGTATCCTTTGAAAGCAACAACGTTTTGCATTGAACAATGTGTGTCATTTGGCATATGGGCAGAGGAAAGATGCAGAGAAAAGGGATTTTTTTGATTTCGTGAAAAAAACAAGTTAGTGTGATGTGAACAAATTACCTGCATAGTTTAAATGGGTTGTTTTTTCACAAAGAAGTCATCACTTGTACTTTTCATTCTGAAGCAGAAGCAGATCTCTTTTCACTCCTCAAAACCTTACTCAAAAGTACAGATTATGGCAGAGGCTTCAAATGAATTCTACTGGAATTCTATTGGAAATACCACAGCAGTGGCTGCCACGCAGGGTCAGTCAGTGGTGGCTGGCTGAAATGGACATTTCTTGGTAAATTGTTTTGGAAGGTTCAAGATATACAAGTGGTCTGTTGTGACAGGAGCTGCAAGTTTATACTCTGCCCTCTCTTCCATCCTTTTTTTAACTCCCACTCTTTTCCTTATCAATTAAAATAATAACTTAATGACCTGGGCGGTTAATCATGATAATGCAGAAGCCTCATGAAACTCTTACGAGCATTATATCTCTTCAGCAGCTGCCCACTTGTTTAAACATTCAGCCATTGTTCTTGCCCATTGTTACATTTACCTCCTCCTCCAAGTGGGCTTTTCCAGCTTTTCGAATGTCACTGTTGCTGAAAGCAGTCTTTGCAAACACTTTTGATTCCTTCCATGCCCCAGCTTTAAGAAGTGAATGCCATAATGATGAATTTCTGTAATATCTACATCTCTTTTTTGTTACTTTTAACTCTGAATTGCCCTCATTGGGAAAGAGGGATTCTGTTGTAAATTAAGATTTTTCATCAATCGCTTATATCATTATACAGTACATTCTCAGCTTCAGGAAAGGTTTATCTGCATTTTAAGTATGACTTTTTAGTAACTCTCAGTGCAAATAGAGTTGCTTTGCATATTCAGCTTTTCTGTCTTCAGCTTTCCCAAAATTAAATTTCTTGCAACATAACGAAAGGTTTTCAGATTCATTAAATATATATATATATATATATATATATATGTTGGAGACAACATGACTTTTGAGGGTTTTTTTTATGAAGCACTACATCCCTTCCTATGCCAGGCTTAGGTTAATATCTCTGTGGTGAGCCTGCTGGCCCTAAATGCTCACAGGATTCATTCCCACCTTGGTGCTCATTTCCAGACATAAGAAAAAATTATGTCTTTACTTAGTTTTATATTTTTCATTCTACATTTATACATACTTTTTCTACATGTTCCTACCTTGAAAGCACCAAGCAATTTTTGTTATAAAAAAGAAATTGATCTCATATACGTATCTAGCCCTGACAAATCACCTTATTCCATGAAAGCAAAAAGCAATACGTTTGATCAAACACACATCTACACACTCATTCCATCTTTCTGAAAGGTTCTGGTTTTCAAATTTGAATTATATTTTTTCTCCAGATTCAAAAAAAAAAAAAAAAGGCTTTTTTTTTTCCATCACAGTAGTCCACCACATGTGGTTTCAACAGCCCTTTATGTAGCCACACTCAACACGGCTCTGAATGCTTTACAAGCAACAAGTCTGAGTAAGGGTATTGCAAGTTCAATGAGATAAACAGAGCAGCTGTTATCCACTTTGTAATAACTCACAGCAGCTCTAACCATTAGGATCTCTTTTCCTGAAAGGGCGAATGTTTCCCAGGACCCTGGTGTTATCCACCTGGACAGCAACCAGAGAAAAGCAGGACAATTTAATGTCCCCATGCACCTCCAGCCATGTAGTACCACTCCACTGTATGACAGTATTTATGGCCAAGGAAAGACCACACAATTCATCAGAGGTTTCTGTTTAGAGTACAGATGATAGAGAGAAAGGTCTATAATATAGTACTGTAACACAAGCTTCATTTTCCAGACTTAATTTGCACCAAGTCTACTGTATTCCCTTTCAAAAGAAAAAAAAAAAGAAACCCATGAAGTGATTGGTTGAATATGTGCCAAATTGACTATGAAAAAAAAAGCGAACAAAACCACATTTATACTAGGATTTACAGGAATCATTAGTTTGGAAGCCCCTCTACCCCTTGAATTAAAACGATATTCCATAAGTGGTGGAACAGACACTCACAGAAGGGATATTTGGATGGGATACAACATTCAAGACAGCAGTCATCTCACTTAACTTGAAATGTTACATGGAATGGATCCTAGATGAAGTGTCAAAGAAGTACCCTGAGTCAGACCAGCTGAGAATTTGACTTCAGGGTCAAAATGAGTGATGGGCTATTTTCCTGATGCTGAGTACCTCTAGTTTCCACTGAAGTCAACAGAAACTGTGGATGTTCAGAAGAACTAACAAATTAAACCATTATCTACTACTATTTTTTCATGGCTATGCTGCAGGGTGATTTGTTATCATGAAATACTACACATTTCCTCCATGTGGCACCTTTCCAGCAAGTTTGTCTCATGGCCTACAACTGTTTTTATGCCTTTATACATATACATGTTTCTCAGCAGAAGCCAACATTTAGAAACAATAAAGGAATTCCCCTGCCTGAAGAAAGGAAGGTTTTAAAACTCCACATGAGAAACTATGATTACACTTAGGAATGATGGGTTTCACATGACTGTGACAACATCCTATACTGCTGACAGCCATGAGATCCTGTGCTGTGGCAAACTGAAAGAAATCTCAGACTGCTGCTGAGTTGTTTTCCATTTTAATCTGTGAATCCTGTTTTTCACGGGGCTGTAGTCAATTCAGTTTCTTCAGTCTTGTTAGAGTTTCTTCTCTCCCTTAAATAACTTGACTAAAGGTTATTCCCACATACAGCTCCAAGCCCTGAACCGCTTCAGTTCTAACACATTTCCCCCAAAATTAGTACCAATTTTTCTCTAGCACTGCAACCAAAATAAGACGTAATACTTTAATTCAGATGGGACTAGAGGTAACAGCTAGCAACAGCAGAGGTTGGGTTTAAGATCTCCATTTGATTGTAATTACTTCCAGCATGAGGCTGGTGTTACCTTGTGCTTACTGATTTAGGGGAAAGGAAAAAAGAATTACACACAATTGCTGCAATACTGTGTGTTCCCGAACTTCATTTCTAATTCTAACACAAAACATACCACAAGTGAATGAGTCAAAGATGACAAATTTGTGATATCTGAAGAACTAGTCTAAACAGAGGAGAACTTATCTTACCATCTCTTTAGATGGACAAAAATTTTTGTGACCCACTTGCTGTTTTTTTTCTTCAGTTTACAAACTGATATAATTCTAATTTCATCACTGCTCTGCGTGCCAGAATACACACACACACACCTCGCATCACTCCAAATTCCTGCTCTTAAGGTCCGCTGGCACTCCAGAAATGTGCTGAACCATTTCAGGAGGGGCTAACCCCCTGTCCCCCAAGGTGGCCCAGGATGCACTGAACTCTGAAGACTGCACTGAGCTCACTTCAGTCTGATGACATTGGCCGTTAGAGACAGAACTCACCTCACGTTAACTATGCAGTCAGGAGTATCAGCTATGTATCTTAGACATGTCTGCACACCCAGTCTTCTCTTTGGCTCTCTATTTCTCCACACATTGTACATGGGGAGCCTCAGCAACTTCCTGTGACTTGACACCAAAATTCTCTCCAATTGTTGTTATCAGAGATGAATCTCGCACTGTTACCTCTACACTTTTTCAAGGAGTCTCTATGAATATGTTGAATGACTTTTTATTTACTAAACACACGTAGCTTTCTGCACACCAGAAATTTCTGTGATATTTGTGCTTTTTTGCAACGTTATTGGCTAGCTCATAGTTCATTGCTATAATAGCTGGTGTGTAGTAGGTTGAATAAAGAAAAAAATATCATGAGAAGAACCAAAGTAGACACACTGAGTTCAAGCAATTTAAGTTGCATGCCGATACCACTTGTCCCACATTCTATGTAGGAGTTAAGGTACAAAAAACCAGATAATATATAGGAGTCTTTCTGTCATTCCTTCAAAACAGGCAACCTGAAGGTACATCTCAACAATAAGTACAGAATAAAGCTGAGTTAGGGTATTATGTCATATCTGTATCAGGACATATTAAAAGAAACAATGAAAAGAAACACCAAACTTAAGCATTGCTTAATTTATGATTGATAAATACTCTAATTTGGACTAAAAATAAAGGCCACACAGGAGCAGCTGCTGGTGAGGCATGCAGTAGTCTTTCCTCTGAGTGAGAACTTCTGACATAAACATGTTAGTGCTCCACATACAGCGTTAGTTGTCAATCAAAATTACAAAGCTATTTAATGGCCTTTTTCCTTCATCTCTGGAATCACCTCTCTCCCTTTCCCTACCACATCTGCTGTGCTCAAAGGGGGTCCCTTAGGCTGACAAAGCTCAAGTTTGAACTCGCCATGCTCTAGGATGGTAAGACGTTTTCAGTCACAGGCCAGTAATTAGGGAACTTGCTTCTACATGAGGTGAGACAGCAAGAGTGAAACTTCTTGCTATGACTTGGTTTACATTTGAGAAATTAGACCCCTTAAAAATTTCACATATCTCTAGAATTCTTGCATCCACGTACTAAAATACTCTAAAGGATATAAAACAGAATCTAATAATCTCTTAGGATAAACTATGTTCTATGCAATGTAACTGGAAGAACTGTGTCTCTGTAATCACATTGTGGTTGAAGACAAAGACAAGCTTGAAATAATTAATCCACCTCTGCTTTAGCTAGCAAAATGCAGTGCCCTGGAGGCCTTGACAAGGATCACAGAATAGAGACATTCAGGCAGGAGCAAAACAAGTACTTGAGACAAAAATCCCAAGTACTTTTGATCAGAAAAAAAATAGGTCTAAGACCTATGCTTAAGATAGCCCAATGAAATGGATTGAATTACAAAGAGTAGTACAGTTTAATTTCTGACAGCCTCTGACACAAACTAGTCCATGACATTGCTCAAAGATTATTATTATTATTATTATTATTATTATTATTATTATTATTACTATTATTATTACTTTTAATGCTGTGGACACAAACAAATGCAATAAGCCAACCTAGAGTGGAGGAAAAAGGAAGATCCAGTCTTTAGATGAAAAAGCGAAACATGATGTTATCACTGACAGTGTAACAGTGGGTGCTCAAGAAGACAATGGTCACAAGAGAACGAGTTACCCGTCTCAGTACCCACCTCATTAGTAACTGGGAGAACTGACTGTGCAGAATCACAGTACTTCAGTGCATTGGTTTTCTGGCCGAGATCTTTATAGCACTGAGAAGAAAAAACATTTTGTTTCCAATCATACCACTGTAAGAATATCAGTGTCTACAAATCGTTATTTTTAAGAGAACTTGGTTACCTTTGCCAAATACACATAATTGCATTTGGAATATCCTGGATGCATTTCTTCTGCCTAAAGGAGAAAAAAATCAGGAAACAAAACAGAAAGACATAAAAATCATGTGGGGAGATCATTTCCCGTAACACAATAAGCTTCCTCAAACAGACTGAATCATCCTTACAGTGTGCACCACAATGTTTAGCACTTCCAATAAGAAAACAAACAAAGAAACAAGGAAACAAAATCTAAACCAGGCACACAAGTTGCTGACATGGAATACACTGAAACTTCCTGCACTTCTTGGGTTCCTCTCTCACCAAGTGCTTAGAAAAGACACCAACTCATTCTACTGAACTTCTGTTGGATTTCTTCACTCCCATGATAAGCTGGAAGACACTTCTCTCTCTCTTACTTTTAAATATTTATTTCCTCATCAAAGAAATACGCATGTTGAATAATCAATACTGAAATGTATTCATCAATGTCATAATCATTTCTCTTTCACATAGTCATATTTTCCAGCTAAGGGTTCATCCTTCTTTTCAGATTATCTTCTTCTAAAAAATTCAGGTAGTTTGAAAAAGTCAAGGTCATAATCCCTTTAAAACATGTCAAAGATATAAAATTTTATCAATGAACGCAAATACTACCAATGTTAATCAACGAATAGTTTTTGGAAGAGAAAAACTGCATCAGTGAAATGTACTGTAGTTGCAATTCTTGAACCAAAGCAATGCTGCCATCAATAGAATTGTATATTATCAAATATTTGAAAAAGATACAACTGTCTTATAGAAGGCAATTTGATTTTTGTTGCAGAATTTCCTTAAAAATACAGCTACTCTGCAACCCTCTACAAAAAGCTGAATATTCCAAATTATTTCTATCACCTTTGGATTTTATCCTTGCAGATAAAACCTATGCACTGAGAAGATGGCAATGTATTGTATTCTCCAAAATTCAGAAAGTCATCCAATCTTTAAATGGACTATGAACACAGAAAATAAGTAGTTTTGGTAGTGAGAAAAATACACCTATGCAATGAAGTCCACACTCTGAATTCAGCCAAGTGAGAATCTTGTATTTTTCATGTGCTAGAAGCAGGAATGATTTCTACAGAAGACACTGAAATATAGCTCCATTTTTTTTTTGTTTTTGTTTTTGCATGTTGTGTTTCCTAATAACTGCATATTCAAGCAGAATGTCCAGGAACAAGGACTTATGTGACAGAGAATTCTTTTCTGCTTCACTGTAAAGGTCTTTCCTCAGCATCCACTTCACCCCCAGAAACAAGAAAGTCTTCTAGTGAAATCTGAAGAGCTTCAGACAAGAAAAATGGGAGTTTCATAATATTAAAATTTTCCTTGCCTATGTTAACTCTCTTGTGAAAGTGGTCAAATAGTCACTATAATTATACATACAGAACTAAAACATAGACATATAATACATAACTAATCTGTATTTATTTTACTTTAAATTTCTTAACTATTAACATAGCAAGTCATTGGAGATTTCTGTATAACAAAAGGAAGGGAAGAAAGGTGCATTTTTTTCATCTCCAAACTATTTTTAAAATATAGAAGAAAAAAAAGCATTTTCCTGTAGAGGTTTGTGGCATTTCAGAGATCCCTGGATTTACAGCTACAGAATATAATCTCTTCAGCAGACTTTTTGACTACAGTCACATATAACAGCTGATAAACAAAGAAAACCCTTGGGAGGACCAACCTTAAGAAAATTCTGTAATGCTTCTTCTACTGTTGAAGTTGGTGGAGCCCCAAAGAGAGCAGTAGCTACCTTCTTTTCAAGCCAAGACAATTGAGCTACCTATAATAAAAAAATACATACATAAAAATCAGAAGTCTTTAGGACTGCTTCTCAGTTTTGGAGTAAATACTACACTGTGCTGCTGTACTACTTATGCAACTTATTTTGCAAAGCAAAACAAAACAAAACAAAACCCCAAGACAAAAAAATCCACAACACATAGGAATGTTTTGTGCTGTCAGTTTTCCAACTCAAAGAACAGCTCTGTTCTATCAGAGTCCATTACGTGGGAAAAGTGTACATTAAAAAATACACTACAAAACACCAACATCACTGATATGAGTCTTCCAATACATGAAGTTTAAAGTACCGTTTGGTATCATAAGACCTTGCCATTCTTCTAAGGCTAGAAACAGTGCTTTACGACTGTTATGTTTTTAATGACAGACAGCTTAATATTGTAGCCCACTTGCAGATTGATTTTCAAGTTCATGAAAAGAAAGTTGTCGTTGCAATCAAACTGACACTGATTTGGCCCTTGTAAAACAAATCCATTTACTACACTGAAGCTGGTTACAATCACTGCTAAGAAAGTGGTTTCATTTTCTCTCTTCAGATATGAAAAACATCACTTGCCAAAGATCTCTTTCCAGAAATACAGGCTGCAATGAAAAGGGCTTTAGAGAACTGTCACACTGATGCACAATGTACATTACTTCTTCCCTTCGGTATATTGACACCAGACAGAAACTACTCTGGTTACCACCTAAAGTACTTGTCTCCACCACTCAACCCAGAGAAACACACTTCATGTCCCTAATGAAAGGCAGAGCTAGGAAGAAGTGTAATGTAAGACTAGAGCCAGTTCAATCATAGAATTTGAGTCACCCTCATTAGGCCACATATACTACGTCTGTAAAATAAAGTCAGAACTTTATTTCTACCCATCAGTATTTGAAACAAAGAATTGATTTCTCCAGACAAAGTACAATCAAGTTAAAAACTATAAAAACAAGAAGGTTCTGTGTTTTCCTAACAACTCCTAGCCTGGTCTATGCAGAAGCAATGCAGAAAAAGGACACACAGAAACACAGAATGAATCACAGAATGTCCTTAGTTGAAAAGGATGCCAAAGATCTGGTTTCAACCACCCTGGTGTGGGCCCGGTCACCAACCACTATACCAGGCTTCCCAGACACATCCAGTCTTGCCTTGAATGCCTCCAGGGATTCCACATGCTTCCCATTGGAGAGCCAGGAGGTGAAACACAAGTCACCCATGGACATCTCTGTTTCAGGTACAGATTCAATTCACGTAAGAGTTGAGTCTTGAGCTCAAGTCTGTCCTACTGCTGTAAAAACTGAAATTGTTTTGGATAGCTTCAGATTATTCCCACCTCATTCCCTGTCTTCCCAGTCTCTTCTGGGCTGTTGTTGCTTTCCCTTGCCCCTCTCCTGATAATTTAGCAATTATCCAGTACAACTGTTAATTATGGTAAAACATGAGAATCCATCCACACCATAAGAAGTTGCTATTCAAAGTAATCAACCAGGACACTTCTCTCCTGAAAAGGCATCAAGCTTAATGTATTTCTTGTTGCAAACTGCACTAAAAATTCCATTGCAAAGAGTACAAACACAGACCAGCATGCAAGACGAAAACGCACAGGACCACACTTTCTTGTCTGGCCCTGTTTACTCAAGCTCCACAACAGCAACACTGCTTGGAGATAGAGGCACCCTAAACTAGTCTTTCTGGCTGTTCAGCAGGGTTCAACACCTTATTTGTTAAATCCCATCAGTAAGTCTCTCATACAAACTCACTGAAAATATTTCAGAGAGAAGCAATTATAAGAAATCAAAGCTTTTTTCACTCTTTCTCTCATATCTCTCACACTTGAAGCATCTTCTAAGAGAATAAAAAAAAGCTCTCTGGCAATCTCAGAACACTCGTCCATTCCAACAACTTGATGTCTCCTCCATCTACACTGCAGTGCTTTCACACTGTTACAAACTGCAGCATGTCAGTTAAAAATTCATATTGTACATATGTATAGATTTCTTCCCACAGTAAACTTTTTCCTAGCTGCTCTCTAGTTTCTAAGAAATATTCAGGGAGAAGTATGATTTTTTCAAATCATATCAGGAAGGGGATTTCTGTATGTCTAGGTTCTTCTCGTCAAGGAGTGAGCTTACAGAGGGCTGATTAAGATGATAAAGAATGATGCCTACACAATTCTCTGCAAGACTACCCTACACTCTGGAAGTGTACATACAATGCACAGATACAATTACCACACACGTGTCTGCTGTTATGCAATAACCAGGGAACAAAATTGCTGTTTTTCCATGTGGAGTTATAATTGCATATTGAAAACACAAGTCCTTTCTGGCAGCTGTTTTATTTTCTTAAAAGATTTCATCAGAACCAATCTACTGAGGTTTTAGTCATTATTTTGTCTGGCCTGGGTGCTGCTTTGCACTATTCAAACTTTAAAAAAATATATACACTTGGCCATTTTCATATAACAAACTCCACCAACCAAAAGCAATCTTGAAAAGCAAAATGCACACATGCACAACAGTGATCTATATTCCATGCACACTGGATCCAAAGTTATTTTCTGTGACTATTACACAGCCTGATAGTTCTGTAATGCTTAAGTACCCTGAGTTGTAAGCAGCAGGCTTGATAAACTCATTGCAGCAAGCTATAGCCATCTATAATGAAGTGTTTAGTATGCTCTTGTTGTCCACACTCCTTGCAAAGTCAATAGAGTCAACAGCATCTCTATTAGTCATTTCCTCTTGTCGCAACTACAGCAGTCCCAGATGAACACTCCCCTCTTTCCTTCGTTCTTTTCCTCAGCTACAGAAGGAGCATAGACAATCATGCCTTGTGGATGCTTAAAGATAGGTGGATTAATTCCATCACGACACCTTAACCAGATCCCACCTGAGTCAGTCAGTACCCCAACATGTCTGAGGTGTTTAAAGAGTTGTATTATGCAAGACATGGAACTGCGTCATGAAGCAGTAACAGGATATGAATGGGAAATACAACTCTTTCTCTAGACAAACAAAAGCACAGTTTCTAATTTGAAATAACTTTATTAAAGTAAATGGCTATGCCATGTTCAGCAAAATGGAAACATTATTCCTAGTACATTGACTAACTTCATTAAGTATTCTCTGCATGTAAGGAAGCATGGGCAACAGATACCCTGATGGAGCAAGCTGCTGTGCAGTGAAAATTCAACTTCTACAGTCAAGGTTATTCCATACGGTGCAGAGCATATCTCAAAGTCTACAGAAAATGAAGGACAAAGAGACTTAAAGGAGTGAGATCATAACTATCATCAACTTCAGCTTCACATAATCTGTGTCCCAGAACTGGTAATGGGCAGCAGAAAGTAATAAGAAAAACAACTACTGCAGCAAGTAATTACTACTACAACAACAAAACAAATTAAAGAAGGTAATGCCCTACAGATGATTTCCAGAACTTAAGAGAGCCCTGATGTAAGTCCCTTCCAACAGCCTGAAAAGTCACAAAAGCACTGTAAGAACACTGTGTTTCCAAAGTATATCTCATTTTGATATACTGGGTCACTCTGAAGAGGAATACACCTCCCCAGCTGCCATACATGCGGAGAGCTAGTCTTACTTATTCATAAATAGGAAAAAAAAAAAAAAAAAAGAAAGAAAAGAGGGGCTTGAGGGACCATTAGCCACTCCCTGAACTTTCCTAGGGTAGGAAGAGTGTGGTCACCACAACAGCCTGGTCACTGGCAAGGAGGAAAGGCCATTCTTTTGTTCCAAAGCTTTTTGAAAGACCTCTCCTATAGATGGGCCAAAAGAATAAGTTCTCATCAGCTTATTCTACCTGAATATCTACTAATACTAAGAGAGAGAAGGGAGCCACCCATGGAGTTAAACTGCAGCTGACTGTAAAGCTGCACTTTCCTATCAGACCTCTCATTCCACTGAAGATTAAGGCAGAAAATGTGGTTCTCTCCTAAATACTGTGAAAAGGAATTTCCTAACATGTCTTTCTCCTCCGTAGAACAGCATCAGCAAAACTCACACAGGAACTAAAGCACTTAGTGACTAAAGTTCATTGTTTTTTGTCTCATCCTTAGCTATGAGAAGCAAACCCTGTCTGTTCACATCTCTTAACACGTTCCAGAATGTTGGCACCAAGAAAACTAATCCCTTTGGACTGAAAATTCAGCCAGGACTGACCCACAACCTTAAACAATTTCCTCCTCCAATGTTAAATGGTAACAGCTCACTGATGACAAACCACACAATTGTCTTCCACAAAGGAAAACAATTTCATTGATCCAGCTTCAATAAAATATCAATGGAATCTACTGAAATATCCCCAGATAATTCTATATATTTTTTTTAATGATGATATAGTAACGTGAAATTGTATTAAATAATTTTACAATGTTTTTATTTCTGGAAGAAATTAAATAACTAGACAGCAGTGTTAAAATACTGGCTTCCAGTACAAATATTCTCCTTCTTGCCAGTTCAGGATCCGCTACAGACTGTACAGGCACCTAGCCATTTATACAACTTGAATTCCCTGGGCTTTCACTTTCCTGCAAGAGAGCAGACAAACAGAGTGCTCATACAGAGAGGAACTCAATCAGTTTGTACCCAATGTAACCCAAACAGATTATACTGGGATACACCGCATGAATCCAACACCACATGAATCCAACACGTGGCATGTAACCTACAAAAACAAACTTTCAAGAAATTTAATTTTTAACACCTCACTAACATTTACAAGAGGCTCCAATCCAGCTTCACAAGCATATGCTAACCATCCTGACTCTGTCCTGTTAATGCCAGGTAAGTGGCCATAAATCTTAATCAGATATGGACTCAGTCTTAAAATCTGCCCAATGTGCTAGAATAAATTAAAACCAAACTTTGAATTATTAAGAATTATCAGATAATTGCCTGCAAAACTCTAAAGAAAGAATATAATTCCTATACTTTATGCATCAGATCAATTAGTTTCCAATAAACGTTTCTTGCTGATCTGAAGAGCAAAGGTGATTTTCAACATCTCTTTACAAAAAGAAAGCTACAACTTAGAGGACTCTAAACACTATATTTACTTTAAATAACATTTATCTATACAAGCACATATTTAAAAGATCTACACAGAGTTATTGTGCTCTTTGTAGTTGGTGTAGTTTCCATGGGAACAAATAGGAGGCATTACTTTTGGAAGGACCTACATAATACAGATTTCACTGACTTCTAGTTGGTGTGAGCTAGGATGAAGATCCTTAATACACCCATGTGTCAAAACTCAAATGATGATCTTGTCCTGCTACAGAAAGAGTGCAGAAAGTGTTTAACAGCTGACTGCCCTAGAATTTATCACAAAATGTCACCCAATCCTGTACTCACATTTATCTGAACTGTGTTAATCAATTCTTAGTCTATCAGGTTAGTATTTTGTCATGGTCAGCAAGAAAGTTACAGGAGAATTAAAAAGAAATTATATGTGCGTCTGTGTATACACACACACACATATTATATATATATATATAAATCCTAAGTATTTCAATGGCTACATAAATTTAGGTAGATAGCTTCACTTAATAGAATGCAGTTAGGATCACACCCTAAGGCAATGCTCATCTGTGGCTTTATTTTCCTGAAGGGTGTACTGCATAGATGCTGCAATTGTCAAACATTACTTTGTAATGATACAGTGTAACAAACCACATGCATCAGCCATTAAGTGGTAATTGCCACTAGTGTGAAATGATTAAAAAACCCAGCACAATATAAACAAAATGAGGTACATTTAGATCACATGTAAAGCTTCCAAAAGCAATAGCTCAAGGGAGAAACAAGCCATGAGAAACATCTGGAAGTGTTTGACATAAATGGGAGCTGCAGTCAGTTGCTGGACATAGCATGGTATAAAAATGCTTAAGGAATCACTGACAAGAGAGAGACTCTTCAAAGGCAGGAGGACAGAAAGCATGCTATGGGCAATCTTCAGCAACTCACTCTTGCATTGCCAATGCTGACATTCAAGAACAGCTGCGATGAAAAGCAAAACAAAGAGCTTTTTAAAAAAGTTGGTGTCATTATTTATTTGGTTCAAGTGAGAAAAAAAAATCTAGACGCTAAAATTTTTTGAAAGTTATGTATACGATCTGAAAGAACTGCTGAAATATCACCTCACATTAAGCCGTGCTGTAGATAAAGTCAAAGGCTGCAGTGTTCCTAAATATCACAGCAATTCCCTCCTTCCAGTTTGCAGGTACTACATAGTGACTAGCACTGGAAGTAGTTGGGGAAAAAGGCAGGGCTGGAATTCTCTTTGCACCAGCCACTGCTCCTCTGAGAGGTCTCCCAGTGGTCTTTTACAGCCTACGCTTTGCAAGAACATTTTCTTCTGACAAAAATTCCTCACAGTGTAGAAGATGAACCATAAAACAGGTGGCTTTAAGAATAAAGCAACTCTTATAATACAAGCACGAGCATTTGTTAAAAAAAAATATATGCATATAAATAAATACATAAATAATCAATCAACAGCTAAACTGGTAAACCAGTGATATTTTCATATGAGTACATAAAACTCCATCATTAACACAATAGTTAAAAGCACTTCTGTTGGCATAAACAAAAATTGTAGTTCTTGCAAAACTTCAACAAACACGTGCTTTGTTTGTTTCAAGTCCCATTACTTCACTTCAAATGCATTTTAATTTTTCAATACAATAAATGTTATATACAAATAACTTACTGAATAGCACCATCTTCCATTTAGGTAATATAAAAGAGGATCTTGAGGCTTAAGTTCAATCGCTTTGTCCAGGTGCTCCTGTTAAAAAGAAAATAACCAGTGTCATTTCAGATGCCACATTCTAAGAAGTTTACTGCAAACCATATAAAAATAAAATCAGAAATTCTTTTCTGTTGTAATTATTTTCTAATGTCCTAAAAACATTCTAATTATTTTCCTACAAAGGAAAACCACAATCAATATTATGTAGCAACTCTGCAAACAAGACCACAAGACCATGAATAAGCAGCTCAAAAATCACAAAGAGCTCAAGAATTTTTGCCTTTAAAAGGTAACAACTGTAATTATTTTTTTAGTTATGGTATATAGCATTAAACTGTCTCACACCAAATCAGTAGGACAGCAGCTCCTCTCTTTGACAGCTCAGACACGTCACTGAAGTCCCTATTACCCTGGAATACCACTGCTCCAATGAAATGGCACATGACACGACAGAGTGTTATTATAACATAAAATTCAGGAACAAAATGATTGTGTTGCAGTGAAACAATACAAGCTGCGAAGTTTCTAATCTGGCAATTCCTCCAAAACCACTATCATTATAGGTTATAAATGTATTTATTTCTCTCTTTAATTCACTGAAGAAAGCTCTCATGCTCAACTTGAATTAAAAAATGAATATAAAATACATTATTTCACCCCTAAGTGTCATTTGCCTCTCAAAATAAACACATGAAGGCTTTATTTTTTTCTCCCAGGTACCTCTGTTCTTCTAACTAAACAAGTGACTAGAATTACTGAGTTGTACAGATATGACCACGTATTCTTTATTTTTTTGTCCACAAAGTAATCAGGGAGAAACTATGTTCTTACACTACTGTTTTCCTCAAAGCCCTCACATTTCTAAATGATTCACGTGGATTTCAAAAGCTACTCCTGAATTGGAAGACCTCGCTGAAAGGGCTATTAACGCTGTGTGCTCTTTTAAAATTCCACCCTTAAGAAACTGCAGTGCTCCTCTGTTATTTATCACCTTCCCTTTCTGACCCAGCCTGTTGCAGCACCCGGGACTTAGCTCACTTGGAACAACTCAGATGGATTCAGCGCTCATTCATAAGAAAGCCCTGCAGCACTCTGCCACACGTGGGATGTGACAGGGACTTGCCCTGGGCATTCCCCAGGAAAGGGGACATGTCTGCTCGTACCCAGAACAGGGGGCACTGGCTTGGAGGGCAGGGGGTGTGAAGAGACACAGCAGCATTGAGGACCAGGGGGCAGTGAGCACATGTAAGAAAACTGCTGACTCTGGAATACACAGTTATCTTTGAAAGGATGGTGTTAAACATCACTTATGAAAGTTGCCATAACGCATGACTGCGGATAGAGTTAGTTTACCACTTTGTCTTCCATATTTTACTTTCTAAACAGAACTGTTGCTACCTTTTCCTCTCCCCTTTGTCTACAAAATGAAACCTTGATGCTGCTCCCAGAACCCTATCTCAATTTCTATTTTTTTGAAAGCATATAATCTATTTGCATACACATAAATAGCTTTACTTTAACATCAGCACCAAAATAAACTGTGAGGCTGAATTACTGCATTCAAAAAAATCTGTTGTTGACACTATGCAGGGAAATAATCTGAAGGAATAGCTTATAAAAAAAAAAAGCCTACAAAAACATACCTTAAAGAGATAACCATTCCTGATTTTGTTTTGTACACTGTCAAACTGAGACATATAGCCACACATAATTGCAAACCTGAGAGGGGAAAAGAAAAACACACACACATACTTTTTGTGATTTAAATAAACCTTTGATCAAATTACAAAATATTTCAATACCTAATTCACAGATTAAAGACCCTTTTTCTTCCATTTTGACAGCAGACAACGAAACGGTACGAAACAAAGCAATAATGGAAACGAGAATTTTAAACGACACTGTCAGTGAAGTGAAAAAGCAGGGAGTTCTTCCCTCCAACATTTCTAGCGCTCAGCTCACAGCTCGGCACTTCCTAACCCCAGCCCCACCAGCAGCTCAGCGCAACCCACTGCGCTGCACACTGTGGTGTTCCTGTAAAGGCAAATCCCTGAGGAGTGCTCATGGGGAGCCACACGCCTCAGAAACAGCAGTCATCTTCCACCCTCTGCAAGCATCTTTGTGCATTCCCGCACCTCCGGCATTCTTTTAACATCTTTACAATGATTTAAAAAGCATACAACACGCAATTTGCTCTCATAGAATTATGACTGCTTTTACTAGTTGCCTAGTGCTAAGATTTTTTTTTTCACTTCTCAGAAATTGGGTACCACATCCACAGGTAAAAGAAATGTAAGGTTATTTCTGTTAAGTGGGTAAAACAGAACAGGTTTCAGAGCTCTCCCTCTTTTTAGAGACTGAATCTCTAAGTGATGCATATCTGACACTTCACTCAACTTCCACTGCTTTGTCCTCTTTACTTCAACAGAAACTGCTGTCCATAAGGCAGCCTTCCTGTGTGCACTGGTCCAACTCTCCTTGGACCTACTGGTATTAAGAAAACTTCACATTTCTTCATAAAACCAGTGCAACCACATAAGCTATAGTTAAGCATCACGAACTATCACCGATGACTTACCAATTTTTTAAAAACATTTTTAGTTTTGTGTTAAAAGATTTTACTAGGTAATACTGAATTAAAGCAAAGAATAATCCTAGAAGAGGGAAATGGAGTTGGAGAACAGAGCAAAAGACTAGAGTTGTGCAAGCAGCTTGTGAAGTCAGTGGTGGTAACGCGACTGCGATCTGTATGGCACACAGAGTTTAAAGGATTACTGAACCTCAGCTTTCTTTAATTTCTTTATATAATGTAATTACTCAAGCTCCAATGAATCCTCATTAAAATGTCACTGCCAGCATAACTAAATAAATCATTTTATTGCTTAGAGCCATAACTAGTGGTTTCAATTCAGCAATATTCACACGCCTGGGTACTGCTCTTTTGATCAGCAGACGTTCCCAGGTATGGCATAGCAGTCAGCACAGCACAGGAGTTATTTGTGAGAGCTCCAGGCTGCTGTCAAACCCCACTGAGCAGACATACATTTCTACTGGGGAGCACTGAGCAGAGCCCCACTCATGGCACCGCCACCTCCGACAACAGGAGCTGCACAGGGAGCATTTCCTATGGGAAAGAGTGGGGAGGGAGGGAACAAGCAAGGCGGGGTCAGGAAAGTTCAGGTATTTAGAAAGAGGGGGAAGGTACCGAAACCTTTATTAGGCTTAAGTAACTCGGGCAACATTTCCCCTATTCCCTTTACTCATTAAGTGCTAATCAGATAAACTCAGCATACCATAGCTAAACGGATTGCTGCTACAAAAGAAAACAATGAAAAGCGAACAGCTAATCCAGCACCTTGCAGTATTTCCCTGTCTGTGCGTGACAAGAAAGAAGGCCTTAGTTTAAACCAGTTCAAAGAAAAACTTCTACTTACAGCTCAAATCTCCGGGGAGGGAAATCCGAGGAATATTTACAACAAATGAAAAATAAGCTGACCTACCCACTTTAAAAGCGTGAAAATGTGTTTCACATATATTTATAGCCTTTCTTTTTTTTTTTTTCCCCTTTTTTTATATATTTAAACTGGGATAGACAATAAGTTGGTATAAATCAATTCTTAAATGTTTGGAGTTGAAATCTGATTGCCTTTCAGAGATTCATTTAATGGGGGGTGGGGGGGGGGGGGGGGGGGTGTTACTTCTTTTTTGCCAGGAAAGAACTCTTTGACACCTGAAATAATTTTCAGAGTTTAAAAAGTAAGGAAAGCAAACTTTTTTTTCCTGACGGATCCAAGCAGCAACGATAACATGAAGGCACCGATCAGCAGAAACTAGGAAGCGCCTGCAAGCGCTGCGGTGCGTCGGGTAGCACTCGGCCAGCGCTGCCCTTCATGCCCGCGCTGCAGCCGATGGCCGCGGAGCCTTCGGTGCCGGCCCCGCCTGGCGGACACACGCGGAACTGCGCGGCCAACGCCGGGCATCTCCTCTGCTGCTTCTGTAGAACTTAACTGGGGAAAGAAATAACACTAACTTTTTTTAATCACATAATAATGAGAAAATATCTTGTGAAATGAGTACAGCGTGTCTTCTGCGAGCAGAAATCCTTTCTGACATCCCTACATGCGTATGCCTATTCAGACAGGATAAAACCGTATAGCACGTAGCTGTTGCAGAAGGAACAGCAGGACGCAGATCCAGCAAGTTTTATCAAGCACATCTGCAAGCAGCTTGAATTTTAATAAAGGTAATAAAACTGATACCAGCAGTTTGGCTCTGGCAACCACAGCCGGATGAAATGGATATACAGCAAAGATTAAAGGTCTTGAGTCAAAAGCCACATTAGGTCACTTAAAATTGTGTCCTACTCCTTGGCCGTAGTTTTCCTGCCACACTTGCTTCACTCACTGACATGCTCTGACCATCTGCAACAGAGCCACGCCTGAAAGCTTTCTTTTGCATCTGAGTTGGACACGGTATCACTTCCCACTGAATTGTAGGGAGGCTTTTTTGCAACATAAGACTCCTGCTCCACAACTCTTTCACTCTTTCGTATACAGACTGGGGCACGATAGGCTGGATTGCTGCCATGTTGTCTGAACCCATCTTTTTTCTTTGTCTCAAAGCTCACTTCAAGGCATTTCTTGCAATAATACTCTGACCCACCTGGACGCCTACCTGTGCAACCTGGGCTAGGGAGCTGCTTTGACTCGATGATCTCTAGAGGTCCCTTCCAACCCCAACAGTTCTGATTCTGTGATTCTTTCAGAGACCACAGCTGTGCATCACTTTCCTACACTGATACATCATTACAAAAATGTATCTTTTAAGTTTTAAAGGGAAAAAAAAAAAGGTTTCAGTTTGCTGTCACTTCCCTAAAGGTAAAGTTAAAGGTACAGAAATAAGAGTTAAAAATGAGAAAGGCTGTCAGTGTACAAAGTAAAATGTGCCAAGGTGCAAAGTGAAGTGTTTAGCTTTTCAGCTGTGGGGTGTTGTGTTTTTTTTCATGGATTTTGTTTTTGCTGGTGTTTCTTTTGTTTTGCTTTCCTGTTTGTTTGTTTTTAAACTTGGAATGCATCTAAGTCTTGCAAAAATTGGCAGAAAAATACTTTTCATATTAAAAATTTACCAGAGGATTGAAGCTGAGCTCCAGGAAAATATCAAATGCCGCATATGCTTGGATAAGTGGCAGTCGAAAATACATGGGAAACAAACCCATGCTTTTGTAAAACAAAAAACAAAACAAAACAAAACAAAAAAAAACCCACACAAACACAAGAACATTTAAGAATTCTGGCTTCATAAATTACCACAACAAACACGATATGTTCAAGCAAGGAAAAATGTTGCTGTTAAAGGATATTCACAGAAGTTGATCACGAAAATGTAGTTATGCCATGCTTTGCATTTTTGAGGCTGCAGAATCCACAAGTGAATTTTTTCCAGAAAATTAACTTCTGGTTTCATAACTGACGTTACTAGTACTTGTAATTGCAAGTACAACCTTGAAAAAATGAGCAGGGTCTTCACAAGTCTGGAAATAAAGTGAAGCAATAGCTTTCTCAGAGAATAATACATCTTTGACAGAAAGGTAACAGGCATTGCTTGGTTGTATTAATTTTCCCCGAGACCATTTGGGAAAGAAGCTTCTAGCAAATAGACCCTTTCACAGTTCAAGCTCATCTCATTTGCACTGGTTGCAGCATTTCACCTAGGCACCATGACTTCAAAACCCTTATCCCATGGATGCATCATGGCTCCTCCTCACAGGATGGAGGCTTAGAAAAAACTCAGTGACCTGCAATGGGCCTACGCCAGTTTCTTCATTCACATTCCTTTACAACTTGAGTAATCAACACAGGCTGAACAAAGCCATGAACAGTATTTACACTGTCTCTCTTTTGGGGTGGTCAAACAAATAGTAAAACCTCGCGGCTAGTTTTTCTTTTCCAGTGTTGCCATTTACTTCAGTTCTGTTTTTAAAGCAGTTACCATTTGAAAAAGGTTTTGTGATCTCACTGACAACCACAATATTAAAAGTGATCACATATTTTCAAAATTCTGGATTCAGATATGAAAATTACTTGCATCTAGAAAAGTTTGATAACAAAACTGACTGTTTCAAGATAAGTTGCTCTTTTTGTCCTGCCTATGTTTTTATCAAATTTAGTTTAAACATGGATATTGGTAATTTGTCCATGTACTGATCAGCAAGCTGGACGTTCGAATTTCTGATATATTTTATGATATAGTTTCATGAAACAATACAGATGACCTAATAAGAAGATAAGACATTACCTGTTTTTTACCCAAAGCATGTCTGAAAAGTAAGGAAGGATAGCTGAATTCTAGGCAAACATGAGCAAGAGTTAACTGATAAAACCATTACACTAAATTCTCCTGGTGCAGACAAAAGAGAGATTTTGTTTCCCAGACAGCTTATAGCAGTTCCACAGCATGAGAAAAACCCTTCTCTGAAAAAGGAATGTACTGGGCTTTACTGAACAGTTATGTCAGTCAGGGTGCGACCAAAATATCTTTATGCTGTAAATGGAGACTTCAAGCAACAGGAATCAGTTCCCAAAACAAACTGAGAGGTCTATTGTCCTACTTCGTTCTAAACAGCAAAGAGAGTGCCAGGCTATATGAACCTCTATGAAAGAGTTATTATGAAACAACATTCAAAAGTGCAGAAGCAAATGATCCTCTCTGATGCAGAGGAAAGGAATGAAGTATTTTTACTGACTAATTCAGTTCCAGCAAGATATTCTCCATTGACTTAAAAATCAAAAAGGAATTGGCTCTAAAAGTTAAAAGAAAAGCTCATAACTGAAGGGGGGATATTGGATAGGTATATATATATATCCCATATAGAGAATAGCATACAATTACAGACATACATTAGGAATTCTAAATACAAAGTTAATTCCATCTTGAAAGAGGCATACAAAGCAAAATAGCTGAAGGAAAAGAAATATAAGAAAATACAGAACAATTAGAAATGAGGAAAAAAAAAAAAAGAGAAAAGGTGAAGCTAACATGGCTGAACTCAACTGCTTTTTTGCTCATATCCTACTGCCCCTCCAGGAGTTAACTGCAAGCAGAGAGCAGGGAGAAAGACCAGAAGCAGAACAGGTCTAGCATTTAACTCTCACTCATTTAGTAAGCCGTAATATATTAAACAGTTTAAGAGAACACCTGTAATACTGCACAAGCTAACAATTTGGAGATCATCTGTACCAAACGTGAGTTAAAACCTCAGTTGTGCTGATAAAAAATACCAAAGCCCCACAGAAATAAGTACGAATTAGGAAGGAATCAGTTGAAACTTTCCTTAGGCATGGTCAGAAAGCCAGCAGCCAATAGAGAAACAGGGAACTTTACGTGAAAGAGGAGGAAAATAGATAGATAGGCTCACCTTACACAGGCTAAGAAAATGTTATACTGGCAGTGAGATGAAAAGGAAGGGTTTTGATCTGAGACAGTGTTGCCAAACACACTGCAAATGCATTTGTGCTGAGTTTCTCATCTGCAGACAGCCCAAGCTTTCACCGTGTATCTGATCTCCTGCTTCAGTCAATGCAGCCCCTGTTCAATTAACATGATTCCTGCCTGGGCACAGGTGCCTACTGCCACAGGAGATGCCCTAAGTCATCCCATAACCTCCAGCTGCTGGCTGAGAAGGGTACAGACTCCAAAAGATCATGTGCAACACGTGTCATGTTATACAAATATCCTATAATATCAAAAGTTAGACAATAGTTTTCCACCCCCTATATGGGGAGGGTAAGTCCCACACTCACCTGCAGACACGTATAAAGTATAATGCATCTGGAGATGAGTAGTGCCCTTCAACTGTGAACCAATAAGTGTTTCTTCCCTAAGTGACCACCTGTTAGTGATCCCAGTGCTTGTCTATAAATATTTTTAAGATTTATTTTCCCTCTTACTATTTTAAGTACACGTTTGATGCCGCTTCCGTGTTATTTCTTCATGCAGGCTTCCAGCTTTTAAAAGGGGATTATAAATGGGAGGGGAATCAACTTTCTATTCAGGTAGACAGTGATAGGACAAGAGGGAATGGTTTAAAGCTCAAGGAGAGAATGTTTAGTTTAGATGCAAGGGGAAGTTCTTCATGGAGTGAGTGGTGAGGCGCTGGAACAGGCTGACCAGAGAGGTTGTGGATGTCCCATCGTTGGAGGTATTCAAAGCCAGGTTGGATGGGGCCCTGGGCAACCTGATCTGGCACCAGATCTGGGGGTTGGTTGCCCTGTCTGTGGCAAGGGGCTTGGAACTTGATGCTTGGTGTCCCTTCCAACCCAAGCCATTCTACGACTCTATGATTCCATGTCTTAATTGTATTGCACTGTTTTCTGCTCACGCTACCTTGTCTATTTATTATTTCAGCCAAAATTCTGTTTGCATACAATTCTGAGAACCCAGTTAATACTGGGAAGATTTTCTGAGCTCTCCTTTCCTGTTCATGATGATTAACATGTAAAATACTGTTTATATAAATTTGTATCAGCCAGACCCAATCAAAGCAGATTTGACATGGCTAACAAACAAGTTCTCCTCAGTAATGGGGAAAATCCCAGCAGAAAGGAAAAAGGAAAACCAGTTCTCAGTTATAAAGAGCAGGACAGGACAGAGGTTACAGACAAGCCAACGTTATGGGATAATTTTTTTCCATAAGTGCAAAAGCATACAAAGCATTTAACAAGAATTTCTAATGAATAAAAAAGTGTTTGATACTCTTTTTTTTGACAAGATAAACCATTACTAGGGGAATGCAACAAATAGGATATGACCTGACCTCAGTCCAGACTTTGTCCTATATGGCATTCCTCATAATCTAGCCACAGAAATGTTTAGTAAATGATTCTGAAACTATTTAAATAATAGATGCACAATCATTAAAGGTATTCCACAGAATTTCATCCTGGATCCATTACCTCATTGCCTTCCAATTATTTCATTAATGAACACAATGACTAAAAAAAACAAAACAACCTTTTAAAATAAGCTTGCATTTGCCTCCCTAGTGGCTCAATGAACTAGAGAAATGGTCTGAAATCAACATGAAATCTATGAAACTTGCTGCAAGCAAGCACTCAACCAAGGAAGAAGAAAGAAACATACATAACAAATTCACTGCTGGTTAAAGTAGTGGCACAGACAAAGAGAATATATAGGTATCACAGTCTGAGAGTTAGCAGGCTAGACAAAAACATTCAACTCTGTTTCTGGAACACATCAGCAGGAAAGTTCACTTGACTCAGGGCTTCAGCTAGAGCCATATATTCAGTATAGACACTACACTTTAAAAAATAAAATAAAATAAATCACGCTTCAACTCAGAGAGACATCAAAGAAGAAGAAATAAGCTGATTATATAGAAAAAATTATTATGCTAAGTTATTTAAACCTGTGATATCCATATATATCACTGAAAAGCCATCACTTCAACAAGTAATGACTTCTTCATATCTGTTTTGCAATCCATGTACAAAAACTATAACTATAAACCACCCCAAAAATATCTTGCTTCTAACAAAAGCAGTAGCCTACAAAACAGAAAATACTCAAGTAAAGAATCTTCAATAGGCTTTCTCAACTAACCTCTGGAACATGTCTCTTTACACTCACAATTCCTCCCTTGCTCGAGGTGCCTGCCAGTACAGAATCTCACATCTGAAGTCAACAGACCACCTACATCTCCCTCAACAACACGCAATCTTTTGTCAGCATAGTTTCTGCCAGCAAAGCTGAGTTTACACATCCTGTCAGTTTCTCAGGATGGTGGAGAGAAGCGGGCAGTCACACACTCCTGAAATGTTGTGGCTGTTTATGTGCATAGCTTTAGCTGAGAGGAGTACAGCATCATTACTCTGAGCAAGTGGCCTTGCCTGCAGTCAGTCTGACAGCAGAAATAGCTGCAAATTATTGTCAGCAGGTGTTCAAGCTATAGGGGTTTCATATCACCTTACATTAAACAGCAATGCTCAACTTATCCTCTTCCATTAGTTCAGATGCCACAGTAGCAAACTCCAGTAGATAGATATTAACAGGCAGCTGAGTACAACCAGAAGCAAAAGCTTTACCCTAAACTGCTTGCCACAGTACAGCCACCTGTCATTGGTTACAAGCAACTAGAGAGAGAAAATGCAAATCTCTGTGAAGGTGAAGCTTGCCTGAAATTCCCCCAGCACACCATTTCCAGCACCTCATTGTTACAAAGTGGATGTTTTGGTCACTAGTTGCTATAAACCAAAAGGAAGATATAAGAATCATAGGAGTACAACAATGCTCACAGCAACACAGCATAGAACCATAGCATAGCCATCTCTGAAGCTCAGGGAGAGCAAGATACCAAGCCCAAGAGTCACCTACTTAAATGAAACCATCTGTACCTATCCAAGTAGTTAACAACCTCAGGAGAAACTAATCTCTCCCTAACTCAGGTAGGAAAAAATGAACTCATAAATTGTGCTTCACAAGTGGCTACTTTTTTAGGCATCCTGATATAACAGGATTAGGTTTAGATACTTGAAAGTTAAGTGAATCCCCAACCTACGTGAAGATAAAATTAATTACAAACATAGAAGCCAAAATGGAGAGGAAAAGTTAAGAATACTAGAAAAGAAATCAGGAGTTCAATAAAATTGATTAACAACAATTGATTAGCAACACGAGGACATAATGTCCGAACTCAGTAGAATCATCTTTCACCTGATAATGTTGGTCAGATGAAAATTATTCATGTTTTCAAAGATTTTTTAATTACTGGCTTAATTTCATATTCCTTTCCAAGTGCTAAGCTTGGAGGAAAATTATACAATAAAGCAAAATCTCAAGTTATTTGAAACTTCCATAATACTCGTACTGTCCATTTCTAATTATTGGAGTTTAGCTTATCAAAATTTTGAAGAATGCTTACTTTTCAAAAAGGTAAAGACAAAGTCTGAGGCCAAATGACATTATTTTGAGAAGTGGTGAGAGAGAAAGTAAATAGAACACTATAGTTTTTCTGAGCAATAATATACTGACTGAAGCAAACACTCCCACCTACATCTCACAATAGTCATTAAAACATGGTTAGTGAGTTGTTTCACATGCCATAATAAATGCTTCATGAAATACTTCAATGCAATCACTTAGATAGAACTAATAGTAAACGACTTCCATAAAACTATGAAAAATGTTGAAAAATAATTTATGAAATTGATATCCAGCTTCATCATGACGTGTGCACTTATTTTTTAGGAAAAAGTGATTTTCCCAAACTTACCACTGGTGACTCTCAGCACTCCTGGCATCCAACTGGACAGCCTTTTCAGCTTTAGCCTTCCCTAGAAAAGGAATGCAATACATTAGAAGGTTACCCTCTAATATCTTTGGCAACTCCCAAGAACTAAGCAACAAGATATACTCTGGCTGTAAAGAAATTCAAAAGACTCTTGTAAATACAGATAGACAACAATGGCTTTACATCATTTGCTCCTATATACGTGCGCTCAGCCCCCAATAAAATGGATGCAATTTTAGTATTTTTTTTTAAATTCATTTTATCAACTCAGGTGCAGCTGAATCAGGGAAGGATTTGACTGGACTTTTGAAGGCAGACATGTTTATTTGTAAGACCTCTACACGCAGGTTAAAGAAGCGCCTGTAAGAATAAGCAGTAGAGCTGCTTCCTTCCTTGAGTACAGGGATTAGCTAAAGTTCCTTTCCAGTACAGTCTTCCATTAGTTTCTGCTTTTAACTGAATCAAGATGACAGAAGGTGTCCCAATCAAACCCACGCACCCAGATGAGATGCTTGCAGCTTGCGTAGTCTCAGCTGCAACCAATTAAGCCACACTGACATTTCTATATTACAAGTTAACTTCAGAAAAACAAAGAGCAGTATGCACAGTCCTCTAACCCAATGGAATGAAAAAACACAAAACTACTGCCAGCTCCCCTGCAGTCTCAATCCCTCCACATCACTTCCAAAAACAGAGATGAAAAGGGCTGTCACCAACCACCCCTCAGTGAGAACGAGCCAAGGGAGGCTGATTACCCAAGACCTAATCCCTGTGTCATTCCTTCTCTCTCTCTGTCTCTTGCTATGTAGCTTCTTTTGTTGGGAGACAGCAACAACTAGTCAGTGGTAAAAGCAAAGGATCCAACAACTGAGTTCACTGCTATAACATAGTTTGTGTTATAATCCTCACAGCAACAGCAACTTCCACACAAAGAAGCCAAACTGCTACTAAACCAAAGACAGCAACAATTAAGTAGTTGAGATAGCGTGAGTCTGTATGATGAAAGGATAGGAACAAAAAGATAAGGTCAGGGACCTTGGGATATGCCTAAATTGGCTAGGAATAAGTAATAACAGCCCAGGGGCATGACACCGCCCCCTGGATGACAAAGAGCAGCCAAAGTTGCTTTTTCAGTGTTGTCTTTCCTGCTGACAGAAGAAGAAAATAAACAATTTGCAAAACATTAGAAGAGTCACAAAAGACAAAATTATGTGAACTTTAAACACACTTAGAAAACCTTACTTTGGTGCAGCAAAAAGGGAGAGGCAGTGGAGAAATACAGGATAGAGAGGCTTCCCCAAATACAGGGAAAGAGATTACCATAAAAACAATCTGTTTGAAAAGACTGAAGGAGGGTGATACAGGTAGAAAAGAAGCAGGCTTTATTATAGTCAAGAAAAGAAAGTCCAAAACAAGAAAGGAAACATATACTGTCCTTATAGCCAATACAATACTGGAATGTAAAAGAAAGGGATATGCTTTTAAAAGCAACAAAAAAAGCTGTGAAAAAGAAAACTGGATCATTGTTAAGTTTAAGTCTTATCCCCAGTACCATCATAAAAGAAGCTGCTGATTTGCAGCAGTGCTGCTTTGCCTCAGAAAAATAAGCCTTGAGTTTGCTTTTGGCATTTACTTATTTGTCTCTTTCTCCCAAAGATATAATTCAGAAACTGTGCTGAAATATATATTTTTTAATATTCTTTCATTTTATAATTATTATTTTATATTCTGATTCCATATGATTCTCATCAAAATGAAGGATTTTAAGGCAACACTCATAGCCAACAGATTTAAACTGTGACCATCGAGACTTCTCATACACCATTTTTTGATGTTTCCGGTGAGGAAAGAATGGACTGAGGTTGTAAAACATGCTAGGTCTTGTGCAAAATATTCTTTATTACAGTACAAATTCTCCCATTTAGTACATTGGGCATTGTTTGGATTGGAAAACCTTACCAAAGTTCAAAGCATGTTTCACTACATTCAGAGAGCATTGTACATAAGCACTTTTCATCTACGTACCATCAGAAACATATTTTTTCTTTTCCTCGGCATCGGTAGCCATCTCAAACATATCTCCATAAGCACGTGCAAATCTCCAAAGAAAGTCCACACAGTTTTCATACTGAAAGCAAAGAACAACTTAGAATCAGATCAGACTGTGATTTACACAGTCTCCTTTAATAATACTTAGAGTGGGTTAAACAAGCACGGCATAAATATTTGGTTATTTTACATCCTTTTATACTACTTTTAATTTACACGAGAACCAGAAATCAAGTTTTTCTCTGCCAAAGAAGAAAAAGGGTTTGAAAATACTTTAGACAAGCTAAAGAGGCTTCATTTCAAAAATCAGTTTTAAAGCTCTCTTTTAAATTAAAAACATAAATGTAACTCTGTAAAATCCAACAGATTCCTGAATCATGTGATGTGTACTTGCTTTAGATTTGAAATGAGCACCAAATTCACTTTCAAGTAGCATTTCATCAACTTGCCTGGGTATTTCAATACATGAATGAAAATGTAATCAGAATTAATTGTGATCGTCACAGAAGACATTGATACGCTGAATAGAGTGCTAACTGTCAAACATGTTTAACTCTTGATAAAATTCCAACAAGTGCATCAAAGGAAAAGTTCACAAGAAGATTACCATAAAGGTATAAGCAGACTACAGGCCCATAGTTTGATTTCTTTAGAACACTTGGTCTGGACACACAGGACATAATACAATAAAACACACCCACCCAACATGAATATTGGGGACACCTTGAAATATTGTTCAACATAAATTCAAATTAAGTAAGAAATTGCATTTTGATTCCTTAGTCCGCTTTAATGCTTGTAATAAAGAAGTTCACAGAGGTAGTGCCAAATGTAAGTTAATAGCAACATAACATAAATACCTTGGCTTCCTTCTCAACTAGTAGTTGGAAGCTCTCCTTTTTATCATCCTCTGAACCCTTGTGCAAACTGTCCACCTTCTGGAGAAGATTCAATAATTCATCTTCTGACTGCACAATGGTATCAGGTGACTTCTTACACACCTTCTCTTCCTCAGAGTCTCCTTCAGTATCAGTATGGGCTGTAAGGTAACTAAAAATCACAGAAAATAATAACTATCTTTCCTAAAAATATTGGCAAATCACTGAAATTAAAACACAAAAAATTCAGCATAATTTATTCAATTTACCCAACCTGATAAGTTTTTGTTAATGAAAACAAGCTTATAATTATTACAGAACCTTTATCTACAAAGGGACAGCACACCAATAATTTCAAATGTAACAGGCAAATAAATATATCGTCCTGCCTAGTCCTACATAAAAAAAAAAAATAAATAAATGTAGAGACGTATTAGAAACATGTGTCCTTGTGCTTCAAATGCAGAATACTTTAAATCATTAATGTGTACTAAGATATTCTCTGCAACCCTGAACTCACTGTAGTCCTGAACCTCTTCAACTCTTTACCTCCATTTCTCTGTATTTTGAAACGGGAATGAGCTTACTAACCACACCAGAAGTGTTGTAGGAATCACTCATACAATGTTCTCTTAAACACTTCAAGATCTAAACATAAGTGATAATACACGTCAACAAATTGATAACAGTGATCTTCTGTACAATCTTAATGTTAGAATATCCAAAACTCGGGAAGATCTTATAGTAATTAATTGCACTCCATGCAGAAGTACTCAGCACAAGGCAGCCAAGGACAAGGAAATATTTATGAAAGCCATAAATACCACACAGAGATAAGCAGTTGGCCCTCCTGTCCAAAGTGCTGAGCACACATTAGGGTCCTCCAGTTTCACAAAGAAGCAGCTGAATAGCACTATATTTAAAAAGTAACCATCTCACCTACTATGAGTCCCTACCTTACCAGTCAGGCAACCCAGGCAAACTCCTACACTACCCAGGAGTCACAGGGATAAAATAAGAGCTAGATAATTTAATTAAGTATTAAATATCATTTCAGCATTTTGGCAAACAAGGCATAAGTAAAGTTTTCCTGTTTTGTTTCTGATTGCATTAATTTTCTTACAAGCTCTCTGTTCAATCCTTGCCATGGTTGAAACATTTTAAGCACAAAAACATAACCCGTTAAGCAGGCAATATAGACTTCTACAAAATAACTAGCTAAGATTTTTCCTATCAATGAGGGTAAGCTATTTGAACTGAAGGTATTTTATTTCAAGACTGGAAGCCTCACCAGCCACTCACGGACAAAATAAGAGTATCATAGATACTACTGATATCAAACTGTTGTAAAAAGAGCAGTTATTGATTTCAAAACCCAGCTAGCAGGCTTACATATCTCTTTACAGAAGAGCAAGCTATATTAAGTTATATGTGTATATACACACACACACACACACACACATATATATGCAGAAGCAAAGCAAAGTTTTATTTCAACACAACCCAAAATCTTCTAGAGTTTAAGCGATGATGAAAGTAAACCAATAAGGAAATCAGAAACAAAGGAAAAAGAGTTATGATTTGTTTTCCAAATCTTTTCTGTAACTATAACATCTGCTATTTCATCTGGTGTTTTCCTGCAAGTTTTATCAGATGATGAATGGAAAAAGGTTGGATGTGATTGAATTGAGAGCAGCCTTGAGGAGAAGCACTTTATAGCACTGGTTCATAAGAAGTTCAGCATGAGCCAAAAGCGTGCACCTTGCAGCCCAGAAGGACAAGGGTATCTTGGGGTATATCAAATAAGAGGCAGCCAGCAGGATGAGGGAGGTGATTGTGCCTCAGCACTTGTGAGGCCCCACCTAAAGTACTATATCCAGGCATGGAGCCCCCAGCACAATAAGGACATAGAGCTGATGGAGTAGAGATGATCAGAGGGCTGGAGCACATCTCCTGCTAAGACATGCTGAGGGAGCTGGGCTAATTTGGTCTGGAGCAGAGAAGGCTCTGGGAAGAGCTCACTTCCTTCAACTACCACCTAGAGGTAGCCTTCCACTACCTAAAAAAGGCCTACAGGAAAGCTGGAGAGGGACTCTGTCACGTAGTGATAGGTGAAGGGTAATGGCTTCAACTGTAAGAGGGTAGGTTTAGATTAGACATTAAGAAGAAATTATTCATGATCACAGAATTATAGAATGGCCTGGGATGAAAAGGACCTCAAAGATCACCTAGCTTGAACCCTTCTGCTGTGGGCAGGGTCACCAACTACTAAACCAGGCTGCCCAGAGCCACATCCAGCCTTGCTTTGAATGCCTTCAGAGATTGGGTATCCACAACCTCTCTGGTGATGCACTGGAACAGGCTGCCCACCCTCTGAATGAAAACCTTCCTCTTAATGTCCAATCTAAATCTTCCATCTTAGTTTAAAACCATCCCCACTTGTGCTATCGCTATCAACCCATGCAAACAGTCATTCTCCCTCCTGCTGATAACATTCCCTTTAAGTACTGGAAGACCACAGTGAGGTCTCCCAAAAGCCTTCTCTTCTCCAAGCTAAACAAGCACATTTCCTCAACTTTTTTTTCACAGGTGAGATGCTCCAGCCCTCTGATCATTTTACTGGCCTGGCCCTCCTCTGGACCTGTTCCAAGACCTCTGCACCTTTCTTGTGCTGGGGGCCCTAAGCCTGGAAGAGGTACTCCAGATGGGGCCTCAAAAGAGTCGAGCAGAGGGGGACAATCACCTCCCTCTCCCTGCAGGACACCCCTTTTTTAATGAAGCCCAACATATAGTTGATGATGAGGATGGTGGTGGGGCACTGGAACAGGCTGCCTGAGGAAGCTGTGGATGTCTGATCTCTGCAAGTGTTCTAGGTCAGGCTGGATGAGGCTTTGAGCAACCTGGTGTTCCTATAGAAAGGGGAGTTAGAACTTTAAAGTCCCTCTGAAGCCAAATCATTCAATGGCTTTACAGAATTGACAGCCTTTTCCAACCCAGATTATCTGATGAAAAGTGAATACTTAGAAGTGAAAAACACATCAACCATCACCTGAGAAACTGGAAGAACTTTAAACATGTCTACAATCACTGCAAAATGTTTTAATCTTTATTACCAGTATATCTTACTTAAAAGAGAAATTGGTGAGTGACAAGTATGTCAGGAGCAACAGTCAACCAACAGGACTCAGACCACAAAAGACTGCTCAAAGTCCAAAAAGCAAACAGAAACCATGTCCTAGACTCACCACACTGTGGTTAAGCTGTTACAAAATCCCCACACACAGTATCACATTAAAAAAAACAACAAAACAAAAAATAAAAATAAAATACAAAAAAGCAATACAGCCATCTGATATAAAACACTGCTGTGAACTTGCTCTGCTGGTTCAACAGATTGGATCAACTGTTTGGACTGCCCTCCAACTGGCCCTAACTGAGCATCACCCATTCATAACACTCCAACATTGAGACGGATCAAATATCCTTTGTTTTCTCCCTGGCAACTTAAAAAATCCTCCTGTGTCACAAACACTGCCCAATCTGCTCAAGGTGATTCAGTAAAATGGTGATTATATATATTATATATATATGTCAGAGACTTATCTAGATCGAATTGGCATGGATGAACCAGTAGAGTATACACATCCACCAGTAATGACAAACAGCCTTTGAAGAAACATTTGCCAAACCTGAGTCAGGTCACCTGAAGCCTGCAGTGAAAAGAAATGGGCAGCAAAAATAAATTAAGAATTCCTTCCCTTATTTCTTCAAAGTAGGCAATGGAAATTTAAGGAAAAAAAATATATATATAAAACATAGATTTATGTCAGTAGATCTTTTACTTCCTTTCTGGTGGCTGATATCAAAGTTGATTTGAAAAGCTTGGGTAACAGGCTTGCTGAAGACCGGTGCCAAAAGTGACACTGATTTCCACGATTCATCATCACTTTATCAATGAGGAAACAGCTTTACAATGACAAGAGGGACAAAATTAGGGAAAATCCTCCAACCTAGGTGATCACCTACACAATGTATTTATTTTTAAAAGAATGCGCCCTTGTTACACACCCTCAAATGTTAAAAGCTGAAGTGTTTTTTAGTGAGGAATAGAAAATGAAACTGTTAAAAGCAGATCAGGCTAGAACACAGTGAGCTCTAGAGTATACGCTCATTAATTCAGCATTCCTTCCAATCAGGGTAACTTCTATTACGTGAAAATAAATACAGTTCGTTTTTAAAAAGTGTTCTTTTGCCACTTAAAGAAATTAATGTTTTTTGAAAGGCAAAATGCAAAGCTTCTCTCTCCAAGGTGTTGAATATCAACAGTGACATTGGGAACAGACCAAAATAGATCAAAGCAGTGAAGGCCACAGCAGGGACTCCAGCATCAAATATTTCATAGGGGAAAAAAAAAAAAAAAAAGTAATATTAAAAGCTTTCCTGGGAGAAGTTTGCAAACCTGAAAACTGATGTAGTCATTTGGCACAACCTATTCATGTGTCATGCAAAACCAGAACTGCTTAACACAAGCAAAACCCTATCTTCTGGATCATAAAAACACTGCTGGGGCTGCTGTGAAACACGTTGCATGTACTTTTATCCTAGATAGAAAATCAAAAGTGAAGAAAGGAAGTTTAATGTGTAACTAAGAACAACGTTATTCCTCTCTAGTGCACAAGCCAGTAGCTGAATGCATTGCCATGTATGGACTTACCACAAGACAGCATAAAGCAGTGCCCAGGGCATTTACACACTTAGTAGAGCACATGAAATAGTGACACATATTAACTGGAAAAAAATTCTCTGTGTTACTGTCTCTTACAGAAAACTCTCACAGAATGTGCATCGCTGCCACTGAAGTTACATATGACCTCATAAAAAAAAACATCTCAACTGTATGCAAACCAGGATTGTGAACCTACTTCCACTTACAAGAGGAAAAAAAAACCAAAACAAAAACCTTACCAAAATGAAATAAAATCATCTTAAGTACAGAGAAGATATGTGAAACAAGTACATCAAGTAAAAGGTATTGGGAAAAAAAAATAAATCTTCCTCTTTTGAAAAGAGGTTAAAAAACGTCAGTGACAAATTACATACCCAAATGACTAATGCTATCTACAGCCTTGAATTATCTCCCTTCCTTCCAGCTGCACACAAATACTCATCAGAGAAGGCCTCTGTTAAGGACACACTCAAAGCTCTTGCGCACTATAATCACTTGTGTTGGATCATCCCATCAGTTTCCTCGTCACACACAACCTGAACAGACAAGTTTCCTTCGTCAGTTCCCAAACAGCAATGCATCACTGCCGTGATGTGATGATCTCAGTGTCAGGCGTGCAATGACAACTGTACTGTGCGTGTTAACCTGATGGTTTGCAGACTGCAGCTTTAGACTCATCTACATCTCCAAATACACTGTGCTCAGTATAAAGGCCTCTGCAAACCAACCAAACTATAAAACAGTGTGAGAAACTATAGAACTTGAAATGTTTGTACACAACAAGAAGGGGCCTTTGACAAACATTAATTTAAATGTTCAGTGTTAGCAAAGAAAAAAAGATTCTGCCCACAGGAACAAAAAATACATATGGAGGAACACCCCAAAAACATAATTTGATTAATTACTACGTGCAGCACATTGCTGACTTCAGAATATTGTCACTAATTGGCATATCATTAGAGAAAGAAGTTAAGATCTCATCTTACTTAAGATGGACAGTTCATGAACATCATGCCACCTATGCTATGAATGTAAAGCACTGAAGAGATGTTACCAGAAAACAGCTGCTATTAACGCACACTGAATAAACTGCATGTAAATTTTTAATCACAGAATTCTAATCTACTACAACAAAACAAAGATGTAATTATGGGGGAGTAACATCATCACCATTTTCACATTACTACTGCAGGATGTACGTACTAGACAACATCTGAAATTTCAGAAGTACAGTTCCTCTCCTGAATTCCAGGTGCATCTTGTCCTTTGGCGTGTTCCCCAGCTGAAGCCTAAAGAAGACTTCGTTTATAGCAAACTGACTGCAGGCTGTGATCAGAACCAGGAACTCTGAACCTTAGTCAGTCCCCTAAATCATTCATGACTAATATCAAGCCACCAGGAAACATATACAGTAGCAAATATAAATAAACATGTCTGCCATGTGTACACACCTTGTATGTAGACATAACTTCCAAAGCATGCAACACCTCTTGGCAGAGCACTGCAGCATATCATCTTTAAGGCTCATAGGAAACAATTACGAAAAGCACTCCCACAGCCTGAACTAACTCCATCGGAGACTTAAGACTACTTCATTGCTGGAAGTGCTTTTAAATCACACCTCTATCCTGAACTTAGAACACAAAGCTTCGCTTAAATAATGACACAATTTGCACCGCACATGAACTGTAGCAGAGACAAAATTCGACCGACTCACCCTCCTTCACTTTCTGCCTCCTCAGAGCTGGTAGTTTCTGTGGCACCAGGTGCTGACTCCGCTTTTCTCCGCCTTGCCGCTCTGTGTGATGGGCTAGCTCTCTGAGCATCCCCCCTCCCTTGGAGCTCATCTCGAACAAGATCTTCCAGCTTTGGAATAGCTTCTTTCAGAAACTTCACCTCTCTTTTCAGTTCATCCACACTTAATAGCAAGCCATTCAGTTTTTCAAGTATCTGCAGCTGCCTTCCATGTAAAACCATGACTGCTCCTTGCTCGTTATGGGCATTGTGATCCAAGCCTACAGGATGAAGCTTGTTACCTGCATCTGCAAATGCGGGCACGTGCACAGCTGCACTGGGTTTTCGGTTCTTGTGGTACCAAACCAGGACGAGGCTTATTCCAGCAGTCCCTGCCACTATGCCCAGTATCAATCCTTTATTTTCAAAGTGCGACATTTCTGCGCACTCCTAAAATTGAGACAACAATGACAGGCGGAATTAAAGACATTTTCCCACTCAAGACGTACCACCTACTTTGCTTTCAACTCACAAAAGCATAAGGCTAGAGTGACCGGTGCGTGCTGCAGCCACAGCACAGCAGCTTCTGCAATAATAATGTGCAGCGACAGCAAAAACAAGGCAGCTGTGCTCTGCTGTTGAGGACAAGAAGGCGCACTTTTATACCCGCACAGCCTTCGCTTACAACGCTCCTCGCAACTTGCATTGAGTATTTTATTGCTTTTAAAGGCGAGAAATTCGCGGCAACCGGGTTTCTCCCCCCCACGTCCGGCGCCGGGCAGCTGCGAGGCCGCAGCGCAGCCCGCCCCGCCCGCAGCCCGCCTGCCCCGCGCTCACCCCCCCGCGGCCGCCCGTCCCGCAGCCCGTCCGGGCAGGGGGAGGCCGGCGGCGGCCGCGCCAGCCCCGGGCCCGTGGCCCCGCTACGTACCGGCGGGCCGCTCCGGCTGCGGGAGCGCTCCGGCCCGAGCGCGGCCCCGCGGCTCTCCCGCCGCGGCCCAGGGGGCGGCGATACCCGGATCGAGGGGGACGGGCCTCACGCCGCAGCCGCCGGTCGGGGTGACGGCCGCTTCCCCGCGGAGGACGGCGGCGGGCCCGCCCTGCGGCCGCACCGGGGAGGCGGGAGGCTTCCCGTCCCGGCCGAGGCCTCTCGCTGCGAGCCCGGCCACGCCGCTGCTGCCTGAGTGCCCCGGGGCTTGCTGCCGGGGGAGCCCGCTGCACCTGCTTCGGTGCTCAGGTGGGGCTGCTGGAGAGCAAATGTACCTGCGCGTGTCTCTGTCCTGCTGCTGCTGGTTTAACCTTTGCTACTTCGAGCAGCTAGAGAGGCAGTGTTTCCTCTCTATCTGGTGCTGCATATCACAGAGAAACCCTGACCGGTTGCAGGAAGAGGCACAGAAGTTTAATAGTATCTCGGCCTTCTGAGAGCCCAGAGCTGATACTGATTCTCCAATGTCAGTTGTAGTTTGCCCTGAATCACAGAGGAACTCGGATTTAGCCAGGATCAGGATGTACCGCTCCTGCATCGCGTCTTTTATCCATGACTTAAGACCTTTCTTTCTTCCTTATGGCAGTATTTCTTTATGATTCTTCCTCCTGCTCCTGGTTTTGGAGAAAGACAACCTGTTAGGCTCATTCTTGAGGGCTTCTGGAGGCCCTTGCACAACATCCTAGCAGAAGTGTAAAAACACCAAATTCCCGTGCTTCCATGGGAGGGCCATGCTAAACCTTTAAGGAAACTGTTAAGATTGTGTAAAGAAAGTAACCGCTCATCAACAGCTGGAATTTTGCTCACTCAGAAACAAAGGAATAAAATGTAGTTCTTAAAAACAAAACAAAATAATAATAACAAAAAAACACCATGATAATACTTTTATGAGGAAACAAAATAATGCTTAAAAAACATCAATATTAAAGCCCACTCGTGCAACCCTGTAGTCTAATAGCCTAACATCTATTTCTCCTCAGAAAGATTTCCCTTAAAATAACTATACCTGCTAGCAGACTCTCCATTAAGAACCTGAGGACGAAACAAGCCTTCCATGAGGCCAAACTACAACCTGAGAGGAAGGCAGAAATCTTTTACAGTGGAAACATTAATCCTAGTCTGAGATTGCACAATTTTTCAAGTCGCAAGCAAGTATAACCTGTTCATATGCTCATAATTTGAGTTTTGCAAATGCTTCAATTTTATGAAAACTTTACTAGAATAATTTCCAAAGAATAATTTCATTATGATAGAAATAATTGTTTCGAGTTGCAGTAATTAAAAATAGAAGCAGATTACATGACTCTTCATGCTGATCGTATTTCAAATGTTCAGGAATGGTTTTTTGTTGGATAACCTTTATTTGTATTTTCTCTCTTCAAAATCATTTGCCAAAAATCTTTCTCTAAGCCAAGTGAAACAGGGAAGGTTATTATAAAGAGAATTAATCGGAGGACAAACACAGCTGAAGCAGATTATAGATGCAGAAAACAATGTGAGTGGTTCCAAAGATTTTCTAATGTGTCTCTCTAAGGCCTGTGGCCTTGGAGTAGTCCATTTCTTTTCAAAAATGATGGCCCATAAGAACTGTCCACAGCTGCCATTAGTTTCTCTGGATGCATCATGACTGCCATAATCAAGGCACAGGTCATGTCCCCAATTCCTAAATTGCTTTGCAACTGCAGCCACCTTACCCAGGCATACCAAGCAGAAATTAGAAGTCATTGCATGCATGTGGAAAGCTGTAAGAACGCAGCAGCTTTCCCAACTAGGACCTAAACACTAATTTAGCTAGATGTGGTATGCTAAACTGGGCTAAATCTTACAGTTGGTCTAAGCAAGTGGCAAGAAACTGTTTGTAAACAAGCACTGTTCTTCTGCATGTAGATTTTTCTCATAGTTCAAAATTTGCACATGACATCCTAATAAACATCCAAGTCCAGATCCTATCTCTTACAGAATGGCAAATCCACCGGTAGTCTGTGTGTTTTTAGCCTTACTTCTTAAAAATTCAGAGCTTAGGCCCTCAGCTTGTCCGTGTACTGTCCTGTCCAGCAGTACTAATTTCTTCACACTGTTTCTTGTGGTGTTTCACTCTGTGTTTATTCACACAGAAGCTCCTGAAGCTGTACATTTGCTTCATCCAGTTTTGACAGAAGAAAGAAATCAAGATCCTGAAGTTCCATCAATGTTAGCAGCTGTGAGGTGAAGACAGCCTGTTGCCACCATGCTTTCTTCCCACCTGCCCCAGGCAGATGTTCCCAGTTGAGCTCAGCTCCCCAGGACCCAGGCATACCTACGTGAGACAGAACACTGTCTGTGTAAAAGTAGGCCCTGCAGTGGCCTGGTCTTTTGGGATATTTTGTCCTTGGACAGAATTTTTTGTGTGATATTAGAAAAGTTAATTTATTATTGAGCAACTGTGTTCAAAGGGTGAAAGAGCTATTATGCTGCAAGTAACCAATGCATGCCATTTCCAGCTAAGATGAACATTAATTTACCAGTGCTGTAATTTCTATATGAAAGCCATTCATAACTTTTTCGTAACATTTTTGTGGTACTTCATATTTTATAAAACGCTCTCTCCCCGATAGTAAATTATCTGCTGCTTGTAACAAATGCAGAAACTTCTAATGTGTTAGTAACGTTTCATACTCATTATCTCAGCAGTTGTAAGCATACAATCAAGCCTTGTTAATAAATCACCAAATATTGTGAAAGCTTAAATACCTTTGACCAGTCTTGCCAGCAGCCTGCCAGAAGTCCTGCTGTTCTGTCATATGTATTGCATTGAACCTTCCAAAACCAATTGCTATAAAAATAATCAAAGTTTCACCTTACCTCAAAGGGAAGGGAAACATTCACTGTCAGACTTGACAACATTCACTGTTTCTCTTGCCATGAGCAATTGTCCAGCTCCCTTAATGAAAAATTAAGAAATAGAAGTTAAGAGGGGATTGGTAATAGCATGCTGGTATTTTCTGCTTTCTTCAAATAAAGATACACTGCTTAGCAGAGTTCCTGGAGGAGCTGAGTTATTGGAATTGCACTGTCTTTATGCCTCTCTGTATACACATATAACTGTACCTCTGCATTTTGAATCTTTGGACAATCACGAATTTAACCAAGGAAGTAAGTACCGACAACTTCCTTTGAATTAGTTGGTCTACTGAAGATGAAAACCCTGAACTAGCATTCCCACTTCAGGGAAGATTGTTTGCTCCTTGTTACACAGCTGAGAAGCCACACGGGAGAAATGCATCTTGAGAGGACAGGAAAAGCTTGAAGCTTAGCTCATATTTTATCAGATGTGAGGAAACTGAACTCTGAGATATAACCTGATAGGAAACCTGGCTTCATTAGTGCGACCATAAACAGAACATTCTGTTTATTTATTTATTTTGTTGACAGGATTTAGTGCTGCAATTTCAGCTAAACACAAATGGTCACTGATGGTGCTGAAATAACCCCCAACAACCACGTGCACACTGCTCCTGCATCTTTGTGTCTGTCTTCATCTCACCAGGAAGCCCAAGGACGTTATCAAGATACATTTGTGGAAGCTATGTTATTTTTTAAGTCTAAGATGCATGATTCAACTTCCATGCTATGAGAGATGAGAGTTGGCACCCCAAAGGAGTTTGTGTATGTTGTGTTGACAACAAGAGGAATAAATAGGGAAGGCCACTAATTGCATGGGGCTGCCTGTGGAATGACTTCACAAAGAGGAGCTGTCCTGGGAGTGACAGAGTACACTTCTAAGAGAAAAAATACATAAACAAGCATGAAAACGTAAGAAAAGTATGTGTTTAAGCATACATGTTACACTCGTGTGTATTGTATCCCACAAAGGCCATCAAAACTTCTTAAATACATGTTTATATGTGCAAGTATACATGTATGCCGCATCACCCAATTTGTTTTCTTCTGTTTGACGTGTCTTTTTTTTTCTTTTGGTTTCCTACATTGCTTCAAACCATTTAAAAAATATTTTAAAGATTTTTCTACCTACAACTGGCAGTGCCCCTTCCTAAATGGACTTATACCTCCAATACTCAGCCTAATACACGGCCCTCAGATGCCTGGAATTTCATGTAAAACACACTTCATTCAGAGGATGTGGTGTGTCCTTTCACCTCTGGTTTTGTACTAGACTTTCTGAGCTTGAAAAAAGTTTTAACTTTCCATCTAAGCCTCTACAGCCATGTATTACCATCAGTAAGCAGCAGGGGCCATCAGGCATGCACGTCAGAATTAACTGGGGCTTGTAGCATATGAGGAAGTCCCAAAACTCGGGCAAGACAATTAAATTAAATCTGAGATCATAATTATTTTACTAGTAATATCTTGAGTAATAATGAACCTTATCAACATTCTTTGACGGTCTTTTGTCATTGTTGGTGAAAGACAGGTAACAAGGAGCTTGCTGTCTTTGTCTGGCTTTTTCACAAACTTGTACGTGTTCTTCAGTAAATCATTTCACTATTTAGCATCTGCATTTCCCTTTCTGATATACCAAACATGTTAAAACTACATTTATATAAAAATATGTATATATAAAATATATATAGAAACATAAGACTGGTGTGGGTTGCAAGGGACTTTAAGATCATCTAGGTCCAACCTCCCTTCTAGGCCGGGCTGCTCAAAGTCTCATCTACCTCATCTGTTGTGCCCTATGAGATGCGCATAACTTCATTCTAGACAAGGGGATTTGGGATGTTTGGCTCAGGTCTACACAGTTACTCAGTTAAGCCAGAGAACACTGTGAGGTCACCTCGCTTTTGCTGCTGTATGACTGCAGAGGGGTTCCCATTTCATCCTAGGATCCTGTTTGGACGATGACAAGGGATGAATGCAGCAAGAAGCATGAGGAAAAATGGAGAAGACAGAGAAGCAGGAGATTCATAATCAGTTAGAACTTATGCTGTATGCAGCAAGAAGGCAGGATTTCTGCTCTATTCAACGCCTGCACATCCATGCACTCACACAAATGAATACACACATCTGACAGTTTTCAGTCCTGTTTTGCTTTATCCAAGGGACAGGGCCGTGAACTAAAATAGCAGTGCAAACTGCATTATTCCAATTGCAGCTTGCACCTAGTTCTGGCTTTTAAGAAGCTTTTCCCATCTGATTCTGAGCTATCCTAAAGACTAAGAAGCGACTCAGGCGGGCAGCGCAGCCGAGCGTGGGGACGGTCGTGTGGCTCATGCGGTGCTCTCGTACTGCCACCGCGTGGGGAAGAGCCGTCATCCCGCGTGGGGTGCGCGCTGTCCACAGCCCTAACGTGGACCTCCGAGGCTCTCCCCACGCACAAGTGCCTGTGCAAGCACTCAGCCCCTCTCGCGGACGTGGCCGCAGGGATGCCCCATACACAGCCGCGCTCCCCGCGCCTCCCTCAGCGCAGCGCGCTCCCGCTGCTCTCCAACGTCCCCACACGGGGGCGCGCGAGTGCCGCCGCCCAACGGCTGTCGGTCGCTGACTAAACCCATCTGCACCGCCAAGCGGGGCTGAGGCGGTGGGAGAGGCGTGCGATACACACGGATAAGGGAACAGCAGCACTAAACTGCTTGCACCCAGCCAACATCTGCACCTACCAGACCGGTTAAGAGAGCAGCAGAGCTCTCCGCGGTGTTTGCTCGTTTCTAGCGCAGAGTTGAACTCAGGTCTCACTTGTGCTGCTCTGTGAAAATTGATTCATTGATGAGACTCAGCTCTGGGCACTGTGTCCTTTGAGGCTTAGGGAAAAAATATCATAGTGAGAGAAAAACAGCAGAATAGAAGCACAGAAATGTAATAATCTAAAATAAAACCTGGAGGTAAAACAAAGAAGCAAGCACGAAAGAAAAGTGTAAAATGTTAAATGCTTAGAGAGCCTGTATCTGTGACTAAGGTGACCATGACCTGAATTCCTCTCTCCTGAGTTTGTGTGTGCACCCAGGGTGCACCGGTTTGGGATTCCTCTAACTTGTGTGGAGAGAGGCACCTTGAAAGGGAAGCAGTCCTGCTGCTCCAGGCTGTGGACAGCTCTGGCTCTTGCCCTCACGTGCCAAGGATTTGCTGACCTCTGCCCATTGCAAGACAGGCCTTGTAGTGAAAATTACTGGAGAGAGAGATGTGGTTGGTGATCTGTGTGAGGCCAGCCCATGTGATCGTCATTAACTCCCTGGCCTTAAAAACGTGACTTTAGTTTCAACCTTTGGCACATTGTCCTGAAATCTATTTGAACTGAAACAGGAGGACGAGCAGAAAATCACGAAGCTGTGTTAGCTTCTCTGCTTGTCTTGGCTCCCTTCTCCCAAAAGGTTGTGCCGAACAGCAGTGTGCAGCAGCAAAGAAGCTGGATCATTATTTCTAAACAAACATGGATTTATTGGTGCATTTTTTTCTTATCTGTATCTCTTTTTTTATACTTTAATCTCTGTGAGGCAATGGCAGTCTTGATCTGTGATGGCACTAAGACCATAATTAGTGTTAACAGTAAAGCATAAAAGTAAGCTCCAGCCAAGCTGCAAAATAGCATGCTCATAGACACTTCAGTTTAAAAAAATCAAGTCACCACTTCAAGTCTAGTTCATTTTCTTTGTATTATGTACTTCAAAGTACCACAAGAAGATGAATAACATGCATTAAGCACAAGCTTCACATTTCCATTGTGTTTCACTTTCTAATACATGGAAAAGAATTGTGCATGGATAGTGGCAACGTAAAGAATTAGCACCATAATGGATTTCATTCTTAAGCTGAGAAAGCAAAGTCACAATAATACTTTATCAGTGCTACTTATCAGCAGCAACATCCTGATTTATTTCAAAAGCTCAGCTTCGGTGGTAGCAATTTTGTACCTGCTAATTTTGGTAGTTCTGTGTACTTCAGATAGATACTATTGTTCATGTGTACTATAAATGCCTCTTGGTCAGCTCAGATAACAAGTGCAAGTTATTAAGTGACGGAATGTTTAATAAAAGGAACATATACTTCTCTATGGGGAAAAAATAGCAGGATAATTTTCTTTCCTGTTCAACTCAGATAATATTGGTGTCTTCTAGTACACTAACGAGAAGCAGAACTTTCTACGAGAAGATTAGAGTGTAGTGTAAAACTCTTGCCTGAGTCAGACACCTGCACTGTTTTGGCAGTCACAAGAGAGCAAATAGCTGTACTTAAATCTGGAGGGAATATCTGACATTTCAGAAGTATATTCGTGGCTGGGCTGTGGCAGCCAGTGCTGCAGACCTGCTGTAATGCCAGGTCTCCCAGGGCCCTATGCCTTTTCCCCACAAATCTCCCTGGCCTTTTTGTCATTCTCATGTGGAGGAGTGGTGGCAACACAGAGCAGAGCTGGCTGAAAATCTCTAACAAAGCATATCTCCACCAGGGAAAAAAAATAAATTGTAATTGACAGGTTTCTGAGCAGTGTGTTGGCTCTGACAGAAGCCAGGCAGGATCCCAAGCTGTGTTCTTTCCCTGCAGGCTTCCTTAGCTTTCTCTGTCAGCTGCTTCATGCTTTCCAGGCTGTTTGTCAGCTCTATAAGGAAGCTACCTTGGGTCAAGAATCCTGCAAACTTGAGAGGTAGGACCAGAATCAAGCCCACATTTTCACTGTTATCTCTCTTTGATAGTCTTTTTCAGAGATGAAAAAGAGAAATTCTGGTTCTCCAGTGCTCTGATGACTGAGGAGATGGTCTTCTTTTTCAGAGTACTGGAGGTGATGACAATAACAGCAAGAGCATCTATCCTTCTCCAGCTCAGAGGCAGCAGCAGTGGTAAGGCACTACAAGGGAGAAGAGGCAACCCCTTGTCCCTTTTTGAGATGCAGAGGTGGAAAAGACTTACCAGCAATGTGGGGCTGTGGCTGCTGTGCTTTTCCATTCCTGGCTATAACATTTTCTATGGTGATACAGTTACTGGACATATAGCCCAGACTAGTGAGTGAGGGGAGTAAAAAAAAGTTAATTTATAGCTCTCTACTACTGTTTTCAGGCAGATAAAGGCACCATCACACCCTGGCTGCTATGTCAGTGATGCTTGGATCCTTCCTTTCTAACCATTGGGCATCTACAGTTTTTAAGCAAGCAATGAAATGCTGATCAACTGTATGACACGAATAGTTTTAGGCTACCTCTAAGTAGCCATTCTTCAGTATAGCTCTAAGCACGTATGTTCCCTTTGCAATAAAAGCTGCCTAATAGATTAGCCTGGCAACACGGCAATTCTGCTTCTTCTCACTGTAGATTAGGAACTGTTCTACAGTGAATCTGTTTCAATCCCAGTACACTCTGTGTTACGTAGACTCCAGAACAGTGCAGATCCCGATGTCTTTATTCAGACTTTGTTTAAACAAACTGTACAAGCATTACACCAGCTAACACGATGGTTTGCTGAATTTAGGTCCCAAGTCTAACTGAAGCAAAATATTCAAGGAAGTTAAAATCGGGACGTAGCTTTTAATCTGTCATTCACATCTGAATCCTCACACCTGTGAATAAAGCCTATTATCACTTTCTCTTTTCATACCTTTTAATTTTATTTAGCTTTTCGCAGTCATCTGTAAGTTATTTTCCCAGCTGGAGGTATCTGTAGAAGCAAATAGTGCAGGACAGTCTTGTAAGACATCTGGTCAAGAGGCAGCATTGAACTTATCACAACTAAGTGATTTGCCACGAAAGAGTGAAAAGCACATTAATCTTTCACTGGTTCCATTTTAGGTTGTAAGAAGAGAGGTGAATACTTTTTTTAAAGTGTGTTCTCTGTACACAATACCAGAAGGTTAAATGTGTGTTTTCTTCTTCATAAGCAAGTCCATGCTTCTGGCTACAGACCAACAGACGTTTCTCTTTGTCCATTAAGGCAATCTCCTACGCAGTTTACCAGGGGAGGATGAAATTCCTCAAGCTGTGTTATAAACATTCATCACTGAAGTCACACTACTAATAGCACAAACAAAAGACAAAATTTAAGAGAGCTCTGTGCTGGGTGTGCTTTACATAGGCTGTAGAATCCAGACTGAACCAGTAAAATCAAAGACCAAAGAAGCCACCGTGAAAAGCTTAAACAAGACAATTTTCCATCACCAGGACTTCTGAGGTTCAGTGAAAGTAGAAGTTGTTCTGCTCCCTTCCTCTTGCTCAAGATCATTCCTCTTGCATAAAGTTTCTTAAAGATGAAATATAGGCTCTGTCAAATCTGCCCCCTCTATGAGCAGCACCGACTTCAACTTGGCCTGCTGTTCACCATGGGTCTGAAAACAGGCAGCACTGACAGCACCACCCACAGGCTTCTGGCCTGGGAGATTTCTTTATCAGCTCACCTTCCTGTCTTCCTTTTCAGCTGCAATTTACTCCTTTCTCTGCCAGTCTCGCTAATTAGTTCAGGGGATTTGTTTGTGTATAGCCCTAATAAGGAGGAATCACCTTAGATATACAGCTTCCCCAGTCTCTGACCTTCTGCTCTTTGTGTATGTCCCGTGCCAAGTTACTGGGTGGAAGGATTGGGCAAGGATTTCCTATGTACTTTCATTGCCAGCAATGGAGAATTCAGACTTCCCTCCCTCATTTAAGTCTGTGCTATGGGCTACCACCATTAACAAATTATTTCCTTTATGAAAGCGTTTCACAGACTTGAGTTGGATCAAGCCAAATAAGCTATCAAGAAATCAAACAAATTACTACAGAACTTGTAAAGCATTTTCAAAGACGAAAACTCTCATGTCCGTGTTTTTGTGACAAAAGATATGAAACTCCATGAATGGCATACTTTTTCTAGAAAAATAATAAATTGTAGGGGACTTCAAAAAGGTCTGATTACATGCTGATGGCAATTGGCTTCTGGGGTGGGATGGTCTGACCACACTGTGAGCATATGAGCACCGGTGTCCCTGCCACAGCAGTCTGCACATGGTTTTAGCGTTACATTTTCAACGATGCTGTTCTGGCAAGATTCTGATGCATGAACCTAAAGAACCTGGGAGCCCCACTGTACTGTAGCTTACACAGAGGGCTGCACTGAAGCCTTGCAAGCCTAGTTCTCTAAAATTTAATGGTGCAGTAGAAGGAAACATGCCAGCCCATCTACCTGAACTGCTATTCCCTCAACACATTCCTCTGTGGTGTCTCTTGGCTGGCTGCTTGGTTGCTCAGCTCTGGAACTGTTAAAAAATTGGTGCTTAGAATTACAGTCCTCACAGTTCTTCACATTGATTAAGTGACAGAAATACCCCTGCATACTCTAAAAGTTCAATTTTCCAAAAATAAACACAAAGCCTGAGAAATAATTGGATGTTTCTAATAACATTATGTTGATATACATTTAGTTAATACTCAAAAGTAGCAAATGAATGCTCATAAATTTAGATACACGTTTATGAAAATCAGAAGTGCATCTATGAACATATAGTTTTTCAAAACTTGAGTGAGATACTGTAAAATTAAGAAGTTGAATTAATTGTGTTTTAAAGCAACTTTAATTAGAAGATATCCTTTGAGTTAACACTGCAAGCGTTAATTTATCCTGTTTCATCACAACCACTCTCAGTTCTTTCTTCTCTGTGGAAAACTGGCCATCATCCCATCAACTGTAATGCTCCCCTCCTCCCCTCCTCAGAGGATCTCTATTTATGTAGCACTTTAAGGTAGGTACACAGTAAGTGCCAAATGGTGATCCTATGGAAACAGCGGAGCTTAGCACTGCAAAAGATCTAGCATACAACTGGTAAACTACTGAAGAAGTTATTTAATTTGTGTTTTTATATTTCACTTGTGTAGATGATTATGATGCCTGCTGCAGAAAGGAGAGAGGTTTCAGTGTTTGCCTGTCTCACTGTGCTGCAGTGAAACAACATGTTTTAGTTAGTCAGTCATGTCAGTCAAAGGGAAAATGCAGCTCAGCTTTCCTGGAAATGGTAGAACTGATATTTTTGTAAATTGTGGAGTACTTCAGGTTCAGAGTGTATGAAATTATGGTGTATTTATAATTCTTTATTGGTACCTACAACAAATATTGAGGATTGTTTCTAGCAGAAGTAATGCTTAATTTATTTCTTCACTAAATACTAGTTATATACAGAGCAGTGAGTTTTAACAGCATAGCAGTCACACTACAATGGCCTTTAAGGACAGTGTGCTACTGTACCTATTGCACACAGTGTATAAAGAGCTGCTCAATAAGCAAAGACAGGAATTTGGATTAATTTTGTGCTGTGTACTTGTGGCCACTTTCCATTTTCTTGACCAGATGAAATAAAGCAAGAAATCTTATTAGTAATCAGCTAGCAGCTGCCACTGCTAACTTGTACTGTTCCACAAGTTTATGTGAAAATAGTCTCATACACATAAAAATTCTTTCTCTCTGTCATTCTTATCCATAAAGAAGATATTCCTCCCAAACGTCCTGTCTCTGAATGATCGGGGTATGCCATAAAATTTCAGTTACAATTCTCTGTACATCCTGGTGATGCTGGGGATTCCTGCTGGAATGCAGGCGTCCTTCCACTGACTTCAACAAGCCTTGGGTCAGACTCTGACTTGCTTAGCCCATTTCTGATAGAAGTCAGCAACTCTTCGTGACTTCACTCTCTCTTCCTTTCGGAACACTAACTTACAGTCTTCTGGAATCTCAGTAATTATCTTAGGAGAGAGTTTGTTGTTTTGTGTTTGTTTGAAATTCTGACTATGGGTTGTTCACAGACTAAAAAGAGTCTCATATTTATAGACCTCTTAAGAAAACGGAATCACAAGTACTTGATAAAAAATAATCAGCAATTTAAATTACTCACAGATATAAGAGTTTAACTAAACACAGAAAATACCCTGGTGTTCCACCCCACAGGGTCTTATTGTGATCAGCTTGGCTTCTATACTACAAAAACATCCTTAACTCCTAAATATGCCAGTAAACTTCCCCTGCAAGGTAGACTCCAGCAAATAAAGCGCTCCACTCATGCACCAGTGTTTGCTTGTTAGTCTCAGGATAAAAGAATCAAGCCTATCTCTGCTGAGCCAACAAGCTGCTGGAGGTGTTCAAATAAGCGTGGGAAAGCAGAAAAGTTGAAACCATAGAGATAGGATTTGGGGCAAGGTGATGTCACTGCCTAGCATACAATATTTTAGTCCACAGACAACAGAATGCACAAACTCCAGAATCCTTCCAGTTCTGTTGTAGCATGGATGTCACAGGAGAGGTTTTTAGTAGACTGTACTGAGTCAAACTGAGGTCTTCGGAAAGCTCCAGGAGAAATGAAATGTGCACATCTGGCAACTAAATCAAATCAACACAGTGCTTTAACAAGACTTTTGCTTCCTATCATGTATTAAAAAAGTTATGCATTTTTAAAATTCTTTTTAAAAGTTCACATTGATTCTTCAGACAACTGTCTTATAAATGGCTAAATGAAAAGCTTCATTGATGGCTATCAGATTATAGCATCAGCAACTAGAATAAAAGAGAGTTAGTCCCTGAGGTAAGATATTATTTTACTTTGAATAAGAGTAAGATAGAGAAAGCAGTATGTTACCAACTGCGGAGATGAAAAGGGCATAGCCTACATCCCAAGAGACTGAATGCATCCACAGCGTAACGCTGCTTAGCCAGGATGCTGGGAAACAGGATTGGCCAGGAACGAGCAACTAGTCCAAATAAAGGAAACATAAAGCAATGTTAGAAACATAGAGAACACTTTACAAACTGTATTAAAAAAAACAAACAAACAAAAAAAAAACCCTTGAGAAAAAATGTTTTAATTTTTAAAGCAATTTGTTCAGAATTGATTAAGCAATAGTTCAGTCTAAGGACAGTGGCTATTAACTTTCCAAGAAAGCATTGCTGCAAATGCATATCTGCTATTAGATGCTAAGAGAAGTAAGGGTATGGCAGTAGTAAACCAACTAATATTTCCAGGAAAGGAGAACTTGTGGTACCCACAAATCTCAGAGAACTTCTGAGATAAACTGTGCCCCCTGTGCTGCGTATGGCACAACTGACATGCTGCCATTATTTCCTGTTAATAAAGAAAAATCTAAAAGTTAAATCATTTTCATCTTTTGTTTAGATCTGCTTGTGTGTTCATTGCTAATCTTCAGAGACTGTGATTTTGGGGGTCAGTGAGCATATTTTGCATGACGTTAGGGCTTCACGTGGGAGTCCCTTTATTCGTGATTCAATCTTAGAGTAGATGTTCTTTGAAGGTCCCTTCCAGCCTAACCCCTCCTTTAATTCTACAAAAATGTCTAGTTATAAAATATGAGGATTGTCTGTATCAGTGGTGTCATTGGAGCACAGTGTTGCATTTAATGCAAGCACTCTGCTACTATCAGGACAGCCTGTCACCACCACAGGCAGCTGCACAGACAGCTGATCCTGAAGCACACAGTGGCAGATCCCCAGGGAAGGGCCTCTTCCAGTTCTTGCAGCCCACGAGGAGCTGCAACAGTCAGCGCTAACACAGTTTAACACAAGTGTTTTCCCAGGCAGCAACAGGGAGATTTTCAGAGGTTCTCATCAGCCTCTCATAGAAGAACCTGTTTAGCTGAGAGAGTATATGGGGCAGTTTCCTACCTCAACTGAATTCTTCTCTGTCCCCTTCTGCACTGTGGAGTTATACCATTTTTTTCCTGAAAAGACGCTGTTTACTTTGCAAGCAGCCTGCAATGTGTGTCTTGAGTGTGCACGTTAAGCACTGACCCACAAGTCAGGAGCCTCAGGTAGCTGCTTGAGCACACACTGAGCCCATCCACACCTGGAGAGTATTTTTCATGCTCAGGATGGACACATGCGTGTTTCTGGAAAACCCGGCCTTTCATCTTATTCAAACTAGCCATAATAAGCATCAAAAGATTAAACCCGTGTTCACTGAGGCACCACCTCTCCCACAGATGGTCTGTAGGTCAGTTTATACACCCTCCATGCAGTCTTTGGGCTTTATAGCTGGAAGTAACCCTGGCCCTGCCAATGGGTGTTATATTACCTGGTGGTTTTGTGATGTTGGGTTAACCTTCAAAGAAACTTGACTGGAATCACGTAACTATTTTCATTACAGCCTCCACCTGGACTGACATCACAGTCTCACATAATAAACAAGAGCCCTGTCCACTAAACCCTTTCAAGCTGTATGCTTTAATGAAGTTTTCAGTTTATGTAAAGATTTTGGTGAAAATCCCACTTTGAAAAAATTGCACCGTGAGTGCCTTTATGTTTGTGGATTTCCCCTTCCCTTGATCCTATTTTATTTTCTTCTGTTTTCTTTACTAATTTTGCCAAAACTAACTTCTGCAGGCTGAGGTTTGCTTTACTCCCAGCTTTCCACTTCCAACATTTGATTTTTAAAGGTTTTAAAATTTGGACTCAGTAAGAAATGTTTCAGATTTTCAAAGCCAGAGTAATTTGCTTTAGCGAGCCGGTGTATTGCACCTGTATCAGCTTAGCAGCACAAAACCTCATTAGGGAATTTTTCATTAGAGATTTTTCATTTTATTTTCATTCAGACATGAGAACAAGAGCCAAGACTGATTAAACTTTAAATAGTTTTACTTATAACAGGGAGGAGACATGGGCTGCATGAAGAATTTGCTTGCTGTGCGCTTGGCCGGTGCAAATGCTATACCATTACTGCTGAGATTATTCATACTTGTGTTCAGAGCTTAGCGTGTGCAGAAGAATAACGTATCAGAAGTTTTAGCAGATAAGACTTGGGTTCAGACCATGGCCTGAGGGGAAATATGCTGCTTTATTAAAGTTGCAGAACTGGCTTATGTGCCTGAGAATTGTGGATAATTACCAGCATTTTAAACACAGCCATATTTGGCGATATGTGCCAATCCTGTTATGTGCAATTTAGATGATTTACGTGCATTGTTCTGTATGCTCATAGTGAGAGATCTGCCCTCTGCATGGCACTTCAGTTTCTGCTCATGATCTCAGCACTGTTTCATACAGAAAAAGGTTAGTATTTGCTCTGCTGCTGTCCTTATACTTGAGATAGGTTCTTATGTAATTATGGGTCCTTTAACACAAAATAAGCTCATTGCGTTTTCCTGCTCTGAGAGGACTCTGCCTAATGAAATGAATGGTCATACAACAGGCTGTCCACTCTGAACCTGTTATTTCTCCACACAACCTGCTTTTCCACAGCTTTTACTGGGAATGCAGAACAAGATGACAGTTAGAATGTTCACTTAGCTGTGCTGAAGCCAGTCAACACCAGAAGTCATCACCTGAGGCCAGTTACAGGCATGTCTGTTGATGGAAGCTGGGGCAAGTCTATAGAATGTTCTCAAGCACTGCACACCTCCTTGCTGGGGGTACTGCTCATAACTAGCTCTTAGCTAGTTAAGCTGGAAGCTGCAGATAGCTAAGTTTCTGGCAGACCAGTATCTCACACTGTTCTTTAAGCTGCCAGATGGGAAGACCTTGCGGGTGATGTGTTTAGTTTCATCTGCTCTTTTTTTCTGCAGCCCTCTGCAGGGCTATTTGCTGGCAGAGGGACCCAAAAGAGGCAAAGGAGATGCATTTGCTTCAGTCCGTTCTTCTTTCATCCTTATCTTAGGTAGTATTTCACTCTAAAGCTGCCCTTGCTGGACTCACAGCAGGAGGAAGCATCTCTGTATGCAACTGTGACAGTGTGTACACCCCCTCCAAGCATCCTGCCAAGACTCTACCCGCATTGCTTCTACCTCAGAACCCATGAGTTTCCTCACCATTTGCTTCCCAGTTCTGCTGGCACAGCCATCTGCCATGTCTGGAAGAGGAGACCTCAGAGTGCACCAACCACTTGACCCCTGCTAATGTCAGCTCTCCAGTCACCCCCAGAGCACAATTCAGCAGCATCTACTGTTTTTTTTTTGTGTGCCTTCAGAAATGAGGTACTCCAAAGAATATTCCTCTTATTGTAATGCTGTGTGGAGCTGTTCTTCCTACAGGGCAGGATTGTGCGTTATCCTTTTCTGAAATTTGTAAGGCTCTTGTTGTCTTATTCATTCAGCTTGTCAAAGTCTCCCTGAATGGCACCAAAACCGTCTGGAGTATCAACCATCCCTCCTCATGCTGCACCATCTGCAAACTTGCTGAGGGTGCAATCTGCTGCACTGTCTAGGCCATTAGTGTAAAAGTTACCTAACTGAAGAACAATCTGATGTTTCAAATGCTGCTGGCTTTTATCCACTGGTAGCTCACTCGCTCATTTGCTCATTTTATTTATGAATATTCTGAATATTTTGGGAAGCAAAGACCAGCAATTCTCCATTATTCAACTTTATGTTTAAAGTGCAACATAAAGCCATGAGGTTATTAAGAGAATCTTAACGTAATGAAATCTGTAACAGAGTATTTACAATAAAACAGTTTTGTTTTTCAGAATGAATCCAATGGAACAACATTCAGAAGACCACTGAAACCTATTTTTTACTGAAGATTTGGTACAGAAGTAGTCAGTTTTCTAAAGAGGGTTTTGTGGTTAGAACACAGAACACACATTCTAAAAAAGAACAAGGGACACTTCCTCCCTAGCTGTGGTGTAAAAGCTAAAAACCTTTGAAGTAAGGTGTTCCTGTACAAAACAAACAAATGAAATATATATATATATATTATATATATATATAAATATACACACACATGTATATGTGTATATATGTATATATATATACACCTATGCATATATATGGATGTTCCTGTAAAATATATATATATACACACACATAATATATTATTTTAGTATGTAAAAATGAGAGAAGTTATATTTTCACTTTTCATAAAGCACAAACATGACCCACATTTGACAGGAGCAGAATGCTGTAGACATTTTTATGCTAACACAGGTTCCTTCTGTTAATGCAAGCTTGCATGCAAAAGACTGGACACAGATCTAAGGTGGGGAAGTTACAGATGCATATACAGCTTGTAAAACTCTCCTATGTAGGAAGTGCAACAGCAGCCAGAATTTGCACAAGGTCAACAGTCCCCATCCTCTTTCCTAGCAATAAATAAAGCCCCACGATGTCTCTGATAAACTGATGTTTGCTTCTGTCCCACCAGAGCTGTGCCTTTGGTTTTAGTCCAGTGCTCTGCCACAGTAATCCTATCATTCTTACTCCTGAGAGATAATGCAGCAAAATCTAACTGCTGTTTGTTCCTTTTGTGTTTGCAGGCTGTGTTCCTGTTTGATTAGTGGTGTTTCCTCTTTCCTGTTCTTTGTTTATTACACTAACACATTTCCTGTTTATCAGTTTATAGAAAATGGACAAAAATAAAGTTGTTTAGAGCTTCGAGAGATCTCTGTCTCAAAGTGATGGAGGTTCAGTCACACGAAGCATTTGACTGCTATGCTTCTTCCTGATTTCTCAGCTTCTTTACCCTCTCCTTCTCCTCTCTTTCTCAGCTCTTCTCTCTATGCTTTCTCACATGGTGCTTTTTGCTCTCTACCTAATCCTTCATTCACCTATTCTCATTTCAGACTCTGGAAACATAAGTATTTGGCCAGAAGGAGCGACCACAAAATAAGGTCACAGTGCAGCCAGCATAAATGTGAGCTTTGCAACACTAGTAAGAGAGACACAGTTGGATGCTGCTCTCCAATGATAGGACACGTGCACAGAAAGCCAGACAATTGGGTGAAACCAAGCTCATTTCTGACAACCCACCAAAATCTGGATTAAAAATTCTAAATCTCAAAATAATAATAATAATAATAAAGTATTGCTTTTGCTTCTTTATGATCTGGGGATATTTAGGGCTTACATTTTCAAGCATTTCGCTACTATACTGAAGACTATTGTTTTTAAATTACTGTTTTCCTTTTTGAGAAAAGCTCACATCTGTAGGTAACAACCTGACAACAGTACCTAGAACTTTAAAAAGACAGACAACGCAGGCACCACTCAAATACCATAAAATCCTGCCAGCAGAGACCTCTTTGCCTCTGTACCTGCAATTGCACTGATTTGTTAGCAGTTTGGAAGCGAGTTATTCTGCTTTCTTCATACATCATCCTCCACATCTGCCAGCTGCATCAGCATCCCCTAAATGTACAAATGCAGAGAAACTGGAGACCTTCACTAGGCCTGATAGGGATACTGTCTACAAATATTCAGGACACGGTTGCCTCAAGAATGGTTACAGATTACACCTTCATATCCAACCCCAACAGGAAAACAAACGTAACTCTTCATGTCCAGCATGAGAGAGTTGCACCTTAAGGTGCAGAGCACAGAGCAGCAAGCTGTGGCATCACAGCTGCAGTGATCAGGAGCTCTTGGTAATCCCTGGCAAGTAGCTGTTCACTCCTCCTGACCTTCACAGGCTGCTCCCAGCTGCTGCAGAGGCCTGGAGAGCTGCCTCCAACATGCCCCTCTTGCTCCACTCCTTGCTCCTCCCTGATAGTGCAGTCCTATATGGTCTGGAAGGTTTACTGCAGGGTTTCGCAACCTGGAAGTTGGAACTGGAGGGCAAAGGAACATGTAGCAATGAAGCTGACGGTTTTGCTGCAATAAATGAGACCTGAAAATCAGAAGGCTTTGGTCACAAAGCAGTGTCAAGAACCATAATTTTCATTTTTCAGTGGCTGTCAAAAGCCAAAGTCTGCATAAACAATCTTATTAGCAGCTGGGAGCTGCTTAATGAAAAGAAATTATATCTGTCCAGGAGGTGAAGGAGATGCCCTGAAGAGAGAATTAGATCATGTGAGACACGGAATGACCATACCAAGGAAAACAGACTCGTCCTTCCAGGATGTTATTCGAACTACCAAGGAAATACTTAAAAAGCTTGGAGAAACAAACTGCTTGGAACAGTGCTTGCTGCAAGTCCAGTAGGGATCACAGCAAAGGGCCAAAAACTATTTCCTAATTAATAACCAGCCTGCAGCACTCAGAGCTTTACAGTGACAAAAACATAGCTGTGGCATGCAATAACACATAACAAGTCAAGTTTTACACTCCCTCCTACTACAGTAACTGAAAGCAAGAGGCATTTATAGGCACCAGGTCAAGCTTTGGTGCCTGTAATCACCTACATAAGCAACTACACTAGTGTTTCTAAAGAAGTTTTCCATTCATGCTTTCAGTTCATATCAGTGAAGATGACTATGCTGGCTATTTAGATGCCTAGTGAGAAACTTAAAGGTCCATCTTGAGGTACAAGTTTTGAAATGCTGCCCTAAGTTCCTCATCAGTGCACACAGTCAATCAATGAAAGAAGGATGACTGCTTTCCAGAGCACTGCATTCCTACCACTTGACTGGATGTTGGAGAGCAGAGTAAAAAATACAATTGTAGGGTAATAAATTCTTGCCTTGAATGTTTTCATTTTCATAGGCATTCTCGTTTTGAGTGTTTTCGCAGGCATTGATTTCCCTCAGGTAAAAATATATGCACCAGAGTCACATTTACATTTTTGTCTTAAGTGTTGCCTCCCTCTGTTTTTCAATAAGTTTTTATGCCTCTGTTTAAAGACATGTAATTTGTAACAACTTTTATACTGCAAGAGAAACACATAAAATTCTGTTTATTATCCTGTTCTTTATTCGTCTCCGAGTTCAGCCTGTCCCCATGTGGCACTGAATAGTCATTTGCTAACAACTTAGACAGTAGATAATCACCAGTTTTGTCTCCAAGGCTTAAAATAGCTCAGGGTGGTACTTGTGAGCTTTTGCGTACACACACACACCCGTCCTCTGCCCCCAACAGCCGCAGTTAACCACAGACGTATTTCCAGATATCTAAATATCATTTTTTCTTGCGCAACAGTGGGAATCTGTCCTGAGTCACCCCAGCTCACTCTTTTTCTTTTTCTTTGGAACCATACAATTAGCATCTGTTTTTAGTACTTTGTGTTCAGACAGAAGGGGATAGAGAGAAGTCCCTGTTGTTGTCCCTGTTGCTATGGCCTGGTTGGTAGCAGAGTGAAAAATTTTAGCCAGCAGAATGAACTAGATCTTTCTCCAGAGTGCATCCCCACATATTGTGCCTATTGGCCTCCCTTTCCCTGTGCATTACTAAAATCTTTTGGAGACAGAGAGTAAGGAGTCCCAGCAGAGGGCCAAGCAGTGCTGCTTCTGGGTGCACAGTGAGCTGTGGTGGGAAGAGAGAATGGAGGAGGTGTAAGAAGACACGGTATTTGTGCGTAGCTCTCCTTCGTGGTCAGTTATTACAAACTCAAGACTTGGGTGCTCAGTATGGTGTTGCTCTATTCCAGCACAGAGGAAATACACTTCACTAAAAGACTCAGGTTTCTTTCTTAACCTGAGCATCACTGCAGGCAAGGCAACGCGAGGACTCTGATCTGGCAATGTTTTGCTATATAGTTCCTAAATTCTTGTGAGAATAGTTCACGGAGCACCACGAAAGACATGGAGAAAGATAAGGAGAAAAGTAACAGCATGTTAAGTAAGTGAAACATCTCACCCTTCTTTAAGGTTAATAATTTGATGTTTGCCACAAAGGTCTCGAAAATAAAAGGTGTCTCTAACATTACATCTAACTTCACTTAAAGCTCAGGTTTGTCTGTGGTGATTGTTAGTTGTAAACTCCAGACTAGACAACTACTACTACCATCCTTACTGGTTTACAACTAGAGTACAACTCAGACTGCTACGACATTTGTGTACCTTGTTTCTTTACCAAATCAAGCAAGTTGGAGACACAGTTATAAAACTTGTGCAACCCAGAGTACTCCAGCTCCACATGCAGTTTCTATGGAGAGAGGTGAAGAGTTGAGTCATGCCCAGAAGGAATGTGTGTGAGCATGGTTGTAAAAGGGAAGAGACAGCAGCAGTGCGGTGATGTTGCCCTGTGCAAGGCTTCCTTGATGCTGCAGGCAGCCACAGAGACGTTTTGGTTCAGGTCCTACCAGGCCCTTGGAAGCAAGCTGGATACATGGACTGGCAAAATCCTGGCTGATACAGGTAGGCTGGTTGGCTTACTTAGAATGTGACACAATTCTATGGTTCTAAAGGGAAAGAACATGGAGAGTTATTCTTAAGAATACTGCATCTTTCCCTTCATAACATCCAGTGTAGTCGTTTTCAACTAAGCAATCACCATGACTTTAACAGCTAACAGGTGACTACCTGTTTTATAATTTTCCTACTCTTCTAATCATATTTAGCCACAGTTTTGTTGTAGCATTTCATGCAAGGTTTTGATGACTAATGATCTCACATTATATGTGCTCTTACCTAAGATACTATAGTTGTGCAAGCAGTGACGTAGTAACATCGTGACCTGCTTCTTTTCAGTTGTGGCAAGGTAGGCCCGAACCACAGATGCCCATATTTTTAGTGTTTTCAGTATTCTGTGTATCACTTGGACTCCTCTCACTGCTCAGTCAGCCATTTTGTTATTGGCCATAATGAAGCTAAGTTTTTATTATCTCTGAATAATTTCTATCAAAGCAGTCACAGAGGCAATGATAAATAGCCCAATATGTTATACATATTTTCATGAAAAGGGAGCCAAATTCTTTCTTATTATATCAAGCATATGTTGGATTTTGCTAGCAGGAAGTGTTTGTGTATTTGCATACACATCATTTTCAAGAGGATGAGCTCCTCCATTGCCAAACCACATTAGCAGTCAGACAAGATGTCTGTGATTTTCTGAATATTCAGCCCTGAAAACAATAAAACTAAAATTCTAATCCTAATTACTATGGGCCATATATTGAATACATGTGCAAATTAATGCAGACTGTTCTTCTACATGTCTTGTAGCAGAGAGAGACACGATCGCAGACCTGGAAAATATAATATTCATTCCTGTGTGACAGTTAGGAGATATCAAAGTAATTTCCCATTCCTTCATTTGACTCTCTGTGTATGGGTCATATTGACTTTCATTTGAAAACCAGTGCAATATTATATCATGTCAACAAAAGATGTTGCCTGTAAATTTTATGACCTCCATTTAAATTAAGGGTGTGACTCGTCCCAGTTTGCTGCTGAATTCTGAGGAAGTGGAATTAGAAATGCCACTCTGGAAACTCGTGAAACTCAGCTTTAGGACATACTGTGGGTCCACTGTTTTACTCTTGCCATATCGCTTGACATTAGGCTTTGGGATTTAGCCCCAAACCACTCTGGATTTGAGACCAGCCTCAGGGTCTGATAATGCAAACCATCATGTGGTGCAACCACATGAGCATCAGTGCAACACTTTGCAGTTTATTCAGTGAGCTCACTGAAAGCTCTTCAATTCAAACCAGTAGTGCAAGACTAGAATGCTGTTTAACAGCATGGCTTTTATGTTGCAGATGGGTTTTGGCACATCGGATAAATATTCACATCGCAATCAGCAACTGCAATCTCAATTGCAATATCAGCAATCACAGTATGACTTGAACCCATTTAATCTACGATTTCAAAGAATCCAGTCCTCGTGGTTCTCTATAAAATGTCTCCTCTATCTACAATGGGCATGGTCTAATTTCAAAACTGTTTATATTAAGGTAATTTTGTTATCCTATTTATCTGAGGAATCTTTCCAGAAGAAGTTAAAGTGTAGAAGAACAAGAAACTGTCTGTTATTTGGTTGGTTCAGATGAGCATTGCTTCCAATAAAAGGCTTAGCTCTGACAATTAATTAATAGCCATCTTTCCAAAGATCAAAGAATAGAACCTGATCAGGAACAGACGCTGTTATGTGTGGTTATTTACATTTTCCTGTCTGATATCCGAACATGTTTTTCATGATTTTTCTCCCTTCTGCAATGGATAATTCCACAGTTTTATGAAAGAAAATTGATGCATCTGTTCTTGGCAGATGGCAGCATACCTAAGATTGTGCAGTCCTTGATCTGTACATGGAATTTTTCCCAGCATGAACGGGAGTTTCATATACGTGTGACCACAGTCCAGAAAGGGAAAAATCCTGCTGCCCTCAGTGATATTTTTCCAAGCAGTGATATGTCATTGGACAAAAGGGCTGCAGGCTCAGACATTAAGACTGGAAAGTGCTCATAACACACAGGCTTCTGCCTTCCCCTTCCTGTGAGGGTAAAGTCATGGATCTTAGCATGGTGCATCCCTACTATGTACATTTGGGCATCTGCAAAGAAATCTGGTATTCCAGGTGCTTCAAGAGAGTAGGTGCTGCTGCTGATTCTGGCTGGACAGATGAAATGTCCAAGCAACAAGATCCTCTTATCACTGTTTATGTCAGTAATTCAAGTTCAGACATAAGTGGAAGGAAAAGTAAACTCTACTTAAGCTGAAACTGAACAAGAAGTGTATGTTAGTTAAGTCTAATGATACTGAGCTCAATTTCCACCTAGAGAAAATGAAAATAATGACCACAAATTTACTTAAAAGGAAAAAAAGATGGCAAATGATTTCGAAATAGCTCAGAGAGAAGGGAGAAAGATGACAGAAATTATGGCAGGGCAGTAGGTGGCAGAGAACAGATGGGGAGAGAGGAAAAATCTCTTACTTGAAGCAAGATTTTGTGAACATGCATATCCCGTATATAGGCCACCCACCCGTGACACATGGATTTTGAAAGGGTGTTATTCTACCCCTTATACATAGCACTGACTTTCCCTGTAACTAAGAAAACATTTATTTTAAAAATTGAATCAACCCTGACTAAAACATGGGTTTCAGTTACAGGAAGAATAGGTTCATGAACTCCAGCTAGATTTCTGAACCCTGCCATCTCAAATACAAAATCAAAAAATCTCATATCTGCAAAACTCAAGCTCCAGGAGGCTCGCCTCTCCCTGGTTCACCATGAAAACTACCCAGTAAGAGGTTTCAAACTGGACGTGAGGCAAAATAGTAGCTAATGCTAACTTTTAAGCCACTAAAAAAGAAGAAAAATATGAAAATGGGTACCAGGAGTGCCCTAGATAGCAGAACTACATCATTCTTCTGCTCTGAGGCAGTGCTCATACGCACAGCACCCAAAAACTCGCAGTGGACTGGACAGCTATCAATGACAAAATGGGACAGATTCAAATCTTTCAAGGCACGATGAAGAAAGCTCTCCACATCCTTTGCAGTTCCTAAAAGCTGGGTAGATTTGTAGTCCCAGTGCAGACCTCCCCTTCCTTTTCTAAATAAAAGGTTTTGCCAGCCAGTGCAGCCTCACTGGCAATTGCTGAGGATATGCAGCTGTGGAAGTATGATGTGAACTCATAGGCCACATGAGAAGGAGTTTGGCCCTTTCAGGAGATCTGTGTGATCCTACCCCAGCAGGGCAAGCAATGGGCTTCAAATGAGCAATGGGCATACCCTCATGAGTACCCAGGGCCTTGATATTAACCCTTGGCAGGGGTAGCCCCTGACTCATGAGGGAGAAAGATTCTGCTGAATGTTTTGCAGCTTTCTGAAGACATGTATCTACACAGCCAACTGCTATTAGACATGGTGTGGCTTAAATTTCAATATAAACCTTATTTTGATCTCATACTGCTTTTACATCACTACAGCCTCACTAAGTCAAGGCTCTGAGTGACATGAGCTGTAAATGAAACTCAACACGTTGCTTTAACTTCATGTAAATTAAAAGGTAGTTTTAATAACAGATCTTTGTGCAATTACTTTGTTTTGCACCTGAGGATAATAAAGATCAGAAACTTGCAAACTCTTGTTTGTCATAAAGGGTTTTTTGTTTTCCCAGAAACATTGAGTTACGTCTTTTGACAGGTTCCTCCCTTCCATCTTTTACCTGCCCAGAGTCTCTCAGTGCACGCATAACTGAACTGCATAATGATTTGACTAGCATATGAGCAAGCAAAGGCTCAACTGCCTGCATCTGAGAAGATCTGGCATGTGGACCACAGCTTTCAGTGTTGTTTGTACCTATGAACTGAAACATATCAGTATGAGTTCAGCAGCTGTGTCTTCCCTGCATAGTGAAACCCATCTCCCGCTTGTATAGAAGGACCTCAGGAAGCTTGCCACGTTCAAGAACGAGGCTGTTCTGTTTGTTGTGGATGTTTACTTGACCAGATATACTCTGCTGAATAGTACTTGAAAAATATCTGTGGCATGTGCTTCATCCCAACCACTCATTCCCTTTTCTTGACCTGCCCTTTGTGGAGAGTGTGGAATGTTAAACATTTCTTGTTGGTCTGCCCAGCCTCCTGCTCTATTTACACTTATTCTCCCATTCCCTTATCCTGGGGCACCTTTCAGGATATTTTCTTTCCTGCTCAAAGTAATAGTGTCGGTAGGGACAGATTCTTCAGCCACTGGGAAGTGGAGTTGGCTACGAAGGCTGTATTTTGTATGCACTGAAGCTGTGTGCAGAATTAGAAGCAGTAAAGAAAGTTAGGATTTAAATAATGCATTGTGTCTTGCTAAGATTTCCTTTAAATCATCACTTTTTCTTCTGCTCTGAGAAAAAGTATTTTTGAAGCAGTAAGGAAAAATCAGTTCTGCAGAAACATTTCTTCTCAACATAAACAAGTTTTGGGCTCTTGAAACCCATTAGATCAGTAATAGCAAAGCCATCTCTGCCGCACTTGACAGACTGTGCAGAGAATGAGGCTCAGAGTGGAACAGCCGAGAGCCTGCACTTTCATCCAACCTAATTTACAGATTTTATTTTGAACTATTATAAGAAAACTAAGCAGTATTAACACATAACAGTTATTCAGGTTTGTTCCAGTTTCAGTAAGACAACTTAGAGGCTGCTTTAAAATAAAACAAAACAAAACTCTGTGCCATTTTTTGCTTCAAATCTATGTGTTTATATGTATATGAGATAAGTTAAGAATTCAGGGGAGCAGATGGACAAGAAATACTCAGTCACACAGAGATTTGAAGTGACTAAGAATTCAGCTCTTCCCCCAGACTTCAGCTATTGCCTCAGAATTCAGCTACTTTCAGAGCTTTATGTCACCTCCCGAAGAGGTGCTGTAATGCTACGGCTCCTGTATTCAATTCAATTTTATACCTCAGTTTTATATGCATTCAATTTTATACCTCAGTTTCGTGTAATATTTTAAAAACATGGTGTCACCTCCCTTTCTTCTGAGTTATCTTTTGCACTAAGATCAAACTATGAAACAGAAAAGACGTTTTCAGCAATGAGGTTGCAATGTAAATGTAATTTTAAAGGGAAATCCATAGAAAAGTATGAAGAAGCTTCCAAGCCTTTTTTAAAGGACATTCCTCAAAAGTTGTGTTAGATTTGAGCTCCTACAATCCCACAATGATGGTGCTAAATACATAATATACAACGTTGTAATATTGGTGCCATGTGGATCTTAATCACACCTGGATTACTTCTGAAAGTTGATATTCTTAAGCATTAATATAATATAGTACACAGTATGACCCTGGCCAAGATTTTGGAATGTGCCTAATAAGCACAGATGCCCCCACACTTAAGGCACTTTGCATGACCCAGTTTACAGAACCTTATGAAAATACTTGCAGCCGTGTAAGGAAAGGAGTCCAAAACCCAAAGATGAGGCTTTGATAAGTTTGGTGTTTAGCTGTGGAACTTAAAAAGAGATGAAGAATTGCAATTGTATTCAATGACTTGGTAACAGTGACACCAAAAATAGGCACACATGCCAGTGTCAAAGTGGCTTACAGTGTTCAAGCTGAAACACTGCCTGCCTGCCTCAAGTGGTCATGAGGTTCAGATCTGGCTGCTGGCTGCCTGCTGGGCTTCGACCTCAGCTAGAGCACAGTGAATCAGTCTGTGCCTAAAATCTTAAACCAGATCTTGGTGTGTTTCTTGGTGATAAAGGGAGCCTGCAGTCAGAGATGCAAAGCAGACCCATGGATTCCTCATCCTTTGATCTACAAAGAAGGATAAAAAGGATCTTGGCAGTGGCAAAGGACTGCACAGTTCATTCATTCATGAATGCCAGAGGGAAGCCAGAGAGTTTCATAGCAAGATAAAAAATGTCTGGAAGGTCTGGCCGAAAAATTGCACTGTCATATTTTCCTATACTGTTGAATGGGTGACGGACCACATCTCATCAATAAAGCTACTATTCATGATCTCATCTATCTGATGAAAAGATTCTTTGGGGATATCTGAAAATAACTTGGTTTTCAAGGATTTACAGGGGGAGAGGGTAAGAATTCCATGCAAAGCCCATGTTCAAAGCATTTAGATTCCTTGTGGTTTCTCATCTTCCTGAGGTAAACTAATAAGAGAGAAAATGTGTACCAACTTCTGTGTCACTGCACAAGAACAGTGTAAGACCGTCAGAGAGGTTTACTCACTAAACACTGAGAAGTTTATTTAAGGTATCTTTCTGCCCTGCCTGGAGATACACAGTGGTGTGGCTGCATGGAAAGGGCAGACCCAGTACTGCTTCTTTACCTGCTTGAATGTGAGCACAGAAGTGGAAAAATCTCCAGGTCAGGCATAGAAGCAAACTGCAATTTGGGATTTAGGGGTTTAAACCAGAGTAAATCTTTTAGTCATTCTGTACATTTGTTCTTGCTCTTGGAGAAAAAGGAAAAAAAGAAAAAAAAGTTAAAGGCTGAGAAATGCTACATATCCACAGAACAGAGGATGGCACAATGTAAATACTTAATGTTGAAGCAAAAACCGATCACATACACACCGAGGACAAACAGAAAGGGTTTCCATGTGAACAAGTTTGGGTAAAACTGTAAGCCATACCCCTGTAATCCATGAGACCAACAGAACGTACATACCCAGAACTTTGTAAAATTTCCCTCTGCATACGAACAGCAAGCTCAACTCCTCCCAGATAATTACTAATTGCAGTGTGCATTGTAATTGCAGGCGCCAAGATGAGTGCTCAGCACTGACAAAGGCTGGTGGTGAAAGTCAGGGTAAAGCCACCTCCACACCCTAAGGAGTAAGAGCAAAGGCAGCCCTACTCAGGGATGCAGGAGAGCAGAGATAGGTGGCAACACAAAGCAAAATGCTTACTGCTGAAAAACCAAGCCACACACTGTCTACCTCAGGCACGAGGAGGTTTTACTCCTTGTGGGGTGATTTCAGTCACTGTTCTCAGAGCACTGTCCCCATCCCCAAACCAGCCATGGAGCTACCTGGCACCAGAACATCCCACAGCCAGGTGGTATCTTTCGAACCCACTGCAGGGAGGAAAAGAGCAAATTGAAGATGGATGAGGTAATGATACAGCATTGAGGATTGGGATTCTCATAACTCCTGGTGTCTGTGCTGAGAGTCTGGGAGAAAAGTGTTTTCAATTGCAGAGCTGATAGAAAAACTAAAATAAGAACTGAAGTGTGCAGGGAGTGAAATAGAGACAGATCCAATTTTCCCCACTCCTGTCCATATATTAGGAAACAAACTGAAGCTTGCACAGGAGGATTAATCCCATCATTTCTAGTATGGTCTCTCTCATTTTGTTCTCCATAATCTGAAGTTTTTGAAAGCCAGTGCTTAAAGAGTCTCAGGGATGGGAATGGGGCATTCACCATCACTAGTAGCAAATGTAAGTTTTGCAGTTGATTTGATAATAAACTTTGGAAAAGGATCCTGAGTAATACAAATATGAAATACAGAGTCTATGGGTAATTAATATGAAATTGCAACATGAAGTTCAGGTTGTAAATAAAAAAACAATAAGCAAAATAAACATATAGCTTTTGCATTTTATATTTGTTTGTTGAAAAATACTTGAAGCACATCTTGTCCCTTCTGTACAACACTTTAGTTCAAAGGACACAACTGAAGCAGTCATTGTGAAATCTGAGATACACAACTTTGTTTACAGAATGAGAAAATTCTGATAAACCACTCCATGTCACCACATGCCTGCCCTTTGGGCTAATGTTTCAGCACTGGCCTTAACAACCTTCAAGAAATTGATTGGATCAGGATTGTGCACTATTACTATTCCTTATCTCCTGATAGCAACAAACTAAATGAATACACCAAAGCCTTGTTTAAGCTCCCCCCACCCCAAAAGCCTTTAAATTGTTCCTCAGACCTTTTGCTGACAACTTCACCTCCTGCAGGGCCTGGTGTAAGCTTCTGAGATATTTTCCTCCGCTTTGCTTATTTGTAGCACTGCACAAGCAGCCTGTCATTCTACATTACATAAACTTACACATAATAGGAAAAACAGCAATACCTGTTCCTTGTCTTTGCAGACCCGACACTGTCCTAGAACGTTTGCAAAGACATTAATCCCAGTATGAACACATGAAGGAAGAGGTAGGGAGAGAAGAAACAAATCTAGTCCTTCCTTTTGGGCTTAATATGGGATTAGTCTGAAGACAAAAACCTATCTGAGCTACAGCTACTGAATCAAACAATTTATTATAGACTGTTAGTTATTCACTTTAGGAAGATGAAGTGGTTTGATTCATAGTTTTAGAAGTTCTCTAATCATTCAGGTTAATAGGCGTCTAGAACAATCTAGAAAAGTGTGCTCTGGAAATGTGGAAATAGAATGCAATTCATTCTTAGAAAAATCAAGTAACTTGAATAGTCTGATTCTGGGTACACAGTTCAATGTCCATTTTCTAAATGTTCCTAAGTTCTTAACTGCTCACAGCAACTTTAACCTGCATCAGTAAGACAGAATAAGTTACCTTTTTCCCTCTAAGACCTTCACTTTTCCATCTGTAAAATATATTAATTTGTAAAACCTATGTTAAATAATGATAGCAGACTAATCAAAGATGGACATTTTGGTCAGGGAATAAAAGACTCACAGACTTTCGGTTTGGGGAATGGTATCCCATCAAAAAGAAAAACAAGATCTGCCCCTGAAGAAGGGAATCTGTTATTGAATGCATTTGAACTTAATTTCCAACGTTAACAAAATTTTCTCTGCATAAACAGAAGCAGGAGTTAACCAAAGAAGTTCCAAGTTAAATTCTCAGTTTTCCATATCAATAAGAGAAATTCCTCCAAACCCTCAAACTCAGTATTTTCACTTTGTGTTGAAAGAGTGAAGCTGGTAGCCAAACCTCAGTATGCTACACATGCAACAGAGTAGCATCCGTTACATGGGTAATAAATTGCCTCCGGAGGAAGAATTTTCCAGCTCCGATGAGCTTCCAATAGCAAAGTGCAGGTGTTCCAAAGAAGCCCTTGGTTTAGATGTGGTGAAAGGATTTTACAGGTTATAAATCAGGACTATTGCGTTAGAACAACTACCCAGTTTTTATTTCTAAATTGCCCATTTGCATCACACCTCCTCATCTCTGTGTATTCAGTCTGAAATACTCCTTTCATTTGCCAACACCACTGGCCACCCAGCACTTTCAAACAGTGTGTTCTGAGAAAGAAAGGGAAAGCACGGGAATCTTTGCAGATACCTACTACCAAAACAAGCACACAAAAGTAATTTTCCAGGGTATGGCAGTCATTTTGGATAACCATAAAAATGAAATGCAAAACCACTTCCCTCTTTTAGATATCTAAACTTACATATCTTGGTATCCTCACTGTGATACCACAGGATCACAGCATAATGAGGGAGCACAGATGAAGGCTGTGCTGGCATCAGCTGGCAAGAACAGAAAATATCCAAATATCCATAGGTGGCTTGGCATTTTAGGCCATGCTAGAAAACAAAACACAGGGCCAAGATTCTTGGGGGAGCTCTTAGTGTGGTGGTTGTCTAAGCTAATGTGTAGGACTTTCAGATCTTCATTATTTTTGTCAGTCATGCTACAGGATTTGGTTGTCACTTTTCCTGTGTACAGACCAGAAACTGCTGTAGCCAGAGCCTGAAGTAGAATTCAGGACTTTACTCTGAACATCTCAATAACATTCTTTAACTTCTGTGAGGTTTCCTGACATTAATAGATGCCACAGGGTTTGGAAATAAATTTTTGTGGCACCTTGTTGCTGAGTTGGCATTTCAAGTCAGGTTATACTCTGAACCTTTTTTTTTTTTCTGAAGGAAAATGAATCTCTCTACATTTCTGCTACCTTAGATTCCACATGTCTTGTCAAATTACCTTCAAATTCACACATTGGAACTGTTTAAATCTCTAAGGTGTAATAATAGCCCAGTAAGAACAAAAATTTGTTCAGAAGACTGCCCCTTGAGTTCCCAGATCAGAAACAAAAACAGTTAAAATCAGCACTTTTAAAATGCACACAAATGCACGTTTAGTTTTAAGAGAAAATACGTTAATGCTACATGAAGTTTTTCAACTTGCAAGTTTGAAATGAACTTTTCCTCCTCTCCACCACATCTGCAGTTCACCACATGCAGACAGGCAATCTATGTTTTTGTTGAAACAGAAAAACGCAGTAAAATAATATGAAAGCTATCATAGCCACAAATGGCTTATGTGGAGTCATTGAAATGTTTGAAAATAGCACTTCCATGTTTTCTTCTAGGCAATTTTTGCTGTCTCCCACACAGAAGGCTGCTGAAGACCCCACACTTAACCAGGTAGTGCTCCTCACAAGACCAAACTGCTGTTTGAAGTACCAGTCCCTCCCTGGATAACCACAGAATAGTTGAACATGTTTGTTGATGAACATTTCACAGATGCATTTTGGTTCTACTATTCCCTGATTTATACCTCCTCCAAGACCTTGTATGACACTAAACCACCATCTGCTGGAACTCAACTTTTAACTCTCCTGAGCACATGTGCCCAGTATCAGCCAAGCAGATGATATTACACTGAAATCCATCTTTCTTGTGTATTTGAAATCACAAGCTGCTACACTGCACAGGACAACCCTTACATCTAGGTTACCTCAGTATTTCCTTTCACACTAATTCTAATTCTGTAATGCCCCTTCAATGAAATAACCACTCAGGCTCAGATATGGGAGATATCTTTCCATAAGCACTAATCTCCCCTTGCTTCTCATTCCCTCAGCCTACCACCAGCACTGGTGTGAACTCTGGTATTAATTAAGGATCTGGAGGCAGGAGATTTTGACCCTTCCAACATTTTAAGGTCTCCTCTCTGTGAAGAATAACATTATTCTTGTCATTAGCCCAAGTCCCAAACTTTCCTTTTTTGTCAATAGAAATTAATTTCCCCTAGTTATTGCTGCATGCAGCACCACATAATCCCTGTTCTTATAAAGCTGTGCCATGCTTCTCTTTCATCTTGCCTTCAGCCTGTCCCTGCTCCCCCGAGTACTCCCACCAGATGCTGACTCCAGGACACAACAGAAATCAGTTATTTGGAAATGACATTGTGATTGTGACTGTAAAAGCCTCCATCCAAAAGCACCTTTTAAAAGCAAAACTTTTGGAAGAATGCAGGAAGTCATAACATTTGCATAGGATGCTACAGTGGCTGTCTGCTCTAGCTAGCAGAGTGTCTACAAGTAAAATAGAATGAAGACTCCTTCACTTTAACAGCACACGCTCTTGCAGAGATATTTCTCCACATCCATCACACCAAGCAAACCTGACCAGACCCTTCAGGTTTGTGGTCTAGGTCCAGTCTTCCCAGCCTCTCTCAGAGTACCTCACCAGTTATGTTTCCTGTCCAACAGCAGTTGGTCAGGTTTCTTTCTGTCCTGTCTCAGGGAAAACATCCTTTTTTAACTGTCTTCTAGCAATCCAGTCTGCATTTGCGATACACTGACCCTATCAAGAGTTATTTTTATAAAACTGTGATAGGCACAGAAGTAGCCTGGGGTTGAGTAATGATCCTCTCTTCTTTCCAACAAAAAGTATGACTGAATTTTTGACCATTAGCATTTTTGTTAACTGTTTTTTGTTTTTTTTTTTTTTTCTAGAACACTCTTGTCACTTGTCTGCAGACTGAGCATTGACATGCTCCATTGACTAATAACTAGTCAGTAGCATGTTCTAGCTAGGTATTCTGTACATTTTTAATTAAATGACTTCAGTTTGTCCACTCTTTGAAGTTGAATACATCCAACATTATTAAAAATTACTCATATGTTCGTCCTTTGGCATTAAATTCTACTGAATACCCATGAAAGTCTGTCATTCTTTAGCCTTCACGAGAATTGTAACTAGCCTACCATAGTAATAAGAATATTAAAAAACTTATTCTGACAAAAATTGTTACTTACCCATCCTAGCAGGGCAGCTCCAACCAGTGAGCACATTTTTACAGGTCTCTAGAAATATACAAAATTGAAAAAAAATCACTCTTGAAAATGCTCAGATGAACGATGTAGTAAATAAGAAAAAATTTACTACTAATAAATTAGTCCTTTTTTGAATAAGTGCTTTTGTACTTCACAGTAATGTTTTCAGACAACAAAATGCTAGTTCAATTGTTTTGTTTTGTTTTGTCTTCTAGGATAGTATTTTGATTTTATTTTAGTGCTTACTAAGTGCTGGGTTGTCATCCCTTTGAGACTTAAAGCTCTGATTCATAGTTAACAAAGCATAGGCAATAAAGCTCCTACTCATAGCTAGTATGGCTCAATCAAAAGCAAGGCAAAAATCCCAATTTTTACAGGTTGCTAGGAAATGAAAGTAAAAAAAAAAAAAAAGGACAACACGTTTCTCTAAATTCAGAATTCTTTAAAATTATCATAACCATCTGCTATGATATACTTAAGCACCAACATGCCCTACTTGTACATTTTCCCATCAAATATTTCCTAAAATAGATCAAGCAATTATAGGTGAGACAAAATTTCCATTAAGTAACATATTCAGGAGAGATCAAGACAGTTGCCATGATTGTACTGTGACTATACTACGTATTACTGCACAGTTGCAATAACTGTAAGAGACTCCATTCTCCTCTTGCTATCTGAAAAATCTTCTGGGATAAAATTTTCTGTTCATTAAAACACAAATAGGCAATGTCACTGAATATTCTTCAGCTTCATAAAATCACACTTAGAAGCACTGTTGATTGAACTGGGCTTTACAAACTTTATATTCACTCCCTTCTCCTTTGCAGAGCCCTACATGGCACTCCTGTGAGCCTTGAAGCAGCAGAGTGTGAAGGTCTGTTGAAAACTGTGGGGCAGATCTGCTGACTAAGGCAGATATATAACTTTGCTGAATGACTAAATTACTGGCTAAAACTCAATGAATTATTGAAAGCCAGCTCATAGAGACTGCAGAACCACCCTAGCAGCAGCACAGACATCCCTTTACCCATCACTTAAAATACAAGCTTCCAGCTTCACATTCTTCCCACAGGAAGCATCTTTTATAGTATCCCAATAGGAACTCCTCAGCCACTCCTTTACTAGGCCTGTTTACTAGAAAATTCTTCCAGTTCCTGCTATATCCTGTTCACCTACAAAAAAATTCTACTGTCACTAGGATGCAGATCTAATTACCTTATGTCATTAGGCTGTGTTCAGGCATCTGGCAGCAAGACAGCTGGCTGGGCCCCTACCATTGGATGAGGACAGGCTAGGAGTCCTTTTCTTTCTGCATATGCATCCTCTGGGTACACGGATGTACCCACACAAACTGAAAGTAGGAGTCTCTACACTGGATAATTTATAAGAACTCCTTATCATAAGTTTTTGGCCTTATTAACACAAAGTTACATTCTTTTCATTGTAGCTCTTGGATGAACTTGATACAAGTAGAAAAAACTTGTCCCTCACATGTGTACGTGGGGAGGCAGATTTTATCCTTCCTCAGTTTGGGCTTTGCTACTCCTCACTTGCATTACACAATGTATTACGCTTACACTAGCAAGATATATGTACACCATGTGCGATGTCCTGAGTGCTCTAAGTGAACGAGAGCAAAAATCTGTTATTACCACAACCCATCAGCTCAGGTACTAATACTCAATGTCCTACAGATCTGTCTGTCATTACCCTCAGACCAAGCAATGACATCTCCCTTTTATGTCAGGTTTTGGCTTGTCTCTGGAGAATAAAAGGCATTATAGTTTTGAATTAGTTAGCACCCAAATTGAAACAGTGACTGACACACTGACTTGTAGCTCTTAGGAGTTATAATACCAATATATGTTCCATTCTTGTCCAAGTTATAACTCCAGCACTCCAGCTGTGGGGTTTCACTGTTTTATGCATCTGTTCCTTAGCTGCAGGATTCACTTTACCTCAGCTACAGATGCACAAGGAAATGCTTTGGTACACATTATGCTCTCTGTCATCAATGACAAACTCTTGCCTGTGCTTTCATTTCTTACAAAGGGGAACAAGTGGTCTGTCTTTTGCCAGAAGAGTGATGCTATCAATATCTTGCAAAATCTACAAGCAGCTCATTCATCCATATGTTCACCAAACGCTCTTCAGCTCTATCTGGGCATCCTGGATCTGTAAAAAGCCATCTGGAGCCACGTGTTGCCAACTTCTGATCTTAAGTACAGTAGCAAATTTCTGAGATCATCTTGCTAAAATGACTAAATTTGGAAACATCATAAAAGTGCACTACAACAGAGAAGCCTGTTGGATGTTTCATATCCTCAAAGCACACTCCAGTTTTTCATTCAGCCATTTTAAAGTAGTATAAAAATAGTAAACAGCTTGATCTGCATCAATTCCAGAATAAACTCTGTGGGCAGTTTCTCTATCATTTGTATTTTAACTTAATCCTTCGTTCATTCTTTATCAATTATATTTTAAAATAGCATTATTGGTACATTTTCATATTCAGTTATGCCCTCTACTCAAGTACTGCTACAACTTTTTTCATTTCATTATGGCTTAGTCCAGGCTAACTATGCATCCACTCTGCACAAAATTATTTTGAGACATTCACTTGTGCAAGGCAGTCAGGAAATACAAATCCATGTTGGTCACATCCTCTCCCCTCTGTAATATTACAAAGGAACTAGACAACATTTTACTAGAAAACAAGTAAGCAAAAATAAACTTCTTCTTCCACTCCCACCAAAAGATCTTCCCACTACTAAATTAACACCTAGGATGTGATCTCCCATTTTTGTATGACTTTCATTTTGTGACTCGGTCAAGGCTAGGAACAGTGTGTAAATTTTCATCTTCTGTGACTGAAGAAGACCTTCAGTTTTCTTCCAGTGAACTGAGAACATCATCTGTCTTCATTCAAAGCCTAGAAGCTTTGAGGTAGGAGGACAGGTTTTAGGTTGAGGTGAATGGGTGGGGAAGGAGAACTTTTGAAATTGCATAGATTCGAGGTGGTGATAAATGTAAATATGGTGAATCTGTTTGAGGCAGTTTAAATTAGCGACTCCTTCCTTGTCTTTTATTGTACTGAATTTCACAAGTAGGATTCAGGATCTGTCTGCCTTTCTCTGCTTTATCCTCTTTACTTGCTGCTTACAATCTTTTTTAAATGATAGATGCCAGAAGTGCTGCTAGTAAAATGCTCAGTTCCAGGAGATCTTCCTGTTGCCATTTAGGGTATGGTCTCCTTTGGCAAATTTGGCTGTTAATGTCAGAAAATTCTCCTGTGCCTCTCTCAGAGCCAACCAGGGAGATGGCACGGGGGAAATCATGTTGTTACTTCAGTACCAACTCACCCACTGGTTCAAGAGCATGATTCAACCAGTGGTTTAATACATTACCCTGGTTTATGACATTCTGCAGTTGAGACCAAGGCACACACTTATTTATTTCTGCTCCAGGGCTAACAGTATCAGGTAGATCCCCTTAGAAACATTTTTTTTATTATAAAGATCTCTAAAAATTGACAGTTCCTAAACAAACTGCCTTCAATTCAGAAGACACATTTAGCTGTACAAGTGAGGATTAATATGACAGACCCACAACCTCCTGTGTATGAGAAAGAACTAAACAAGCTCTACCTGCACACAGAGCTGTGCACAGCTGCTTTCCTGCTCCTCCACCTGCTCTGAGCATGCTGTGAAATATGGAGAGATCTTACTCAAGCATCAGAGGTGCATTTGCACTGCTGTGTTAGAGGACTCCTGGATGCCAGGGCAGTAAGGGTACCAAATGTTGAGACACACAGCACTCAAACTTCAGATCTTGAAGTAATCTTGGTGTGATTGGGGATGCACAGGCATTGCACATAGCAACTCATGCCCTTGGGAATTGAATATTTCCCAGCCCTGGAGCCTGTAGCTCTCTTGGAAAGGCTCTTCTAATGCTTGACAGTGGTTTGGCTGCACCACCCACATCTAGTATCCCTTTTGTGCAGTTGTGTATCTGCCATATTCATAATGTTTCCTGACATCCTACAGTAAAAGGGAGAGGTGTGTAGTCAAAAAGGCTAACAGTCTTTCACATTCCTTTCAATTTTGCAACTGTTAAATGCCTAGCATTTGAAACTAAATTAATAAATTAAATCTAAATATTTAATTATTTCATTAAATGGAGGAAAATTTTCTTACAGTTTTCTCTATGAGAAGAGACTCAACTTTATCAAAAACAGTCTTCCAGATGTCAGCATGTTTTTTTTTTTTGTCCACCTTATAGTTTGTAAGAAAATTCTGCAGTGGCATAAAACGTGGTCTTGTCCTGAAGCTAAGACCATTATTAAAGCACAAAGGTGCACTATATTCTGTCAGGCAAAAACACCAGACAAGCTGGAAGCCAATATGGAAATACTTAATGAATTTTTCAGTATAAGTGCCAGCTACTGTATTTCATCAGAAGGGAGGAGGATCTAAAACTAAACAATGCACAGATTTTGTAAAATGTGCATGTCATAATTTACAGTGAAAATAATTGAGGTCTGGGGGACTGTAGTCACCAAAGCTAAAACACTATTTTTAAAAAGGAAATGATTGTCATTTATAGTGGCTCAGAAATACAGATATACATAGAAATAGAGCCAATTCTGTAACTGAGAATTACAACGGTAATATGAATCATTATAAACTATACTCAATTGACTGCACTGACATCGAAGACACACTGTTTAGAATAGCAGAACTGAGAGATCTGCAGGAATTCCCCAATCAATAATCAGTCAGAAGTGATAAGAATATACTACCAAACTAAGCCAGTCACATTTCACATCAGCTTTCCACCACTGGAAGTAATCAGACAATGCAGCACAATGACTATTGGAGTTTTGGAGCCAGACAGATCTGACTTTTAGAATATTTAGGACACACCTTTAGAATGTCATCTCCAAATTCTTCTTGCACTTATTTATGCATGTACATCCACAAACACACCTTATAAAGTGTTTCTGCAAGTGGTCATATACCTCCGAATGTCTTCCCAACAGTATGTGGAATGATAATGGCTGCATGAGATGGCTTGAGTTATACTGATGAGTGGTCTAACATTACATTAAAAAGTAATCCATATACCATTCTTACAGAAGGTAAATATCACTAAAATGGAGAACAATTTTCTTTGCATGGATTCAGTGATATCTTATCTGTTACAGTACAAGCAGAGTGAACTTTTTAGTTTTAAAATGATCTTCAGTTATTTCTCAGATAGGCACTGGGCTCAAAATAAGACTCCTGAAGATGGTTTCAGTCTTCATTTCTCTCAGCAAGTTTATGATACCGTTTGCTCTTTGGGAAAAAGCACTCCTGAAAACACTATGAAAGGCAAAAGTTATTGTTTCAGGTTAACATGTGTCAAACTGATTTGTCTACAAAAATGGAGTAGGTATATGGAATAAAGGAAGAGGATTTCCAGGTAACAAACTGTCATGATAACTCAATGACTTATAGTGTTACTCAATCTCAAGGCCACTAATGCACTGCAAGATAAAATCCTACCCTTCACAAGTGTCAGGAAATGCATATTTATGTCCTTCATCATCTCTGCCTGATTTAGTGCTGACATTGTAAAGTGCTCTATAATCTACATCCAGGCTCCAACTGTACTTTAGGAGTACCATCAAGGAAATTAGCATTAATTAAATAGAGGAAAGATGAAAGACTCTAGGAAGCATTTAGGACCCAGTAATCGTGTTTTCTGTAAAAGTAGACAGAGTGTGGTCAAATAAAGCTGCTGAGTGATTAGGTCAGAGGTTCCTGTCTCACAATCCCAGGCCAAATTCAGTGAAAAATGCTGACCAGCCACAGCTGAGAGGGGAGGGCAGCTCCGCACTTGCTATTTCCATCTGAATGTGTTCCCCTTTCCTTCCCTGCCTGTCCTTACCACATAGCCACTGCCACAGGCTGTGAATTGGAGGTACACTCTCCAGCTCAGCTTGATGTTCCCAGGAGAAATGCATCAGTTACACTTAAGCTGCTGGATGATCGAAACCTGGAAAGTAAAAAGAGAAAAGGTGGGTCTTGGTTTCATGTTTTCTGTTTTCCAGGGACATTTGGAACAATGCTATGAGATCCATCTGCCTTACCATGCTAGGTGCATGATGGCACTATAACCTGAGATTAGGGTATGAGATGTTCACGTCCAAAGATCCAAATTACTCATGGAATCACTTCCACCTGTCTGTAAGGGCATCTGAACATAAAATGAACTTCAGCAATTCTGTTTAGGAAGAAATTTGTCTTCTCTTGGTGGAAGCGATCATGTAAACTATAGGTCTGTGAAAATCCAAACTGCACTACAATGTCGTAGAGGTGTGATGGGGATAAATTAGTTGATGCCTGATGATCAATAGATAATGACCTAATAATTAATTAACAATGAAGCATGCTTTGAATTAAAAAAAAAAAAAAGTTAAGTATTATAATCAGTAATTACTTTTTCAGGAAGATATGATGCAGTTTTCAATTCCTAACACTTTGCTTAACAAAACAATCTTATATTTTAGTACAATTTTCATTCTGTTTTTATATTGTATTATAACAAAACTAGAAGATCCCTTTAGTGGACATAGTTTCATCTGTCTACACAAATGTGACAGACAGGCTTCACTCTTCAGAAAAAAAGCTGTTTCCATTACAACTTGAATACCTACTTCCTCCTTCACTGTGAGTGAACTAAGCTAAAATGCTGAGGCTGAGGTTGGGTGCCTATCTGGGACAAGGGCTCTTTGGGTGGATTCAGTGGCATTCAGTTTCAGGGGTACTTTTGCTATTTGTGAGGTTGCAGTTTTAGGTAAATACGAATAGCTGTGACATGGTGGGCGATGTGTCCATATCAGTGCCTGCACAGTGCCATCCCCAGATCAGTAGTGGTTAATTTCCATGGCTCCCTGTGAGCCTTACCAACAAAGAGAAAATCTGTTGGACAGACTGTTTCATACTCTGATTTTTTACTGAGCTTATCTTGTGCAGCATACTGATGTTCAAGGCTCCAAGCAGTTTGACAAAAACATTCTGCCAGCACAAATTAGTATCAGTTATTGCTGGAGAAAGCAGTCTTGCCCTGGCCTGAGCTGTTCTTGCCCTTGCTTACATTATATCTTGGGCAGCCATAGGGTGAGATAGAGAATTGGCCTGCCTAAAAAATGATTACTCTGGCACGTGGGAAGGCCCCCAGAGCAGTGGGGATGTGAATATGGGGTGGGCAGAGCAGGAAAAGCAGCAGCACCAGCTTAAAAAATTATCCAAGTAGAGCTGAAAAGATGGATTAAATATAGGAAAGTAGCTGTGCTGCAGTTATCACAGGGCTCCTTGAAAACCAATTTATCCTGCTGAGAAACATCATTAGGCAGTTTCAGTTACAAGATATGTTTTACTTATTATCAGAATCACCTTCACTTGACTCGTAAATATAGAGTAATTGCGTATTCTGCCAGAGATGTGATGTCTGACTTGGGAGTTTTGCAAGTATCAGGTGTTCTCAAGTCAGGAGTTCTGATTTCAGTACATACAAGGGGCTAACAGTACTCAGTGTAAGGACTAAATAATCTTATGTGACTGCTGTTTAAAGGCCCTTGATTTACACTGAGATATGTATATATGTATATACATATGTACACATGTACATACATGTGTGAGGGTGTGTCTAAAAATAGTATATGTTAAAACAGTTTTTAAAATATACGTATAGGGCCAAGATTAAGCAAAGAAGAAATCTGTTGCAAGGAGAAGGAATCACAAAACTCATTTAACAATAATTCCACAAAGCTGCATCCCCAATAAGGGAAAGAAAGGAGCGTAAGGAAGGTTTGAATTATTTGCTTAGGTGCTGCCAACTGAATGGAAGTCTTAGGTCAGCATGGAAATCCTCATGCTGACTCCAGCCAGCCTGGAATCAGATCCTGAATTTTCAGTAGGGGAGTGGAGGACAGGGGACAAAACTCATTGCTGCTGATGTTATTGCTGAAACTTGCACTGATCTTGATTTACCAGAAGAAGAATGTATCCAGTTGTTTACATACATTTGTTCATAATTCACACAAAATATGCCTGAAACATGTGGACTATGATAACATTTCGGAGCAAATTTGTTTCAGGTATAGAATTAATCGCAAAGTCATGGATTGGGTGATAGCTTTCACAACTGCTTGAGAGTTAATTTTCAAAAAAGTAACTTTTTTCAAAACTGTTCATCGATGTTTTCACATAACAAAGAATGTATACCTAAACTGACAAACTTCTTTTTGAAGACACTGATTTTCTAACAGATTCTCAAGCCCTTTGTAGCTTGGCTGCTAGATCATGCCCTCTACATCACTTCCAATGTCATTTTATGTAGTTGTCAGCATAGAAATCGTGAAAACTTATGATGCTACAACTGAAACAGAGCTGTCAACATAGCCTGTCATTGCTATGATATTTACTATGTTTCACAGAATAACTAGTTCTTGTTCTGCAAAAAGCATGAAAACATCAAACTATTAAACAAGTTGTAAAGACCCTCACACACAAACACACACACACACACACACACACACACACACACACACACACACACACACACACAACAACAACAACAAAAAACACTGGACTTTTATTCATTTTCTAATATGCCTTTTTTGGGCTGACCTCAAGACTTGATTTCCCTTGCTAAATGTTGGAACTGGCAAAGCTAAATGAAGAAATATGGTACCTAGTTTACAGTGTTTAGTCTTTACAGTAACTATGACCAGTATGCATATTGTATAAACAGACAGTGGTGTATTTATAAGGAAACCTGCACTGATGCACATGGAATTGTTCCTAATTTAAAGTATCTTATTGATTTAAGTAGAATTGCATGGAAACTGATTACATCAGAGAGATCTGCTGAGTTTCCTGGGACACAGAGTCTTTTTAAGGCAAATGAAATACAATATCACTGTCTGTTTTTAGAGTAAGATATGACATAGACTAGGTAGAAGGTCACACCGACTGTTTATAACGTCAAGGAATAAAAAAAGAAGCATCAACATTTTTATTACTTAAAATCTCATGATGTGGGGAGAAACAGTCTTATTATTTTTGGATGACAGAGTTTTGCTACTGCACAAAATAAACTGCATAGTGAAAACAGCTCCTGGTAGAGCTGTAATTGGTATAATCTATCTGTTATTCTGACTGCTTTTACAGATCCCAAAGTAGCTTAGTATGGTGGGGGTGGGCAGAGCTGAAGATTTTATAAATCCACCCATTACTGTAAATAAAACATTCTGCTCAAGCAATCTAACTAAATTCCTTACAACTTATAACATTGGCAAAAGATGATTCTCCTCTTCTAATACTAAAATAAAATCTTATATTATTTTAGGAAAAGAATGGATAGGGAATCCCCTCTTGACTGAAAAATAAAAATTAAAATGTTAATGAATCAAAACCATGTAAAAAGCACCAATCCCATCATCATTAATAACAAAACATATTTCTGGCATGCTTAAATGATACCAGTAGCCACATCAATGTACAGTTCTATCCCATAAAAGTGAAGGATTTGGTGATTTTTTTTCACCTGTAGTGTTTTTCATTGTGTACCAGACAAGCGCATCCCCAGCCATAAGAAAGCCACAGGGCAGCATGCTCATTCTGCACACAGGGCTGCATTCCATGCATGCACTGAAATTACAGCTAAGTGGAAACCAGAGTTTCTCTAGGCAAGAACCATAACTTCTAATTAACAAAGCTAGAAGATAAACTGAAAAAAAATATATATTCTCTCAGATATGGCTAAAATTATAATGTGAGTCTTAGAAATATTTATCTTTCCTTCAATAGTGAACGTTCTTCTGGTAACTTGGAGTTTTTCTTGGACTGTTACTGCTGTTTCATAATGATATAAGGCTTTATTTGTAGTCTTAGCAGTGCTTATATAATTACGTAAATCTAAAAATATATAGTGCCTGATTATGCTAAATTCCAGCTAAAATGAGTCAGTCAAGAAAGGAACTATAGCTCAACATTTCAACTACACTTCAGAGGTTCATACATTCATTTGCTTAGTGGGCTGCAGAATGACTGATCTTGCCACAGGAGACTATCAGGATTTCTTCAAAATCCCAAATATAATTAAAATGTCTAAAATGTATTCACAGATGTATTAAGCCACAAAAGGTAGCAGTGTTCAAAATCTCTAGTAGTACTAGTAGTTGCGCCAAAGGCTTTCAGGAAGCACTGAAGAAAGGCAATGCTAATGAACACGGAAAGTGTGGATTTAGAATTGCTTACAAAGGTCTTCTCATGCAATGAGGAAAACCAGCCAAACTCTGTAACAGATGCTTCATCCCTGTGTGGCAACATCACACGATCACACATATCTCCAGGATTTCCTGGACATACTGCCCATCTACAGAGTAGTTGTGCCCAGTAACCAGCACCCTAGTGACTCCATATCTTTGTCAAGCTGTTTTTACAGGTCTGATGTGGCTGCACAGTGCATGCAGGGCCTACCTCATGCTTGCTGTAGCAGCAGGCATCATGTTTGTGATGTATATATACATCTCCTCTCACTACCATGCATCCGCACTCTGCTTCTCTAGGACTCCTTTATACCCAGGAGGACCAAAACTGTCATCTCACATGTCAGTCAACTGCACTGTGTTCAAGAAACATTCAGATGTTTTACTGGGGGACATGGTTTGGTGGGAAACATTGGTGATAGGTGGATGGTTGGAATGGATAATCTTGGAAGTCTTTTCCAACCTTGGTGATTCTGTGATTCTATATGCAAAACAGGATCTGACCTTTAGCGAAGAACTGTCTCCAAGAATGCAGAAAACACCAGACAGGTATCGAAAGTGATTAAAATTTGTCCAAGCAAGACTTCCAGGCAAGAGAAGGATAAATGCTGGGAAACAGCAAGTAAGAAGCCAGAGGATGAGCCAGAAATGGCAGTTCTGCTCTATCATCCACAGCTGTTAACGCATGCTATTGCTGTTGGAAAGTATGTAAATATAAAGTTAAAAAGGTTTTCTGCAGAAGCATGTCTTCCTACTAACTAATTAAATCATGAAATCAAAAGTCTGTCTTATATCAGCTAATGACTAGAACTGGATCGAATTCAATCCAGATTCATTGCCTCATTTTGCTTGTTTACAGTTCACATTTTTCTGTTGCCCAAGTTGGAAAAATCTCACTGAAGACATACAACAATAATTCCTCTCACTTACAATTTACAAGAAATCTTAGCAGCAACAGGAAAAGACATGTGAGAAACTGTCTTAGTAATTGTTCAGAATGAAAACTAAACATAACAAGATACATGACAAAATATGAATTTAAGCGATGCACAGCATTTAAAGTGAAACATAATGTTCAATAATTTTCACTAGAAGTATAATACATTTCCAATAGAGTAATGTGTTTCTGGACATTGTAGGCAGAGCCCTTTGCTGATCACAGTGAATCCAAGTCTAAGCTTTTCCAGATTAAAAAAATAGTAACAACAGTTCATATCTTTTGCATATACTCTTTGCAAACATCTGTAGATGAGAAATTTCTAAACTTTGGCTACTTGCCAGTCTCAAGACATTAACTTTCTCTTTCACTGTAAATTAGAGGTAAAAATGGCAAAAACAGCTCTTTAGGGCTGGGTCCTGCTCACTGTTACATTACTACATTTGGACAACCAAAAAATGAACTAAGATAGAAAGTCTAAGCAGGTCAGAAATCACTGTTTTTCCAGCAGTAGTATGTACTGTATGCTTCCTTGAGGAGCTTGGCTAACATGTCCTTCTTCTTAGGAGAAAACATTCTCCATCTAGTAAGAATTTGCTGAATGTGTAATGCTTTCCTATTAATTCTGAACAAGAAATGCACACCTGAGAATCCCGATACACAGCTGGATCAACATTCCTGCACGCTCATGCAATGACTCATCAGGTCTGATCCAGTTCATCTCCCCAGCTAATGAAAACAACAGTACCTTCAAAGTCCAGCTTTAAGCCTTTTATCTAGAACCACCTGATCATTGCTAAAAATAATGAATAACTTCCTGTGATACACATGGAGATTCAGGACATTTTACTAAGAATATTATGAAAACACATTTGTTTTCACTTAAAAGTTGATTTTCATGTCAGTTCCTTGGCTTAGATTGTTATATTAAGGCATTGCTTTTAAACAAACAAACAAACAAACAAATAAATAAATAAATAATAAAAAATAATAAAAAAATCCAAAGTTTTCTATTCAGTGCATATTCTTTAATTTTCTCTTTATCCATGAATCTATGAATTTATCCAAATGTAAATTATAAGAAAAACTAGATATATATGCTTTGAAAAAGAAAATAGGAATTAAGTAATCCCTGTCAGGTTGAGTTTTTGTTTTGTACCTCTTTCTTCAAACTAAACTATCCACAAACATAGGGCAGACTTTAACATTACATCTTTTCTTATAAATAATTAAGGTTCAGTTTCACTGACAATTTAGCACCACAGATACCTTAATATCAACGGAGTTTTCTTCTGATTTCCACTGCTCTTAACAACAGCAGAATCCAATCATTAAAAGATCTGCATTTTGTCAGAATTTGGCCTCGCATTGTACCTCCCTAATAGTAACAAATGGGCATTCTGGGTAGAAGCCTCAAGCATCAGACTTTTAATTAAGAGGATGATGAAGTGTCAAATTATCTCAACTCTTCCCTTCCATCAATTAAGCGATACAAAATGAGGTATTATTTGATTATGCCATTTTCTTTATGAGATCCACATTATAGAAATGAATACTAATAGTCACTGTTCAGCTACTGTTAAAAATAACATTAGCCAAAGACACAGTGGCTGTTGGAGTAGCTTGTCCCAAAAAAACACACAGAAGCCTATTGGAAACTTGGAAAAACAAGCACTGTGAAAGCAAAGGATACATGTGGACTATAACAAACAGCCCTGATAAGAGCTACACAATGACTGTGCAGCCATGGAGATAGCTAAGAGAAGGCACATAAATCCATGCAATTAGCCCCAGCTTTCCCTTCAGGGCACCCGCAGCTGAGCCCCATGGCAGCCAAGGGGATGACACGTTTTCACCACCTCTGCAAGCAGCACATCACAGACTATGCTCCTGGCACTGCTCTCCCCAGGGCCAGAAGGACACCAGTGCCCAAAGCGGGTTCTGGCCTGCTCAGAACTGCCAGTGCAAGGAGCCTCCAGGGCTGTCAAGCAATGTCCCATTTCTGGCTCCCAGCCACCCCACTTTGCCAACCTGCTCCTAATTACAGGCACATTATGGGAAGGAGAGGAAGGCAGAGTCCTAGAGGGTCATCCTTACTGGATGGTCAAGAAGCACTACGTAGATGCTATGGAAAGTGCCTCTAGGTGTGATGTTAACAAGCCCCGAGGTGTGGCTTGCATGCTGTGAACCTATATAGGGGTGTTAGACATGGTCAGATTGAAACATCACTGTAGAACAAGCCTGAGGTCTGCCTAAACTAGTGGACCCAGATACACGTTCAGCACCTGAACAAGGGCTGCCCAACACTTCCCAGCTTCACACTGGGCAGAAAGTCAGAGGCATGCTGCCTTCTCCTGTCCCAGGAAACAGTACAGAAGCCCAGAAGAGAGCAACTCACGGTGAGGGCCAGGTTCTGGCAGAGTTGGGAGGACCACGTGCACCAGAGCAGGCTCCTGCCCTCAGACTCGGCAAAACCTGCACCTAGCCATTGCACCAAGGATATCCCTATTCCACAGGAAATGGGACAGATCCTCAAAAAATAACAGAGAAAGGTTGATTCATAGCAGCCGTTGGCCTATGGTGATCTAACTGTGCTGCAATTTCACATACTCACATTCCTTGATTCAAACCTACCATGAGCTAATTGATGACGCTTTTGGCTCCCCATTGGACAGCAAATAATAGGGGTTTAGATACCAATCAGGAATGCAGCACAAGTGAGGAAGCTGAAAGCTCCTATTTATCTGGGACTTCCCTGTATTGAGATCAGCAGTGATAGGAGGTCCAACTGAGCAGGAAGGATATTATGGGCTACTGCCTACTCTTTGCAATCAATTCCTTTCAAATCCATGCAGGATGTAGCCTTGTCATCCTGTTTGAAAACACTTAACATCTTACACTTCTCAGTGACAAGAAAAAAGGTGGCTGAAAAGGTTTCTTATGGCCACAGGGATCAAGAGACATACATTTGTGAGGATGAGCGTCATTGAATAACTCTATCATCCTGTAGCTCACTGCACCTGTGCAAGCATTGTGTTTTTTAGGAAGTGTTTCAATTTACAATATCCTGTACCAGTCAGCTGAAGCCACAACTATTTACAGAAAATGGCAATAGTATGCCAAAAGGAGAAATGGAATGTGGAAGTTCAGCGTTTCTGGGTACTACTTTGGTCTCAACCATTGTGTCCCCACCCCCTGGAAATAGTTATTTAGGTGTGGAGTAATTCAGCTCAGATGGGTATTTATTTCCCAGGTCAATATTTGCCTTTCAGGTAATTCCTGTTGTGGACAGTGAAATGGCTTCCTTCTTACTTTGCAGAAAAAAATTGCCTAACTATGAAACAAGAATATTAATGTCATTGTCACTATGTGACATAAGTCATTTGGAAGTCCAAGCAGGATTTTCTGCTAAGGGCAAACTTTGCCAAACATCAGCAGATAAGCACTAGCAAGTTCCTTGGGTGCAAAAAAAGAACCATAATACCTACTTGTCTGTGGGCTGCAGTATTACCTTAACTTACTTTTAACGACACTTTTCTTCCACATATTTATTTCCATTTCACTTTAAGAGACTGCATACTTCTATACGAATTACCCTAGGTGTTAATAATGCTAGTTTTTTAATACTGTTAGTAAAATAAATAATTTCCTTGATTCTAAATAACAGAGTAATTTAAATTTAGATCTAAAGAGTATGCTAGCCAGAGACTCTAAATGTGTAAATCTCATTAGGCTTGTTGCCAGGCAGAGAGCTCTCCCAAGCCAGCAAACTTTCCTTTGGACTTGGGTGGGCTGTAAGATAACCTGGCCTGGCCTAGGCCCCTGCGTCTGCTCCACAGCAGGGAGTGGGGCCATGCTGACTGGGTTTGCAGGCTAAACCTGTAATCTGGAGGCTTGTAGTTTAATCCAACAGTTATTCAGATAATGCAGCATCACTGTGCGTAAGCTCTTTAATACCACCATCTTGCATCTTGCGGGGGGGCTGGTGTGAATGGTGGGCTGGGCTCTGTGGGGACTGTCAGCCAGCCGCCAAGTACTCTGGAAGCTGATGGGGGTCAGCCTGTGCTCCAAAAGGCTGTACATCATGAAATAGGTTTTCATCAGAATTAGGCTGGAATGATTTGTCAGCACTTGTGATGTTTCACAGCTCAGAAATGAAGTTCCATACAGAGAGAGTATTATTAACCAGCGAGCAACTTCTGCAGGATGTCATGAATCACACGTTACTGGACATCCTCCTGAAAGACTCCATAAATTCTGAATCACTTTTAAAACAAACACTACACAATGGCAAGCAAGGCCAAGCAGAGGTAAATATGAAAACACTGACATGCAGTAATCAGATTCCTTCCTCTGTCTCCTGCCAGCTGATACCTTCCTCCCTTAGCCTGGGCACTGGACACTTTCCAAATGAGAGTCCCTTCAGGGAGAATAGCTTCTGCATCTCTCCACACACCCTGCCTAGTCAGAGTCTGAGGAAATCTTTGTTAGAGACTTCAGGAACTGGTCAGCTGTGAGCAAACTCTGAGTAAGGTTCTTTCCTTTTTTGATGAAATCCAATAGAGATTTCATAGCAATCTGCTCTGGCTTTTTTCTTTTTTTTTTTTTTTAAGACACATTTTTTAATTCATCTTTCCACAGTTGGACATGCTGTGAGAGAGTCTTCATATGATATCATCCCATGAAACCAAGATTTTTTTTAACCTGTGAGCCTATACAGCATAAAGTATGCTTACCACTTCAGAGTCCAGTTGAAAATGAAATAGACTGAATAACAAAGTCACCTCTTCAAGAACCTCTTCACAGCATTGGACATTTGACTGTGTAGCTTTAGGCTGCTATGGATTCAACGGTGCCATTAGATTCGCAATATCAAACTGAAGATTGATTACTCTACATGGAGTATTTGTATAAGCAACCCAAATCTGATGGAAAAAAAGGACACTTCCAAATTGAAATGAGGTTGAAATGGAGAAAAAATAGATATATGAAAGCAATTTCAATTTTTTCTATTTCTTTCAGATTTACTTTTTACAGTCTTGAGAAGACAACCAGAAGTCAGAAAGGCTGAACAGGCAACTGATTCAAAAGTGGTGTATATTTTTGTTCCTTACGATGTGCTAGCTCAAATACAATGTGGTTTATTAGATTTCATGTTGTCTGCACTTACAGGAGGCGTTATGATCAACTTTTTATTGGTCTTTTTTATTAATTCCATCATCAAAAGATAGTAACTCATAACCTGGCTTGGGTAACTCATACCTTTGAGTTGCAATCTGAAAGATTATGCCAAACAGAAGGAGCTGTTCTTAGCACTTTCAGCACTGCTTGCTGAAAGTAGTGGAAATCTTATAACAAAAACACTCAGTATGTCTCCAGTGAACCGGTAGATGTTACTGACTGACTGTATTTCTTCCACAGTCCACAGTTCCATTTGCAGATATCAGTGCAAGTGTAAATCATCTATAGTTAACAACATAAAAAATAATAAAATTAAATAAAAAGCAACTTCAAACATACCAGAATCCAAATAAAAAACTCAAAGTATTGTGGATATTTAAGAAACATAAATTATGTCATTCAGCACAGACACATTCAACACACTCAGACTGATGTCCTTCCTCTCTAAAATATTTATTCCAGTCATACCAATTTGCTTAAAAGGTTACTCAGAAGGCATACTATAGCTAATGAAGAATGAGATTTAAAATATTCAGCCAGTGCCAAAAGACACAAAGAATTTGAGGACACAGTTCTGGACTAATTTATTGCATGTAAAATTCCTACAGATTTCAGTAAGGGTTTTCCTATTCTAGGATTTATTTACACTAGTAGGGCACTTTTTGCCTATAATTAATTGCCAGTTTGTAGGCGGTTACCACATTTCAGAAGATTAGTCCAGTTGTTTCCCAAATAATCTTCAAGAATGACAACATATCTATATATGTGTGGGAAGGTGAGGAGGAGAAGGAAGGAGTTAATCAAGGTTACATCCTTCAGATGAAAGTATTTTTGTCTGGGGAAAAAACCCACAACTATTTATTAGAAACAAATGAGCAAATGAAGTTTTCCACTACTGTCAAATTATTATCCTACGCAACTTGATCAGTGTTTTTATGTCACGCAATATGTTGGTTGTTTAGCCAGATGTCAGGTCATCTAATTCTGTAACAGGAGTACTGGTATAAACACTACTGTAATTGATGTGAATTTTATGAAAATTAAAATGTATAACATTAATATTTGTTATTAAGCTTCCAGACATTTTTCTGCAAATCACTAGGTATCTTATGGAATGTACTTCAGATGCTATCAGTCTAATCATTTTTAAACTTTCCATATATTTTATTCCCACTAATACTTTTCAATCTAAAGTAAACAACTAAATCTTTTCCATGTGTAGCAAAAAGGTGTAAGTTTGCATTCCCTGGATTATATATTTCAATATTTCTCATTCTGCAGGCTTCTAAAAATTTCTGTGTGCAAATGCAAACCTACTGACAATGTGTGTGCTTTTTTTTACATACAAAGCCCTTAGAAGCGGTGCCCAGAGGCCCGCAAGACACAGGTTAAAAACCATGGCTTAAAAACTGGGTAGTAACTAGCTTCTCTTAACTGATACGGAGATAGTGTTCAAGCTAAAAACAAAACAAACAACAACAATAAAAAATAGACCTTTAAAATGTTGGTGTTTTCAAGCTTGGATGGTGACTTGCCTGAACTGTGAACTAGAGAAAATTTGTGAGGCTGTGGGATAGCTAGTTTTACAAATTTTGCACTTTAAATGTTGATAATGATGCAGAGCATAGGCATAGCTAATCACATCTGTGAGAAGGGGGCTACTGTCCAATGTCAGGAGAATCTATAGTAGAGGCAGACATGATCCTGGTTTCCAGGACACAGGGTAGGAACTGCATGGCTATAGTAACATTAGGAGATAGAGAAGTGCACAAAGTATATTCCTCTGTGAAGTGTAGTCTTTAAGTGAGGTGCCTGATGAGGATTTCACACCAGCATTATGCCACTGATAATAATAGCTATTCCTGACATATAATAAAATCAGCTGAGAATCAATTGCATAGTGCTTAAACGAGGCACTGTGTGAAGACCAGCACAGAAGGAGATGAATCACTCCTTTGTTTCTAGTGGGCATGTGGTCTCAAAAAGATCCTCGTGGCAAAGAAAACAGGTAATTATTGTTTTTTAGCTCAGGTCTAAGCAAATGAATGGCACAGCTAATCTCCCGTGTATCTATTCTGCTACTGTATTCAGTAATGTGACATACTGTGATGTCTGAGGTGATATTTAGTGGTTTTAACGGCATAGTCAATTGCATCATCCTGTGGTATGCTGTGGGAAAACTGGTCTGTTCTTTGTGAGTACCTGTACAGATGTGACTTTGTCCTGTAAACATAGTAAACTGCTTTCAGCTTGGCATACTGAAGTTTTCCCTCTGTAACCTCTATTCCAACAGTGGTAGGGCATTAATCCAGCTTGGAGCACACTGATCTGTTCCAGCTGTTGGCATTAATGCAACTTTCAGTTTGGAATCAGAAGGTAAATGCATGACAAGAGACATGTTGGAAGGCATTTTGTCAGTGACTTCTTGTTTGCCAGCAGCACGCCTGTCTAACTACAATGTGCAGACACAGAGGTAGCTGACAGAAGCTTTTATGGGTGCGAAATCCTATCATGCTGACCAGTGATGCTGTGGTAAGGCTACAAGCAGTGAGATGGCTTTGTACTGCAGATTACAAGAGGCAAGTCCTATGATGCTATTGGAAAAGCTTGCCCTTTCACTTGTCCAGTAAAGGAAAAGTAAGGCCCTCGATAAATCTGTGAGGAAATGGTATCTTCCATTTTCTTAGGTACATCCCATCCAAATCCAAAATTCAGGACTTAACTGAAGCTACAGTACAGCTGGAATTGTCCCATCGTCCAGGTAGGATGCTGTGGTCTGAAGGTATCTGCTATCTTTTGCTGTTGAATTAATAACAGAGAAAATGTGCAAGAACCAAAAGGAGACAACCAGTCTGCTCTGACTTTTGCAAGCCAGTGGGGTTTGTGGTGAGGGCCAGGGGCTCCACCGTAAGCAGTGCTTAGAAAGCCCAACCTTCTTTGAGGGCACACAATGCTACTGCTTCTTGAGAGAACCTCTGGCCGCCTCCCTCCGCGACCTCATCCCTCCAGCACTGAAAGCCAGAAGGTAGCTCTAATTCTCATCTGGATTAAAAATAAGACTGTGTCCAAATTTGGCTTGACCTGCTGCTGCATTCACAAAGTGTTTACAAAAGAGTTTCATGGAAGTAAAACTCAGAGGGCAATTGTTTAGCTTAGTGGCAACGGTACGAGGAATGTGAGATGCATATGTGATATCTGGATTTAGGGGCTGAAATCTGCAGTGTTACCTTTTGTTTTATCCTTTGCAAACTCTCATTTTCAGGTCATGTAAAATGACTCTTTACCAGCCCACACCCACACCCAGCAGACTTCAGCATTTCCTAATTAGGTTATATTCAATCTTTATAATGTGCTTGTAATAGATGTGGTACTGTAGCATAATCTCAACTGATATTATTCACTTCCCAGGAATGTACAGCTGAAGCTGCTCTGCAGGCTCTGACTGAAAACAATGGGTGTGCAGCTGACAAATAGAAGTAGCTGTTTTACATACCCTGGTCTATTTGGATTCCATTGTTCAGGCGATGTCTGCTGAACAGGTATTCACATTAGAAAAACAAGCACAATTACAATTTTCTGATGTGGCAGCTATTTTTGAAGCTCATTAAAGCTTACTAGTCCTTTTCCCATGCAAAGAAGAACTGGAATTGCCTGTTGTAATATTGGCCGGCAGTTATGAATGGTTTCACCTCACATTTTATAATGAAGAAATGAGCTCATGCTATATAGTTGCGGGCTATCCCCAAGAATATTTTTATTCAATCTTATTGTCAGACTAAATTAAAACCGCCAAAGAGCCTGAATCTTTGGGATGCCAGGTGCTCTCAGCTCCCACAACAGTTAATGGGAAGCATGAGCACTCAGCAGTTTCAGAAGCAGTCCCTAAATGCTGAAAGCAAAGTGCCAATTTTTATATTAAACAAGATAATATTTGCAGAATTGCCACTGTTCTTTCACCCTTTGAGAAATGAGCAGTTACTACTGAAATTAGTACTCCTTCTATACCTTATCCATTTATTACATTCATATGAACTACTACAATATCCTTTCTAGTGATATGTTTTACTTTTCCCTTCTAAAAGTTTAAAACAGCCATTGACTTCCTTTTATTTAAAAAAAAAAAAAACCAAACAACTAATCACCTACCTGAAGCTGTCAGTGATTGTAGCCAATGGGCTCCACTTGGTACTAGTGACCTGTTTGCATCTCCTCCCTCCAACCGCAGGGGGACTTTTGTACTCTTCTTCCTCAGGAGATCTGCAGAGAAAAGCAGTATGGATTTAGAAGAGCCGGGAAGAGAAGAGGCCAAAAGAAAGAAAAGCTGTTTGGGGCAGGACATGAACTGCCATCTCCTTTCACCAGCTGAATCACTGCCTCACCCCACGCGCTGCCCCCAGGCACTGCCGGGCAGCCTGGGAATACTTGGGGGAAGGCCGCTGCCTGCACGCACACGTGCCTGCACACGGGGATTTTCATAATGCAGGAGCAAAAGGCAGGGTAGGAAAGCCAAATCTTGTGCAGTGTTGGAATACCAAAAAAGCTGCATGTCAGACATCCATCATTAATATGTAAAAGGTCATGCTAAAGCTTTGCTCAAACGGAGGGTCAATTAGTCCTTCTTTCTCCCCTATGCCCAAAGTGTTATCACCGCAGAGGATAATGAGTCAAAGCAAAAGTAAGGTCCTCTGGAGATCAGAGGTCACGGAATGAGAGGCTAAAAAATGGGTTCCAAATATTGTAAGTCTTTCATCGCTGTTTTCTAGGTATTCTGTTAAATATCCCACCGGGAGGTTTCTTTTCGTCAAAGCTAACCACATTTCTTTGGACTTTTTTCTCTGAGTGATTTCAAATATATAAAGAATTCAGATGAAAAACAGATCTGTATTTTTTCATTGTTTAAAAAATGGTAGAAAACGTTTGCTTCTCAGAAGAGTGATAGTGATTTTATTTATAGAAATTCCCAAAGTGACAGTTATAGAAATAATCTGTGGCAAAGAAGTTGCAGAAGATTTTTCTTTCAGTCAGATCATATCATTTCTTTCCAATGCTTTGTAATAATTTCCATGAAAAGAAGCTGCATTGTGTAGCCCTGATTGTTGTTTGGATGTGGTAAGAGAAATCAGTGAGGAAAAAGTATAAGATTGGAGAGAAAAGAAGCCTCCAAATAGGATTATTACAAGGAGGATGATATTCCTGTTCTCTGGGTGCAAAGAAAGTGAGCTACTCAGCTGCAAAGAAAGATCTAAGGTATTAAACTGATGGTGAAATAGAAAAAAATAGGGATAGTAAAAGGAGAAAACAGTGGAGCTACTGTGGGAGGCTGTGTGGTTTCCATCAGTGGATAATTTTAGGAATGGAGGATGGACACACAGAACACAAAGGAGTGCGTGGTTTCTCAGCCTGCCCACAGTGCTATGGGGACCTATCGGGAACTGCAAAAGGTGGTTGAGAGGGCCGCATCCCCCCTCAAAAAGAGAACTGAGAGGTCCAGAGATTTCAGAAAGGTTTTAAATGTAAGCGTGCTTGATCCTGCTTCAGGGTACAATGTGAAGGAGATGACACTGAAGTCCTTCAGACTCTACACTTCTGTATCTCTGCGATGCAAGCTACCAGAAATGGTGTGTGTTTGGATACGTGCACATTGGCAATTTGCACAGATTATTAAAAGTGAGACAAAAATTCCCATATAGGATTGCTAAGCACTATCTAGCAATAGTATTTCAGAAAGTAATCTTCAGGAACAATAGGAATTGTATTAGATGGATTGTGAAGGTTTTAGAAATATTACCTTGTTTGTGGTTGCAGTATGAAAAGCGGTTGTGTTAAACAGTAACTTAGCTTCCAGAGCTAATGGTAACAGCACGTACTTTACAGATCATAAAGCTTTTCTCAAAGTGTGGTTTTTGAACAGACAATTTCGAAGTATAAGAGCCTCCACTTAACGATCCTCACTGAATTCATCATCTAGTTCCATCTGAAAGAAGCACAAGAGTGCCACGTATAAATAAAAGCAGTACTATGGCAAATAGAAGTCATCCACATTCAGCAAGGCACTTAAACAGATACTTTAATACTTACATTCCCTAGATATCTCAGGGACTTAAGTATTCAAGTATTCAAGCATGCCTGTCATTTAGGAATCCTAAGACTACACTTTAAACTCCAGTTTTAGCTCCTAATGACAGAGGTTTGAAATGATAGGAGAGCCAGTATAAGTCTGTAGTGGCAGGAAACCAAGTGGTGGATGATCCCATCACTCTCCATGATCAGTTCAAAATCTGCACACTATTAACGATGTTGATACTTTAACTGCTAAGAATTCAAAGACATTCAGAGTTCAGGATCTTGCAGGAACCCTGGTTCCCACTCTGGCACGCACAGCTCTGTCCTCCAGGGTTTCCTGTAACACAGGAAGCCAGGGAATGGATTGGCATTTCTTCTGCAGAGAAACTGAAACTTTTCTCTGAACTGTTGCTGTCTCAAAACAGTAACTGTATTTATTTGTATTCAGAACACATTCCTATTAATACGTCCTTTGTTTCTTCATAGTAAAACAAAATTCAGGTTGGAAATCAGGAAAAGGATCTCCACCAGAAGGTGTTCAGGCCCTGGAGCAGCACCATGGCCCTATGCTGTCAGAGTTCAAGAAATGTTTGAACAATGCTCTCCAATGCAGGGTTTGAATTTTGGGTGGTCCTATGGGGAGTGAGGAGTTGGATTCAATAATCCTTGTGGGTCCTTTCCAACTCAGGACATTCTATGATTCTCTGCAGCATTATCACTGTGCTATACGGCTGTAGACTTGGGCACTGTGCAGGTTAAAGAAGATACTCCTTGGGCTAAGGTGGCTTTACATGCCTTCTGTGACCTTAGGGTGACCTGGGATTGAAAAAGGTAAATGCAGTGACACAGACAAAGTGGCATTGCTGCAGCTTCAGGCAGAACAGGCTTTTAGGACTAGAGAGTAGCTGGTCCTTTTCTCACCACAGTGGTGCAAAGCACAAGCATAAATCTCAAAGTGGAAAAGACAACAGTAAAACAAAGAGGAAAAGCTGGAACAGGTGCTGCAGGCCAGAGGCACGGGAGGTCACTGCAGAAAGAGTGGAAGAGAGAAACATGAGTTAAAACAACTGTGGCATAGTATAGTGAAGTTCGAAACCCAAAAAAGAGGCAGCAAAGGAAGCATTCAGAAGAGGCAGGGATGTGTGACATGGCTGGGACAAGCTTTTTAGCTGTACGGTGCCAACAGCCTGTTATTATGGCAGATGAATCCAAGTGTCTGTTTTGTCCTCAGAAACGGCTGTGCGGATTGCCGTCAGCTCCGGCACATGAAGCCACACACATGCGTGCCCACACACATTTCCCTTCTGAACTGAAAAGAAACATGAGCAATGTCATCCCTCAAGTGTCCCTTTTCAAAAGCTCTAAACCACTTAAATTAGGTTCCTAAATGAAAAAGCAGTCTCAAGAATAAAGTCGGTAGATTAAAGGTAGCGTAGAATGCATTCACGCAGAATAAATAATTGAATAATTGCTCAGTTGGAAATGTGTCCAAAGAAGCCAGCAGTTATTACAGAATCCTTTTTTTCTTTTGCTTACACAAACTGTATAATAGCTGTTTTCTCTGAACGTCCTTCTGCATAAACTAGGAGCAGCCTCTGGGCTGCTCTCAAATTTACTTTGGCTTTTGCAACAGCAATTAAGAATTACTGGAACCGTGCAGTCCTGGCCTGTGCCATCGGTACCGGCAGAGCCCCACAGAGCCCCGCTGTGGGCCAGGGCCGGGCTGTGAGCCCAAAGCCTTCCCGCAGGCAGCAACCAACTCCCAGAGGGCTTGGCTTTTTGAAAAATCAAGTTCTGTAAATGGAATGGCTAAAAGGACTTTCATGGAGTTTGAAGTACTTCAGATTTCATCTGCAAGGACAGTATTTCCTAAAGAAGTTAAGAAGCTGCAGATGTCCTACTCCTGGAGGTTCTCAAAGCTAGGTCGGGTGGGCCCCTGGGCAGGCTGAGCTAGTGGGTGGTGCTCCTGCCCATGCCAGGGGCTGGAACAGCGTGGGCTTTAAGGTCCCTTCCGACCCAAACCATTCTGCGATTCCATGGTTCAGAGAGCAGCATTAGGGAACCAAGTTTTCTGTACCGTGTGATGCTTCATGCCCACAGACACTACTGCAAGGGTGCTGCAGGCTGAGGGCACGCTCCCAACATGGAAATGTTCTATGCATCGTGGCACTGCACGTACATAAAAGAAAATGTGCTTGTCCTGTGGCCAGGAGCCTTAGCACTGAAATGCTCCGATGCTAACAGTGCAAAGACAGCAAAGGGAAATATTCTCTCACCCAGGTGCGAGTACATAAACAAATACTGAACGACCTATATGCAATGCATCCACAGCTCACGCTTACTTAGAAATGCCATACATAATGAAAATGATGCAAACGCTCAGCGAAACGGCCCAGCTGAAGTTAGGTGCGTAACACATCAGACGCTTCCACACACGCACACGCGGTGCTTTGGGATGCTGCCAAAACAGACCTTTCCAAATCGCCCCTTCAGCAGCACCGCCACGAGCGGGGCAGGTACCTGCCCACGGGCAGGCTTACGGGAGGGCGACGACCTCGGCTCTCTACCAAAGGACGTGTAAAAACATTATCGACGCCTCCCCACGTACGAACTCCCCACGCAGCGATCCGCAGGTCGGCCGACGGCTCGGCGCTCTCCCCGCCGCCAGGGCGAGCTCCGCGCAGCGAGCTCCCCGCGCACGGCCCGCCCCGCTCCGCCGCGCCGGGATTTCCCTGCAGCCCGCCCCGGCGCCCGCCCTGCCCGCCGGCAGCGCCGCCTCCCGCGGCTCCCGCTGCCGCTCGCGGCCCCGCGCCGCGCCCCCGGGACTCGGCGATCCGCCGCCGCCCGGCCGCGCGCTGACGGGCGCTCGCAGGTGCCGGTCACGGAGGGGCGGCCCCGCTGCCCGCCCGGCTCCGCGGCGAGGAGCGAGGAGCGGCGGCAGCCGCCGGCAGAGCCGTGAGTCGGGGAGCGGGGCGGGAGGCTGCCGGTGCGGAGCTCCGAACCGGGGCGGCCGCCCCTGCGGGCGGCGGCGGCCCCGCGGCGAGCCGGGAGGGAGTGAGGGAGGGGAGGCGTTTATCAGTGCATCCTCCTCGCGTTGGGGTGCGGTTCTGCCTGATGGCTCGGGGTGTTTCTGCATCACTGTAATTCAGAGCTTACGTTCGTCCCCCGGTAATGGGTTTACATTGTCTCCGCTGCGGGTTTCGCCGGTCCCGGTATCCCGTCCTTGTCTCGGAGGCGCAGCCCCGCAGCGCGTCCGCTTTTTGTGCGGGATGAGCCCCGCGCGTTCACACTGCCCTCCATCCATCCCTCCGTCCGTCCGTCCGTGTGCACCTGAGCGGCGGCCGGAGCGGCTCCGGCTGCCCGCAGACAAAGAGTCCCGGCAGGGCGGTGCGGGGCTCGGCCGCCGATGTAGAGCTGTGGGCGGCGGATTGAGAGAAGGGGCTCATTTCGTCGTCCATGGAAATGTAGAAGGGAGTGAAGTAGAGGAAGCAATTAATTTAGGACTTGCGTCACCGTAGATTGTTATTATGCTTTAAAAATAGGGTTTATTATGAAATGCTTAATGAAACGAATATGATCCGGATCTTTTATATTCCTTTGAGAAGCATTTGGGTGTGAGGGGTGGAGAGAGTGCCCAGAAGTGAAATTGCTTACACACTGACCAGTACTTTCAGTTATGTTGAGATTATAAATATGTAATGCAGTTCAAGGAAAATAGATGCTTTAAGGTATGAAAACCTGAAAGTGAGCAGTTGGTGAGGCAGGCGGCAGCAGAAATGTTGAAATCCATGTGCTGTGGCTCAGATGTTGGGAGGAATGACAGAGCTACCAAAAAAGGCATCGTGATGCTCAGAGCAATGCCAGGAGCAGAATTTTCTCCTTCCCTACAGAAAAGGAAAGCGCGATACTGGGAGCAAGAAGTGACAGATGTGGCATCTCAGCAGCTGGCTGAACATAAAAGCGTCTATCAGCAGGTGACTGCCGTTGCCAGGATTTATTTTTTAAAGTGTTTTGTACTGAAAGGGTCCAGCCTGTGGTCGTGTTAGCATTAAGCTTTACTTTAGCTCTTTGGCATGTTGAAAATAGTTTTTCAGCAGAAGCATTCAGAAAATAACAAAAAAATTCCTATATTGAAGACATTCCTTGCTTTGAACATTTGTTTTTTATTACAGCGTGCAGGGGAGAGGAACCGAGCAGGTTCTCCGGTCGGTAGAACTGTACTGAAAGGAGGGATTTTTCCTGGCCTCAGCATAAGCCTGCAGTATCTGCAAAGGAAACTGTGGGGCCCATCTCCTCCTTAGATGAGAGATAATCCCAACTCCTCTTCTCTCAGCAGCACCTTGTGCGCTCGTAGGAGTGAAAATCAGGCTGCTGCAACTGCCTGTCCCTGTAGTCCTGCCTTCTTCAGTGATGCGTCAAGCCAGCCTGCATCGCCAGGTGGTGGCCTGGGTGCCTTTGGAAAGGAAGGAGATGGTATCTCCCGACAGGCAGCCTGGAGCCACACGTTCCCTGGGGCAGCGTGGCTCTGCACCGCCCCGTTTGACAGCTGTCACACTGACTTCAAAGAGGTGTTTAAAACTGTTCCAAGCCACTGATAGAAGCTTTGCTGTAACCAGAGAAAGCCTTGTTTCATGGCAAAACATGTCTTGTTCTCAGCTTTTCATAATTACGTATGCTGCTTTGGTTTATAATCTTCTAAGCTAGGTGACTCCTTGTAGAAGAAATTCTGGTCCTCTGCCCAAGTCTTGAGAAATAGTTTAAGGTAGGGGAGGAAGCTGTGCTGGCATTTAGAAAGCCATTTCCTTCTGCATGTAGAACTTGCCTTCAGGTTTTTATTGCTTCTCCTGGCGCGGTGTCCTGGGGGCTCGGAGGTGCTCATGTTCCTCACCCTCATGGACAGAACTGCCGTAGATCCAAGTCACGTAGTGACTCAGAAGAGCTGTGTGGCTGTCCCTCCTAGCAGTACTTCGGGAGCTGACTGTGAGGGCTATGCAGAGCACAGCCGCACCAGTACAGTGTGTATCGGGGGCACTTGGCTGTAGGTTTACCCTGATGGTTTTCATGCACGTGTGTGATAGAAAGGCGCCTCTCCCAAATAAACTTGGGTCTGAACCTTACTGTGGATATGGAGAGAATTGTACGCAGGTGTTAGATGGTGGACGGTTTTTAAAGGATTTCTTCTCACTGCAAAGCAGCCCAGTTTCTAGCCTATGAAAGCATACAGCTCGTACTGATGGATATTGCTAGACACACTATCAAGAGTGGATGTGAAGCACTACTAGCCAGGGGAGGGCTTTGAGTGAAGCTGCATGGCAGAGCTAGGTGCTACAAGTGAGTAAGAGTCCAGGTAAAGCTCACACTGAAAAGAATATATGTTTCTAGTGCTCCGCTAAATAACAGACTTCTGGATGATCCTCATGAATTATAATTCTTGCTTATAGTGTTTTATAGCATTCAGTATTCTTTTAGCAATGGTATTGATCCAGCATGGTGACTGCAGTGGGAAGAATGCAGTGGGAGTGGTTAGAATTAACTTCTTCATAGTTTAAGGGTTAAATCAAGACACAGAGCTTCATAAATCAAGATGAAGTGAGGTGATTACAAGTAGACAGCATTGGCCAAGGTGACAAGGTGTATTTACACCATCACTCGGGTTTCATTGGCATTTATGGAATAGTCAGGTGTGGAAAGAAATGTTTGTTTTATGATTCAGCCACTAGTTAAGTGCACAGGAGCACAGTTAATCAATAATTTTTATAATCGACTGTATGTTTTTTCTTCTGAGAGCTTAGTGAACTGTTGAGTGTGTTTTATTCTTTTTTGTGGGGGTGTTTTTTGCTTTTTGAAGTGGGAGATAAGCCATGTACAGGCTATGCCCACTTTGGAGTAGTGTGGTTTAATACCTAAAGCTGTGAAAATGATAGTTAAATACTTAGACAAAATCCTATCTTCATGACCATAGCAGTTTGTTTGTTTGTTTGTTTTTAATGCGAGACTATTTTATCAGAAGTATGTTTAGCAAAATTAATTTGAAGCATTGTTATATTTGAAATTATGAAAGTTGCACAATACTTTTAAAACACGATGACTCGTATCTCCTAAGTGCCAAGGTGCCACAGTAAGGATTTTAATCTTCACCTTGTGTGGTTCAACAGCTTCAAGTTTAACTATGTAAATGTTAATGTTGTTCATTGAATAGTAGAAGAAAGCACACCCAGTTTGATGCACTGCTTTGATTTCCATCATAAAGGTCAACATGGAACAGGTTAGATAAGAAATTAAATGGGATGATGTAGTTAGTGTTCTGGAGCTCATTCGTAATGATCTAAATGAACTCCTCTGTAGTTATGTGCAAACAGAAGCTGGACTTCTGTAGAGATGCAAGTGCTGATGACAAGCAGCACTGAAACTGGGTACCACTTGCTTAGTTAGGTCCCTGCAAAGTTGTCTAGATGTAGTTAAAAAGTAATTTTTATTTTTTAAAGTAATTTGTAGAGAAGTTTCTAAAAATAAAGCCTTCTTGTCTTTGCTGGAAAAGTCTAAAATGTAGGGCTTGGTGTGTTTTTACTTTACTATTATTTATTCTGTCCCTTTGAAATACCAGATGTTTCAAGTCTGGTCCTCACTGTTCTGCTGTAGAAATTTTTGTGTATCTGAATATTTGTATTGTGCCTTAAACAGAGGAAGCAGGTGTAGAGTCCTTATTCCAAATGTTTTTTGGTTTTTTTTTTCTGCTCTAAAATATTAGAACCTATAAAAAATAGTAAATGAGAGCAAACTGCTAGTATGAAAAGCATTTTTTCCCATTAAAAAAAAAAATCTTTGTAGTATAACAGTGAAGTGAAACAAATCCAAAAAGCCTATGTGAAAAGCTTGTCAATCAATGATGGCAAAAGCAAGTATACCTAAGTCAAAAAATGTCTGGGGAATATGGTGATAGATGCATAAGGGCATTTTTGTAAGATGTTACTTTTCTAACCCTCTTGCCTCAGAAAATACATGGGATGAATGAGGTGAAAAGTAGCAAAAGAAAGGATGCATCTGAAATAATGGGCTGAGGATGAAGATCCTGCTCTGTCATAGCCCTTTTGGTTGTGCTGGACAGTGTAGACGGTGGATGATTCAACTCATGGTTGCACAAGTAACATAATCCTGGGATTTCCTAACTTTGCCTTCTTTGACTTTGCAAGGTTGGTGTCCCACGTATAATATTTCTAATTATGGAGTCTGAAGTGATACCCTGCAAAGAGGTTCAAAGGTGCTTTGTTCCAACACAGGAGGCATCTGTGAAGTATTTCTCCAGAGCAGTTGTGAAACTGGCTTTCTAACCACCAGAGATCTGTCATGATCTTTGCAACAAAAAAACTGACATCTGGAAGGGTATGAGTGATATTGTTTCAGTAGAACACAGAGCTAGGTGAAAGAAATGACGGGAAGAAATGGTAGACAAACCTTAATACCTTCAGTGAAGAAGTGGCTGATAAAGCATTTGTCAAAGCAATAAGATTCATCCATTCCTCTGATTCTAGTAAAGCATCTCCTTGAGTTTTAAGAGCATATTTCTCTCAAGTTGGGTCCTGTTTTCTCTCAGCTGGGTCTGTTCCTGTATAGTAGACATTTAGTAGACTTTTTTTTTAATGCTTGAGTAGTGCACTAATACCAAGTGAGTACAAGAAGACAATGCCAATGTTGCTGTTTTGTCTTTTTTTTTTCTTTCTTTCCCACGTTTACATTCTTGTATTTCTGTTTAATTTTTCCCATATTTATTTTCATGAAGTGCTCAGCAGCACTAATGGATTCTCTTTGTTAAAGAAGGCTTTTAAATTTTAGAAAAAAAAAGTACTTTAAGTTAGAACCTTAAAAAACTCTTGTGAGAGCAGAACAACTGTTTAATGTTCCTCTTGATTCTAACAGTTAGTAAATCTAACCTTTTAAATTGTATTCTTGAATGACTAGAAAATGATTCCATTCCTTCTTTCTTGCATGTTTATCTCCAGCTCTAGTGAAGTAAAGACCTAACTTGTGTGTATAGATATGTATACATCTTTTTCATGAAGATTTAAAACATATTTTAGAAACCACAAACTTTATCTTTTTATCTCAGTTAATCTGATTTGGTGTATACTTTGATTTAATTTGACTTTTAATTCTGTTTACTCATCTGATTTGGATAAATCAGATCTGAAACTCGGCTGAAGATAAGTCCAAGTTGTAGGAGGGCTTGAGATGAATGTTTTCTTTTGCTTTTTCTCTTTCCTCTGCTTGAGATGTACACCATAAATACTCTGTCCTTAATGTTATGGACCACTATGAAGGAAAAGCACCTTGTTCAAGCATTCTGACACAGTTTTTAATTAGGAATTCTGTTGGGGAATGGCCATCAGTATTAATTTTCAGTCTTTATTTTTGGATTTGATTAAGCTGTCTTGTGGGAACTAAAATGTAATCTCAATTTGTTTAAAAATTATCCTAAGAGATTTGTTAGGTCCATCTTCTTAAGGTTCAGATATCAAATAACATCTTAATCAATTTTGATTTTCAAGGTCTGTGACATTTTGAAGCATTTATAGGACTCATTGTTTTTCTGAGAGTACTATTACTGTAAACATAAAAAATAAAGAAAAACCATCAGTGATGCCAAAAGCTGCATGTGTGACAGTGAGAGTGAAGGAAAAAGAAAATGCAGATTCTGCCTTCTGTAGTTTATTGTAAAGGCCAGCCATACTATTTCTGCCCAGTTCTGTGATCCTTGTAAAGGCACTTCGCTTCAGCTTTCACATGAGCTGTCTGTGTTTATTTGAAGGATGATATGTGGCTATATAGATTTGTTGTCTCCCTTCTTGTGAGGATGCGTGGCTCTTAGGAAAAATGTTAGGGATTACCCCAACTCAGGAAAGATGTAAACAGTAGGAGAGAGCTACATGGTGAGTGAAATGGGGAAAGGAAAGAATGGTGCTATTGATGGTCCTGCACATCAGATGCAGCTCACATGTTTCTTCCTCAGATGCAAGAGATTGTTGCTCTTCATTAAGTTTAAGCTGGTCCTTTGCTTGCTCATTTCTCTCAGGCACATGACTTGGAAAAATAACCACAGCTCATAAGAAGGTAAGAAGCAGTGCATCTGCAGGCGTTGCTTGCATTTTCTGCAAGCAGCATTCTTCTGCTTTGATATTTAAGAAACAGATGGGAATATGGAGAATGGAGCAGTGTGTCCACACAGAGGATATGTGGACATATGGAATTGTATTTTACTGCAGTCCAAGAAAACATTTTGGGGTAAAAGATGGAAAGGGGAAGAGAGGTGATGCTTACAACAGTTATAAAATGAATGGTATCCCCTGCTCCAAAAGATGCCGCAACTGATCAGTTGTCTTTTGGGAGTTTTGTTTTTGTTATGCATGCGCAGTTTGTAACATGCAAGACATCTGGCTTGTCATTAGGACTCCTGTTGCCACGAAAATACTCCTCTCTTCCCTTATGTCCTTTTCCACTTGCATAGTACGATTTTAGTTGAGGAGGGAGGCTGTTTTTGTTTTTCTCAACAGCTGTTTTTGTCTACATATACCCTCAGGCAGGATGAAAACCCATCTCAGTCTCCAAAATCTTATAGATAAGGTCCACTAAGGTCAACAAGAAAGAAAACAAAGGCATCTGTTTTATGGCAGAGTGGCCTGTACAGTTCTCTTAAAAATAGTTATTTCTGGTCCCAAGGAAGAATAGTTACAATGGCAAGAACCCAAGTAGGTAAGGAATCTGTAGGAGTTCCTAAAGGAATTTATGAGATAGATAAGAAGAAACTTTAATTCTCCAAGTGAAAGTGATAATCAAGTAGCAAATGCTCCATGCAGCTTTCATATTTTTGTCTGATAATTAACTTCGCTTTTTGTTCTTGTTCTTTTACCTTGAGACTACAACAATGCTTCTACTTTGGCAGAAGAATATGCATTGTATGTGATGCATTTTTTAGTCTTGAATAACAGCTGGATTATTGGGATTTACTCTGATAACACAGTGGCAACTAATGAACTGATGACAGAGAAGTTGGAAGTTTTTTGATATGGCCATTGGTGGGAAGTGTACCCATTAGAGTGTAAATCTTTTAAGTGTGTTCATGTAGTCTCTGCAAGTACAAAGATTTAATCTTTATAAAACTGAAAAAAAAAGAAAAGTGCAAGAAAACAAGTTTCAGTGCCCAAATAAGCAACCTAAACGTGGAATTAACTCATATTGCTCAATTCCAGTTTATTTTTCTGTATCAAACCGGCTTGTATGTCTTTCTCCTTTGTGTATCTACACGTGATGGTTAATCTCTTCCCCTCTTCCACTGTGCATCGTCTCCTGATTCTGCATTCTTAGTTCTTGTGCACAGGTTCTGTCCTTTCTGACTTTGGGCTGATGGTTCTTTCCTTTTGTTATTAGTAATTACTGGGCTTTCTGAATTTCTGTCTGCTCTGTGGTGCAGTCAACACACTGAAGGGAAGGGATGCCATCCAGAGGGACCTGAACAAGCTTTAGAGCTGGGCCCATGTGAACTTCATTAAGATCAAGGAAGATTGAAAATAAGTGTTATTTCTAGTGTGTTGTCAAAATTCAAGTGTAAAGATATCTTAATTTCTCTTGAGTAAAAGTAAATAAAGCTGCATCTTATTTTTTGCTGTTTTTTTTCTCCAGAACTGAGTATCTGACATTGAGCACTGAATGAATTCACTCAGTTAGGGATTTGAGTTCCTTTTTTTTTTTTTTTTTTTTTTTTTTAAGAAGTTGTACTTTTAAAATGTTGCATTTTCCTTGTTATCTTTGAGTAGTCTAAGTTGTTGTGAACGTATGGCCTTCTGCTTGCATCAGAGGAGAAACAGCTTTTAAAGCTTGTTCACGACAATTTGACAGCAAATAATTTATTCCATTTTCTGTGCAGGATTTGAAGTGGTGTCAAACATAGTTGTTGTTTTTTTTTGTTGTTGTTGTTATTTGTCTGCTTTTTTTTTTACTATTTTGTGGTGAAAGACCAAAACTTTCAAAGCACAGCAATTTTGATGAGTGCTCTATTTTCATAACTTTTAGGAATTTCACCCTTTCAGCCTCCAAAATTATCTTTATGGCCAAGAAGACGTAATCTGTGGACAGAATGGCTCTAAAAAAAATTGGTATGGCTTTTTCTAGGTAAAAATACTTTCCAAAATATTTAATCCTCTAGAGAAAGGTCATGTCTTTTTTCAAGGGAAAATACTATTCATACCTTGAATGTTAAAAAAAAGTCAGAAGGGAATGTGTGTACCTCAAGCTGTAGGCCTTTCCTAAATTTTTACCAAGTTCTGTGTCAGTGCGGCTCCTGAATTGTTTGAATTAGATCATGAGCAGTTTGCAGGGGAAAAAAATTTAAAATTAATAAACAAATAAGTAAATAAGAAGAGAACCGACTACAAGCCCTGGTAAAATGTTCTTATTCTTCAGAGAAAATATGTTTTTCTTTGTTCCTTTGCTTTCTCTAGCTACATGCTAGCAAGCGTGTAATAGCATAATTCAATGGCTGGAAGCTGGATATACTCTCTTATATATTTTTATTCCATATGAGTTAGTTACAGCCCACGATCAACTCATCACTTCATTTTCAAAGTAGCTGACAAGATTCAATTTTCCGTGGATCTGTTTCTGTAAACTATCTAACTTTGTGGCTCTTTTCTTTAGTGACATCCTCCTGGAATTTTGGCTACCAGGAACGGACATAATAATGTCCAAATACAGAATTTTCCTTGTCATTGCTCTTTTACGCAGTGCGGAATTGCAGTAGACCTTTTGACCTCAGCACAAGAAGATCTGGTTCAGCTGCTTGTCTGTCCTGACCTGCAACACTCTTGCTACTGTTTCTGAGCTCTTATCTTCCATGGTAAAATTTTAATCTTGAATGTGTGAATTTGGCTACTGTTAAAACTTGAACAGCTTTCTGATGTTCCTGTGCGCTGCTGGTGATCAAGTGTCAGCAAATCACATTTTTACTCTCATTTCCACTCCTCCCCATGATCCTCAGTGATCCTTAGTGTTTCAGAGAAGGTCATTTTAGAGTAATTCTCCAAATGAAATGGCTAAATTAAAGGCAAAGATTTAAAAAGCATCCATTGGGAAGGCAGGTTTAAAGTCCTGCTGAGCAGAATGCCTACACAAGTTATGTATCTTTTACAGTGGAAGGGAGTGCCACAACTTCAGTGTGGAACATACTCAGTCTGACTGTCTATGTACAGATAGGTAAAAAATTAAACAAAATCCAGCATATTAAACTAGTGCATAAGAAATTGGATTTGACCTACTCTGAGATCCCACTGGTTAGATGAGGAGATGCCTTTTTTGGATGTTGTACAAACTGTCCTTCTCCCATTGTAGCTGTATCATTTTTGTTATCTTGTAATCTATTTAGTGAAACAAAAGCCCTCATTCTGATTTGATTTAAAGTAGTTACAGGCTCTAACAGTTACACCCATTTAATCACTGCTAACACAGAGAGGGAAGATGTGAATTAAGTATCTCAAAAAATAAACCTGGTTGTACTTTTAAGCTCTCTGAAAAGAGTAATCAGTGGCTGCTGTCTGGTAGTGTGTTTCAAAAAAGTTGGTTTCATGGTTGCTTCTTGCACTTAGTAGAGGAATGTGATTACAGAAAGAACAGAAAAAGGAATTAATTGCACTTCCTAGGATGAGGAGTTGTGTCTTTCTAAATGAAGAAGAATATTTTGGTGTTTGGAAAAACACAGAGGAAATCTTTCTATATCTCCTCCTATATGAGAAAAATAAATAGCAAGAGTTGTGAAGGGATTTTCACTATTTATTAGGTGTGGACAAGTTCTAAAACAGTGATTAGTTCATATTGTTGGAAAGTAAATCACCAGGAGCTTAACCACCAAAATTCAAGGCAGATTGAAGATCTGTCTGGATTTTCAGCTATTCTCAATTTTAGAAACAAAATATTGTGATTTCATTTTAAGAAGTAATGGTGTGCTGGGTGATGCTGCCTGCCCTGTTGCAGTCAGTGTGGAACACCTGGGAAGGCGTGAGCTTTCCTAATCATGGCTGTAGATATTAAACCCAGATCCTGGATACTACTGAGAGTTAACTGTTCTACTGCAAGCTGGTACTAAAGTTGAATCTGAAGTTCTGGTTTACTAGTGTAAATATTTATTTCTTTTTTCATGGCTGTTTGGGTCTCTCTTTACTTTGCATCCGTAATTGTCTCTACCTTCCCACTTTCATTCTCTAAAGTGAAAGGATTATGATCTTTTCAGGAATGGCAAAAGTTTAAAAGCAGTGCCTGTGGCAGGATGTCTGTTTCATGACATATATAAATTGGAGTTACTGTAGGATGACCTGTGTTTAGCATTTTTTGTGTTTGAGAGAATTTGAATAAGAAAAAAAGAAAATCATATTTCCCCAAAGCTTCACTGAATTCTAAACAAGGAAAATTTGTTGCTATTAACTCACTCAAAGGCCCTGTATGCAGTTAGATAGATACTGAATAACTGTAAAGCTATATATTGACTCAAGTTGCTATATATTGACTCAAAAAAGAGTGTTTTCTCATAGTATGGAGAAATTACTCATCTTTAGCTTCAAAACTGAATGTTTACAAAGATTCTGACAAAAGAAAAAAAAAGGCTTATCTGTATAGAGTAGAAAATCCTATATAATGGCAGTAGAGTAGGCAATATGAAAGAGGCATAAAATTTAAATAGTAATTTTAAAAGCTAAAGACGGTAGGTTCCCAGTGTTTCTTACAGAGGCTATTTCTTGGTCTTTTATCAGAGAAGAGAGAGCCATGCTATGCCTTAAATTAAGACAGTCCTGTTGCATTATTACAGTATTAAATGGAGGATATTGTATCCATATCCTGGATATGATTTCTATTTGCTCTTACTAGCAAGGAAGTTTCTGCCCCACTTGGCTACACTATGGACATCAGGAATACCAGGGCATGCCCTGCTGTGGCTTGGGTTTTCACTGTCTTTGCAGTGCTTTTATTTTCTGTTTGTTTTTTCCCCTCCAGTGTTTTAGCAGAGGTTGTTGTTAGTACTGTGGGTGTCTGTCCTGGGCTCTACCACGTGTCATGTTTCCTTAAATGTCAGCTGGATCGTAAACCATACTGAGCGACATATCACTCCCCCTGTGACTTGACTTTTGACTCCCTGGAGCTTGCAAGAGCCATTAGAAATTTCTTTCAAATAGCTGTCAGTAAAAGCAGAAGTTCATCTCACCTACCTATTAAAGGATTAAGCAAATAAATGAACCCTTTGCATGGTAAAGTAGGTCTCAGAATAACATTCTTTTATTTGTCTGCCTACACCCCAGTGCCTTCCATCCCAGGTATGTGAATTGGTACAGGAGCTACTCAGAGCATGTGGTAACAGCTTGTGTTTGGGTTAAGGGAAAGGTGCATGCATGCCCATGGGGATTGCTGCACCTCATTTCTCTCCTGTTACAGGTGTGTAAATAAAATGTATGATGACCAAGCAGAGTTATAACAGTCTTGCAGCAAGTGTTGCAATGCCATGTAAGGCCTTGGTATGTGTGTGGTTGGTTTCAGAATTAGTTTCTCTCAACCATGTGGTAATGAGTGCACCTAGATAAAGCGTGGGCTTAGTGTAGTTAGCTGGCCAGATCTTAGTGTAACTGCTGCCTTGTGTGATTGTTTCTCCTCCTGTGGAGAAACAGTACTGTCTGTAATGCGAGGAGCAAAATGGTGTGAGAGGCAAGCTGAGGCACTAATGAAAGCTAGGTTGTTGTTTCATGCAGGTGGAATTTGGCTATCAGAAACCCACTATAAATCTTTTCAGTGTGTTGAAAGTGGAATGCTCCTGTTGCTCATTGTAAATTGTAGGGACAGTGGTTTGGGCAATGGATGACAAATTTAATGGTCAGCTTCAGGTTTCTCTTCCCTTTGATATCCCTTGTAGGAAGCTGCATAAGGAACATGGTGGCTGCTGCTGAAGAGCATAGTTAGCAGTTAGTTGGCACTAAGGGGAGTGAACCTCTCCCCTGAGGGTAGGAGGGAGGGAGAAATGTGAACTCATCCCCTGCTTAGGCTGCGAGGACTGCAGGTGTTGTCACCTGTGTTACCTGAAGTCTAGCCCAGTTTCTGTTGAAGCATCTGACTAATTTTTGGTTTTCTTTAATGTGGGTGTTGAACAAATTAAATGTGACCAACATCCCAAGAAGAATCTGAAATTTGTTTTCAGCTGAAGCACTCTTTATACAAATGAACAGCAATTTGCATAATTAAGCACACGCTTTATTCCTGCTGAATACAATTGAATCTTGAGACAGAAATTGCTTCTTGCAGTGCCTCTCTTAGACAGTGAAAGCTACTTAGGCCCAGTCTGTGTGCTCTTTTCCAATCTTTCTGGTGAGGGGTTGGTTTAAGAACAGTTCACTACCTTCAAAAGGTTTGTGTACCCTGTGTTTCCTTGCAGACTAACAAACTGGGTGTTCCTCTCTCTTTGCATCCCAAAGATTTACAATCTTTTAAAGTGTGTGAGATTTTATTTAGATAGGAGAACTCTTCATAAAAAGTCGTAACTTGCTATTTTCACCAAGGGCAAGTTGTTGTTTTGGTTGAGTGTGGTATTACACCCCACTGCATTTGTCATTGTCAATTTACGCTAGGCTTTAAATAGGATACTCTGCAATGAGTTTGTTTGCTGGTAGCCTGTAATGCATTCAGGCTAGCTAACATTAACAAGAGGCAGCATTACTGTGGCTGGTGTTCTTTTGATCATGCACAGCCCTAGTCAGGAAATGGGTGAGGAGTGTGAGTCATGATTACATTACCCTAATGTGACTGCCTACTAGAAATTTTCTTTTGCCGCCAATACTCTTTCCCTTGACATTACTTCTAAAAACAAAATGTGCATTTTGGAGCACTTTGAAATATTGACCTTTAAACACAGGGATTTATGTTCTTTTTACAGTCTCAAGGCAAAATTCTGAGCTGGAGCCCCTGCAGAGAGCAGAGAGAATAAGAACGTGTGCAGAATGCCTTTTCAAAAAGCTGCTAAAGAACAGGAGCTGCAGTGCATTAGGGCTGCTTGGGTTCATTGGGTACAGCCCCTTTTTCTGACCCTTTAATTATTCCGTCATGCTGCCTGCATATGCAAGCTCAAGGTCCAATCTTCTCTATGTACAGATGCTGTCATCTCATACACCATTTGGCTTAAGCTGTGTCATACATGTATGATTACCATTGGAAATATGGCTGCAGCAATGGGAGGAGGGTTGTAGACTACTGACTGAGCTAAAACTGTGAGTATCAGGAAGGTGGCTTTCCTGGGACAGCAGTATTTCTATCAGCTTAATTAGATGCATGGGGTTTACAGTTTGAAAGAAATATTTGAAAGAATATTTTAGCACTGAACTGGCACAGTGCCACTCTGAATATTCTGCCAGTATATCTCTGTAGTGCTTCCAAACATGGAAAAAACAAGTGCTGAGTATATTCATTTCTTTCAAATTGGACTGCTTAATTCTGCCTGGTTTTAAGAGCAGTATGTGAAATGCAACTGTTGGCACAGAAAGTGAATGTAGTCCAGTATTATTTGGTATTTTCCAGGAAAAAAGGCTGATCAATATAGCAGAAGCAACTCAAGTTGACAGAACTGAGCACTTGTCAAAAAGAGATGTGAAGAGGAAATGGGGAACATGGAACTGCTGCTGTCCAGCGTGATGCAGCCCTATCAGCTGGGGCAAGTCACAGGTGTTGCTGACATGCTGCAGAGCAGAGAAAGAATATGATGTACATTTTAGTTGTCACTGTTTCCTCTGCTGAAACAGTACCTTAAAATAGTGGGGCTTTTTTGTCAGGAGTATAGCTTAAACTTGTAGTAAAGTAATTTCCACATTTTTCCTTTTGTTTCATATAAAGGTGGTAGAACAAAACCACTTAATTGTGTTAACAGTCTACTTTGCATTGCATACAAATGACCAATTTTTAAAGTCTTATTTGCTCTGTGGTTTCATTCCCATTTTCCTTAAGGAGGGCATTACTTGGACCAAATAAGAAATTCTCTGAAAGCTTGTGTAATTAACTCATTGAAAAATGTCCTTCCTTCCTTCAACCCCATCTTCAAGCTCTTTGATCTCTTCCTGATGGCCGTTCTGCTCCCTGGAGCAGGCAGAACTGCAACAGAGCAATGGATGCATCCTTTCCAATGCAATGCGACAAGTAGGTTCTGTGAATTTATATTTCTCTGTAGTTCTATGCCTCTACTTCATAAGTAACCTTTGCATATAGAGTTCTCTGGCCCCCAAGTTTGGTTTAAACTAGTTTATCAACCATTTCAAGATAGTAAATACTTCAAGTGAAACACTTGAGGAACTGAATAATAACAGAACTATAATGTGCCTATGTCACTTGTGGGTTTCAAGGAGATGATAAAGAATATTTGGCTTAGAGATGAAGAGTATTTGAGAATTGGAGGGGTGGATAAAGGGCTGGAGTTGGTTTGAAAGGGATCATGCAAGATTATTTTATTTTTATGTTCCCTTTTGTCAGGAGCTGACAGTTAAGGAAACATTAGAAATCTATTTAAAAAATAATAATAATAAACTGTTAAAAAATACCTGGAAAACCTTATTTTTTAGGTTATGCCAGCTTTGGGAACCTTAAGACAGATACTAAGGCATTTTTTCATCAGAAGTGAGTGGGAAAAAAAAAATAATTCATGGACATTTTATTTTGCAGAAGAGTTGGTTATGGATTGCCTGTCCCTTCTGCCAGAACCCTTTGCTCTCTGAACTGCTTTAATGACCTCCTGCATCTGGAAGTAGCAGTCCCACTCCTAGCCAGGTGATCTTAAACCCCTTTCCTAGTTAGTTTTTACCCTATTCAGTGAGCTGAGCTGGCTTATAAGGGGTCAAGTGTGTGCACATGGATGGTGGGAGGAGAATGTCTTTGACAGCAAGTTATATTGGGCTTGAACTCTCTCTGGACGTGTTACCAGCAGTCACACTGCAGCTGTCTGTAAGCCTTTACTGTAAACTTGAGTCAGTGGGGAGAACTGCTGCTGTGCCCAGTTGGCAGTGTGACTTGTAGATCTGCCTGCATGCTGAGAGTACAAGGAAATGCAGTGCGGAACTGGGAACAAACTGAGAGGAAACAAGGGCGGGAACTTCTTAAACCAGCTTTGAGAGCAGAGCTTGGCTGGAGAACTACATCCTCTGTGTTAAAGGAGAAAGCTATGTAGGTAAGCTGCTCAGAATTATGAAGGGGCAGTCTTGCCCCTTCTGATTCTTCTGTGTGGCAATAACAGCACTCAGGTTTTGTGCATCAGGGAGCTTCTTTGTCTAAAGACTAACCCTTCCTTTTCCCTTCCCTGGTGCGATTTCAGCCAGAGCAGTTATCCAATCTTTTAGGCGGCATATGGGCTTGGGTTCTAGAGGAGTGGGTTTTTTGTCCCTTTTCGCTGTTTTTTGTCACACTAAGGGACAAGATTTTTAAGCCTCTTCATCTTGTGGTCTGTGAATTTATGCTTCCCAGCTGTTTGCTCATCTGATGAGCTGGCTTTGTAGGAGGAAATGTGAGCATGCTTCAGTGCACAACCTGGCTGATGTACCATAACCTCACCTTCACAGACTGCATGAGTTAAGGTGCTAGATTTTGTACTGACATATACTTATGCCTAAATTGGCACGGTCACACATTGTTTGAAAGCCAACGATAAAAGTGAACTATGTCGTATTAAATCCATGTGTATGAATGTACCAGCTAGCAAAGCTAAGGAGAATATAGTAGAGACGTGCTTCAGTTCATGGGGCACCCCAGTAGAATCCAGTGAGTTCATTATATGTCTGTCTCTAGAGAAGAAAAGACAAGAGGTTTTTATTGTTCTGGAAAAGTTGCAAACTTTTCAAACCTAAAAGAAGTCTGTGGCCAGTGGGTATCTTAAAAAACATTCTGATGAGCAGTCAAAAGCACTGCAAAAAAACACTGTATAAGGCATTTGACTCAATATTGCCTCACAGCCAAATTTTTAAAACATTAGTTCTCTGTAGTGTCAACAAAGAACATATTAAACACATTGAGGATCTCTGAGTAAATGTCAGAAGGACATTGGCATCAGAGAGGAATTTATTTCATTTGAAACCATCCAGCCATCTTATACAACACTTGGGTTTATGGTGTTTTCATGAGCAGTCTGCAAATAAAATTGTTGCAGTACAAATTTGCAGATCATGGACACTGGGGAAGTGTACTGATGAAGAAGATGATTGAGCACATTCACATAGAATGTTTTCTCTTTCTGAGTTATGGCCCTGCATTTTATTCAGAAGAACATAAGTACAGCTTACTTGCTGGAGAACAATAGCTTGGAAAGCCTTTTTTTTTTTTTCTAAAGAATAGAATCTTACTGGACAAATGGCATAGTATGAGCACTACCATTGGCTTGCTGGACAAATCTGTTGATTAGATGTGCAAATGCTTATCTCCATCCTAAAAAAAATGGATGGGGTAACTCACACTGGAGCAACAAGCGACCCTGGTTACAAATTGTTAACTTTGCTAATAGAATTCATTCTACTTGGAGAACAGCAGAAGAAATCTTAAAGGATTTGTGTGGCAGTGCTACTATCAAAGAGCTTGTAAATACTGGAAAATTCCTGTTGTAAGATGGTGAAGATAGACGCAGAAATTTGATCTTGTTTACAAATGAGAAGAAATGATGGAAAGGAAGAAGTGATTTTATTTCTTTGTGTATGCTGCCAGGGAGTGTATGCTATATGAGAATGTTGTCACTAATTCTGATCTGCTCTGAAAAGGCTGTTGGAAAATTGGAGAGGGTTCAAAGGAGAGAAAGCAATATTTGAAGGCCTAAAATTACTCCCCCACCATCACCACATGAGGAATTCCCCCTGTTCACTTCGATCAAAAAAAGACTACTGAGAAATGACTTGGTTAATATTCAGGTACCTTAACAGGGTGAAAGTTGCTGGTTGATAAAAGGCCTTTGTAATCTCACAGACTGATATAGAACAAAATAATAACCGGAGACAGGGGCCAGTTGTTCAAATTAGAGAGCAGCCCCAAATTAGGTGACTTCAGCAGCCCCTTCTAGTTGTGCTGGTGTACAGCTGTTTGTTTTCACAGTTAATTTTATCTTCCAATTATTTATAATTTGGTTGGCTTCATTTCAATATAATGCACACATACTTTAATGGTTTATAGTTGGAGGTGTTTCCTTGTTAATATGATTTACTCTAGCTTGATCCATTGGACAAGATATTATGCAGGGAAAGGTTGTCAAGATTTAAGGCAGTCAACAACTGAAAATAATTTCAGGAGCTCGCTTCTTTTCATTCATAAACATGTTTGGGGCTGAGGGGTGCTGGACAAATGAAAGATACTTGGTAGAAAAGACACTATATTCAGTCTGTCCCTTTCTGCGCTTACATTAAATGACAACTAACACCCCTTCAGGAATGCTCATAGCTAGTGTATTATTTATCCATACAATTTACATTGGAAAAAGTGTTTATAGCAAGGAAGTTGAAAATGTAATCCTCAGATGATTTTCTTATCATGGGAAGGGAAAATCAGAAGGAAATATGGCTGTCAGTCCTCTGCTTTTATTTATTATTTTATTTCTCCTCAGCTCGTGTTACGTATAGCTGAAGTTTTCCAGTCTTTTCTTTCATTCGATGATGGATTTGTATTGCAGAGTATATTCATATTTCCTTGCCCACTCCTTTTAGTTACCTCCAATCAGAAAAATTGTTTCAAGATTCAAACTACTTCAAATAGCAGAAACTTGGAGTTTTTAAGTTATCTTAATCTGGAAAGACATAGCAGGAAAAACTCTAGGGCTGTCGTCATCTCTGTTGCAACACAATGTTTCTATGAATGATTCAAAGGTATGCTTATTATATCTGTAGGTGATGATAAACCCACATACTGAAGAGGCCCAGATTAAAATTGAAAATTATCCTAACAATTTTAAGTGTTTTGAATTAATAGAATGCAATGCAGTGAGTTTGAAGGCTTTGCTGCGGAGGCAGTAATAACGAAGAAGATGCAGAATAACTGGCTAGGCAACTGTTCTTCACTAAAGAAGATAGTTGGCTTATGTTTTGTTTGTGGTCTGCTGAAGACGTATGTTGTGATGCTAAAAGAAAAATGCAGATACACTGTCAAGAGAGAAATTGAGATCTCAGTTTGAAGATTGTCTACTCTGGGGCATATTTAAAGAAAGATATGAATGAGAAGGGAGGAGGACCAGAAAGGGAGGTTGTTGGGAAGCTATCTAAATTCTAGAAAGCATGTCTTGTGTTGAGAGATTGAGATACTTGTGTTGTTTACGTATAAAAGAAGGATGAAAGGAGTTGCAGAATATGTATTAAAAAACAAACAAACACAAAAATTGTGTTTAGGATACACATTGATGCCTTTTCCCTGAGGACTAGCCTATGCAGAGTGAATTACTGTGGGCAGTCTGCACATGTAGGGACTTTTAAGTGGAAAGAGAACAAACATCAGGATTAGCAGGCTATCTAGACCTCTGAAGGAAAATGGAGGCATGAATGAACTGTATTGTAGGGTCCCTCTTGACTGTGTTTCTGTAAGTCTGGGAAGAACTGGGATTTTTCTGTTTCTTGTTGTTTTGTTTCTTAGTGATTTTTGTGCATGTGTTTTCCCTTCATTTTCTAAAAAGTGTATGTAAAAATGAGATAAAATAGGTACAGTTTGATTTGGGAAACTAGGGTGAGTACAGTTGGAGATTAGTTGCACTGAAGCGTGATTAGCCTGATTGTTTTTATAGAGTAATTAAATCTGTAGCTCTAATCAGAAGGGTGCAAGTTCTTTGAAGAAGGGAGCAACCAGAGGGTAAGGGCTTTTAATCCAATCAGGGTGGTTGATTTTAATACAGATGAATTCAAAGGCTGGGCCTCATAGAAACCAAGTAAACTTAGGTGAGCAATCTGTAGAGGAAGTGTTGCTACCTCATTTGGTTAAGCTTATTTGGAAAGTGGTGGATGTATAAGCAAAGGCTCTCTGGTGAACTGATATAGAAGTGCATGGACTTGTGGCCTCATTTTCAGAGGCTGCCAGTACATAGACACCCACATCCACAGGAATGTGAGAGGTAAGCTCTATTGTGCATGATCTGATGATTTTCTTGTATGTGAAGACTTAGTTATTTGTACTGTGAGTTAGTTTTACACACATTCAGGAATCGGGCCTGCAGGAGTTCAAGCTTCTATTACAAAAACATTATTTATACTGATGCAGTTTCAGGCATATTTGAGAATTAGCATGGACAGTGAGGGTCTCAACAGTTTATGCTGGTGAGAGTGATTGGTAGCTGAAATCCAGAATGAACCTCTAAAGACTTGAAGGCCAGTGCTTACAGATGTTTCTTTAAATAAAGAAATGTCACCAGCTTATTACATAGTCTATCTCTGTCTTTTGCTGTGTTACTGTCTTTTTATTTGGTTAGGTAAACAATGTACAGATTTTCTCATATTTCTAGTGGCTTGCTCTTTGTGGTAATTCCCTGCTGTTGTTATGATGCTTGGAAATGAGTTCAAAATGGAATTTTAAATGTTTTTAGCCAATGATACATTAAGCAGAATCTTTGCTAGGGATTGTCCTAAATAAAGCCCATAGGCTTCCCAGAAGACCTCGCTTCTTGTCCTGCTCCATAGAAACAGGATTTTGTTTCTATCATTTATTTGCCTAGGATACTGCCTAAGAAACTAGGTCTCTTGGGATTTGTCCACAAACAATTTTTTGCACTCGAACCCTAATTTATCTCTGGTTTGTAAGCCTTGATGTTGAGATACTTGCTGATAGCCTGTTGAATAGACTGAGGCATCCATTGAAAACTTCAAGCTCTGAGGAAGGTAGTTACGGAGTGGACAGAAGGTTCACAAGGCAATTTGGGAAGTGCCTCTGAAAATATTGGCCTTAGTTACCAAGCAAAACACTTACATGAAAGTGTGAAGTGATAGGAATGAAAATGAGTTGGTGTTACAGCCAAGCTAGAACTCTAATTTTCACTGGGCTGGAATTTCTGTCTTAGCTCATGCTCAGATCTTGTTAAAAGAAGGAAATCAGGAGATCTCCTAAACTGGAAGAAAAATCTTTTCATAACATTCTCCTAAGGAAAGTCTTCTACTATAGGCTGGCAGTCTAGGACTGTAGATTTTGGGTTATGCATTAGGTTTTCTGATAACTTGTCATTCTGCTTTTCAGTTTGGCTAAGCGGTCACTTAGTTACCGAGATGAAATTTATCAAAAAAGGCTCTTTTAAAACAGTCAGCACAGCTTTACCAATGTCCAGGTGGAGGCCAGTGACATTAATGTCCCTCAGGAGTCTGTCCCGGGGCCAGTACTATTTAACATTTTTGTCAGTGACAGAGATGATGGGACCAAATACACCCTCAACAAGTTTGCTGAAGACCAACTGTATCCTGGGTTGCACCAGAAGAGTGGTGGCCAGCAGGGTGAGGGAGGTGACTGTCTCCCTTTTGAGGCCCTGTCTGGAGTACTGTGTCCTGGTCAGGAGCCCATAGTACACAAGGGATGTTGAGCTTTTGGAGAGGGTCCAGCTGAGGGCCATGAAGAGGATCAAAGGGCTGGAGCACCTCTCCTGTGAATGGATGGTGAGGTGCTGGAATAGGTTGCCCAGAGAAGTTGTGGGTGCCCCATCCCTTGAGATATTCAGGGCCAGGTTGGATGGGGCCCTGAGCAACCAGATCTAGTACTTGATCTAGCAGTTGGCAATCCTGCCTGTGGCAGGGGGTTCAGAACTTGGTGATCCCTTCCAACTGAAGCCATGCTGTGACTCAATGAAAACAGCTAGATCAAAAAAATGCCTAATCTTAAGACAAAGTGAGCTTCACTATGTAGCCTGATATTGAGATAGTAGTGTGTTCTGTTTCTTTTAAGCAGTATGTACTGGTAATTTCCTGAAATTGTGCTGAATGCAGGGAGTATGTAAGCTTCTTGTGGAAATTTTGTCAATTATTCTTTTAGCTCTGCAAGAGTTGGGCTGGGAGCTTTGTCTTTTTGCACCTTTTTTCACTTACCAAAGTCTGATTTTTAATTTATTTAATTTATTTCTTTTTTTCTTACCAAGACTACTGTTTTCAAAAATCCACTTTATATACTGATATATGTTTTTTCCTTATTTAATTACAAAGTAAATATGAGAAAAACAGTATTTTAAAAGAAGTCTGTTTCCTGGTTGATGATGTATTTCACCTGATCAGAGAGGGTTAAAATCTGTTCTTTGGACAGGTGACAACTGGAGTAAATAAGCAGAAAGGAAGTTGCTCTGATGCCTGGGTTATGCTGTATGTTGAAAGATGGTCAGACCCTCTGTTTAACAGGGAGCCCTTATCTTTTATTTAGAAATTGTAATCTCAGGATTATCAATGGGATGGCTCATGAAATTTGCAGCTTTTGTTTTTAGCAGAGCAAATGATGCTTGCGGAAAGTGTATAATTTTGAATGTTCTCTTCATATGCAAAATCATCTTTGCACTGGCTGTGTGGAAGGCAAGGCCTTCCCAAGTGCAGAGGCTGCTCTGTGGAGGGGGATTATAATTCCTGGCACTGACGTCTCTTGCAGCATCCTCTGAGGTACTGTGGTTTTACACTGCCCCTTACTGGACTTTCTTATAGTGCAAGAACTAATGGCTATCTGGGTGCCCAAAAGTTTGCTCTATTTCAAGTTCTTGAGTGCTTGCATTTTTTTTCCTCTAAACTATAAATTGAATAAAATATAGTACTCTTTTCTGTGTTGAAATGTGCATTATTATTTTTACAGTTAATTCTAATATTTCTTGATATTTCATTGTGTACTTCAGGTATGTTCAAAATCTCCTTGCAGAGTTTGGTGATAACGGTCCTTGATACAGACCCAAGCTGGTAGGATCTTTGAAAGAAACAGAACTGATCTTTCATTTTGAGACTAGCAACCACTAGGCTTGACTTTCAACCACATATAATCTCTGTAGAATTGAGGATGTTGTGTTCCTAAATTGGCTGCAAGGGTAGAGTGATAATCAGGATAAGGTGAAGCACAAAACAATGTGTTGATTTTATTATTTTATTATTTAAATCTGAAAAGTAGCTGAGTTAAGTAATCAGTTTTGTTCTATGATGTGTGGCACATGCAGAAATCTTATTTAGGACTTCATAGTCTGTAAGATACAAAAGGGAGTTAAGTACATGGAGTTCTAGTTTGTAATGGGAGCCTCCTAGTATTCTGTAGATCCTAATGAATTGGCATTTTTCTGTTAAGAGTAAAGCTGTGCAGGATTGCAAGCAATCTTATTTTAAAAATGGAGTTTAAAAGTATCAGATGTTCTCTGCATTCATAGACCATTGGGCTTATTTTGTATGACAGTGTTTTCTGTTTATATCTGTTGTACTTTTGTGCGGAGTGGTTTTCAGCAGTACCTGAAGCGCAGCAGATATTTTGTGGAAATCAAAAACCAAAATGCTAACCTGGCAAGATTCCTAGCTCCCCTTGTGATGCACAGTTAAGCACCCCACTGAAGGAACTAATTACTCAGGTTAAAGGATTTGTGAAAATGCTTAAATACTTCTTGGCCATCTGGTTTTATTGCCAGTACAAAGCTTTAGAACTGATGATTCTTGCTGGGCTTAATTTGATGAAGGAATATCTTTACTGGGGCATGCATAAAAGGAAGCAAAAGTATGGATGGCTTCTCTTTAAGTATTGCACACAGATGTGTTTCTGTGGAAAAAACTGGAAGCTACACTACAGAATTAGGATGGAAATGGACAGTGTAAGAGATTTGGGGCTGAGAATTTTAGTGAGGAATGGCCTGTAATGCTCTTCTCACTGGACTGAACTGGGATGAGTACAAAGATACCCAGGATAAAAAATGCTTCTGTTCTGAGGTTCTTACAGTATCCTTTCTTGATTCCTAAGCAAAGAATCACACCATTAATCCATTAGGAAAGAGTGTTTTTTTCCATAACTGACTGACGCAATCACCTGTTAACCCTTCTGAACACCATTGTAGTAGGAAAACTTTATTTTAAAATGATGTTTCATTTGGTTGCACAGAGCAATTCTTAGTCACGGTGGCCTTGTGGCCTACATAGCTCATGAGTTGCTGTCTAAAACTAATTGCTATGTAGAATTCCTGTAGTCTAAAGATTATGGTCACAAGAGTCAATCCCTCCTAAAGTACATTTGGATATTTGTAACTAAGAACATGGACCAATACTTCCATCGGATGCCTTTGATTATCCTTTTATATGAGTGCATTTAAGAGAAAAGCTATTTTTGACCATTCATTCCACTAGTAAATGAGGATATCAAAATTTCTCAAATCCAAGGTGATCTGTTTCCATTAAGACAAAAAACAAGTGCTTGAGTGACTTTGTTAGTTTTTCTGGGTCTACCAAAAGCTCAGTGTTGTTGAATGTTATAAATCAGTTTCTGCGTTTATACTTGAAGAACAGTATTCTGAATGCCAGAATGAGAAGAAAGATTCAGATAGTGATGTTTACCAAATGAACTGTGCTCAGCAACCGTGTCTAAGAAACTCTGACTTCAAAACAAGTTATAAAGTCAGAGAAAGGTTAGCTAGCCTTTGTTAATCTTAAACCCTTTTATCCTGCCTAATGAAGGAAAGAAACATCATAATGTTAATCTGCAGACTGGAACTGTCAGTACCAGTGCTAATTTTTTGTGTGTGTGTGTGAAAACAGGACTGAACGAACCATGAAAAATTAATGATAACCTGATCTTGTATTCTGTGCAGGTTTTCTCAAGTTCTGGAAGTAAAACACTTGGTTGCTAACTGACCTGAAACTTGTGTTCCATCTTGCAGAGTCCTCCAGTGGGAGACATTCGCATACCCAGAAGTTTCCTGCTGCAGAAGAAGGGGACTTGATGTGCAAGATTGGTACAAGATGATGATGTAACAGGTCACACTGAAGGTCCCCTGAGAGGAACTGGCTTTGTAAGAGGCTTCTCCTTTTTCTTCCTTTGTTTTTGTTTTGTTTTGTTTTGTTTTGTTTTGTTTTTATAATTCCCCCTCTAGAATCTACAAGCAAGATGCCAGCCAAGACACCCATCTACTTGAAAGCCGCTAATAATAAGAAAGGGAAGAAATTCAAACTAAGGGATATCTTGTCTCCTGATATGATCAGTCCACCACTTGGAGATTTCCGTCACACCATACATATTGGAAAAGAGGGACAGCATGATGTTTTTGGGGACATCTCCTTTTTGCAGGGAAACTATGAATTATTGCCTGGAAATGAAGGAGAAACTAGAGTTAGCCAATCTGGTGCCCACAGTGAATTCTTAAGGGCAAACAGCACTTCTGAATCCATGTTTACAGAAACTCCATCACCAGTGCTCAAAAATGCTATTTCCCTCCCTGCCATAGGGGGTTCTCAAGCCCTTATGTTGCCCTTATTGTCACCAGTGACATTTAATTCAAAGCAAGAATCCATCAGGTCCTCAAGAAACCCAAGGCTTAGCTGTGAGCCAGTAATTGAAGAGAAGTTGCAGGAGAAAAGCAAACAGACAGAGAATGGAGAAACATACAAGGATGACGTATGGGAGCAAAATGGTTCTTCATCGCATTTTATTAATGGTAGAGACAGTAACTCATCCAGCTTTTCTGAACGATGCACTGATTGGCAAACAGTTGATTTGTTTGAAGATAGTCGACTTCCGTGTGAACTAACCAAGACAAAGTCAGAAGAATCCCTTTCAGATCTTGCAGGCTCTCTTCTCTCATTACAGCTCGACTTGGGACCTTCGCTTCTGGATGAGGTCCTCAATGTAATGGACAAGAATAAATCTTAGAGCTGGTACTCCTTGCTTTCTTACAAGTGATTCACTTAAACAAAAATAAACAAACAAAAGCGCAGTTCAAGAGAAGAGACTTAAAGAATCAGCTGTGTTTGCGGCTGTTTGACGGGTTTTCTAAAAATATTCATAAAGTACTATTTTTTTACCTATTGTTTTTTCATAATTTTTATGACACTAAATTCTCATAACAGGAAGGTAAATTTTAATAGCAGCTTTCAGCAAACATAAAATGTTTTTAAGTACCAGTATAACGATCAGAAACTTAAGAAACAGAATTTGAGGATGATACTGAACGTGGCATTTGGTTAGTTCACTTCTATGGGCTTCTGAATATATGAGACTCTGTAAGTGTCAGAAAGGAGGTTGGTATTAATTATTCACTGTTATAAATTATTGCAACATCACTTTACTTGTAGACCTCTTTCAGTAACCTTGTGCTTGGGGTCTTCGTTGTGTTTTATTTCATTTTCCATAGTACCGTTTCTGTTATACCTTCGCAGTAACTATTTCTGCAGTCTTATACTGCTCTGTATTCAGATGTAAACAGTTGAAGGCTTTTTCAGCTTCAGTGTCAACTGTTCTAAATGAGTATGCACAGATTTTCACAGTTTGAGGCTTTGGGCCTGATATTGTATATGAAATGATATGTTGTAAACAGGTGACACATGCAAAATATGATGGTTAAATTATTTTAGAAGTTGAAATATATTTTTGTGTGTATCTTGGCTTTTTACTGTGGAGCCTACACATACAGTATCTCATCAAAATAATTGCTTGACATTATTGGTGCTCTTCTGAAAATTGTATATTTGTGTGTTTGAAAAGAAATATGTATTGATACTCCTTGCTTTTTTTCTTCATTTATTGCCACACATGCTTAAACTTGCAACCGAAAACTTTAATTTTTCAAGAAGGCACTGGTTATTCACAATGCTTGTGATGTGTGCTTCAACAGGCAATGTTTTGGGAAACATGGATCCTTTAATACAATATCTACATGGATTGCATAGATATCTTGTGCAATACAATAAAAGAAATTAAATTACTGTCTCTTTGTGATTCAGTACACAGCCTCACAAAAACAAAAAACTTTGTGTTCTGCTGTATTAAAACAGTCTGCAGTAGAGTTGTGAAAATACAGGAATGAGGGGGTGGATCAGTTCTACTGTCTCCATTAATTTGACATATCCTATCCAATTTATTTTCTGGGGTAGTAAAGGCAAACTTCAAGCATGTAGGACCTTCTGGGATAAGTGATTTTGTTAAGTAGTAGGAAACAAAAGAGTAATGCTTTGATATTATTTTAGTCACAGTGAAGTTAATGGTGAAGTGAAGGCAGGAATCCTGATGCAGTTTGTAAACTGATTTGCATCTGTATCTTCCTGCATCTTTATCGTTCCAATCAGAACATGTAAATCATGGAGGACTTAGTATCTGTCATCTTTGTGATCAAAATTTCTAAGGAGGCAAGGCCAACTAATTCCATTCCTTCAGTCTGTTATAGGAGCAATTTTGCCCATGACAGTCATTATTCTTTGTTCCAGCCAAGCTGTTATATTATTGTGTATTGATGAGACATGCTTTCTTCCATATTATTCTAGTAAATGAGGAACTGAGATACAGAATGCCCAAGAGCTGGATTTATTTGTAAGATAGTGCTTAATTGCCTTCAACATCATGTTCACTTTGTATACGCTTGGATCTAATTTCCAGTGCATTCATGGAACAAGATGATCTACAGTTTCAGAACTTAATGAGACTTTAGACCAAAACTTTCCTTGGAAAAATCTGTCAGTTAGAAGAGAGGAAATTTGAGTGAAGTACAAAATTAGACATCTTCTGTGTAGACCAGCTTCAACTGTCATGAGTAGGACACATTCATTTGCTGAATGAAAAGTCAGTATTGTGCAGGACTCCTCAAGTATTCTCTGGAAAGCAGAAACAGATTCTTAAAACTGTTGTTGCGGTTGTCTTATTTTTGCTTTATCATACTTGATTTCCTGGATTAGTTCACTGAAAAAACTTTCACCATTTCAGGAGTTTTCAGTCTGCATTATCCTTCCTTTATGATTGCACTTTTAAATTTGCAGATCCTTAGCTCTTACCATGAGGGTGGGTGGTCTGAGTTTAAGATGTCATCGCTTCAGGCAAAAAAGAACCACTGTGTTGTAGAGGAGCCTGTGCTCAAACCAAGAGTAGAATTTTTACACTAGCAACGTAATGTCATCTTTCTTACAGCATTTCTGTCAGTGCCCTCAGGTGCTGCATTCCTGAATTTATCAGAACTGCTCTATCTTACCTGTAAAGGTTTGTTTGGAAGATGCAACTTCAAAACATGCCTGGCTTCTATCCTGATCTGGTCTTCTGTAAAATACTGCTCTGTGTAATCTGATTTGGTATCTTGGCTGTCACAGCACTAGTTGTCAGCTCAAAACCTTGGATTTCTGGTTTGTGAGAACTTTTGCCTTCCTGAAGGACTTTAGAGGAAAATGAAAGCAAAATAGACCTCCACAGCAAATCACAAATCAAGGGTAAGAAACAATCTGATGAGGGTTCCAGAAAACCTGAGATTAGTTTGATGTAGTTCAGAGTTTCTTTTCAAAGTCCACTGTACACTGAGAAATTAACGACTTCCACACCTGCCTTTCTTTATTCCCATTTTAAGCCATTTTATGTTAGAAAAATTTGCTCATTGATATTTGCTTCAATTCTTGCTCTTCAGACTTTCATAGAGGGATGGCCTCCATTCATTTCACTTCACTTATTTACCTATAAGACTAAAATGTGTGTGCAGTACAGAACCTCTTGGATATCCAGCAAATGGATATAAATAACCACACATGATGTGAACATAACAGAAAAGGGCAGCAAATGCAAATAAATAAATAAGCCACAAGAGTGATAAACAATATATTGTTTAAGAGTGACTTCCTTCATAGTTCTTTTTCCTTTTTGTGCAGTTCTTGGTGTTAGCAAGGAAGCTAGCTACCAGGGTTAGGAACATTCACTAAATTGTGCAGGAAATTCTCAACAAGCAACAAGAAGAGTTTGAGGCCAGGTTTCAGAAGGGCTTAGCTCCTAGAAGGCAGGTCAGCTCAAAAAGTTTTCATTCCACTAGAACTGGTGAGAGAAGGGACCCTTCAGATGGCTGTCTCTTTGAGAAGGTTAGACATGACCAGAATTGGAAGCAACTTTTGATATGTCACATATCAATAATCCAGGTGCAAACCTAGCAGGGAAATTGTTGGACTCAACATAATAAGGCCAAATAAAATTAATATAATGCAAGGGAAAGATAAGAAATATACACACTAGACTTCATTCCAAGGAAAGAAATTATCAGTTGTTGTAAGCAAATCAATTAAATGAACAGTGACCTAACTCTGTTCTCCTCACATGTATTTGTTTTTCATATGAGCACAAAATACATTAGTACATCTAGTTCCTATGAGTGCCTTCATTTATGAGCTTTTTAGAGGGGTTCCTGGGTCCAAATGGAAGGCTGAATCTGTCATTGTTTCTTTCTAGTTAGAATTCTGCTAGTGCTAGAAAATCAATAATACACCTAATACTTTAATTTTTAATATTCCTAGCTGTTTATATAAGGACTGATTTTCTCCCACTGTAAGTTAGCATCATTCCAGCTAAGTTGTGAATTCTAATCTCCACCAGAGTATTTCCAGGGAGATATAGATTTCCTAGAATATTTACACCTGACAAAATATTATTTTTCACAACTTTATTGCAGTCTGACCCTACCATTCCTAAGGCTATTTCTTTTCATCGTTGTCTAAGACAATCCTCTCTTAGTTTGTGCTCTAAATAACTAGGACTTGAGCTTTGAGGATGGTCAACTTTTAGTCTGAGCTATGTTTACTTTGTTTCTTCAGAAATTCATACATACCTGGGAACCTCTCCTCTATTATAACCTCCTGTGAGGGTGCTGCAGGAGCTGTGGCAGAGGAGGAAGCCTACACTCCCACAGTGTCACTGGGCTGAGCTAAAATGAGGTCCTGAGCCCATGGACAGGGGTGGAGTCCCATGTGAGGATCCTGACACGTCTGGCAGATTTTTGTGGATAGTGCTTTTGACTTGAGACATGCAGTTTGACCTTGTCTTCAGCAAGTCATAAATAGACACAGAAGCCATCTAACATGCTATTTGATTTTGGCAGACTAGAAATGAAGGAGCCTTGGGACTTTCTCTATTTGCTACATTAGGTGGAACTGTAAGGCAGAGAGAAGGGTAATGACATTTACCCATTTAGCAAATTGTTAATGCCATGCCAGGGCTCTAACTGCCTTAGTAAAAATGCTGTAGCTTTACAAAACAAAGTGATGATCAATAAAAGTACTGTCCCCACATTTTGCAGGTGTAGCTAAGTTTTGGTAAAAACTAGTAAGTTAGACATGACATGTCAGCAGTTAGCCCAGTGGATTTTTGCCAGTTTCTTCTTGCCTCCCTACAGCCTTAAGCACTTGGAGGTCTCAGTCTCCAGATATTCACAGGACACAATCACACTGCACTATGAGATGCTGTCTCATGCATTTTTGAAAGAAATCAGTGAACTTGATCTTTCCTTGCTTCTTGCCAGACTGCCACAAGTCTGACCTCTTCCACACACCCCAAGTTAGCTTGCTCACACCAAGTGAGAGCAATAGCTGTCCTCAGTGTATGAGTGATTATTTCTACCATCAGTTGTGTGTTTTGTTTTACTTTTGTTTTGTTTTCCCTCCGGGCACACTTATACCTTGCAGGTGCTTTGCCACAAGGGAAGCCAGGCTCTTGGACTGCGCCTCTTGCCACACACTGAGTCACGGTCTGACCAACGTCAGATTTCCACCTGGCACAGAGAAGTTCTGCACAGCCAACAGCTTTACACTGACAGGGCCTTGTGCCCCCATCCTCCTCTTCCCGGGCTTATCTTTCCTGAATCCTATGGCAGAATTTTAAAAGCAGATGGAGGCACAGTCATGGAAATGCAGGAAAGTTGTAGAAATGCAGGAAAGCTCTGTCCCTTTACCCAGCTCAACAAGAAGTTGTATCAAATTTCAACAAATCACTCTGGGATTATACAACTGAACTATATCTGAGATCATTAAGTAATTTTGTGACAAATATCTCTCAGGATAATGGATATATCCACTGACCTTTCAAAAGTCCAGGGATTCAGTTTGTCTACAAACACAGCTTCAGCATCATATTTAGCTTGGCTTTCCCCTTCCTCTTGGGAGAAGAGGTATTTTTGTAGGTTTGAAGTGACACAGATCAGTGTCACAGGAATGTAAGAGCAGTACTGGATCATGTCAAACTCCATCTAGCTGATGTTCTCTTACTCTGGAGTGAGTGCCCAGGAAAGAGTACAGGATCGGAGAGGATGAATTAAATTTCTGAAAGTATTCACCCCACATCCAGTAACCTGGATCACAGATTGGTTCGCAAACAGAGATGTGTTTGTACTGAATAGTCCTGGATCAATTTCTCTCTTCTATAAAGCTCTGTAATCTTTAACATCCAAATCTCTTGCTTCAATGAGTAACGCAGGTTAATTTTACTGCAGGTAGTTGAAGTGGTAACTAGTGGGACACTCGTGTGACCCTGGCATTGGTCTGACCTTTTGTGATTTTTGTTCTCCCTGGTCCGAGTCAAAATTCCCATAATCACTTGAGTCCCCATTCACAGCCATCAGTAGCAAGCGAATTTTCTTCCCTCAGTTTATCAGCCTTATCCCCTGAACTTGGATTTGTTCAAGGCTGAATAATTCCCATTCCATCTTGAAAGCACATAGGACTACCTGTTGCTATGAAGAGCAGTCAATGGCGGGAGGATGGTATCTGTGAACTGAAATGCCCTTTCACTGTGTTTGGCTTATTAAATCAATGTAATATAATGTAATGTAAGCCATTAATGTATTAAAGGTTAACCAGGATTCTACAGTGAGATCTATGTCCTGTGACAGTGTTGGGGAAATCCAGACTACACTAAAGACCTGCTCAATGAGGAGTGCAATTTCTCATACTGGAGGTGACATGCTTCCCAGCACTCACGGCTGTCCTTGCACTGGTGAAGCGAAGGAAGTTTTCCCTAGCACTTCTAGAGCAGAGGAGCAGCTCACTAGGAAGAGGAAAGGAAAAGTTTCGTCTGTGAGTACAATACTGACATGATCTTCTAGGCTCTCTATGCTCTGGAACAATCTTCAGCTGTGGGCATAAACTTTGGCAAATCATTTAATCTCTCCACAGCTGAGACTGCGCTCCCTAGAATAAGGAAAAGTAACATTATACTTCCATCAACTTCTGTCTGTTCTATCTACTTAGACAGAAAAAGAAACTGGTCAGTGTTTCTGAGGACAGTGCTTAGCCTCAGGAGGCATTAGCTGGGTTATCTGAGTTGTATGGAACTACGGATGCTTTACTACATACATACAATATTATATTGTAAATACTTGTGCTCAAGAGATTATATTTATATAAACCACATTTTCTTTAAACCCCTGTTTAAAACATCATTTGAAGAAAAAAAAATCTGACATTCACTCGCAGCTTGAAATACAATTGGTCGCAAGGCAATATGAATGCACAGCTTTGAGAAGAGAACAAGATGAGATAGTGACAGTTTCAGGACGTCTAAATAGTCAGGATTACCACCAAGGAATCAGATTTATTTGTTTGTTACTGTTGTGTTTTTGCAACTGTGCTGCAGAGCAAGGATTTTCTTAACCTAAGTTCAGAGAGCCCTTAGAGTAACTTGGCTGTCACCACAATACAAGAAATAATGTAACACGTGGTCAGCAACAGAGAGATATTCACTGTGCCTTGACCTGGGAGGAGAGATGTCAGGTATAGGTCAAATTTGTGGAGATACAATTCAGTGTGAACAGGTGTGTCCCTACCACCAGAAATAATTATCTGGTTAAGTCCTTCTGAGTGAGGCAGGAGTCATTCAACCTTTGTGGTATTTGTAACCTTAAACCACCCTGCAGCCACAAAGTGTCTGATGCTATTCCTAGAGCAAGTGAGTGAAACTGACATCCTTAATTAATGCCTCTTCATAAAAAATGTTTTATCCTGTGAGAGTTATGGATTGCTACCTGATTTGGCAGTAATCAAAAGATACTTTCCTTTCCTACTGTTATTGAATTAAAGGAGGTACTCTAGGTACTCTGCATATGGAGTATGCAGAGTAACTTTTATGCAGAGTACTTTTAACCAGATCATATCATCATTGTGGAAGAGAGCCATAGCAAGTGGATTACTTTGCACCTCACAGAAGTCTTGGTTCAGAGTTCCCAGTGTGTAGCTGCCCCACAATCTGCAGGAGGCTATGTCACTGCTTACTAAGTTTCAGTGCCTTCATACCAACTTAAAAACCCTCTAGGTTTTTCTACTTAGCAACTCATTCATTCATCCTGTGTTGGCATTGAGCTATTGTTCCATTTCCAACTCAAAGACCTAACCAGAGCATGCCTAGCTTGTGTCATAAAATCATCAAGGTTGAAAAAGACACTGAAGATCAAGTCCAACCATCCACCTGACCTTCCAAGACCCATCATCAAACGATGTCCCTTAGTGCCATGTCCACATGACTCTTAAATACCTCCAGAGACAGGGACTCCACCGCTTCCAGGAGCAGATCTTTCCAACATTTGACCACCATTCTCCTTGTACAAATTTTTCCTTATATTCGATCTATATCTCCCCTGGCACAACTTCAGGTCATATATTCAGTTCCATCTTATGAAAACTGAGCATAGCAATGCAAAATGGATGCGTGCTTGGATCTTGCTCTGGTCTCAGACTGGATGCTGCCAGGGCACTTCCTGACAACCAGAAACCCAAACATACACCAATTTCTTTCCCCTGCTGGAATCGTGAGGTTTGCCTCTTTACCATGGACCTTGCAAGGTGTCACTCAAATGTGTGAGCCCACTGTGCTTGCTTTCTGTTTATCATACAAACAAGGCAGCAGGTCACATATAAGCAGCACACTTTTCCATTTGTAGATTTCTTCTTGCAATCCACTGAATATGGATTAAAAAAGAAAATAAAACCCTAATGATCCCACCTTTCCCCTGTTATCTTGCATTTGCAAGTCATGATCTGAAATCTTTCTCACTATCTTAAATCACGACCTAATAGCACTTGTCCTCTCAGAAGATACATCATGTCAGTGAGCAAATCTTAGGGAAGAATGTAAGTTAGTGGCTGACCCACTGAGCAAATGTATCTTTTTCTGATATGGAATAAAGCTCAATCAGTAGCATAACTGGTATATTAAGACATAAATATGCACACTTAACCAAATAAAGCAGCAACGTTAATGCGTTATCATTTCTAAGAACTTTTATGTCCTTAGGAAAGAGGGGAAATCCCTTTGTGTGGATACTTTCATGTTTAAAAAAGTTCCCTTTCATAATACAGCCTTTTCTGCATTTCATGTGTACAAACATAATACAAGGGTCTTTTTCTGCTCCTTAGTTACTTATTTTCATCAAATGTCTGGCAAACACACACAAAATAAAGCCAAGCTAATCATGCACAAAGTTGTGTTCCGCATTACAGTGTATGAAGTCAGGTGAAGTAAATTGTGTAAATTGATGTTGAATTCAACTCTGTGTCTTGAGATTCAGATGTGTGCTAAGTTCAAACAAAATTAAATCCTATGCAGTCCAATTTTGGACTGTTTGTTCATTATCTCTTAACACATCTATTCATCTTCTGTGGACAATTCTATCTCTTCCTTTTTAGGAAATGTCTTAAAAGACATCACTTAAACTATCTCATAAAAAGTTTGTCACTGTCAGGCAGAGATATGTAAAATTGGGCTTGTGTATGGCTATTTTTTGGATTCTGTAAACTATTTCCTTTTAGGGGAAAATCTATTGATAGGAAAAACTTCCAGTAGTTTTCATTCAAGGGATTTAGATATATACTGTTATTTTTATTCTGTACCTGCTCGTTTATTTTCATTATCCTTTCTACCAAGATTTTTTTAATATTAAAATTACTGTCTGATACGTGCCAGCTTTTCAGTTCAGCCAGATCTTTTCCTTTATGTTGTATAACTTTGCCTGTATATGGTAGAGTCAAAGTAGGAAGGATGTGCATTAATCTGAAATGCTGAACCTCAACATTTTCTATCAAAAATACCTGTAATGATTCATACCATCACACTTCCTGATTAAATCCACCTTTCTTCTGAACTTGTTTTCCTGCACAGTTAAAGTGCTTTTCTGGTTACAAGTGTGCATATAATATAAGAGAGTTCAAAAATGAAAAAAGTTTTTTCACAGTTAGAAAACTGTGTCACTGGAAAGTCTGCTTAGGTATTTTGACTCAATAACACAAAAGTTCATCACTTCAACTGTAAAAGAATATCTTAAAATACAAATGGCACAGATTTTGTGGGTTTCCTTCTTCCCTCAATGTAAGATGTCACTTTAAATAGGATTTGATATATGTTTTGCATTCTCCATAACACATGGGCTAGATAAAGAAAAAAAAAAACACAAAGAAAGATCTCAGATCCATCCATATAACAGCAACAACTTACATCTATGTTACAGATTTATATAACACCAATTAGTTCTGACAAAGTTCAGACTTCTGAACTGTAAAATTGTTTAATATGATGAAAACTGTAGATCTGACCTGAGAATAAGTGAAGTCCACGGTGCTCTGAGAAGCTTTCTTGTCCATATATCTTCAAATCATTTTTATAGTGTAGTAGAGTTTAGTATCTGTGGAACGAAAGAAGAATTTTCACATTAAAATTACATTTTGATCCAAGTAGTTGTCAGAAAACAAACAGAAAATAGAGCTCTATAGGAAGCTGTGTGAGTTTATAATGCCCCAGTAATTCTGGACCTGGACCTTTCCTCTTCCTCGCAGCCCTAGGCAAAAAGGCTCCATCAAAGTACTGAGAATCTTTCTTCTGGCCATCACCTCTTAACCACTGTAGAGGCTAAGAGACATCTACAGAATTGAAAAACGTGTTGGGAAATACTCCACAGAAACAGCAGTTAGATTTCCACTAGTACATGGCCTTAGAATGTCCCTATTCAGCCCAGTTAAGACCACAGATCTGAAATGTAGCCATGATATGTAACCAGTCTACACTGGAACAATATAATTTGGTATTCCTCAGAAACAAGCAGGTATCTATTGAACGTATAGTCACCACTTGTTTTCTGTGATAACTTGCTCCTCATGTTTATCCTGGGGTATTTCAAGATGATCTCATAAATCTTTTCAATCTCACCCATTTATAGGATTGTTTTCCTATTTTATTTGCAGTGCTAGAACCAATGGCCCAAATCCTCCCTGAAGTAACTGCTTTAAACCAGAGATCTCTCTTTTTATTGTGTTTTATAAATAAATCAGATTTTTGAATAAGATTACCCACAAGCTGAGTATGCTGAAAGAGAGAATAACTGGTACTTTTAAAGTCTGCCTGCAAATATTTACTGTACTAGATCAACAGCATCTTCCCATCAGACAAAATACAGTGAGGAACTTAAAATCAGCAAATCTGAATCTGATTATAAGGAGTCTAGGTTCTAATGATTTACTTCAGCTGTATGTTTAGAAACTCTGAAGGGGTCTTAGTCATTTTAAAAAAGAGCACACAGCCAAGGAAGGCCTCTCTGAGTTGCATGGAGATGCTGTAACCCAGCGCACATCTCTGGGTCTCTCTTCAGCATCAGAATGGGAAGAAGATAGATTGTCTTTAGACATTTTTTTCATCTCCTTTGAGCAGATGGTCAGAATAAATCTAATGGGAGCATGAGGCCATGAGAAGAGTCTGAATAGTTATGTACTGTCCCTGTGTCAAGTTGCATGACAAAAAGGAATTATAGCAACATTCATTAGCTTGCTCAACTGTAACGGCAAAGTCTCTTTTTACCAAGTTCTTTATTAACATGGCAGCAAAACTTTGAGAATTTCCCTGAGTTCCTAAAATGGACACATCTTAGAAGAAGGAAATGGTGAAGAATCCTCCATTAAGTTTACATTTCTCACAAGCAGTTTTAAAAATGATCATCCTATAACAGTAAAGAAAATCTCAACCTCGCGTTTTCCCTGCTTGCTCCCTTTCCCCATTTAAAGGAATAAGTAGAAAATCACTGAAATCTGGATGTGTCTATGCACCTATAAATCTTACTGTAGGAATCAAGCACGTTATTTTTATGTTTAGTCATGAATACAGTGAGATCTGAAGCTTATCATTAGTTCTACAAGGGACACATTCCAAATGTAGGAAAGCCAAGTCCCTGTCTCTTGCTCATGAGGGAGCCTGGACTCATTCCATTGTTCTTGTGGAATGTAGCTGCTCTGTTAAGGTCCTACTCACAGCTGGAGAGGCAGTGGATGGAGTTATTTCAGTACATGTTTGTTTGTAGGCTAGGTCTTAAAAAGGTAAACCTGCATTGAGTGTATCAAAACCAATCTCTCACATCACAGCTGGCCACAATATATAGTCTGTTCTACAGATATGTGAAAGTCCATCTTAAATGCATTTGCTTCCTCCACTGCTGTCATTACCCCAGCATTTAATTCCTGCAGCAATCTTCTTGTTTTCCCAATCCAAAACCATTAAGGGTCAGTCTGTACCCTTTTGCCAGTGTTGCTTTTTACCCTAAATGGCTTTTCCTTCTAGTGTTTACTCTTCTTCTCCGGTGTATTTGTTGACAGCATTCATCTCATCCTCCTTTTGCTAGACTAAACAAGTTACTCTATTTAAATCTCCTAAAAGGCCTTTCATTCCTTAATGATCCTTCCAGCTCTTCTCTGCAAACATTCAGTTCAAGTTCCTCCTTCCCATACGTGGATAATTATGCAGTTTCCAAAAAGATTTCACTAGAGCCTGAACTTCTCAGTTTGTGCTGGAAGTGCCTCCTAGAGTCCAGAGTCTTTATAAGTATTATGGATTCCCTCTGACCTGCAAGTAATGGGAAGCTGCTATATGCAACAAAGCAGTTAAGGGGGGTGTTCACCTACTTTCTTTTGCTGCCAGGCAGAAACTCTTCCATGCTGAGAACCTGCTGGAGGATGCACTGCTGTGTGTGGTTTTGTTTCTTCTAAAGTGTTGCTGTAACATTGTCCTGAATTCCTGAGCTTAGAGGTCACTGTGGTCAGGCCTACGAAGTTCAGTTTTAGACATAACCAGACACTACTTGGATACCTAATGGCAGTGAAATGCTTGAAAGAACTCAGGAGTTGTTGAGCGTGTGTGTGAATTTGACATTTTGCCACAGCACTTCTCTCTTGCTACAAGGCCATCTTTGTGTCCCCATCACCTCCAGCTGGCTGTTCTAACCAGCAGTTGATTTTTTGACAGAAAGCTGGAGTAATGTCTGTGTGCATTTGAAGGCCCAAAGACCCAGATAATACTACCTATCCACCATGACTACTGTAGGCTGCCTTGCTGCATACCCTCCTGCAGCCATAACAGCTGCACATTTGTGGTGATCTGAAATCTCTCTGTGGAGTTTCCACTTCACCCTGTATTGATTATATATGGGGTCCCATGGGTCTGACAAATCTGGAATCTGATACAGCTAAACCACCATCAGGACCAGGGAAAATGGGAGTATCCCACAGAGGTGGCCCTCACCACCCTAGAAACTGTGACTATGAACCCAATGTAAAGATACACTGTTTTGTGATGCTTCTCGTTCTCTGAGAAAAAAAGTTCTTTTTTCTCACGCTGTTGTGAAGTGGGGAAACAAACAACAACAAACCAGACCTAGTTTCAAAAACATCATGTGAAGTCCTGGTGTCATTTATATCAATGGCAAAACACCCACTGACTTTCCTGGGGCCCAGGATAGCCTGGATATTAACCACAGGACATAGTATTGCTGCTTCTATTTGTTATCCTTTCTGTAGAGACAAAAATTCTGCACAAGGTTTATTTTCTAATGGATTTTTATAGTTGTAATGCAAATATTATTGCAGGGAAGCTGAATTATAGCACTATGTGACAACTGAGCAAGAAGTCTTCAGCTGCTGAAAACTGTCACATCTTAGCTGAAGTCACGTGTTCGCAAAGAATGCTCCCCACACATTTAGGATACAGGAATAGCTAAGGTGTTAGGAAATTTAAACGTGTGCAAAACAACTTAATGGTTCAGTTTGATTTAGTATTCCTATATTAAAGGAACTGAATAACCTCCTCAGAGTGTAAAACATATCAACCTTGAAAGAAATGAAGGCATTGTTATACATTGCTAACTGCAAGCACAGACCCTCAAGCAAAGAAGAAAAACTACTGGAAACTAGTATTTAAAATATAATACCTCTCAAAATAATTTTTACAAGCAGTAAGAATTAATGCATTGTGAACGAAGCAGTGCTTTCACTATAAACATTTAAAAAGGAAAAAGGTTCAGCACAAAAAGTCTGCAGTTCAATCTCTGATGATTTCGGCCTTTTCCTCTGTTTCATATTAATAATTTATCAGGAAGCTCGAGGGTTTCCAGGAGAAAACTCCATGCTCAGTCATTTTGAAGCAACTTTGTGTTTTTCCTTTTGTTTTCAATTTGTTATAGTTGCATTCTTTCAGAGTGGGAAAAACAAACCGAGCATTTCTAAGATATAAATAGTTTAGGATGAGATGAATAATTAAGTGAGAAGAAACCAGAGCTGACTGGTGATAGATCTAAGTGACATTACAATGAAATTTCATTCTTTCCTCCTAACTCAGCATTGAGGAGGCGATGATTTTATGAAACAATGCTCCATAAAAATACAATGTACTGCAGAACGTGATTATATCTTCCCCAAAATAAAAAGTAACGACAGAAAAGAAAGATGAAAATTACCTCTTGCTTTTCAAGAGGCAAAACACGTGCAAACTGTGTCACATTATGTCACTTGAAGAGGGTTTCCTGAGGCTCTTGCTGCAGTTTCAGAGTTAGGGAAACTAGCCACCTCCACACTGGAAAAAATAAAGCATTTTCAGCTCTCACTCACCTACCTACTTTGGAACCTGCTCCTCAGAGGGAGGAATAGTAGCTGGTAAGGAGGAAGCACATTTTTCACAGTTTGGCACCCTTCTTGTTTCATCTTAAATATTTTTGTTTCCTTCCCTCAAGGTACAAGAGCACAAAGGAAGCAAAGCAAAAAAAACCATCAAGTAATCAAATAGCTTATGCTTCCTGTTAGGAGGAAAGATTAATAATGACAACATTTCTCTAATAGAAGTAATAAACAGTTGCAAATTTATGTAAGCTGTAAATATCAATACATGTAAGTAAAGATATTTGTTTAAAAAATAATTGGTTACTTAGAGCAGATACTTTCATCTCTCTTCAAAGAATTATAAATAGATGATTGAAATAAAGTCCATTGGTTCTACTCTGTCTTGTCATACTTTTACTTCCCTGTAGGTTGAGTTTTGAAGAATAACTGAGTATCCATGTGTCTGTTATTATTATTATTATTATTTTCACTCAGAGGGTGGTGAGGCACTGGAATAGACTGCCCAGAGAAGTTGTTGCCACTTCCTTGAGAGTGTTCAAGGTCAGGTTGGATGGAGCCCTGGGCACCCTGATCCAGTGAAGGAGTTCCCCACTCATGGAAAGAACATTGGAACTGGGTGATCTCTAAGGTACTTTCCAACCCAAAGTGATTATAGGGAAATAAAAGAGCTTAAATTAACTGAAAAGAAATGAATAAGACTTCCTGGATCCTCTCTTGACATTCATCAACAAAACATATTATATTTTCCTTAAATGTGAAAGAGCTATGATGTTCCAGTATATATTGCAAGCCACTTTAAAAGAGCAGGTGCCAAGTAATAAATACCACATGCTACTGTTACACTGGGAAAGGCAGTCACCTTCATTTTGTCTGGTAAGAAAATGAAGATCTTGGTGCCTATCCTCTTCACTGTACTACAGTTTTGTACTGTTAAGTTAATGGAATAAGGGAAGGGAGTTACTGTTTATTATTCCTAGATGAGCCATAGATTTCTAGAGGGGCCTATCTATACTGGTTTTACTGCCGCAAGGTTTTACAGAGTTTCCTTAGTGCAGATGAATGTGCTTATCCAAATACAGCTTCTTATTATAGAAGCTGTAATAGCCATTTCAGTGTCATGCATTTACATATGGGTGTTCACCCAACTGCCTTTCCTGTATGTTACTATTTTGGTAAAACAGTACACCTTTAATCAAAACAGCAATGTAACAACAGCAAAACTCTTGAAGTATATCAGATTTGAATGACCTTTTGATTTCAATAATCTTCCAGTGGAAACTTCTCTCTCTTCCTTTTTAAGAAGTGCCTTTCAAGATTAATTTATCTTGCAGAAAGATCATCACAGGGAAACAATAGATTGGACAACGGAGATCTTGTGACCTCAGTTTTCCTGTTGATGTTGCGCAACTGCAATGAATGTCAAATCTATTGGTATAAAAGTCACTATGAATAAACTCAAAATTATTAAAGCTGGGAATGCTGAAAGGTTAAATGCAAAAACAGCAATTTAATACTCTAAAACAAGTCAATTACTAAGAAACACCATTGAAATGTACTTAGTCATGCCGTAGTGCTATTTGGGGTAAAGCAAACTCAGGTTCACCTCTACTACTAATGTTATTGTTAGAGAATACTGTTAGAGAATATATGGATGATGTCAGGTTTAGAATTATGATTGCTGAAATTAAATTGTAATGATAAGATTATGCCTTGCTAGAGAGCCACTCCTCTGAAAAGCTTGTGCTTTCCTTGGATTTATGTTGGTAGGAAGGACTTGTCTCCTTGTCAGTTTCCTTCCCATCTGCAATGAAGATGACTATAAAAGAAGGGGTAAAAATGTTGACACTGACAATTTTTGTCAGTAGGAGCAAGTATAGTATTTGAAAAGGATATTCTAAGTGGGTTTCTGTGCTCTGTCATGAAAAGATTCCATAGCTTGTGTTTCTCTTTCGTCTTAGGAGCAGAAATATTGCATATATATCAACAGGTCCATCCCACAGCCTCACTGAAGCAAAAGTGGTCTCTGTAGCAAACAGCTTTTGAAAGACAAGGAGAAAATTCCCCAGTCTTTTTGACCTGGAGCTCTCCCTCTGGGAACCAGCTGCTGTCTTTTGTCTCTAACTCCAGTTTTAAAACATTTTAGCTTTGATCTATGTTTATGTTGACAAAAAGAATCTGTATAAAATAAATGAGTCAAGTTCAGCTGTATAAACCTGCAGGCTGCCTCAGCAAGAGCTGGAAGCAACAACGCTGAAGATAGAGATCTTCAGGATATTCCATTAACATACAGAGTCAAGTAACTTGGTGTTACTGCTGTCTTCAGTAGTTCTTACAAACAAGGTGAAGTATATATTTCCACAAGGATAGAAAGCACAGACCACTTACATACTCTCTTCTATACAGAGCCTATGGCTTTATTGGACAACAGTCCTACATATATTCACTTGTTTTTAATTTCAAATATATGAAAAATCTATTGATGATAGACAAAAATAAACACATACATAAAACACCAAAGAGCAGGGTATCTGAAATCTATCTGTCAGCCTGCTGCATTATGAGGAATTATGCAATATATCACTGGCTTTTCATGTGGAAAGTATCAGTGGGTCATTAAATTACAGCTTTTCTCCAGCTGCAGTGCAAAAATGCCTAAGAAAGCAAGTGTAAATAGAAAAAAAATCACACTGTTGTGCTCTGGGGAAACCTTTGATGGACAGGGCTGAATGCTAACTATATTTTTCAGTAACTTCCCAGCTGGTTAAAAAAACAAAAGCTCCACAAGAAGTGACACTAAGAGCAGTTGATGCTGTTGCTCATAGAACAGCTCTAGACTGAGGAGGCCTGTCCAATGTTATGGTCCTGTCCAAGTGAGCAAATTGGCTGAGAGTATTTTGACTCAGTGTCCTAGCTGTTGCCTTGTTCTGCAGTTTCCCTCAATGTGGTAATAAATGACTACTTCAGAAAAAGAATGATACGCTATCTCCAGACAGAGTTTTGATTATGCATGATACTAGCTAGCTTACATGGCAACAAAGAAGGCTGGTTAAGTGCCAGGCTTAATGCAAAGCTCTTCTGCATATGAATGTTTATACTCTAGCACATTCTCTGCCTCAACAAGTGACTGAGTGATCCAATGCCTAGGATCAGGTTTGTTTCACTTGGTGGGAGCACTGCACTCAAATTCAGCATGCTTCTTGCCCCATTCTCCCATTGTGTCTCTGCCTGAGAAGTTCTACAGAACATGCAGGCTTTATAGACAAAATTTTACCTCTGCTTCTTTCCACACCACTATTCACTATGTGGAGCACAAGATGACTTATGCAAACATGCCACTACCTAAATAAAACTGAACACTAAAATTTTATTTGTAAGTAAACACCTCTAAAACTGATACTGAGGTGGAATTTCTGCTCTGCGATAAAATAGTTCTGTTAAAAATGCAATCAAGATAATGTTACCTTGAGATATTTTCATCTGTTACTATAGCGAAAAAAGAAAACAAGCTAGTAGTGCAAGCAAAGACAGAGCTAAGCAACTTTGTAAGATGGTTATAGGGCAAAGTTCTGGAAACCTTCTGTCTACTGCAACTCCTAGATATTAACACAAGCAGCAGACTAAACATTTGTACCCTGTTTGTATTGCCAGCTGACAAATGAATATAATTAATGGGCAGCTATAAGGTGAAGGAGTCTGGAAAATAGCAAAACTCATCATCTTGAAACGTATAGCACTGGTGCCAGAATATTGATTTAACTGCATTACTGTTGCTAAGCAGTCTTGTAGTTTTGCATAATGTGTTGCCATTTGCAGCTTCTTATTTTCTTCTATCTTTTTTATACCAAATTATCCTTCACAACATTTATTGTTAGCTGGGCATTAAACAAAAGAAATATCCCATATTAAGTGCAGCTATTCAAGTCAGGTGGTAACGGGATTCCACAGTTTTAATTTTGTTTTAGAAGTTTCTATTCTACTTTTTGTAATGTAAACTCTGCTAGGAGATAATTACAGGGAACATACTTAGTGAAATTAAAATCAATGACATCTGTTTCATTGTTCACTGGGGAAATTGACAAAAAAAAACCCCACCATTTTCCAAATGACCTTTGTTAGTGGCTGATACTAAATGAAATAGAAAAACAAAGATGCATGACCATATACCACTTCCTTTACTCTGGGTTCTTTATTTTCTCTAAAATTACTAGTCATGTGACATGAACAGGCTGTATTTGCCATGAAGTAATATCTGTAGAGTTTCTTTCAAACACAGCTCTCTTCAAGGTCTCAATGCATCTACATCACTGTGTTATAAGGGGAGGAATACTCCAGCTTCAGGTTACAAGTCAGCTTTGTACTGTTTGTCTGGAAGGCTATCGATCCATGGCCTAATAGTTACCGAGAAAAGCAATCATGGTTTGTAGTAAAAAAAGATGGTCATAATGGCCTGGCCTGACCTGACTTCCTGCCTATCCTATCTAGCAATTTTCCTGATTGCCCCAAAAAAATCCACTAGAAAACATATTTTTATGGAGACAGGTAATTCAAATTTAAGGAGGGCAAAACTAGCTGAATTTTCCATACTTTGGTGGACTGCTCCAGTAATTTTCCTTAGTGTTTTTTTTTTTTTCCTGCTTAACGAAACAATGTAATCTTCAGTCACTGAGTTTTCTAATGCGTATATCTTGATACTAGAAACTGCTCCATCTATCATCAGCACTGACAAAAACTATTCTGTTTCTGGGTGGGAAGTGGGATAGGATTGAGGTTAGAAAGTAATAGATCAGCTCTCTCCAGCATAAAAATATATTTTTCATGATTTCTAAATTTAATCACACTCAAGAGATCACTCCAAGATTATGCCAACAGGAAGGTATTATTAGATCAATCCATATGCAGATTATAATGTTTTCTTTTCAGCACCCTTTTCTCATGATTTTATGCGCAAATTTTAAGGAAGATATTCACATCCCACTTCAGAAACTTTACAGGGATTTGTGTGAGTGCATTGGCTTGCACAGAAGAATATTTTTGTCAAAGAAAGGAGGAGACTTGCTGCCGATAGCCATTGTGAGCAGTGAGTGTGGCAGTGCTGGCTGCTGGGGAGTGTCAGAGGAACCAGGCCCCAACATGGCAGCAGTGCTCCATGGGCACCTACCAGTGACAGGGAAATGGCTGACAGAAGGCAGAAGGGCACCTTCTGATATCCTTGGGTTTCCGAGTTTAGATAAAACAAGGGCTGAAATTCAATAAACAGACCAAACATGGCTGAGAAGAGACTCGGCCTCTCCTCCCTTCTCTTCCCACCCCTCCAGACACTGGCTTTCACCTCTTTTCTCACACCAGTTCTGTCACACTTTGGAGCCATCTATGCTCTAATTTAACTCACTAATACAACAAGAGCTATATTTATTTATTTATTTATCTACATTCCGCTATGGCTAATGAAATTGGCACACAGGAAGGGCTCTGTCACTGCAAGCACCATCCTAAATGTGAGGAGGGCAGCCGGGAAGGGCGGACACGCACACATTCCCTTTGGCAGCAATGAGATTTTAGGTGGGCCTGCCGAGCCTTCTGAAACCGTGTCCTTAAGTTTTAGATAAAGCCATAAATACTGGTAATACCTCGAAATGATCGGACAAAAGCCCATCCCAGATCCAGGGGCTGCAGTTGGTGGCAGGCCGGCTGGCAGCAAGCACACAGGGAGCTGAGGGTTCCCTCTCAGGGCTCCTGCAGCACTGGCTGAGTGCGGGGCCTGTGGCCACCTCTCGCCCTTCCAGAGTACTGAGGCACAGCTGGGAAAGCTGTGAAGCTGCCTGGCTAACAGGGACAGCAGGGTAGCACCACCAGGACGCTGGCATCTTAGGGCTGGAGCTGCCCCACTATGGAGGTTTGCCCACTGCGGGCAAAGAGCAGGGGTTGTGGGATAAGGAAGAGGCCATGAGCCTGGAAACCTCAGGAGAAGCAGGAGGCGCTGCAGGACATCCTGATGGTGTGAGTTTTAATTATTATTATTATTATTTTAATTTCGACTATATTCCCCTTTCCCCCACCTGCTTATAATGCTGTGGGTGTTCACCCATGAGGGGGCCAGTGAGGTTTTTGATGCCCTGTGGTAACATAAATTTTTCCCACCAATCTCAGTGTGCTTTGCTGATGTGCCTTCTTGATTTTGTTTTGTTGCTGCTTTGTGTTTGAATTGACTGTCTACATTTTCAGGCATTTTTTATTGTCTCCCAGCTCTGTTTTGTGCCGTTACTTATTCCGTACAGTTTTGCTGCTTCTATTCACTTCATGTTTTTGAAGTCAAAAAAGCAAAACAAAACAAAATAATTCACATTTGCTTGACATATTGAGATATAAAAAGAAAATTGATTAATCACATTTAGAAGTGTCTGTAATCACAATTTTATTGTAGCAGAGGAAAAATTCTGATTATAGCATCTGTCTAAAATAATTCTGTGCAGCTCTAAGTCATGTGTAAAATGGCTGCTGCTCCATTATGTTGGTCTTACATATATAAATAAACAACAAAAACGATGTTGAATAAAACTAGAAATAAGAGAGAATAGTATTCTTTTTTTCCAGTTTAGATAAGGTCGAGAAAAAGACAGGCTTTTGTTGTTTGCAAAATTGAGTCTTTATCCTTCCTTATTTCCTGATGTACTCAGTGCCCTTTTCACCAGACTGCTGCTGCTTTCACAGTGCATGTTTCAGTAGTATTTGCAAACCAGCTCCATATGGTTTCTAACAATCTTTATAAATAGAAATACTGGAGCATTATTCTTTAAATCCAGATTTATCTCTGTTGAATGGAAAATGAACATTATAAATCCAAAAGCTGCTGGTGAGCAGTCAAGAGATTAACTAACATTTATTTTAAATGGCATTTTCAAAGCACCAGCTATTTTTTATGGAGTAAATTGAAGAGTAAATACATAGTAACTTGAGGATGTTTTCCATTATCAAAGTCATGGCAGCAACTTTGGCTGGACAGATACTGCAGAGAAAGGCCAGGCTAATACTGCACTGGAGCTCTTGCAGCAAGTCAAACAACTCTGGGGGCTGTTGGCAGGCTCCAAAATCAAGATTAATGTCAACTGGGATAGACTTGGTAACTATGAGAGTTAAAAATTGGTAATTAGTTTTATTTGTTCAGTTATGTTCTCAGGTTTCATATTTTCAAGATTTTTTGTGCAGTCCAGAGGCATATAAACATGAGAGACAGAAATACAGAAATGCAGATATTATATCAAATGATTAGAGGATTTAAGGGCTTAAAGCACCTTTCATGTGTGGCAGGGTTTTCAGTAACAGTTAAGAGAGTTGGCTCTGCTGGTGAATGATCTGTTCAATTAAAAATCTGCTGCAATGATGCCCAGTTAATGCTTGTTACCTATTTCTGTTGTTCAAAGCTACTGCTGCTATCACAGCTTGGTAATGTAGCAAATGGTGGAGAAAAGAATTCTAAGAAATCTCTGCATGTAAATGGCTACTGTTCCTACAAAATGCTGCTATAAATAGGAGCAGTACCTGTGCATTCTTCAGTTTCCAGGATGGGGCACAAATCATTTGTTTTGTGTGCTCTTACCAATCCTTTTTAGCATTTTCCATGTGCTGAGTGTCTCCAGAGTACTTCATTTTTCACTGCCTGTCTTGAGTCTTAACTGAATATTCACTTCCTCTTTTAATTCTTTCAAAAAAAAAGTGTGCTCTTCATAGTAGATTTTTAAAAACTACATACTTTTGTGGGCATTCTGTGATTTTTAAAAATTCAGCAAATTATTTGGACCTTTCAAGCTGTCTCTGATTCCTGCCTTGGATTTGTGTTTTTTTTGTCCCTTGAGTGCTATGTGCAATCAGACAGACTATGATTTGTTTCTTGTCATTAGTGAAGGGAATAAAGAATAGAGTTCTTTACAGTATAACCACTTTGTAAACACCTGCATTGAAAGAAAAGCACTGACACGTCCTTTGGTCAAGGAAGTTCCTCAGCTGCAGCTTGAAGGAACTGGGAGAGAGAAGGACTGAGAGGTTATGGCAGGGGATATATCATGTCATTCCCATACTGCTTCTGAATTCCTCTCCAGAAATCCACTACCCAGTTCTTGCAGACCTTTCTGTGCTAAGGGGACAGAGGATCTGCATAGTACGGCCCTTTCTGCATTTAAAGACTGAGGCCCTCAGCAAGACATTTCACAAGACCAGAATAAATACAGACTGCACAGTTAAAGAGTTAAGTTTAATTTAGCTTCTTTCACAAACTGCTTCTTAAAGTCTTCTCTGTTTGCTCATACCCACTGGATCTTAAACAGAGACATTGTGTTGCTATGGAAAGTAGTGCGGAAGCAATAACAAATGCTTCCACACATAGAAGGAAAGCACCCTGCTAACCATCAGCCATGAAGATATGACTGAGAATGGAAAAGAAAATATGGGGGAAAACATGAAACCATTTCCAGCTTTCATTAGTTTTATGTGAAATACAACCTGATTTTCCTCTTTCAGCACTGTGTAGTGGAATTCATATGATCCTGGGGAAGAGGGCCATTTGCTGATAGTGATTTCATTATTCAGGGATACCTGTCACAGTCACGAATATCAGTCTGAAACAAGAGATGTTGAAAAGCCTCTCCTGCCTTACACTCCACATACACATATACTTTGCTAAGCCAAAAAGAATAAGGGATTTTTCCTTCTATGATTTCTTTGGTCCCAAGAAATTTCTTCGTGAGACATATGTGGAACATAATATCCTCAATCCAGTCAGACTTTGTCTTGCCTCCAGACTCTGAAAGCATTGGAGAAATATAAATTAGAAAAATTTGACACTGGCCTTGATCTTAGCTTTGCCACCTATGATGCTTTCCAGGGTCAGCCTTGAAATTCAACACAACACCATTCTGTTGGAAGAAAGCAAAAGTTGCACAGTAGAGCTATTTTATTTTTAAAAATACAGCTAATTTTTTTTAAATGGTCACAGAGGAGCCAACCTATTTTTAAACAACTGAACCTTTTCATTCTAGAGTCTCTGTGTTTTTTCCATCTATCTGCAGTTTTGTTTTTATAATGTTCTTAGCTAAGCAAAGCTAAAGTCAGTACTCTTAGAGGATGCTGAAACTGACATTGCAGATCTTTGTTTAAGGAGGTGGGTTGTGTTGTGACAGGCTAAGAAAAGACCACAGTTATGTCGTTGTTCTTACTAAAGACAGGCAAAACTAGGCCAAGTTCTATAGAACTTTAGCAAAACTCTGAAAGAAACTTTGCCTAAATGTACGTAAGAACTGTCAGAAGTGGAGCAGCTCTATATTTTTCACTGTAATTTAAAAAACCATGATCATTCCTTTTTCCAAGTGCAGCTCATGTGTTACTCAAAAATGTCTAATTGAAACGTAGAGTAAATGTAAAAATTCAGCTAAAAATACATACCAGAAATTCCTTCAATGTAAAGTTCCAATTGCATATGAGTTGAAGCCTAGTAAAGAGAAAATTCCCCATTGGCTGAACTCAAGATAATTTGTGTCGATTATGAACAATTAATAATATGATCAGAAAAATGTCCACTGCCTGTGAACATAATCTGCAGCAGCAATTGCATCACACTGATCTCCCTGAATCAGTAATGCATATATTTCTCAGAATAATTAAATTATGGGTTTATTTTTGTCCCTGGATCAGATAAACAAATCATAAAATCCAGAATCTTTTGTTAAATGGTTTTTTATTAGTCCTTTTCCAGTTCTAGATGCTCACGTAAACGAGTACTTCTACTGGGAGAAAATATTAAAGGTGTGCAATAATTCACCTATGCACATAAACTTCTTTCTTTTGGTTATACGCCCCTATTTTATCTAATTTTTTTTTTTTTTTAGAATTTTAACTTTTTCAAAGAACATTCAGACTTAATCTGGAATGCAGCACTCCACAATGTTTATTTTTTACCTAATTTCTAGCTAGGCTGCCTGAAGCAGATGAGGTCTTGGCATATGCCCACAACTACATTTTGTGTCAGTACATGAAACAGGATTAATAAAAGACTTCTACTAAGCTTAATCACCAATATGTCTGTAAAGAAATATGCTTTCCAGTGAGTGATTTAGGCTGAGTCCAAGCTTGTATATTTAACTCTTTGAATTTGGTTTCCTGCACCGGAAAAATACATTATTTCATACATATTTCCACCGGAAAAATACATTAACCCTCATTATTTACCAGGAGGGTAATGTACCTGTAAAATAGCAAGACAATCCTGCAGAGAAAGTAACATAGACATCTCTGGACATTGAAAACATGAAATAATATTTCACTTCTCCCTTGGTAGGGAATCAAAGAGAATCTTGCACACTCTGGTTCAAACCACATCAATGCTGAAGTGTCCAAAGAGAATCTAAAGTTTCAGATACAACCACTGCTATGTGAAACAATGCCACAGGAACATTCTCATGTCAAAAACACAATTTTTATAGCCAGCTGAATTGCTCTTTTAGGCAATAAGCAATCAGTTCATACGTAAAACTTATTCCAAGTAAAACAGAGATCCACTGTATATCTGTTCTTAGAGATTACTTAGCCTAGACTCTAATCTCTTGAAATCAGCATAATATGAAGGCACTCGAGAGAACAAACACTCAAATTACATACTGTTAAAAAAGGAAATATGCTAGAGTTCTTTTACTGACACGTTCTGTTGGATGTTTCTCCAGTTATGCTGCTGTCCAAATATTACTGCTCTGTGTGTTAGTTTGAAAGGCTTTAAGGGTCATGTTTTCTGTACGTGAACCGAAATGAAGGCTGCAGATCAAACTTACAAAAAAAAAAAAAGATGTCAGACCTCAAGAGTGTGACCTCTATTCACGTGAACAGTAAGCTCTTTTATGATGGCTACAGGGAGAGAGCTGCCTTTACCTGGAAGAGGGATAGAGATGAAACTCTTTTTTCTACTGGTGTCTTCAGCTCCTTCCTGCTTTTCCTCCATGTATAACACCCCCAGGGGATTGCCTTAGTTATCCCAAAAACCAGCTTAGCTTTAGATAGGAACAGAGCAAGCCAGAATAACTGAATTCCCTTCAGTCCCTAAAAAAGCTGTGTGCAGGCGAAGAAAGCTCATGTCCATAACAACTCATACAAACCTGCTTCCTTTTTCTCTTCTCCTATTGCAAACAGAAGATTTCCAGATTACACAAAGCTGTGTGATTATTAAACCATCTAATGATTGGTGACTTTCTCCTCCAGTTTCCTGAGTTCAGCTCAGAACTGAATAAGGAAAATACATATTCTCAGAACTACTGCTTTGCAAAGCAAGTGGAGTTTCTCCTTCCAACACTCTTCTGAACCAAGCAAGCTCAGCAGCTTCTATGGAGCCGAGAACATCAAGGTGCAGTTTAAAACTAAGTTGACCTTTGAAGTTCTATGTTCTACCTAAGATAAACAAGAATGGATAGACCAAGTTTCTCACATTCTTCAGTACTACTTTGCATTTTAAAAGATAACTTCTAGTTCTTTCTCTCTAGCTTCTGAAGATTGATTTCACTGGAAGTGTGTTCACAGCACCAGTAATGTCTTAGGAACCTACTCCCTGTGTTAAGACATACAGATGCCTTGAAAATAACCTGTCCTGATTAGAGAGAGGAAAAGTTTTAACTTTTTAGCCTAAACAGAAAGCCTAAGATTAATTTACCACTGAAACAGCTATTACTTTCTCAAATCTTCATTCACAGTACCGTTGATTCCTTTTGATGCAGGATATGCAAGAACGTCATTTTTAATTTATCGTGCTATACTACTACATGAGACGTCAGTGACATCAGGATTGGAGGCTGCCTGGGATGAACTGACCATGCAGTGGTGGAGTTTGAAATCTTGAGGGATATTGGACAGGCAAAGTGCAAAATCAGGAAGCTCAATTTTAGGAAAGTCAACTTTCAGCATGTTCACCTGGGCTTTAGAGCATTTTGAAGGGACACAAAAGCTACAGCAACATCAATTAAATGACACATGTAACTTTCCAGTATCTGGAAGCCTGCTGCCCTCCAGGTCCCTAGCTTATCCAGGAAATTCTCTTTTTGTTGTTGACTTTCACATACACAAATGGAAACCCGTAGTTTCCCAAACCTCACACTGAAACCCACAAAAAATTAGCACCAGTTTCAGAACGAAGTGCTAAAGGAAATAATAATAATCTTGAATTTAATTTATTGATCTTTTTATATTTTTTGTTTGGCAATGTTTCTATGGAAAAAGAAATGAAGCTTAGAGCTTCACATCTATTAAACACCTGGTTGAACTCCGTGTAAATCCATGGCAGTGGCCAAATACAGCTCATTAAGGAAAACTTGTGGCTTCTGTCCTTATTAAGTCCCAGACCTCTCTATGTACTATCGTGAAGTGATTCTCTAGAAGCTTTTTCAATAAAGCATCAGTTTCAACTAAGTGTGTACAAATTAAGTGACATATATTTTATTTAAATAACCTCCTCCAGGTGTGATTCCTCATGTCATTTGAAAATTTGCTTTTAAGAACACTGTTTGCAGGACAGCAGGGGGCAGATGTTTTTACAAAGTAAAAGCAGAACTGTTGTCACTGTAAAAGCCAGTTCTTCTTGGCACCTGCCAGTATTTGGCTCTGTGACCAACATGTCCCCCACTTTTTGGGCTTATTTTCTGCACCAACTCTCTAGCCAAAATCTTAACATTCTGACTTTATATCTTTTGCTGAGTGCTAAAGGCCAAGTGCCTTTTCCCTCTCTTCTTTCACCTCTCTCTTTCACCCCAGGGGTCAGAAGTTCATTTACATCTCTTTGGAGCAGCCAGTTTCAGTAACAATTCGTTGAATAAGATTACATTAAAGAAAGCAATGTTGATTAAATTAGAAACCTGAGGGAAGAATTAAATAAAACAAAAATGAAAACAGAATAAAATTTCCTGTATCTGGCAGCTACACAAAGTCTAGCTCACCAGGTTACAATCTTATAGCTACAGAAATATTTATCAGGCTTATCTGACCTTTCTTCTTGTAATATAGGCCATAGATCTGTTAGAACAGGAACACCAGCCAGCAAGCTACTTCAGGGAAGAACAATTCTGGCAGTAGTGAGCAGCAGGGAGATGTTTCACTTTTTGAAGCTCACATCAGCTGAAAAAAGTATTTCTTGCTAGGATAACTGAGATCCACTGTTATAAATGGCTAGATGTGTTTAAATATATTCAGAGGACACAAACTGCGGAACATGGATAATAATATTTCCAATTCTTGTAAATTCCAGCTTTCTGCTGGGTGTATCAGAATATTTTTTCCCTATTAACTGCAAAAGGAAATCTTTAGCTGAGACTACATACATTTTTGGATTTGTTTGTATACAGTGCCCACAGATCTGTCATCAGGAAAATATATTCCTCAAAGAAGAGAAAGAGAATTATTCTTTAAATTATAGTAATTAAAAATTACGTATGTTGTATTTAAGGCATAAGCTTTTTTCCAGAGACAGAAAACTTCACATGCACAGGCTGGCTTACCAGTGGGCACAATGTTCTGTATGAGTTTGTACAATGCTACAAAAGGCAAAAATAATCTGCCTTCAGATTGGCATCCCTTTCAAGTATTGAATTCAGATGCTTTGTCAAGAGGTCAGTATCCCTTAAATTCTTTGCATTTAGGACTGCCAGATTATTATTATTTTTTAAATTGCTTGTCAGAATTAGTACTTGGTCCCATTAGAGAAATCTATCAACCTATGTTTCAAAAACCTATCAGACTAAACAGTCAGAATCATCATCAATGGACACCTACTGCACTGTTTCTGTCTCTACATGGCTTAGACTTTGTTCAAAAATTTTTCAAGATCATATTTGGTGGCTTAGGACATTCTTTGATACTAACTAAACTGTTCGGGAAAGAAAAATACAGCTCTAACACACCAATGCATTCATGGGATGTGTTTGTGATCTTTTTAGTTATTAAATGAAATTGTCACATCCAACCCAGAGCCCTCAGCCACTGCTGGAGTTGTGCTCCCTCTTTCCAGCACCTGTACTCGGAATGGAGTTGCAGCAACCTCTTTAAAATCTCTCATTTTCCAGATGTCCTAGTTGTGAGAGCGCATAACACATAACCAAGATTGACAGGAGATTATTGTCACATAGGCGAAAGATTGGGATACACAGCTTTTTGTAAGAAGATAGAATGGATGAAGATAATGCAAGGAAGAGCAGAGACAAGCAGGCCTTGACAGGCTTAAAAGAAGGAAGAACAATGGAAACAACTGACAAGGAATAGGAAACTGAAAACAAGAAACAGAAACTACTCACTATTTCAGAGAAGGAGGAGGGCTTCAAAGACAGTAAAACCAGAATGAAAATAAAAGGTGTAGGGATATAAAAGTGAGAAGTGAAATAAAGGAAAGCAGGAGGAAGTACAGACAAGTATAGGAGGTTAGAGATAGAGAGATTGATCAAATGTTTGTAAGTATGAGGAATGAGTAAAGAAGGGAGAATTTGCTTGAGACCTGAATGAACTGTTGATGAAAGCAAAAAGAAATAGAAACAGAATAAGAAAAACATTTTGGGAATGCTAACAAAAAGTAGAGACGTGAAGACGCTGGGACAAAGAGTAGACAAAAAAGATCAATTTAAAGCAAAGAGAAGAATCAGCAAAAAAAAAAAATCTAAACCTAAGATAAATAAAAATACAAAGACCTTACTATCTTAAGATATCCAAGCTAGGAGAAATAGATGAGGCGGTCCATATTCTCTCCTTTTACAAAAGAGTATACACTGTTTTCATACTACAGAAATAGCAAAGTCTCCGTGGTTTTTTTTACTACAGTACATCCTATTGCAAGATAAACCCTTTCTGGATATCCACATTGGTTCTTACTTTCTTACTTACCTTCTCTGTGAACAGAACACTGAGACACTAGTCAGGAATTCATTCATCAAGCCTACTTGAACACACAGCAGTATTAATTGACACATGTATGTGAAGAGTGACATAAGGCACAGCATAATCCTTGCCTTGCACTACAGATGAACAAGCAGACTGGGGGGACAAAAGTGTCTTGGGATAGCTTTGAGATTTAAGCAGATTCTTTACTGCTTTTGATTGTGATTCTGCCATTAGCTGGATTCACTGGCCCAGAAAATCTGCTTTGCATATGAGGACAGTGGGCTTTTTTGTTTGTTTGTTTGTTTGTTTTCTATATATTTTATAGGAATGCTGCCAATCTTTCCTAAGTAGTGGCTTTATCCAAGAGCAAGATAGGAAAACATAATGTTTAAATTAAATAAGATTAGAGAGAGAGTTTCTGTGAAAAACTTTCTAAGTATATTCACTATATATGCAAGTCCCTCAAGCTCTTCACACTGACAACGGGCATTGAATGAAACTGTTAAGTGTAAAACCAAACTGAAGCACTGCTATTGAAAAACGGGATGTAATCTGTGGCCCACTGGATTCTCACCATTGTGATAAGACCAAAAAAAAAAAGCTACTTGAAACAGGCATCAGACACATTTGGAAAAAAAGTCATTGCAGTTTCCAAATAGTCAAATGGAGCAGCCATTTCATGAAGCAGTTAGGTAGCTGCTAATACGTGCCTATCACACTCAACAAATTTATTCAGATGTTTATGGGATTTTCTGCTACTCGTAGATGGGTCCACACTTTCAAATGATAATACTTAATCTGTGTTTAATCTGTTCTTCCCTCTAATGTGCAAACACATGGTACTTATTGCAGGATATTTACAACATAAGAGGCCACAAAACATAAAATGAAATTGACTGAAACCTAATTATGCACACACATCATTATCTGTAAAAAGTAAACTATAAAATGATAAATGAAAGAAAATTATTATAAGCTAGATAAGTACTTATACTATAGATCTAGTCTGAGGGAAAACAGCCTCAAATCTCTCCTTTACTTACTAAGCTGAAATGAACACAGTAGAGAACTCAGCAAGGTAGAGTTAAAAATTTTACTTCCTTTTAAGATAATCATGTTTTTCTCTAATATTTTTACTCATTCTTTCTAGCTATGAAACACATTTGTGTTTTGTTCTGTTTTTTTTCCCCCACTGGACCATTTAGTAAACCACAGTGTTATCCAGTTAGTGATCAAACCTTAATTAGATTATTTCCATGCCAAAACATCCCCAGTCATTGATATGAACCACATTAACTTCAAACAATTTGAAAGGAAAGCATAGGCCCTGAAAACGGCTCCCTCTCTCATGGATGGGTGAGCAGCTGCCTGTAGGATCACGGTCATGCCAAGGATACTTTATGCTCGGCAGATGGTTCCCTTCCGCCTCAAGTCTGAAGATAGAGAATTGCTGAACAAGCCTTTTGTAACATTCCTATTGAAAAGATAATGGTCAGCAATCAAGTCTGAACAAAAAAAAAAAAAAGAGTAGTGGAATAGTTCCCCTAAATATAAAAATCTATCGATAGCCTTCTAGCAATAACAGCTAATTTGGTATTTCCTAAACAAATATTTAATTGATAACATTTGGAAGGGATAATGTTTTTAAATGTTAGAAGTGGAATGAAATTATATCACTGTTGATTGTAGCACATGCCTGCTCACACCAGTTATCATCCCGTGCCTGTCTGAAGATTAATACTCTGTATATATACTGTGAGGGGAGAAAGTCGGAGCAAATTCCTTTCCAGCATTTTTTTAGTTCAGCCAGATAATTTTCCCTGGTCTGAAAATCCTGTTCCCAGCTTTTAATAAGCAGCAATTGTAGGGAAATGCATTGAAAAGCCTTGGTCCACCAAGTCACACCTTTATTGACAAAGGTGAGTGGTGAAAACCTGCTGATGCGCAGTTGGAAATTTTTGTAATGTTGGTCAGTGCCCACTGAGCCGGGCTGCACCACCTTGCAGAGATCTCTTATAGTCAGACTGAATCACTGCAGCAAGCCTGATGTACATCTCATGCAACTGAAACCTTTTAGGAATGGTGCATAAGAGAAATAAAAAGGCAGAAGTGAAGATCAACACACGCTAAAATGAGTAGATTTTTACAGCTGTTGATACAGTTTAATTTTTGTCTGCTTTTCTCATGGCTGTTTACAAACAAGTGTCAATATGTACCACCAGTACTATACATAGTTTCAAAACTAAGCAGCTTTTCTTTACCGATGGGAAGCCCACCAAAACCACAAAATGCCACTGCAGGTCTTGCCAGCAGAAACAGAAATGTTCTTCCCGTGTCGGAAAATACTGGCTCTGTAAAGTAATTTGTGCCTTGTTTAACATTAAAATCATAGTTGACTTAAAACAAATTGGTAAACAGGAATAAAAAGCACCGAAGAGCTGGTAGGAGTGTGACAGAATGCAGTCAGAAGAGACTGTGCTATTAGAACTTGCTCCACAACAAGTCATTTGTCAACCCATGGAGAAATTAATGGAGCCCAAAAACTGCAGGACTCCAAGCCATAAAGCCCTGCAGTGAGTATCTTATATTGGACATAGTGAAGTGGTATCCTGATGTGCATTTTTAGCAAATTAAAATGGAATTATACTGATAACACACAAAGTATTCTATGCTCCTCTGCAACTTGTAGACCTTATGACTTTGGTGCTAAATTAATGTAATCCACATATAAGCAAGTGGTACAGTGATGGCAGGATTTCAATTTTGTTTGCCTTGCTGGTCCATTCCAATATTTCTTGGATATTCTTTTCTTATCAGTTATTCCTCCACTATTATTTCCAAGGGCACTGCCTGTGACAGATCTGCCTATGAACTGCAAATGTTCATGGAACTGCCAAAATTACCTCATTCAACATCTGAGCCTTTCTTCACTCAACTGAGAAAGATAAAGGCATCTGTGCTCTCATCTGCATACATACAAACTGATTTTTTCAATATTTACAACAAGAAATCATATTTTTGGACTAGCATTTAAAAAGTCTCCTTTCAGACCTTAAGGCAACTTAAACAGTAGATATAAACTGGCAGACGCCAGCATGTTCTTTAAAATTAAAGCATGATGAAATGCTAAAATCATAGTGTAGATTATTGTTTTAGATTACCTTTTAACATTCAGATATCTCATAATTTCACTAAGCCTGAAAGGGTTAGCACCTACTAAGACTTATGTCAATGATTTTATTCGGAGCAGCTCCTTACATTCCTTGTACAGCTGCAGTAATTTTCACCATACATTCCCACCAGCTTTTCTTTCTCAGTTAAGAAAAGGATTCTGCTTTTAAAATTTAATAATATATGAAGAAATATATTGTCATAGTATTTGAAGACAAGTATGTAAACTGCTCCCCTTCTCTCTCTAAACTTACAATGTTTAAAAGACCCAAGAGGGACTTCTGCTAACTGCTCCGTGAAGCCAAGGAAGTAGAAGAATCCTCCCAGATCTGTGAATAAGCACATAAAATATCACCTATCTGTTCTACAGAGTAGACCTATGAGATAAGCATAACTTTAATTTTTTTAAGCTGTTACCTAAGACTACTGATACTACTAGCAGTCAAATTCTTAATATCTGAGTATAAAGTAGCATTTGATTCTTTAATAGTACCAATTTCTCAAGCCAAACAGAAATTTTAGATCTGCTGGTTTTAAAAAATTAACTTGGCTTTTTATCTGTGGGCGACTTTTTCAAATGATTGCCTTGTGAGAAGTGGCCAGAGTATTAGTATGTTAACAAGCTGCTTGCCCCAGGCTTTGTAGGCAGATGTTCAGCTATGTAAATCTCTCAGTTTTCCATTTCCAAAATCATAAAGACAGAAGAGAAGGCAATAAAGGATGTTGCTCCAAATTTACAGCATTTAGACAAGATAAAACCGCTTTTCATTTTATTTTGGATTGTTTGCTGTGTTTCAGATGGCACGTGGTGGTGGGGGGAAAGGTTCTTAATAACTTACAGTCTTCAAAGAAAAGGGAAAAACATATTTTTTCTTATTTGCAATTTGTGTTCATGTCTTACTGGCAAAGTCCCATCTCTGTGATGTTACGCAACTGCATATTTCTAGTGTTTTTACTGCCGAATGCTGGGTAGACCGCTCACCAAATCATTCATCTACGAAGATATTTGGCAACCGCTGAAAATCAAAATAGAACCCCCAGAGGGTGAACATGCTCCAATTTAGATTAATATTTCATATTAAGAAACACATTCTTGTTCTATTTTAGTTTTCAGAATGCCAAAGAACATGTTCTGGGCATGATTTGTAAAGAAAACCAAAGAAAATTTCACTTTTTCCTATCCCATAAACCTGCTAATCATTTATAGATAAGATCGTTAGAGTAAACTGGAGCTAGAATGCAGGATCTAAACCTTTGTGTCTTTAGTCAACAATTTATGAATACGCTTTAAAAAGCTCCATCATAAATAACATTATCAATTATAACAGTGTGTTGTTGTTTATTTTTCCTTTTAAGAAATGACACTGAAAAGAAAGGTTAAATAAAAGCCTGCTCCTTACAGACATAAAACTACTTTCCAAACAATGCTTATCGCACAAGAAATATTCCAAAAAGCTGATCTGTGATAATTACGTAAAAGTCAACTTGCACAAGTTCCCTGAAAGTGTCTCCCCCATTCTATAGAACAACAAACATGATACAGCAGCTGAAGAAACTTTGTTGTGAAAAACTGAGTAGCTTTTGTATGAGCTATATATCTATGCATGGACACACACACATGCACAAACATGAATACAGTGAGAGGGATGTCCAGCATTGGTGTTTTATTCTGCGTTTAAGATAGAAATCTCTAATTTAATTTGTTGGGAGTAACAGCCTAAATTTTTACAGAGGCAAATTAGCCACATTCAAGGCATTTGATATAATTTTGATGTTCTGAGGGAAATTCAGTTTGAAAATTAACCTACAACTATTTTTCATCTGAGCAATCTTTACAAACTGCAAACATCCAAAATACATTTGAACCAGGTATTAAAAATAGGGTCTGTGACTGAAAGCTCTGATGCATAAAGATTGGAATTTTGGCTTAGTTCAGGAGACAAATAATGCACTATAGGCACTTCAATGCCACAGAGAATTAGCAAAACATCATTAAGATGTTATAAATACAAAAGTAATTCCTCATCTGGAATCCAGCTAAAATGAAAAATTAGCTGTAAAAAAAATCTCCTAAAAACAACTCTTTGTCGCATTTTAAAGCTGCTCATAAAAATGCGTAAGACTGTCCAAAAAAATCTTCAGATGAAATAAAAAAAAAAGGAGGGAGTAGGTTTGCCCAATCGGTACTTATACAATTATTTTTTCCATCATTTTCTCATTTCTTACACTTTCTGTCTTTTAAATGTGATATTTTTTCTGTCTTCCTATTTCTGTTCAGCAGCCAAAACCAAAACAAAGTCAGAATATTCAAACCAAGTAATACATAGAACGTTTCCATTCTCCTGTTCTGCAGCCTATGACATTGCTGACAGTGTGTAGAGGGAAGGCCCTATCAACTGCTATAAAAGAGGTGTTCAGCCACCACCAAGAAATACTGACTACTTTTGTACTCCCCACAAAGATATTATGTACTTGCCCATTTCCCTTCCATCTTGTTCTTAAACAGCTTGCTGCTGCCCTGTCCAGAACTGATGGTTCTAGTGTGGGCACTCAGGGCTGCCTTCATTCCAAGGCTGAAGAAGAAGCCGTTCTAATTTTCCATTCTTCTATGCCAACGGGGAAAAATCTTTTCATGTAAAGATAGCTGAGAAGGATGCCACTGAGAGAATTTTGAACAAACGGAAACTTTCTATGTCTTTCTCCAAACACAATAGCATCACTGCAGTGCCAAAGGTTAATTTTCATATAGTTCCTATGTAAAAACTGTGTGCTATTTGAAGGACTAAAGCCAAAGTCTGATCTCACTGATGTCAGATGAGATACCCTCAAGACGAATGTGATTCTTGGCTTCCCAGGCAGCCATTGGAGTCAATGTGTTTCTAATAAGATGGAGATCCAGAAGGGGCCAGGTGCTCTATTAGCTTAAACAGTTAGAGTAGTAGGAGCTGTGTAGAAAGTAAGTAGATGGAAAATGTTTTCTGCCTTCCCTAGACTCATTCTCCTAGCCCAGAAAATCAGTCACTGCAGCCCAGCGTTTGTACGGGCTGAATTTCTGACTGAGGCTTACTTTATAAGTCCTTTATGTAATAGTAATAAAGCAAACACTTGATGTTGTATATTTGTGCAAGAACTTCATTTCAGCTGCTTTATTTCTCCCTGTTTTGTTTTTGAGCAGAATTCTGCCTATTTCCCTTAAAGTAATTTTTTTTTTCCTTGTATTTTCAAAAAGACTTTTGTACCTGCTATTTGAATAAACCTTTAGTTCTTAGGTAGCCAATGCTCATTAAGCATGCTACTGAACAAAATACTTAATGCAAGCTAAACACAAAACCTGTGGCTTCATAACAATGCCATAATGAAAGAAAACGTTGTATTGCAAGGCGAAAGCTAAGTGAAGCTTCACATAGTCAGGCTGGAGTAATTTCAGACCATAATGCTGTAAAGAGGCTGGCAAGCAGTGGGGTGATTTACACTGGTAATGGTGGCTGTCCTGATGGAGGGAGCCCCATGACATCTTGTAGCCATTCCAGAAGCACTTCTGACAACAGAGCAGCACCCTGAGGAGCACCGCTGGGATGTCCACAACATCAGCTTCCTGGCACTGGGCTCTTTTTCCAGAATAGGGAAGCTGTTCATTGGGCTGCACTTCTTCAGGATACTCTGTGTATGTGCTACTTGGCACAGCAAAGCACATCTTCTCTCTCTGGCAGCTCCTGCGGCAGCTCTCAGCACCTCCATCCCCTCATCTGCCCTCCCCAGAAGCAAGGCTTTGCTTCTAAGTGGTGCTATGGCCCCAAGCTTTTCTTGGCTTCATAAATCCTGCACATTTCAGGGACCCAGGAGAGATAGAGATTGGGGAGTAAGTTGGAAGTATACCCACGGAAAGCACAGCTTGAACAAATCTCTCTTTTTCTTCAAATGCTTATCTATACACATATTTACATAGTATGTGACTTCAAGCAGTACCTCCAATTTACCACAGCAGAGCTGGAGAAGTGCCCTGGTGGTTAAATCAACCACGACAGAAAGACTTTTTTTTCAGGACAGAGCAGTCTCATGCGTAGAAGTATCTATATTTGTGTAGTGCAATTATAGAGAGGGTGAACAAAGTCCAGATGGCAGTCACAGTCTCTGCAATTCACAGAGATGAAAACATCCTGCAGAGAGGTCACTAGTGCCATCTGAGCTGTAATGGAGGTTCAGATCATACCACTCTACCCTGACTTGCTGATGCTAAACAGGTTTTAGCATCATCTGTGACCCACTAACACAGTCTGTGTGGAGATGACTGACCCTTTTACGAGCTTCAGACACAAATTTCAAAAGTCAAGAACCAAATTCTGCGTATTTTATCCCATGAAGGTTTTTAAAAAACATACAAGAATAGTTCAGGCAGGAAAAAAAAGAAATACACATAGATTAATTTTTCAAGTAGAATAGAAACTGGACTGTATCCCAGAGAGACAGTCAGGAGGAGTTCTAAGTGTGACTTAGGCAGAAAAAAAATGCTGTTTTCTCTGCGATGAAAGAAGAAGCTCAATGCTGACCTTCTGGGGAGTAAAGAACAGGCTCAGCTCCTCAAAGGAGCCGTCTTTGACAGAGACGCTCACTCACACTTCAGCAAATTGCCCTAAAGCAGAGATAGCAATGTCAGAATGGACTCCTGCTCTGAGACCTTCCTTTCTCACTAAAAGGATTTACTACTACTTCTTTCTGCTCTGATGGCTCTGCTGTTCAGTCCCACCTGACCACAGATTAGTTGGTTCCATGAGAAAAATACACCCAGCATCACTTGAAGTCCACAAAGCTATCTTTGTAGGAATATAAAAATATTATCTTTTCTACCATCAGGTAAAGCATTTGCCATATGATGCATGAAGTGCTCCTGTGTTCTACACATGAGGCCAATCTGAACTCAGTGCTATCAGACACGAGTTGCTGCTCCCTGTGAGTGCAGGTGGTGGGCCTGAACTGAGAAGGATGGGAAGGAAGGACGAGACCAGGCACATTGCCCTGGTAGGAGATGATAAGGAGGGTGAGCATTCTTTCCTTTTGTAGTCTACTTGAAAATGACTTACTCATAATTAGTTCTACAACATAAGGAAGAAATTAGCTTCCTTTTGAAACAGTTCTGTTTCCAGAAAGAAAAAAATACGAGTAAAATCTAGAGCAATATCCATATCTTTCTTTGAGTAGCATGGTAACATTCATTCCGCCAGTGTTAACACTAAAAGCAAGCAAGTACTTCTTTTGTATACGCCATACTGGACTGACTCCCTGCAAGGCTGGCAGCACTCTGGCTGAGGCAGACAAGTTTCTATGTCCACTAATTGTATGTGCTCATGCAAAGGGAGGCAGCAGAAACAACTGTCTGGAAAATAAATACCTCCATTCAGCCCCTGCACACCCTACACTGCTGTGAATGCAAACAGCAGCAACCACTTTGTGGGAACAGTACAGCAGAGAAGACTTCTTGAAAAGCTTTGAGAAGTCTGCACTGTCATCTGAAATTCTCTTCTTGCCGTGGCACGATAAGATGTAAACTTAATCAGAACATCTCAGGTTGAGATAATAGTTAACAATACTAAAAACGTACTCAATGAGAGAAAAACAAGGTTAAAACATTTTATTGCATTTATAAAACCAAGAAAATGAAAGTGTTGACGATTGTTCATTTTATATCCACTGAGATAAAGACACACATTGTATTAGTATGCACACATTCAACACTAGGTGTACACTTGTCAGTCAGTACTTATGAGCCTGCTTGCCAAAACTGCAGCCAGTCTATGTAGGACTTTATTTACTTATTTATTTATTTTCCAGTCTATGTGTACACCATTTACAACAAAGAGCTAAGGTACATGATTGAAATCACACAGCCAGTGTCAGAAAAGAGTCTTCCAGTCTCAAAACTTGGAACTGAGAATAGACGTCCCAAGTTCCAGCTCACTATACTAAGCATAAGTCTGTCTTCTTCCCTTTTCTGTATTCAGACAAAGTAGGAAATAATTTCTATGTTTCACATGATGTACATCTTGGTAAGTCCTATGAAGAGAGAGAGACCGTATATTGCACTAACTTCAAACCCCTATCTTACTGAAAAATACAGTAGTAATTCCTTGCTTGTGATAATCTGTTTCCTGAAGGAACTCACTTTTAGATATGGCTCACAGTAGGCATTCATGAAATTAATCAGTGAAATTAAAATTACTTTCCTGTGTATCTCAAGTGACTAGTTAGGGGCAAGCAGAATGTGAGAATAAGAGAGCATTAATTAGCTTTACTCTGTAAAAGATTTGCTTTGGGATCAGCATTTCTGTTCTCTTAATATGCTAGAATCATTTGTGTTTAGCTGTATTTTTAATATGTCTGTGTGTGAACATTATTACACACAGCTGTGCACTTTGCAGCTCTTCTAACTTTGTACTTTCATGTAAATGCTAATGTATTTTAATCATTTGAAAACAGGTTAAAGATTACTATTTAATGTTTACACACAACTGTGGGCTTATTAAATTATTGTTAGTTTGTTTTCTTTTCTCTAGTGTAATTCTGTACTCTGTAAATGGATGGGGTAACTGGTTTATCGAGCCAAGCAGGTATTTTGTGAACAACACAGTTACTAACTTCCATTGAAAAAGATTATAAAAAATGGTAACTTGACAGGGCAACATGATTATCTTGGGAGGAATTAAAGCCTTAATCAAAAGGAAAGCATGATACACTGATACACCTTCTTACTCCACATGCTATCATTGCACTACCAACACATTGCAAAGTGGAAAAATTCTCTTACACTTCTTGAAGGAACTGGTATGAAATAGAGAAAGCCTGTCCAATATAAATGTCCAAGAAGCAACTCTCATAGAAAGCAATATCTTTGTGCTGAATGGTATTGCAGAGGTTAGGGTGCCAAAGATTTCAAAAGTAGCTGAGATTGAAAGGCAAGTGCATCTGGAGATGTTTAAGGGAGAGGTCAGTTATGGGTTTCCAGATGGCTGAAAAAAAAAAAAGAGCTTCAGAAGAGAGAATAAGAGCTGGTTTTCTTGTAAAATCGATCAATCACAACCCTTCTTAAGTTCAAATTTAAATTGGAAAAGGTGTTCAGGGCTGACTCCTACTTCAAAACCTCAATATTTAAGCTGCAAACAACAGACATTACTCTTAAGCTTTCTTAAAATTACGGAATCTACTGTATGTCAAGATCACGCATGCTCTCTTTGCTGAGGAAGTACAACAGTCCATCTGTCCGGCTGTTGTGAATAGGGTCAAGGGAGTTCAACACCTGCTTTAGGAAAACATGCTCAACACTTACCACATTTTGCTGCAACAGGTGCTGAACTCATCTAACCTTGGTCATCTAGACAGACAACTGTTTTCAATGCTATTTGATGAGAGGAGTAAGCTCTGGTATGTTTATTAGCAATATCTGTACCATGGTTACATCTCTGCATTCTTCTGATGTGAATAGCTAATGACAATGATTTGCAATGTGGTCTCTTCAGAGGAACTTCCCTCAGCCTGAAGTTTCTGTGTTTCTCTAAGGTGGATGAATAAGGCTAATATTTATCTGTACTTGTGAAAAATGATTCCTAGAACTAAGAAAATGGCCCACCGAATAAAGCAACAAAAGGTAGATCTAATTTGTAGCACGATGTTGTAACCCACAGTGTCACAGCACAGTGAATTTCTCAGTCTCATAAGAATCAAGTCATAAAAAATACAAGAAGGTTGTGAAAAAGACCACTAAATTACAATTAAACGCGGTTACAATTGGCTAGCTCATGTACAACTTCATAAACACTTCAGCTGGTGCTCTTAAATTGCCAGATATATTTATTTTACTCCTTTAAAGCATGCTAAAGAAAAAGTGTTCTTTGTTATCTGGAACTATTTTGAATCTTTAGCAGTTCACTTAACACATCATAATGTCTGTCACAGGCTTTGCTAGAACACCAGGGAAAAAAGCATACCTCAAGAGAGGAATAAATCTCCTCTAAGGTGTTAGTGTAATTATGTAGGTAGCCCTGTAGAGGTGAAGTGCCTGTTAGTATCAGTGGCTTTTAGTCCTGATTCGGCAGTGTTTAAGCAAACTCCATTAAAAGCAGTATGCAAATACAGACACAAATTCTTTTCTGAGTCACATTCTTTGTTATCCTGCTGGTTTGGGTGAATTCTGCCTCTTCGCTTCCCAATTGAGTATCAGCCTTACAGCACATGACAGAGCCAGATGTCCAAACATAAATTATATGCCTGTCTTTAAAGTTTATTGTTCTTCTTCTGAGCTGTCTCAGTGTAAACCCATCCTATTCTAAACACACATGCATTCAAACCCCTGTATCCTGTGGTAAATCTGCAAGAAAGCGGAACAGTGTGCTTAGTATTTTCAAACCTGTGGCTGCTCACACAAGAACACACAGAAGGTTGGAAGGAGCCAACTGTCTGATCCTACTCAGAGCTGAGCAAGGTTGATTTGGTTTGCATCCAGTTGGGTTTTGAATTATTTCTAATGACAGACTCCACAACCTGACTCAGGAACCTATCAAGACTTTCCTTATCTTTTAACAGAATTTCCTGTATTCCAACATGTACCCATTGCATCTTGTCCTTTCACAGGGCACCACTGAGAGGTCAGGGCTCTCTCTTCTTTACTCCTCACCATCATATGGTTGCATGCACTGAGAAGATCCCCCAGGAGCCTTCTCTTCTCCAGGCTGAGCAACCCCAGCTCTCAGACATTTCCCATTTGTGGCTGCCAGGAATTCAGATTAGGTTATTTCTGACCTGCAAGAGGCTGATGCTGTTTGCCTAAGGGCCGTTGCCCTGGAAGCAGGTGGCAGCCCTGCTGAGAAATATTGAAGTGAAAGCTTCTGGGTGGCAGAGACTGGTTCTCAGGGGAAGCAGCTCATTTTTCTAGGGAAAGCCATTTTAGAATATGGACTACATTGTCCTGGAAGAGACATTTTAGGAGTGGCCATCTGAGACAGAATATATGATGTCTTCTACGATAATATTATTATTAGTGATTCTTTTGTGTGTGTTGTGTTTTTTTTTATTGTTTTGTTTTGCTTAAACTATTTTTTATTATTATATATTATTAAAGACAAACACCTTGAAGATGATGGGCCAATAATTTTCACAGTGGGGGAGAGCTCTAGAAGATTGAACTATTATTCTGGTTCACTACTGAAGACTGAAAGATTGTTCACAAGATATGTCCGTTTCTGAGGTATTATTCAGAAACATTTCGTTTCAGAAACAGCTTTGGAAACAAAGCACGGATTATTGGAAGCAAGTTTCATGCAGCACTGAAAGCACGGGCCATCAAATGAGCGGGCTTGTGTACTATGATTTTAGCTCCCAGACTCGAGGGTGTTCACTTCTCTGAGCAGTGACAGCTTTTTGCACCATTCTTACAGACTAACACAAATCTCTTGTTCTGACATTCTCTCTGCCTTCAGAATTTCAGCCTTTCCTGGGCCACAGTATGCCTTTATTTTCTACTTTTCATATCTAACTTAGTCTCGTATTAGGGAAATTTTGAACACAGTGAGATAATCTGGCTTTGTGATTAGAGATTAAATTAATTTGCCCGTGTGGCACATTTAAAACCATGATAGGATCTGAAGTATGCTTGCTGTAACTTTCTGTGCTCTGACTCCTCATGAATGAAGCAGGGGACTGGTGTTTTTGATGCCCCTGCAGATAGCCTGCCATGAAAGATGGATCCCAAAGGACAGAATAAACAAACCAAATGGTCAAAGGAGCTGACAGACCAGCTGTCAGTGCATAGTAGGCAGTGAAGGAGAAGGTATGTGAAATCTTCACTAGGCTGCAAAGTTCTCACAGCTGTTCAGTCAAGCAAACTCTTCTATTTTTTAATTTGAAAGATAAATTCATAACTACTTAGATGCAAATGCATGCACTTCATATTTTAGTCATTACAGAAATGGCTGAAAAACGGTTTTCCCATCATAAAATTACAGCAATCACCACCAAACGTGCAGGTATTTCAGCTTCCCAGCCCCTGAAAACTGCTGTTGAGGTAGAAGTGATGTTCTGAGTGCTGGTTCATCTCTTTGCAGATAATCTGCAAAATGCTTTCTGTGCTGGAAGCAGTTCAGACACTTGGGGGACCTCATGTAGCTGCATTAGCAGTTGAGGAATATGCCTTTCTGGTGTTTTCCAGAAAGATCTCACAAAGGTGAAGGACTGGACAAAAAAAAAATGACCGATTAGCTTCAGTGTAAAAATTTCACCTTGGATAAAAATAGGATGATGAGCTTGAAAGTGGCAGTTAGACAGCTCAGGGAAGAGATCTTGCAGTCGTCACTGGCAATGCTGTGAAATCATCACCTTAAGATACAATAACTGAAAAATACCCCCCAGAACAGGTCAAGCGTAATCAGGAAGGGCACTGAGATCATGATAGAAAGCACCATTCTGCTTCAGTACAAAATCTTGTACTCACATCTCACTCACTCACATCTTGGGCATGGTGTGCAGTTTGTTTGTACACTGCAAAGAGTTACAGTCACATTAGAAAAGGTGTGGAGAAAGATGATTAAGGGTATCAAGTAGCTGCATTACAGAAAGAGACTTAAAGGTCTAAATCATCAATTTTGAGTGGAGCTGTTAATCCACCAAATCCTTCAGTAATAAAACTAGGTGTCACCCAGTAAAACTAGCAGAAAAATGAGTTTAAAACAAATGGAGGTACATATTTTCTCACAGCAGGCAGTCAAGTTCTGAAATTTATTTCCATAAATTTTGGAGGTAGATAGCAGGTGCTAAAAGGATTTGGATGTGCCTGAAAATCCAGTCAGGAATTGCTTAATCAGTCACTGTGGACACAGGAGCAGTAGTATCGGGATAGTGGCCAAGAGCACATAATCTCTCCAAATATCATTTCCTACTGCCACTGGTGGATGGAGAATACTGGTCCAGCACAGTAGGGCGTATCTGAGCTCTGCTGAGACATAATTTTCATTTGCTTTGCAGCACCACATACAGGAGCCAGCTGGTCTGCAGACTACAGATCAGATCAGATCCGCTTCATACTTCCAGCACATGGGGTCACAGAGTAGAGGAGAGACTGCAACAACTTGTAGTAAGTCCATGAGAACCTCAGGCAACATCTGGAGTATGAGATGTGGTCAAGTGATTAAGTCATCTGCTGTGCATCACGCTCAGTTGTCAGGGCTTCTGTCAGAGGAAGAAGAGAAAATCAGGCTGACAGGCAGTTAGAACAAAACCCATAAACTGTTCCTTCTGATTCCTTCTGTTCCTCTTCTGGCTCCTACTACATGACTTGAGAATAGGATTATGGGAGGCCACGAACAAGCTTAAAATCCGGGCACTACTTAACCACCTCCTATTTCATATGTGGGAAGGAAGTGGCCTAAATCTGACCCATCTAATATATATAATATATTCCACAGCATGTAATGTTTTGACAGCTTAAGTAGATATACGAGCGCTGAATTGGTAACTCATTCAAATCCAAATTGGTATGCCTCCTATCTAAGTATTGCAAGTTCTGGTTTTATTCAGATAATTGTGTTTATTTTTTCTTTTCCAGCAAGATAATTGTGAGCATTACTTTAGCCTCTGGTATGTGTTAATCTTATCCAGGTTTTTTCTAATGCATTTTTTTGAAATTTTAGATATATTTCAGTGTTAGTAATGAAAAGTGTAGGTGTAGGACAGGAGCACAGAGAGATGAGAATCTGTTTTGTTAGTGTCAAAAAGATGTTGCTTTTGTCAGATATTTTTTTTTTCCTCTAAGTACAGCACTATGTGGACTTTGTGAGCACATCACAAATGAGCTGATCTTTCTAGTATGTTTGTCAGGAACATTTCCATTCTATAAATGAGAGTCTAAGTCACTGAGAAATTTGTGTTTTGTCAGACATCAGTAACAGAGATAAGAAAAAAACTCTGGAGTGCCTTAACCACAGAGCTGTTGAAATGATGGGCCATGGAGCTAGTCTTTTTGTGAGCCTGACACAATCACCGAGCACTTCCAGAGACACTGTCTAAAGGAATTATTTTCTGGGCAACATCTTATCTCCTCTAATAATGAAAATCAGTGACACACATCAGATGTCTCCTTGCAACTATTTGAAATCCTCTGGCATGCCTATAATACAGGTAAATGGTACAACGGGAATTATACCACTGGGAGCGTACACAGATACAACCCAGGACAGGCTATGTCAGTCACTAGGAAAGCTTGCAATAAATCCCAGAAGCTTGGACCTTCAGTCATTCTTCTTGACTCACATAAAGATTAATGACTTACTTTTTTTCCTCTTTTTTTTTTTTTCATCTTTCTTTTCTCAATTTTTTTTTCCCTTTGTCCAGCAAATGCTTGGTTGTTCCTGACAGCTCAGCCTCTAAGTCCTAAATCATTTCATGACCCCAGTAATGCCTCTTTTGGCTCCTGAGCCTCAGCCCAGTATTCTACCTGAGAAAGCTGTATTAGCTATCAAGAACACAGTTCTCACACTTGAACAGAAAGGATCACAAGTGTCTCTTGATTATGCTTTATTCATATGGAAGTCTGACAGGCACATAGTTGTTGGCACTGATTACAGACCATCAATCAACAGCTTGGAAGCATCACTTCCCTCAACCCCTCATCTTGTCCTCAAGCCCAAGATCAGCATGAATCATGAGCAAATGTGCTTGCAAATACCCTATTGTCATACCAGTTTATGTCCTGCAACATTCCTGTAGGCTTTAATTAATTTTAGGAAAAATTTTCTGCTTGCAAAATATTGCACTTATCTCTCACAGTATTATAGAATCACAGAATAATTTGATTTAGAAGGGACCTTAAAGATCCCCTAGTTCCAGCCCCCTGCCTTGCTAATAGCTGAAGTTGCTGAAGGCCCCATCCACCCAGGCCATGAATACTTAGACTCTCAGTAAATATTACCTTACCCTTCCAAAGGACCATCAAAAGACAGGTCAGAAATTCATTGTGGAGGTAGAAAAAGGCTGGGGAAGTTCATTCTTATTTCTGTCAGTTGCTGTCTTTATCACTTTAGTGGGAAGATAAAACACACGGACATGATTTTGCAGTGCTTAATCACAAAACATGAGTTCAATTGCTTAAAGGAATCTTTGTTTATATATCATCTTTGTGAGTCCAATCCCTCCAGGATCTCATTTTCTTGCAATTCTTTTCCTGTGTCTCACCTTTTTTCTCTCCTCTGTGGTATTACTTCCTCTCCCAGAATTTGATAGATGCTGCAATGGAGAGATCTTCTGAGAAGCCTGAGAAGGAAGGCAAGGCTCAAGAGCCATTCTGCAACATGTTTAAAATAAACTTCAAGAGGCCACTGAAGGACCCTTTCACTCATTTATTTCAGCTATGCAAGCCCAATTAGCCAGTTGTCTGTGAGGGTTGCTATTGCTCAAAGGAGCACTGAAAGTGATTAAAAGGATAAAAAATGAAAAAAACTTTGATGAAGCAAATCTTGGCTTAGTTTTTTGGAAACAAATGATCCTGTAATTTCCCAAACCCATGAGGAAGAAGGCTGAGGGATCTTAGCTTGTTCACAGGTTCTACTTGTGAGTGCAATTTTGTATTGAAGTGAGAGACTGAAATAGGGTTGTCTGTGTTTGCTGCTTCTATTTAATGACTCCTGCTATGCAGGTCTATAGACAATCTTCCCAACAATTTTAATTATTTTTTACCATTTTAACCATTTACTAACGCACTCTATGGTAGGGTAGGGTGAGATATTTTAGCAATAAGCTAAGTAAGTACACAATAAATCTGGACTTGCAGCCCTTAGGAAGGTGAGCATATTTTCTAATTTGGAGTTCCGGGCACAGGGAAAGGTCCCCTTGCTTTTACAAGCAATCCATCAAATCCTTGTCTGCATTTTTGGACACTCATTATCAATATAGATAGAAAGCTGAGCAGTTCAAAAATTGCAAATGAGTTGCTCAATTTCTTTTTTCTGTCAACACAAATGAAAGAGCAAGTCCAGTGGGGACTCATTATACATGCACATAATTATGGCAAATAACTTAGGCACACTAATGTATTTCTCATACATTTGAAATTTAATGCCCTTTACTTCAACAGTCTTTGATTAGGAGTGTCTGAAACCAATGACAAGAGAACACAAAAAGAACTGGGAAATCCCCTATGATACGTGAAGGGGAAAAAATGTAACTTAAGGCAGAGAACATTCTGCTGTCTCTGAGGATTTGTAAAAGGGAAAACAAGGAACAGTCAATAAATGTTTTAGTTTCCTCCACTATCTGGGTTATTCTGAGATGTAGCCTCAAAACCGCAGTAAAAGATGAATTCTGACATTGTTGGAAAGAAATATATGGCAGAGCAATTTTTGTTACATCTGGAGAAAAGTAATGTTAAAGTTAATGCTAAATCTTTACATCTGATTTCTACACAGGTTCTCCTAGGTTGCACAGCCAAGTCCAAGAGATCCCTTTAAAACTTACATACTTAAATTCAGTGTGCAAATAAAGAAGTTGAATTAGTTCTTCATTTTTTTTAAGACAGCCAAAGAACCATTAAATATTTTTAATTTGTTCCAACTTCTGAAAGTATATTGTTTTCTCAATGAGGACTTTATTTATTTCATCCTTCCAGTGTCAGACTTTATGCTATTACCTTCCTGTCTTCAGACCATCACTGCTCACTCTACTGCAGCACCACTTGTGAGGATGAAGGTGTAGAAATTTAATACATGCATTCCGTTCAAAAACCAAAAACTGAACTCCAACTCTCACTTAAATGAATCCTTTGGAGACTCAGAACTTTCTTATTTTTTGGAAAATAATTCTGCAGAAAAATAAGACGACGACAAAGTGAATGCTGATTTGTTTATTTATTTATTTATTTAAGGCACGGTACATCTCTGATCTATGTTAGTTAATCTATACAGCTTTTTGTTTCTGTGGTTACCCAGTCCTTCATATCAATAACTGTAAGTGAACTGGATCTGAATCACTGCTCAGATAGACTTCAAAATGAATCTCAGCACTCACTCAAATCCCACAAGGGAACAATTAGTTCTATCCATGCTGTCTGCGTGGCAGAGCTCTGAGGCTCTCTCCAAGACCAGATTCACTGTGTATGCAGGCAGTGACCCCGAGTACACAGCCCCAGATGTGATAGCATAGCGTTCAATAGAGCCCCAAGCTCTTGTGTGCCTGAGCACACCCTGTACACTACCACAGCACCAGCAAATGTCGACAGGCCGGCTACTGGCAGACTGCAGGTGTCCACATGTTGCCCCAGTAAGGAAGAGGTAAGCAGGTCGAGGCATGATCACAGCCACTCCCTAGACTGCTACTGTAAGGAGGTTTAAATGTAGCTGCCAGGGCTGACTCACTGCTGCTGCTTTTGCATTTATCACCGCCACAGTTTCATGTGGTGGGAGTAATATGAAGGATGAATCCGATGTTATCAGAATGATGAGAAAAATGAATAGATGAACTAGGAACCTAGCACCTGTGTTTTGCAGGGATGAAAAGGGAGAATCATGCACTGTGAGGCCAGATGGGAAGGAATTAGAAATGCAGGGAACCCAAGCTGTGCAATATTGAACAGTCATGCAGTCAGGACACAGAATATTGCATAAATCATATCCATGGGAAGGTGTTCCCATTTCAATCTTTCAAGCTCTTACATTCATTTCTTTAAGTAAAACAGTTATATTCATCATTTTTACTGTCAAATAAAAAGGATGTTCACATGAGAACCTGTTGCTGCAGCCTTAGAAAAAGGTAGGGCCGTGCAGGTGGCATCACCAGCTGCAAGTGGGAGCTGTCTGCAACTTCCTCTTTTGCAGTTAGACAGCTGTGTTTATCCTACATGCTAGAGACATATGCTGCACAAACTCTGCACACAGGCCTGAAGACCATGCTTTACATGCAGCATACCACAGATCTGAACATGCTCAGAAGGGTCACCAACTCCATGACGTGCAATGGTCTTCTGGCTAGGATCACTACACCTGTGTAGGAGGAATATTGAAGGACTTCTAGGTTATGAGTGCAGGTGATAGGGCAGCCCTGCTTTTTCAAATATGATCGGCTGTGGCCAGGCAGGCCAGGATAATGTGGTATATTTTCTACAATGTATTTTCTGAGTGCTTCAATCGTGTAGCAGTGTCTTCTGAAAGCACTTCAGTCCAATCTCCTAGGGCCATCTATGCCCTTTGCTACTATCTCTGGTACTGGTCCTGCTAAGGCTTGTACCAAGGGAAGACAAAAGTATTGTTCAAAGGCACCCTTGTGCTGATGAAGAAAAAAAAACTAGATATCATTTCTGAGCAAAAGAGCAAGGAGATTTAGATCATAATGAAGGAAGCAGAGAAATGTGTTTAAGACAACTTAGAAGTATTCATCTGAATTCTCCCAGTTAGCTCTGGCAAAACCTCATCTGGAGCATTATGCTCAGGTTTGGGAAGTCTACTCAAAGAAAGCTATGAACACGTGGAAAGCAGAAAAGATGATCAAAAGTCTAGATAATATGACCAACAAGATTGAAAAGATGAGAATTGATTACTCTGGAGAAAAGAGAATTGAGAGTAGATTCAGTCTTTATGTACTAAGAGACTGCTGTGAAAAGGGTAGAAACAAATTACTGTGTTCAGTGGTGAAGAAAAAATACAATGTGCTTATCTCCAGCAAGGGAAATTCAGGTTAAACAACAGGGAAGATTTCCCAAATGTAAAATAATTAAGCACTTAATAGACTACTCACCAGATACAATGGTTTGGCACTCTTTGATGCATTGCCAGCCTTTTTCCATGGCAAGAAGGATGCCTCCCCAGCAATTCAGTTTAGGAAATGTTTTGTTAAAGTGGAAATCAGAAGACAAGGTAGAGACAAGCTCATAACTTGAATTAGATGGAGGGATTTGGGTCAGAGGAAAAGTGCAGAAGGGGTCAAGCTGTATGAACAAGTGGGCATCATTGAGAGGTAGAGAAGATAGACCTAAAACCACATGAGTATTTGCTGGGGTGTGAGCCACAATGCGACTCCAAGTAAGGAGAGTAAGTGGCCTATCATGCTTTACACTTAAGCAGCTATAAGAAAAACTCATTGAAACTTCAAATATAACTAAGAATATTGTTTGACTTTTTAATTTTGCAAATGATATAATTTCAGTGTGGCATAAGATATTTAATAAAAACATCTTCAAGTACCCACTATTTGATTAGGTGACTGTCAGTGGTGAATTGCATTGCAACTGCCAGCTGCACTATGTTTCTCAAATTTGATAGAAAAGCTGCAAAAAGATTTTATAAAAGAAATGTTTTTTAAGGAACAAAGCACAGACTTCTGAAGAAATTCTTTTCTTTTGCAGTGCTTACAGTGCATATGGTAAGTCTGCATGCTGACTGCATATGTCATCTTGCAGTTCTGAAAGATTAATCTCCCATGATCTCGCCTCTGTGGAAATTCATGCTTTGTGCTTCTAGCTGACAAAACAATATTTTCCTTAGAGTTCAGTATTTCATGTGTTGTACTAACGACAGCTGTCCAAGGCCAGATGATAATTTTGTTTAAAACTGTTTAATTGAATCGCATTAACAGAATATTTTAGGGACATTCCTAATAGAATCTTGCACTCTGTAAACTTCCTGGGTGAGTTTGCTTCCTGCATAAGTGTCAGTATTGCATTGCATCTGGAATACTAATTAATTTATACAAGAGAACTTATAAGATAATATTAGACAAAATTATAGTGGAAAATTGCATCTGTGGCTAAGTAGAGCAGTTACAATGTTATGTTCAAATCCAGCTTAAAAAAATTATATTCCTCTGAGATGAACATTATGTTTCTCAAACTGTATTTATATGACTAAAACCAAAAGAGCCAAAATGATAGGAATGGAGTTTGACTTGATAAGTAAGTAACCTACATTGTGAATATATTTTTGAAAGTTTATGTTCGAGATTTACTGCTGTGTGTTAACTGCACCTAGAAATTCCATCCAAAACCACATCCCTTTGTCCTTGGCTAATTTTCTACACTGAAGGATTTCCAAATTAAATAAATAAGAAAGAAAAGGAATGAAAGTGCACAGAGATGCGAGCACAATCAAGATTTTTGGGGGCAGGAAGTTGGAAATATTATCAGCAGTATTTCAGTCCCAGTTCAGTGATTCAGTGAAGCATATTGCCTTGATAAATCTAAGTTTCACTTAGAAATGCTCCTTAAAGTTTAATCATGCTTGGTTTTCTTGTGATATTTGTCTTGTTGATTTCATAAGGCTTTGAATAAGATGACACCTTAGAGTTTTCCAGTCTTTCATTTACTTAGGCTACTGCTGTACTTTATTTGGTAGAAAGATAAGTAGATGTCTCCCATAACGTCACCTTAGTAAGTCTTCACAAGATTCTTCCAACTCTGATCTTGCTGTGTTCTCCCTTTACACTTCTGTGTAAGATGCTGGTGTCTGTTAACACAAGTCTCCGGTGACAACAAAGATGTATCTCTTTATTAGAGAAATCCTTCCACCATTACTGTTTCCCTGCAGATAGTTCTTTACCATTTTCTGTATGATTCTCTTCTGTTGCTTCAGATTGTGTTTCTCCAAATGCTCCAATGTTTTTCTAAGATATATTTGCTTTAGATTTATTTCCATTTATTATTTAGTTGCAATACTATTGATATGTCTACGCTATTATTTACATCTCCTACTAAGTTTGAATAATATAGTAGTCGTTTACCATGGTCTACAGGGGGATTTTTTTATTTATTAACATTATAGCTTTCATATGTGATCACACTGCAATAGCAGGATATTCCCTCATTGTTGCCTTGATTTTTTCCTCTCTCTTCCACTTCTTTATTCTCTTCCTCTCTTCCTGTTGTCTCTTTTTCCTCTTCTCACTTTTCTTCTTACTTATCTTGAAAAAGACACAAACAAGGACACATAACTCTGTACATTAAAAAATAACGTCTTTATCCAAACAGTGTATTTTCAGTTAAGAGCGCCTGACAATAATCTGTTCCAACAATGACTGTTACATTTCTGTTTATTTTAAGTCATACATTGGCCTGTCAGTCATAAACCCTTAAATTCTCACAGTCCTGAAACAACAGCTTTGTTTCTAAATTCTCTGATGGAATAGATCACCTACTTCTGTGCCCCGCACAATATCATAGCTCATAAAAACCTTGGTAGAATCATGGGTGTTTGTCTTTCTCTGAAATAAAGCCACTGAGCAGTGTATAGGACAAATCAAATCAAGTGTCCACAAAGTACTCAGAGTTTTACCCATGAAATGTGAAGAAAATCTGTTTCTGTAAATGCCACGGAAAGGAAAATCTAGGGCTAAAAACTGTGCTTGTAGCAACTTGGAGATGGCCTAATCCCAAAAGCCTTATTATTTTCTGTTTGGTCTAATGTAAAATAATCAGTTAGTCTAAAGTAAAATATTGATTTTTCTCTGTAAACACTGCTTGTTTGTAGTGTTTAACATAAAAAGCCTTTCAAGCTTCTTAAAGCAAACCAAGGGAAAGGAAACTAATGGCAAAGTATTTTGGCATCTCTTCTTTTGTGAGACAAGTTAAACAGCTACTCATTTATTTGGTATTTGTTCCCCATAATTTTATCGCTTGCAAATTCTTGCTAACTGGAAAATAGAATGACTATTTACATGATTGCAGTAAGTGTATTTGTCATTACTGTAATGAGTCACAATTCATTCTTCTTGTATTAAAGAGAAATACAGGTTTGTGTTTAAGGAGTTGGAACTTGATCATATGCTCCTGTAAAACTCAGTGATGTTTCCCTCATAACCTGACTTCCACCTACTTGTAAATTAGTGCTATTTTTTCTGGCAGTGATCACTCAGCTCAGAGACTACTGATGGGCAGGTCAATATGGGCAATATGGCAGCACAAAGATTCTTGAGATAAGACTGGACAAACCAGTTAGAAATGAGCACTAATGAGAAGATGTAGGCTCGTGCTGTGGGGCGCCATGGTGTTGGGACTCAAAATATGCTTTCAGGTTGAATTAGGTCAAAGAGATATGTCTTGCATCTCTTCAACAGTGCAGCAGAGTAAAATGTGAATGATCAAGTCTGGTCTTCTGCATTTCTGCAGAAGATTAATCTATTTTGGCATTTAAGTTTAAAGCTGGACTACACCTTTGTATTGATCTGCTTTTAGACCTGTGCACTTTGGCTTGTACAATGGAGAAGGTCTGGAGTATTCAAAATGGCATTCTTCCAGACAAAATGTAACTGAGAGTTTCCCCAAGAGCGCATCTAATGCATTTAAACTGCTAAAAAGCATTCAGTCCATGGGATCACACAAATGGTAGTCTGAAGTAAAACTCCTAAAACATGTGGTATGGAGGTGGACTCCTATGCACTCTGTTTTGTTTTACCAACCCACTCCAATTATATTGCACTGCTTGATAATGTAGACATAGCCAAGAACATACTGGCTCCTTAATTCAAAGGTTTTTGCTTCTGCAAATTCTTTAAAACAAGATAGTATGGGGATGACTGCATCAGTGATGGAACTGTAGAGATTTCTCTGGCATTATGCCTGGAATGATAATTAATCATTTACATCACAAGATGTGTGAATTTGGACCAAATCATTAATAAAGGAAAAGCTGTTCCTAATGACAGTTATTTAATTGTACATCACCTCAAGAAGGTGAAGCAAGTATCTTCCACTCATAACTTATTAACTAGTATTTGTGAATTTAGATATGAATAAATCTGTATTAGATAGAAAGCATATAAATCTTACAAACTCTATCATGGAAGTCACAACGTTACTGATAAGTGAATGTGTTTACTTAAAAAGTAACTGCCTCAGTTTCCTAAATCCTTCTCATCACATCACTCATTCTTTACTAGGAAGAAAGTTCCTGAATACAGTATAGAGGGGCTTGATTGAACAAGTAATGAATGGATTTTCAGACCATTTACAAATTCCTGTCTCTTCAGTGAAGTGATATGGAGGATGGTAATAGCGCATCCTGTAGATTGACATATTTGTGTCAATTGAGAGTCCAGCTCCTTTCTCTCTAATTTGTGTGGTCAAGAAATAGGATCATGGCATAGAAATCTAGTTGTACATCATTTGGCATCTTATCAAGGAAGGTAACTTTAAACAAGCTTTGCACCTTCCAGTGACACCCCAGAGGATGAAGAAGTGTGCAGCTTAAAGCAGACAGCATAGCCTGCAAATTCTTAAGCATGGAATGGGGTTTAGCAGCCTCTGAACTTATTCCTTCTGATGTCAAGTACTTCTTGTACTTGGAAAGGGGTTCTAGAGCAAAACTTCTATGACCTCTTTTCAGTATTGCTCAGGCAGTCCTCACTCAGACAAGCACAGAAATTTTAGTCAATGTCTAACATCTGGCACTTCCATTTGTCTTGGAATTTCCACTAGAAAATCTTACTTCCTAAACATAAATTCTTCATAGCATTAAAAGACCTTTAGTATTCTGACTAGATTGCTTATGCCAGTGGTTTTTATAGAGCAGCATTAGAGGATACAATAGTGAATGATCATCCTTCTCTGCAATCCTCAGAATTGTTGGCTTCATAGAAATGTCCAAAAATTTAAATCTGTTACCTAAAATGATAAATCATGTTAAAAAAACAAAAACGAAAACAAAAACATGTAAAGAAAAAAACTTACTTAGAGGTGACTTACAGTTAGTACCACGTCCTGCCTTCACAAACACTTTTACTGCCCAACAGTATCAGTGCTACTCTCTCTTGCAGCTGGCCTGTAATTCTCAGTTCTATAAAAGAAGGCTTTGCTGTCATTTTCTTGTGATTTTTCTCTCTTCCTCAGGCACCTACTTCAGCTTTCAGTGCCATGTTGCAAGCTTCAGATCAGGTCCTGCTTACACTTAACAGCACAAATAGGGGACTATGGGCCACTCACCCTTGCTGTTCAACACAACATCACAAGCGCTGCTTTGTTCCGTTGGGAAACATGTTGGGCTCTATCCATTATTACTCTGCACCACATTCAATCATTTCTACCAGGGCAGGTGGCAGTGTGAACTGGTAGAGTTTTACAGACAGATATCTTCACTTTGTGTCACAGTATGTAACCATGCAAAGGGCAAAACCGAGGATAAGCTGAGCCTGTTGTCTTGAGTTCTCTCATTTACTTTCATAGCATGTGATCACACCTAAATGTCAGATAAGAGACACACATAACACATATTCACAGAATACTAGAATCCACCTTAGGCATGAAATGTCCTTTCTCTCCTCGTGTTTTGTAAAATAATCCCCTTGCAAATGCAAATGGTATGGCAGTAAATGAGATAATTCAGTAAAACCTAATTCATAAAATTGAAAATATATACTCTCTTCCCTCCAGCAATATATTCCAATGTTGAAATCAAGCTCCATGTTTCTTTTAAATAGTTTCTAAACTTGTCTCAATTGAGAAGTTATTCCAAAGTTTGAAAATATCTTCTATCATATTATTTATGAACTCAAAATATTTTCTCAGAACCATACATTATTTCTAAGCCTGTTTCCCCGGAGTCCCATTATGAAATGAACTTTAAAGCTACAGTTGGAAAGTGAATTTAATACCAGTCATATAAGATATAAAGTTTCAGTCCTGCAAACACATCTGTGTCTAACTTTAAGCCAATGAGTTTTTCTACTGAAATCAGAGTAAGCACTCCCACTAAGGTTAAGTATGTCTATAGTTTGTAGTCCTGGATTTGAAAGTACCACAGTAGTTTAATAAGTAAATAATTGTACAGCCATTCTTTTCTCTAAATGTTAAATTCTCTGAGCATCTTTAAGATTCCTAGCTAAGAAGTCTGTTTTGCAATATTAAAAAGTCTGGAGCAAACCAAAAGCTAGAATACGGCAAACTTTGCCAATTTTGATTTACAGGGGCACAAACAATTCTGGCTACGTCAGGTTCTGGTTTGCATAATTGCCTTGACTTAATACGGACAAGAAATATTTAGCAACTAGAGTATTTTGAAATATGGAAGTGTTTATTTTAGTTCTGATTGAAACCAGAAACAGGACAAATAGCTGCTTATTTGAAAATTTTAAAGGTAGGTCAAATTTTGAAAAAATAAATTTGTTTTAGAGAGGACAATGTTTCCAACTTGTCTAAGCTAAAAAAACAGACCTTGATTGAAAACATTTAAAATCTACTTCAGACAGCAAGTTGAAGTTGCATAAGCATCATTTTAAATATCACCTATTTTTCTCAGAGAGCCAGATAGAGACAAGAGAAAGGAGAAGGACAGACAACAAATATTGCAGCTGTTTTGCTTCATAAGATTCATTTTAAGTTGAAATTACAGCATGTTGCATGCTCAGTAGGTTAGAAAGATATACTCTTTTATCATGTACCATATCTTGTTGTGTTCTGACTGTGCTCATGGTGGCTGTAGCCTATCAGCATTGAGAGTCTGACAGAAGTTTGCAGTAGATGTGAAAAGGCTATAATCAAGCTTTCAAGGGAGGAAAACAGCCCCTTAGCAACCAATGAATGAAAGTGAATGCTGTTTGCCACCATCCCAGATACAGTCATGTGTAGTCAGTATCAGCTGACTACAGGAAGGAAGGAAAGAAGGAAGGAAGGGAGGAAGGAGGGAGGGAGGAAAAGAAAGAAAAGGAAGGAAGGAAGGAAGGAAGGAAGGAAGGAAGGAAGGAAGGAAGGAAGGAAGGAAGGAAGGAAGGAAGGAAGGAAGGAAGGAAGGAAGGAAGGAAGGAAGGAAGGAAGGAAGGAAGGAAGGAAGGAAGGAAGGAAGGAAGGAAGGAAGGAAGGAAGGAAGGAAGGAAGGAAGGAAGGAAGGAAGGAAGGAAGGAAGGAAGGAAAAGAAAAAGAAAAAGAAAGAAAGAAAGAAAGAAAGAAAGAAAGAAAGAAAGAAAGAAAGAAAGAAAGAAAGAAAGAAAGAAAGAAAGAAAGAAAGAAAGAAAGAAAGAAAGAGAAAGAAAGAGAAAGAAAGAAAGAAAGAAAGAGAGAGAGAGAAAGAAAGAGAAAGAAAGAAAGAAAGAAAGAAAGGAGAGAAAGGAGAGAAAGGAGGGAAAGGAAGGAAGGAAGGAACACATCCCACTGTTGCCACAATCCTGAAGAAAGAGAAAAAAACACCTGCATTTTGAAAGCTACAACAAAAACAGAATGAATTGTCACAAAATGATCCTACTCACTTACTGGTCTCCTGAAGTATACAAATGACAGTTAATTTCATATATTTCAGACTCTTCTATCACAACCTTGAACAGGTTCTACACACAATTTGATGTTGAACTTGATAGCGGAGGTGTTTTAGATGATCTGTATTTTTTGTCAGGCTTCTAGAAAAAAACATGTTTCTATTCCCACAACTAGGGTTGCAGTAGTACAAGAAAGAGAAATAAAACAGCATGCATGTCAGGAGAAGATAAGGTCAACAAAAGTATTTCGTTTTCGCTCCTTGCCTTTTCCATGTGGAGTTGCGTTAGGCCCTGACATTAGTTTTCTTCCAAAAATGAGAAACAGAGGACAAAAGCTCAGATGCCTTGCATGACAAAGATGTATTAAAAAATAGTTAAACCAACAGTCTCTGGGAAATGGCCAGAGAAATATCAATTTCCCTAGTTTTCTTTCCTTAAAATTCAAACCAATCTGTTAAAGGTTTGCATTTGTAACAAAATTCAGTCTGCTAGAGTAGACCCTTTCCTTGGAGCAAAAAAAGCTATCTTTTATCCATCTCCCAAATTATTCTTTGCCAAGAACATGTACATAGTTCAAAAATTAAACAAGATTTTTTTGTTCTTAGCTACCCACAAAAGAACATCCTTCAATATTGTTTTGGAAATACTGCTGCACAATTAAGATAGAGCGTAAATCATAGAAAGAATATTTCCTGTAGCCTTTGAAATGTTCTAAAGCAGCCTGAAGTGAAAGCAAATGCCTTTATTGTTGCTTAATGCCAAGTGAATATTTCTGTCCAAGAAAGCAATTTATGATTAAGATCTCACAAATTAAAAAAAAAAAAACCTTTTTCTTTCTTGCATTTCAAAGACAGAAGAAATTCCAGTGCTTGCTTATATACTGTTTAGAGTGAAAGAACAACCAGAAAGTAATAACCAATAACAGCAAATAGGACTTTAGACACTGTTGGGAAAATTACTACTTAGAGCCATGGCTCAGCACCCAGATGTCAAATGGATTTTTAAGTGGAAAAGAAATTTTGGGATAAAGGAAGGAGTCACAAGAGAATGGGGGAAAGGGTACCAAGAGATTTAATAATCAAGGATCTCACAATGAAGATCCTTTACTCCAGCTCCACTAGGAGGAAAATGTGGGAAATCGTACAAGCCTTCATTTTCCACACCACTCAATCAGACTGTCTGAAGGATCTCTTGAAGACAGAAGAAATTATTCAAAGGTCCTTTTGTAGACGATTTTAATCTCCCTGACATCTAGTGCTCACTGACAACCAGTGTTCACTGGCTCAGCCTAACACAGAAGCAAAACCATGTCTTCACTGGAATCATCAGTCAAATTCCCATTTAATTCTTCAACATTTTAAAGGTACTTCAGGAGTGTATCTCAAAATCCTTGCTAGACACACAAGGTTTCCATTCTGACTCTGGAAATTCTTGCTTCTTGTCTCAGCAGTTGTTCTCAGAACAGACTTAAAAGATGGGAGTATCTCCCCTAATATAATTAAGATTTATGAAATGCTGCTGGAGCTCCATACCTACTGCTGGTATTCTCATTTCTAGTCTTTGTGTATGTGGGAGTCTGAATCTGACGAAGGATCATCTTCCTGTCTGAGCTAAGGAGATAGTATGTGAGTAAATAGCTGCACTGGATCCACAGAAAGAATGAGATCAAAGAGCAGACAGTATTTTTGTAATTTAGAAGGTGCCTCCGCATCATTACCCCGTTTTTATAGATGATTCAGTTCTGAAGTCAAAAGTAAAATAAACACTTGTGGATAAGAACGGTTAATTCTGAAATTAAATGAAGTTCTCAATCGATGCAAACTTACTACCAGTGGATGGATCTCCATTTGCAGAAATGGAGGAAAGTGACAACATGAGGGTAGATACGGTTTCTCCTTTACTGAATATATAAGGAATAAGCATTTGACAGATAATAGCATAATACCAACAAGCAATAAGTTGATCACAGTTCCAAACTCAACAGTTGTGAGTACAGAAGCAATGTTAATGACAAGGATTCCTCAAATAGATTTCTAAAAATGATCATTTTAGTAAATAAATATGCTCTTATTTTGCGCTTATTTAATGCTCCAGTATTGGAGCTTTTGGAAACCAGACAGCTGAAACATCATTTAGAAAAATATTCATAGCTAGATTCCTGACATTTTGAAATACAATCTGTTCTGTAGTTACAGTTGTGTCCAAACACTGCTAGCAGTATATTTAAAAGATGTATAAACTGTGTGACATTAAGTTGATTCACACGGAAATGGCTCACAGCCCTGTAATGACTCTCAGTGGCTTGCTGTACTACATTTTATGCAAAAGTACGATTTTTTTCACTAACTCCTGAAGAAAATAAGTAGGATATCAGGAAAGGTGCACCTCATGCAGAAAATGCAAATATCAAAAATCTTGGAAAGGTCCTCATCGGTGTACTTTAATGGAAAAAAATCCATTTAGAATGGGAGGAAACAGAAGAAAAGGAGACAAAACAGGCATAAATTGAGAGCATAAAATGTGGGTTAGATGGATTAATCTGATAAGGAAAAAGTATGCAGATGGTTTTACTAACCTTGTTTTCAAAGAGGATTGTACTCTGACATAAATTACTAGGTTCGTTGAAATCAACAGGGCTAGTCTAATAAAGGGACAGAGTGCTCACCACCTTGCAGTTTGACATAACTAAGTATGTGGAAGTCAGTGTTCACTTTCTAGTCCCACCGCTCTTCATTACGTTTCACATCTGAGACAGAGATTACAATAGGTAAGAGTGACATTCATAAGCAACACATCTTTTCTTTATCATTTTCCATCTCTGAGAAAACAGATTAATGACATTCACTTGACATGTTTGTGCAGTACCCCAGCTTACACATGTTCTGTGCCTGAATGAACATTTGTTTGATGAATCTCAACTTGAAATTGAGCCTAGATAAAAATTATAAGAATAAATAAATAGACGACTAAATGAAATGTACATTTATTATGACTCAGAGTCTTTTTTTAAACAGTCCTCAGTCACTTTTTTAGAAACATGATAAACTTGAACGTTCCTTTACTAGCTCAGTACTGAAAGGGAATTGCTACCCCACTGTACATGCACTGTGCATGCTAAGTCAAATGGTAAAAGAAAGCTGCATGAATGTGTTAATTCTCAGCACCTATTGGACAGCAGTATAATAACTGTTTTCAACCTCAAGAACCAAAAGCCATTTTACTCCTGCTGTTCTTCCAGTTCTGCACAGCTTGGTTTCTTGCATCTTGCTCCCTGGACAGAAGCAGAGAAGTGATGACTACAGCATGACACTTTGCAGCCAGTCCTTTGAACTCATCCTGCAGCTGAGTCATTAATCTTAAAATTTCAAGAACTTCTTTTCATCTTTGGAGAAAATGGCTGAATTTGTCCTAAGAGCCTCCTGATAAACACTATTTTGTAGCTTGTTTTTCTATTTCTTAGGAAAGCAGCAGCACAAAAGTTGATCCCACAAACCACAAAACTATTTTCTTAAGACTGTTTATTATAGTACTGCATTTTCATAACAAGTTACTTCAACACTCACCATTTGAAAATAGTTGCCTTCACTTTTCCCTGAGGTACAGCTGTCTCACATCAGAAATTATATTTTGTGAGAGGTTTCTGTTGCTCTGGCAACAGTCTTTGACAAGTTCTGTCTGTGAGGTTGCAGAGAAGAGAAATTGCTCTGAAAGGTCCATGCCTTTCTCATTGAAGTTCTGACTTTGCTGTAAAAACAGGACCCTGTTTCTGAGAGCTACCAGTAAATGCATGCAAAAGAGTACATTTCCTTACTATCATAGAGTATCACAGGGAAGAGAAATTATGAGATAAATATGCTGGTTAAGATTTAACTGGTTCTATCTTCAACAATATCTAAAGAAACAAAACTATGTTACCATGCATACTATTACTTGCAAATTTCAATTTCAAATGGTGGTAAACACAGGTGATAGAGAGACCCTCCATGTATAAATGACATCGGAGCTGAGAACAGACAGATTGTCAATATAACAATATTTTCAAGAAGTATCATAGAATCATAGAATGGCCTGGGTTGAAAAGGACCTTAAAGATGCTCTAGTTTCAACCCCCCTGACAAACACTAGACCAGGCTGCCCAGAGCCACATCCAGCCTTGCCTTGAATGCCTCCAGGGATGGGGTATCCACAACCTCTCTGGACAACCTATTCCAGTGTGCCATCACCCTCTGAGTGAAAAAATTCCTCCTAACATCCAATCTAAATCTCCCCTGTTTAAAACCATTCCTACTTGTCCTGTCACTATCAATCCGTGTAAATTGTCATTCCTCCTCCTGTTTATATGCTCCTTTCAAGTACTGGAAGGCCACAATGAGGTCTCCCTGAAACCTTGTCTTCTCCAAGCTAAACAAGCTCTGTTCCCTCAACCTTTCCTCATAGGAGAGGGGCTCCAGCCCTCTGATCATTTCAGTGGCCTTTCTCTGGACCCATTCCAAGAGCTCCATGTCTTTCTTGTGCTGAGGTCCCCACGCCTGAACAGAGTACTCCAGATGGGGTCTCACAAAAGTTGAGTAGAGGGGGATAATCACCTCCATATCCCTACTGGCCACCTCTTTTTTAATGCAAGCCAGTATACTTGGCCTTCAGGGCTGCAAGCCACACACTGCTGGCTCATGTCCAGCTTCTCGTCCACCAAGTAACTTCATTCTTGTTTATTGTTTTTGCTATTAGAAAAAATGACGTATATTGCCATTTTCTTTTTTTGTGCAGGGAAGGTGATAATTATACATCCACTGGGCAGTACATTAATCCAATCAAATTAATTTGCTCTCTGGATAAGACAGATGTTTCTGTCTACCAATTAATCTTAGCCTTTGTCAGGGTCTCTCTAATGGAGCTCTTTCTGTCATAGTCATGTGACAGTAGATCCTTCCAGATCACTATTTTTCTTCAGTCTTTGGGTTGTCCAAAAAAGGTTGATTTATGAAGTGTCTTGCTACTGAAGCCCAGGGAGCTTCTGGAAAGAAGCTCTGGTCTTAACCCCTTCACTTGCTATCCCCAGGCTTCTAAAAGCTTTGAGATCCTTAAAGCTTTCTATCTTATAGAAAAAGATGAGATTGTCTCTCTGGACATATTAGGTATCCAGAGGATTTGGCTGTCAAACTGTAAAAGTCAGTGACAAGACTGAAGACCGTGAAGTCAGATGCATGCTTTTTTCTGAGGACACTAAGCTGTGAAATTAGTTCTTGGCTGCAGTAATGAATTTACAATCACAAAAAAGTTTAGATAACTTAGCAGGGAATCTGTGAGTCTCTAGTATCTGTCAAGAACACTCTACTTGTACTGTCAACAGCTTTATGAAAGTTAAATGTAGAATGTAAGTTGCTACCATTGATCATTTTATTCAGTGACGATGCATAGGAAGAAAACACAATAAATGCAAGAGGAGTCAGCAAAATCTTGACATTTTCAAAATCTTCTGCCTACCACGCTGTGGATTCTTTCCCATGTAACTGCACAGAAGACTATTTGAGAGCAAAACCAATGTGAGCCCACACCAGATGTTAAGGTTATCCTGACCTTGCTTCCTGAGTAATATAGTGAAAGGGTTTTTTCACCTGATTCTACTAGGATGAATTCTTTTCCTATCTTGCAGTAACATTTTCAAGTTCTTTTGCTGCTTTCTTTAAGTCATTTTTTTTCTTCTGCTTTTAGACTAAATATCTACCCTACAGTACTTTATGTTTCACAGTAAAAAATTGTGCTTTGAACATTCTCATAAAATGTGAGCCAGATCCCCCAAACTTTATCCTGCCTTTCAAATAAATTTTAGAACCACAAAAAAATTTAAAAATATCTGGTTCTCTTTAATTGTTTCTTGCTATCAACATTAAAATTGCCATCTTAAAGCTTTTCACTCAAAACTGGAATGCTAGAAAATTTCTTTCCTTTTTTTTTTTCCTACTGAGAAAATCTTCAGCTTTGAAGTATACTTGCCATAGCAGTTGAGAAACTGAAGAGAACTCAGGGGAGCAACAACTACTGCAGGCCTGTTAAAACAATCAAGAATTGAGAGCACTGATCATTTTACTAGTTTTACTGGAGCTGAATCCTTTTAACTAGATTACCAATCAGAGGCATGAAAAGAACAAGTATTGCATGGACTTTGCCTCTAAATTTGCATATAAGTGAGTGGCACATTTACAGTATGGTGATATGCATTAGTATAGAATCTTAACATAAATAACATATGGCACTGCTGCCATACAATCAAAACAGCTAAGAAGCAGCAAAAAGGAGACCCCAACTATGCCAATAAGTTAGTGCTGACAGTGTATTGTGGAGTGCCAGCTATAATCAGCGCTGAGAACAGTTACATGTATTCTACCAGTAGATTTTAGCAGGCACGTTTTATTGGAGATGATATAGCTCAGCAGTGGTTTCGACAATTTGTGGCAATTGAAAGTCTCAGAGAGCACGGAATTCACAGCAGTCTATGAGTATGCTTACTCAGACTTAATTAGATGTAAATTGAAGACACCCAACAAAGATTTTGACCCCACTCTGGGCTTCAGACACCCAGTTCACTAATGGTTTAGAAGATTGCTGCTGAGAAAAATCAGGAAAAATGAGCTTCTTTCCAATAGGTTCAGGTCTTGCAAAGCCAGCAAGGTTCTAATGAGGTTTTTAGGGAAGCCACTGACAATTATAATGATACACCATACTGAATGAAATAGAAATCCTGCAGGAAAAAAGTCATATGTGATTTCTTATTACTAGTCCTGCATATGTATGAAGAGATGTGATCAAGGATTTACGGGCAACATTGTTATTCACTATGTGTGAGACCATATTAAACCTCAGAGTACTTTCATATCTTTTTCATGTATTCCTTACAATTCTGTGCCATAAAGTATCTCCCAGTAACTGAAGAGGTGAACTTAGAGATTACACAAGAGCAGATTCATCCATCTTTCAACATTAGATTATATATACTTATAATTATTGTTAAATTAATCATTTCTCAATGTTATATATGTCTGTAGTCAGAAATTCAGGAATACAGAAATTCACAGGAACTGTAGGTATACAGAACATTTTAATTTGTCAGTAATCAGAAGGAAAAGTACAGATTCAGCTGATGTTCCATTCAGCTACGTTGTTGGTTCATGTCTTACAGTCAATTAATTATCTTCTTCCCAAGAAGAATTTGTTTACTCGGTCACATCCCTGGAATCCAGAAAAATCCTGCTGTGTTACAAACAAGTAGAGAATTAGTACAGGAGAGGTAAATAGACCATTTAGGCTCCGTAACGGCCTTCCGGGTTTCAAATACTTTGTGTTATTTACTTTTTAAAGAATGCCTTTTCATCTTGAATTATATCTCTAATGACTGATAAAGGCAAGAAGGTACCATGAATACATATGAATTTTCTTACTGTCATCATTCCTATGAATGCAAGTTTGAATTTAGCTATATCAGGGTTGTTACTTTCCCTGCCTAAATATGTACTTCAATTTTTTCCTACCAAAGAAGTGGACAGTGAGAAATTTTGATTTATCAAATGGAATGCCTGAGTACATGCTTTATACCTCTAAGCATATTAAACCACACAAGCATTCAAGATACGAAACTCTCTGTTATAACAGGAGAATACACAAGGGTCTCCTATTGCATTAACAAGTTAGAACTTGGCAATATGCAGCCTCTGATGATATTGACTCTTGTCCATTATTCTCTTGCTTCCCTGCACTGAACTAGTAGGAAGTTTTGATCAAATCAAAACTGAGCAGTCCTATCTAGTGGTTATCAACCCTGCCCAAAGTAGGGGGTTGGAACTAGATGATCCTTGAGTTCCCTTCCAACTCAAGCCATTCTATGTTTTTATGAAATCAGCCAAAGGATTCTAAATGCAATTGTGGTACTGAACATGTTTTATGAGAATTCAGTTTTGCTGAAAGCATTTTGAGCTTATGTCATATCTTACGTCTTCAGTTTTCTGTCACTTTGCAGGAGTGAACTGCAAGAATCTTTACCACAAACAAATTTCTGGCAGAAATTAGCTATTCCATTTTCAGTCTTAATAAAAGATTAAAGGACTTTGGGAACACACTGAGAAATATTGTCTTCTTTTTCCAAAATCTGTATGCTTCATCCATTTTTTCTTTTTGCGTGGTTTCAGTCTCTGGTTGCTAACTAGAGCATTCTTGGAATCTGTCTTCAACAACAACAAATCTGGCTATTTTACTGTTTTCGTTGTGGATGTGAAATCAACAGCAGTTGAAGGAGGGCATTTTTTTCCATGTGGTTGATAGGACCTCATTATAAGTTCCCATGAGTAGTATTTAAGATTGATTCTTTCTCTAATATTTCCTCTTTATTTGCTACATCTACTAATGATCCTAAAAACTGAGTCATATCAACATTTTCTATCCTAGCAAATGCAAATGTCAGTTCTGTTGTAGAATTTATGAATTTATCCTAGAGACTACAAAGAAAAAGTTCATGTAGGAACTCTGGATGACATGTTACAGTATTTCAGAGCCACTGGGAAATCATTGTGTCAGTCTCATAAAGCTCTGAATTTTCAAAATAAACAAGACATTGGTAAGAGATTAATCTTCTCGACAACTCAGTGCCCTCATGTGTGAGAAAATTTATTTTTGAAAATGTCACATTTTCTGTTAATGGGTTAACTTCCCACTTCCCTGAAGACAAACTGCTCGTATTTAAGTAGATTTCTTTTATCTAAAATTACTATTTCTTAAGTATTCCGGTGTTTTTTTTCTATTACCATTGCATTTTTTTCTTGTATGTGGAGTTTCTTGATTGTGTGTCAACACATCCTGTCTGCATTGGGTAGTGGCAAGTTTCCAGTGTTTAGGATTTAGATTTCATCTGTATGATCCTGCAAAAAAAATGTGAACACATTTACCAGCAAAACAACTTCTCTACCCATTCTACTTTTAAGCCAGGAGCTTAATGAAACCTTTGAACTTTGTCTTGCTCCCTTTAAAGGATTTGCTCTGTTGTCTCTGCTTTCTCCAAGACAGGGCCTCATGTGCAGCATACAGCCAAAACTCATTGCCCTTTTTGGCCACCTGTACAGCCTTATCTCTCAAGGTCTTGGGGAGAAACTGGTAGGAGGACTTACAAATGGATGGTGCTTACTCTGAGTATATTGCTCATTTTAATTTCCTGAGGCTCCTAGTATCTCATCAAAGTATCAGTGTATTCAAATAAACAGAGATCTAACTAACAGCTCATTCCACCCAATGAAAACATAACCCTTTAGCACTGCTCTCAGAAAATCTTTTCTGATGGATGACAGACAACTGTATATCACTAAAACGTATGTGCTGTCTTGCCCATCTTTCTTCTGTCTGCATTTCCAAATACCTGTTAGTGTCTTGCTCATACCCTACATCAGCACTATCACTGCTTTTCATCCGTTTCTTTGGAGTTGAGAGTAGACACGTTCCTGAATAGACTGATGGCATGTGCAGCACATAGCATTTGCCCTGGGTTTTCACCTGCCACCACAAGGCTCCACAGTACATCTCAGTTTTTGTTTGGAAGGAATTAAGGTGCTGATGGGAACAAACTTTCAATAGTGGCACGGATGGCCCACAAATCAGGACACAAAGTAAATGAGGGAAGTCAGTTATTTAATACTGTAAATATACTGACCAAAAATAGGGTTAGTGGTCACTCAAATTTTAATCCTGAAAAACCTTTCATTACCAGTGTGTGGCCATTACTCACTACTGTGATTAAAAAGCTACATTCATTGTTTTGAAATTAAAAAAATATATATTATAAGGCAATGTGTGTAGAAATTTAAACCTTTTCACACCAGATTGCAGGGAGAATTTCAGTCAGGAGAAGTAGCTAAGTAACTCTCCAGTACTCGGGATCTCCAGGAAGTTGCAGGGTGCATTTCCAAATTGAATTCCACATTTCATGTGCAAAAACCAAAATCAATATTTAGTTAATAAGAAAATTCTCTCTCAAGCATAATTTTATCACTACTTGAAAGGCATTTTACACTTCTAAAACAAACATCACTCCTACAGCAGAATCTTGGGAACACACAGTGCAAAGGAAAGAGGAAATAGTCTCCTTTCCATTCCCATCACTCAGCTTACAGCCTGCACTGGGATGGTCTGGACATGATCGCTGGCTGACCCCCTGCGCTACACAACTGTGCTGTTTAGGAGAGGCTCAGCTCCTCTCTTTCCTTCAGTCAGTTCCTGTATCCCATTCTGCCACATGTAGTGCAGCTCATCTCCCCCTGCAGTGCTGCAATTACTTTCAGAAATCCTCAGAGAAACCACCACATTACTGTTCTGAACAGGAGTGGTGGTGGAGTGGTGGTGGAATAACAAAGAATACAAGCTAATGGGAGAGAAAAACCCTTTATTTCCTTTCCTATCCAAAAAATTTTTGCCTGTAAGTGAAAATGAGCCATGATTTGAATGGGATATGGACCATTAGAAACTTCAGGAGTTAGGTAGGTTTTCTTTTTTTCTGTCTCTCTACTTAGCTTCAAGTTTGTAGAGCTGTATCTGGGAACAAAAGTTCTGGTGAGTTCCACTAATGGGAACGAGGGTATATGGAAGCTTTGATGATAAAAATAAGAAAGGAGAAGAGTGAAACTCCTGTTGTTAACAGAATTCCTTTTTTCAGTAAAGAAAGAGATGGCTGAAAAAAACATTTCATGCACAGTATTTTTTAACAGAGGTGTTTTGTACCAGTAGAAGTTCATGTGGTATTTACTGTGTATACAAGCAGAATTGCACTCCAATCCCATGTACTATTTGGTATCCGTACTTACCTAAAATTATCCAAGATTAAAAGCCTACCAGAGCTATGTGCCAGTGATTCACACCTTCAGAGCCCAATGTAGATTCATTTACAAAGGAAACATGAAGATTGGTATCTCTGAGGTAACTGTTGAAGTTCATCTGAAAAAGAACTTCAGAACCAAAGGCATTATAAAAATCTGTCTCATCTTCCTGTATATAGGCAGGAATTTTAAGAAGGTAGTCCAGAAATAACTACTACCTCAGAGTATTGAATCTTAAATGTACTTGGAGATCAGAAATTAGACATCTGAAGTAACCCAGTCTGGGAATTCAGCTTTGTTCTTATCTAGCTCTTTGTGCTTCTTTGCCTATGGCCTTTCACAGACCTTGTGTAAGAGGTGAGGTCTCACTCATCACATGTTCTGTTTGTAAGCCAGGAGCTGAGCTGCTAGGTTGGGCCTGGAGCTTGAGAGGAAATCATGCCCCTTCACTTAGAGTTATCAAGGAGATTGCCCCATTCCTTACAGCACTCTGGTGGAAAAGAGGACTCTATTTCTCACTGCACATTAATTGGATAGAGGAAAAATCATTTCAGAACCCATATCTGCACACTTTTATGTCTGAGGACTCCTAACACTACAGTCTCTGGATCAAGGTACTTATATTATTTTTAAGAGTCCCAAGACTCTAAAATTCTTAGGAACTCGGCTCAAAATGAAGGCAAGACATAGCTGCTAAGGAATTTGAATGCTCTGAGCAGAGATAGTTTGGCTGCATGAGGTTCCTGAAAAAGTGTGTGTCCATGTGTGTGCACACATTGCTGTGTCTGTGTGTGCTTGTGATGTGGCTTGGGGAGAGGAGGAGTGAGACCACACACTGAAAGATAGAAAAAGCAGCTTTGGCAGTCTAAGCAGCTCTGCTGTGCAGGCTTGTGGGAAGCCTGGAGGTGACTCTTGGATTAAGATTCTGGCAGAAAGACTTTTGAAAGAGTAAGTGAAGAAGCTGTCAGGTTGTTTGATTATTTTTTGTAGTCGCAGAAGCAGGATTTGTACATTCCCGTAAGTCAAATTGCATAAAAGATATATGACTGAATCCACGTCTGGTTTTCTTCCCAATTGTCAGATCTAGGAGACCCTAACATTTGAACAGCTGCTTAGATCAAAACACGTTGCTAATAGCAGAAGGATGTTTTCCTGCCCTATTATAGGGAATGTTCAGATATTCTTAAAAGTCTGGTATTTTTACCTACCAGTGCTGTGCCTACTTCCTCACTACTGCTTTCCCTATTTTGTGGTATTCAGAGATGCTATTATTTTATAAAATCAGGTTATAGTTATTTCATTTTTTGCTTTGAAATAACTCTGATAACTCTCAAGTGCTCCCTCTCTCCCAAGAAGAAAGGTGGGCTTCCTGTGTTGGCTGTGACATTGTAAAGTTTAGTCAGTTTTAAGTTCAATCAGCATACTATCAACTGCCATCAACTGACTCTATGTTTGAAGTGAATCCTGCAACTTGGATCCACTGAGCTACTCAAAATTTGTGTCAGAAAAAAGAATGTGTGTCTCGGTTGACAAGTATAAACCATAATGCTGCATATTACCTTTTTTTTTTCTAAAATTTAGTCCCTTGGCTATCACTCAGTATCAGCAAAAAGGACAAGAGACATGTGGAGATGTACAACTGACAGTCCTGAGTAGTCTAGGAGAAACTGAGGCAGCCTTCTAAAGAAAGGAAAGATGGTAGGGAAGACAGTCAGATTTCTTTTGGAAGAAGCTTAAGAGAAGTGAATGAACTTCAGATTGGCTGCTCTGTCAAAAGCATGCAGTGCTGGTTTCTGCAGAGGCAAGGGGAGTAAGCAAAGAAGCACCTTCCTTATGACCTCAGCAACTCACTAACACCAATATCTTTTAAGATGTCTATTATTCAACCCATAACTTAATTTATATCCAAATCAGCTTGGTTGTAAGTTTGATATATACAGATGATAAACTCGTGTCCTCTCTGGAAGGGAAGCAGTACTCTGTATTCATGTCCCAGATTGCAAGAGCATCCTGGTGAGGTTCCTCTCTGCCACTGCCAGAGGCTCTGGGTCAGGCTGGGGCTGGGGCTCAGCTTCCAGGCAGCACTCAGAGCTCATCCTGCCAGCTCCCAGTGAGAGGGCCATGCTCCCTATGGCTGTAGAAACCAACATGGAATTTAACTGAATAAATAGTTGAGCAATGAATATTACGAAGTAACCTTTTAGTTGGTTGTTGTATTTTTTTCCTTTAAACAGGGGATAGATATTTTGCTGCCAGTTTGTGTGTTTATTTTCCAGTTGCCATAGGAAATAATTGACTTATTTTCTTCCAAGAATAAATATCTTTATTCAAGCTTCCTAAAAAAAACACGCAGCCAAGACTTGCACTGAGGCCCCACCCATGCTGTCTGCTGCTACAGCCCACAGCGGACAGATTAAGCTTTGCCATTTTTACTGAGGCTTTTGAACTGTTGGATGCAAATGTGTTTCTTACAGTACATTTATCCTGCGGACTCCTACTGTTTCAGACCAGTGATGCGGTTCTAATGAGAAGCCTGAGGAGATGAGAAACGTAAAAAAGACATTCAGCAGTGTTATGGCCCCTCGCTCCTAGCTGTTTTCTCACCATTTCTTTAACTATCCAAAACAGATAACTAAGTCATCTTCAAAATGTTTCAGCCAATCATTCCTGTTTCTTTTCACCTCTGGATGCCTAAGAGTTTCATCAAAAGCACACTGATTTTAGAGGAATTGTTGATTGCACTAGGTTTTTGATGCTAGTTGCATTATCCTTTGTTTCTGGATCATCTTTCTTTTCGTGGATTTAAGGGAAAAGGAAACCATTGGGATCTTCATGCAGCTTCCCCCTGAAAGCCAGGCTGTTTGCTCACTTAGCCTTTATGTAACCCCAGAATGTGTGTGCTCAGGCACCGGTTGCTTTTTCCCCTCGTGCTAGTCCCTTAATAATAATCTTTGTGCATATTTTTCATGTTTGCATACTGCTGTCAACCAGAAATCATTCAAACATTCTTTCTGCCAGATTACAGACAGTGCTGCTATTTATATACAGTGGATTTATTTTCACTGCTGCTAAGTGCTGCACTGAATCTTAGAGTTTTACCTATGGCTTTGTCCAGCAGTATTTCTGTTCAGTGGTGTGCACGGGTAGTGAGGCCGGCTTGTTGTGACTGAAACATCTGCAGCACTCCTGCCTTATTTGCTCAAAAAATGGAGCGTGTGCTAAGTACAGCACAAGAACACAAAAATGAAAGAACAGCTGTGTAGTTCTGACCTGAAATTGTGTACCTGCAGGGGAAGTTGTTATAAAATGCAGTGGCTTCTTCCAGTCTTCTTGTGCAAAAGATTCAGCATTTAAACACCTGTTCATGAGGCAGACAGCTGTGTGTGGCTCCCAAGCCTATCCTTCACATCTGCAGATGGAAATCTCTCTCATCCACATCCTGTCTCCCACTACCAATTACACATCATCATGCATGCATTAAAATGCACTTGTTTAAACCAGACCAGCTTGTTTCAAAGTTCCTTTTTAAAATATGCAAATATACAAAAATGTTTTCTTAGTGCACATTACAGGATTGTTTCAGATATTAAATTAAAATCGAGCATAGCTGAAATTCCTGGAATAAATAAGACTGATTGCAACTGGATGAGGAAAGGGAAATTACTATTTACTCAGCACTGGCTGTAACTGCAAGTTAAAGAAGACAAGCTTTTGATCTTGTATCTTCCCACTATGTTTTGTGCATGAAGGTTAAGTCATCCCAAAGATGCTCATGGGTCTGTTCACTCCAGTATTACAAATTACTTAGTGTTCTGCATGGATTGATAGCCAGATAAATAGAGGCAGTGTTTGTTTTACCACTCAGCAGATCTTTCAAATATTATTACTGTGGCATATTTCCTTTGTTTTATTTTATTTCAAGTGGAATGCTAATTAAGACTTTAGGTCACTGCTTTATGCCCTTGGGCAGGGTACAGATCTTCAACCAAGCCACTACAAATAAATGGGAGAGATTTTTGTGTGATTGCAGATCATGACAACCCTGTTGGGAACATTTTATTTAAATGCCATGTCACTTTCACCTACTGCCTTCAGGCCAGTGCATGACATGCAGTAAGTGTCACACAAAATGTCACATCTGTGAGGAAGAGCTTGTGTGAATGTTAAACTGGAATGTGGAAAAATTGTGTCACATACCCTGTAATCTAATATTGTTCTGCCTTAAAAGGGATGTTTTCTCTACGGAAATATGTGTTTAACCAGATTGACTTGTGCTTGAAGTTCAACAGAAATGAAACTTATTTGTTTATCGCAAATTTTCTTGGGAAGCTCTTGCTACAGTGGTTCAGTTCCAGGTCCTTGTATATTTTGCTGACATGATAAGAGCCTTTAACAAATAAACTCAAAACATGGAAAGAAGAGGGCTGAAATTTATTTTCCTTATAGCATGAGAATATCATCCTTCCCCTAAGGCTCCAGAGTAAAGCTGAGAATGTATCAATTCTATCATGTCTCATTCTGTAACTAAAAGTTGTTCAGACGTCCATTTTCACTCTGCTTTGTCAACTGGTCATCCATTTAAGTAACACATCTTCTTAAACAGAAATAATACCTGAAGAAATAGCTGGAGAACCAAAGGAGAGAAAGAGAGGAATGCTATTTTCACTACTGGTAGATAACAGCTTAGTAGTCAGACTCCTGTCTTGCTCTGGTTTGCCTGGCAAAGTCAAATGGAGGCAGGGAAATAGCCTTCAGTCAACCAATTTGACATTTCATCTTTTCCCATTTGCCAAGATCTTCATCCCTAACTGTCCATGTCACTAGCTGGCTCAGAGTGCCCCTTGTGATGATGCTGTTTCATTGAGTTATTGTTTTGCTGTCTTGGGACACCTCCAGAGCAGCAGCTCAGTTACACTAATGAAGGAAATCCTTTTCTGGCAGTGAACAGGGGCAAACCAAGTATAAGAACAGGGCAAACATCTACTGATATTTCCTTGGTACATTCTCAGCTTGGAGCTTTATGAACTTGTTGATGCCTTATGTGAAGTGTCCATTTATTTTTTGTGAGCTATGCAGTTTTCTGTTCAGGAAACTACCATTTAACTCTGGTGATCCTTGTTGTCCTTCTCTTTATCTTTTATTTTATCACAATAAATGGTTGGAGATGAGGGTCTACTATGGATTCATGCAATACTCTTTTCCAAAAAGTCCTCAGAATTTTAGCAGCATAACTGGTCATTGTTAAAGACTGACCTTTCAAAATCTCTCCTCTGAGTGATAGAAACTATTTCCAAGTCTAACGTATATATAGGATTGTTTCTCCCACAGGCATTACTTTACATTTATGCATTCAGTTTCATTTGTTGTTTTATTACTCCCTTAGCATCACAGGGATCTCCTGTAAATCTTCAGAGTCAGCTTTCTTTTTGATTACCCTGAACAATACAGTACCATCTGCATATTTTGCCACTTCACTTTTTAACCCCTTTTCCAGCTCACTGATTATATTCTCTGTTCCTCTTTTTACTGGCTAAACTTGTGTTTTCAATGGTTTTTGAATTCTCGTTTCTGACAGATTAATCCAGTTCTGTTCACCTGGTATCAAGATGGTTTTAAACAAGACCTTATACACAGCTGTTAATAGTTCAGCCATTTCAGACTTGCTTTCCATTACAATTCAGCTCTGAACAAGATCTGGGCATAGTGATTTGTTACTGTTCATTTGGTTGATGGTTTCACTTCCACTGATAATTCAATCATGACTCATTCTCAGATACAACCACCAGGAAGAAGTCTGAGGGGGAAATATTCCTAAAGGTTCCAAAGAGAGCACAGCTACAAAAAAAAATTGTTTACCATTTCCTTATGACCTTATGTTCTCTGAGTATTCCCTTTTATGCTTGGCCATTTATTACCCTGCAAACTTTCTGGCTGACTTTTCATTCCTCATCTGTTTGAAAAAGAATTTATTGTGACATTTTATGTCTTTTTCAAGTTATTCATCAAATTCTTTTCCAACCTGCATTTACATTTAACCTGGCAGAGTTTTTATTATTTTCCATTTCCCTCCTTTTGATGTAGCCTCAGATATTTGAAAACTGTCTTCAAGTATCTTCCATTAACCTGACACTGAATCACGTCAATCAACTGTTTGGGACATAGGATGGAGTTTGCTGTTATTTTAAAAGTCTGTGTGGAAAAAATGATACTGTTGTTCTGAGCCTTTGACATCTTGTCAATAAATAGTCTTCATGTCAACTGCAAACATTTACTATTACAGTTGCTCTTTTAGTTACTTTTTCAATAAGACATCTCATTTTTATATAGGTGTACTTTTTTTTTTTAATCAACTGTTACTGAAGTAGATTCTGGAGATTTGCTGCTCCCTAAAATTTTGCTTCTGTAGATGTTAAGTATAGGTGTATTAACGTCAGAGGTCTATTTTCACCTACAGGGAGACTCCTCCTAGACACTTTTGTTTTGTTTTGTTTTCCTGACACTACGGCATGTACTGTCTTCTCTGCTGACCTCTCTGGAGTTCAGTTTGTGGCAACCGGTGCATGCATTGGAGTTTGGAGCTCCCTGGTCTTCTTTTTGCTAAGTAGCATCTGCTTTGTCCCCATTTTGGCTGAAGTGAGCTAAAACTGTTGCTGAAGGAAGTCTGAATGACAAGCACCAAAAGATTAAAATGCGTATGGGGGCCAAATTGCTCATGAATACCTATCAGTGATCTCACCAGCACTGATTCAGCGTTCATTGGTATCGAGGGTAACATACTTTACTGTGTCATTTTATCTTCAGAATATTTATCTCTTTATTTTCCATTCAAGTTTCTACTGTTGCCTTTGAGACCTTGTTGCTGTCTGCTCAGTCGCCTAAATACCTTTCCATAGCAGTCTGCCGTTATGTGTCTCTTTCAAACATGAAGAGAGATTCTGTCCATGTCCTACTTTCATCCAAGGTCATGAACCCAGCAATGCATTGCCTAATTCAGATGGGATTCTCTGCAATGCAAATGCACTTTCTCCCAGTGAAATATTACTTTTTTTGAACTATTTAATTGCATCAACATGCAACTTGCCCATTTATTTCTAGATAGAAAGATAATTATGTACATCATCCCAGATTCTCGAACAGACCTATTAGCTGTGAAATGGTGTCATCACACCACACTTGATAAATCAGTCACAGAACTATTCATTTATGCCAACATCATCACCTCTGCCCTCAAGGTGATCAGATTTTCTTGTTCTCTCTTCATCAAATTCAAATTCAAATTTTCTACATGATGGCACAAAATAGGGCAGTGAGCTTTCTGACCTCCCCTAATACTTTATTAATGAATAAGTAAATTATTAAAATACATACAGAAAGAAGAGGGAAACACAGAAGAAACCTATGCTATAAATAGAACAAGCTTACAGCTTCAGAGTTAAGCATTCATCCATACTCACTTTCTGAATTATTTAACACACTGCACTAATTTCTATGGCAATTCTCTGAATTTACATTGAGATGATCTTGGTGGCCTCTAATATTTTATAGGTTTGTTTGTTTGTTTGTTTGTTTGTTTGTTTGTTTTGTCTTTTTAACCAGAACCTACAAATTCAAGTTTACCTTTGTCTTTTGAAGATACTTTCAAGGTTAGCACTGGATCTATGCCCTGATGACAGCTACAACACAGTAGAAAAATGAATAAAGGAGGTTTAAATGGGTTTCATCAGGATGCTGCAGCCACAGTAACTTTGACATAGACCAGCTGCAAGTTTCTCAGGCTAAAACAGCCCTGAGATGGATCAGTTTTAATAATACTTCTGGCTTGTGCACCATTATAATTGCATCTAAAAGTCCTCTAGGTTTATTGAGTTCAAGAGATAGTATTATTATTCAAACAGTTTTATTTGCATTAGTCTCGTAAAACTCAAGCAATAAGCTCCTCACATGCTATTTACTCTAAAGACTCCTAAGTGAACAGTAAAGAAGTTTGTTGTAAATCCCATATCTCAAAGCTGGACAGACAGGCCCAAGTGTAACCCAAGTGTGAGCTCAGAACATATCACATACATCTCTGCACAAAAGGCCAGAGAAAGAAAATCCTTGTTCTCGGTTGCTTTCTTTGGTTCTGAATAAAAAGTGGGCCCCTAAATGTCAGATCCAGCAGGAGCTGTGCCACTGCCCCAAACCTTACAGACAGAGAAAGGTAACCCCATCTGCCCACTCTCCAGGGAAGTTCACTTTAAGGTCAGTAGAAGTGAATATTTTCAGTTCAACTCACCCAGTATCCTAAGAGCTACTAGACCAGGCTATGAGTGATTGCTGTTCTGTTTGTTTATTGTCTCAAGTGATGAAAAGTACGCTTATTTTGACAAGTTTCTTTAGAGCACACTGGGCTTCTGCAGCTGTCACTGTGTTTAATGTTGCTGAAGAGTGAACAGGAAAGTTTTGGAACTGAACCTGTATTATGGCTGAGTTTGCTTTCAGTCTCACTTTGAAGACAAATCTTGGTGCTTACCAAGTGAAGTCTGATGGCAACAAATTCTTGTGTGACATTTCTGGAACGCTTTGCCTCCCTCTCTCTGGTGTACTTCTTGTTTTCCCACCAGTGAGGGATAACTTTGAAAACCAAGTGTTACTGAGGCCAATTTGGATCATGATATTCAAATCTGAATTTATCAGCCATCTGAAATGTAAAAGCAAGAGGATGACTCAGTGATTTTACATGGCTCTGAGACTCTTCTCAGTGCAAACTGACAAAATTTGAGAGCCTTCATGCATATGGTCTTAGTGGTGATCCTACCACTCAGGTCTGCAGCATTAGGATCATGTACTACAATTAAAAATGGTTTTAAAATGAAATACCAAAAACAAACAAACATACAAACAAAAGCCAGACGGCACTCCTTTGCTTCATCATTAATATTCTTAGCTTATGAAATGAAGAATTTAAGGGTAGGAACCTGGATTTATTCTGCACCATATGATTAAAAGATGGAATAGAAAATAAACATAGAAAAACTAGGTTGGAAAGGACCTACAAGATCATCTAGCCCAACATAGTTGATAACAGCACGTGTAGCCAAACAGGTAATCCTGCACAAAGACTCTAAATATTCAAAGAGGGATGTTCCCAGTGAAGATCCCTCTTAGTAGTATTGCAGGTGTCTCTGCTGAATATCTGGAGACATGTCAGTTTAATCACATTATGGGAGGTGAATTTCAGTAAATTCCTATTAATCCTGTCTTTTCCCATCTTTCTGTGTCTACTTGCCTTCAATCAAAACATATGCATCTACAGATGTTGCTTTCACATTTGCAGAATGTGGCTGGAAGTTTGTAAACACCCTGATTTCTTGTTATTTGGCTCAACATAATGGCCTTACCCTTTCAGCCCATAAATTTCATCAGCATTTGAAGTTTGTTGTATTCAAATGAATGATCTCACTATAAATGTATGCCTTTGGAGTTCCTCTTTTTCAGCATCCTGTGATTTTCCCTTCAAGAAAGGGAATTTTGAAATGCAAATGGCAGTTTTAAGTAGTGGCAAGACCTTTTGCAAAGCCTTCTCACAGCTTGAGAAAGGTCCTTTTACAAAACTGTGTGTGCTCTCTGGCAGGACTAGATGATGATCTAATTCCTGACACAGAACCAGAACAAAGACCTGACTGGGGCTATTCGGGAATTTTAGGACAAAATACAATGTCATTGGAAAGTGCTGACCTGTTAAAGACAACATATTCTTTGGAAATAGCTTGGCTTCAACAAACCGGTCTCAAATCACAGCCACATTACCCTTAAAAACCTGCCTGGTTTTCTGAGAGTTCACATAGAGATCTGCTGAGGAGTTTGTGATTCCAAGGTCTGAAGCTCTGGACAGTTCTGGCAAAGCTTAAAATAATTTGAGCTGGAAGGAGCATAAGTCCCAAAATTTACAGTTTTTGAAAGGAAAGATGGTTTTCTGAAGTGAACACTTGAGAAAATACTCAGAAGAAATCTCCCTCATTGGTTGCTGCCTGCTTCTGAGCTACAGCAGCTGATAAGAGCTTCTATAAGGAGTGAGAAGGGCCAGCCGCTTGGCCCTCCTGCCACAGACAGGGCAGGAATGACCCAGCACCTCAGGCTCCATCCTGGCTGCCAGGATGCTCCTCTCTTTTCCACCCCTGCACAACCTACTTGGGAAAGGGAAGGAGCAAAGAGCACCTCTCTCTCTCCCACATCAGGAAGGATGAGGATGCTGCCACTGAAGATGTGGGAGGAGAACTCTTCATAAATCTTGCTCCTAATAGTATAGGCCTGAACTGGGGTTTCAGAGATCAAATCTGTGGATGGGACAGGTGGTTGCTGGCTGTCACATACTTCACTCCATGTTAACAGAACATGCAGACCACCAATGACTGCTGTCAGGGTGGCTGGGGGTGAGAGGCCTTCTGCTTGCACAGCTGGAAGCATCCTTCCTCATTAACCCTCAGCCTGTGTCACAGTCCTCAGCAGGACAGATAGCTTCAGGCTCTCAACTTCAAGCAGGGGCTGCAAAGGCTTCCAGCCTCCCTGCAGCAGGACTGAGTGCCAAATGTAGACGCTGCACTTTTTCGGTTGCCTGATCTGGAGTTAGGAGACAAGGAGCCAGGACACAGACGAGGGCATTTGAGTGCTCTGGGCCGGCCGCCAGAGTGCTGCGTGCTGTGCCAGACCTTGGGGCCGTGGCCACGGCTGCACTGGGGAGTCCCCCGGAGATAAGTCAGCTCCATTGCGCTTTGAAAAAAGGTAACAAGGAGAGCTGACAAGAGAGATTGCTGGCTGTTAAGTCCATAAAGGATAGGAGAGTAACACCATGTTTTTCATCTGAGCTGAGCATAAATGCAGCTCATGAGAATACAGCAGAATCACTTGAGAAAGATGGTGAGATGCCACCTATACGCTTGGACTCTCCAGTGAGGAGGACTTTAACGGGTGCTGGTTAGCAGGACATGGGTTATTTCTTCTGACAGAACCATCCCTTTCTGCTTCCACTCTACCCACTGGCAGACCCATAACAGCTCCTCTGCTCCAGCTTTGGAGAGATCAGCACAGCTCTGCTCCACACTGTGCTGCTGCTATGGCAAGGGACCAGGAGTGAGCCTTACAGGGCATGACAGCCATCAGTGATATCCCCACTCTGTGTTCTGAAACCCAGAGAGTTTGTGAAGTTCTTTAGAGGTACATAATGTGTGTTATGGACTCTGATGCCTAAAAGTCTTTCTGGACTTTGCTGTCTAGGTCAGACTGAAAGCTGTCAGTGAAGGAGAGGGTTGGAAACCACAATTTTGAGCTGTTCTGGGCAGCAATCAATCTTTTAAAAATATTTGCTCGAGAAAGATCTGCCTTCTGGAGCACGCATTGTTTACAAGCCGAATTCCATTCTGTAGTTGATATTTATAGCTACCACAAATCTTTTAAAGGAGAATGGCCTCCAGTTGCAGTAAGATATGAGGTTTCAATTATATAATGCCCATAGAGGTTGGATAAGAGGTATGGTAACCTTTTATTTTTATTTTTATTTTTATTTTTATTTTTATTTTTATTTTTATTTTTATTTTTTTGTAGCCAACACATTGCAACAAAGAAACATAAAATAATCTGCACTCATGCTGCTTTGAAAAATCACATTTACAGATTTATACAAAGCAAATGAAGAAGTATCTCTTTTTCCCAGGGCAACCTGCTACTTGGTTTGCTGATCATTGGCAGTTCAATTTACGAGATATTTTAAAAGATTTTCATATACACCGGAGAATAAACAAACTGACAGTTCCATTAAAAGACACAATAATTATATGCATTATATGAAATACAGATACATTTGCTTCTTTAATAAAGCAATTTCATCTGCATTTGTAGAGACACAGTGACTCCCAGTGTTTCTTAACAAACATAACAGACTGACCTATAACTTATTTGGAGCACTGGATCAGCCCATTAAGTTAACCAGTTCATATGCACCCCAGGGTCAGAAAATCCTTGTGTATGCTGTTAACTGATGGATATATGAGTCAGTATCCATATCTAGATTTATACATTTAATCAAAGCTCCTAAACTAGACCAAACAGAAATATACAACACTGATCACACAAAACAAAGAATAATACAAATTTGACAAGTCTCCATTTTCTTAGCTTAGAGTTCACACTTTCCTCTGGAAAATTCCTTTATGAAAATAAAACCCTGCAGTTCTTGATTTTTCCAGCTTCCCACACTACCACAAAGTTAATGCAATGTTTTCTTAATGCCCTTGCTAAATAAAATGCTATTGGCATGAGTACAATGCAAATAATTCACTATTTTCATTTGTCGCAAAACTTCTGCTAAAGTCTGTTGGGAAAACTATTTTGTCTTCAGGGCAGGAGATGGGATGTTTTGAATTCATTTTGTTCCTCCATCTTTAGTCTAGCTTTCTGGCTAGGAAATCTGCTTTTACAGTTAATAATGTGTGAAGATCACTTCATATTTTCAAGAGCAAAGCTGGCTTTGCTCTACCTTTGAAGTGCAGATTGAAATTCTATTGTGGATTTTTTTTTTTTTTTTTTTGCAGGAGTGAGGTTAGGCTTCCAAATGGAAACTCAGTGCCAGGTTTAATTAAGAAAAAAGATATCTATTGCTTCATTTAACATAAATGAAAAATTTCCTAGTGAAGTGTTGAGGAGTGATTACTAATCTAACAACACTAGAGCCATTGATCATTTATGAAGAGCAGCAATTCAGTTATTTTCAATGTGAAGTTTTTGTTTAATCTTTGCTCAAAAATCACATGGGTTATTTTTGTGTTCTTATGGTCAGCAGGAGGAGTACAAGAGTTTAAGGGCACTTTGATGCCAAGCACAGACTAGCACTGTTACACTGCAAAAGACAAGATAGTGCATTTTCAAGACACAGAGGAAGCGAAAAAGCCCTGAAGCCCAGGCTCTTCTGATGATCCAAGAGAGAATCCTGGTGGCATCAGTGTAGCACAATTGTGGGTAACTGCTTAGATGTATTGGCCCAAATGAGTCATATTTTTGCAAGTCTTCCAGTGAAAAAATCCCTCTGGTCTGAGGAAAACACATGCCTATGACTCTTCAAATATTCTACAACAGTCAAGGTTGGGATTGCGAGTAGAGCTCCTGAGACATTCATACACCACGAAGTAGTGATAGGAAGTAGCTAGATTTCTGCGAACATCTCCAGATCAATGAGATTTCTCTCCAGATGTGAGGATATTCATGGGCTTGGAAAAGAATAACCCCTTTCTGTTTTCTGTGTCATAATTTTGTAGTTTCAATAACTTTTTCTGAGCTTTAACAGCAACAACCATATTCTTAGTGTTATTTTCTTCCTTTTGGCACATGGCACCATTTGATCCAAATCTCAAGGTAATTTTTGAGATCCTGGAGTTGAAAGAATTGAAGCAGATGCAGCTCCCACAAAAAGAAACATGATCATCCTAATTTCTCATTAAAATATGTCTCCATTCAGTTTGCTATTAAGAAACAAACAAAAAAAAAAAAAGGAAGGATCTCAGAGGAGAGTCACAGAATAAAAAGTGGGAAAAAGACTAGAAAGGAGTAAAGTTAAAGGCTTGCTGCCCATATGTGAAGGAATCTCTACAATTAGAAATAGTCCCAGTCTTATTTTCCTTCCTTTGGAACCCACTATATTTTCACACAAGAGAAGTAACACAATGAGGAAGTTAATGCTCTTCTTGCGTGCTAGCTAGTTATTAGAGACTCACAGTAAGGAAGGTGATCACAGAATGCTTGTCACATGCCCAAACTACCCTAATTCAAGGAAACTGCCACCTCAGTACATCATATGAGGCAGGTCAAGCCTAGGGTGAAACAAGCTTTTTGTGTAAGAATTTTAATTAGCAATGAGCACAATAAAATACATAAGCTGCTGAAAGTTAACAAGTGCTACTGTTTGAGATTTATGCTCAAATCCATGCTATGTACTTCCCTTTCCTCACCGCCATAACGGATTAGCAGTATACTGGATAGTAATCTACAAATATTACAATCATCCTTCTAATCTTATTAAAAAACTTGTAAGAAGCATTAAGGGCACATTTATACCACTTGTGGGAAACAGTCCAAATACAACGAACCAAAAGCTGCTTATCTACAAGCAAAAACAGCATTATATGACTGAAGGGGGCCAAGTTAATCAGAGCTATCAAGGGACTAATTCAGGTCCGGAGGGCTGGGAAGGCAGATTAAATGATCGTTCGTAAATCATTGAAGGCATACACTATACAGTATTGTAACAACAAACAATGATCTTCTGTAGGGTGCAGTTTCCTGCTTTCTGTATATCTATGTTTTGACATTTTAAGTATCTCATCAGCATCTTTTTATCCCTAAGTTGTGAATGTGTAGAAATAGCATTATAACTCAGCTTGTTAATCATCAGACCCTTAGGAAGGAAAAGGGATAGACTGTAAAAACAAACCTAAAAATGTTCATGTTTACAGGCAGCACTACTTTGCTCACTAAAAGCGTGTACAGAATAGAATATGATCCAAGATATTGTGAACTAAAACTGAGGAGTGCAACTGAGGGACTGTGAGAACTCAGCTTTACATATGCCTTGGGCTTTGTCTTTGTCTTTGCTTTATAGAATGTCAGTGAGGGCACTGATGCTTAACAGTTTTCCTCTAAAATTCTGTCTAGAAAGTGTATTGTTTTAGCAAGAAAAGCATCACAGCAATATGAAAGCCTAAACCCTTATTCCACTATGTTTGGAATAACTCATTTAACTTCTTTGGCCTTGCTTCTAGTAGGACTGAGACTACCGACAGGTTACAGATACTTTTGATTCCTTTTCTGGAAGCTCAGTTACCCATTTTTGAAAGTGATTAAACTTTTTCTCTTTGGATGATTGCTTTTTTTTCCCCCTGACAATAGTCCTAACAAAGACTTGACCACAACATACCAAAAATAGAAAGACTACATTTGGTACAACTGTTTTCTCAGGGATTCTCATTTCTTAACACCTCATCCAAGATCCTGGTTTGCTCTGAGCTTTTCTCTAAGGTTCCTTAATTGCAATCCTCAAAAAAGGATCACTCATTTTCATTCAAGCACCATTACTGAATTTTATCATCACCATTTTTTATCTTATAAGACTGTTTGTTTGGACTGACATGCTTTCTTGTTCAGCTTCAGGAACAGCTATTAACAATTGTCTGTTAGCTTCTTTCTAGATCTGTGTTTCTGTAAATATCTTTACATTGAAACTGGACTACTTTAAACATATACTGGTTGCTTCAAACAGCTGTCCACATCCTACTAGTTTTCAGGTCTAATGGATCTTTTTGGTTTGGTATCACATCTTAACTTTCAGTCACTCAGTTCATCAGAAGTTGACCTAGTAATGTAGGTTAGTCCATCCCCAACAAACGTCAAATGGCTTATGTATAATAAACAGAGCTTTCTCAAATTTCGATACCTTCAGCTATGAATGAAATGAAACAACAACAGCAACAAAGACAGGTCACACTGTTAGGCGTATGCTTCTGGTATGTTTATAATGTTTTGGTTACAGCAAATGGATGGACAGGATTAGATGCTTACTGCCTGGCTTAGCACAGTAATATATGTTTGAATGCCATCATATATATGATAGCTTTTACTTGCAGAAAATGGCAAACACTGCCTCTTGTTCTGTTACTGTATCATGTAGTCAAATATTAACTGCCCCTCACCCCAGAGAAGGGAACTCATAGCAGATTAAACATGATGTTTCTGTGGAACAAATCAAGAAGCATTCTGTTAGCATGCCTTCAGAGAGAACACTGGTAGACATATAAATTGCCATCTCCATTTCAGTTACTGTGTTGTGTGGCCCAAGCAAACATTACTCAAACTTTTCAGAACTTGGCATCCAGTGACTGACCGCTCAGACTGTCAACAATAGGTCATGAATATTACTGGTATTATCTTCACAACCTCCTGACTTCATGGAGATTAGTTGGTCCTGGGATTGGCACGTCAGATTTATTTGACTGCAGTATTTACTGACTTGAAAGGAGCACTCTAATGCTTCATGACAACCAGCAAACAAGATTGCAAGACCTCGATGGAAATGTGTAAGAAATAGCTTCTCTAAGCTGTATGATAAGATTTTCAAGTCTCAATAGTGTACAAATTTCAGATCAACTTGTTAAAACATTCAGATTCTTAGCATTACATGCTCGATTGTGTTGTGAAATGGCAGAGAGGAAATTACGTCCTTTTTTGTATCCATACTTATGGATCTGAACAAGATTCACTTTCTTAGGTTCTTGTGAAAAGTAGTTAATAGTTTTGCATGAAAATATGGCTGTTGGAGACAACCAACCGACTAACAAAGATAGAAGGACCCTTCATGTGAATGAGTATGGCTTTGCTGACTCACTGTCACCTGCCTGCCCTACCTTTTAAGAAGATTTTTGACCAAAGTTTTTACGATGTTAATATATTATTATATAGCTTGTTTGTAAAAGCAGCAATTAAAATGTAGTATTTTTGAAAATATGCATTGTTTTTAACATTATTAGATTTTTCTCACTGCTTACAGCTCACATTAATTAGAAAAAGCTGTAGCTGATTCATCTTCCTTGTTCAGATCAAAAGTTTAAGTTCTTGAACTGTGGAGATGGCCGCAGAGAAAGATTAATTTGAATTGGCTCCTGCAAAAATCTCACTATAAACATTGCACCCTTTCTTTTAAGCTTATTTTAAGCAAATGTCACCCAGGCTTTTCTTTTCTTTGGTTAAAGATAAATAGTTAAAATCAATGGTTGAAATTCCCCATTGCCAAGACAAAGGCATCTGAGATTTCTTGGAGAAAAACGTGCACAGCAAAATGATGTCTGAACTTTCTTCTTTACAAATTCAAGAGGTAAGAAAGAAAACAATGTACCCACATCAGCTCGCTGTCTAACTAGAAAATACTTTCAGCGAGCAGCGAATCACCACAGTGCTTTAATCCACGTTATCTGCAAGTTTCTTCTTCTCTGAGTTTCCTTCCGGAGCAGTTTCCTAACATCCCGTTTGCTTAAACAGTGTTGTACACTATCTTTCTGCTGCCAAAATTTATGGAAATAAAAGTGCTCCTCGGCACAAAACACACTCCAGTACGCAACTAGTTGAAATCGCCGGTTACGGCAGTTTTCAGAAGCCCTCAGTCCAGCATCACCGCTCCAGTTACCGAGCATTCCTCCGAGTCTCAGAAAGGAGCGCATCCCGGAGGCACTGAGCCCTCAACCGCGCTGCCCCATCCCGCACGGCCCGGCCGCAGCTCCCGGGCGGGGCCTCCCCGCTAACAGCAGTGCGGGCGCGCCCCCTGCTGGCGACGGGGAGGGTTTGTTCCTCGGCCCTCTCACACGGCGGGGCGTCGGGAACAGCGTTTCTGCGCGGCTTGAATACCTGCCCGCACACCTGAGAGGGGCAGGGCACAGCGTGGGTCCCCGCCTCCGCGGTGGGGCTGATTAAATAGCTCCTCGGAAAGGAAAGGGTGCCATCAATGCCCTGTCTTCTGTGCCACATCGGCCTGCACCTATTTTAATTTTGCACAGGGAATCGAACAGCGAGTGCACAGCACAGAGCCCAACGAAACTGGGAGAGAAAGCAGCAGTGATGCTGCCCTCCCATGCAGCCTGATCTGTTCACTTCCATTTGGTGCAGCTTCTAATAAACGTGTTTGTGCTGACTTATCTTGTCACGCAATATTTCATTCTTAATTATCATTGCTTTAAACGTCCTCAACACTGACCCAGTTTGAGACTTTGTCTCTTTCTCTCTCCCACCTTTCTGCAGTGCTCTGATAGCTCCTCCTCCTGTTGAGCAAGACATACGTTTGTTTTGCCCCATTCAACCTCAAGTCTTGCTATTGCATTGCAACATGTCTGCTCTTGTTAGGATACAGGCCTGGAGCTCCTCCAATGTTTTGAGACCCAACAAAGTAAGAATTACAATGAAGCAAATGAAAGTTTTGCCTATAGCACAAGCTATTCTTTGACCTTTTGTTCTTTGATGTCATAGCTTAGGGGTTAATATAAAAACAAAGGAGCCTAAATTTGTCCAATAGTAGATGCATCTGTTAGGCTGGGGAGGGCACAGCTTCCAAAGCTTCAGTGATATCCCAGCAACAACAAGGAGCAGCACAAGCACTGCCCTGTAGCTAAATGTAAGTGTAGCTTTAGCCGAGTAAAGAGGAAGAGGCACAAGAAATTGAAAGGAAACCAATTACAAAGGTCTTGCAGCAAATGAGTGCCACGCGGTAGTTAAGAAAATTATCAGATTGTTCAATCGCTCATCTGCCTCAACAGGGAATAAAATTACACTAAGTCATTGAGCCATTCACGGAATCCCAGAATTGCAGGGGTTGGAAGGGACCTCTAGAGATCCTTGAGTCCAACCCCCTGCCAAAGCAGCTCCCTAGCCCAGGTTGCACAGGTAGGTGTCCAGGCAGGTCTGGAACATCTCCAGAGAAGGAGACTCCACCAGCTCTCTGTGCAGCCTGTGCCAGCGCCACATCACTGTACTGTGCAGAAGTTCCAACGCACATTTGTGCAGAACCTCCTATGTCTGTGCCCATTTCCCCTCATCCCATCACCACACACTGCTGGGAAGAGCCCAGCCTCGTCCCTTTGCCTCCATTCTGAGAAAGAAGAAACCTTAAGAAGGTTTTTGATAAAGAAATATAAGTTCTATACAACATATTGAAAGAGAACCTGAGTTTAAATTTTTTTTTAATGTGTTTGCGTGTCTTTATATAAATCCAAAGTGGTTATCTTTGGATACGGGGAAAAGGCACGCCGCTTACGCACAGAACGGCCGCGCGTCAGACGGGCACGGACGCGGCGAGCGCCGCCCCAATCACATAGCGCCACCCCCTCCCCGAGGCGCTGGCTGCGCGCCCCGACCAATCGGAGACCGCGCTGAGCCGGAGCCGCACCGCCCTCTCGGTGGGACAGGGAGAGGGCGGGCCCTGCGGCAGCCAATCGCCGCCGAGCAGCGGGCGGGGCGGGGCGCTCGGTGCCGCCCCGTGAGGCGGCTGCGCCGTGGCCCTTGGGCGCCGCTCAGCGCCGTGGCCGCCGCCCCGAGGCCGCAGGCAGGTTCAGGCCGCGCCGCTCGCCCCGCCGCCTCGCAGCCCCGCGGAGGGCGGGGAGATGCAGCCCCCGGGCCCTCAGCAGCAGCCACAGCAGCCGCCGCCGCCTCTCTTCGCGCCCAGCAACGGGGACTTCACTTTCGTCTCCTCGGCCGATGCCGAAGGTGAGCGCGGGGCCGTCGTGGGGGCCGCTGCCGCTGAGCGAGGGCCCCGGCCCGGCCCGAGGGCGGCTCCCGGCGCCGCGGCGCGGTGCGTGCGTGGCACGGCCGGCGGGCTGCTCGGTACCCTGACGTAACCGCGGCGGGCGCAGTCCGCGGCCCCTCCTGCCCCCGCTGCCGGTGGGCTCGGCGTCCGAGAAACTGCGCTGCGTGCTGGCTCCCGGCGTGCCCGCGTTCCGCGCGGTAATAGGGGAGAGCGGAGACTGTGTGTAGGTGAGGCGGCGGGCGCGGCCTGCCTGGCTAACTGCGTGCCGTGAGGGCTTGTGTCTCGGCGCTGCTGAAGGGAACGGGGAAGAGGCAACGCTGTGCTACCTTATTTTGGTGGGAGAACGACCCTTGGGGCTGCAGCCATTTAAACAACCGGCTTTCTGCTTCGTATACGTAGTTACTTTATAATTATGGGTCACGTGGGGAATGGGGTACGTCCTGGCTTTTGTGCCCTGCCCTGGAAATGAAGAAATGAAGTGAAATGCCGCTACAGAATGCCTAACTCTGTTCTTTGGTGAGCTTGTCAGTTACTCTGGCAAGGGATGCTGATCAACAAGTGCAATCCACGTTGCTTTGTTTTCGTTTTTTTTCCTATCTTCCACCTTGGCCCCAAAAAAAGAGTTAGGTGCCTCTGAAGGGAGACTCCGGATTCTCCCTGGAGATATTTGTTGAGAGCTGTGTTAGTGCTCTGCTGGACCCCGTCCATGGTAAGCACCTGTCCTCTAGGATGTGTTGAGCAGGGCTTGGCTCTGCATTCGCTGTGAGCACAAGCAAGGTGTGATCTCATCCCTGCTTGATTGTAGCTCTGTGTTCTTCCCATGACAGTGGTGGAGAAAGCATCTGACCCGTCACCAGCAAGCACCAGAACCACGAACTTCTGTCAGGTTCTTCAGTGCTTGGTTGGCCTGGTGTTAACTGTTTCAAACGAAGCAGACTAAAGAAGAGGCAATGGCAGATTTTCCTTGGTTTCTTCAGCTTTGTCCCACCTGAGATGCCATCTTCCAAAATAGACTTAAGACCATGTTATTAGGTTTCATGATCTATAATGTGGTTGCAGGTATTCTGTAACAATCTTCTGCTGGAAGGAACATTGGTAAATAAAACTCATGTAGAAGTTTTCCAACCTCAAGGTGGGTTGTCACTGATTATTGAGGACAGAGAAATCAAACCAGCTGATTGGATTCTTTAATTTACCTTGGTCTTCCTGAGGATTCTGTGGGGGTGATGTTCTCAGAATCAAAGCAATGGATTGTTAGCTATCACAGTTATGAAAAGGTTGAAAAGCACTAATGGAGAAGCTTAAATTTAAGCTGGAGTGGCCTAGCTAGCTGGTTTGGGGCAGAATTCTGTTAAATTAATGGTAGTACTGAAGTAATTCAGTAAATGCTGTCTGGGCACTGTGAAACATCTCGTCATTGGAAAAATCTAAATTCTCCAGAGCTACGTTGCTTTTGGGTAGGTGTCTTAAATGTAATCCATACCTGGCTTCTGTGCGAGTATGTGTTGCAGAAATATTTCAGAAGTATTTGCTGTAGCTAAGTGTTTGGGGAAATTCATACTGCGTTTGTGTGTGTAAAAGTACACAACAATACAAATGGAAATCAGAGTTTTCTTTGGTGAAGCAAAAAGATGTTGGGTGAGAAGGGAGTTTTGAGAGACAGCAAGGTTCGTACAAAGAATTGACTTGTTGCTGTGTTGTCACGTGTTGTGTTTTTACACAGAAAAGTAAATTCCTGAATTCTTAGTAGACTGCATACTCATTTCATCCCCTTCTATTTCTTTACTACTTCAAGCTGTGTATTTTCAGTTACCATTTTGTCTTTTTCCTTGGTATATAACTGACTGCAAAGTGAATAAAATAAGAATTGGTGACTGTGACACAGCTAAAACATATAACAGTTGTTTGTGTTTGTTTAGTACTGTGGTAGAGCAAGATGATAGCTAATGCTGAAGAGCATCTGTTGTATCTCTCATTATTGAACAGAACCTGGGGATCTCTGCCAGTATTCTTTTTCCTAACATTTTCACCTGTATTAAAAGCAGCTTACAAATGAGAAAAGCTACAAACGTTTTCCTTCTGTGAGAAGCTGGATTTGAAGAGAGAATAGTTCGGGTGCAGCGATGCCTGCCTGCAGGAGTGGGCTCTGAAGAGACAGTGTGGTCAGCAAAAAATGACAAATAATCCACAGTTCACAGTATGATGAGAATTGCATTGCTTTAACTCCTTTTATGCCTCTAAATGATTAATGATGAAGCACGAATTGGAGCGTGCTCTGTTATCTAGGAGCTGGAACTTACTAATTGGAGTCCTAAAACAACTTTGTTACTGTTGCGTAAAACCAGAAGTACCCTTTTAGATTATCCAACTGTTGCTGTATAACTTTGAATGTTTCATGGCGATGACAAGCACATGTAGCTTTTATACATATTTATTTATTTTGCAGTAATTTTGAAATCAAATGTATCTTGACAGAATAAAAACGCCTATCTTCCTCTCCCTTTTTCTCTTAAGATCCTAGTGGGACCATAACAACTCCAGATGTTAAACTAAATCTTGGAGGAGAATTCATCAAAGAATCCACTGCAACTACGTTCCTGAGGCAGAGGGGGTATGGCTGGCTTCTGGAAGTGGAAGATGATGACCCAGAAGACAACAAGCCGCTCCTGTATGTACTGATTGTTTGTGGGTATCTCTTTGTTAGCTGTGTAGGGAAAACAATGAGCTAGTAAGCCCTTCAACTGCCTCCTAGTCTTTTCCTGTGGCTAGAATTCTGTTTGACAAGTTGCTTGACCAGTTAGACTCTTCTAGTGCAGGAATGAAAATACTGTTTTCCATTATGGTGGGTTTTCTTTATTTCTGTTATATTTGTTTGTTTAGCTATATTCACTGTGGGAGAGGAAGGAAGGAGGAAATAAAAGTTTTATTACGTTATAAGTATAAAAAGAAGTATAGAAATGTAATGGTTTTTGCATTCTTATCTGTTGATCTTGTCGTGGTTTAAAAAACTAGATTGTATTCTGCAGCAGGGTTGCAAGTAAGGTAGCAGAAACTTTCCGTTCTCTGATGCTACCTTATCTGATAAAGTTCTCTTAAGGGAGGTCATTGTTGAAAGTCAAAAATGTCTTTGAAACTGCAGATGCCCACATTACTTGTCCTGTTCACAGAAACGTGATTGTCTGAAGATATCTTGTATCTTAAGATACTGCCAGTGGGGCTGCCTGCGTCTTAGCTTTGGTTCTTACTGTCTCAAAGTTTTCACGTGTTAAAAGATAACAATGCTTTTTAAAAATGGAATGAGAAGGAAGGTACTCTGGGTACTCTGAGGAGCTGAAACAAGAGCACTGAGAGAAAACAGAGAGCTTAATAATGAAATTGCTGCTTGAAAAGTGCTTGAAAAGTGCTTCAATTGTGCAGAAGTAGCACCTGTGTGACTGAGTCTGTTCTGTAACCATGTAACTTTAATTATGAAATAGAATGGTGTACTGAGGTGACAACACATGAATTCCCTCATTTGTGTCATATGCCACAAAAAAGCCAAGCTTGTGATTCAAAGACTGCTCTGTGTTCTAAGCAGCCTGTTATTGGAAGTGAGGAGAACAAGCCAGGGATAATTTTGTAGCAAAGAGGACAAATCTTCTCTTCCTTACAAACCCAATCTGATTTTGTGTAGCATTTTTGTGCAGTTCTGAGTATTCCCAGAACACGTGTTGTAATGAAGCATTCAATTTGGAATGCTTCTGTGGGTTTAAAGAGCAGACAGCAAAGATAAGTTCCCTGATGTGGTGCTACCACACAAGCAGTTTGTTCAACAGTTAGATTATTTCTGTCCCCTCAGTGGACAGCTGTGCTCTTGGCACTTGTTTCCTGTGCAGCTACCATCTCCTCTTCAGTGAGGTAACTGTCAGCTTTGTGGGAAAGACAGTTGATTTACTTGAACCTCTATCAGAAACCTTATGCAGCGACAAAGAATTCCACAAAAGGAATATTTCTGTTATGCAACCGTTGGAGTAGAACATATATGTATAGAATAAATGAAGGAGAAATAAAACATTGCTTAAAAGTGGAGCAAAATGGATGCTTTAGTCTACTCCTTTATTCGGGGTTGCATTAAAGAACAATTTTTGTTATTTAGGCACAGGTTAGTAACAACAATCATGAGATTGCTTCATAATAGCATCCTGAAATTGCCTTCAGAGAATCAATGAACAGTACTTCATTTTTGAAAGAGAAATTGTGATGTCTTTGTATTTATTTCTTGTTTCTTCTTTCTATCTCATCAGATTAAAAAAAAAAACCAAAACAAAACATTTTGAACGCTGTGGGATTAGTGAATATTTCTATTAGAATTTGAAACAAAATTATTCCATAGTAAACGTGCTTGTGACAAACTGTTCAGAATAGGAATACACGGACATCCTACTCCTGAGTACACATCTTGACCTCTGTTTCCAATTTTATGAATGCCACATGTTCCTGTATGCCGGAAAAGAGATCTACTGCCTTAATGTAGATTACTAAGATGTGCTGGGGATGTTTCCTATTCTCAGTCACGTAATTGATCTTTGCAGAATAAAATATGTGTCATACTGATTTTTGAATGTTTGATGAAGGAATGGTGTTGGCTTTTCTGGGGGCAAATGGTTTTGTTGCTAGTCATGGCTGCAGAAGGTGTTATGGTGGCGGGAGACCTGCTCTATAATTCTGTTAGTCCGTGAACTTAATTTTTATGCTTTGTTTCATTCCTGCATGTATAGTAATGCTCCCTTGCTTTACAATTTCAGGGAAGAACTCGACATTGATCTGAAGGACATTTACTACAAAATTCGATGTGTGTTGATGCCTATGCCATCTCTTGGGTTTAATAGGCAGGTAGTGAGAGACAATCCAGATTTCTGGGGTCCGCTGGCAGTTGTCCTCTTCTTCTCCATGATTTCATTATATGGACAATTTAAGGTAGGTACACACCTTCTACCTAAAAAGAAATCTGAACTAAATTTGGGGACATTATTGCTAAGCAATTTGCGTTCTTATGTAGACAGAAAGTCTCTTCTTCACATATTAATATAGAGCATTCTAAATATAGTATCTTGTTATGATGTAGAATTATAGCAGTAAGAAATTTATTAAATAACCTACAGAAAAGTTCATCTTCATTAAAATGTCAGTTTTTTTAATATAATAAAACAAAGGAAAGATGTGGTTTCCAGAGGAAATAGATCAATGCTAATACATTATAGCCGTATTAGTGAATCTTTCCATTTTAGCTGTGACCTTTTGTTAACTTGCTTTTTATTACTAAAAGTGATACCAAGAGACCATCCCTCAGTCCCATGATGGATCACTTTGCTACTGCTGTTTGTGTATCTGCTGCGTATGAACAATGGGCCATATGATAATGAACATTACCGTTAGTAACACGGATTTATCATGTAGATGGAGGAGTGCTCTTTGTGAGAAAGGAAGGCTGGTAGCTGGCAGTGGAATGGATGACAGCAGCCAGGCTGGATGAACTAGGTGGCCTGTAAGCTGGGGAGAGATGAGCGTTGCTGCTCTAAGACTTTAATCCGGTTCTCTTCTTTTAGACAGCAGAAGAAAGCAGGAAGTAAAAGAAGGATGTGTTATTTTCACAAATAACATAATGTTATTTTTTTTCAAGTTATATGATATGTATCATAAAAATAAAAACCTTTATCCCTGTTTTGATTCTTCATCAAATCTGGAACTTTTATGTGAAAAAACTGAATTGAGTTCTTCATTTTTAAGTGCTGCTGTGGTACAGTTGAAAGTACAAAGAGTGGACTGAGATTACTGTTTCCATCTAAAAAAGTATTTCAAAAGGGAAAGCTTTGCTTCTTTTGAGTACTCCTGGTTTTAGGAAATAATTAAGTTGTGTCTTTGTAGATGAAGAAACGAGAATCTCAACTCTTTGTACTGGTTGGGCTGACTTAAGGGGAAAAAGTCAAAACCAAAACAAACAAAAATCCTGAGCCAACTGTTTGGAATAAACGAAGGTGTTTCACTAGAGTGATCTTAGCTTTACTTTTAGCTAGCCTCTTCCTACCCTGATGCAGTAGTATAGTATGTACAAAACATTGTTTAAACATTCCTTCCTCATCAAACTTACTGTGATTTTTGTAAATGTATCATCTGAATTTTATCTTCAAGTTCCATTGTGAGTACTGAATAAAACTACTGTTGCTGCAATTTGGAACTTAATTTTGTTTAATAAAACTCTTGAGTGCAGTGAGGTGAGTTATGTTTTGTCCTTCCTTACAATGTGAAAGAGTAATATAAATTAATTGTTCTTTCCATCTTCAAGGTTGTTTCTTGGATTATAACTATTTGGATATTTGGATCCTTGACAATTTTTTTACTGGCCAGGGTTCTTGGAGGAGAAGTAAGTACCTCTAATTTATAGGAAGTTGGTAGTAGGGGGCAATTTCGAAATCTCTTGGCTACGTTTTTCAGTAGTGGTTGGGTTTTCTTAGTGCTTGACTTTCAACAACATAGCCACCTAAGAATGGGTAAAACTGAAAACTTCAGCGCATTGATTTCAGGTTCTTGGTCACCAAAGTAGAATTTAAAATACAGAGGTGGGCAGCTACTCTTGCTGCGCAGTGCATGGAGTGCTGGATGTGGTAAATAATCTGCAAATTCTTACCACATATCCCAGAGGTTACTGCACCTGTGTGCCTGTGGTCCACACCTGAAATCCTTTCCTGAGGTCAGTTTCTTGAAACGCTTTCCATTTTTCAGTCACTGAGCCAAATGGGGCCATTTATTTCCCTTTTGCTAAACTGGTCTGGCAGTGGCTGTGTAGCAGCCTTTTGTACAGAGCACCTATTTGTTTCTATCCTTGGCCTGATGGAGTTCAAACCCATTAAAGGATGAAAGTCAGTGTGTGTACCTCAGCTGCAAAGCCAATTGAACGTCTGGCCTACATCTCCTCCCTCCAGCTGCTTGCATCAGCAGGGTTGGCGCAGCTGTTAAAGCTGTGTTTATAAACTGAGTCACTGAGTGATTCAGGTGTAAACAAAGTATCACGGCTTACAGCAAGGCCCACAAACAGCTACTGTGGAACAGTCATGAGGATAGAAACTTCTGAAAATGGGTTTGCAGCTTAAAATGCATTGAATTGTCTTATAAGCAAGAAGTAATGCTTATATAATAAATTTTACTATGCATTACCATTAATAATAAAGTACTTTTGCAGACTTCCTACATTAAGTTTAGGGTGTTTTGGTGCTGTATTTTTTTATTTTTACTTTAAATTTTTAGGTTTTCCTTTTAATCATAATTGCTAGAGGCTTCTTGACTGAAAAGTACTTGGAAAGGAAAAGCTTTTATGAATGTGATTGCATGGTATTTTAGCATACCAGCATAATCCAGATGCCTTGAAGTCAGTAGGTTTTGTGGCCCTAAATGTAAACATTATCGGAATAGATAAACTGGAGAGAAAGGGGGAGGGATCACTGTACCCCTTCAGAGTTGATTGTGGATGACCTCCTGCCACAAGAGTTTGCTTAAAGATAGTTGCTTGCCTTACTGTTATTTTTCCTAAGTGAAATCCAGAAAGCCTAACTGGTCAAGGGGCATTTCCAACTGCAATAGAGAAAAATCAGGCATACCACTAAGCTATAAGCAGTTATGGAAGTACTTTGAACAAATCTGTTCAGCCAGTCATAGCATATCAGGTTCTAGATCTTCTGCTGGTGCCAAAAGCATTTATTTGCTTTTAAAAAGGTAATTAATGTGTTAATGCAGGAAATTATATTTTTGCTGCTTGCAACAGCCGGGTCTACAGCTAATGACTGAGAGGTCTGTTCTAGTCCTGTGCTCCCAGATATCATTTGTGTACTCCATGGAGAGTGGCAGTTGCAAAATCGCTTCAGGTGAAACATGAAAATGTGAGGAATGGGTAGATTTGCTTTTTTTTCTTTCCATGTGTAAATGCTTCCCTTGGAAGTGTTGAAATTGTTATATGAAGTTGATTTTGTTTTGGTTTTTAAAACAAGTTTTGTTTCAGAAGATTAATTCTAGAGGATTGCATGGAAAAAACAGTTTGCATGCTAGCAACCTTCCTTTGGCTCAAAATTCGTGAATTGTCAATGTGTTTTTATGGTTACTCCGACTGTTAAAACAGGATAAAGTTGTTTCATTGAAGTGATTTTGTGCTAAAGTTTGTTTTTATGTGCTTGAAAATTCCAGGTTGCTTATGGCCAAGTTCTTGGAGTGATAGGATATTCCTTGCTTCCCCTCATTGTCATAGCACCTGTGCTTCTGGTGGTTGGATCGTTTGAAGTGGTTTCTACCCTAATAAAAGTAAGTTCACTAACATCTATTGAGAATTGTTTACCGTTATTCTGAGTCACTTTCCTAACACTGAAGTATTAATCCCTACAGCACAACATATCAAAATGCTCGGGAGTATAACCTGAACTCTGTGTTGTTTTTGGTAAACACAGTGGATATGACTGCTAAACAAATTCTGTTCTAAATATTTCTTACGAGTACTTGGAAATATTCAGTCCCCAAGGAAATATAAAACCACCTGTTGCTATCAGCTTAGCTTCTATTGGATTATTTTGCTACATTACATTAGTTGCATTAAAAATTAAATAGGACTATCATTTTTAAAGAAGGACACGTAATTAAAAATCAGAATGAAGTATCTGAAAATAAGCTGTTCTGTCCATTTCCCCATCATCAGCTTTTAGCTATTGCTTTACAAATGGATAACATGAGGCACAAAGCAGAAATAATGTGCTTGATACCACCTGCTGCTGGACACCTTTTATGAAACTAGCATCGGTCCCTGATAGATCCTAGAAGTGGGTGATGTTCTTGAGCTCTTCATAGAGCCTTTTTAGTTAGCTTTTGAAGTCTTTGCTAAACTTCTGGCACTGACTGAGAAAACTGTCACTGGATAACCTGTAAACTTTTTGAGATCTTCTGAGGATTCGATTCATTTCTGTCTTATTGGCTTGCTGGTTTACAGTATAATTGAAATACAACTAACTGTAAGATGAACAAGAATAGTAGCTGTGTTTGTGGAGTGATAACTTGCAATTACTATTAGGTGATGCATTCAGAAAAACAAATTATTAACTTGGCAGTTAACTAATATATAACTTAAAAATGAACACAATTAATGAAACTTCTGTTATCTGATTGCTGTTAACAACTTTACATTAACTCTTGGCAAACGTATACAAGTTTCTTTCTTACCAAGTTTGCAGTTAGGGTTGATTTGTTTTTAGCAGTGGCAGTTGAACCGGTCACACAATCCATCAAGGATCTCGAGCTCCTCTGACAGCACCGTGGGAAAAGTTCTTTACTGGGATCCTGTAATGTCTGCCCTTCACTGAATGGACCTTTGGCCTTGCTCTTTGCTTTTCCTTTTTCATTAATATTCAAGTTGTTGCTCGAGGGTAAAAGATGTCCCATTATTTTTGGCTGTAACCTTGTTTGCTTGAGACTTGAGTCAAGTCCACTGACCTGAAGGCTTTTAAAAATAAAATGTTACAAAGTCGGTGTACTAACTACCTGTAACATGGTGAATGTTTACACATGCTGATACTTTCCACGGGTCTTTTGAAATGGTTAGTTATTAAAGCAATCAAGTCTTTGATACACATTCTATTTTGGGAAGGTTCTCATTGCACCTGAAAGGAGTAGGAACATAAGTTTCAGTTAGTTTAAGTTGGAGCCTATAATTAAAGTAAAGCTTATGAGTCAGGAAAGTGAAGCAAAAAAGGACAATTTTATATATACACACACACATACACCCTCTGGTATATGTCATGGGAGGAAGAGTCAAGCATAGCATGTTTTTTGAGTTGAAGAAGCTTACAGCTTGTATCATGGTATCCATACGTCTTATGTCAGAGAAAACTCACTGTACATCAGCTGCTTGCCTCAGTAAAAATCTTGTCTTAGCCTAAAGTAACATCCCTTTGTTAAATACTTCTCTAGTCTTAAATGAATGTTCATAGCATATTATTTCATGTGTGCGGTCAGAAGTATTGTTTGTGAGCTTTGCCTTATTATTTTCTTTTTCCACATAAAGTTGTACGTTTCTAATTATGTTTAAATTAACATATATATATATATATTTAATTTGGGGCAGTTTTCTTATGGTGTCAGCTAAGATTATTTATTTTCTTTTCCAGTTGTTTGGAGTCTTCTGGGCTGCGTACAGTGCTGCATCATTACTAGTCGGTGAAGAATTCAAGACCAAGAAACCCCTTCTAATTTATCCCATCTTTTTATTATACATCTATTTCCTGTCCTTGTACACTGGGGTGTGATCTAGTGAAAGATGTGGCCCAAACCCATGTTTTCTTCACTTGCAGACTGATAATGCATAAGATTAAGGAGGCTGGAAATAATACAAATGACTGTTTTGTATCCGGTTGTCAAGATGTTTTAAGATTGAAGAGCATATTTGTGTATATTATTTAATGAAGTAATTGTAGCTATATAGATTTGTATCAAAGTTCTAGGTTTGTTTAAGACTCTTCAGATTTTAATGAACAAAATAAAAAAGAACCTTGTGTTTTATAAAAAAAAGTGTAGCAAAACCACAACTCTATGCCTGTGCCAAAAGCACTAGGACCAGATTACTATATTAGAAGAGAAAAATAAGTTAATTGTAACAATCTCAAAGTGCAATTTTTTTCTTTTGAGCTTAAACAGCTGGCTTTTTCTGGCACAGCACATTCTGTAGATAATATATATATTTATTAAACAGTCCTTATGGTTCACAGAATAGCCTGTATAATGGAGACATGAAGATACTACTTATAATTTAGTGCCTCAATTACTTTGATTTGGCTCTTGAGTTTTGATAAATTCCAATTTGTTTTCAAAATATGTATATACTGTGTATTTTGTATCTATGACTTGCGTGTAGCATAAGTACTCCTTGGTTAAGGATGTATATTGGGTTCTTAAATTTTGAAAATACAAGTGTTTGAGGTCTTCATTTACTATCTCTGACCAAAGGAGCAAGCAAGACACGTACTGTGTAACATAAATCATTAAATCGCTTCTTTAGAGACTCAGTTTACTTAAGATTTAAATATACAGAGCAGGTGAACACCTTCCTCAGCTGTAGTGCTGGCTTAGTGTCAGAGCAAAAAAACATCTATCCAGTTTCTGTGCTCTTGAAACAGTGTTCTATGATGACAAAATAAAAAGAATGCTTCCCTAACTATATTTTATAACATCTTGCTCTATTTTGTTTTAATAGTAATGACATTTGTCCTGCATCTATTTTTTCCCAGGTACTGTTGATCCCTTGCAAAAGGTAATAATATTCATAAGGTCAGATAGTCTCCCCCCCACCCCCACTGAAAGAGCTAGAACTACAGCCTCAGTAACAATCTTGCTAATTCTGACGATCCAAGGGTTATGTAATAACGTGATGTTAAATATTTCCTGCGTACTGTGTTGATTGCTTATGTAATAGTCCTTACGGTAATGTTTCTACACAAGGAAACTCCACTGAAATTCACTTTGCATGGTATTTAGTCGTTTGCAGCCTTCAGTATTTAGTATTACCAAATAGATCTGAAGTATTTTTGTTTTGTTTTTTATTCTTTTTGGTTGGGGGCATCATTTCCCTAAGCCTTTTTTTTTTTCTTTTCCCCTTCCCACCCCAACACTGGAAATAAAAATCACCCATGATGAGGGAATAGCAAGGGCTGTCTTTGATTCCTATTGGATGTGTTTCCTTACCAGAAGTTTCTCAGCTTTTTGGATGGCGTAACTCGCCATTTTAGCAGCTTATTTTTACCACTCGTTGTTGATGCAAAATACGGATGTAAATTCCAGTTCTACTGTGACCCTTTATCTTACTCTGACTGCTTTTCTGGCTGATGCTTGTATTGGTTTGAAACAAAACTATTGAAAGATGATACTGGACGTGATCTGTAATGTAATATTCTAGCTTGTGATACATTAAAGGAGAAAAACTGGTGGAGTGACTGACTTTTCACCTAATTTTTGACTTCTGTGGAAGTTTTGGTGGAATTGCTGTGGAGTCATAATAAACCATTTATGCTGGCAGCTCAGTTCTTATCTGGAAGTATTCTGAGAATATTCATTCCCTGCTTAAAACAGCAGCAGCAAAAAGCTATAATGTACAAGAATGCACACTGGCTTTATTATCTTGAATTCTAATCTGGTCTTACCTCTTTCATGGCTGTGTTTCTTCATCAGGAGTATCAAGCTGTAAGACTGCAGACAAACACTGAGAATTCACATATAGCTAATGCCACTGCAAACGTCAGGGGTAAGGATGCATGTAGTTTATGAGGCTGTTGGAGAGCTTTAGGCTTACCTCCTCTTTGTGTAGCTGTTGGTTTGGTGTTCATAATGGACCTATGCATCTGAAAGCATAGGTCTGTAAGCATTCAGAGGATGCAATAATGTTCGATTTTGTCTGGAAATATCTTCATGTCCTCTATATTAGCGTTCTGTGAAACTGATAGTTGCAACTTAAATGTTCTTTTTGACAGATTGGGCACGTGTAATATGCAATGTCAGTATGCACAACAGTACATATTTTGTACGCAGTTGCACGTTTGCACCTTTTACTCAGTATCTTTAGGGCCACCTTTTGCATATGCTGGGCTAAAATATGTACAAACATCTCAAATGGTTCTCATAGTTTGTAATAACTTTGCATTCAATAAACTTATTTTTAGATAAGGTATGTGTAAGTACAAGCTCTATTTTATAAAAGTTTTTTAATCGAACCTGTTAACGTCTGTTTATGAAGGCACAGCTATATTCCTATCCCCGTCATCCATCCCCAGCTTTGTGACAATAGATGAATTGCGGGCATGCTGAATATGCAGCTGTTATTTGTGATGCGTGGCAGCTCGCTACCTACCAGCGCCATCTCCCTCCCCCTGCCAGCACAGACTCGGGGATCGCATTGTTCTGGCTCGGAGGCCACGTACAGCCGGAGGTCTGCTTCAGGTTTCTCTTACTCCTTTTCAGCGTTAGTTTAACCTGAAGTAGCGAAGCAAGCTTAATAGCTATTTACTTCGTTCTCAGTACAGAGCGGCTCCAGACGCAGTCAGAAGCTATTGTCCCGCTATCGCGTGCGCGCAAGAGCTCCCAAGCGGCGCGCGGCGGGCCCGCGCTCCCTCACAGGCGCGCGCGCGGCCGTAGTACCGCCCCTCGCTTCCCGCCCTCCCGCCATTCCCCGTGACGGGCGGCCGCTCGTTCCCTCCCCCCGCTCTGAGGCCCGCGCTCGGTTCCGCATCCGGCGCGATTGCGTCACTTCCCGCTCACGCTGGCGCTCTCCCTTTCCCCCTCTCCCCGGACCCGGATGGTGACTGGCGGCGGCGGCCGGGCCTGTCACTGAGCGGCCCCGGGCCTCTTGTCCTGAGGGCGGCGGCGGCGGCCGGCAACATGGCGGCGGCGGCGGCCTCCTGCTCTGCCGGGCCCGGAGCGGGGCCGGTGTCGGCGTCGGCCGGGCCGGGCTCCTGCGAGTGGCTGCTGCTGCGGGACGGCTGCCTGCGCTGCGACGCCGACGGGCTGTGCAGCCTGTGCTACCACCCGGCGCTCAACGCCATCCTGGCCGTGACCGCGCGCGGCGCCATCAAAGTCATCGACGGCACCTCGGGGGCCACGCTGCAGGCCTCGGCCCTCAACGGTGAGCGCGGCCCCGCGGCGGGGAGAGGCGGCGGCCGCTGTGCCGAGCGCCATCGCGGCGGGAGGGGCGGCCCTCGGGCCGGGGCTGTCCCCGGGCTCCTCAGCCGTGCCCGCCGTCTCCGGCAGCGCCGGGATAGCTGGGTTCCGTAACGCGTAGCGGCGTGGCCGCTGCAGGCTGCGGCGCGGATGGGAGATGTAGGATGGGCCGTGTAGGGCGGCGTTTCTCTGCTTCAGTTGGTTTTTTTTTTTCCACGTATCGGCGGCGTAAATGTGATCCTTTAAGCGTGTTCTGCTGGATGGGCGTAGTTCTAGTTCCTAACGATGGGTGATGATGTCGCGTATGTAAGTATTGAGCCTGAACCTGGGTTCGTTAAGAAAGCTGCTTTCTCGGGGGTACGATTTGTCTTTCAGCTAGGAATTATTTAAGACTGAAGTCGTTCTGGAAGGTTTTTGGTAGAGCATTTTGAATAGGTGTTTGCATTGTTCTTCAGGCTGCTGAATGACTCGGTTGCCTTTGGTGCTGGTAGTACTGTCGGTAGTTGCAGTGATGGTTGGGCTAGATCTTACTGGTTTGTTCCAGCTTAAATGGTTCTACGATCCTATGGCAGAGAGGCACGGTTCCACACTGACTTGGTGAAGGCTCAGACTGCAGCATCTCAGTAACTGTAAAGCAGTGTTCCCCATTGCCCACCAGCGTTCATTACTCTGCTTACAAACTATATCTGTAGGAGAAGTTCCATGTGCTACGCAGTTATTTCCCCCCCCCCCCCTCCCCCACTCACCGATTTGTTCTTAAGCTGTGGTACTTGTCAGAACATTGCAGGGTGGTTTTTTGTGCAGACTTTGGAGTAGAAATCTGTGCTGTCACTAGTTGTGTGTTTTGCGCTTTGCTTCTCCTGACCATTGCACAGTTAATTGTTGTGAGGAGGATCTGGCTTTGCAGAGTGGTGTGAGTGAAGGATTGACAGTTGTCACCTGCATGTAACCCAGCAATGTCAGGAACTGTATGGAGGTGACACAGTCTGAGTAATATACGTACTTGTAGCTTGAAAACCAGCAGCTGTGTTAAAATGCCAAGCTAAAGAGAGCAAAACAAAAGAACAGATTTTCCTTTCGTGATTCAAAGGAGCTGCATTATAAACTGTTAAGTGGTTGGAGCAAATATAACATCTGTGGGATTCAGAAACTGCCAGCTGCTTTTATTGTACCTGGCTTGTAGTGAAAGCAGAGCTCTTGTGTGGTGTTCCCCACTTTGTTCAGAAGTCAAATCACTGCTTCTGAAATGCCCTTTCTCCCATCTTACTCGTTCCTCAGGTGCTTTTTGCGTTAATAACTTACTATTCTTCAGACTATTACTGCACTCTGAGGATTTCTTCTAACTTGTGTGGGAAGCAGGACTTGAATGCCGTTGGTTGCCTGTGTAGGGAATGCTTAACGTCTGTGAGCAGGAGTGAACTCTAGATAATAAGTCTGAGGTTGGGATTTGGTTTTTTATTTTTTTCATTTTTCTATGATAAAATTCTAGCAAGGGATTTGATTTGGTATTCAAAATGCTAATGGCAATTTTCCCTTACATAGTAACTATGTAAAAATAACTTGCTGCTCTGCCTGTGTTCCGTTTGTTCGGCCATGCGCACTTCCGGTAGCGTCAGTCTGCTCGGTGTCAGGCCGAATGGCTGCAAAAGAGGGATGCTTCTCCTCCTCGCGTCAAACTACAGAGCTGTTTGCAGTGTGACCAAATCTTGTCTGCTCCCCAATGGCTCTGTTTAAGTTTATAACCTTCTCTAATTTGAGGAAAGTGCAAGTGAGCATCCTGATAGATTGAGTCTGGCATGCTGCTGGAAATGGGGTACATCCCAGCAGTTGGTGGCTGTTGAGGCTGCTGTTGACTGTGCTTGTTCTTGTTCTCAGCCGTTCTTTGGAAAGAGGAAAAAAAGGGAGTTCAGTTGTTCTGTGATGTCTGTGTGGGACAGACTCTTTGAGTGTCAGATGTTGGTAGCCTGGACGCTCAAAGCTGCAGGCCGGCTATGTCCCTGTATGCTCCCCTGACATAAATGACAAGTCAAAGGATATTGTTGCTACAGGGACTTCTGGTGCCACACCTAAAAATAGAGTCTGTAGGAATTAAAACTGCTTCTCTCGAGAGGCTGATGTCCTCCTTGGTGACTGGGCTGCAGGCCTTCTGCCCTGCCAAGAGGTCTGCCTTGGACAGAAATGCTATTGCTCATTATCCATGGGGATAAAAAACAAACAAATGAAAATATACCAGCCTTTCTCTATAGAAAACAGAGGAAGAAAAAGGATCCCCTGATAGGGGAAAGGAAAAAAAAAACCACAGCAAAAAAATGAAATACCACCGAACTGTGATGTTGCTTTCATCTGCAGTTCACTGTGACAAGATATTAAGCTTTGAGCTCCTTCTTAGTGAGAAGATTGAACTTGTGGAATACTAAAACCAGTAGAGCAGTGGAGCCTGCATTCATTAGAATGTGTATGCGGATCGCTGTCATTGCTGTGTTAAAAGAACAAAAGATTCAGAGACAGAAGGCAGTTCAGTTATAGATCAGGTCTTCGTTCTTTCAGAGATTTGGATGTTGTCTCTGGCCTCTGTGCTTCAGCTTCTGATGTCAACATAATTGTTCTGATTTATCTGACGATCTGGAGATTGTTCTTCTGAGCCCAAACTGTAGGAATTCCTTGAGGAATACTCATGCTTTTTCATTCCATCCCATGCTTCTTTGGTTTGCAACACTGAGTCTTCTAAGATCTGTCTCCTGGATATGTGCAGTCATTTTCTACTATTTAAATCTGTTCCCTGTGTGTACAGTAGGTGTACTCAAGGCAGCTGGGGGATTGCTTGCAGCAGCTCAGAGTGTGATAGTGAGGAAGAGTGTCATCGGGAAAGCAAAGTGAGCATTTAGTGTGAATTTTTGCCTTTCCTGGTCGGGATCATCCTTTGTATTCTCTCAATTGAGCACAGGCACTTCAGAGAGATCTGCAGGGAAATATGAGAGCGGTTCTTGTGAGTGCTGGCAGTTGTGCATTTCTGTGTGCTTGTTAGTAGTGGTCAGTTGGGACTAGTAGGAGTCTGTCGTACACGTCTATCGAGTACTTTATTTCCACTTAGGCAGTTAAGTGCTTGTGTGCTTCCAGTTTCAAGCTGAACATTGGTATCCAAAGAGCGTGAATGATTCAAATACCAGTTTCCTGATTCAGTGCTAAGGAAGAGTCTTTTCCTCTGTCTTAAAGAAAAAAACTAAAAAGCCTTCACCCAAGCAAAACAAAATCCCATAATATCAGGTGACTCTCTTACTGTTCATATGATATTTGATTTGTCAGATCCTTATATTTAAGAATGAAATCGGAAAAATGGATGAACTGAGATCAGAGTGCTGCTGTTCCCAGGAAAGCTTGACCAGGAGCATAGGAAGGAGCCGGAATGTACTGTCTGAGGGACAGTGACACTCTTCAGTGTTTCTGTAGTTTCTTCTAGAGGAATTTGACGTAACAATGGCTTCAGAGTCTCATTTGCTAAAATGTACAGTGTTTCTTAGCTAGTGTCTTCAAGATGACTTTAGAGGCCCTAACAGTAATCAAAGTACAGACCTCTGAATTCACGTGCTTAATATAGAAGGGGGTCTGTTCATTGTATGCATACACCAGTCCCTGCAAGGGAAACAGTGATTATGAACTGTCACCAGAAGTCCTTGTCCCGTTCCTCTAACAGAAGAATTTAGAAAGAAATAGATTCCAGCCCAGGAGGTTTGCCTGTGGCAGTAAGTTGTCCTCAGATTATTATTATGTTTTGTTTTGTTTTTATTTTTCTTTCATTTCCATGTGATGAAAGAATAAAAGATTGTCTTCTGCAGCTTGGAAGTCATGGAGGGAGTGTGCACTTTGTGTAATCTCTTGGGAGATGCAGTTGGGATACTCTGCCATCCATTTCTAGGCTTGAAATGCATGAAGGGCAGCAGCAGTAGTTCCATCTGTTTCAAGCTCACTGCAGTAATACAGCTCAAGTAATTTTCATTCTTCAGAATCGATTCAAACCTTTGTATCGTTTGTTTAATTACAAGATGAAAATAATGTAATTACATTATGATACTGCTAGGTATTTGACAGTGTCTTGCTTCTGAATATACTTGAACTTGGATGATAGTGCTACTCTGGGAAAAGTGCTTCTCAATGAAATCATTCAATTGATTTATTGATCTTAAGGTCATTCATGAAAAGTCTGAAGTGCTAACAAAAATCAACAAAACATCACAAGAATCATCAGATTGGAGTTGTGTTTAATACCAGTGGAGGTTGTAGACTATTGTGTGCTCCATTTGTCGGCTAGCTGAATCGACGTGTGTCCCACATCCCCTTCCAACATGTATCTTGCCAGACTATTGAGATGCTGTGAAATGATACTTCCAGGCTTTGTGGAAACACATCTGCGCTATACTCAGCAGAAGCTAAAATAAACGATCAATTTTGTTTTGGAATGCTTTTAATGAAGTTTTTACATCACTGTGTTCATTGCAGGGATGCAGAAGTCGCAGCAGGCAGTGATGGACGTGTATGCTCTGTTGCCAGGCAAAATGTAAAAACCTTTTTTTTTATTTGCAGATCATTCATATTTTTAGGGATGGATTCATGGCTGTCACAGTGGCAGTAGTGCTGTATGAGTGAAAGTTTCAGAATACTTTGATGTCGGAAAATGAGAAATTTCCTAGAGCTGTGCAAATGAAATTTGAAAAGGGTCTTCTGCAGGCAGGAAGATGCGTCTTGAAGTGCTCCTAACTGACCCTGTGCTCTGCAGCAGGGATTTGAGCTTTGCCTTCCTGTTATATTCCATCTCACAGGTAGCTGAGCTACTTCTGGTATATGATAAGCTGTTTTTCAACCACAGTACTGACTGTCATCCAACTTTGGTCAAGACAGCTTTTAACATGGTTATGTGACAAGCCCTTCAGCTCAGCTCCTAGTCACATTGTATACTGTATTACGCAAAATGTAGAAGATAAATACGTTCTGGCTGAGATAACTGCTTTCTTCCATCAAATTCTGGACTTGAACTAAGGAGATAAATCTCTGTTTGACTCTTCAGTAATGTTAGTGTGAAGAAGATGTTCGCTTTGGATTGCCCAGTTTGTGAGTTTATTGTTTTTCCTCTTCTGAACATCATGGTGCTCAACGATTTGTGTCTGGGTGCACACTCCTGTGCTGTAATTGGTCCTTTCAAGCAGCCCACTATTTTAGCTGCCTCAGTAGTGCCCCTTTCTGAGTCCTTAGTGGTACAGTTTATAACAATGTTTGCTGTTGCATTGCAATCCATCACTTGAGCTTAAGTGAAATTCAACATCTGGGTTTTTGTTTGATAGAGTATAAGATCTGACTTACACTGAAGTTTTACTGTAGGTGTTTCTCTTGAGGTTTTAATAATGATCGTGTTTATGGATTTGAGTGTTTGTGTGTGGTGTTATCTGGTCTTTCAGGATTTCTCCCCAAATACTTTCAAGTCAGAAAACAAAATCGTCCATCCTTGCTGCTCTAAGGATTCCCTAATTTTCTCTGAACAGTAGGACGTGCTTAAAAAATGCTTCTTTAGGACATAGTGGAAGTGGAGATAAAGACAACCATGCGTACTCCAGGAGTACTTTGGAGCGTCTCAATCGTGTTATGACACAGTTGTGTGTTGTCTCTTTCCCGTGGCTCTGGAGCTGCTCATCAGTTCTTCGTTTTTAAATAAAAAATTTACACATGGATCAGCTTGCTGTCCTGTTGGTTCTTAACTGACGCCGCAGTATTGCTTTCTGCCATTAGAAAGTGCTCCTTTAAATAGTTAATGCTGTTTTAATTGCAGTGACTGCTCGCAGTCACCAGAGGAGCGCTTACTGCCAAGTGGGCAGCTGAAGAAAGAACAGCTATTGCTTTCTGTTCTTCCATTTGGGGCGTATGTTTGGATACCAACGCTTGCAGCTTCTTTTGGTTTCTGTGCAGTCAATGGTTGGTTTTCATGCTGGCCTCTTTCTTTTGCTGCCTTCTCTTTCAGAAGGCTGTCAAGATTTGCTAAAGACCCAGCACATTCTACCAATCGAAAAATAGCCATGAAGTCTGGTATATGCAAAATGTGTTTGAAGATTTGCACGTATATTGGGGCAAAGGGCACTGTGCTGATTAAAGTGGGGGAAAAAAAAACGGCTTTTGTTTTACTGCCTAAATGAAAAGTGTGAAATTATGGAAATAGCAACTTACTTGTCATATAATTGTAATCATTGTGTTTGAAAATTATCAGGGTATTTGCTAAAGCTATTCAGCAAATGTTCTACTGATTTTTTTTTTTTGTGTTACTCAGAGGAGAAGGGAATTTGGTTATCAATTCGGTAGTCTTGACAATGAGTGTCCTTCATGAAAATGCATAGCTGGTCTGAAATGCTGGTTTCTGGAGCTTGCATAGTGTGATGTCTGCCAGGCAGCTCTTCTACTGTACAGTTCGTGGGAAGAAAACTGTGTGATCCATTGCACTTTCCTAACCTAAGCGAAGCAGGATCCCACTGAGTATTTGGCAGCTCTAGAAGAAGAGTTTGATAAACGATGCTGACTGAACAACAGTCTATGGAGACTATTGGGAAAAACTGCATACAGAAATGGCGAGCCGGGAGGGAGAAGGATGGCACTGAAAAATGAGGTGAAGTGGCTGGGTAATGATGGGAAGAGGGATGAGAGGGAAGTGGGAAGCTGGGTGGATGGCAGCAAAGCAAGGCTGGGAAGGTGGGGAAGACTGTATTGGAGATCCAGAACAGATTGTGGTTATTGTGGAAAAATGTTGTGAAAAATTCAATTGACTTATTTTCTCCTGGATCCTGCATCCATGTTGTATTGGAAATAATGGCATGTCATGCTGCTAGATATACTTTCTTTTAATAGTGGGGTTTTTTTTCTGTCCTGTTTTCTATAGCTTTGGTAAGTCAAAATTGACACAAGTAGCATTTTTCAGTAACTGAACGTAAATTTCCTCTCTCCTTAAAAAGAAGTCCCAAGTCTGAACTTCTGGAGGAACCTTCTTCTATGTGTTGAAGGAGCCTGGCAAGAACAGCCTTAAAGGATTAAGTTAGCTTTTGCGAATGTCTCCTTACAGCAATACAACTTAGTATTTCAGGGTGGTGACTATGTAAGTTGAATTTCTTATGCTGCTTAAGGCACCTAAGTTGTTTTAAATGTACAAGTTTCTTCAGTTTTGCTGGCTTTTCTGTAGGTTTTGTGAAGGCATCCTATAGAATAATTTCACTTTAGATATATCTTAAACAGTAACGGATCTGGTCTTTCCTACTTCAGCTTTCCTACGTGGAAGCAGTTATTAGGAGGCATTCTCTTTGAGAATATATTTAATTAATTTTAAGTCCTTGTAAGAATTTGGTGGAGTTGGAGCCTGGTATACTGGATTCTGAACTGACTCATAATGACAGAATGAGATCTTGGAGTTGTGCTAGAAATGTGAAATAGCAACTGAATGCTCAAAAGTGATCATGTAAGCAATTACTAGAGAAGTCCTCAGAAAACAGTCTGAGAATACAAATCCACAGTGCTTTCATTTGTGCAGCTTTGATACTTCCATCCTCTAAAGAGTATAGCAGAACTGCAGACTTAAGGTGTGCAGTGGCTTGCGTTTTCAACACAATCTAGTGAGTATTCAGTGTGGGAAAAAAATGGTGGGGAGCAAGGAGTAGGGAGGTAAGGCTCTGAAAGGGGTTTGCAAAATTTTGGATTTGCGGGAAATATATTTGGAATGAAGTACTTCTTACAGTACATAACTGGAGGCATCAGAAGAAGTTAGGAGATGCTTAGTTTAAAACAGCTGTGAGAAATAGAATCATAGAATCACTGAGAATGGAAAAGACCTGCGAGGTCATCCAGTCCAACCGTGGTAGTAATGCATGCAATGGCTGCCTACAGAAGGCAGCAGACTCTAGATATTTGTGTGAACTTAAAACTGCACTGAATAAATTTAAAAGGGGGGCAGGGGGAAGTTGCAGTCAAAGGTCATCATATGAAACAGAAATGTATTCAGTCTCAGAAGGTCCCTGAACAAAAATTACCGGGGGCTGAGTGTTACAGGACGTACTGTATATCCACCCTTTCTGTAGCTAAGCGTTCTACATCACTGTCTTGGATGTGGAGTCTCTGCGTGGTTGTTGCCTTGTACAGTGTTACATTTCCTCAAAAGTAACATCGTAATGATAGTTTATAACTCAGTCTTCTAATGAACTTTTGAACTACTACTGCAGGAGGGGAAGACTTAATTTCCTTCTGAATTGTTTTTTCTCCAGTCTAAACAAGTTACTTCCCACAGCCTTCTCTCATGTGTTGGATGCTCCAGCTCCCCAGCCACCTTCGTGGCACTCCACTGGACTCTTGCAAGTGTCCTGGCTCGAGTGTAATTCCAAAGCTGGAGTGACATTCTACATGTGGCTGCAAAATGGTCAAGCAGAGAAAATCGTGTTGTTTTTTTTTTCCCTGAACTTGTCTGTGTGATTCCTGTGCGGTGAGTTTGGCGGTGTGGGGATGCGTTCTCACTCTAGTTCAGCCTGTCCATCAGGATCACCAGGTTCTTTTCATGGGGTTGCCACCTAGACATTTGGTCCCTAGCTTTTGTTGATGCATGGAGTTATATTCCATGCCAGGTGTAAGACCTTGACATTGTTGAACTTTGGAAGGTTTGTCCATTACTCTGCCTTTTTGAGACTTGTTTAAATGACATCTCTGCTCTTTAATGCTTCAGTTGCTCTTCATTACCTCCCTCCCATTTGGTGTCACCCGCAGTCTTGCTGAATGTGCGTTCTGTCCCATTCTCCAGGTCTCTGATGGAGATGGCAAGCCCTATCAGCCTTTTCTGGATGCCACCCATAGCTGCCAGTTACGTGTTGAATCATTAACCATCACCTTGGGGCCTAACAGTCCTGCCAGTTATTTCACTCACCTTGTTTTAGTCCACCCGTCTGCTTTAGAGAGCTCACTGCTTCCAGGTTTTTATTTGTTGTGTTGTTGTGGGGTTTTTTTGGAAGCTCCTTGTAATTGTAGGGCTTGGATGAGGATACATGGAGTTTAAAAAGAGCTGCCACTGAAGATGTAAAATGGGGGAACTTGACTGAAATTTCTGGAAGACATCTTTCCTGAAAATCAGGGGTTTTAGTTGGAGAAAAAAATTGAAGAACACTCTGTCACCCATGATGTTACTGTCAACATTACTCTGCATCTCTTCGTGGTGGTGGCCCTCAGTATTCGTGGATCAGACACTTTCTTTCGAGCTCTGGCTTCTTTGAGCAGACAAATTGAGACGAGACTTCCTAGTTCTACGCCTTAAAAAGTAAGGCCAAGTTTCTAATTGGCTTGATTCATTATGATGCCTGTAAACAAGGGGCCCCAGTAGATGCTCTTCAATATATATTCCACCAGCAAACTTGTTTTCTGTGTTTTTTGTTTTTTTTTTTAATTTGTTTTGTTTTACTTTTAGTTTTGTAGGTCAGGATTTGGTCACAGGAAATTACTAGTCCTTGTTCTGCATTGCTGGACATAAAGAAGGTGGAGGGAGAATGTTCCTTTTCTCAAATTCTTCATTTCTACCATCTGATGTTAATTTCCTTTTGTTTCAGCTTTTCAGGTTACTACCTGTAGTGTTTTAGTAGATGACATATACCGTGTATTGAACTGTCATGCTCTTACTTCCAGTGTGCTAGCAGCCTGCCAGGCTATGGGAACTGACAAAAGGCTGAATGGTTTCTGTTGTGATTTGTTTTGTTTTTAATCCTAGACAGATAAGCCAGAGATGTTGGGAAGAGCTGTGATTAAGACTGGAAAGTAAAACTGCTACAAACTTTGTCCATTTCTCCTGTTACCACCCAAAATATATCATAGCTGAAGGAATGAGAGCTAAAAAGAGACAGTCAGTTGAGTTTTGATTATCTGTCTCAAGTTATTAATGAATTTACATGAAACTTTTGAACTGTGTTTTATGAAGATACATTTTGCTACTTACTGCCAGTAAACTTAACCAGGGTGGAGAGCTAGTAATTATGTTGCAGTGGCACCAGGAGGTTTGTCAGAGGATACTGGTTGAAGGCCTTTGCTACATTGTGAAAATATCAACCCTAAGTTAGAAGTGACCCTTCTGCAGATGCCTGGAAGACGGGTAAACATCTGTAAGCAATTTTTTCTACACTGGGTATGTATAAATTCTTCTGTTTCCTGGTTCTTACTGCTGTAAACAATGCAACCGGCAGTATGTGAACTGTGATCCACTTTGTGACTAGCAGTGGAATCATCTTGAAATGTGTTCTTTGAACTTCAGAATTAATCTGCCCAGTTTGCAGAATAGCTTGTCAGCAGTTCAGAGGCTATTCAAATTGCAAACCAGTTGTTTGCAGAACGTGTTTCTCTGGCTGTTGAAACAATGCTAAATATTGATGAAATATTTTTCTTGGAGTTCCGTCGCCTTAGAAACTGTAATTTTTTGGGGACAACTTAGCCAAATCTTTCTGGCAACCACAGTATTAGGAACCATGTGAAAATTGTAGCTGTTGGGCAATATATTTATTGTGCTGTAATCATAGCTTCTGCAACAGAGCAAAAATAGTATGTTGATCAGGTGCGTTATCTACTTTGTGGTCTTTTAAAATCGGGACTGATTACACAGAGGATATCTGTTAGCCAACTGGTGGATCAGATGTGAAGTTTCTTCTACTGTCTCTGCAAAAATGGTAAAAATGAGAGTGTTCCATCTTTGAAAGACATATGGAACAGGGGCTCCTACAGACTGCAGAACTCAGAGTGAATGTACTCTTGTGGCTGATGGAAAATAAGAAAGGTGCAAAAGAAATGTTCACTCTGTTGGCACTGCCTGGAAAGGTGAGCTGCTTTTCTCATCTTCTGTGAAGGAAGAGAAGTGATAAGCTAAAAAAGAGGTTCTGCAGTGTTATGTTCCACCCCTTGGATCCCAGTGGAGGAGCTGCAAACTCTGTGTTCATCTACTGTGAGTTCTGGTTTAGGAACATTCATTTTATTTACATAATACTTCTCAGTGTATCGTTACTGTTAGTGTTTGTAAAGAAGTTAAAACTTAATGGTTTTTACAAAGAGGCACATATTTTTTTTCTGTAGAATGGCGGCTTACTTCCTTGCCTGTAGTTGTGTTGCCTGCAGGAATTCCTGTGCTAGGAACTCCAGCGCATTGGCAAAAACACAGCTTGAAACTAGCTGAAGTGCTGTTCAGAGGACCATTTTTGGTGAGACAGAACCAAGGGCTTCTCAACTATGAAGTGATTCTTTTGCTCTTGAGGTGTTCCTGGCTTGTAACGGTTACGGTTGTGGTATATCTGATGCAGACAGAGGTTTGTGTACTGTATGGAGAGTATATGAGTCATTGTTTATCAAAATTTTGATGAGAAGGGCGGCTGTCAGCTATTCCTGAACTGAGTTTCTGAGAGAGGTTCCCATTAATGCAGTGTGGTCAGACTGATATGCGCTCTGTTTTGAGAAGTTTTAGTTTACTTTTGTCTATCTTCACATCTGTGAAGATGAGAATTTGGGAATTATGTAGCTGTCTTTATCTGCGTGCTACCTACCTAGTTTGTGTTTCTTAATTATTTGCAATAAAACCAGCACAGTGTCTGAAGAAAGAGGAAGGCTTGATTATAGCAGGATTTAAGAAAGCTCCTGTTTCTGTGCAGCAGAAACAGGTCTGTGTTGACCACGGAACTGTTTCAGCTTAGCCCTTGGCGTGATGTGTCCATAGACTTTAGCGTGCTTAAAGTCTGCTTATGTAGCAGCAGCTTACATTTTCTGTGAGTTAAAGCACTTTGAATTCTACACAGATATTACATCGATTTAGTTTTAGACTGTGTCCAGCCTTTGATGTACAGTAACATTGAGTATTTAAATGTTTCTTGGGATAATGCCCATCGCCACAGCCTGTACTTACTGATGTGCAGACATTGTTTTGCCACTCCCAGCAAACCTCTCTGACCTGTTAGTGGCATGGTGTAGGCAGTGCAGAACAGGACTAAGCTACTTTAGCGTCTCAAGGTTCGCATCTCTCTCTTATCTCTGACAGTGTTCAGGTGCAGGCAGTGTGTAAGTACTCCAGAGTTCCTTCTCCTCACCCACTCTCCTGTTTGGTCCAGCTGGAGTGCTGAGGGACTGATCTGCTGGGTGGTGGCTGTGCTAGAGGACTCAGGCTGGAGTAGTGTTGGCACATATTATGTGCTGTGCTTAGTTCTCAGAGGTTTGCTTAACTGAGTAGTTGTAATCTGTTGTAATGGTAGTTCAGCAGTTCTGTCCTACTTCTCATGCTGATGTAGTTTAATTCTTATTGTCGATTCTCAGGTAACATAGTACATCAGACATCTTAGACTTGAAAGCACTGTTTTAGACCTTCTGGTAGGAATAAGATGTGAGTGATGGCTTCCATTACAGCTCTTAAAATGGATGTTTTGGTTGTTTGCTTAATTTTATTTAAGTACAAATTAGAGCAGAATTGATGCAAATTGTTGTAGCTTATAAGCTACTTCTCAGTCATCTCAGAGAACAGATTTTTCTGAAGTCTTATGTTACTTTCAAGAACAAATATTATTATTTTAAATGAAAGCTGTTTCCTAACATAGTCTTTTTTGTCTTTCCCTTTATAGCTAAACCAGGTGGACGAGTGAAATGTCAGTATATTTCTGCTGTGGATAAGGTGATCTTTGTGGATGACTATGCAGTAGGATGTAGAAAGGATCTCAATGGCATCTTATTGTTAGACACAGCTCTGCAAACACCTGTTTCAAAACAAGATGATGTGGTTCAACTTGAATTGCCGGTTACAGAGGTAAGATACCCCCCAAAAAAAGTGTATGTAAATAACTGTCAGAAATACTGAAACCAGATGTTTGTCCCTTAGTTTCTAGAGTGATGTTAACAGTATGTAATGGAAACGTTTCTTAGTTACTAGCCATTTCAGAGCACTAACTTACTGTAATTATTTGTATCTCAAACAAATGATAGCTTCCCTCATCAGGAGCACGTTAGTTTGGAACTTCAGTGACCAGAAACAAGGACATGCTTCCAGAGCTTTGTCAGTGCTTATGTATGGAAGTTGATGCTGCTAGGCATCCTGGTTTTGTTTTTTGTTTTTGTTTTTTTCCCTAAGGCTTTTAGCGGAAAAAAGAAACAATCTCTAATGAAGCACTTATCACTTTAAGGGGTGAAAAGGTATACATTTTTGCTTAGAGTGTAATGCTCAGGATTTTGTTCTATTGGTTTATCTTCAGCCAGTGTAACATTTCATAGATGAAACAACATGTACATTAGTATTCTGTTTTACCTGCTATAAGATACACTCTTGGTGATGAAGACAGTAGTTTTCATCTGTGTAGTGATTATGAAGTAATACACAACGGAAGTAAATCTGCAGAACAATTTCAATTACAAGTGAAATTAAATAATTTGTTTGGGAAGAACATAGAACATCTGCCAGTGCTAGTATTTGGAGTACTGCATACATTAAAAAAAAACAAAAAACAAAAAAAAACAAAAAACTGCTGAATTCAGATTCTGAAGTTGTAAAGCACTTTGAGAAAAGTGGACTTCACTGTTTATAGAAAAAATAAATTTGTACTGAATGATCTACCACCAACAAACTTGGCCAGAAGAATGATTTCAAATATTTATGTGAGCATAGGATGTGTGTTACTGGTGGTTCTTTGAACTGCTTGCCTTGAGCAGGGGTAATGGCAATAGCCTGTCACTTCACAGATGTCTGCAGAGAGCTTTTCAGGTTCCTGGTTTTCTAGGCTTTCTGACCCTAGAGTCAGTTTTAGACCGTTTGTGTGTAGCTGTGGAGTCTCTGGGGTGCGTGGCTGACCACGAGGGGGCTGACAGGTTAGCATTTCCAAGCTAGTGACAGTTTTGCTGACGTTGGTTTGCATTCTCAGATGGTTTAGTACAAATACAAACCACAAGATCGTGTCAGTTTTTTAGCTAAATATTCCACTGGGTCCAGAGAAGATCAGCGAGAGCAGATTGGAGGAGCTGAGGGACAAATCAGTGAGATGGGAGGAATATCATTAGCAATATTCAGATCTTATTTTTAGTTTTAAACAGGAGTTACCTAGACTTCAGAAAGTTTTAGTAGATATTGAAACAGAGAACATAGAAATGTATCAGTTCAGTTCTTTCATCACAGGAAGGTAAAGAATCTTTATTCAAGCAAGAATTTTTTTTTAGGCTTTAAAAATTCTCTGCAAATCTTTGCTCTTAAGTAGTTGTTTTGTATGATTAGTCTGGTGGTAATGTGTGTGCATTCCTAGTAGGCAGCACTGGCAAGTTGTTATACTGCCTTTATGTTGGTTTTACTTCCTCCTAGAGCTCTATAAAATTGAGAACAGTATGTCTTCTGATCTTGTATTATCTGTGAAAGACTTTTGAAGTATGAGTTGTGCATAATACTTTATGGAAATCTGAGGAACAGATATGGCCTTAGCTAAGGGGCTGATTTGGCTTCCTCTTGTCTCCCCTGAGCTCCCCAAACACATAACCATTTAGCCATTCTGTTTGGAGTAGTTCCTATCTGTTTAAAATCAAGGCTGGCCATTGCCCTTTGGAAGTATTTCCTTTTGTTTGTAACTTGAAATGTTTCATAGAACATTCATATATAGCCTACTTAGCAGCAGGTACAGAATGCTCTGTGCTTGGTGTGTAAGATTTGCCTTTAATTCTTACCTGTAGACATGATGTGGTGCGAACTACAAACAGATGGGACTTGGAAGAAAAACACTCTGTAAATGGATGTTGAGAGTGTTCTTTTTCTAGATGTGGTATTTCTGAGTTGGAAATTTCTCTAGGCAGTGGATGTCATCTGTTTTGCTTGGCTTTAATATGTCATGTGTTAACTGTATGACTGACTTGTTTAATGTTTGTTAATATTGTACCTGAGGGAACTTGCAATAATTACTAACATTACTGCAGAGTTTTCCATTGGTTGGACTGCAAAATAAAACTTGAAAGTACTTGCTCAACTCCGTGTCTTCTATAAGAGTTACGCTGATATAGCATAAGATGAACTATGTACTCCAGTATGCATTTCCCAGAAGAATTAAACAGTTGTAATTTCTTTCTGCAGCTGTTCATTGAGCATGGATGTTAACTGTTCTTACACATCTGCATTTTAGGCTCAGCAGCTGTTATCTGCTTGCATAGAAAAAGTAGATGTTTCTAGCACCGAGGGATATGACTTATTCATCACACAACTGAAGGATGGTTTAAAAAATACCTCACATGAAACAGCAGCAAATCATAAAGTTGCAAAGGTAAGAATTTGTTTTTATACTGTCTAGCATGGATTCTTGACTTTAATTTGCTTAGCTACTGTTATTGAAGCATGCAAATCGCTTAACTTAGTGTGATGGTTTTCATTTGAGGAGGACAAAATATATTATGTGTTCCTTAGTTCCTCAGGGTGAAGTTTGACTTGTTGGGCAAGAAACTGACAAAACACTTGAGATTAAAATTTTGAAGATATTTAATTTCCTTGCATCATGTCTGTATTGTTTTTCTGTCTATTCCTCTATTACTTCTTAAATTCATTGAAATCAGGGAAGATTGCAACAGGTGCATTTTCTTTTGCTTCTGAAATCTTTGTGATCTATTTGTTGTTTAGGTGTCAGAATCTTAAAATGCATTTACCCATGCACTTTTTTTTCCGTTTAGTGGGCAACGGTTACGTTCCACCTTCCTCATCATGTTTTGAAGTCTGTCGCCAGTGCCATTGTAAATGAACTCAAGAAGATAAATCAAAATATTGCTGCCTTACCTGTAGCATCCTCTGTGATGGATAGGTTATCTTACCTCTTACCCAGCGCGCGACCAGAACTTGGGGTGGGACCTGGTCGATCTGTGGACAGGTACATTAAGATAAAATCAGTGATGAAATTGACCCCTTCGTTGGGTTAGAGTAAGCTCTTATATGACCTTAATTTGTTTGTTGAAGGAAAAAACTTTGGATTAGTCCTGTTCTGTACCTTCTTGCTATTACATATACAGCTGTTAGATTGTTGAAGGGACAGTACACTGTACTTACTGGTAAACTTAGAGAAACATTTATGGTTGCCAGAAGAGTGCTCTGTTTGCAGTGCCACTTTAGTTCTAATTGGATGAGGTCACTTTGCTTTCAGAGAGATAAAAGTTGCAGCCCTAAATTTAGTTCTGTAGGTGGTATTGTAATGTGTTAGTGCATTTTCAGCCATGTTTTACTTTTCATAATGTTTGGTTATTTCTGTGTCTGGACAGTAAAGTGCACATGACTGACTATTTAAGTTACCGACTGTACTCAAGCTGGTACTTAGTGTAAACCTTACTGAGACAGCAATGTACAGATGTTCAGAAACTGCATAGCTTTATGAGCTTATGTGTGCCTCTTTCTGAACACGGAGTGCATGTGTTTATCTACCAGAGTTAGTGTGTACCAACTATGCTACATCACCTTTGAGAATAATAGCTACTTCTGAACTCTGGTCTATTGCTATGTGTTTGGGATCAGAGAAAATTTACCTCATAGGCTGTTGCTTCATCTCTTTCTGATCTTTCTGATAATGCATGAGTAACCTATTGTTTTAACCACCATAAGCCAAGACTCGTTAGAATGTTGGCCAATCTTAGAAGTTTATAGATGAGTGCCTTCTTGAAAGTTTCTTTATGAATACTATTTTGAAAGTATGTTGCCGTTTTTAAACTTGAATCTCATACTTCCACTCCTCATTTTCCACTTCTAACTGTAACTCACCTCTTCGTTTTTTTTGATTAGCGCTCCCTGAGATCAGTCTCTTAAGATGCTAAAATATCAAATTAAGAGCCCTTGCATGGGTGTTGCAAGAATAGTGTACTTCCTTGGTAGGAAATGTTTCTTATGTCCATTCTCTCTAAAGACAGCAAACTTCTTGCTTCTTCCCCTCATTGACAAGATGTGATGCACTTTTCCACTGAGCAGCACTAATTCTTCCAGCTACATGCACCATTCTGTACAGGATGATGAACTGTGGGATGATACTGGAATACATTTGTTAAAGAAAAAGGAGCAATGATACTTATTTCTTATAGTCTATTTCAGACTAGGGAATTGCACTGACATTAAACAAGGAAGCTGGCAAGAAGAGATGCATATTTTCCTTGTAGGTTTTGCAATTGTGGAAGATTTCAGATTTTGCGGTTTAGTAGTTGATAGTTTTCAAGTATTACAGCGTGAAGTGAGTAACAGGTCGAGGGGTTTGCACCAGATATTCAGTCAAGCTTAAAATATTCCTCTGGGTTATTTTTCAACGTGTATTCATATATGTTCAGTTAATAATCCCAAATTTCTGCAGTAGTTGTAATTACCTAAAATAAAAAGAAACAGCTTCAACAGTTCTATTAGTCTGGATTTTGGACCCTCCCTAAATGCAGGGGAGCTCTGGGTCGCATAATGCTTTGCTGCAGTTAGACCAAGTAGGCTATATGGGAGCTTACTTCATTGATTTTGCTTTTAAGGCCTCTAGGTTGTTGTGCCACTGTTAGTGTTCTTTTGCTGAGGCATGTTAGGCCTTGAAGTGACAGAACTTCCTCTGATCAGAACATTTCTGTGATCTTTATCAATAATTTTAAATGTAAGTTATAGGTAACAATCTCTTATTTCTAACAGTAACTATATTATTAAAAAATATATCATAATGAATTCACTTCTTGATTTGTGTTGGTTTTGTTTTGTTTTTGTTTTGAATGGTTCTAGGTGACAGTTTTAGATAATATAGCATTTTTGCCCTTCTAGGTCTTTGATGTACAGTGAAGCTAACAGAAGGGAGACATTCACTTCATGGCCTCATGTGGGTTACAGGTGGGCACAGCCAGATCCTATGGCTCAAGCTGGATTCTATCACCAGGTAAAAGGTTTTATTGATTTTAGTGTTCATCTCCTAGGTGAGGGTTTGGAAAAATGCCTTTTTTTTTTTTTTTTTCCCCTTTTAATCAATTCCTGTAATAATGCAAAAAGCATAATGAAAAAAAAGTCATTCAACTCTTTTTTATTTTTTAAATTCCTTTTTATTTGTTTCACATTGCTCTCAACTGAAGCATATAAAATGATTAAAAGTATCAAATAAATCTCTCTCAAATAACAGTAAGTAACATGGCAGTTAAAGAGAGTTAGCAACTCATTTCCTCCTCATTAGATCACTGTGTAAATATCCCTAGTTTTTACAAGTAAAGAAAAAAAAAAAACCAGTAAGCCTGACATCAGAGATTTTTAACTATGCTTTCCTGGTGTGACTTAAAGAAAACTGTAGCATCATATGCAGCAGTCCTGGATCACGTTGCTAAATTATTGAGTAGTGAATAGATACAGCCTCAACATTTTACTGCACTACTCTTTCCTAACTTTAATTTTTCATTCTCTGAAATAAATTTTAGTATAAAATAATATTTATTATTATTTATATTTTTAATATCATTGTTTATGTTTTTAATATAAAATAACATTCTTTATGGAATGGATTTACATAGTGATGGTTAGACAATGTATTTCACTTAACATCAGTATTGTCTACTTCAGTATTTCAGGTGCAAGTGGTTTTCCTTAAGTGCTCTTGAAAAACACCTTGTTCAGGAAGAAAAATACAGGAATAGATATGTTAAAATAATAGATGCTTATTTCCAAGTGACTGGAAATGTTGTCATGAAAATGCTAAATTTTAAGAGAGTGAAAAATTCTATTTTTTTTTCCTCTGTTGCCTTGGCTTGTTAACATCTGTCTTTGAGAAGGAGTGATGTAGAATGTTTAATAGAAAATGTTTGTTTAATTCGTGTTTTCACAAGCACGCAGCTAAATACTGCTGAGATTCTGTTTTTTTTTTTTGTTTTGTTTTTGTTTTTAAACTTTGTGAGCTTTTTCTGTAGAAATAGAAGTCTTAGTATTGATGCTGTTCACTTGAGTTCTGTTTCTGTGTCATGTTTATCCAGTAGTTTGTCCAGGCATTATTTCAGATCTCTTCTATAGAAATGTGGTGTATCATGGTTGGTTTTTCCAACATCATATATTCCACCTTTAAAGTATGTAGTTTTGTGCTTATGTTTGATGTGGTACTTTGCTGTGCCACTAGAAGGAGAACTACTTAATCATCTAATGAGTGTTTCACGTTGTTTAGCTATGTGAATTTCAGTTGTTACTTTTTATATTTACAGCCTGCTTCATCAGGGGATGACAGAGCCATGTGCTTTACCTGTAGTGTGTGTTTGGTATGCTGGGAGCCTACAGATGAACCTTGGTAAGATTAATGTTATTTGGAGTAGATTTAGGTGCGTGTTGAAGAGATCAGAAATCTTTAGAGACTAAAATCCATTTATCATAATGGGGTTTCCGGTGAGTTTAGGAACTGGCACCGATGAGAATGCATTTCTGGAAGAGTTCCATGGGACAGATCACAGAATAATTCCTTGCACTTTGTCAACTTCCTGTATAGTAGTAAAAACAATGAATTGTGGTTGGTTTTATTTCTTAAATAAATTGTCTCTGTTTCTTTATATATCAAGGTTAGATGCTTGCCGTTTTCTTTTTTTTAGTGCTTCTAAGTTAGTGTGTCATTCAAACTGTTTTCAATTTCTTTGTGGATCTAGATGTTACTTCTCATTAAGACTACTTATAATAGTCTAACAGTAACTCATGGTAATCTAAAATGTTTTTTTTTTTCTTCATGATGTGATAATGGGCTACTGCCTGTAGAAATCTTTTTAATGAAATGTATGGATTTTGAAATTATGGACAGCCTCCTTAGTTTGAATTTGACTGTCCATTAAAAGGTCAAACTTTAATCAAGTGTGCTATAGAGAAATAGTAGGGAAAGCTGTTTTAGTAATTTTAGAATGGACTTGAACAGTCAGCTACAGCAGTGTTCAGTTTCAGGAATGTTTCCCTCTCAACTTTACTTCATGATCTGAGTTTATATTTGATGTGTCTATTTTTGGAAGTGAGAAATCATTTTTTATATCTCTGTTTTTAATGTGAAAAGGTCTGAACATGAGAGACATTCCCCAAACTGCCCATTTGTCAAGGGTGAGCACACTCAGAATGTACCTCTTTCAGTCACACTGGCAACAAGTCCAGCACAATTTCCCTGCACAGATGGCACTGACAGAATAGCCTGCTTTGGATCTGGAAGTTGCCCTCATTTTCTAGCTGCTGCAACAAAGCGAGGAAAGATCTGCATATGGGATGTTTCCAAACTTATGAAGGTATACAATATAAAGAATTTCTATTAAGTGTTTATTTGTGATTTAAGCATCTTGGTATAAGGTCATTTCTGCTTTTTCTTATTTCTCAGGTCCACTTAAAATTTGAGATCAATGCATACGATCCAGCTATTGTGCAACAGCTTATGTTATCGGGAGAACAGAGCTCAGGGGTTGACTCAAGGAGACCAACACTAGCGTGGCTAGAAGATTCATCTAGCTGCTCAGATATACCAAAATTAGAAGGAGACAGGTATGCCAATCCACAAAATCAGAACTAAGAAATGCTATTGTGAAAGTGGTAAATGTCTTGAAGTTCATGTTTTTTGAAACAGAAGATCAGTGTTTTCATTGAGGTAATTTTTTTGTAAATAACTATGTCTACTCAATTCATCACTTCAAAGACAATATACATATTTTAGTTTTTTAAAGGCAGTTCCATTTTACTCCTGTTGTTTCAGTTTTTATTCTCCACTGACAAAAAAAAATACCAGATCCCATTGCTGTTCTATGCTGGTGTTTCAAAGGCAGAAAAAAGCAAGGAATACAAATTGGGGAACGTCTTTTCATTTTAATTATGGATTATGTTTCAGGTTAGAAAATCAAGATCATGTACAGGTTTCTAGAAGGTGCTTTTTGTCTGATTCCGTCTTGTTAATTTTTGTTCATAAAGTAAATCTTGTGGCTGTGGTAGGAAGTCCTTGCATTTGTAACTTTAACTTTTAAATAAGTTAAAGGGTATGCTGATGCTTAGTGCCACGTGAGAATAAGTAGTATTCCTTCATTTATGCTGCTTACAGTATGTTACTGGAAACTCCTTTCTCATTAAAACTCAGACAAAATAATACAGTGATGCTGCTCAAGACTAAGAGTCTTCTATTCTACTCAATGTATATGAAGCTTACTATCCATTTCCCACCTAAGGGGAAGGGTGGATGATAAAGAATTGAATTGTTGCTGTTGTATGGTGAAGTTAAGGTTGATCAGGTGAGTCAAAAGAAAAGGCTTTTTCCCTTGGGCCAGAGGAGAAGGCATCCAGTGTGTTTAAAAGTGTGAATCTAACTTAGTACTGTGAGTTATTAAACCCAAAGGTATGAAGACACTACAGTTCTAATTAATTATTACAGGTCCTGTGGTAAGAAATTGTTTCTTAGATTAGAAAAGCCAAATGTGTAAAAGCTTTGTATATTCTTAGAACTACTGAACAACGTATTTCTCTTGAAGAATGATCTTGAACAGAATCTGTTTTTATGAAAATACAATTCATCTGGTAGTATTCTTAAAATCAGTGTGATGGTTGTATGCTGCTTCCTGAAGGGGTTGTTCTGAGATATTCCGAATTTATTCAGTTATTTTGAGCCACGGGATGATGACGTTGGTAGCTGCAGTGCTGTGGGAGAAAGACATTACACGTGACTGGAACATGACTATTCTGAGCCATGACAGTGTGTTAGCTGCAAAATTGTGTCAGTAGAATGAAAAACCAGTCTGGCAGCTCCACTTTTCGGAGACTATTTTGAAGAACTTCATAGGTATAATCAATTTTAGGGAGTTTTTTTTCCTAAAGATTTCTGAGAACTGGTTTTCATTTTCTGAATTGCTGAGGAGAATGCAGAATGAGGCAAATTAAAGCACAGTGAGCTCTACTGGCTCAGCATCAGTTGACAAAATCAGTATGATAGTGTCTCTTACTAATTCATCAACAGATACAGAATGGTGACTAAAAATGCAGGGTAGTAGTAAACATTTGATTTTATTTTTTTAAACTCCGTTTGATTTATTGAAGAACAAGAATGCTAAAAATGTACGTGGTGACAAATTTATATATATATATATATATGTTTTCAGTGATGACCTACTGGATGATTCAGACAGTGAAGAGCATTCCAGATCAGAATCTGTAACAGGTAGGTTATATTTGATCCATGTGATATGTAGAGGTCAGGAAGGAAACTGTTATTCCAAGGCTCTTAATATCCTCTGCTTTGGACAGAGTTTGTATCTGTGGTATTAGGAGGAAAAAAGATTAAAAAAAAAAACTGACCTGGAAAGCAGCACCAATAGTTAAGTCATTTGTGTTGTGGAGAGAGTAGATATAAAAGAAAAGAAAAACTGTTAAATAAACTTATTGAGAACAAGAACAAATGACAGCTGTGGAAAACCCCTTTAAATTCAGGGGATTACTAAAGAGAGTTCCTGTATCCAATTTCATTGTGTATATGGTCGTTGATAAAAAATTGGCATTTTTCTCCTTCTGAACGAAGCTTTCAGAACAGTGCTATGTATAGTGTTTGTGTTGTTTTCATAGAGGTCCTATCATAAATTTTTATGAGAGGGAAGATTTATGTGCTTGTTTTTCATAACCAATTTGCTCTTCTGAACTGAGAGCAGCCAGGGAAAAAAAATAGAGCATGTGCATGCACACAAGAGCCTATGTTAAGGGAATGTTGATAGGCCTTTTCTATTATTTGGTGACTATTAAGTCTTGAACGAATATTGTAACATACTGAAACTAGAGCAGTAACTTTCTCTTAACTATGTGAGTGTGTAATATATGTAATACAGTTCCTTTTTTTGAACATAAGTTAACAGTTTCTGTTTTTTAAAGGACATACATCACAAAAAGAAACGATGGAAGTCAACCTTGATATAACAGCTCTCAGCATTCTTCAGCAGCCTGAGAAACTTCAGTGGGAAATTGTTGCAAATGTTCTGGAAGACACGGTTAAGGATCTAGAAGAACTTGGGGCAAACCCCTGTCTGGCCAACTGTAAGAGTGAAAAGATGAAGGAAAAACATGTAGAACAACACAACATTCCCTTTCCTTGTTTATTAGCTGGAGGTCTGTTGACATACAAATCACCTGCTACCTCTCCTGTTAGCAGTAACTCTCAGCGGTCACTGGATGGCTTAAGCAGGACTCGAGGTGAGAGTGTCTCAGAACAGGGATCAACTGACAATGAATCCTGCACTATTTCAGAACTGAATTCCCCTCTGGTAAGGAGGACTTTACCCGTATTGCTGCTATACAGCATTAAGGAGTCTGATGAAAGAGGAAAACTTTTTTCACAGGTGAACTTTATAAGTAAAAGTATACATGAAGATGGTTTCACAGTTCCACAGATCATTGAAATGGAGCTGGACAGTCAAGAACAGTTGCTGTTACAGGATCCCCCTGTGACTTACATTCAGCAGTTTGCAGATGCTGCAGCCAACCTAACTTCTCCAGACTCGGACAAGTGGAGCTCTATGGTACCCAAGCCTGGGACTTTGGTTCAGTGCCTGCGTCTGCCAAAGTTTGCAGAGGAGGAGAACCTGTGTGTAGATTCAATCACTCCTTGTGCAGATGGAGTTCATTTATTAGTAGGACTTCGGACTTGTCCTGTTGAATCTCTGAGTGCAATAAATCAAGTAGAGGCCTTGAATAATTTAAATAAATTAAACTCAGCACTATGTAATAGAAGGAAGGGTGAAATAGAATCAAGTCTTGCTGTAGTGAATGGCACAAGTATCGATGTAATCCAGCATGAACCACCAGCAGATGTAACAACTCCTTTAATAATTCAGCCTGAACAGAGAAGTGTTAGTGGTGGATACCTAGTGCTTTATAAAATGAATTATGCGACTAGAATAGTTACTTTAGAGGAGGAACCAGTAAAAATCCAGCATATCAAAGACCCCCAAGACACAATTACCTCAATGATTTTACTCCCACCAGATATACTGGATAATCGAGAGGATGACTGTGAAGAACCTGTAGAGGAAATGCAATTAACTTCTAAAAACGGCAGTGGGAGAGAGAGAAGATCTGAGATCTCTACTCTTGGGCACCTGGTAATAACCACTCAGGGAGGATATGTAAAAATACTGGATCTTTCGAACTTTGAAATTCTGGCCAAAGTGGAGCCACCTAAAAAAGAGGGCACTGAGGAACCAGATATGTTTGTGTCGGTGATATACTGTTCGGGCACAGACAGATTATGTGCATGCACCAAAGGTAAGACTTCTTTAAAGATGTTTTCTGAATGTTTATTTGACTGTATTTGTACTGTATGTAGGATGTTAGAATATAAATCTCAAAATAATAATTAGCGAATGCCTATAAACTTGTATACAGTATACTTTTGTTCAAGAGAGCATGGGTTCCAGTTGAATCCTTCTCCTAAATGTGGATTTTAATCTCTGAAATGTGAATTACTCTTGGGTATGTCCAGTATATCAGTGGACTTGTTGTAGTGTCACAGATTTGCTTAAAGCAAAAACAAATGGAAGTAATTATTTTATGTAATTTTCTCAGTACTGGATTTCTCTGATTCAGAATCATGTCTTCTGTCTGTAACTGGAGATGCTCCAGAGAGCAGAGAAGGTGATGCTTTTATACCTTTACTGGTGATCAGTTAAGATTGTTTAGGTTCTCACAGGACTGCTGGATCTGCTTAAGCCTTTTTGTAATAGGGATTACTCTTGTCTTGACCATGAGAGCTGGACTCTCCATCCAGGATTGTTAAATGTTTCTTAAAAAACATTGTATTTCTATTCATTTTTAACAGTTTAGGCACTATTATTGCTACAGTTTTTCTCACATTGAAGAAAGTAGTTCCAAAGCCATTAACATTATTTAGTGTTGAGATGTCAGGATTTCAGGATATTATACCAGATACACTGAAGCTTTGGATTCCTAGTGTTTTATGCTGAGGTTTGAAGCTTTTTAAGGAATGACATATCTTAAACGTTTATTACGTAACTGTACTGCATAAAATTCAAAAATACTAAAAAAATTAATACAAATGAAAGAGCTTTCTATTGATAGAACCTTTTTGTCATATTACTTTCTATACATTTGAATAGAATTCACTTAATGGCTGTTGTGTTCAGTCATAGCCATCTTTAATTTTTCTAACGTAAGAAGGTCAAATTTCTTACCTGCCAGGTGACCGAAAAGATGTTTTTCTTAATTATTTATTTCTTAAATGCTGTTAAGCTTCTTCCAAAATCCCTTTGCAGTCTTTGCTTTTAACCACTGTGTATGGGGTGATGTCTACAGTAAGACAGTGTAACGAGGATTTATGTTGGAAGGGGAATGGAGCCATTTACTGATTTATTGGTCATTAATCCTAGCAAGTAGCTTGCAGTGCAGTGGCATGGGTGAAAACGTTCAGTAGAATGTTTGGAGCCTCCATGCGTCGTTATAAAAAACTGAAGAGGAACATTTCATCTGTATGAATGATTTTTACAGGCTTTGAATGTTTGTACATAAAACATGTTTTAGACCTGCATCTTCCATCTCTATTGGGAATAATTATTCTTATCACACTTTTAATAGCATTGCATCTAGGTTTCAGCCTAAAATGCTTCCATCTGTTTTGTCAAGGATTACCTGTAGTTGACCTCTCGGAGAAAGTATATTCTTGGTTACAGTTCTGTCAACAAAAAAATGTAGACTGACTTAGTATTTTACTTTCTTCCCCTCATCCAACATACTGTGCTTAGTATCATGCCAATTCAGTTGGATATTGTCTTCTAAATCATTCAGTGTTAGCAGCTATGAAAGAAGACCACAAACATAGCATGTAATCAGTCTTACAAATCTGTTACACATTCATTTATAAGCACTTCAGTATTTAGATTTCTCAAATATGTAATCTTGCCAAGCTCTTGCCTGCAGTGTTACCCTGTAACAGGTGATTTTGTAGTCATTCCTTTTTGTGAAGGAATTAGTGTTTTTTTGTGTTGGTTTTTTTTTTTTTCCCATACTGATGTTTAGTCTTGTCAAAAGCAAGCTGTCTGTACTAGTATTTCTTGTTGCAGACCTGACAGAACTGGATGATGTTTTCACACATTTGGGAATGAATGCCACCAACTCTTGTGCCTCTCAATTAAAACATGTTTTCTTTCTCTTGTGTTAGATGTAGAGTGTTAATCACTCTCTGTAGCTGCTTTTTCCATTTTTGTTCTCAGTGTTCTACCTTCATAGTCACTGGGTTCTAAATGGGGATAAAGGGGGGATTGAATTGTTTCCCACAGCAGAATTAGTGTTGGAAATGATCCTAAGAGATTATCTTCAAGTCAGGATCAATTACGTGTAGTATTTCAGGAGATCAGCCTGTTTTTAGAGTTCCGCAACATGGGAGAGGTTATCTGCCTGTTCACAAAACTTATAATACACCTAATCACTGATGATATTTTTGTAGTTTTGTCTGCATAATCTTTCCTGATTGGAATCTGTTGTTGTGTCCCTATGGACATAGAATCATCTGAGTCAGAAGGGACCTTTAAAGGTCATCTGGTCCAACTCCCCTGCAACGAGCTAGATCAGGTTGCTCAGAGTCCCATCTGGCCTGAGCTTGACTTCATCCAGGGATGGGGCATCCACCACCTCTCTGGGCAACCTCTGCCTGTGCATCACCATCCTTATCACAGAAAACTATCACAGAAAACTTCTTCCATATATCTAGTCTAAATCTCACTTCCTTCTGTTTGAAACCATTTCCTCTTGTCCTGTCACAACAGACCTTGCTAAAGAGACTGTCCCCTTCTTTGTCAGTATCCAGAGTGGCCATTAGACAAAATTTATTTTTTCCAGTTTTCCTATTTGTACCAAAATCTTTAGATTCTAACTGTATGTTGCCATTGCAGAGCAAATCTGGGGAGAAGGCAAGCTTTGTTGATTGTAGTAATAAGGAGATATATAGGCTGTAACCAACTCTTGAATGGCAACATAGTGTAAAGATGCCCTATTCCAGTTAACTGATAAACTGTGGAGGAGGAAAAAAGAATGATCACAGCCTACTTCACAGTATTGAAAATGCTTTATTTAGTTGCAATGATTTCAGTTTTAAGAGTGATCTAGTAGATAAACTATCAATTTCTATGTACACATCATATTGATATGAAGGCAGCAATCACAGTGCAACTTCTTGAAGTAACTTCTCAGATTACTATATGAGCAGTAATCTTCCTCGCTCCTATATAGGAGCTGAGAATTATGTATTCTGTACCCACTTTAACCATATTTGTTAAAATAATTTAGGGGAATTAGCTCACTATTGATCTAACTCTTGTGCTTTCACACATCACACAAAACAGTCTTCAAGCACTGCTGAACTTGATTCTCTTATGTTACATACAGACAGTTTGAGGTATTTTCCACAAGATTTTTATAGTACTAAACACAGAACAATTTTAGAAATTAATATGAAGACTTCAGGACATTTTGAAATAAAATCACATTATGTTTGGGCAACAGTCCATAGAAGTAGTAATTGTTTTGGAAGCAAAGCTTTTTGTAGCAGAAGTCACAGCCTTCGGTATCACAAACAAATCTCAGAGAACTCATTTGCTTGCTTCCACTTTAAGTGAATATTGTCCAGGTTCGCAGAAGTCATAGATAATTCCACAAGTGAGTATTGTTTCATTAGAAAAACTGCTTCTGTTTGAAACCAGATTGAGAGTTACACAGCCTTTATCCATATGGAGAGTGTAATGCTGTAACACAATGGAAAGACAGCAATAACAGCAGAGTACCAAAGTCCCAGGCTGCAGTAAGTGAGGAGTTGCTCAAATACAATAGCTGTGGATACAGAAATAAAGGAACAAATCTGTTTACCTTCAGAAAGCCTCAGGAGGCCTCAGGTACACAGAGATCTCCAGTAAGATACACTTGCCTCCACTGCCAACCCTTAAATGAGGTCTAGGAGAGCGTGGATCCTGGCTGCAACACTTTTGGTCACTCAAGTAAATTGCATGCAGCTGAGCTCCCCTGGGTTGGCAATGGTTGCTTACAAAAAAAAGAAAAGGGAAAAGGCACGTGTTGTCCTCCAATGATTTGTTTTCATGAACCAAATACCTCCAATTCTTTAAACGCTTCTGTAGATCTTTGAAAGAAAAAGCAGAACAAAACAAAAAAAGCATGTCACTCTGCCCTCCCAATAGACCTTCTCAAATCAGTCCACATTTCTTGACCCAAAAAGCAGACACAGTAATCCTACAGGTGTTTCTGAATAGAAGCTGTTTCCATGGAAACTGCACTCTGTACATACTGTATGTGCATATACATACTAAGTTGTTTGCAGTTCTATGCAGGAAACTTGAGTTAGATTTATCTTATGACTCACAAGACTCTCTTCTGCAGAACTGCTGGCTGGCTGATTTTTCTTCATCCTATAATAGTGCATTTAATTATTTCTTGCTAGGCATAGTAACTTTCACTTGTCCTTATTTAATTGCATTCTATTTTTTTCACAAACCAGGATGGAATTTAACAGCTTAGATTTCCAAGAATAGAGAAAATTCTTCTGCAGTGAGGCTTTTGGTAAGCTTTCCTGAGCAAAGTTTTGTAGGGTTCTGAACCTAGTAAGTTTAGAGCTAACCCTTTCTATGCTACCCAGTGAAGAGATGAGGAGGACTGGAAGTTGTTTAATGGCTAGTTCCTGTGGTGTGGGTTATTTTTTTTTAAATTCCTTAATCTATTTGAGTATTGTTTGATTCTGTGCTTGTGTTGTGGTAGCTATCAACGATTGTGTCACTATTCTGAACTCCTGCCAGAATGCAAGGTACATTCAGGGTATTGAACACTTCACCAGATCGGCTTTGACTGCAGAGGCCTTGTCTCGGGCATGTTCTCTATTTTGTGCCAATGCTGCTTTCCTGGAACTGATTACTGTTTTGCTTGGAGGAATCTTGGGATTTATTTGAATGGATTTATGGTTCTTACATTCTGTTTGCATAACCCACCAGATTCCTGAGTCCAAGCAAAATACAGATTTAAAGTATAATTCAGAATTAAATAACCAATGTTTTGAATGTTTTACCTGTTATTTTCTGCAAGTATAATGATACTGTTTTCCATTTATACTTCTTTCTGTTCACTGAGTAAGTCACGGTAAGCTTTTGTATCTTCTTGCTAGTACAGCAACCATTTATCATCTCTGCCAAAAAGTGATAAAATCAACATCCTTGAGGTAAACTACTACATATCATGCTCACTACTAGAACTAGAAAATACCAGGTGAGTCAGTGTTGGAGCCTGGTAGTACATACAGTGAAACAGTAAGAGCAAAACAAAGAAGAAATTTGCTCAGGCTTTTTTTCTGGCACTCGACTATAGAAACTATGGTAACTCTACAATAAATAAGCATGCATCATCAAGAGGTCATCTTGAATGTTCTGTCAGAGCAATTGCTTCTTCTGTGATACAGAAGCAAAGCTACCTGCAGGGTTTTGGAATATTTGCATAAGCACTGATTATTTTATAGGTTAATACTGTGTTACTGATGTTCATGATAAACGTCTTTACAGAAGCTTTTTGAAAACAAATATGAGGAAGTAAGATATCTCAGCACAGATTTTTTTTCTTGGAAGAATGTCAGAATGCAGAAAATATGTCTTTCTCTTCTACATGGGTACAAGTGTAAGGCGTGTTTTTGCTTGCTGCTAATTAACAGTATTCTGCGATAGTAACAGAAGCTTGGTTTGAAAATCAAATTATTTTTTTTATGTTAAAAAAAAAAAAACAAAAAAACAGAACAAACCCAACCAAGTACAGAACAAGACAACCTTGGCACAACTCCCTTAGAAAAACCCATAGCCTTCCTAAGTTCTTCAGCTTTCTCCTGCTCTGAGACATGGCACACAGCCAAGGCAATCTGTTAACTTCCGTTGCACTAGAGTATACTTAATTATCTCCAGAGCAGGAGATTATCAGGTTTTGTTCACTGAGATCATTCTGATTATTGAACTCTGAGCAGCAAACATAATGGGAAACGAAGTGAGATTTGATGTATTGACAAATTAAGCCGTCAAGGTCTACATTAACTAATATGTTCCTAATTCTTGTTGTTTAAGAAGATTGCTAATTTGTGAGCTATTTAATCTCAAGGAAATGTACTTTAAGTGTTATTTACTGGAACTGTTCCTTTTTTGTTGACTCTTGACATCTATTACTAATGCACCATTCTGCACCAGGGTAGGTATGTGGGGGAGCTGGGAGAAGAAAGGCAGTGCAGGCTTCTTACTGGATCTCAATAGGAAAGGCCCTAAAGTAAAATAGTTCTTCTACAATGATAAAAAGAAAAACCTCTTCGAACACCAGGAAATTCTGTGTTTGTGCAGCATTGCTTCGTCTCAGGATGGATTTTCCCATGACATTCTGCACTGATTCTGTGTGTTGAAAGGTTCTTTCTTTTTGGTCATTCAGGCTGTTATTCTCTTTCTATTCTGTCTTGCGAAGACAATTTTACTGAGCCATTTTTTTGCCCTTTTTTGGTCTCTTCTTACTGAGATCCGGTAAACCCTGCACCATCTCTCTGTGCCTTTCCATCTGCATGTTTCACTTACCCATATTCCCTCAGAGCAAACCACGCACATGCTGATTAGATTTTATTACCTACATTATCTCAAGTTGGTTTGTTTCACTTTATCTAAATAATTTCCGTACTAGTGTTTGTCCTCACAAGAGCTGAATGGCATTCTTCAGTCAGTTTTCAGAAAAAAGTGTAGAAGACCCGCCAGGATTTTTCTGTTTAAGTTCTGCTTATTAGGATTTTCGTAACTACTGTAACTGGTAACTCCCTTGCCCCAGTGTTATGTAAAATTGAACATTTCTTCTCAGTGATTTCTTGATAAATGACAGAATTTGTCTGTGTGTATCACTGGATGGTGAATTCATTCAAGGTGATTCCCTCCAATGTTCTGAAGACCCGAGCAAAACATTTTGTCCATTGAAAAATTTGGAATTGCTGTTTTGACTGTTGACTTAATCAGTGTTGTTATTCTAATCGTACAACGCAAAGAGCTCTTTATTTGGAAGAGTTCAGTAGGAAAATAATTTTTCCATTTCTCAGATACTGAACTTCAAAAGGAAATTAATGCAACATGTACCAACAAAGTTGTATGCTGTCAGTTGATGTGATGGAATATTTTCTGTTTAAAGCATAATTTGAGTTACAGAAAGTATAACAATAGTTATGTTGTGACATTTCTGTTGAGACTTGTTTGGTTAATTACCTTTTGTACTTTGTCCATAATATTTTCTTTCTTTCTGTGGTATTCACAACTGAAGTTAGAATTTTTGTAGTTCTTTTGCTTTCACTCAGAAGAACTTTATTATAGTAAAGCAAAATGAATTCTCGTATAAAAAATACAAGATCCAATAATTACAGTAATAACTGAGAAGTATTTTAACAGGAATGCTGTCTTATGAGTTGAATTTAACTGTATGCTTGTCTAAACTTCTTTAATTGGCTGTTACAATTTTAGGTGGAGAACTTCATTTCCTTCAGATTGGAGGGACGTGTGATGACATAGATGAAACTGATATACTCGTAGATGGATCCCTTTCCAAAAGCATAGAGCAGTCATCAGAGGGCATCAAGCCATTATCTAACCCTTCTAGTCCAGGTATTACAGGTAAACAGTACATCTTTATTATTACAATAAAATCTCTGAGCTGCTTTTTATCTCTTCAGGATTTTCCTGCCTCATTGATTAAAAAGCAGAAGGAATAGTTGTTGCAGTGAGTTTTTTGCCCGACTCTTGGTCTTCATCAGTTTTCTGATTGAATTACATATTTTCTCTCTAGCTAGAGGATATGGTATTGTTGGTTCAGACTTAGTGCTGAGGGTATAGTATTTGTTTTCTTGGTGATTTTTTTTCTTTACAACTAAAATTTTTTGATTGGTTTGTTTGTTTCTTTTATCACTTGTAAGAAAAAATGCTAAAAATGTATGAAAATTGACATGATGCATACTTTACTCTCCCTGAATTTTTCAGTCTCTATGTCTGAAGAAGCCTGTTTTTAGAGCTCCTTTGTAATGTTTGTTTAGGTGTTTGTCTTCCTGAGATATTTTATTTTTCAGTACTTTTTTAACGAATATCCTGTAAACCCTTTTCTTCAGGACAGGTCTTGGATATGAAGACAAGATATTTGTCCAGGCTCAGTGTCTTTTAAGTGAATTGTATATTGCCTGCGTGTTTTTCATTTATCCCTCTTCTAAGCTAAACTGAGAGCTTCAAAAACATTCTAATAAACCACCATGAAACAAGTCTGCATTGATAAAGATGTGCCAAAGTAATGTTTTAGGCAACTGTGATAAAATGTTAACATTTCGTAGTAATGCCCTATGCCTGTTTTCATGATCCAAAATGTGTTTTAAATGATCTTTACACAGTTAAGTGTAACTGGCTGTCTACTTCATTGTGATGACTCTTGTTGAATCTCAGTGTGCTCATAGCCTTTTTTGAACTTATCTTCATGTCACACGTAGTTAACTTTATGTATAGCAGTTTGACTTTGTCAAAATGGTAATCAGATGTTTTGAGGATTAAAAAATAATCTATGTAGTAAATATTTATGTTCTGTAATTATTCAGGAGTTGATCTTTTGGTGGACCAGCCATTTTCCCTTGAAACATTGACATCTCTAGTAGAACTTACCCGTTTTGAGACCTTAACACCACGATTTTCAGCCACTGTCCCTCCCTGTTGGGTAGAAGTCCAGCAAGAGCAGCAGCAAAGGAGGCATCCTCAGCATTTACACCAGCAGCACCATGGAGATGCAGCTCAACACACTCGAACTTGGAAGCTACAGACAGACAGGTAAGTAGAATAATGTACAGAAAAAAATCAGTCATGCACGTAGCGACTGTTATCACAAATTTTGAGTGATTTCCTTATTTTTAAACAGTGTACAGGTTTAAGAATGTGTACTTTTGAAGGGACCAGTCCTTATTCTGTGGTTTGCAAGGGAGTTCTTCATACCATAGTTGTTGTTGTTTATTCATGTATTTTTTGTATTACATTATTATTTTCTATTGGACAAGTAGATTTGCAAGAATTAATTGTTCCTCCAAATGAATCTTCTCGTGCACACATATTCTTAATAATTTTTTCAGACGATGCAAGCTGTAGCTGCTGTTAGAAATGTAATTGGTTGTCCTAATCCAAACTGTTGTAGTTTCATTTTAAAATGTGAAAATAGAACCTAGATTTATGTATGTTAATGTCAAATAAAATGGGTTTGTATGCAAAACATTTTCTTGAGCAGTAAAGAGCCGTTAGTGTGCTAAAACTTAGGCAACATTTTCTGTGATAGGAAATGTGCTGGCACATTATCTGTATAAACTTGCTGTTTTGTTTTATTCTTGGCATGTGAACTTGGGATTCTTCAGGAATTCTAAAAACTGAAACAGAAGTGAGGCAGTCTCCTTGATGATTTGCTTAAAACCTAGATGAACTGCATTTGCGTATTTTTTTTCTTAAAAATTCTTGAGAAGGCAGCAAAGTACATAAGTTGTGTAGTGCAGTGTTTTGTTTTGTTTTTTTTTTTTAATTTGTTTTGTTAATGAAATGCAGAATAAGATACTGCAAGATATTTTGGGTCCAGCTGTTAGCACATCCATCAAACTGCTATGTAAGTTTTTGATAATAATGCAGAATCTAAATACCAATAGAGTGAAAAGAAAGAAGCCAGAGGACACTAGGGGTACTAGAGATCATATGTGGAGGGAAAAAAAGATGTATAAGTGAAAGGAAACATATGTTCATTACACATTTGAGATGGGAAAACAGGTCGGGAAAGTAAGGGTTGCAGGCATTCCGGGACTGACGCCTAGCATGAGCTGAACTTGTTTTATCTTAAATATTCATAAGCTGTGGTTAAAAAAGGTTTTGAAAGCTGTCTTTATTTTGTGATTTTGCTTTGCATAAGTGAAATATTCTGTTGATGCCAAGTGAAAAGGAAGTTTCCTAGAAAATAACTTCTAGTAACGACTGTTGATTATCAAGTGTGGTCAGCAACAGTTGAAAAAATAAAAAGCCATGAAATAGTTACAAAAAACAAAACATTAAAGTTAATAGTTGTTAATGAGCTAATATTCCAGTTAACGTTTATTTAATTACAGGAAAAGATTTTTACATGCTTTGAAGTAAAATAGGAATGTAAAGAAGTAAAGATGAAAGCTTTAATATAGTAATGCTTTAGTAGATGTTAATGACATATTTAGACAACAGATTACAGTCCATTTTTTTTGTAGAATGAAACATAGATTTTCAAGATTAAGAGTGAGATTTGTAATTAGAAGTTAGATATTCGTGTGTTTCCCTGCATTTAATCTCTGGGAATGGATGTGCAGCTCAAAGTTTCGTTGTAGTGAAAGATGAAACATTGAGGTGTTGGAAAATATTTTTAGCTGTGAGAATGATGGTAAACTTGCATTTAGAACACAGTCTTTCTTGTGTATTCATCTTTAAAATGATAACCATACAATTAGAAGGTCTTCAGAGAGTTCAAAAACTGATTAAAGTGGAGTTTTTTCCACTCATAGCTTAACTAGATTGTTCATTGCCACATCTATGAAGATCTCTTCAGTATTGGAGGTGAATATGGGGCCTTCTTGTAGAGCCATCATACCATGTATAACTGTTAGGTACTTTCAACTTCCTTTGCAGCATCTACTACTGACTTGTCAAGAAAATATATCTATGCATATGTATATATATATATATACATAGAGAGAGAGAGAGAGAGAGAGAGAGAGAGAGAGAGAGAGAGAGAGAAAATCATTCACAGTTCTATGTTGGTATGGTAGTGTGTGTCTTCCAGTATACAGGCTATAGTAGACCACTGCAGACCAGCTGGTTTATTGCTTCAGCTTAAACTGGACAAACAGATTATTTAGTGTTTCTGAAGGTTTGCTCCTTTGAATGTCTCATTCACTTCATGTTTTGCTCAGTGTCTATAGGAATATCCAGACATACCAAAAAAAAAACCAAAAAAAAAACACCTCCACACCTTCTGTTTTGTGTAGGGCTAAGGGACCTGGCTACAAGACCCAGAAAAATCATGAATTATTCTGACAAGGTTTTTGTATTATGTTTGGTAAATCTTATCCCTGGAGCTAGAATTATTTCATTTCAGCTAACAAGTACAAATACATAAAATTATTCGGTGTTGCTTTATAAATCAAAACCACAAGCTTTCTACTGTCCATTTTCAGTGCTACTTTTTTTGTGAAAGCAGGAGAGAACTTCCAAATTCTATTACTGTTTTTCTGTGAGATCAGCTGTAAATAACTGGAGGCGTATAATGGTGTGGTTTGTACCGTGCCGTGTCTGAATTGCTAATGCTGTTTAAGTTTCTTGACTTTTAGTTTCCCCTTGGCCTGGAAGCTTTTTACTGCAGCATGAATAGTGCTGCCATTATGCTCATTTGCTATTTTGCCAGCCCTGCTTTTCCTGGACAGGCTGCTAATTGCTGCCCCTGCAGTGAAGCTCCTGAATTCTCTCTTCATCAAAGGTTTCAGGTGCATCTGGGACTGCTGAGGTGGAAACAAATGCCATAAAAGGCAGATGGTTAACTTCTTAAATAGTCATTGAAGGGAAAATGAAACCATTCTCAAATTCTGTGGTTAATTCTAAATTTCCACAATATGCAAAATGAGTTTGAAGGACTAATCTTGTTTATTGCAGCAGGAAAAAAAAAATGAATTATTTTACCTATCTATTGCCTTAGAATTTGCACAATAGTATCTTAGAATCACAGAATTGCTCAGGTTGGAAAAGATCTTCAAGATCATTGAGTCCAACCGCGACCTAACCATACTACCCTGATTCTAGCAACCCACTGCTAAATCATGTCCTGAACCACCACATCCAGAAGTTTTTTTTTCCATTCAGGGGAGGTGACTCAGCCAACTCCCTGAGGAGCTTATTCCAGTGCTGAACAACCCTTTCTGTAAAGAAGTTTTCCTTTATATCCACCCTGAACCTCCCCTGATGCAACTTGAGGCCGTTTCCCCTTGTTCTATCACCATTGAGAAGAGACCAACCCTGATCTCGCTGCAGTCATCTTTCATAGATTTGAAGAGAGCAATAAGGTCTCCCCTCAGCCTCTTCTTCCCAAGACTAAGCAGCCCCAGTTCTTCTCAACCACCTGGCTACGCTTCTGGCTCATGTTCAGCTGACTGTCCATCAGCACACTAAGGTCCCTTTCTATCAGGAAGCTTTCCAGCCACTCCTTTCCAAGCCTGTAAGGTTTCAAGTGGTTCTTGCGACCAGAATGAAGTACGCGACACTTGGCTATATTGAAACTCATAGAGTTTACCTTAGCCCATCAATCCAGTCTGTTCACGTCCCTCTGTGTGCCCTTCTTCCCTCCTCACAAATCATCTTCTGATGATTTAATTTAATGTCTGTATTCATTTTAGGAACACTTCATATTTCATGTTGAAAGGAAACACCTCTTATGCTTCCAGATATTTTTCAAAAATACATTTTATCTTTTTTTTTGATTGATACAAAGGAAAGTATTGAAATTGTAGTACACAGTTGTAATCCAAATAACATTCATGTAGAAATTCCTTCAGAAGTATTTACTTGCTTGAGGAGACAAGTATCCTTCAGGGATATTAGTATTGCAAAGAATTAACTATATTTTTTACAGATCCTTAGTCTGTTTATGTCTTCAGAACAACACTTGGTCCATAGCATATCATTTGATTTAAATTAAATACCTTTTTGTGATTTAGGTGTTAGAAAGACATTCGGGTAGTAATTTATGTCGTGTGCACCGTTTCTTAGTGTTCTCAGCTATGAAATCGCAGGTTATCAAAATTGCTATGTTTTTAAAAATTGTTTGTAAAAATTGTTTATCTGAAAGAGCAATTAAATAGATAAAAATGTGACAATACACTCACAATTAATTTTATTCAAATTGCTCTTCGGGTTGAACTGTTTATTGCAAACCCTTTTTTATCAAGCTGTGGAACTGAGTACTTCTCGAGTTTATAATTTCCATATATAACAAAATTGCCTTTAAAAGGAAAATGTGACTCATTAAAAGAAAGCTGCACCCAGTTTGCTCAGCTCAGGCTCCTGAGTGCGCACATGGCAAGAAGCACTTCTCACCCTGTGTAAATTACCTAATGTGTATCTATCTATCTATCTATCTATCTATCTATCTATCTATCTATCTATCTATCTATCTATCTATCAGTATTTTGAGCCTCCTGGATGTGGCTGTTCTGGTACTGAAAAGTGACACTGCTTAAGAGCTACCAATACAGACGGCCAACTTAAATGGTTGCAAGGCAGTTACTGTCATGCTTTCATGTAATTCAGCAATTAAAGGATCCTTTTTTAGCATGGTTGTTGTGTTTTTGTTTTGTTTTGTTTTATTCTAGAAATAATACTGTTATTTAGAGTAGCGTGGAAGCAGTGCTGTAATGAAGATAATGTGGAACCTTCACTGCTGTTTTTATTCGATAAGTGTCTTGTTCTGCTGGCTCCCTTCCCCACCAGTCAATTGGCCTTTAAATTGTTCTTCACAAAACGAATGTGGGCAATTGCAGATTGAAATCCTTCTACTTCAGAAACGAACGTGTATATCAACTAACATGAAATATATTTTTCTGTTTTTAAGGAACACGTGCATAGAAGGAGATTGCATTAGATAATGCTACCTGTTTGATCTGAATCTTAATAATCTATCTTTGTTTTCCTTTTCTCCTTACAGCAACAGCTGGGATGAACATGTCTTTGAACTAGTTCTTCCAAAAGCTTGTATGGTTGGGCATGTGGACTTCAAATTTGTTTTGAATTCAAACATCACAAACATTCCTCAGATTCAGGTGACTTTACTGAAAAATAAAGCTCCAGGCTTAGGAAAAGTCAATGGTAAGAAAAGACTTGAGGTATCTTTTACAATATTTTCTTGTCCTCAGAATTAGTGTTCTCTCTGAAGCATGTTAGAAGACTTGGTTGAAATTATGTAAACATCTTCATTTTCTGCTTATTTCATTTTTATGCTGTTTCTCAGGATCGTGTTCACTTTTTTCACTTCACATGTTGGAAGGTAAATTGGGAAAGCAAACTGAATAAACAGTTTCAAAATCCTGAAATTTATGGAAATAAAAAGTGCATGGTTCAGAAAGGTTGAACCAAATTCTTACAGTGTGTTGCTTGAATCCTGTAGTCATTAAAAAAAGAAATTGCTGTTAATTGTTATTAATCTTAGAGGTTAACAGTTGAAGCAACTTCATGTCTTCTCATCTGTGATTTGTAAGAACCATTTAATTGGAAAAAAATGAAATATTATCAAAACAATATCTTGATGTTCAATGTGAAAAACAATTATTTTCATGTCAGCTCATTAAAATTTCAGTACTGGAATCCAATTACTTAGCAATCATCTGAAGATTACCTCCTAAGAGGAAATATTTGGATGTCATTCAGAGAAATATTTTATAACATTTGCTGCAGTTGTAATCTTAATATGAAAAACACAGGAGGCTGATAAAATCTTCAATGAAAACTACTGGTTCTGTTCTTTATGAACCTGAAGTAATGCTTATAAATTATGCTGTTTTTTGTTCTCCAGAAGCAGCAGTCGATAGACAGATTACATTTCCTCTATCTCCAGCTCATAATATTGAAACAGAGAGAAATGGAAAGCCAGGACTGGTTGAATTCAATGAAGAAATGCAGTATATGGATGTAGAGGAACCACAATGTAAGCTTTATTTGTCTTGTTACAGTTTGTTTAAAATGCAAGCTTGCTTTTTTATACTTTCAATTATATACTGTAATTTCTTCATAAATATTATTTAGCCATATTATTTAGCCATTTGTGACAGTCTCATTTCTTAGCCCTGCTCAGTGATGCCTTTCTCATTATTCTGTTTTTACTGTATGAGATGAAAGTCAAAGTAAATGGATAAACTAATTGCACTGGAGCTTTTTTTTGTTTCAAAACAGATTAGTACTTGTTTGAATTGAAGTACCTTTCTAACTTAAACTGCTACTCTATTCCAGAAATATTTTACTTGGTTTCCTTACTTAGTTCTAAAACAAATATTTTACGTTTCATTTTTTTTTTAAGAGATTGCTGCAGCAAACTAGGAAAAATAAAAAAAGACATGTAAGCAGTTCACAACCAGTCATGTTAACTTTCAGCTTATCAGACTTGATCTGCCTTTTTTTATAATCATACAATCTTTTTAGGATTTTTGTTGACCAGTGATCTTCCACAAAATGTACTGGAGAGACTCTATAAAACAGTCAGATTGGATCTGAATGAGGAGAGCTAACTCAGGAGAGGAAAAATAAGTTGTTGGAGTGATTCAGTCCAAGAACTTAGATTCTTTTTCTTGGTCTGTTCATCAGTCTTCCGTATCTTTTGTGTGATCAGCCTTATCTAGATCTGTTTAACATAATGTATTTTTAACCCATGCAGATGATCAGATTTTGTAGTTCATATCTGTATTATTCATGTTTTTTAAGGTCTTAGGTTGTGTCCATTTTTGGAGGAACATAAGGAGGATATACTCTGTGGTCCAGTATGGTTGGCTACTGGACTTGATTTGTCAGGACATGCTGGAATGTTGACACTAACAAGTCCAAAGCTTGTTAAAGGTAAAACAGTTTGCTGTGCTATTCATGTAAAGTATGCGTGTCCAAATTGCATCTTGTACTTCTGTAGTCTGTCTTGGGTTTGGATTTATCTTCACATTGACAAATTTTGCTATATATAACACAGTAGTGAGTTACTTCTTCAAACTGATGTTAAAATACTTCAATGTAGTTGAGCTCTGCTTGTGTATGCTGTATCTCTGAAAGCTGTTACAGCGTGTCCTAGTAACTGATACATGTTCTTCCACCTCTTTCTTTTTTCTTTTTTTTATTCACTTCCAGGAATGGCTGGTGGCAAGTACCGTTCATTTTTAATTCATGTTAAAGCAGTGAATGACAGAGGAACAGAAGAAATCTGCAATGGTGGCATTAGGCCGGTTGTTAGAATACCATCTCTAAAACCACAGACTAACAAGGGCCATTCCCTTGCTTCATTGTTGGCAAAGGTTGCAGCAGGCAAGGTACTGAATAGCCAAGAAAGACATCTGTGTTAATATTGTAGAACTGATATGGCTTAGATCACCAGAAAACAAAACAGCTATTAAGAGAATTAAGATCCACAACAAATTACTTTTATTTTTTTTTCTCAGGAGTTAATACTGTATTAATGCTTACATGAATCAGAGTTACTACTTGAAAGTTGTCTCTTCTGTGAAAGTTTAGTTCCTGCTGTGAACATTTGTTTTTAAACTTCTGTTTTTATGAGTGACTTTTAGTAGCTGATCAGCTTTGTCTTTTTATGAGAATTTATCTGTGTGTATTTTACTCTTGATTGTTACAGTTGGAAGATTGAATGATGTGTACCTCTCATTGGAAATTATTAAAGTGGTTAGAACATGATAAACTACAAACAATGCTAAATTTGATGCTCTGCATAAAAATAGTCCACTTTAGTACAGTACTTTAAAGTACTTCTTTTAGCTTAAAAAATCTTGACTTACAGCTGTGCTGTTGCTAGCAAGCTGTAAATATTGCAGTGCTCATAGTGGGAGATTTTGCTGAGCTGAATGTGCTTTGTTCTGAACAGAGTATATAACTACAACAATCAAAGACAGTGCAATTTTTGAAATCTTTTAATTCCTCTCTCTTTGCCAAACATCAGGAAAAACCATCTAGCAAAATTGAAGCCAGTAATTCTTCAAGAAAATCGGATAATCTTAGAGGTTGTGATTTACTTCAAGAAGTCTCTGTAACAATTCGAAGATTTAAAAAAACTTCAATTTCAAAGGAAAGGTTAGTAGATGGTTTATAATTGTATGAAATATTGGTTTCAGTTGGAGTCCTTGTGAAATATTAGTCCATGAAATATCATAGTACAAATCATTGTTTGAAGTTGTCACTTTGTAAATATCTTTTATATGAGAAGTCCAGAAAGTCATTTATTTTGGGGGCATTGTACTGTGCAAGTTGTGGTAGAAAACAGTATGTAATCCTTAATGCATGTAGCTGTGTTCTGAGTGGTGATTTGCCTTACTTGTAAAAAGGAAGGTAAATAATACCATTTAAAGGAAATCCAAGAAAAAATGCAGCCGTTAAGTTGATCCTGAGTGGGATGGAGGTTCTGTTTCAAAACTTAGTCATTTGATAACAGCAGCTGCAGTACACTTAAATTGAATTTAGAGGAACATCCTTGGAGGAGCAGTGAAAGCTTAAAATTCTTCTACAGTGGTGCTTGTTATAACGAGTACATCCTTCAGTGAGACTTGCTGAAAAGAAGATTTAAGGGACACCTGAGAAAACTTGAGTCCTTTCAGCCAGCAGAAAAGCTGCTGAAGTGGAAGCATCGGGCCAGTACACACTGCTTATGAGGAAAGATGTCCTAAACAAAAAGATAAATTATTTGAAATAAGAAGGTATTGTTCAAAAATGTGGATGCCCCATCCTGAAGGAAATAACAGGACTCGGACACTGTACATGATTACATTAAAATAAGTAAGAACAGAAAGTATTTGAAGAGTGAGGAGCAAAATGAAGCAATAGTTGTAATATGTCTTTTGAGTGTCAGGAGCAGAAATCTTGCTGCTTGGGCTGTAGGGCCAGTCAGAGATCAGATATAGAAAGAGTATTCAGAGCAAAGAATGAATTGTCAGCATCAGTGTTCATGGTGGAGAATACAAAGAAATCTAAAGCCTGTGAATTTCTAGTGTGGGTGGCATTTTGGAAGACCAATCTGAAATGTAATTAATCGTATAATAGGTTTTAGATGAAACTGACGAAGTGAACAGTAGTATTGTTTAGGACTGCCTTGTGTTCAGCAAAAACTTCAGGAGTTCTGCAGGATGAAACAGATGAATTTCTAATGGAAGTGAAGTTTCATGCTCTCAAATGCTTCAGAATAAAGTTTTTTTTTTTTAATCTCCATCTTTCCCCAGGGTTCAGCGGTGTGCCATGTTACAGTTTTCAGAGTTCCATGAGAAGCTGCTCAATACTCTTTGCAAAAAGACAGATGATGGTCTGACCACCGAACATGCTCAGAGTCTTGTGCTAGACACGCTTTGTTGGCTAGCAGGAGTGTACTCAAATGGACCTGGCAGGTAAGAGAGAATCTGTGTCTAAAGTAGTGTAGCTGTTTGTCAGTATCATCTCCATTCAAACAATTTTACATGATTATCTAAGGCGTGCAACTTGTTTTTGCAGTTCGAAGGAAGGAAATGACAGTTTGCTTGCCAAAACACGTAAATGTGTCTCTGATATAATACGTGTTTGTTTCTTTGAAGCTGGACGGAGCATAGCTCACAAATGTGCACGGTTTCTTGCACTGTGCATTAGGTGAGTGCAGTTTTGTTTGAAATGCATATGTTTCTTGTAAAAGTATCTATTTCAGTGTTCTGCATGCAGTCTGAATTGTATGTAGTGTTTGGTTATTGCTTAAATTTATGAACAGGATGGTCTGGATCTTTTGCTGAGGAAAAATGCATTAGGGAATGGCTGTGAAGGACATCCAGCTTTCAGCTTTAAGTTCTAGTGGAGATATCTTATATATTTCTTACTTTGTTAAACCTTAAAGTGTCTGGCTGTGTGTTTCTTTGTAGCAATGGCAGGTGTGACCCAAGTCAGCAGGGTTTTGGATCAGTTCTCCTAAAAGCTTTACTTGACAATATGCCTCTTCTACCTGCTGCTGCAACAGGTGGTATGTATACGATATTTATTGTCATGCAAAAATGCAGTACCTTTGTTTGTCATGTTTTGTTGGGCTGTCTTGCAGAATAGGAATACATGATTGTTTAGTTAGTACTAACTGCTTCTTGCTGTGGTCTGGTCCAGTGATGGATGGTAGAAATTTAAGCGAATTGTAATGCTTATAATGCTGAGGCAACGAAGTTTTTAGGAGACCTCACAGAAGTTTTGCATGAGTGTTTGAAGGTGTTCAGCAGTCATGGGTTCTTCTGCCATAAGTGAGGATCAGTATTGTCTCTTATTTTTGAGAATTAGTTAATTTATTAATTCCAAGGAGTCTGGCAATCCAAGCAGTGCCCAGCTAGAGCAGCTCACTTCTGTTACTTTTGAACCAAAAGGAAATGTTGAACTACACTGAATTATCCAAAACAATTGATAATGAATGTTGGTCTCTTAGCACCTTATTGCTTAATCAAACAGGGAGATGGTTTTAAGCGCTGCACTCATATTTGGATTAGTGAGGCCTGTTTTCTGTTTTTCACAGTATGATGCTTAATTGCATCTTGCTTGGCATCACCAAGAGATTTTGAAGGAAAATTAGTTTCAGCCCAAAATGCTTGCTGTGTTAATAAGGTTAAAACATTGAACACGCTATTACAGAGGATATGGAATATGCAGGGGAGGGAAGAGGAAAGGAGGGAGCTGAGAATTGTTTTCACACAAACTGGTGCACTGTGCTTGCAAATTTATCTTAAGGGGAAGTACCTGCAGCCAATAGAGAATAAAGAGACAGCAGCCAAAAACAGGGTCAGAGGAAACAGCTGAATCTGGAATGAGAGTTGGATCAGGAGGAATTGGAGCCTTTAATGTAGCATCTTCATGTGCCAAATGCATTTCGGTTGTGTTTAGTAAAAGCAGAACACAGAAGTAAGGAAAGACGCATGTGCAAAATTTTCTCTTTTGAACCTCAGTTTATTCTGTTATGAACCAGGCAGCAAGAGAAGTATTTGTGAAAGTCTTGTTATGATTCTGCAATAAGGTTATTCCTCTTACCCCCTCCCTCTGCCTCTCAAAAAACACCCAAATAACATTGGTAGATGAGGGGGAAGAATGAGAATACTTCCTACTCTGTATTCAGTAATTTATTAGTTCATTTATTCGAGGGCCACAGAGTTGATCAGAGGGGGTTGGAGCACCTCTCCTGTGAAGACAGTCTGAAGGAGCTGGGCTTGTTCAGTCTGGAGAAAAGAAGGCTGAGGGGAGACCTCATTACAGCCTCATAGTATTTAATGGCAGGTTATATAAACAGGAGAGAAATCAACTTTTTTGCTTGGGCAGATAATGATAGGGGGAATGGTTTTAAACTGAAGGAGAGAAAATTTAGATTAAATGTTGAGGGTAAGTTTTTTAACTGAGAGGGTGGTGAGGTGCTAAAGTAGGTTGCCCAGAGAGGCCGAGTGCCCCATGCCTGGAGGTATTCAAGGCCAGGTTAGTTGGGGCCCTGATCTAGTACTTGATCTAGTGATGGGCAACTCTGCCTATGGCATGAGGGTAAGGAACTTGATGATCCTTGACATTCCTTCCCGTTCTGTGATGTCACGGTTTATCACTTCCATTGATTATATTCTTGATATACTGAGTGACATATTCACGTTATTTTTCACTTGGAATTAATTTTGTTTCATTTTATATTTTTAATGCAGGATCAGTGTATTGGTATTTTGTTTTACTGAATTATGTGAAGGATGAAGATTTGGCAGGGTGTAGTACAGCTTGTGCATCACTGTTAACTGCTGTGTCCCGACAGCTGCAGGATCGCCTAACGCCTATGGAAGCATTACTACAAACAAGGTACTAAGAGTAGTAGTCACTGTCAACTTAAAGACAAAATGCAAGCTCTGTGATGCTCCCCTCTGGTGTTCTGAAAATTGTTGGCTCTTTAAAACAAAATCTGTTCTACAGTATTTGAGCAAGGATTAATATGATACAGCTCTGAAAAATTGTTGCAAAGTTAAAAGTAAATTGAATTACTGTCTTGCAATTTACAGTACACATTAGTTCAGCAAGTGTGTAATGATGTTTGGAGTTGTTGCATCTTTAAGTACTGCTGAAGTTGTTTAGTGTAAGGATTAACAGAGCATCATCTCTCTTAAATATAGTAGGGAATCAAAAATACTTAAGTTTTTGTTCTGCATAATGCTTCATAAAATCGTAGTCTGTCTGTGAGCTGACCATGCATTTAAGAATTGCTACTGAACATCACATTCTAAGAGTAAACACTTGGAGTAATTCACTGGTAATGCAGATTCTTATTCTGAATTATACATTGGCATCGTTTCTGGCCGTAATGTTGCATCTTTTAGATGATTGGCTGTGTTAACTTTGGGTTTACCTGCTGTATCTAAAGGATATCTCTGGGTGGTTCTGCTTTGCAGCAGTTTCCAAGGCCGTATTATGATGGGAGCATGCTGATGTTATTCAGCAGCTCTTCCAGTCTGTTTTTTCAGTCCTGTTTAATAATTAGACAGAGTTTCCTTTTTTTTTTTTTGCTCGTCATTTGTCTGGACTAGCAGACTGGACTTCCTTTTTCTTCACATATAAAAGCCTAATTGGCTTGGGACCATCTTGCTACCTGAGCGATTGTCTTAATTCCCTGTAGTACTGCCTGAGTAAGAGGCAATGAGATTTGGTTCTTAGAAGATAATTAAAGTACTGGCAAGCATTGATTGATATTCCTAGTAGCATTTCCATTTTTCTTCTAGCTTCAGCTGGAAGAACAAGCCAAATTGGAATTTTGTTTTGATATTTTGAAAACAGTACTTAATTTCTATTAGCTTCAGATAAATGTCTAATTCACTGCGTGCAGACTTGCATATTGCTCTGACTAATTGTTTTAGGTTTACAGTTCCAGTGTTCATATCTGAGTGTGATTATATGTCAGATTTCCAGGACAATGTTAAAACAGTTCCTTAACTAGCCACTTAAGCAGTTCGAATAGGTCACTTAATTGATTTTAGTGAAATAGTATCAAATGATAATTTTTGAGATATATCAGTTGAATAAGGAGAGTGGTTTGAAGTAAAACAAATTCTGCGTGTAATACTTGCTCTTTCTCTCTAAGTAAATTTATATTAATTCTAGTTGTTTTAATATTGCTATTTGTTTTACTCTGTTTGCAGATATGGATTATACAGTTCACCTTTTGATCCAGTTCTCTTTGATTTGGAAATAAGTGGCTCCTCTTGTAAAAATGTATACAACAGCAGCATTGGTGTTCAATCAGATGAAATTGATTTGTCTGATGTTCTGTCAGGTACATATGTTTAAAAGTAATCTATTGTGGAAAAATCGGTTATCCTCTTTATTTTGCTGATTTTCTTTGGTAAGATGGGGTTTTATACTTCCTCAATGTTTTATACTTGTACGCAGTGAAGTTCAAGAGATTCTCTTGCTTCATGAGGTCCACAATTCCTGTGGGCCTTAAGGAAGGATGAAGATCTTTTTCTTATCCTGTAGAAAAGCTGAGAGAAGGATGGATATTAAACAGAGAGGCTGACATCATTCACCATGTCAGAGTTATCAAGGAAATCATTTGTCGCTTCTGTTTAGCAGCTTGTCTGAGGTATCTGTTTATTATTCGTTCAGGCTTGCAGCCATCACCAAGGCAGAGAAATGTAAGTGGTTTTTTCAAACCTCAGGAAGTTGCCAGATGATTCCCGTTAATTAAATGTTACAGATCTCATGAGATTTTTTTTTGTTGTTTCAGAGACACTAAAATACCTTAAATATTCTTATTTCTATCATCTCAGATAATTTCATAAGGGAAAGTATTAGGATTTGAAATTTCCTGAGAAGAACATATATACCTCTTAGGAAATTCTTTTCATAGCAAACATATTTAATTAATCATAGTGACTTCCTTTTCTTGGTTGCTTTTGTACACCATCTTTCCAATCCTTCCTCAGTTCTGCACCATAAAATGATGAATATATTGGATAAAATTTCATACAGATTTGGTGTATGATCTTTGTCAGTCTGTTATTTTCCTGTCTTTCTTTCCAGGTGCATCAACGTATTCCTGCAGTTTTCTGATATGATATAAAGAATAAAGCCATCTGCATGTAATTTTTTCTGGAATTAAGAAAGTGAAATTGTGTTCTGCTTTTGCATATGATATTTTTGCATTTTATATTTTGACTTAAGATGCTCTGTTCAGATTTGACAGCACTATCCATTTTAAAACATACTCCCATCTATATTTATTGTGAATGTGATAGAGTTAAGGTGTTCCATAACATGAAGCTATAAAATATTAAAATTATTAAATTCATTATCCATTTCAGCACTTAGAAACTTGCAATGTTGTTATCAATATATTATTAGATGATGGAGCAAATACTTATTTCTCTTTCAGGAAATGGGAAAATAAGTAGCTGTGCAGCTGCTGAAGGAAGTTTTACCTCCCTTACTGGACTTTTGGAAGTTGAACCTTTGCACTTTACATGTGTTTCAACAAGTGATGGAACTAGAATAGAAAGGGACGATGCAAGTACGTTTACTGGTATATACAATTTTTCATTTTTTCTACTTAGCATAATTATACTGTATGAGATCTTTAATTGGACTTTTAATTGGAGAAGTTGTTTTAAAAATAGATCATCTGTGGTTTTTAAAATGTTTTTTTAGAAATAACTACATCCATTTATTCTTAGAGTTTAATGAACTAGATTTCAAATTTATGAATTGGAATGAATTTCTGTATGTGAGTGTAATGTAAAAATTTGCAAGTGTGCCTTGCAGCCTAATGTGGCAAAAGCAATTGGACGCTTTAGGAGGATCTTCTCTAGTGAAGATGTTGGATGTACACTGTGCATAGTCTGTAACCAAATACTTTGTAATTCAAGGTGGTGTTACTTCATAAGAAGTCAATAAACAAAATACCTTGTTTTTACATTACTCTTAGTAACTATTAAGGAATTCAAAGTGTTTTATTATAATTTCTGTTCTACATACATGTTTTTGTTTTGTTTGTTTGTTAATTTTGTTCCATGCCAGTGAGTACCTTTGGGGTTACCCCAGCAGTTGGTGGTCTCTCATCTGGAACGGTTGGGGAAGCCTCGACAGCACTGAGTTCAGCAGCCCAGGTAGCTTTGCAGTCTCTCTCTCATGCAATGGCCTCAGCCGAGCAACAGCTCCAGGTGCTGCAAGAGAAACAGCAGCAGCTTTTGAAGCTTCAGCAACAGGTTGGAGGCTTTTTAGCTATTTTTTTAATGCTGTCTCTAAACTTCAAAAGCTGAGGAAAGTAATTGCAGAACTAGTCACTCCCCCCCCCCCCCCCCCCTTTTTTTTTTTTTTTTTCCTCCTCCTTTTTCTTTTTTTCCATAGTGCATTTGGGGAAGGAAGAGCTCTGGACTGAGGATTCCCTCTCATTAAGCAAAATACTGAGTTTCTTCCTGCTGTTTTGGTCTTTCAGACTTGTTTGTTTGGTTGTTTTTTGTGTTTTTTTTTTTTTGTATATTTTGACAGTGATGAATTTATTATCAAAACTAAATCTTAATAAGAGCATCAATCTGTGAAATGGAGATAGCCCTCTGAAATGAAAAGCGTTGTTGCAGATGTGGGGAAGTGCTAGGGATAAAGCCATTCTCAGAATGCAGTTTGTATTGACACTGTGTTGACTCTGCTCTATTGTTCAGTTCTAGGTTTTTTTCAGTTATTTTATTTTATTGATTACTCTAATTAACTACTCATTTCCTCATGCTCCTCAGCAAGGGAGGTCAAACTGAGCACAATTTCATTTTTCATCTTATAGCAGGCAGCCCGCATACCTATGCGGAAGGTGTGAATTTCTTAGATATAGCTTATAATGGAAGCTAAACTTGTAGTTCAGTACTATGTCTATGTTCACAGTAGCAGTATTATCTGCTACATATGTTGTTAAATTTTCTCTGCAGAAAGCTAAGCTGGAAGCAAAATTGCATCAGACAACAGCAGCAGCAGCAGCAGCAGCAGCATCAGCAGTTGGTCCTGTTCACAACTCTGTGCCTTCTAATCCAGTAGCAGCCCCAGGGTTCTTCATTCATCCTTCAGATGTAATTCCGCCCACACCAAAAACAACTCCTCTGTTCATGACTCCTCCTTTGACTCCACCTAATGAAGCAGTTTCTGCTGTTATCAGTGCAGAGCTTGCTCAGCTTTTCCCTGGCTCAGTCATTGATCCCCCAACAGTTAACCTTGCTGCACATAACAAAAATACAAGCAAGTCTAGAACGGTAATTATTTTTGTTTTCTTTTTATAGAAATGAAATGGTAGTCACGTCAGGATCTAATTTTCACTTGAGTGCTAGTAGATACCTGCTTATTTGGATGAGATGTGGAAACTGTTGTTGAGTTTAGACTGTATGGAAAAAAAAGACTTTATGAAAGGAAATCGCATACCTAAGTTGCATACCTCAAATGCTTTCTTTAATTTGGAGCTTGTTTAACAGTATAATGAGTTATTAATACTTAAAACCTAGTAGTTAGTATATTTTGCTGGTACATGCTCTAATCTAAATTGAATGCAGGTGTTTTTGTCATCTTTAAAGAGGTTTTCTTAGAGTTTTTTGTAAAGAGCAGATTATTATAAATGCATGGGCTAATGATTTAATTGGAATTTTGTTTTCCCCTCCTTCAGAATCCTCTTGGATCTGGTCTTGCTCTTGCAATATCTCATGCTTCACATTTTCTTCAACCTCCACCTCATCAATCAATTATTATAGAGCGGATGCACTCAGGTAAAACTGAAATTCTAATAATGATTTTGACATTCTCTAACAAGTTAAATGTTTTCTAAGGTCTTCAATCAGTTGCTTAGCTGCAGTCTCACCTGTCTTTCTAAAGGAAAGAAATTTCAGTTTGTATTTCCATTGTATCTGAAAGTATAAGCCCAAACATTCAGTGCTGTTTACCAAGTTGAAAAATCCCTGTGAGTTGCACGAAGGGGATAGTGTACATTGGGTCTTGAGACAGAGCATGAGTTATGAAGTGATACATAGAAGGTCTAACATCATATATGAAATTGAACCCCCAATTTTCTTCTTAATGAGTACAATCTTGGTTGGGAGCTTTTGTGTCTGTGCAGTTATGTTCAAACTCAAATATACATCTTTTTGAACAACACAGAAATAGAAGATTTGTTGTTTGAGGAGTAACATTTCTTCATTGATTAGCATGCACTGGTACTCTATCTAGATAATTTGTGCTTTTCCCATAGGAGCGAGAAGATTTGTGACCTTAGATTTTGGAAGGCCTATATTGCTGACAGATGTATTGATACCCACTTGTGGAGATTTGGCTTCTTTGTCAATTGACATCTGGACTTTAGGAGAAGAAGTGGATGGAAGGCGATTGGTAGTGGCTACTGATATCAGCACGCACTCACTGATTTTACATGACTTGTTGCCACCGCCAGTTTGCAGATTTATGAAGGTAAGAGGAGATGGACTGCACGCTGTCTCTTTTAAACTCTTGATCATTAGAATGTGAACTTCCCTTAAGACTTCTTCAGATCAAACTTTAGTTGACTCTATGCTGTTTCATGAATTCTTGATTTTGTATTTATTTTGCCTGTTTTGTTTCAATCACCCTACAGTACTGTTGTATTTTCTTTCAGATCACTGTTATTGGTCGATATGGTAGTACAAATGCCAGAGCAAAAATTCCATTAGGATTTTATTATGGCCATACCTATATCTTGCCCTTTGAAAATGAGCTGAAGCTAATGCATGATCCCCTCAGAGGAGAAGGTGAAGCTGCAAATCAGCCAGAAATTGACCAGCATTTAGCAATGATGGTTGCATTGCAAGAAGACATACAGTGCAGGTTAGAAAAAAATACACACATCTATTACTTATTTTAACTTTAAACACTGGAATATCAGAATCCTACTGTGTTGGTTTTTTTTCTTCCTCTGATATTCTTCAGATAAAAGAAAACTCTACCTTTACTCTAGAGTTGTTACAGTGAGTATCTCTATTAACACAGAGTATGCTGCTTTTGTGTTGTTTTTTTTTTTAATATCTGTTTTAACAATATATTCAGAATGGGTCAGAAGTCATTTTTTGGCAAGGTGATTGTCAAATATATTGCTCCTTACTGACATCTTGAATTCTGCTGGTATGTTTCCTTCTAGGTACAATTTGGCCTGTCATCGGCTAGAAATCCTCCTGCAGAGTATTGACCTGCCACCACTCAATAGCGCTAACAACGCCCAGTACTTTTTACGAAAGCCAGACAAGGCAGTAGAAGAAGATAGCAGAGTATTTTCTGCTTACCAGGACTGCATTCAGCTACAGCTTCAACTCAACTTGGCTCACCATGCTGTTCAGAGGCTCAGAGTAGCTTTAGGCGCAAGCAGGAAAACACTGAAGGAGCAATCGGATCCAAAAGAGTTGATTCAGATGTCATCAACAGAACAGTTACGCACTATCATTAGATATTTGCTGGATACTTTGCTTAGTTTGCTTCATTCTTCCAATGGTTAGTATTTTTTCAGGTTTCATTATTTGTGGAAACAGTTTGCAAGTTTTTGTTTTTCTTGATCTGTATATTCCCCCTGTAAAGCTTTTGAATTATAGTCTGATAGTTTTACTGTGGGTTTACTGTTGAGAACATACAGTGTACATCTTGACCAGTTGCACCAAGCTGACTTAACCGCTTCCTGCTTCCAAAAAGGATGTGAGAGGATATCAAGATCCTTCCCCCTTTTCCCTAATCCTGGCCACATTTTCCTTCATTCAGATGCCCTTCTGAGCCTCCTGGGGACTAGTTCAATTTGCTGAAGTAACAGAAGACTGCCCAGGCAGAAAATTAATGTTTTTATCAGCTTGATAAAGGATTGTGGAGCTGGTTTAAGCAGTTAGAAGTGGAGAGAGAAAGCAAAGATGTTTCCGTGGGGTGGGAGTAAAAGCAAAATCAGTATCTATACTTAGTTACTGATTTTTAATATCCAGTATTTTTATTTCAAATAAACAAAAGAGCCTGAACAAACTCAACAGCAACAAAAAGCCACTAGTAACTGCAAAACATTGTTCTCAAAATAGACAGGCCTATCTGTTTTACAGTTTTCTGTGCTGGTTTGTTCTTAATCATAATGACAGTTTGATTTTTGCTTCATGTTTTGGTTTTGACCTGCATAATTACCATCTCCCTAGATACTTATCTCTCTTTCTCCTTTCCCATGTCAATTAGTCTACTCATAATTATTTCAGAAACTTCTTAGAAACTTTTTCTCCCCTTCAGCAAGCCATCATGGTAATAGTATCATACAGTATAATATGCTGCCCTTAAACATAGTTGCTTATTTTCTTTTCTTAAAAGGACATTCTGTTCCTGTGGTTCTACAAAGTACTTTTCATGCTCAAGCTTGTGAAGAATTGTTTAAACACCTGTGTATCAGTGGGACTCCAAAAATACGATTGCATACTGGTCTTCTGCTTGTTCAGCTGTGTGGCGGAGAGCGGTGGTGGGGTCAGTTTCTCTCAAACGTACTGCAGGAATTATACAACTCAGAGCAACTTCTCATATTCCCACAAGACAGGTAAGGTCTAAGTCTGTATTAATAAATGATCTGAGGATCGTGTCTAAATAATTCCACAGTTTGTAACTAAACATACCAATTGACATAGATATGACTCAATAGTATATATGTCTGTTCCACTGATATTAAAAAAAGTTCCCAAAAAGAACTGCAAATGATGAATGATGAATGTTTGTAGAGTTTTTTACATGTGTTTGGTACTTAACACCACTATAAGCTGCTGTTTTTCCTTACTTAGGAGTGATAAGGAGGGTATTTCTGTTAGCGTTCTTCATATATCTGGATTGATTTCCAGTGTTATAAGTTGCCTTCTGCTTTATCAAATTTTAATGCACCTTCATCACAGGGCTGCTCTTCTAATGCATTTGGCATTAGGAATGAGACTGAAAAGCACACTGTTTGCATTTAACACGCAAGTTTTCTCCAAGATAACAGCAAACAAGTGTAGAGCTGAGTTATGAATGTTATTTTAATCTAAGTTATTCACTGCTCTATGGCTTTCTGCCTTCTTTGGCCATTTATATTGTCATACTTCTTATAAATTGAGTAATTCAAGGGTATAATAACACTTGGATTTAATTATCCCTGCTGCTTGGTATATCACATAGGATAAGAAATTATACAGATGAGGTCCAGTTTCAGATAGTGTACAGAGTGAGATGCTCTGCACATGTCTACAGACCTATTGAGGGTGAAAGAAAAAACTTGTAACTTAAAGTACTGCAGATCTTGACATCTAGTCTACTTGCTGGGGCACAGTGTTGCTTTCTCTAGCAATCTGCTGATATCTCAGCTGAAAGCCTATGGGGCTAGTGATCTAGAAGGGGTGTTTCATAATATTACAGGATTTGAAAAGGTAATAAAATCTTAAATATTTAATTTTATTTTTAGGGTCTTCATGTTACTTTCTTGCATTGGACAAAGATCGCTTAGCAACAGTGGTGTTTTAGAAAGTTTACTTAATCTCCTGGATAACCTTCTGTCACCACTGCAACCTCATTTACCTGTGCACAGAAGAACTGAAGGTAGCTCTCTAATTTGGGAAACTGTATTTTCGTATTCACTGTACGCTAGAAAATTGAAAAAGTAGCTCACAGTTTTTGGTGTACTAATAGAAGAAATTTCTTCTGTTTATTTTATTTCTGAAACACAGATGTCTTTCAAAATGTGCTAAAAGATCTTGTTCTTTAGGTGCTAAGAGGTGTTTTCCCCCAATAAACGTGAACAAAATCTGTTTGTCTACTTCTAAATCAGCTAGAAACCCTTTAAAGCTTTAGCTAAATGTGCAAGGAAAATCCAAGGTGTAGATAGGTGTGATGACTCCAGTCATTACTTTGGAATTTAGCCTTTTGGAAGAGGTTTCTTTTCTTGAGATCCTTAAGTTTCAAGCATTAAAAGTGAAAAGTGGCCTTGAAGACAGCTTTCTAAAAATTATTGAAATTTTATTCTCTAAACTTGATTTTTGAGTATTTTCTTTACTACTCTAAGCCTGAAGAAAATGCTTGATTTTGAAAACACCAAAGTCTAGGCTGCTTCATAGATTATGTACACGTAGCAGAGCATTGCAGATGACTTGCTACTTAGAATTCTTAGCATTGTAAAGTTGATAAATACCAGCTGAGAGTGTTTTTCTTTGTCTCCTATCATAACTGAACCTCAGGCTGGTGTCAGAAGCTGACCTATTTATTGCTTCTTCTGCCATGTACTTTTTCTATCTTGGCCATATCCTGCTGTAGTCTCTAACTAGTCTGAGGCAAACCCAACCTTACATCTCCTCTACCTCTGTTTGCACTCTCCCCACAGCTGCCAATTCCTTTCATAGCTCTTGCCTTACTAGTTGTCCTCACGGAGGACTTTAGGAAGCAGAAGTAACTGATACTTCAGAGCTTATATTTGCTGGTCTTCCAGCTTACTTCCTCCTGGACAGTACAGGTAAGTACTAGGGCATTATTGTGTGTGATGGAAGCCTCAGGTATGGCAGAAGAAATTCCTGTTTCAGAACTACCACGCATAACTAAGAGTGAAAGAGATGAAAACTTAGTGGGGAAGGAGTCAGGAAACAACAGAAAATCAGAGCAAGAAGTGAGCATGGTGAATACAGTGTTTGTGAAATCTCAGGCTGGGGGGAAATGAATGAATAAAAGATGCTTGGAGGGAAGGAGAAAATCTGGAAATCATGATTTTTTTAAGAGACAGAAGATAAATATGTTAGTACGAACAGAAACAGGAGAAATTAAATATTTTACTCTTCTGCAGGTTCCTTTCTTCTTGTTCTGCAAATCAAAATGGTCACCAGTGCTACTCATTTCTATCCTTGCAGTTTAGTCTGTGGTTCCTGCAGAGGTGATGGAGAGGCCTCCTGTTCCTCTGCCTGCTTGAGGTGGGCTGTTTTCAGCCAGCATGGAGAGGAGACTAGAATGAATAGTCAGGGCCTCCATCTGATTGCTCTGGCTGCCAGCAACTTGATGTGATTTTGGATGTGGTGTTTTTAAGCCTTTGTGTTCATGTTTGAACTGAAATTAATAATGATTTGAGTTGACTAAAGCTTAATTTGGGGTCAGTGCTTCAAAAGTGTAGTGTGACTAAATACAGCTCAACACTGTACAGATATGGAAACGTGAATGTAACCTGTAGTACTACGTTTATGTTATTTATATTATGTAAATGATCCAGTGGTGATTAATTGCAAGGTTTCTGGTTCTTATCGACTACATTTTAGAACTGTACATTTAGATTTATTCACTTACAAACAAAGATTTTCTTGCGTGGTTTGTAAGATACATTTTATTTCTGCCTGTATTACATTTAGAGTGAAACTGAAATAGGTAATAGCAAGCCGTTAGTGCTGCCAGCACACTTCTAGTCTAACCCTAACCCTAACACTAATTCCATCTTGGCTTTTCTGATCATGGTTTGAATGGCTATGTGAAAATACATTTTAAAGGAGAGAAAATGAAGCTGTGTGAGTGCACACTTACAATGGCCTTGTCGGAGCCCTTGATGATGGAGGAATTTCAAGCTTTGGATTAGACATCTGACTGATGTGCTTTAGTGCAAGCAGCTGTCATTCTGCGTTTGATATTTAGGAAACTTAGCATAAAATTTTAGACTTTTATTTAAATCCTGCTTAATTTCTGCATTAACAGTAGAGGTGAAGCTTTTCACTTCTGACTTAATCAGCCTAAGGGAAATGTGTCATTTGCATTTGTGTCTGAATTCTACATCAAACATTTGATTTCCAGTCACGTTTATGAGTGCTTAGGCTCTGGCCTCATTGGGGGGAAAAAAAAAAAAAAGAAGAAGAAGAAGAACAAAGAGGAAAAACAAAAAAACCATCTTTGTGGACTAGTGAAATGTGTGCCATATAGTTCCTGTTATGACTTTTTTTTTCTAACTTTTTTGTTATGGCTTCCAAGCTATTAAGGCGCTCAAATCTTTCTTTTTAAGGAGTGCTAGATATTCCCATGATCAGCTGGGTTGTAATGCTGGTATCCAGACTACTGGATTATGTAGCTACTGTTGAAGATGAAGCAGCCACAGCCAAGAAACCTCTGAATGGAAAAGAGAGGGAACGTTTTTTGACAGGTGTGCAGTACTGATTTTTTATTACATAACAAAGCTTGTTTCTGCGGGTATTTGTTTTGGAGCTGTTCAAATATTGAAAATACATCTTTGATTCATTTGAAAAGTGAGCTTTTTAAATGAATTGTTGTGATCTACACTGTAGTCTGCTTCTTCACCTTCCTTTGTTTTTTTTTGTTAGAAATATGATAATATATATTATATAATGTGCCTGTTTTGGTATTTGTTGTAGCATATGTATTCCTTACGTTTAAATGCAATTTGTAATCCTTCTTAATTTTGAAGTGGAATAGCTGTTTTCTTTGATCAGATTTTCTAAAAATGAAAGCTGAAAAACTTTTATTTTTTTTTTATTTTTTTTATTTTAAACCAAGGCTCTTCAGTTATTTTCATTTGGTTAGAAACAGTCATTCTTACCTCCTTATGTTTTAAATGAAATAAGAACAAGCATTTGAAAATTGCATAGGAATATTACCATCAGCCTTTCATAACAGAATTATATTTTGCTCATTTCTTCAGTATTTTGAGCTGTTAACACTTGCCATATAAATGTTTTTCTTTGGATTTAAAAGTTTTTATGACTAATATCTACTTGTTTCTCTTTTTCCATTAGGAAACCAATGGAGTTTTATAAATAATAGCCTTCACACTCAGAGTTTGAGCAGATCTACTAAAGGCAACAGTAGCCTAGATAGACTGTATTCCCGAAAGATCAGAAAACAGCTCGTTCATCACAAACAGGTGACTTCTGACACGGTAGTGGCTATTTTCACAGAAGATACTGTAAAGCATATTTCATTTCTTGAGAGAACAGCTTTGACCTTGGGACTCATTCCACTTTGCTTTCGTGTAGTCTAATTCTGTAGCTAAAGGCTGCCTGTTTTCTTTGATGTTTGTTTCAAAGTGCGGGGCATGGCATCTGTTGGAAGAACACCTATTTGTTGAACTCTTTGATTCATATAGGGTAGTAAGTAAAATGTGCCTTCTGAGTACACCAGGGTGCAAGCTCCAAAGCTGTTGTTTAATAGTTGGTAATTCTTAAGATATGAAATTTTCATTTCTAAATACAGCCATGTGATTTTTATGACCCTGGGCATGGATGTCTTGGGCTTTAAAAAATGCTGTTTTTTTTTTTTCTTAGAGTTTGTCTGTTCAGATTCTGGTGGCCGCTGAAGTTGTCTCAGTTGAAGTTGTGTATACAACTATATTTAAAAAGCTCAGGTTACATGTTGAACAGAAGCTTGATATCATATGAAAATATGGATCCTTTTAACATCTTATTGCTTAAATTTTCATTTTTCTCCTATTAACATTTTCTTTTAGCAACTTAACTTATTAAAAGCAAAGCAGAAGGCTTTGGTGGAACAGATGGAAAAAGAGAAAATACAAAGCAACAAAGGATCATCATACAAACTTTTAGTAGAACAGGCAAAACTAAAGCAGGCTACTTCCAAGGTATGATGCTCTGAAACTGTAATTGACTTCTTGTCCTTTGTGTGAAAAGAGCTGTTCCTGCAAAGTATTGTTTGTCCTATGTTGAACTTACTGTAAAGTTTTTCATCATGGCTGCTATAAAGGGTACTTAGATGCTGAGCACAGCAGCCATCTGGAAATTTCTCACACAGGGAAAATTAGTTTACCTCTCATATTTTGACTGGTAATCCTGTAGCTTTGGGGATGCTAGTCATATCATTGAGCAGTGGGTAACACATACCGACAGAAATTTGAAGTAACTTTATATGCCTGCCTCTTATGTGTAGTGCTCTACTGATTGCTGTCCTGATTGAGTAAGAAGAAAATAATATGCATCGGAACAGCTCCTCCCACAGTGAGAGATAACTTTGGGGAATGTTTTCTAAGCTTCTCTGAAGCTTCTGAGCTTCCTAAAAATGTAATGTAAATTGTAGCATATTGCAGTAAGCCCTATATACTGAAAATGGTCATGATAGTAAAGGAATTAATTTGATTATGAGATAAGGTGCTAAAATTTAGAGATCTCTCAAGTTGTCACCATGGACTTTTCTTGAAAATACACACACACACAAAAAAAGTGACTTTTTCTAGCTATCAGAATTAAGCATTTCTTTATATTTTTCCTGTTTGTTTCCTGTTGTATTAATGTTAATTGTTAATGCATTTGGATGACTGAGAGTAGGATTGTGAAACAAAATTATAGAATATTGGACTTTAGAGGCATTCTGAAGAAAAATCTTAGAACAGTTTCCAGTAACTACAAAAAAAAAAAAAACCTAGAAGTTTAAACACTAGTCTAAAAAATAAAGCCCTATGTTTTCACCAACTCTGCTTGTCATGAGCTGTTCTTTCCTGCACTATCCTCTGCTTTATTCCAACAGGTTATATTGGGAGGACTGTTTCAACAGGTCTGCTCTAGCAGTGGCTCCCTTGAGACATCTTTTAATGAGTCACTGGCTGAAATACGCTGTCTAGCTATTTAAGTTGCACTTTATAGCAGCCATGTTGCATCCAAAAACGCATGTTGAACTGAAGAATTTCTGAAATATCTTAACATCTAGTTATGGTATTATTGTACATTGGATAGTTGCATTTCATGTGGTTTTTGCTACTTCACCTGCTAATCACTTCCAGTTATGACAAGCTGTGAGTAACCTAAAACATTTATTGCATTTTGGAGAAAGCTGAAACCTTTTGTTTTAGTAAGGAGTTCTTTCTGTGGTCTATTGTGCTATCCAGAAGATGTGAGATTTTTAAGAGGCTTTTGCATTACTTAATTTGATACTGCTTTTGTAGCTGATACAATGAGCAGAACTGCTTAATGAATGCCTTTGGTGAATGGTAGGATTATTTAAAGCACCTTTTTTCCTTCATTGAATTTTTAGCACCTATATCAAAGAGTTTGTAGTTTAAAGCCCTGAATCAGGTATTGGATTAATTTAGTTTATGGTGTGTAATGGATGCTTCATAGCCTGTAAGTATTACAAATGTTAGATGTTGTTGATACTTCTAATGTGAAGAAATGAAAGTAAGCAGTCTTATTAAGGGTAAATTTTAATATTTCTGTCTGCAGTTTGCTTCATGCTAACAATAGTTTTATATGCAGGTGGTGGAAATGAGAAAGAAGCTTATGAAATACATATCCTTGATAGGTTTTATGGCAAGCATTAAGATTTAAATGGCAGTTGTGCGAAGCGGAACAACTTGGTTATTACTCTGTCACCTGAGACAGTATGCTGCCAAAGTAAATTTCTGCCAATAAAGTCTTAATTCCATTCCAGATTCTCATATATTTCTTGACTCTACTTTTATTGCTGCCTCACATTTTCACTTGGAAGAGATCCAGAGCTTAGCCTTAAAATATGTAACTGTTATTTCAAATTTGTTTTGTACAGCACTTCAAGGATTTAATACGTTTACGTCGAACTGCAGAATGGCCTCGTTCTACTTTGGATACTGAAGTATCAACAACAAAGGAAACTCCAGAAATTGAGCCACTTCCATTTACGCTGGCACATGAACGTTGTATTTCTGTAGTTCAGAAGCTAGCTCTCTTCCTTTTGTCTATGGACTTTACTTGTCATGCAGATCTACTTCTGTTCGTTTGTAAGGTAAACAGAATATGAAGTGCCATTCTGTGCCACATTAGATTAATTTTTGATTACTTCCTTCTGATTAATTAATGATAAGAGTTAACTGTAACATTAAAACTTCTGGTGATTTGTGGTAAGGGAGTTTTTTCTGATCTGTCATCTTTTGTGTAACTGTTAATGTGCTGGCTTCAAAATTGTCTAGAAAGAGTAACTTTTTTAACAAATCTACTGTGTAAATATATGTGCAGAGTTCTAATGTTTAATGTAGTAAAAATACCTAATTTTTTTGGTAACCAAAATCTAACATTTGTGGAAATTATAGCTATTACATATCTTCATGGTATTAAAAATGAATAAGCGAGAAGAAGATGACTATTTTGCTATTACTGTATCAAATAGTTGAAGGCATATTCAGTTAGCCTGCATGCAAGATCCTGAGTCACAATAACAGTTTGCTTCATTGCTCACTGTAGTTGGGGATCTTTTTCATTCTTTTTAACCATTTTGGATAAAGCTGCCTGGAAGAGTGTGCTTACAACTTTTGAGTTCAGCTGTAGAAATGTGTTCTTTCTGAAGGATCCATGAAAATGTTTATTGTAATTACCATTATGCATATTAATTTTGTTTCGACCATGAAGGGGAATTTTAAGGGATACACTTATGTGTATCTCCTGATTATTTCTTGATACTTCCCAAGTTTTTTCTGGACCTGAGATTTGAGTTGATGCGAGTTTTCATATCTTGCTAGTTGGAAGTAATTGGATTGCATTTTTTTTCCTTCCCAGAAAACAAATGTAATTAATCCAGGATTACTGGATTATTATTAGTAGCTCTGATGCAGTATCTCTCCAGACTAGAAGTCCTTCTGTCTTCAAGTATAGATCCCATTTTGTAGGTAGCAGCACGGAAAATCATCTTAGAGTATTCGGAGAATTGAAACTTAGTCTGAAAGTTAGATTTCTTGTGCATACTTCTTGAAAGAAGTAAGCCATTCTTGTGCTGGAACAGGAGGTGAGAACAGTGCAGAGCAGAAGAGAATTTTGCTCTTCCTACAGTTTCATCATTGTTGCCTGTATTTCCACTAAAATCTATTAGTTTTTTGGGTCTGGGGATTCAGAAAGCTGATTTGAGTTCTGCAAATGTGTTTTTGAAGAGTAAATCAGAAAATTAAAGGAAAAAGTTCGAAATCCACATGCAGTTGCAGAGCATATGTAGATTTTAGACGGTACATAATCTGAAAAACTGAGACCAGATGGGAATGAAAAGTAAGATTTGATTTCTGGAGAGTAAATTTCCTGCTGAAAAAGTTGAGGAAACCTTAAAAAAAAAAAAAATTACTACTTTGTTCTGTGAATGGAATTGTAGTTTCCCTTTTCCTAGAGTAGGAACTATTTTTGATATTCTAGTAAGTGTTCACTCCTTAGCACTCCTAGTGCTAGTCTTTGTAATTTTCTGGTACTGTAGTTATGAATGAAAAGTGTTGCTTAAAGAGAAATGAAATACATTCAGTGGAGTTAATACTCCACTCAGCTCTGTCGTTGTTGAGAATTTCATGGAAGCACTGTGTTTTGAGTTGGAAGGAGCTTTGAAGTTCCAGCCTCTTCTGTCATATGCAGGGATACTACCCACTAGATCAAGTTGCCCAGGGCCTTATCCAGGGATGGGGAATCAGTCTGTTCTGGTGCCCCACCGTCCTCATAGTGAAGAATTTCTTCCTTTAATCTGATTTAAGTGTACTCTCTTTTCGTTTGAAACCATTACCCATAGTGTTTCTGATAACTCTGTTAAGTTTATAAACTGCTGTATCTATGGCCATCACCTTTACCAAGAGGATCTTGGAACTTGTGTCTGTAATTAGATAAATGCTACTTAAAAGTAAAAACTTCTCTTAATCTGTAGTTATTTCACCCTGCCAGGTACCTTTGCCTGGTTGATTATGACATCCTGAATTTAATACCAGAATGACATTAAATTTGGACTCTATTATGTGGCAGTTGATGCTTGATTTACTTTTGGCACAGACTTCTTTTTTAATGTATTTCATCCAATAAATTTGGACTTTGTTTCTTTTTGAATGAAACACTATAAAATCTCCAAAGGTTGTTTGTATAGGATTCTCCTTTCTAAAAACTATTCTGTGCTATATAGTGTGCTATTCAGAACTGTTGTCATGCAGATATATGTATGTGTACTTGATCCATGGCCTTAATATGAATAATCTTAAACATGCCTGAGAAATTGAAGTAGTAAGCCAATTACTTGGTTTTTCATGCCAAATTTACTCAGTCTTTGATGGCTGAACAGGGCATTTTTAAGCTATTTTGGTGATATTTTGTAGCTTTACATTGCTATAAAAACGTTTCTGATCGCAAGTTTATAGTTTTTTTAATAATTATTTAATATATATTTTTTTCTTGAACTAAACTGTGGGAGAGAATCAGGACCTCATTGTTTTCCTCTGAGCCAGAAATGATAGGCACTTTCACTGATAGAGAGTGAAAATCTCTAGTAATAAAGTAGAGAGGTAAATTTCATGGTTGAATTGTTTTCACATCATTTTTCAGAATGCTGATGCTTGAGTAGTCAATATTTAGGTGACAGGATAAAAAATTTAGTATTAATTTTGATGACTTAATTATGTGGAGAGGGAACAGTGCAGGAGATTCAATGCAATTGTATTTTTCTCTTTTTTAGGTTCTTGCTAGAATTGCAAATGCTACAAGACCAACAATTCATTTATGTGAGATTGTAAATGAAACTCAATTGGAAAGATTGTTGCTCCTTCTTGTTGGAACTGACTTTAACAGAGGAGACATCTCCTGGGGAGGAGCATGGGCTCAGTATTCTCTGACTTGTATGCTGCAAGATATTCTAGCAGGTTTGTTTTAAGTTCATGGTCTTCAGGCTGTAGCTTACACTAGAAACTTGTGTTCTTGAGGGTTTTGAATTTTCATTTTAGAATCTGCTGACTATTAAGAAACAAAGAACTAATATGCTTCACAAGCAAGTTGGGATTTGACTGCCGTAAATGCAGTTTAAAATACTTTGATCATTAATCAGTCCCGAGTAAGTGACTTCTGCACTGAAAAGTCAAGTGTATGTATATGACCTCAATTATTTGAAAATTATTCAGAACTCCGCCCTTTTTCAAAAGTGAGCACTTTAAAAATTTAGGGCTAGGTGTAAAAAAACAGTTGGCCTCAAAACTGAGATGTTAACTTGTAATGGGAAGGAAGTTTGAAATGAAGATGTCTACTTGATGTAATGTATAGGAGAATTGCTGGCATCTATAGTGGCTGAAGCTATGGAAGAAGGTGCTTTGGGAGAAGATGCTGCTGCTTCAGCTGGGGATTCTGACGACTCACTTCAGCCATCCACAGTTCAGCTGGTGGAAACAATAGATGAGCCTTTGACACATGACATCACAGGTAAATAATTCTGTAGTCTTGAAGTGTATACTGCCTGCTGAGAAGTTTAAAAAATGAATAAACAGCCTTTGCTATAATTAATCTCTCAAATATCTGTAAAGATTTTTTTTACGATAGAATTGTTTCTGACAATAAAGGCAAAATGTGTGGAATTCTTGATCTTAGTGAGATGTTTGATTAGTAAAAAAAAAATGATTATTTTTTTCATTACTTCAACAAAGCAAATTTGACTGTATTTATTAAATGTTTCCACTAAGAGCTGTGTGTATTAAAAGCCTTAGCATTACCTGTGAAGTATATAATATATCCTTATTTCATAATTTGTACTTGGTAATATTAAAACAGTTGTAAACATTCAAAGGTGCTCCACCTCTGTCATCTTTGGAAAAAGATAAAGACATTGACCTTGAATTGCTGCAAGACCTGATGGAGGTTGATATCGATCCTTTGGATATTGATTTGGAAAAAGATCCCCTTGCAGCCAAAGTTTTCAAGGTATGATGCACCTGAGATTCCCCATCCTTCTCAGTGTTAACTTAAACTTCACGCCTCATTTGAATTAATCTAAATTATTTTTTGCACTACTTGTTCAGACAGTACTATGGTTTTTTTTTTTTTGTGTTTTCTATGTTTTCTCATGTTCTTTAACTGATTGCCTATCATGTAGAGATTTTTTTTTCTTCATATATCCCTAAACTGAAGTATTGCACTCATTGCTTAATTTTTTTTTGTCTCCCTCCTTCATCTTTTATAATTGAACTTGACATTATCCTCCAGTCCACTTCATCCACAAATACCCCGATCTTACTGCCCAATAGGATGTTGTCAAAAAAAAAACTAGCCAGAAAAACTCTTCCTCATTCCTGAAGATTTTTTCTGCTTTTCTGTTGATGTAAAATGATAATTGATAGAAGATCACCTATTAAAAACAGTCTTACACAATTTGCCTTCTTGCAGTCTTTTAGTGCTATTTTCTCTTGTTATCTGTATGCTTTCTTAGTGCCTTTGATTATGACATTTGAGTAAAGATTTTTGAACTCTTTCTTTTGTAGAACCCAGTTCAAATAGCCCCTGAGCCTTACCAAGGTCATGGGGTTCTTTATAAGTGTTGTTGTATTAATCAAGATACAATACTATATTATTAATAACTTCTCGAAATACCTGTGTAGTAACTCCAATTCCAAGTTCACAATATGATACAAATGTGTGAGTAAAAATTGATGATCAAATTTTAAACTGGCTTCTTCAGTCTTAGAGACAAAATTGCTGGATTTTTACGATCACTAGGGAAACAGTAGTTTGTATGTCAACAAAAAGTTTTTCTAAAGTGATTAGGTCCAATCTTCTGATTTTAATTTCTTGTAGCTTCAGTGTTTGTTGTTACTCACTACAAATTTTATTTCTGTATACGGGCAGTATGAAGAGTTGCTGTAATTCTTTTTTCATTTGCTTTTTAAGCCTATAAGCAGCACATGGTATGATTACTGGGGTGCTGATTATGGTACCTACAATTACAATCCTTACATTGGAGGTGTTGGAATTCCAGTTGCAAAACCACCGGTAACTACAGAGAAAAATGGATCACAGACTGTGAGCGTGTCTGTTTCTCAAGGTAAGCAGTGAACTCCTGTAGGAATTAGTTTTGTGGTACTGTATGCCGCTCTTCAGTGTATCAAGTTAGAGTTAGAAAAACTTTTTCTGTGATTACTGAGAAAACGTTTTGTGAGTTTCTATTTAAAACTGTGCCTGAAACAGCAGAAAATCATATTTTCCAAAATTTTTGAAGATATTTTATAGTCAGTTTTAAGTTATTCCTGGTTTTTAGGTACAAATTTTGGAAGCTCTTTCTTAAATGGATAATATTTCACACAGTTGCTCCTATTCCAGAGAGTAATAAGGTGGCATACTTGTTCATTTTGGGATACTGCTTCTAAGCGGGAAAATCTCTTCCATACCATATTTCCTTTGGTTGTTGTTTGAGAAATTATTTTTAGGAAAAGTACAGGCTTAGAAATACAGATTTTGTTGTTTGTGATATTAAGGTGACTGTAAAAAGAAATGCATGTGTTTCATGAGAAATTTCTCTTAATCATACATTTCACATCCATGAGGATCTTGCGTTCGGTTCAGAATGTAAGTTTCTTCATTTTGTTGGCATCGTGTAGGAAAATTCACTGTTACATCAGAGATACTGAGATTTTTTTTTTTTTTTCAAGTTTGGTGTGGACTGTGTATCTATATTGCTTGCACAGACCACTACAGTAACTTAACTGTAATTGTCTTTTATATAATTCAGTTTTACTCTGTTGCGTTGTATAGCTTTAGATGCACGTCTAGAAGTTGGACTTGAACAGCAGGCTGAACTGATGCTGAAGATGATGTCCACTCTGGAGGCTGATTCCATTCTACAAGCATTGACAAATACATCTCCCACATGTAATTATATACTATCAAATTATTCTCTTCACATAATGACTATTTGAAAATTATACTTATTTTTTTCTGTAGTTGCATACCAGCTTAGAATAAGTTGAGTTTTGCTTTAGTCATCTTGTTAGGCTGTGCTTTAGACATTTCTTTTTTGCAGATTTTTAAATTGTATATATATACATTTAAGACATTTTTTAAAATTGCACAAATAGGCAGGTTTCCTTTTACAGCGCATAATAATACACTGGAAAAATTGCTTTCATTTTCTCATCTGTGAGCATCTAAAAATTGTTTTCTGTATTTGTGAAGCTTAATTATTACATTAAATCTGAAATTTAAGCTGTTTGAAAGCTGCTTTGTACTTGTTTCACTTTTCCATTATAAAAGTGAATATATTTAGTAGTATTTTGAAGTTGACTATGCAATAAGCTTATGTTGTCAAAATATCCATGATGCTGATTTAGTTTTGTCAGATATTCCTAAAATACATCTTTAACAAGTATGTGAATTTGACTCACCTTACAAACAGTTCTTGTGAAGATGTCTAACTTTCCAGTACACCTTTCACAATAGCATAGTTAGTAGTCCAACACAGCTGAACTCCACAGTGAAGAGAGGTCTCGTAAATTATAACTTAAGCATGTTTCCCTTAAGTGTAAAGTAAGAAGAGATAAGTATGGAATTGCTATTACCAATTTTTATAGAATAATCCACTGAGGGAGGGCATTTCATTTTGTTTCATGTAGTAACACAGTCTCCTACTGGAACAGATGATTCATTGCTAAGGGGATTGCATGCTGCTAACCAAAATGCCCAGCTGATTGTACAGTTGTCATCTATACCAATGCTGAGTGCATGCTTCAACAAACTCTTTTCGATGCTACAAGTCCACCATGTTCAGGTTTGTGAATGTTGAAATGTTTTTATAATATTCCTTCCTAAATTTGAAAGTTCTCTTCCTGTATTTTATTTCCTATTGCTTAGGATGAAGCTAACCTGTTAGGTTATGTGCTTCCTGCACAAAAGTTGCCATGGATAACAGTAACGATAATGAAATAGCTTATCTGTTAAAACCTTTTAGCAAATAGGGAAATTCTTGTTAGGAGGTATCTCTTTTTTTGTAGGTTCATTAAATTATGATTGTTACCCTGTTGTTATTGTTATAATAAATGTCCATTTGCCATCTGTGGAGGTTTTCAAAACCCACCTGGATAGCCCTCTAAGCAGCCCAGGCCATGCCAAAAGATTGGGCCGAAAACAATCGTGTGATTCAAAATGTTAAAATGAGATGTACACTTTTTGAAAAATCATTAGTTTAAAAATGCTTTTCTTAAGGAATGTAATGTGTGCTGTATGTAAGTAAGATAGGTATTTGCCTATCTGTTTATATTTAAATTGGATAGCTGACTGCATTTAAATATTCAAAACAGAGTCAGCTTGGTAAAGCACCTTGATACTTCCTCAGAATATCAATTATTTAGTTTCTTCAGGGGAGTCATTCAATGTAAGCATTTGTATCTCTCTGATAATTGATACTTCCCATGAGTTAAATTGGCGTCTGTGAACTCTTTCAGTTGACTGTTAAATAACTCTTGGATAAATTGTGGAATTCCAAAAGCTTACATTCAAACCAGTGTTTCAGTAGAAAGATGATGACAGTGATTCCTGAGCAGTATGTACGGCTTCTGTTTCAACAGTTGGTATAAACTAATTAAGAGAAACTTAACTGTATTTTGAAGGAGACCATTACAAAAAACACACAAAAAAGCACGTTTGCTAGTTATCTTAAATTTAATTTTAATATTTTATGCATCAAAATCCTAACTTCCCAGTGAAGGAGGGAGAGGAGAGCACGTAACCAGTGAAACAAACAACTGGGAATGTTGATATGACTAAAACTGAAAACGTTTTATGCTCTGCTGCTCTGAAAATCACTGAAATTTGGTCTGATGGTGTTTTGTTTTTTTCCCTTTTTTGCAGCTTGAATCCCTTTTACAGTTATGGCTCACATTAAGCCTGAATTCTAGCTCCTCTGGAAGTAAAGACAGTGGCGCTGATATTTTCCTTTATAATGCTAATCGAATACCTGTCATTTCTTTGAATCAAGGTAAAATACATAAAATAGGGAAAATTAACTTTCACATCAGAAAGGTTTTCTTAAATGCTCAATTTATGTTCTTATGAAGATCAGTGATTGAATGAATGATTTTTATGTCTCTAAAGAGCTCTTGGTCTCAGTATCTACTTGAATTGAAAAATGTGTAGCTAATAATAATTGAGGAATTGTTCGTTGAATTGTGTAATCTTGTTAGAATGTAAATTATAAAATGTGAAGTACTTAATTCATCATAACTACCAAAAGGGGTCTTTAAAATATACTTCTTCAGTCTGATTTGAACTGTGCACCTTTATGCACTCCTTTGATAAATTTCTTTTCCTGGTACACTGTTCTATGATTTGTTTATTATTACTGTCCAAGGCATCGAGGGTGGGCATGTGGATGCCCTTCAGCTTTTTGGCTTCAGTCTGCTAAACTAGGGGAAAAATGTATCTTAATTATTGCTCTCTATAAAGTAATTTTTGTAGTTAAAAAAAAAAAAAAAAATCTGTTGTATTTTGTTGTGAGAGTCCAAAACATTAATGCCGATTATTAACGGACTTGTTGAGTTTCATGGAGACCTCTGAAATAAACTGTTTATTTGCATCAGTTTTTTTCTGAGAAGACAGACGTTGACACTGTAGGAAGTTCTGTGGGCCAGTTCATGTGGTACATCTGATGATGGCATCTTTTCCTAGCGCCCTAGAGCAGTAGTTGTCAAAAGAAACACAGCAAACAGTAAACAAATAATATAGCAACTTACTGTCAAAATGAGAAACTTCTTGTAGCATTCTGAAGATTAATACCAGGGAAAATGTGTTTTTCTTTGCAGCTTCAGTAACTAGCTTCCTGTCTGTTCTGGCATGGTATCCTAACACCTTACTCCGAACATGGTGCCTTGTGCTTCATAGCCTAACTCTTATGACAAATATGCAGCTTAATGGTAAGTTGTGAAATGTTTTGTCACCATTCTTTTACAGTGTGCAGGTAAGTATTGATTTCGATCTGAGGTGTTGCCAAAATCTTCCCTCTGTCATAGAAGTACTTTGATACTCACAAAACTCTTTGATGTTCTTTTTTAACAAAGAGGCTATAGAGAGTAGACTCTGTGGACTGCTTGTACTATGAAACCATAGTGTTAATTGAAAAAAAAAAAAAAAAAGTTAAAAAAAAAAAAGTTAGCATCATCTTCTGGAGATGAAATCTAAGGCGTAGCTAAAGATCTTTGGGAAGTAGCTTTGTATTATGGGAAGAGGTATCAGAGAATGAGGAGTAAGGCAGCATGAGATAAGTTCGTGTTTTTCTGATGCTGTAGGAATATTTTCATAAAAATGCAAACTCCAGTCAGTGCTCTCTGAAGATAAGCCCCTAAAAGCTAAATTTATTCAGAAAAAAAATCCATCCACTTAATTTCACTTTCCTATGCATGCTAGATTATTGTGCATTTTCTGTGTTGCTCCATAACATGGTACTGATGATCTCTCCTTGGAAGAAGATTTTGCTACAAGTCAAGTAGAGACATTAAAGGATATTGTTTTTGATGAAGAAATATAACTTCTGAACAGAAATGATAGTAGTAGGGCACCTGTCATGAGGACTGCTTTCATGGCCTTGTTCTTAAGCCTAAAGAAGATATCAAGTTGTGAAGTTGGAAACTGGAATCTCTGAGAACATGCATATTTAGGCCATATCAGAACATTTTAAATTCTTTTTTGACACCAACCATATGACTAAAAGCAATAATAACAGAAGAAAGAGGTCTAGAGTAATGGAAGATCATACCTTCCTGAAATAATTTGTTATTCTGTGTTGACGCAGCTGTTCTTGACTGTTTTCTGTTATCTGCTTCTGTATCTTTTTTCTTCCTGTATACGCTGTTTGAAATCTGTGTCTTTAAAATGCAGGTTTTTTTTCCTTCAGATTTTCATTTTTTCTTTGTTATTATTTAATGATCATGGAAAAACTTCTGAAACTCCTTCTGCTAGGTGAAAGTGACACCTGCCTTAGAAAAATTTCAGAGCTTCAATTGCTCTAATATGAGCAACTGTTGTCTTTCAAATCATTTTCATATCTTTACTAATCTGTTTCTTTAACAAGAAGTATTCATGCTCCACTCACATGCCCTTTTGCACATCTTTTATGTTGTCACCAGTGATAATGTTGGAGAGAGAAGTGTTCTGAGCATAAACATTACTTAACAGAGTGGACAATGTCGATGTGTCCTCAGGTCTGAGTTAGATCACATCAAGCTTTTAATACAATATACAAATGAAGTGGGCCTTATATCCATCTTTTAAATAGAAAGTATAAAAATAAAATTACACAGGAGGTAATGAAGGTGTAGTTATTCAGTTATGCTATCCACCCAGTCATAAACTGGAAAAAGCTATGGAGTCTTCTAAACCTAGAAGCAAGGAATTGAATGTTCGCCTGTGGACTTGGCTGCTGTTTGTCAAGAGAAGGTGATTTGGGGCCATCAATTCTGGGGAAGTTCTAGCATTTAAAACAAAACAAATCCCCACAGAATAGAAGTGTTGCCTGTCACACTGATTGTTGCACTTTCAGAGAATAACCTATGACGTTTGTTTAACAATATAGGAAAGCACAAATGTTCCTTCTTCATATAAAAATTACAAAACATTTATGAGCTTTTATATGCTTATTTTAAAATAAATTTGAATACTTCTGGAAAAACTAATGTTGGAGACTTAAGTTTCAGTTTTGCAGTTACAGTGAATCAGCAAAATGTAAGAGAAAACAAGTCTCAAGTGTGCATGCAAAGGATATGTCCTTAGTAAGTTAATATCATTTGTCATCTGGGTGTTCATTTTCATTTTTTACCTAAATTGTAACAAACTTAGAAATGCCGCTACCCCAAAATAACCAACTGACGGAGTAGCTACCAACAACCTATATATAGCTAATTTTCCCAGGGGGTAAAATTAACGTTTTGGCTGTTTCACTACAGTAAATATTCATAGATGCGGTTTCAGATGGGGAAAATAAACATAATTAGTTCACTGAGGCTGATATTTCCAAGGCCCATCCTGTTGTGGAAGTTTTCTCCATTCTGGAAAGTTTGGTTTTCCTTTCAGGGATTCAGTGGAAGTGAGCACTTAGCTTCTCTTACAGGCTTGTCCTTCACCCAAATGAGACCTAGCTTTTTAATTTTTTGCTCTGTTAAATGTAAACTGGAACAGGCTTCTTGTCTATAATAAAATGGAATAGGAATGCCTTCAGATGCTTTATTGCTTATATTCAGTTCTAGCTATTGCTCTTCCATTTTTATCAGTTATTACCAAACCTGCTTTTTCTAAATCTAATAGTGATAAATCAATGCAAAATTATTTGTATAGCTGTACAAGAAATGATTTCAGTGTTAGTTTTTTGCAGTCATCTAAAGGAGTAAATCTATTTATTTTCTAACTATAAACGGCATTTGGTAAGGGAAAAACTTGTTATCTATTATCTTTGTTTTTAGTTTCATCCATCTTTCTTTTGGAATTTCTTCTTATAGCAAGTCTCTTTCCAATGTTATTTTTATTTCATTGCTCTGGAAGCTTTTCAGCTGGCATGAAAGTAGTCAGGATTTAAATGTCATTTTGACTGAGATTTTTCCTTCTTGTTTGGTTTCTTATTGTTCAGTTCAAGGAATTTTTTTGAATGGTGAGGACTGTGATACAAACGGAATGACCAGTAAGTAGTTTGGAATTTGATTCTTTTAGCATCCCCCCGATTGGGGATCATACCTTGAGCTTTGAAGGGATATCAGTCCAAATCTTGCACCAGAGCACCATTTCCTCTTGATTCAGTCTTTCCTTCACATGCTATGAGACAGTCAGAAAGCGCTCATATCTTCAGCATGTTATAACTTGAAACTCCATGTAGGAAAGTGTAAGCTCTGCTTTTCACAAGGTGTCTTTTGAGTTGATTTTATATACAACAACGGAGTGGTAAGACTATATGTTTAAGAAAGCTTATTTGTTTGATTATTAAAGAATGTATTTCATTTTAACTCCTTGTCCTCAAAACCCTTATGTGTTAAGCTCCTTGCAGTGTTAATCAATGATATGAAATTGCTGAATGTGCCACAAACAAAAGTATCTTGATTGCTTACAGGATAATGGAACAGGTGGTCTCTGGCAAACTAAGAAATGTGCATAAATCTTACTATACAGTCGACTAGCAAAAAAAAAAAAAAAAAAAAAAAAGTAATAATCTTTGTAAATATTGTTTCAACAAAATTAAAACTCTACTTTTGTGAATTTTACCTTAGCTAGCTGAGATATTGAATTGGAATATTGGAATATTTGAGGGGGTTGTAGCTGTACTTAATGGAAAATTCATTACTCAAACTTGTAGTCCTGAGTAAGCAACTTTGGGAGTTGATTCAACTTTGAATATTTATGCATAATTAAGTAAGTGTAATAGTTAAACAGTATAGATGTTGTATTTACATTAAATGTTTAGGATGAGAGATTTAATTTTCATGCTTTTATTTTTAAGCTGGTCCAAGCAGTGCCATTGGTGCTCAGGAAAGTACTGCCCAGCTGTTGGTGTCAGATCCAAACCTCATTCATGTGTTAGTGAAATTTCTTTCTGGCACAAATCCTCATGGAACAAATCAACACAGTCCACAGGTAACTAGCAATTAAAATAACAGAATAACTCTTCATAATAGCATTTAAATAAACCTGACAGAAATGTATGTTATCTGTTGTGTATTATAGCCTTGGCTTGTTGGGTTTTTTATTTTTTTTCTTTTTGTTATAATGCAATACAATTGGCTCTGATGAACAGCTGGTAGGAAGTTCCTGTTGATAATCTGCTATGAATAGTGATCTTTCCCTTTTACATTTATATGGACACTTGCTACACAAAGGGGATGCTTATGTGATTTCTTGGCAAATGTGTTCTGTGTTAGGATTTGTTTCTAGTAGTGTGCATAGGAAACTGGCTGAGTTCAGTTAGCTTACTGAAGTCATGCTGGATTATGATAAAAAGACAATGAAGATCAAATACCTAACAATTCCAGTTTTTAGAGGAGTGTTTTGTGCTTCTCTTTTCTGCCTATTCTTTGAATTGGTGTGATTTCTGCTGTGTTTCCTAAATTCAGCTAATGTTTTTCTGTTCTTTGTGGTCTTCGCAACATTTGTGAATGGAGGTAAAAAAAAGTTAGTTAACTTATAATAAGTTCACTTATTCTTGTGTAATACTTGTTAGGCATTTCTGAAACTCCTGTCAAATGTTAGGCTAAGAACTGAATTGCTACTTTTTACTCATTGGTAGTGGTAGCAAAACGCGTGGTATAAATTGATACAGAGTAGAAAACTCTAAATTTGTTCAGAATGGAAGTTAAGTTACTCAGTGCTTATCTGTTCTTACAAATGTTTTTCATTTTAGGAACAAATTCCTGTCTTGAATACATTTCAGTTTTGTATATACTTACTAAAATTGCTTTCCCTCTAGGTTGGGCCAACTGCTACGCAAGCTATGCAAGAATTTCTTACTCGGTTACAAGTGCACCTTTCATCAACTTGTCCTCAAATGTTTAGTGAATTTTTATTGAAATTAATACATATACTTTCAACAGAAAGGTAAATCTTAACCTTTTGTTTTCATATCCTCTTTGTCTTTAAAATCTGTGTGTGAATCACAACCAAAATGTGTACATCCCTCTCTTGTCATACAGTCAAGTTATTTTTGGATGGAGATCTTCACCACAGCACTAAGGGCAGCTAGGCAGTTTCTGGCATGTGGAAGAGTGAACCTGGAATCCATACACATCCAGCCATCTTTATGCAAGGGACAGTGAAAGTAAGCAATGAGGAGTCAGTTAAAGTGTCATTGCATCTAGGGCTAATATGTAGGCCTGTTTCAGGGTTAGAGTAATCCTAATTAGTTTACCCATAAAAAGACAAAAGTATCCTGAAAGGCCTGATTTAATTAAAGGTAAAGCAAATTATTTATAGATTACTTTTATAATACAGTAGGATGAAATGTGTGATTGCATAATTGTAATTATTTCATAAAAATGCTAGCAAGAATATATATTATTATGGTAGATACAAACCACTGATTTCAACTGTATCCATTACATAAAATTCTTATCCATAAAGTACTGTATCAGCTTCATTCTGATAAAATCTACTAAAAGCCAACTATAAAGTTAACTAGAAAAAAGAGAGATACTGAAAGAGAGTAAAACTACAGACTGAATGTTGTATTGCATCTTCCTTTTCTTATAATGTCATTGGAGAAGACGCACATTTGCTACCATCTTTGGAACATCAAATTTTTAACAACCCCACACATGAAAGAAAGGGTTTGCATTGTATTTTTTTTTTTGTCTCTGCTTACTTTCCTGATTCTTTTTTATTCTTTCTCTGCGTTCTGCAAACTCAAGGACACACAGGCGGAAGAAAAGGAAGCACGGAGGTGAATTGTAGGCTTCTGCTTAAGATAGTAGGGAGCACATGGAAGACTGAACTTCTAAGCATATTTTTATTCTTATGAAGTTGTCTAAGTAGAACATACAAGAAAGTGCTGCAGCCTCTGGACTGCTGTACTGTGGCCGTTTGGAGCACTAACCACTAATTTCCAAATCAGTTCCAACTCTCAGCTTCTTGGATGGCCTGTCCATTTCTTATTTATTTTTCTGCTTTTTTAGGATTCAAAGTCTCTTTTAAACTTCAGTACAGGATCTGAATTCACAGCCAAATTCATTGTTCTCCTTCTGCAGTATCATTTTCTGCTTTTTAAGTTCTCACTCTGACTAGTTGAAGAAGCAATTGTCTGCTTCATCTAACTACACCAGCAGAAATGCTTACTTCTGTGTGCTATTCCTTTAAAGTAATTAATTGCATCCAGTAAAGAAAAGAATTGTCACATTTTAAATACATTACCAGACTACCCAGTTGTGGTTTCATCTCCAGCAAACAGAGGAAACATCTAAGACACCAAAATGATCTGGCAGTGTTTCTGCACTTTAAATGTAGCCATGGTCCATAAGCACCAACATAAGCTTCTTTAGATCCAGAAATGTTTGTGTCTGAAACTTCTGTTGCTGTTGATTAAGTCTCCTTTTTCTTTCCTGCAATTAAGTTTTCATAAATAAGAAAAGGTGAGGGCATCTTTTTGTTACTACTTTTTTCTTACTTTCAAAATAAGAACATGTTTTTTGGAACTTCACCGGTTTTGAAAAGGTTTCAGCATTTCAAACATTATCTCAAGTTTCACCAATGTGGAAAATGAACCAAGTGTCTTTCTGCTTACTCTGTATGGATTTCATCAGTATCTGGAACTGGCTTTACAGAGGGTGGTAATTTAGGCAAGTCGTTTCTCACTCTCTTTTTAATGTCATGTCTCTAGCTTTATTTTGCTAGCTCCTGAATGTAGGATCTATAACTTTTTTTTGTCTTTGACTCTGAAATTTTGTCATCTCTTTCTTCTCTTTCATTTTATTTCTTCCTTAGTTGAAAGATATTCTGGCCTGCTTTTCTGCTAATCAGAGCACCATTTCTTTTTTTTTTTTTTTTTTTTTTTTTCCAACTGATATGTTTATCTGGGGGATATTTCTTTGTAGTAGGAGCAGGTTTTCATGTTTTCTTTTTCTAAGTCTTAGGGAAAAGATTTTGACAACACTGCGTCCTGTCTGCCATGCTATTCTGTATGGACATCTGACATGTTTTGGTTTTTTTTTCTTTTTGAGACATAATAAGTTCCTGAAAGGCTCGTAAGGTTCTTTTGATACCTGGCAATGCCTGCTCTCTGAATCATACATTAGTTTGTGAATGAGAGGTTTATTCCTGAATGTTCTGTCTCCCCTCCCAGACAGGTAGTTGCATTGTTGAGGAGGGGGGGTGGGAGGTTGTTTTGTTTTGTTTTGTTTGTTTTTAGTGTGTCTTGTTTTTTATTTTTGTTTGGTTTGGTTTTTACTATAACTGCATGTTATTTTAACTCTGCTGCTTAGTTCAAAGTTCAGGTTTTGGAATATCCGTGTTGGGTAATCACAAATGATACCATTCTAGCATTTCTTTACACAGATACAAAAATATATAGGGACTATTTAGATTCGTGGTTTTCCAAGGCTTTCAGCTTTTGGTTTGAGAAAGAGAAGGGAAACCTGCTAATGATCTGTCTTATGCCCTGTGGTATTGCTATGGGGACAAGTCCTTAGTCTGGCTATCTTCATGCCTGATCAGGAAGTTGATGGCATAGTATTTGTAAAGTTGGCACTGTCTGCCTTTCCTCACGTCCTCTTCTCCCAGTGGGAAAACCTCCTCTGTCCTGCTCTCTTCTGCTGATGCAGTATCTCCCCAGTTGTGTAGAGAAGGAAGGAGTACCGCTCTCTATGCAACAGTGAAGAGTATATACCTTGTGCTTAACAGTTCTACTTCTTGAAGGCTCAGTCAGTGGGCCCAAGACTTATGTGTACAGCAATCAACCTGTTGTGTGGTAATTTGTCTGGCCTGAAGTGCATTAGGAATTATGATTTTCTTCTGATATTGATGTTCTACATGTCTCCAGAGAAAGGCTTAATATAATGAGGGAAGGGCTTCCTCATTTTCTGGCTTCTCTGTTTTCCAGTAGATGGCACTTTGGTTTTATCTATCCTTTAATCTTACAGAAAACTGTCTCATCCTTTCCTAAGAAATTTTACATCATTAACTTGAATTGAATGGGTGACGTTCGCTAGGTTACATTCACAGACTACTACACATACAAGCAATTTAATTATTCCATAAAATCATAATTCACAGTGAATCTTAGAATGCATACTTGTGTTATACTTGAAATAAGCTGATTATGCTACTGAAATGATAGCTTTCGTGTCATGTTAAGGTTTTTTAAGGCAAATTAAAAGTCAGGCTGAAATATAACATAGAAGCAAAGCACTAAAAATTAGTTTTGATGACAATTTCTAGATCCTCAGGCTCTTATTGAACTGTACCATGTCTGACCAAATTGTAAGATTGATTTTGAAGAAAAGCAGTATCTTACTGTTACAATTAATTAAATGGGGATTATTTTCTTCAAATCTTATTTATAGAAAATATTTTTATCTGTATGTAATTCTGCATGGCATTACTCAAAAGATACAGAGAAATGTTTCAAGTTACTAACCAAACCACACTTATAAAGAATTAGAACCAGCTTTATTTTAAATACACTTGGTTCAGAAAGTTCATTTTACAGTTTACTCGTAAATGTGTGAAAGCAATTAGAAAAATATGCTTACTGCTAGATGAGATCCCTCGAGTAGTCAAACCTATTAGTACCTACCTGTGACAATTTGAATATCTTAACTGTTTACATATAGTCACTGCTTGGAAAGCTAAAAACTGACCATTCTTCACTCTTCTTTGAAGGAAAAAAGTCTATGGAAGGAGAAACCCTGTTGAATTTTTCTGTTAGAATTAAGAAAAAAATCCTAATGATATTGTCATATTAGACTACTACTTCTTCCTATGCAATTTCCCTGCAAGTTTGTGAAACTTCACCCACAGCAACTGAACAGGAATGTATCTGAAATGTATACTCACATAATTAACTCGTTAGTTAAAAAGGAAAAAAAGAGAAACAGCAATCAACTAGATATCAAACTTTTCCACAGGAAGCTTTTGTGGTTAGTAGTGTCAGAAATGTCATAACATGAAGAGGTTCCAAAGATTGTATAATGTCTGGTAGTTAAAAATTATGAGTGCTTCAGTCATGTGAAAGATCAAATTATGCTTCAGCTTGTGTTTCTGAAAATGGCTGGTTTCTCATTGGGAGTCTGGTATGCTTTTTAATTCTTAAATCTCAAGCAAACAACAACAAAGAGTTGTCTACCTTGTTAATACTGAATAACGAAATATCTTTTTCCTTCTTTTTTCCTCTTTCCTTTCAGAGGTGCTTTTCAGACAGGCCAAGGGCCTTTGGATGCTCAAGTGAAACTCCTGGAATTTACCCTGGAACAGAATTTTGAAGTTGTGTCAGTTAGCACTATTTCTGCAGTGATTGAGTCTATAACCTTCCTTGTGCATCATTACATTACATGCTCAGACAAAGTGATGTCTCGCAGCGGCTCAGACAGCTCCGTGGGTGCTAGAGCATGTTTTGGAGGACTTTTTGCCAATATTATCCGTCCAGGTGATGCCAAAGCAGTTTGTGGAGAAATGACAAGGGATCAACTGATGTTTGATTTGTTAAAGCTGGTGAACATTTTAGTCCAACTGCCGCTTTCCAGTAACCGAGAATACAGTGCCCGTGTACCGGTAGCAAGCAGCACTACAGACAGCGTGTCTGATGAAGAAAAGGTTTCAGGAGGCAAAGATGGCAATGGGAACAATCCTAGTATTCAAGGATCAACTGCATATGTTGCGGACTTGGTGTTGGCCAACCAACAGATTATGAGCCAGATTTTGTCTGCCCTTGGCCAGTGTAACAGCAGTGCTATGGCAATGATTATTGGTAGGTATTCCTTGATTAAAGGGTAAGATCTTTTGCAGTGGTAAACACTTCAGACTTCTACAAACTAATTCTTTGGTTGTAGACATGAAAATTGTGTCAAAAAAAAGATAGAAAAAGAAAACCTGATAGAGGAATGAGAAGGACATGTAATGTAAGATGGAAAAAAACCAAAAACCAACACAATATAAAATGGGAGACAGTAATTAAAGCCAAATGGGAGTGTGTTTGGCATTTGTAATTCTGAGATTCAGCAAATTCAGCAAGATTGATGTTGAAAGGGGCCTCTGGAGATTGCCAAGTCCAACCTTCCTGCGCAAGGCAGGGTTAATTCTGAGTCTGATGCAGAGTAGGTTCTCAGTACCTTGTCCAGTGGGTTTTTTTAATTCTTCAGGATTCTGCTTCACAACTGTTCTGGGAAGCCTAAGCCAGTGTTCAGTCATCCTTGAAGAAAAATACACTTTATGTTTAAAAGGAATTTCCTGTATTTCAGTCTGTGCTTGTTGCATGTCTCCACACGTGGATTAGAATTAGTCTTCAGTTTGTACTACAAGCATGTTACCTTGGTAGTTTACTACATATAGCAATATTTTTTTTTTTAATCGCTTTTGAAGAGAAAATTACAATTGTGCCCTTGAAAAAATGCAGGCACTTTTCCATTCCTCTGTTTTTACTAGAAGTCTCCTTAGCAGCATGCTCTTCAGTGTCCCAGTAATATATTTGTGGGAATTCTTCCTGTTACTAACAAGTGTGGGTAGCTGATGGTACTTCAAACAACAAAGCTGCTGTTTGTCGAACATGTGTAGGATGTGTCTTCGCAGGGAGGTTCTTTGTGACTTGCTTTGAGCTGTGAAGATAGTATGCGGTTTATTTGCACAGCTTAAACCACTAGACGAAATACTACATGAATGGTAATGCATGTGTATAAGAACATTTTACAGAAAGATAGGTTTGGACCACGTACTCCATTTCAAAGGTAAAAATAACTGTGAAATTTTGTACTTTGTAGTGTTTCTCTTATTTCTAAGTAAGCTTCTCTGACTTTTTTTTGTGCTGATTTCTTTTAAGCAGATGTGAAACTGTTTAACCAAAGTGGTGTCAGAAAACAGTGTGTTCTTTGGATGAGAATGTGTGAATATCTGACCGGTGCTCTGTTTGTTATAAGAGCAACTGAGAATGTAGTAATCCCCAGTAGTCAAATTAAACAGCAGGCAAGATTTGACAAGCCTGAATTGCTTTGTTAGAATCTTCCTGAAATTAATTCTGAAACACCTCATCCTTCACTCTGAATAGTTGATGTTATATCACAAATATGCTATGAATGAACATTGACAGTGGTTTATTCTTTGAATGATAGGTTGTTTTCAGTATGTGTTTTTGGAGGGTGAAATTCAGATACTGTCCTCAACTTCCATGTCTTTCTGAACCACCAATTTGTGTCTAGCAAATGTTTTGCATTTTATAAGAAGTCAGTTTGGGAAGATAATGTTGTTTCAATATGTTTTTCATAGAATTCAGAGTGCTGGGCCAACTGAATCCCTTCAATGAATTGTTTCCCCAAGGGTCTTTTGATATAGGTTACTGAAACTCATTTGTGTGTATATTTTGGGAAGATATAACACAGTTCTTTGTGGTTTTAGTTCCTTCGAGAAAGTTTGCATTTAGCTCTCTCGAGACAGTTCCTCTAAACAAAACGTTTCTCCAAGATTGCTGCTAAAGTTATCTATGATCCAGAGGCAGTTACCAGCATTTAGTAGTAAACATGTAACGGGTAGCACAGAGTGCTGCCTACTCAGGAAAGGTAAACTGAAAGACTTAAGCAGATGTGCTCTGATAGGTAGTGGCTCTGGTGTCAGAATTTCTGCCAATAATGTTAATGTACTGCACCTTGCAAAACAGTAGATAGGAATCAGAATAGCCTACAGTAACTCTTCTGTCTCGTGAAGTTGAAATGATTGCAAGTTTTGTCTTTGCATTTCATTAGGGTTTTATGCTTTGCCATTGACAGACTATGAAAATCACATAAGTAATAGTATTCCCATCCTGAGCTACTCTTCCCATGGCTCAAAATCTTAATAACACCTTCTTCAACTGTGTCATTTATTTTTGACTTTTCTAGACACTGCAGAGACTGAGTCCTAGGAGACTTCTGTCTGTCTCCACGCTTTCAGAGCTTACCAGTATTTTCTTTCTTGACAACTTAAAAATGATTAAAGTACTATAGCTGTCAATTCTTTTGCCAAAATGTTTCTCTAAGGTATATTGCAGAGATCACTTAAACACATTCTCTATATTATTTTCTGTGAGTATAATTCCAGTTCCTGTAAATGGAAGGGAAATGAAATCCATTTCCCCAACTCCAATCTAAAACCACTTTTAAAAGCTCAAATTGATGTCATATGTGTTGCAAGGCAGTAATTTTTACAGAGGTAGTTTCTTTTTGGGAAGAATATCCTACTGCTTTCCTTCCTCCTCTTCAGGAAATATGTAATCAATATTACTGAATAAATCCTGAGCTGTAACACTGAGAAGAAAAGTTTAAGGAGAGGTTTTTCCAATAGAAATGCACATCTGTTGAGCGGTCTAAGAGCACTAATGGTAATTTATATGATTCTGAAAATTGGCCTTCTTGTAAAATCCATGCCAATATTTAGCTGAAATGAAATTTAAATATCCTTGAGTTCTCTGTGCTGTAACAATTTGTTAGGTCTCGGCTTCTGAACCTTGAACTCTTCCTGTTTTCACTAAGGTGCAAGTGGCTTACATCTCACTAAACATGAAAACTTTCATGGTGGCTTAGATGCAATATCAGTTGGAGATGGATTGTTCACTATCCTGACAACACTTAGTAAGAAAGCAACAACGGTGCAAGTGATGCTTCAGCCAATTCTTACATATATGGCTTGCGGGTATATGGGAAGACAGGTAGGTTCCCTTTTCTTTTGCTGTTCTTCAAGATGATTGCAGTTTGATTGAAGCAGTAAGCTATAGTAGTGTCAGTAAACTAACTGATATTAACATTTTTCCACATCACTGCAGTGCAGAAGATAGGAAATTTTCACCCATCACTCATGTTGAAGGGGGAGAGAGAGAGTTTCTGGGAAGGGTATTTTGGTATTCCTGTAAATATTCCTAGCAAAAAGTAAATTGAGTGTTCCATTGTGTTCAAGTGGGAAACAGATTTATTGTGATTATATTACTGGGTATTTAAAGTGCTCAATATTCTTAATTCCCTTCAGCTACTTACCTTGTCATTTAATCTTTTCCTTACTACAAAGAGTTCTCCTGTGTAGGAGTGAGCCTTCTGGATCATTATATTGCTATTTTGTGTTAAGGGAGGTCGACTGGTAGGATTTCTTATTTCCCTGCTAGAAGGAGAGACATAGAACATTCATGCATATTTTTGTCATCATTTCTGTATGAAATTGTATTTCTTAACTTTCTTCTAGGGTTCTCTCGCCACTTGTCAGTTGTCTGAACCACTCCTCTGGTTCATTTTACGAGTCTTGGACACAAGTGAGGCACTGAAGGCTTTTCATGATATGGGTAAGAATGTCATTTCTCTGGGTGCTTGAAGTAAAAGGTTTATTATTGATTTTATTGCACTTAAAGAATACAGACGTGTCTAGAGAAGCAAATTTATTAAGCGTATATTTGCTTGGAATATGTCACAGGCTTCTGAACGTTTTTTTTTTTCCCATCCCAATCATGCATAGGTGGTGTTCAGCTTATTTGTAACAACATGGTAACAAGCACAAGAGCTATTGTTAACACAGCCAGAAGTATGGTTTCGACTATTATGAAATTCCTTGATTCTGGTCCCACCAAAGCAACAGACAGTAGTCTGAAAGCCAGAGTGCTAGCTTCTGAACCTGATAATGCAGAGGGAATTCACAATTTTGCACCTTTGGGTAAGTAATACAACCTTCTCTCGCCATAGCATCCAGTGAATCTGTATCATGTTCTTAACAAGAAGTATTGTGTCAAATGTTGAAGATGGTCAAATGTTTCTTTGGTAGTCCACTAAGACTCAGTGTCTGCACTTAATGTACAACAGATTTAATCCAGCTATTACAGAAGCATTTCATAGGTGGGTGACACAGAATGAGCTTGAGTTAGATCAGGCAACAGCAGATGCTGGAGCATTGGGCTGTTCTTGGTGATGCTGCTCTGGTGCTTGTATGTAACTGCATCAGTGTTGCCCGCATGAACGTTTATTAGAGTGGCAGGGCTTTTTGTTATCAATATAATGGGTACCACTTATTAAAATGCATTAATTTTAAGATGTAAATGCACTCTAATATTTTACTGAGGTTTATTTTTCCACTACTAGTTTTATGATTCATGTTGCTGCCCATTATTATCCCAGTGTAACTGACGAATGTGTACATCCAGTGTCTTATTGTCAGAAGTGAGGAAAGGATTACTTAAAAAAAAAAACTCTTTGAAAATACTGTAGGACAGGAAAGAAGTCCCTTTTAGTCCTTTCAATCAGATTGAAAATGATCCATTAAAATGCTTTAACAAAAAAGGTTTGTTTATCAGAACGTGGAACCATTTGAAATGTACTTCACTACTTATGAATTCTGAAGAGAGAAATTTGAGAAACATGCAAATGTTGGTACTTAGTTATTTTTAGTGGAAAAAATCCTAAACATGTATCACAGTGGGTTCTTGCGTGTCTCATCCTCAAACATGAAAAGTGCTGCAGTTCCTGGTGTTCTCCTTTGAGTTTTATCTATCTTAATATTTCACTTCCTGCTGAGAGCGTGCTTTTGAAGTGTACCTTCCAGTGGTCTCTGTTCACTACGCTTTGATTCTCGTCGGGTGGTAGTCCCTGAGGCACAAACTGAATTCATTTGTGATGAAAGTCTGTCAAAAGGTGTGCTTTAGGAATTCACCCCCAGCTAACTACAGGCATTCAGTCACAGGATGAGGCTGGAGATGCTCAAAAGTAAAACACCTCTTATGTCTGTAGTTGGAACAGCACAGCTACAGTGTTGCTGTAAACTGTATAAACTGTAAACAGTTTACAGTTTGTAAGACAATGGAAAATTAAAAGGAAAATACATCAGCAGTTATCATGTATGAACTGCATGAATAAACAAAACAGATATTAAAAAGTGTTTTCCATAATTCAGGTGTCAAATTAATCTGGATTTAATTAACGAATGTTTATAATTATTGTTAATACTGCTGTTTTTTGTAGGTTCCATCACCTCAAGCAGCCCTACTGCCCAACCTGCTGAAGTACTGTTACAGGCTACTCCTCCACACAGAAGAGCCCGGTCTGCTGCGTGGTCATACATATTCTTACCTGAGGAGGCTTGGTGTGATCTCACCATTCATCTTCCTGCAGCAGTGCTGCTCAAAGAGATACACATCCAGCCTCACCTGGCCTCTCTTGCAAGTGAGTACATTTGCTGATGCTGATGCTGACTTGAATATTTAAAGACTGAGATTTAGCAATGTCAGAAACATGTAATCAGAGGAAGAAGAGTGGATACACTGTATGAAGAATGCCAATAAAATGAGTTGAAAAGCTTAATCTTTCTGGTTCTCTTGAGAGATGAATGCTCTGATTCTGATTGATTTCATGTAGCTTACTGCATGTTTTGTGGCGTTAACAATAATATGCCAGAAAACTTGTCAAACTTCTCAAAATTCGATGCAAAATGGTGTTTGGGAGTTGCAGTAAAGCATGAGAGAAACAAATTTTCCTATTTGCCTTCGCTCTTACTGCCATAGCCCAAATAGGAAAAAATGTGATATTTATACTCAGGATTTTTCTTCATCTCAGATCTTCGGAATAAACGATATAACCCATTTATAAAAATGCTTCTGCATTTCACCATATGTTGTTACACAGGACACGTACTCTAGCTGAAGTTCTGCAGTGGTGCTTGCTTAAGTTAATTTTCATCATGTTCTGTATCTTCAAAATGAATTCATGTTTAATGCTTAAAATTCAAACCAGTACAGTTTTTTAAATGGTATTAAACCTTCTTATTTTAATCCATAGCTTGCCCTTCATCAGTATCTGTGGAAATAAGTGCAGATGGTGTCAATATGTTACCTTTGTCAACTCCTGTTATCACAAGTGGTCTCACGTACATAAAAATACAACTTGTAAAAGCTGAAGTTGCATCAGCTGTTTGTCTTCGTCTCCATCGTCCACGGGATGCTAGTACGTTAGGCCTCTCGCAGATCAAACTGTTGGGCCTCACAGCTTTTGGAAACACCTCATCTGCAACAGTCAATAATCCATTCCTTCCTTCTGAGGATCAGGTCTCTAAAACAAGGTAAGCCCCTGGTATCAGTTGACAGAGACTAGGGGAACAGTTTGTTTTCTTTTTGTACTGTTTTTTGCCATGAATCAGATCTTTCAGTAGCAAACTCTATTAATGAGTAGCTGCTTTTATAGCTGAGTTTTAGCGTTTAGAGAATTTGTTATAAATAGAGGTTGTGCATTTTTGGGGGGATTTTTTTGGAAGGAAAATACAACATAAGCACAATTTCTCACTCTTTGTAGCATGCTTGTTGTGTGTGGGAAAAATGAAAATGTTTCATCTCTGTAATGGTGAATGAAAACAAAGGACATGAAAGCATTAAAACTTAAATTTGGTGTCCTTAATTGTAGGCATTTATGAAAATAAATAAGTAGCTGTGTATTTCTTATCTCTTTTGGAGTTTCTTATGTAAGTGTTGAAGCAGGAATAAAAATAGGACAATAGAATGTTTTGTGGAAGTCATATCCAATATTTCTATTTGCAAACAATTGAGAAATAGAAACTGAATGCTGTGATTCTGGCTTATCAGCAAGATCTCTTTTCAAAAGCTTTGATTTGCTTAGGTGTTGCCTTGAATTTCATACTTATTTTTAAAGTAAAAGCAAACGTGTAAGGACAACCTGAGTGTTTCTAAACTTGAATTTAATCATTCATGGGTAAACATTTTAGGTTATCTCTTCAACTGAAATTTAGCTTACTTAATCATTAATATTTATGACTTCGGAATGTTTCAACTTTTAAACTTACTGTTTTTAAATTTGAAGAGAAGGTATGGGGAAAGATTTCAAGTATTTTATGCCTTTGAAAAAAACAAAACCTAAAAGTATGAAAATTTAGAAACAATGCATGCTGACCAGTGTATATTTTATAGAAGCTTCATAACTGAAACTGATCCTTGATCTTGAATAGCAAGTTTTCATAGACAAATTGCTCTCCAGTTGTATTTGTTCTTCAAGAAAAGTTAGCTTTGACTTACACAAAAATAATCACTACTAAAGAAAGAGTGTACATTCTTAACGTTTTGAATTGTTTTACTGTGGTTTACAGCTTAAGTAAGTAACTCAAAAGACTCATGGTAGTGATTTGATTGATATGTTAAATTTGGCTATAATTTTATTTTAGTCATACCAGATAACTTAGTGTTTGCAAAATAAATACTTTGGAATTTTTTTTCCTAAAGTAAAAATTCAAGCTTTATATAAGATATATCTTGCAAACTTCCATTGTTTCACTGCCTCCCCCTCTAAAAAAAGTGGGTAAAATCAATTGTGAAAACTTAACTGAAATGATGTCATATATTTCATGTACTATTTAGATTGCATTAGGATTACTTTTCATTATTAAAAGGAATACTGAGCAACATTGTTCAAAAGACACACAGCAAATAACTGCAGTGATAAACAAATTTAATCTGTAGTTTTCCTGTGCTTTTTTAGTCAGGTAGGACTATGTGCTCACTAATGTTCACTGTATTTTGTGAATGACCCTAAAAAGGTGCACTGCTAGCACTGTGCAAACTATTAATCCTTTTAAAAGCTCTTATTTTTAGGAAAGCTCTGCAGCTATGTATAAGTAGTTGCCAACTACTACTACAGGATCTTGGCCTTATTTATTAATAAATCCATTTATGTTCAAGTGAGATGTGCTATTTCATCTTTCACATTTATGTGACTTTTCCCATTACATATGCATTTATTGCAGGTTGTAAGGCACGCTTCAGAACTAGAAAAAAAAATTGTGGAGCCAAAAATTTGATTCGTCCCTGCACATAATAATATGATGCTTAAGCAACCAAAAAAAAAGCATAGCAATACTACCTCTACCCACAAATCCTGCCTTTCTTACCAACTCAAAGCAGTAATTGCAACAGTATTGCTAACGTTTGTTACATTATGATCTTAGATTCAGTTATCTCAATTTACTTCTCTCAGGTTGTCTCATTGTGTCTCAGAGGTTTTCTGCAGTACTTGTCATAGTATGTAATACAAGTAGACACATTATAGATGAAAAATAAAATGAGAAAATGACACATTTTGCTCGTTTTGCTCTTTTTCAGTATTGGATGGTTAAGATTATTACACCACTGCCTCACTCATATAAGTGATTTAGAAGGAATGATGGCTAGTGCTGCAGCTCCCACTGCTAATCTGTTGCAGACATGTGCTGCATTACTGATGTCACCATACTGTGGTATGCACTCTCCAAACATTGAGGCAGTGCTTGTAAAAATTGGGCTGCAGTCCACCAGAATAGGCCTCAAATTGATTGACATTCTTCTCAGAAACTGCTCAGCATCAGGGAGTGATCCCGCAGGTGAGTGCATTGTCTTTCTTTTCAGTTGTTGCTTAAAAAGTTGCTTGTTTAAACGTACAAATATAGTGTTTTTGCATGTTACTTTGAGTTTAAAATCTGCTTGCTGTTTTTTCATGACAACATTGTTTAAGTTGCCATTATATTTTGGGGCATCACAGAGCTTTGTGTCTGAGTAGCTCTGCAATAGTAAAAGTGCAACCAGTATTGTTTTGATTTGTGTAGAATATATGATATGAGAAATGTTCTGAAGACACAACAGTAGGCCGTGCAATATATCCTGAGTGCAGCTGTGTATATACTGTATGCACTGTCTAGGTGTTTCAACATGAAGGGTACCCCAGAGTAGTTTTAAGGAAAGTACAGCAATATTTTATCTGTAATAAGCTGTAGGACAGAGTAAATTCTGGATAGCACTGAAATGATTATTCAACAACTGATGTATGTTCCATAGTAGTTGCTCTTCAGTCTGAATTCTTGTTTGTGCCGTTTTAAAATTGCTGATTCTAACAGAAAACATTTTTTCAAAATGCCTCCCATGATGTACTTCACCATGAGTTGATGTGACAGTGTACCAAATTATCTTTTATGTGAGTGCTGCTAAATAGGAGGGTAGTTTTTTAAATGGCAGGAGATTGAAAATATAGGAAGGAGAAGATGAATTGGAAATAATCCAAGGAATTCCTGGGCCAGTCTTGTTGGGGGAAATTGGATTTAAATATGCTTCCATGCTGAACCAAACATTTGCTTTTTGGGTGCGTGAGGTTTGACAGCTCTATTGGAATTAGTCATATTCTCGGTTCTATTACTGGATTTTATGCCTTTTGGGAATATGCTAAAAAAATCCTGCTAATTAAACCTGCAAGTATTCTATCTGATAAACGTTGCAATTAATTTTTTTTTCTACTGCAAGGCTGAACATTATTTTGAACGTATTAAGTGTGGAATATCATGATAGTGGTGTTAGATAGCATGCGTTTGTTAATGGCAAAGTTCAGTTCAGTGTCAGTATTGCAATTCTTTAACAATTTTGAGAGTACTTTTAAAAAATATATGTATGTAAGTACTTCTGTTGTTTTCCCCTCTTCCCCTTCCTCCCAAATCCCCCATTTCTTTTCTTTTCTTTTTTTTTTTTTTTTAATGCGGCAAGATCTGAATAGCCCTTTACTGTTTGGAAGATTAAATGGTCTCTCTTCTGACTCCACAATAGACATTCTTTATCAGCTGGGAACAACTCAAGATCCTGGAACAAAAGATAGGTAATATTATTTGGATTATCCTATGGAAATGTATTTAATCTGCTAAACAGTGGTACAAAAGCAGTGCCTTTTAAAATCTGATTATTATTATATAGCCTGAAAGTGTATAAATCTAAAGAAGCCTTTCAGCTTTCCCTTTTAGCTCTCTCCATCCTTGACGGAGAATGCTGTCCATCTCTTATTTGGTCTTAGGAAAGTGAGAAACAGTGTTTCAGCTGAATTTTTTCTCAAGTACTAGTCTCTCAAAATCTAGTTACCGTCTGTGTTTTCCCTCTCTGTAGTTAGAAAGCTTACATTTGACTGTCAAATATGGTATGTGTTTTTAATTTATTTGGCCTTGTTAGTTATCTAAGTCTTGAAAACAGAGTTTGAGTTCATTCTTGAACTCTGCTTCAAAGAAAGTAATAAATGTCTAAATCAACCTACTCAAAGAGATCGAGTTAATTTGGTTTTGAGTGTTTCTTTGACCCTTTGTAATGTACTACATCATCTTGCCTTCCAGGATTCAAGCACTGTTAAAATGGGTCAGTGATTCTGCGAGAGTTGCAGCTATGAAAAAGAGTGGCCGGGTCAGCTACATTTGTCCAAATAGCTCAACAAGAGAGTATGGTCTTTTGATGCCATCTCCTTCCCACTTGCATTGCGTAGCAGCAATTTTGTGGCATAGTTATGAACTGCTTGTTGAATATGATTTACCAGCATTGCTGGACAGAGAACTCTTCGAGTAAGTAATGCAAACAAACTATTGTACCTCATGCTTTTCTAACTGAATTGTTTTGTTATGAGATAATGTAGCTTGAAGTAGAATAAGTAGTGGAAAGAGGCATCCCTGATGCTTTTGTAAGAATGTGCCAAAACAATATCTAAACAGGCAGCTCTGTAGCTCTAAACACGCACATAAACAGATATATTTTAACATTTATAACATTTGAGAAGAAAGAGCTGTAGTAAAATAGATTTCTTAAAATGAGTAACCCAATTGGATTTGCACCAATATAAAAGTGGGATGAACGACTAAATTCGTGTCTGTTGGAGAATATATTGTTTTCAGCATAGGATGAAATGAAGAAATGCATACTAAAACCATTGTACCTAGTTTCAGTATGCATTTTGGAATATAGTCCTGTTCCTCTACCTTCTGCCAACTAAAACTGTAACTCATATCAGCCAGCATCTGGAGCAAATTATATAATATATTATTAAATGAGTAGAGAAGGATTTTTGTTAAACATGGGAAAAATAATTCTTCAAAGGAAAATAACGTCTCCACTGTATTTATCTTCTTTGATACTTCAACTTTTGAAGTAGTTTTGTTGACTCTAACCCTTAAATTCTCCTTCATGTGGTATGTCACTTCTCCTTTGGATGTATTTTCCAATCGTTCCCATGTTCTAATTCACTACTTCTGTTGTTGTTGTTTGTTTGTTTGTTTTTTAACCAATGGATTGTAATTAATTCCTTAGTTATTTTTAATATCTGGTTGGAAAAGAATTTTATTTTTGTACAGAGAATAAACTTACCTAGAAAATGTTGATGTAAGGATTGTGTTGAATTTATAGTTGGTGAAGAGTTTGTGTGCTGTTATATGTGGATTTAAAAAAAATAAAAACTAAAAAATACTTGCTACTCAAAGTAACTGGAACTTTGGAAAAGTTCCCAAAGTGTTTTATCTTAGAGTAGTTTTTAATCAGCCAGCCAGCACTGAAACTAATGTTTCTTTTGGACTCTTCAAGTTTCTCTAACTAAGCATAAAATAATACCTCACACAATCCTTATCTTCAAAATAAAAGTGTGATATGGGACAGTACATTCGAATTATTAAAATAACAACATCAAAGTGCTGCAAGGTGTGAACTGATGTGTGTATGTAGAGTTTAAGATTATATAACTTGTATATGAAGTCATGGTAACTTGAATGCAGTTCAGAAAACAGCTTTTGAAAATATTTCATCATACCAGTTTGTTCAGAGTAGACAAAGTATAATATTTTCACTGATTTACAGGTACCACTTTGCAAGTATAAGCTAAATAATTGGAGCAAAATTAGCTTTTGCATTCAGGTGCCTTTGATCTGATGTTACTTGAGTAGTAGTAAGTTTAAAGGTAGGTGGAGTTAATTGTGTCTTAAGGATAGTAAGTATAGTGTCATTCAACCGATGAAATTCTTGCTGCTTTCATTTTCAGTGTGACATCTTTAGTTAGAATTCTAATTAAAAATAAATACATAAATAAAAGAAATGATGGGACAGAGGAGAGGAGAAAATCAAACGTGTTAAAATACTTCCAGTTTTTACTAAGTATTAATTAAGAGAACTTTGTGGAAAATGTGTGCTTTTCTAGTAGCTTCATCTTGAAGAATGGAAAGCACAGAGACATTTTAGTTATCTGAAAAATGTGTAAGTTAAGTGCTAACCATCCAAAGATGGAAATCCTGTCTTTGATGGCAACATCCCAGGAAGAGTCACCTCTTAGCTATTTTAAGTACAGTATGATGGAATAAATTCAAATATAGGGATGAGGAATGCTTTTTGGTTAATGAATGTCCTGCTGATACAGTGATCCAAAATAGGCTGTCAAGCTCAGCTCAGTTTTACAACATCTTCTAGAATAGTTAATGTAGAAAGATGTATAAAGTGACAAAGAAAAGGGAATCTGTTTTGATACGATTTTTGTCTTCTACAGATCTCTGTTTAACTGGTCTATGTCTCTTCCTTGCAACATGGTTTTGAAGAAGGCTGTTGATAGTTTGCTTTGCTCAATGTGCCACATCCACCCAAATTACTTTTCCCTACTCATGGGATGGATGGGTATCACTCCTCCTCCGATGCAGTGTCAACACAGACTGTCCATGACTGATGACAGCAAAAAGCAGGACCTCAGTTCGTCTTTAACGGATGATTCTAAAAACGCACAAGCCCCTCTTGCACTAACTGAGTCTCACCTGGCTAC